>JAUMJK010000613.1:0-1361447 GCA_033558105.1 Coccyzus lansbergi | reverse complement strand
TTAATGCTGCTTTTTAGTATGCATAGAAATCGCTTATGGAGTTAAAGCTGATGAAAGCCACAATCTGATGATAGCAGCTTCTCTGCTCGAGATAATCGCTTTTCCTTAAATGCATTACTAGGCGCAGATAGAACACATATCAAGAGAACATAGTAAGGAGCTCTGTTAATTCTGCTTTGTAGGTTGCAGTGAAAGCGCTTATAGAGTTAAAAGACATGAAAGAAACAATCTGATGTTAGCAGCTTCTCTGCTCTAGATAATCGCTTTTCCTTAAATGCATTACTAGGCGCAGATAGAACACATATCAAGAGAACATAATAAGGGGCACTGTTAATGCTGTTTTTTAATATGCAGAGAAAGCGCTTGTCGAGATAAAGCTAATGAAAGCCACAATCAGATGACAGCAGTTTCTCTGCGCGAAATAATCTCTTTTCCTTAAATGCTTATGCAAGCGCAGTTTGAACACATTTAAGGATACTCTAATAAAAAGGTAGCCATAGCTGCTTTGTAGGTGGCAGTGAAAGCGCTTGTAGAGATAAAGCTGATGAAAGCCACAATCTGATGATAGTAGCTTCTCTGCTCGAGATAATCGCTTTTCTTTAAATGCATTACTAGGCGCAGATAAAACACATATCAAGAGAACATAGTAAGGAGCTCTGTTAACTCTGCTTTGTAGGTTGCAGTGAAAGCAATTATAGAGTTAAAGCTAATGAAAGCCACAACCTGATGATAGCATCTTCTCTGCTCGAGATAATCGCTTTTACTTAAATGCATTACTAGGCGCAGAATGAACACATATCAAGAGAACATAGTAAGGGGCTCTGTTAATGCTGCCTTGTAGTTTGCAGAGAAAGCGCTTGTCGAGATAAAGCTAATGAAAGCCACAATCAGATGACAGCAGCTTCTCTGCTCGAGATAATCGATTTTCCTTAAATGCTTTACTAGGCGCAGATAAAACACATCTCAAGAGGACATAGTAAGCGGCTCTGTTAATGCTGCTTTTTAGTATGCAGAGATAGCGCTTGTGGAGATAAAGCTAATGAAAACCACAATCTGATGATAGCAGCTTCTCTACTCGAGATAATCGCTTTTCCTTAAATTAATTACTAGGAGCAGATAAAATACATATCAAGAGAACATAGTAAGGAGCTCTATTAATGCTGCCTTGCAGTTTGCAGAGAAAGCGCTTGTCGAGATAAAGCTAATGGAAGCCACATTCAGATGACTGCAGTTTCTCTGCTCGAAATAACCTCTTTTCCTTAAATGCATATGCAAGCGCAGTTAGAACACATTTAAGGATACTCCAATGAAAAGCTAGCCAAAGCTGCTTTGTAGGTTGCAGTGAAAGCGCTTAAAGAGTTAAAACTCATGAAAACCAGAATCTGATGATAGCAGCTTCTCTGCTCGAGATAATCGCTTTTCCTTAAAAAAATTACTAGGCGCAGATAGAACACATATCAAGAGAACATAGTAAGCGGCTCTGTTAATGCTGCTTTTTAGTACGCAGAGAAAGCCCTTGTGGAGATAAAGCTAATGAAAGCCACAAGCAGATGACAGCAGTTTCTCTGCTCGAAATAATCTCTTTTGCTTAAATGCTTATACAAGCGCAGTTAGAACACATTTAAGGATACTCTAATAAAAAGCTAGCCATAGCTGCTTTGTAGGTTGCACTGAAAGCGCTTGTAGAGATAAAGCTGATGAAAGCCACAATCCGATGATAGCAGCTTCTCTGCTCGAGATAATCGCTTTTCCTTAAATACATTACTAGGCGCAGATAAAACACATATCAAGAGAACATAGTAAGGAGCTCTCTTAATTCTGCTTTGTAGGTCGCAGTGAAAGCGCTTATGGAGTTAAAGCTCATGAAAGCCATAATCTGATGAAAGCAGCTTCTCTGCTCGAGATAATCGCTTTTCCTTAAATGCATTACTAGGCGCAGATAGAACACATATCAAGAGAACACAGTAAGGAACTCTGTTAATGCTGCTTTGTAGGTTGCAGTGAAATCACTTAAAGAGTTAAAGCTCAAGAAAGCCACAATCTGATGATAGCAGCTTCTCTGCTCGAGATAATCGCTTTTCCTTTAAATGCATTACTAGGTGCAGATAAAACACATATCAAGAGAACATAGAAAGGGGCTCTGTTAATGCTGCTTTTTAGTATGCATAGAAATCGCTTATGGACTTAAAGCTGATGAAAGCCACAATCTGATGATAGCAGCTTCTCTGCTCGAGATAATCGCTTTTCCTTAAATGCATTACTAGGCGCAGATAAAACACATATCAAGAGAATGTTGTAAGGGGCTCTGTTAATGACGCCTTGTAGTTTGCAGAGAAAGTAATTGTCGAGAAAACGCTAATGAAAGCCAGAATCTGATGATAGCAGTTACTCTGCTCGAAATAATCACGGTTCCTGAAATGCTTATGCAAGCGCAGTTAGAACACATTAAAAAACACTCCAATAAAAAGCTAGCCAAAGCTGCTTTGTAGGTCGCAGTGAAAGCATTGTAGAGATAAAGCTGATGAAAGCCACAATCTGATGATAGCAGCTTCTCTGTCCGAGAAAATCGCTTTACCATAAATTCATTACTAGGCGCCGATAGAACAGATATCAAGAGAACGTAGTAAGGAGCTCTGTTAATTCTGCTTTGTAGGTTGCAGTGAAAGCGCTTTTAGAGTTAAAACTCATGAAAGCCACAATCTGATGATAGCAGCTTCACTGCTCGAGATAATAGCTTTCCCTTAAATGCATTACTAGGCGCAGATAGAAACACATATCAAGAGACCATAGTAAGGGGCTCTGTTAATGCTGCTTTTTAGTATGCAGAGAAAAAGCTTGTCGAGATAAAGCTAATGAAAGCCACAATCAGATGACAGCAGTTTTTGTGCTCGAAATAATCTCTTTTCCTTAAATGCTTATGCAAGCGCAGATATAACACATTTAAGGATACTCTAATAAAAAGCTAGCCATAGCTGCTTTGTAGGTGGCAGTGAAAGCGCTTGTAGAGATAAAGCTGATGAAAGCCACAATCTTATGATAGCATCTTCTCTGCTCGAGATAATCGCTTTTCCTTAAATGCATTACTAGGCGCAGTTAGAACACATATCAAGAGAACACAGTAAGGAACTCTGTTAATGCTGCTTTGTAGGTTGCAGTGAAAGCGCTTATAGAGTTAATGCTCATCAAAGCCACCACCTGATGATATCATCTTCTCTGCTCGAGATAATCACTTTTCCTTAAATGCATTACTAGGCGCAGATAGAACACATATCAAGAGAACATAGTAAGCGGCTGTGTTAATGATGCTTTTTAGTATACAGAGAAAGCGCTTGTCGAGATAAAGCTAATGAAAGCCACAATCAGATGACAGCAGTTTCTCTGCTCGAATCAATCTCTTTTCCTTAAATGCTTATGCAAGCGCAGTTAGAACACATTTAAGGATACTCTAATAAAAAGCTAGCCATAGCTGCTTTGTAGGTGGCAGTGAAAGCGCTTGTAGAGATAAAGCAGATGAAAGCCACAATCTGATGATAGCAGCTTCTCTGCTCGAGATAATCGCTTTTCCTTAAATGTATTACTAGGCGCAGATAGAACACATATCAAGAGAACATAGTAAGGAGCTCTGTTAATTCTGCTTTGTAGGTTGCAGTGATAGCGCTTATAGAGTTAAAAGACATGAAAGCAACAATCTGATGATAGCAGCTTCTCTGCTCGAGATAATCGCTTTTCCTTAAATGCATTACTAGGCGCAGATAGAACACATATCAAGAGAACATAGTAAGGAGCTCTGTTAATTCTGCTTTGTAGGTTGCAGTGAAAGCGCTTATAGAGTTAAAAGACATGAAAGAAACAATCTGATGTTAGCAGCTTCTCTGCTCTAGATAATCGCTTTTCCTTAAATGCATTACTAGGCGCAGATAGAACACATATCAAGAGAACATAATAAGGGGCACTGTTAATGCTGTTTTTTAATATGCAGAGAAAGCGCTTGTCGAGATAAAGCTAATGAAAGCCACAATCAGATGACAGCAGTTTCTCTGCGCGAAATAATCTCTTTTCCTTAAATGCTTATGCAAGCGCAGTTTGAACACATTTAAGGATACTCTAATAAAAAGGTAGCCATAGCTGCTTTGTAGGTGGCAGTGAAAGCGCTTGTAGAGATAAAGCTGATGAAAGCCACAATCTGATGATAGTAGCTTCTCTGCTCGAGATAATCGCTTTTCTTTAAATGCATTACTAGGCGCAGATAAAACACATATCAAGAGAACATAGTAAGGAGCTCTGTTAACTCTGCTTTGTAGGTTGCAGTGAAAGCAATTATAGAGTTAAAGCTAATGAAAGCCACAACCTGATGATAGCATCTTCTCTGCTCGAGATAATCGCTTTTACTTAAATGCATTACTAGGCGCAGAATGAACACATATCAAGAGAACATAGTAAGGGGCTCTGTTAATGCTGCCTTGTAGTTTGCAGAGAAAGCGCTTGTCGAGATAAAGCTAATGAAAGCCACAATCAGATGACAGCAGCTTCTCTGCTCGAGATAATCGATTTTCCTTAAATGCTTTACTAGGCGCAGATAAAACACATCTCAAGAGGACATAGTAAGCGGCTCTGTTAATGCTGCTTTTTAGTATGCAGAGATAGCGCTTGTGGAGATAAAGCTAATGAAAACCACAATCTGATGATAGCAGCTTCTCTACTCGAGATAATCGCTTTTCCTTAAATTAATTACTAGGAGCAGATAAAATACATATCAAGAGAACATAGTAAGGAGCTCTATTAATGCTGCCTTGCAGTTTGCAGAGAAAGCGCTTGTCGAGATAAAGCTAATGGAAGCCACATTCAGATGACTGCAGTTTCTCTGCTCGAAATAACCTCTTTTCCTTAAATGCATATGCAAGCGCAGTTAGAACACATTTAAGGATACTCCAATGAAAAGCTAGCCAAAGCTGCTTTGTAGGTTGCAGTGAAAGCGCTTAAAGAGTTAAAACTCATGAAAACCAGAATCTGATGATAGCAGCTTCTCTGCTCGAGATAATCGCTTTTCCTTAAAAAAATTACTAGGCGCAGATAGAACACATATCAAGAGAACATAGTAAGCGGCTCTGTTAATGCTGCTTTTTAGTACGCAGAGAAAGCCCTTGTGGAGATAAAGCTAATGAAAGCCACAAGCAGATGACAGCAGTTTCTCTGCTCGAAATAATCTCTTTTGCTTAAATGCTTATACAAGCGCAGTTAGAACACATTTAAGGATACTCTAATAAAAAGCTAGCCATAGCTGCTTTGTAGGTTGCACTGAAAGCGCTTGTAGAGATAAAGCTGATGAAAGCCACAATCCGATGATAGCAGCTTCTCTGCTCGAGATAATCGCTTTTCCTTAAATACATTACTAGGCGCAGATAAAACACATATCAAGAGAACATAGTAAGGAGCTCTCTTAATTCTGCTTTGTAGGTCGCAGTGAAAGCGCTTATGGAGTTAAAGCTCATGAAAGCCATAATCTGATGAAAGCAGCTTCTCTGCTCGAGATAATCGCTTTTCCTTAAATGCATTACTAGGCGCAGATAGAACACATATCAAGAGAACACAGTAAGGAACTCTGTTAATGCTGCTTTGTAGGTTGCAGTGAAATCACTTAAAGAGTTAAAGCTCAAGAAAGCCACAATCTGATGATAGCAGCTTCTCTGCTCGAGATAATCGCTTTTCCTTTAAATGCATTACTAGGTGCAGATAAAACACATATCAAGAGAACATAGAAAGGGGCTCTGTTAATGCTGCTTTTTAGTATGCATAGAAATCGCTTATGGACTTAAAGCTGATGAAAGCCACAATCTGATGATAGCAGCTTCTCTGCTCGAGATAATCGCTTTTCCTTAAATGCATTACTAGGCGCAGATAAAACACATATCAAGAGAATGTTGTAAGGGGCTCTGTTAATGACGCCTTGTAGTTTGCAGAGAAAGTAATTGTCGAGAAAACGCTAATGAAAGCCAGAATCTGATGATAGCAGTTACTCTGCTCGAAATAATCACGGTTCCTGAAATGCTTATGCAAGCGCAGTTAGAACACATTAAAAAACACTCCAATAAAAAGCTAGCCAAAGCTGCTTTGTAGGTCGCAGTGAAAGCATTGTAGAGATAAAGCTGATGAAAGCCACAATCTGATGATAGCAGCTTCTCTGTCCGAGAAAATCGCTTTACCATAAATTCATTACTAGGCGCCGATAGAACAGATATCAAGAGAACGTAGTAAGGAGCTCTGTTAATTCTGCTTTGTAGGTTGCAGTGAAAGCGCTTTTAGAGTTAAAACTCATGAAAGCCACAATCTGATGATAGCAGCTTCACTGCTCGAGATAATAGCTTTCCCTTAAATGCATTACTAGGCGCAGATAGAAACACATATCAAGAGACCATAGTAAGGGGCTCTGTTAATGCTGCTTTTTAGTATGCAGAGAAAAAGCTTGTCGAGATAAAGCTAATGAAAGCCACAATCAGATGACAGCAGTTTTTGTGCTCGAAATAATCTCTTTTCCTTAAATGCTTATGCAAGCGCAGATATAACACATTTAAGGATACTCTAATAAAAAGCTAGCCATAGCTGCTTTGTAGGTGGCAGTGAAAGCGCTTGTAGAGATAAAGCTGATGAAAGCCACAATCTTATGATAGCATCTTCTCTGCTCGAGATAATCGCTTTTCCTTAAATGCATTACTAGGCGCAGTTAGAACACATATCAAGAGAACACAGTAAGGAACTCTGTTAATGCTGCTTTGTAGGTTGCAGTGAAAGCGCTTATAGAGTTAATGCTCATCAAAGCCACCACCTGATGATATCATCTTCTCTGCTCGAGATAATCACTTTTCCTTAAATGCATTACTAGGCGCAGATAGAACACATATCAAGAGAACATAGTAAGCGGCTGTGTTAATGATGCTTTTTAGTATACAGAGAAAGCGCTTGTCGAGATAAAGCTAATGAAAGCCACAATCAGATGACAGCAGTTTCTCTGCTCGAATCAATCTCTTTTCCTTAAATGCTTATGCAAGCGCAGTTAGAACACATTTAAGGATACTCTAATAAAAAGCTAGCCATAGCTGCTTTGTAGGTGGCAGTGAAAGCGCTTGTAGAGATAAAGCAGATGAAAGCCACAATCTGATGATAGCAGCTTCTCTGCTCGAGATAATCGCTTTTCCTTAAATGTATTACTAGGCGCAGATAGAACACATATCAAGAGAACATAGTAAGGAGCTCTGTTAATTCTGCTTTGTAGGTTGCAGTGATAGCGCTTATAGAGTTAAAAGACATGAAAGCAACAATCTGATGATAGCAGCTTCTCTGCTCGAGATAATCGCTTTTCCTTAAATGCATTACTAGGCGCAGATAGAACACATATCAAGAGAACATAGTAAGGAGCTCTGTTAATTCTGCTTTGTAGGTTGCAGTGAAAGCGCTTATAGAGTTAAAAGACATGAAAGAAACAATCTGATGTTAGCAGCTTCTCTGCTCTAGATAATCGCTTTTCCTTAAATGCATTACTAGGCGCAGATAGAACACATATCAAGAGAACATAATAAGGGGCACTGTTAATGCTGTTTTTTAATATGCAGAGAAAGCGCTTGTCGAGATAAAGCTAATGAAAGCCACAATCAGATGACAGCAGTTTCTCTGCGCGAAATAATCTCTTTTCCTTAAATGCTTATGCAAGCGCAGTTTGAACACATTTAAGGATACTCTAATAAAAAGGTAGCCATAGCTGCTTTGTAGGTGGCAGTGAAAGCGCTTGTAGAGATAAAGCTGATGAAAGCCACAATCTGATGATAGTAGCTTCTCTGCTCGAGATAATCGCTTTTCTTTAAATGCATTACTAGGCGCAGATAAAACACATATCAAGAGAACATAGTAAGGAGCTCTGTTAACTCTGCTTTGTAGGTTGCAGTGAAAGCAATTATAGAGTTAAAGCTAATGAAAGCCACAACCTGATGATAGCATCTTCTCTGCTCGAGATAATCGCTTTTACTTAAATGCATTACTAGGCGCAGAATGAACACATATCAAGAGAACATAGTAAGGGGCTCTGTTAATGCTGCCTTGTAGTTTGCAGAGAAAGCGCTTGTCGAGATAAAGCTAATGAAAGCCACAATCAGATGACAGCAGCTTCTCTGCTCGAGATAATCGATTTTCCTTAAATGCTTTACTAGGCGCAGATAAAACACATCTCAAGAGGACATAGTAAGCGGCTCTGTTAATGCTGCTTTTTAGTATGCAGAGATAGCGCTTGTGGAGATAAAGCTAATGAAAACCACAATCTGATGATAGCAGCTTCTCTACTCGAGATAATCGCTTTTCCTTAAATTAATTACTAGGAGCAGATAAAATACATATCAAGAGAACATAGTAAGGAGCTCTATTAATGCTGCCTTGCAGTTTGCAGAGAAAGCGCTTGTCGAGATAAAGCTAATGGAAGCCACATTCAGATGACTGCAGTTTCTCTGCTCGAAATAACCTCTTTTCCTTAAATGCATATGCAAGCGCAGTTAGAACACATTTAAGGATACTCCAATGAAAAGCTAGCCAAAGCTGCTTTGTAGGTTGCAGTGAAAGCGCTTAAAGAGTTAAAACTCATGAAAACCAGAATCTGATGATAGCAGCTTCTCTGCTCGAGATAATCGCTTTTCCTTAAAAAAATTACTAGGCGCAGATAGAACACATATCAAGAGAACATAGTAAGCGGCTCTGTTAATGCTGCTTTTTAGTACGCAGAGAAAGCCCTTGTGGAGATAAAGCTAATGAAAGCCACAATCAGATGACAGCAGTTTCTCTGCTCGAAATAATCTCTTTTGCTTAAATGCTTATACAAGCGCAGTTAGAACACATTTAAGGATACTCTAATAAAAAGCTAGCCATAGCTGCTTTGTAGGTTGCACTGAAAGCGCTTGTAGAGATAAAGCTGATGAAAGCCACAATCCGATGATAGCAGCTTCTCTGCTCGAGATAATCGCTTTTCCTTAAATGCATTACTAGGCGCAGATAAAACACATATCAAGAGAACACAGTAAGGAACGCTGTTAATGCTGCTTTGTAGGTTGCAGTGAAACCGCTTAAAGAGTTAAAGCTCATGAAAGCCACAACCTGATGATAGCATCTTCTCTGCTCGAGATAATCGCTTTTCCTTAAATGCATTACTAGGCGCAGATAGAACACATATCAAGAGAACATAGTAAGCGGCTCTGCTAATGCTGCTTTTTAGTATGCATAGAAAGCGCTTGTTGAGATAAAGCTAATGAAAGCCACATTCAGATGACTGCAGTTTCTCTGCTCGAAATAATCTCTTTTCCTTAAATGCTTATGCAAGCGCAGTTAGAACACATTTAAGGATACTCTAATAAAAAGGTAGCCATAGCTGCTTATTAAGTTGCAGTGAAAGCGCTTGTAGACATAAAGCTGATGAAAGCCACAATCTGATGATAGCAGCATCTCTGCTCGAGATAATCGCTTTTCCTTAAATGCATTAGTAGGCGCAGATAGAACACATATCAAGAGAACATAGTAAGGAGCTCTGTTAATTCTGCTTTGTAGGTTGCACTGAAAGCGTTTATAGAGTTAAAAGACATGAAAGCAACAATCTGATGATAGCAGCTTCTCTGCTCGAGATAATCGCTTTTCCTTAAATGCATTACTATGTGCAGATAGAACACATATCAAGAGAACATAATAAGGGGCACTGTTAATGCTGCTTTTTAATATGCAGAGAAAGCGCTTGTCGAGATAAAGCTAATGAAAGCCACAATCTGATGACAGCAGTTTCTCTGCGCGAAATAATCTCTTTTCCTTAAATGCTTATGGAAGCGCAGTTTGAACACATTTAAGGATACTCTAATAAAAAGGTAGCCATAGCTGCTTTTTAAGTTGCAGTGAAAGCGCTTGTAGAGATAAAGCTGATGGAAGCCACAATCTGATGATAGCCGCTTCTCTGCTCGAGATAATCGCTTTTCCTTAAATACATTACTAGGCGCAGATAGAACAAATATCAAGAGAACATAGTAAGCGGCTCTGTTAATGCTGCTTTTTAGTACGCAGAGAAAGCGCTTGTGGAGATAAAGATAATGAAAGCCACAATCAGATGACAGCAGTTTCTCTGCGAGAAATAATCTCTTTTACTTAAATTCTTATGCAAGCGCAGTTAGAACACATTTATGGATACTCTAATAAAAAGCTAGTCAGCACTGATTTATCGGTAGCAGTTAAAGCGCTTGTAGAGATAAAGCTCATGAAAGCCACAATCTGATGATAGCAGCTTCTCTGCTCGAGATAATCGCTTTTCTTTAAATGCATTACTAGGCGCAGATAAAACACATATCAAGAGAACATAGTAAGGAGCTCTGTTAACTCTGCTTTGTAGGTTGCAGTGAAAGCGCTTATAGAGTTAAAGCTCATGAAAGCCACAACCTGATGATAGCATCTTCTCTGCTCGAGATAATCGCTTTTCCTTAAATGCATTACTAGGGGCAGATAGAACACATATCAAGAGAACATTGTTAGGATGTCTGTTAATGCTGCTTTGTAGTTTGCAGTGAAATATCTTGTAGAGATAAGTCTATGGAAAACCACAATCTGATGATAGCCGCTTCTCTGCTCGGGATAATCGGTTTACATTAAAAGCATTACTGGGAGCAGATAGAACACATAACAAGAGAGAATAATAAGGGGCTCTGTTAATGCTCCTTTGTAGTTTGCAGTGAAAGCGCTAGTCGAGATAAATCTAATGAAAGCCACAATCTGATGATAGCAGCTTCTCTGTTCGAGAAAATCGCTTTTCCTTAAAAACATTACTAGGCGCAGATAAAACACATATCAAGAGAACACAGTAAGGAGCTCTGTTAATTCTGCTTTGTAGGTTGCACTGAAAGCTCTTATATAGTTAAAGCTCATGAAAGCCACAATCTGATGATAGCAGCTTCTCTGCTCGAGATAATCGCTTTTCCTTAAATACATTACTAGGGGCAGATAGAACACATATCAAGAGAACATTGTTAGGATGTCTGTTAATGCTGCTTTCTAGTTTGCAGTGAAATATCTTGTAGAGATAAGGCTATGGAAAACCACAATCTGATGATAGCATCTTCTGTGCTCGGGATAATCGGTTTACATTAAAAGCATTACTGGGCGCAGATAGAACACATAACAAGAGAGAATAATAAGGGGCTCTGTTAATGCTCCTTTGTAGTTTGCAGTGAAAGCGCTAGTCGAGATAAATCTAATGAAAGCCACAATCTGATGATAGCAGCTTCTCTGCTCGAGAAAATCGCATTTCCTTAAATACATTACTAGGCGCAGATAAAACACATATCAAGAGAACACAGTAGGAGCTCTGTTAATTCTGCTTTGTAGGTTGCAGTGAAAGCTCTTATACAGTTAAAGTTCATGAAAGCCACAATCTGATGATAGCAGCTTCTGTGCTCGAGATAATCATTTTAACTTAAATGCATTACTAGGCGCAGATATAACACATATCAAGAGAACACAGGAAGGAGCTCTCTTAATTCTGCTTTGTAGGTTGCACTGAAAGCTCTTATATAGTTAAAGCTCATGAAAGCCACAATCTCTTGATAGCAGCTTCACTGCTCGAGGTAACCGGTTTTCCTTAAATATATTATAAGGCGCAGATAGAACACATATCACGAGAATATTGTTAGGATGTCTGTTAATGCTGCTTTGTAGTTTGCAGTGAAATATCTTGTAGAGATAAGGCTATGGAAAACCACAATCTGATGATAACAGCTTCTCTGTTCGACATAATCGCTTTAACTTAAATGCATTACTAGGCGCAGATGGAACACATATCAAGAGACCATAGTAAGGGGCTCTGTTAATGCTGCTTTCTAGGTTGCAGTGAAAGCGCTTATAGAGTTAAAGCTCATTAAAGACACAGTCTGATGATAGCAGCTTCTCTGCTAGAGGTAATCACTTTTCCTTAAATGCTTATGTAAGCGCAGTTAGAACACATTTCAGGACACTCTAATAAAAAGCTAGTCAGCGCTGATTTCTAGGAAGCAGTTAAAGCGCTTGTAGAGATAAAGCTCATGAAAGCCACAATCTGATGATAGCAGCTTCTCTGCTCGAGATAATCGCTTTTCCTTAAATACATTACTAGGCGCAGATAAAACACAAATCAAGAGAACACAGTAAGGAGCTCTGTTAATTCTGCTTTGTAGGTTAAAGTGAAAGCGCTTATAGAGTTAAAGCTCATGAAAGCCACAATCTGATGATAGCAGCTTCTCTGCTCGAGATAATCGCTTTTCCTTAATTATTTTACTAGCCGCAGTTAAAACACATATCAAGAGAACATAGTAAGGAGCTCTGTTCATTCTGCTTTGTAGGTTGTAGTGAAAGCGCTTACAGAGTTAAAGCTCATGAAAGCCACAATCTGATGATAACAGCTTCTCTGCTCGAGATAATCGCTTTAACTTAAATGCATTACTAGGCGCAGATAAAACTCATATCAAGACAACACAGTAAGGAGCTCTGTTAATTGTGCTTTGTAGGTTGCACTAAAAGCTCTTATAGAGTTAAAGCCAATGAAAGCCAAAATCTGATGACAGCAGCTTCTGTACTCTAGTTAATCGCTTTTCCTTAAATGCTTTAGTAAGCGCTGAAGGAACACATTTCAGGAAACTCTAATAAAAAGCTAGTCAGCGCTGATTTCTATAGTAGCAGTTAAAGCGCTTGTAGAGATAAAGCTCATGAAAGCCAAAATCTGAGGATAGCAGCTTCTCTGCTCGAGATAATCGCTTTTCCTTAAATTCATTACTAGGCGCAGATAGAACACATATCAAGAGGACATTGTTAGGATGTCTGTTAATGCTGCTTTGTAGTTTGCAATGAAATATCTTGTAGAGATAAGGCTATGGAAAACCACAATCTGATGATATCAGCTTCTGTGCTCGGGATAATCGCTTTACATTAAAAGCATTACTGGGCGCAGATAGAACACATAACAAGAGAGAATAATAAGGGGCTCTGTTAATGCTCCTTTGTAGTTTGCAGTGAAAGCGCTAGTCGAGATAAATCTAATGAAAGCCACAATCTGATGATAGCACCTTCTCTGTTCAAGAAAATCGCTTTTCCTTAAAAACATTACTAGGCGCAGATAAAACACATATCAAGAGAACACAGTAAGGAGCTCTGTTAATTCTGCTTTGTAGGTTGCAGTGAAAGCTCTTATAGAGTTAAAGCTCATGAAAGCCACAATCTGAGGATAGCAGCTTCTCTGTTCGAGATAATCGCTTTAACTTAAATGCATTACTAGGCGCAGAAAGAACACATATCAAGAGACCATAGTAAGGGGCTCTGTTAATGCTGCTTTCTAGGTTGCAGTGAAAGCGCTTATAGAGTTAAAGCTCATTAAAGACATAGTCTGATGATAGCAGCTTCTCTGCTAGAGATAATCACTTTTCCTTAAATGCTTATGTAAGCGCAGTTAGATCACATTTCAGGACACTCTAATAAAAAGCTAGTCAGCGCTGATTTCTAGGTAGCAGTTAAAGCGCTTGTAGAGATAAAGCTCATGAAAGCCACAATCTGATGATAGCAGCTTCTCTGCTCGAGATAATCGCTTTCCCTTAAAAACATTACTAGGCGCAGATAAAACACAAATCAAGAGAACACAGTAAGGAGCTCTGTTAATTCTGCTTTGTAGGTTGCAGTGAAAGCTCTTATAGAGTTAAAGCTCATGAAAGCCACAATCTGATGATAGCAGCTTCTCTGTTCGAGAAAATCGCTTTAACTTAAATGCATTACTAGGCGCAGATAGAACACATATCAAGACACCATAGTAAGGGGCTCTGTTAATGCTGCTTTCTAGGTTGCAATGAAAGCGCTTATAGAGTTAAAGCTCATTAAAGACACAGTCTGATGGTAGCAGCTTCTCTGATAGGATAATCACTTTTCCTTAAATGCTTATGTAAGCGCAGTTAGAACACATTTCAGGACACTCTAATAAAAAGCTAGTCAGCGCTGATTTCTAGGTAGCAGTTAAAGCGCTTGTAGAGATAAAGCTCATGAAAGCCACAATCTGATGATAGCAGCTTCTCTGCTCGAGATAATCGCTTTTCCTTAAATACATTACTAGGCGCAGATAGAACACATATCAAGAGAACATTGTTAGGATGTCTGTTAATGCTGCTTTGTAGTTTGCAGTGAAATATCTTGTAGAGATAAGGCTATGGAAAACCACAATCTGATGATAGCAGCTTCTGTGCTCGGGATAATCAGTTTACATTAAAAGCATTACTGGGCGCAGATAGAACACATAACAAGAGAAAATAATAAGGGGCTCTGTTAATGCTCCTTTGTAGTTTGCAGTGAAAGCGCTAGTCGAGATAAATCTAATGAAAGCCACAATCTGATGATAGCAGCTAATCTGTTCGAGAAAATCGCTTTTCCTTAAAAACATTACTAGGCGCAGATAAAACACATATCAAGAGAATACAGTAAAGAGCTCTGTTAATTCTGCTTTGTAGGTTGCAGTGAAAGCTCTTATACAGTTAAAGCTCATGAAAGCCACAATCTGATGATAGCAGCTTCTGTGCTCGAGATAATCGCTTTAACTTAAATGCATTACTAGGCTCAGATAGAACACATATCAAGAGAACACAGGAAGGAGCTCTGTTAATTCTGCTTTGTAGGTTGCAGTGAAAGCGCTTATAGAGTTAAAGCTCATGAAAGCCACAATCTGATGATAGCAGCTTCTCTGCTCGAGATAATCGCTTTTCCGTAATTATTTTACTAGCCGCAGTTAAAACACATATCAAGAGAACATAGTAAGGAGCTCTGTTCATTCTGCTTTGTAGGTTGCAGTGAAAGCGCTTACAGAGTTAAAGCTCATGAAAGCCACAATCTGATGATAGCAGCTTCTCTGCTCGAGATAATCGCTTTAACTTAAATGCATTACTAGGCGCAGATAAAACACATATCAAGAGAACACAGTAAGGAGCTCTGTTAATTCTGCTTTGTAGGTTGCACTAAAAGCTCTTATAGAGTTAAAGCCAATGAAAGCCACGATCTGATGACAGCAGCTTCTGTACTCTAGTTAATCGCTTTTCCTTAAATGCTTTAGTAAGCGCTGAAGGAACACATTTCAGGAAACTCTAATAAAAAGCTAGTCAGTGTTGATTTCTATAGTAGCAGTTAAAGCGCTAGTCGAGATAAATCTAATGAAAGCCATAATCTGATGATAGCAGCTTCTCTGTTCGAGAAAATCGCTTTTCCTTAAAAACATTCCTAGGCGCAGATAAAACACATATCAAGAGAACACAGTAAGGAGCTCTGTTAATTCTGCTTTGTAGGTTGCAGTGAAAGCTCTTATATACTTAAAGCTCATGAAAGCCACAATCTGATGATAGCAGCTAATCTGTTCGAGAAAATCGCTTTTCCTTAAAAACATTACTAGGCGCAGATAAAACACATATCAAGAGAATACAGTAAAGAGCTCTGTTAATTCTGCTTTGTAGGTTGCAGTGAAAGCTCTTATACAGTTAAAGCTCATGAAAGCCACAATCTGATGATAGCAGCTTCTGTGCTCGAGATAATCGCTTTAACTTAAATGCATTACTAGGCTCAGATAGAACACATATCAAGAGAACACAGGAAGGAGCTCTGTTAATTCTGCTTTGTAGGTTGCAGTGAAAGCGCTTATAGAGTTAAAGCTCATGAAAGCCACAATCTGATGATAGCAGCTTCTCTGCTCGAGATAATCGCTTTTCCGTAATTATTTTACTAGCCGCAGTTAAAACACATATCAAGAGAACATAGTAAGGAGCTCTGTTCATTCTGCTTTGTAGGTTGCAGTGAAAGCGCTTACAGAGTTAAAGCTCATGAAAGCCACAATCTGATGATAGCAGCTTCTCTGCTCGAGATAATCGCTTTAACTTAAATGCATTACTAGGCGCAGATAAAACACATATCAAGAGAACACAGTAAGGAGCTCTGTTAATTCTGCTTTGTAGGTTGCACTAAAAGCTCTTATAGAGTTAAAGCCAATGAAAGCCACGATCTGATGACAGCAGCTTCTGTACTCTAGTTAATCGCTTTTCCTTAAATGCTTTAGTAAGCGCTGAAGGAACACATTTCAGGAAACTCTAATAAAAAGCTAGTCAGTGTTGATTTCTATAGTAGCAGTTAAAGCGCTAGTCGAGATAAATCTAATGAAAGCCATAATCTGATGATAGCAGCTTCTCTGTTCGAGAAAATCGCTTTTCCTTAAAAACATTCCTAGGCGCAGATAAAACACATATCAAGAGAACACAGTAAGGAGCTCTGTTAATTCTGCTTTGTAGGTTGCAGTGAAAGCTCTTATATACTTAAAGCTCATGAAAGCCACAATCTGATGATAGCAGCTTCGGTGCTCGAGATAATCGCTTTAACTTAAATGCATTACTAGGCGCAGATAGAACACATATCAAGAGAACACAGGAAGGAGCTCTGTTAATTCTGCTTTGTAGGTTGCACTGAAAGATATTATATAGTTAAAGGTCATGAAAGCCACAATCTGATGATAGCAGCTTCTCTGCTCGAGATAATCGCTTTTCCTTAAATACATTACTAGGCGCAGATAGAACACATATCAAGAGAACATTGTTAGGATGTCTGTTAATGCTGCTTTGTAATTTGCAGTGAAACATCTTGTAGAGATAAGGCTATGGAAAACCACAATCTGATGATAGCAGCTTCTCTGCTCGGGATAATCGGTTTACATTAAAAGCATTACTGGGCGCAGATAGAACACATAACAAGAGAGAATAATAAGGGGCTCTGTTAATGCTCCTTTGTAGTTTACAGTGAAAGCGCTAGTCGAGATAAATCTAATGAAAACCACAATCTGATGATAGCAGCTTCTCTGTTCGAGAAAATCGCTTTAACTTAAATGCATTACTAGGCGCAGATAGAACACATATCAAGACACCATAGTAAGGGGCTCTGTTAATGCTGCTTTCTAGGTTGCAATGAAAGCGCTTATAGAGTTAAAGCTCATTAAAGACACAGTCTGATGGTAGCAGCTTCTCTGATAGGATAATCACTTTTCCTTAAATGCTTATGTAAGCGCAGTTAGAACACATTTCAGGACACTCTAATAAAAAGCTAGTCAGCGCTGATTTCTAGGTAGCAGTTAAAGCGCTTGTAGAGATAAAGCTCATGAAAGCCACAATCTGATGATAGCAGCTTCTCTGCTCGAGATAATCGCTTTTCCTTAAATACATTACAAGGCGCAGATAGAACACATATCAAGAGAACATTGTTAGGATGTCTGTTAATGCTGCTTTGTAGTTTGCAGTGAAATATCTTGTAGAGATAAGGCTATGGAAAACCACAATCTGATGATAGCAGCTTCTGTGCTCGGGATAATCAGTTTACATTAAAAGCATTACTGGGCGCAGATAGAACACATAACAAGAGAGAATAATAAGGGGCTCTGTTAATGCTCCTTTGTAGTTTGCAGTGAAAGCGCTAGTCGAGATAAATCTAATGAAAGCCACAATCTGATGATAGCAGCTAATCTGTTCGAGAAAATCGCTTTTCCTTAAAAACATTACTAGGCGCAGATAAAACACATATCAAGAGAATACAGTAAAGAGCTCTGTTAATTCTGCTTTGTAGGTTGCAGTGAAAGCTCTTATACAGTTAAAGCTCATGAAAGCCACAATCTGATGATAGCAGCTTCTGTGCTCGAGATAATCGCTTTAACTTAAATGCATTACTAGGCTCAGATAGAACACATATCAAGAGAACACAGGAAGGAGCTCTGTTAATTCTGCTTTGTAGGTTGCAGTGAAAGCGCTTATAGAGTTAAAGCACATGAAAGCCACAATCTGATGATAGCAGCTTCTCTGCTCGAGATAATCGCTTTTCCGTAATTATTTTACTAGCCGCAGTTAAAACACATATCAAGAGAACATAGTAAGGAGCTCTGTTCATTCTGCTTTGTAGGTTGCAGTGAAAGCGCTTACAGAGTTAAAGCTCATGAAAGCCACAATCTGATGATAGCAGCTTCTCTGTTCGAGAAAATCGCTTTTCCTTAAAAACATTACTAGGCGCAGATAAAACACATATCAAGAGAACACAGTAAGGAGCTCTGTTAATTCTGCTTTGTAGGTTGCAGTGAAAGCTCTTATATAGTTAAAGCTCATGAAAGCCACAATCTGATGATAGCAGCTTCTGTGCTCGAGATAATCGCTTTAACTTAAATGCATTACTAGGCGCAGATAGAACACATATCAAGAGAACACAGGAAGGAGCTCTGTTAATTCTGCTTTGTAGGTTGCACTGAAAGATATTATATAGTTAAAGGTCATGAAAGCCACAATCTGATGATAGCAGCTTCTCTGCTCGAGATAATCGCTTTTCCTTAAATACATTACTAGGCGCAGATAGAACACATATCAAGAGAACATTGTTAGGATGTCTGTTAATGCTGCTTTGTAATTTGCAGTGAAACATCTTGTAGAGATAAGGCTATGGAAAACCACAATCTGATGATAGCAGCTTCTCTGCTCGGGATAATCGGTTTACATTAAAAGCATTACTGGGCGCAGATAGAACACATAACAAGAGAGAATAATAAGGGGCTCTGTTAATGCTCCTTTGTAGTTTACAGTGAAAGCGCTAGTCGAGATAAATCTAATGAAAGCCACAATCTGATGATAGCAGCTTCTCTGTTCGAGAAAATCGGTTTTCCTTAAAAACATTACTAGGCGCAGATAAAACCCATATCAAGAGAACACAGTAAGGAACTCTGTTTATTCTGCTTTGTAGGTTGCAGTGAAAGCGCTTATAGAGTTAAAGCTCATGAAAGCCAAAATGTGATGATAGCAGCTTCTCTGTTAGAGATAATCGCTTTAACTTAAATGCATTACTAGGCGCAGATAGAACACATATCAAGAGACCATAGTAAGGGGCTCTGTTAATGCTGCTTTCTAGGTTGCAGTGAAAGCGCTTATAGAGTTAAAGCTCATTAAAGACACAGTCTGATGATAGCAGCTTCTCTGCTAGAGATAATCACTTATCCTTAAATGCTTATGTAAGCGCAGTTAGAACACATTTCAGGACACTCTAATAAAATGCTAGTCAGCGCTGATTTCTAGGTAGCAGTTAAAGCGCTTGTAGAGATAAAGCTCATGAAAGCCACAATCTGATGATAGCAGCTTCTCTGTTCGAGAAAATCGCTTTTCCTTAAAAACATTACTAGGCGCAGATAAAACACATATCAAGAGAACACAAGAAGGAGCTCTGTTAATTCTGCTTTGTAGGTTGCAGTGAAAGCTCTTATAGAGTTAAAGCTCATGAAAACCACAATCTGATGATAGCAGCTTCTCTGCTCGAGATAATCGCTTTAACTTAAATGCATTACTAGGCGCAGATAGAACACATATCAAGAGAACACAGGAAGGAGCTCTCTTAATTCTGCTTTGTAGGTTGCAGTGAAAGCTCTTATATAGTTAAAGCTCATGAAAGCTACAATCTGATGATAGCAGCTTCTCTGTTCGAGAAAATCGCTTTTCCTTAAAAACATTACTAGGCGCAGATAAAACACATATCAAGAGAACACAGTAAGGAGCTCTGTTAATTCTGCTTTGTAGGTTGCACTAAAAGCTCTTATAGAGTTAAAGCCAATGAAAGCCACAATCTGATGACAGCAGCTTCTGTACTCTAGTTAATCGCTTTTCCTTAAATGCTTTAGTAAGCGCTGAAGGAACACATTTCAGGAAACTCTAATAAAAAGCTAGTCAGTGTTGATTTCTATAGTAGCAGTTAAAGCGCTAGTCGAGATAAATCTAATGAAAGCCATAATCTGATGATAGCAGCTTCTCTCTTCGAGAAAATCGCTTTTCCTTAAAAACATTACTAGGCGCAGATAAAACACATATCAAGAGAACACAGTAAGGAGCTCTGTTAATTCTGCTTTGTAGGTTGCAGTGAAAGCTCTTATATAGTTAAAGCTCATGAAAGCCACAATCTGATGATAGCAGCTTCTGTGCTCGAGATAATCGCTTTAACTTAAATGCATTACTAGGCGCAGATAGAACACATATCAAGAGAACACAGGAAGGAGCTCTCTTAATTCTGCTTTGTAGGTTGCAGTGAAAGCTCTTATAGAGTTAAAGCTCATGAAAACCACAATCTGATGATAGCAGCTTCTCTGCTCGAGATAATCGCTTTAACTTAAATGCATTACTAGGCGCAGATAGAACACATATCAAGAGAACACAGGAAGGAGCTCTCTTAATTCTGCTTTGTAGGTTGCAGTGAAAGCTCTTATATAGTTAAAGCTCATGAAAGCTACAATCTGATGATAGCAGCTTCTCTGTTCGAGAAAATCGCTTTTCCTTAAAAACATTACTAGGCGCAGATAAAACACATATCAAGAGAACACAGTAAGGAGCTCTGTTAATTCTGCTTTGTAGGTTGCACTAAAAGCTCTTATAGAGTTAAAGCCAATGAAAGCCACAATCTGATGACAGCAGCTTCTGTACTCTAGTTAATCGCTTTTCCTTAAATGCTTTAGTAAGCGCTGAAGGAACACATTTCAGGAAACTCTAATAAAAAGCTAGTCAGTGTTGATTTCTATAGTAGCAGTTAAAGCGCTAGTCGAGATAAATCTAATGAAAGCCATAATCTGATGATAGCAGCTTCTCTCTTCGAGAAAATCGCTTTTCCTTAAAAACATTACTAGGCGCAGATAAAACACATATCAAGAGAACACAGTAAGGAGCTCTGTTAATTCTGCTTTGTAGGTTGCAGTGAAAGCTCTTATATAGTTAAAGCTCATGAAAGCCACAATCTGATGATAGCAGCTTCTGTGCTCGAGATAATCGCTTTAACTTAAATGCATTACTAGGCGCAGATAGAACACATATCAAGAGAACACAGGAAGGAGCTCTCTTAATTCTGCTTTGTAGGTTGCAGTGAAAGCTCTTATATAGTTAAAGCTCATGAAAGCCACAATCTGATGATAGCAGCTTCTCTGTTCGAGAAAATCGCTTTTCCTTAAAAACATTACTAGGCGCAGATAAAACACATATCAAGAGAACACAGTAAGGAGCTCTGTTAATTCTGCTTTGTAGGTTGCACTAAAAGCTCTTATAGAGTTAAAGCCAATGAAAGCCACAATCTGATGACAGCAGCTTCTGTACTCTAGTTAATCGCTTTTCCTTAAATGCTTTAGTAAGCGCTGAAGGAACACATTTCAGGAAACTCTAATAAAAAGCTAGTCAGTGTTGATTTCTATAGTAGCAGTTAAAGCGCTAGTCGAGATAAATCTAATGAAAGCCATAATCTGATGATAGCAGCTTCTCTGTTCGAGAAAATCGCTTTTCCTTAAAAACATTACTAGGCGCAGATAAAACACATATCAAGAGAACACAGTAAGGAGCTCTGTTAATTCTGCTTTGTAGGTTGCAGTGAAAGCTCTTATATAGTTAAAGCTCATGAAAGCCACAATCTGATGATAGCAGCTTCTGTGCTCGAGATAATCGCTTTAACTTAAATGCATTACTAGGCGCAGATAGAACACATATCAAGAGAACACAGGAAGGAGCTCTGTTAATTCTGCTTTGTAGGTTGCACTGAAAGATATTATATAGTTAAAGCTCATGAAAGCCACAATCTGATGATAGCAGCTTCTCTGCTCGAGATAATCGCTTTTCCTTAAATACATTACTAGGCGCAGATAGAACACATATCAAGAGAACATTGTTAGGATGTCTGTTAATGCTGCTTTGTAATTTGCAGTGAAACATCTTGTAGAGATAAGGCTATGGAAAACCACAATCTGATGACAGCAGTTTCTCTGCTCGAGATAATCGCTTTTCCTTAAATGCATTACTAGGCGCAGATAAAACACATATCAAGAGAACACAGTAAGAGGCTCTGTTAATGCTGCTTTTTAGTATGCAGAGAAAGCGCTTGAAGGGATAAAGCTGATGAAAGCCACAATCTGATGACAGCAGTTTCTCTGCTCGAGATAATCGCTTTTCCTTAAATGTATTACTAGGCGCAGATAAAACACATATCAAGAAAACATAGTAAGGGGCTCTGTTAATGCTGCTTTTTAGTATGCAGAGAAAGCGCTGTCGAGATAAAGCAAATGAGAGCCGCAATCTGATGACAGCAGTTTCTCTGCTCTAAATAATCACTTTTCCTTCAATGCTTATGCTAGCGCAGTAAAAACACATTTAAGGATACTCTAATAAAAAGCTAGCCAAAGCTGCTTTGTAGGATGCAGTGATAGCGCTTGTCGATATAAAGCAGATGAAAGCCACAATCTGATGATAGCAGCTTCTCTACTCGAGATAATCGGTTTACCTTAAATGCATTACTAGGCGCAGATAGAAAACACAACAAGAGAGAATAATAAGGAGCTCTGTCAATGCTCCTTTGTAGTTTGCAGTGAAAGCGCTTGAAGAGATAAAGCTGATGAAAGCCACAATCTGAGGATAGCAGCTTCTCTGCCCGAGATAATCGCTTTTCCTTAAATGCATTACTAGGCGCAGATAGAACACATATCAAGAGAACATAGTAAGGGGCTCTGTTAATGCTGCTTTTTAGTATGCAGAGAAAGCGCTTGTAGAGATAAAGCAAATGAAAGCCGCAATCTGATGACAGCAGTTTCTCTGCTCGAGATAATCGCTTTTCCTTAAATGCATTACTAGGCGCAGATAAAACACATATCAAGAGAACACAGTAAGGGGCTCTGTTAATGCTGCTTTTTAGTATGCAGAGAAAGCGCTTGAAGAGATAAAGCTGATGAAAGCCACAATCTAGTGACAGCAGTTTCTCTGCTCGAAATAATCACTTTTCCTTCAATGCTTATGCAAGCGCAGTTAGAACACATTGAAGGATACTCGAATAAAAAGCTAGCCAAAGCTGCTTTGTAGTTTGCAGTGAAAGTGCTTGTAGAGATAAAGCTGATGAAAGCCACAATCTGATGATAGCAGCTTCCCTGCTCGAGATAATCGCTTTTCCTTAAATGCTTTAGTATGCGCAGATAGAACACATACCATGGGAATATTGTTAGGATGGCTGTTAATTCTGTTCTGTAGTTTGCAGTGAAATATCTTGTAGAGATAAGGCTATGGCAATACACAATCTGATGATAGCAGCTTCTCTGCTCGAGATAATCGCTTTTCCTTAAATGCATTACTAGGCGCAGATAAAACACATATCAAGAAAACACAGTAAGGGGCTCTGTTAATGCTGCTTTTTAGTATGCAGAGAAAGCGCTTGTCGAGATAAAGCAAATGAGAGCCGCAATCTGATGACAGCAGTTTCTCTGCTCTAAATAATCACTTTTCCTTCAATGCTTATGCTAGCGCAGTAAAAACACATTTAAGGATACTCTAATAAAAAGCTAGCCAAAGCTGCTTTGTAGGATGCAGTGATAGCGCGTGTAGAAATAAAGCAGATGAAAGCCACAATCTGATGATAGCAGCTTCTCTACTCGAGATAATCGGTTTACCTTAAATGCATTACTAGGCGCAGATAGAAAACACAACAAGAGAGAATAATAAGGAGCTCTGTCAATGCTCCTTTGTAGTTTGCAGTGAAAGCGCTAGTCGAGATAAATCTAATGAAAGCCACAATCTGATGATAGCAGCTTCTCTGTTCGAGAAAATCGCTTTTCCTTAAAAACATTACTAGGCGCAGATAAAACACATATCAAGAGAACACAGTAAGGAGCTCTGTTAATTCTGCTTTGTAGGTTGCAGTGAAAGCTCTTATAGAGTTAAAGCTCATGAAAGCCACAATCTGATGATAGCAGCTTCTCTGCTCGAGGTAATCGCTTTTCCTTAAATACATTACTAGGCGCAGATAGAACACATATCAAGAGAACATTCTTAGGATGTCTGTTAATGCTGCTTTGTAGTTTGCAGTGAAATATCTTGTAGAGATAAGGCAATGGAAAACCACAATCTGATGATAGCAGCTTCTCTGCTCGGGATAATCGGTTTATATTAAAAGCATTACTGGGCGCAGATACAACACATAACAAGAGAGAATAATAAGGGGCTCTGTTAATGCTCCTTTGTAGTTTACAGTGAAAGCGCTAGTCGAGATAAATCTAACGAAAGCCACAATCTGATTATAGCACCTTCTCTGTTCGAGAAAATCGCTTTTCCTTAAAAACATTACTAGGCGCAGATAAAACACATATCAAGAGAACACAGTAAGGAACTCTGTTAATTCTGCTTTGTAGGTTGCAGTGAAAGCGCTTATAGAGTTAAAGCTCATGAAAGCCACAATCTTATGATAGCAGCTTCTCTGTTCGAGATAATCGCTTTAACTTAAATGCATTACTAGGCGCAGATAGAACACATATCAACAGACCATAGTAAGGGGCTCTGTTAATGCTGCTTTCTAGGTTGCAGTGAAAGCGCTTATAGAGTTAAAGCTCATTAAAGACACAGTCTGATGATAGCAGCTTCTCTGCTAGAGATAATCACTTTTCCTTACATGCTTATGTAAGCGCAGTTAGAACACATTTCAGGACACTCTAATAAAAAGCTAGTCAGCGCTGATTTCTAGGTAGCAGTTAAAGCGCTTGTAGAGATAAAGCTCATGAAAGCCACAATCTGATGATAGCAGCTTCTCTGCTCGAGATAATCGCTTTTCCTTAAAAACATTACTAGGCGCAGATAAAACACATATCAAGAGAACACAGGAAGGAGCTCTGTTAATTCTGATTGTAGGTTGCAGTGAAAGCTCTTATAGAGTTTAAGCTCATGAAAGCCACAATCTGAGGATAGCAGCTTCTCTGCTCGAGATAATCGCTTTTTCTTTAAATTCATTTCTAGGCGCACATAGAACACGTATCAAGAGAACATTGTTAGGATGTCTGTTAATGCTGCTTTGTAGTTTGCAGTGAAATATCTTGTAGAGATAAGGCTATGGAAAACCACAATCTGATGATAGCAGCTTCTGTGCTCGGGATAATCGGTTTACATTAAAAGCATTACTGGGCGCAGATAGAACACATAACAAGAGAGAATAATAAGGGGCTCTGTTAATGCTCCTTTGTAGTTTGCAGTGAAAGCGCTAGTCGAGATAAATCTAATGAAAGCCACAATCTGATGATAGCAGCTTCTCTGCTCGAGAAAATCGCATTTCCTTAAATACATTACTAGGCGCAGATAAAACACATATCAAGAGAACACAGTAGGAGCTCTGTTAATTCTGCTTTGTAGGTTGCAGTGAAAGCTCTTATACAGTTAAAGTTCATGAAAGCCACAATCTGATGATAGCAGCTTCTGTGCTCGAGATAATCATTTTAACTTAAATGCATTACTAGGCGCAGATATAACACATATCAAGAGAACACAGGAAGGAGCTCTCTTAATTCTGCTTTGTAGGTTGCACTGAAAGCTCTTATATAGTTAAAGCTCATGAAAGCCACAATCTCTTGATAGCAGCTTCACTGCTCGAGGTAACCGGTTTTCCTTAAATACATTATAAGGCGCAGATAGAACACATATCACGAGAATATTGTTAGGATGTCTGTTAATGCTGCTTTGTAGTTTGCAGTGAAATATCTTGTAGAGATAAGGCTATGGAAAACCACAATCTGATGATAACAGCTTCTCTGTTCGACATAATCGCTTTAACTTAAATGCATTACTAGGCGCAGATGGAACACATATCAAGAGACCATAGTAAGGGGCTCTGTTAATGCTGCTTTCTAGGTTGCAGTGAAAGCGCTTATAGAGTTAAAGCTCATTAAAGACACAGTCTGATGATAGCAGCTTCTCTGCTAGAGGTAATCACTTTTCCTTAAATGCTTATGTAAGCGCAGTTAGAACACATTTCAGGACACTCTAATAAAAAGCTAGTCAGCGCTGATTTCTAGGTAGCAGTTAAAGCGCTTGTAGAGATAAAGCTCATGAAAGCCACAATCTGATGATAGCAGCTTCTCTGCTCGAGATAATCGCTTTTCCTTAAATACATTACTAGGCGCAGATAAAACACAAATCAAGAGAACACAGTAAGGAGCTCTGTTAATTCTGCTTTGTAGGTTAAAGTGAAAGCGCTTATAGAGTTAAAGCTCATGAAAGCCACAATCTGATGATAGCAGCTTCTCTGCTCGAGATAATCGCTTTTCCTTAATTATTTTACTAGCCGCAGTTAAAACACATATCAAGAGAACATAGTAAGGAGCTCTGTTCATTCTGCTTTGTAGGTTGTAGTGAAAGCGCTTACAGAGTTAAAGCTCATGAAAGCCACAATCTGATGATAACAGCTTCTCTGCTCGAGATAATCGCTTTAACTTAAATGCATTACTAGGCGCAGATAAAACTCATATCAAGACAACACAGTAAGGAGCTCTGTTAATTGTGCTTTGTAGGTTGCACTAAAAGCTCTTATAGAGTTAAAGCCAATGAAAGCCAAAATCTGATGACAGCAGCTTCTGTACTCTAGTTAATCGCTTTTCCTTAAATGCTTTAGTAAGCGCTGAAGGAACACATTTCAGGAAACTCTAATAAAAAGCTAGTCAGCGCTGATTTCTATAGTAGCAGTTAAAGCGCTTGTAGAGATAAAGCTCATGAAAGCCAAAATCTGAGGATAGCAGCTTCTCTGCTCGAGATAATCGCTTTTCCTTAAATTCATTACTAGGCGCAGATAGAACACATATCAAGAGGACATTGTTAGGATGTCTGTTAATGCTGCTTTGTAGTTTGCAATGAAATATCTTGTAGAGATAAGGCTATGGAAAACCACAATCTGATGATATCAGCTTCTGTGCTCGGGATAATCGCTTTACATTAAAAGCATTACTGGGCGCAGATAGAACACATAACAAGAGAGAATAATAAGGGGCTCTGTTAATGCTCCTTTGTAGTTTGCAGTGAAAGCGCTAGTCGAGATAAATCTAATGAAAGCCACAATCTGATGATAGCACCTTCTCTGTTCAAGAAAATCGCTTTTCCTTAAAAA
Organism: Coccyzus lansbergi; assembly: GCA_033558105.1. NCBI lineage: Eukaryota > Metazoa > Chordata > Aves > Cuculiformes > Coccyzidae > Coccyzus > Coccyzus lansbergi. The sequence continues at coordinate 1,334,471 of JAUMJK010000613.1, read as the reverse complement.
CATTACTAGGCGCAGATAAAACACATATCAAGAGAACACAGTAAGGAGCTCTGTTAATTCTGCTTTGTAGGTTGCAGTGAAAGCTCTTATAGAGTTAAAGCTCATGAAAGCCTCAATCTGAGGATAGCAGCTTCTCTGTTCGAGATAATCGCTTTAACTTAAATGCATTACTAGGCGCAGAAAGAACACATATCAAGAGACCATAGTAAGGGGCTCTGTTAATGCTGCTTTCTAGGTTGCAGTGAAAGCGCTTATAGAGTTAAAGCTCATTAAAGACATAGTCTGATGATAGCAGCTTCTCTGCTAGAGATAATCACTTTTCCTTAAATGCTTATGTAAGCGCAGTTAGATCACATTTCAGGACACTCTAATAAAAAGCTAGTCAGCGCTGATTTCTAGGTAGCAGTTAAAGCGCTTGTAGAGATAAAGCTCATGAAAGCCACAATCTGATGATAGCAGCTTCTCTGCTCGAGATAATCGCTTTCCCTTAAAAACATTACTAGGCGCAGATAAAACACAAATCAAGAGAACACAGTAAGGAGCTCTGTTAATTCTGCTTTGTAGGTTGCAGTGAAAGCTCTTATAGAGTTAAAGCTCATGAAAGCCACAATCTGATGATAGCAGCTTCTCTGTTCGAGAAAATCGCTTTAACTTAAATGCATTACTAGGCGCAGATAGAACACATATCAAGACACCATAGTAAGGGGCTCTGTTAATGCTGCTTTCTAGGTTGCAATGAAAGCGCTTATAGAGTTAAAGCTCATTAAAGACACAGTCTGATGGTAGCAGCTTCTCTGATAGGATAATCACTTTTCCTTAAATGCTTATGTAAGCGCAGTTAGAACACATTTCAGGACACTCTAATAAAAAGCTAGTCAGCGCTGATTTCTAGGTAGCAGTTAAAGCGCTTGTAGAGATAAAGCTCATGAAAGCCACAATCTGATGATAGCAGCTTCTCTGCTCGAGATAATCGCTTTTCCTTAAATACATTACAAGGCGCAGATAGAACACATATCAAGAGAACATTGTTAGGATGTCTGTTAATGCTGCTTTGTAGTTTGCAGTGAAATATCTTGTAGAGATAAGGCTATGGAAAACCACAATCTGATGATAGCAGCTTCTGTGCTCGGGATAATCAGTTTACATTAAAAGCATTACTGGGCGCAGATAGAACACATAACAAGAGAGAATAATAAGGGGCTCTGTTAATGCTCCTTTGTAGTTTGCAGTGAAAGCGCTAGTCGAGATAAATCTAATGAAAGCCACAATCTGATGATAGCAGCTAATCTGTTCGAGAAAATCGCTTTTCCTTAAAAACATTACTAGGCGCAGATAAAACACATATCAAGAGAACACAGTAAGGAGCTCTGTTAATTCTGCTTTGTAGGTTGCAGTGAAAGCTCTTATACAGTTAAAGCTCATGAAAGCCACAATCTGATGATAGCAGCTTCTGTGCTCGAGATAATCGCTTTAACTTAAATGCATTACTAGGCTCAGATAGAACACATATCAAGAGAACACAGGAAGGAGCTCTGTTAATTCTGCTTTGTAGGTTGCAGTGAAAGCGCTTATAGAGTTAAAGCACATGAAAGCCACAATCTGATGATAGCAGCTTCTCTGCTCGAGATAATCGCTTTTCCGTAATTATTTTACTAGCCGCAGTTAAAACACATATCAAGAGAACATAGTAAGGAGCTCTGTTCATTCTGCTTTGTAGGTTGCAGTGAAAGCGCTTACAGAGTTAAAGCTCATGAAAGCCACAATCTGATGATAGCAGCTTCTCTGCTCGAGATAATCGCTTTAAATTAAATGCATTACTAGGCGCAGATAAAACACATATCAAGAGAACACAGTAAGGAGCTCTGTTAATTCTGCTTTGTAGGTTGCACTAAAAGCTCTTATAGAGTTAAAGCCAATGAAAGCCACAATCTGATGACAGCAGCTTCTGTACTCTAGTTAATCGCTTTTCCTTAAATGCTTTAGTAAGCGCTGAAGGAACACATTTCAGGAAACTCTAATAAAAAGCTAGTCAGTGTTGATTTCTATAGTAGCAGTTAAAGCGCTAGTCGAGATAAATCTAATGAAAGCCATAATCTGATGATAGCAGCTTCTCTGTTCGAGAAAATCGCTTTTCCTTAAAAACATTACTAGGCGCAGATAAAACACATATCAAGAGAACACAGTAAGGAGCTCTGTTAATTCTGCTTTGTAGGTTGCAGTGAAAGCTCTTATATAGTTAAAGCTCATGAAAGCCACAATCTGATGATAGCAGCTTCTGTGCTCGAGATAATCGCTTTAACTTAAATGCATTACTAGGCGCAGATAGAACACATATCAAGAGAACACAGGAAGGAGCTCTGTTAATTCTGCTTTGTAGGTTGCACTGAAAGATATTATATAGTTAAAGGTCATGAAAGCCACAATCTGATGATAGCAGCTTCTCTGCTCGAGATAATCGCTTTTCCTTAAATACATTACTAGGCGCAGATAGAACACATATCAAGAGAACATTGTTAGGATGTCTGTTAATGCTGCTTTGTAATTTGCAGTGAAACATCTTGTAGAGATAAGGCTATGGAAAACCACAATCTGATGATAGCAGCTTCTCTGCTCGGGATAATCGGTTTACATTAAAAGCATTACTGGGCGCAGATAGAACACATAACAAGAGAGAATAATAAGGGGCTCTGTTAATGCTCCTTTGTAGTTTACAGTGAAAGCGCTAGTCGAGATAAATCTAATGAAAGCCACAATCTGATGATAGCAGCTTCTCTGTTCGAGAAAATCGGTTTTCCTTAAAAATATTACTAGGCGCAGATAAAACCCATATCAAGAGAACACAGTAAGGAACTCTGTTTATTCTGCTTTGTAGGTTGCAGTGAAAGCGCTTATAGAGTTAAAGCTCATGAAAGCCAAAATGTGATGATAGCAGCTTCTCTGTTAGAGATAATCGCTTTAACTTAAATGCATTACTAGGCGCAGATAGAACACATATCAAGAGACCATAGTAAGGGGCTCTGTTAATGCTGCTTTCTAGGTTGCAGTGAAAGCGCTTATAGAGTTAAAGCTCATTAAAGACACAGTCTGATGATAGCAGCTTCTCTGCTAGAGATAATCACTTATCCTTAAATGCTTATGTAAGCGCAGTTAGAACACATTTCAGGACACTCTAATTAAATGCTAGTCAGCGCTGATTTCTAGGTAGCAGTTAAAGCGCTTGTAGAGATAAAGCTCATGAAAGCCACAATCTGATGATAGCAGCTTCTCTGTTCGAGAAAATCGCTTTTCCTTAAAAACATTACTAGGCGCAGATAAAACACATATCAAGAGAACACAAGAAGGAGCTCTGTTAATTCTGCTTTGTAGGTTGCAGTGAAAGCTCTTATAGAGTTAAAGCTCATGAAAACCACAATCTGATGATAGCAGCTTCTCTGCTCGAGATAATCGCTTTAACTTAAATGCATTACTAGGCGCAGATAGAACACATATCAAGAGAACACAGGAAGGAGCTCTCTTAATTCTGCTTTGTAGGTTGCAGTGAAAGCTCATATATAGTTAAAGCTCATGAAAGCTACAATCTGATGATAGCAGCTTCTCTGTTCGAGAAAATCGCTTTTCCTTAAAAACATTACTAGGCGCAGATAAAACACATATCAAGAGAACACAGTAAGGAGCTCTGTTAATTCTGCTTTGTAGGTTGCACTAAAAGCTCTTATAGAGTTAAAGCCAATGAAAGCCACAATCTGATGACAGCAGCTTCTGTACTCTAGTTAATCGCTTTTCCTTAAATGCTTTAGTAAGCGCTGAAGGAACACATTTCAGGAAACTCTAATAAAAAGCTAGTCAGTGTTGATTTCTATAGTAGCAGTTAAAGCGCTAGTCGAGATAAATCTAATGAAAGCCATAATCTGATGATAGCAGCTTCTCTCTTCGAGAAAATCGCTTTTCCTTAAAAACATTACTAGGCGCAGATAAAACACATATCAAGAGAACACAGTAAGGAGCTCTGTTAATTCTGCTTTGTAGGTTGCAGTGAAAGCTCTTATATAGTTAAAGCTCATGAAAGCCACAATCTGATGATAGCAGCTTCTGTGCTCGAGATAATCGCTTTAACTTAAATGCATTACTAGGCGCAGATAGAACACATATCAAGAGAACACAGGAAGGAGCTCTCTTAATTCTGCTTTGTAGGTTGCAGTGAAAGCTCTTATATAGTTAAAGCTCATGAAAGCCACAATCTGATGATAGCAGCTTCTCTGTTCGAGAAAATCGCTTTTCCTTAAAAACATTACTAGGCGCAGATAAAACACATATCAAGAGAACACAGTAAGGAGCTCTGTTAATTCTGCTTTGTAGGTTGCACTAAAAGCTCTTATAGAGTTAAAGCCAATGAAAGCCACAATCTGATGACAGCAGCTTCTGTACTCTAGTTAATCGCTTTTCCTTAAATGCTTTAGTAAGCGCTGAAGGAACACATTTCAGGAAACTCTAATAAAAAGCTAGTCAGTGTTGATTTCTATAGTAGCAGTTAAAGCGCTAGTCGAGATAAATCTAATGAAAGCCATAATCTGATGATAGCAGCTTCTCTGTTCGAGAAAATCGCTTTTCCTTAAAAACATTACTAGGCGCAGATAAAACACATATCAAGAGAACACAGTAAGGAGCTCTGTTAATTCTGCTTTGTAGGTTGCAGTGAAAGCTCTTATATAGTTAAAGCTCATGAAAGCCACAATCTGATGATAGCAGCTTCTGTGCTCGAGATAATCGCTTTAACTTAAATGCATTACTAGGCGCAGATAGAACACATATCAAGAGAACACAGGAAGGAGCTCTGTTAATTCTGCTTTGTAGGTTGCACTGAAAGATATTATATAGTTAAAGCTCATGAAAGCCACAATCTGATGATAGCAGCTTCTCTGCTCGAGATAATCGCTTTTCCTTAAATACATTACTAGGCGCAGATAGAACACATATCAAGAGAACATTGTTAGGATGTCTGTTAATGCTGCTTTGTAATTTGCAGTGAAACATCTTGTAGAGATAAGGCTATGGAAAACCACAATCTGATGACAGCAGTTTCTCTGCTCGAGATAATCGCTTTTCCTTAAATGCATTACTAGGCGCAGATAAAACACATATCAAGAGAACACAGTAAGAGGCTCTGTTAATGCTGCTTTTTAGTATGCAGAGAAAGCGCTTGAAGGGATAAAGCTGATGAAAGCCACAATCTGATGACAGCAGTTTCTCTGCTCGAGATAATCGCTTTTCCTTAAATGTATTACTAGGCGCAGATAAAACACATATCAAGAAAACATAGTAAGGGGCTCTGTTAATGCTGCTTTTTAGTATGCAGAGAAAGCGCTGTCGAGATAAAGCAAATGAGAGCCGCAATCTGATGACAGCAGTTTCTCTGCTCTAAATAATCACTTTTCCTTCAATGCTTATGCTAGCGCAGTAAAAACACATTTAAGGATACTCTAATAAAAAGCTAGCCAAAGCTGCTTTGTAGGATGCAGTGATAGCGCTTGTCGATATAAAGCAGATGAAAGCCACAATCTGATGATAGCAGCTTCTCTACTCGAGATAATCGGTTTACCTTAAATGCATTACTAGGCGCAGATAGAAAACACAACAAGAGAGAATAATAAGGAGCTCTGTCAATGCTCCTTTGTAGTTTGCAGTGAAAGCGCTTGAAGAGATAAAGCTGATGAAAGCCACAATCTGAGGATAGCAGCTTCTCTGCCCGAGATAATCGCTTTTCCTTAAATGCATTACTAGGCGCAGATAGAACACATATCAAGAGAACATAGTAAGGGGCTCTGTTAATGCTGCTTTTTAGTATGCAGAGAAAGCGCTTGTAGAGATAAAGCAAATGAAAGCCGCAATCTGATGACAGCAGTTTCTCTGCTCGAGATAATCGCTTTTCCTTAAATGCATTACTAGGCGCAGATAAAACACATATCAAGAGAACACAGTAAGGGGCTCTGTTAATGCTGCTTTTTAGTATGCAGAGAAAGCGCTTGAAGAGATAAAGCTGATGAAAGCCACAATCTAGTGACAGCAGTTTCTCTGCTCGAAATAATCACTTTTCCTTCAATGCTTATGCAAGCGCTGTTAGAACACATTGAAGGATACTCGAATAAAAAGCTAGCCAAAGCTGCTTTGTAGTTTGCAGTGAAAGTGCTTGTAGAGATAAAGCTGATGAAAGCCACAATCTGATGATAGCAGCTTCCCTGCTCGAGATAATCGCTTTTCCTTAAATGCTTTAGTATGCGCAGATAGAACTCATACCATGGGAATATTGTTAGGATGGCTGTTAATTCTGTTCTGTAGTTTGCAGTGAAATATCTTGTAGAGATAAGGCTATGGCAATACACAATCTGATGATAGCAGCTTCTCTGCTCGAGATAATCGCTTTTCCTTAAATGCATTACTAGGCGCAGATAAAACACATATCAAGAAAACACAGTAAGGGGCTCTGTTAATGCTGCTTTTTAGTATGCAGAGAAAGCGCTTGTCGAGATAAAGCAAATGAGAGCCGCAATCTGATGACAGCAGTTTCTCTGCTCTAAATAATCACTTTTCCTTCAATGCTTATGCTAGCGCAGTAAAAACACATTTAAGGATACTCTAATAAAAAGCTAGCCAAAGCTGCTTTGTAGGATGCAGTGATAGCGCTTGTAGAAATAAAGCAGATGAAAGCCACAATCTGATGATAGCAGCTTCTCTACTCGAGATAATCGGTTTACCTTAAATGCATTACTAGGCGCAGATAGAAAACACAACAAGAGAGAATAATAAGGAGCTCTGTCAATGCTCCTTTGTAGTTTGCAGTGAAAGCGCTAGTCGAGATAAATCTAATGAAAGCCACAATCTGATGATAGCAGCTTCTCTGTTCGAGAAAATCGCTTTTCCTTAAAAACATTACTAGGCGCAGATAAAACACATATCAAGAGAACACAGTAAGGAGCTCTGTTAATTCTGCTTTGTAGGTTGCAGTGAAAGCTCTTATAGAGTTAAAGCTCATGAAAGCCACAATCTGATGATAGCAGCTTCTCTGCTCGAGGTAATCGCTTTTCCTTAAATACATTACTAGGCGCAGATAGAACACATATCAAGAGAACATTCTTAGGATGTCTGTTAATGCTGCTTTGTAGTTTGCAGTGAAATATCTTGTAGAGATAAGGCAATGGAAAACCACAATCTGATGATAGCAGCTTCTCTGCTCGGGATAATCGGTTTATATTAAAAGCATTACTGGGCGCAGATACAACACATAACAAGAGAGAATAATAAGGGGCTCTGTTAATGCTCCTTTGTAGTTTACAGTGAAAGCGCTAGTCGAGATAAATCTAACGAAAGCCACAATCTGATTATAGCACCTTCTCTGTTCGAGAAAATCGCTTTTCCTTAAAAACATTACTAGGCGCAGATAAAACACATATCAAGAGAACACAGTAAGGAACTCTGTTAATTCTGCTTTGTAGGTTGCAGTGAAAGCGCTTATAGAGTTAAAGCTCATGAAAGCCACAATCTTATGATAGCAGCTTCTCTGTTCGAGATAATCGCTTTAACTTAAATGCATTACTAGGCGCAGATAGAACACATATCAACAGACCATAGTAAGGGGCTCTGTTAATGCTGCTTTCTAGGTTGCAGTGAAAGCGCTTATAGAGTTAAAGCTCATTAAAGACACAGTCTGATGATAGCAGCTTCTCTGCTAGAGATAATCACTTTTCCTTACATGCTTATGTAAGCGCAGTTAGAACACATTTCAGGACACTCTAATAAAAAGCTAGTCAGCGCTGATTTCTAGGTAGCAGTTAAAGCGCTTGTAGAGATAAAGCTCATGAAAGCCACAATCTGATGATAGCAGCTTCTCTGCTCGAGATAATCGCTTTTCCTTAAAAACATTACTAGGCGCAGATAAAACACATATCAAGAGAACACAGGAAGGAGCTCTGTTAATTCTGATTGTAGGTTGCAGTGAAAGCTCTTATAGAGTTTAAGCTCATGAAAGCCACAATCTGAGGATAGCAGCTTCTCTGCTCGAGATAATCGCTTTTTCTTTAAATTCATTTCTAGGCGCACATAGAACACGTATCAAGAGAACATTGTTAGGATGTCTGTTAATGCTGCTTTGTAGTTTGCAGTGAAATATCTTGTAGAGATAAGGCTATGGAAAACCACAATCTGATGATAGCAGCTTCTGTGCTCGGGATAATCGGTTTACATTAAAAGCATTACTGGGCGCAGATAGAACACATAACAAGAGAGAATAATAAGGGGCTCTGTTAATGCTCCTTTGTAGTTTGCAGTGAAAGCGCTAGTCGAGATAAATCTAATGAAAGCCACAATCTGATGATAGCAGCTTCTCTGTTCGAGAAAATCGGTTTTCCTTAAAAACATTACTAGGCGCAGATAAAACACATATCAAGAGAACACAGGAAGGAGCTCTGTTAATTCTGCTTTGTAGGTTGCAGTGAAAGCTCTTATAGAGTTAAAGCTCATGAAAGCCACAATCTGATGATAGCAGCTTCTGTGCTCGAGATAATCGCTTTAACTTAAATGAATTACTAGGCGCAGATAGAACACATATCAAGAGAACACAGGAAGGAGCTCTGTTAATTCTGCTTTGTAGGTTGCACTGAAAGATATTATATAGTTAAAGCTCATAAAAGCCACAATCTGATGATAGCAGCTTCTCTGCTCGAGATAATCGCTTTTCCTTAAATACATTACTAGGCGCAGATAGAACACATATCAAGAGAACATTGTTAGGATGTCTGTTAATGCTGCTTTGTAGTTTGCAGTGAAACATCTTGTAGAGATAAGGCTATGGAAAACCACAATCTGATGATAGCAGCTTCTCTGCTCGGGATAATCGGTTTACATTAAAAGCATTACTGGGCGCAGATAGAACACATAACAAGAGAGAATAATACGGGGCTCTGTTAATGCTCCTTTGTAGTTTACAGTGAAAGCGCTAGTCGAGATAAATCTAATGAAAGCCACAATCTGATGATAGCAGCTTCTCTGTTCGAGAAAATCGCTTTTCCTTAAAAACATTACTAGGCGCAGATAAAACACATATCAAGAGAACACAGTAAGGAACTTTGTTAATTCTGCTTTGTAGGTTGCAGTGAAAGCGCTTATAGAGTTAAAGCTCATGAAAGCCACAATGTGATGATAGCAGCTTCTCTGTTCAAGATAATCGCTTTAACTTAAATGCATTACTAGGCGCAGATAGAACACATATCAAGAGACCATAGTAAGGGGCTCTGTTAATGCTGCTTTCTAGGTTGCAGTGAAAGCGCTTATAGAGTTAAAGCTCATTAAAGACACAGTCTGATGATAGCAGCTTCTCTGCTAGAGATAATCACTTTTCCTTACATGCTTATGTAAGCGCAGTTAGAACACATTTCAGGACACTCTAATAAAAAGCTAGTCAGCGCTGATTTCTAGGTAGCAGTTAAAGCGCTTGTAGAGATAAAGCTCATGAAAGCCACAATCTGATGATAGCAGCTTCTCTGCTCGAGATAATCGCTTTTCCTTAAATACATTACTAGGCGCAGATAGAACACATATCAAGAGAACATTGTTAGGATGTCTGTTAATGCTGCTTTGTAGTTTGCAGTGAAAGCGCTAGTCGAGATAAATCTAATGAAAACCACAATCTGATGATAGCAGCTAATCTGTTCGAGAAAATCGCTTTTCCTTAAAAACATTACTAGGCGCAGATAAAACACATATCAAGAGAATACAGTAAAGAGCTCTGTTAATTCTGCTTTGTAAGTTCCAGTGAAAGCTCTTATACAGTTAAAGCTCATGAAACCACAATCTAATGATAGCAGCTTCTGTGCTCGAGATTATCGCTTTAAATTAAGTCCATTACTAGGCTCAGATAGAACACATATCAAGAGAACACAGGAAGGAGCTCTGTTAATTCTGCTTTGTAGGTTGCACTGAAAGCTCTTATAGAGTTAAAGCTCATGAAAGCCATAATCTGATGATAGCAGCTTCTCTGCTCGAGATAATCGCTTTTCCTTAAATACATTACTAGGCGCAGATAAAACACATATGAAGAGAACATAGTAAGGAGCTCTGTTCATTCTGCTTTGTAGGTTGCAGTGAAAGCGCTTACAGAGTTAAAGCTCATGAAAGCCACAACCTGAGGATAGCAGCTTCTCTGCTCGAGATAATCGCTTTTCCTTAAATTCATTTCTAGGCGCAGTTAAAACACATATCAAGAGAACATAGTAAGGAGCTCTGTTCATTCTGCTTTGTAGGTTTCAGTGAAAGCGCTTACAGAGTTAAAGCTCATGAAAGCCACAATCTGATGATAGCAGCTTCTCTGCTCGAGATAATCGCTTTAACTTAAATGCATTACTAGGCGCAGATAAAACACATATCAAGAGAACACAGTAAGGTGCTCTGTTAATTCTGCTTTCTAGGTTGCACTAAAAGCTCTTATAGAGTTAAAGCCAATGAAAGCCACAATCTGATGACAGCAGCTTCTGTACTCTAGTTAATCGCTTTTCCTTAAATGCTTTAGTAAGCGCTGAAGGAACACATTTCAGGAAACTCTAATAAAAAGCTAGTCAGCGCTGATTTCTATAGTAGCAGTTAAAGCGCTTGTAGAGATAAAGCTCATGAAAGCCACAATCTGAGGATAGCAGCTTCTCTGCTCGAGATAATCGCTTTTCCTGAAATACATTACAAGGCGCAGATAGATCACATATCAAGAGAACATTGTTAGGATGTCTGTTAATGCTGCTTTGTAGTTTGCAGTGAAATATCTTGTAGAGCTACGGCTATGGAAAACCACAATCTGATGATAGCAGCTTCTGTGCTCGGGATAATCGGTTTACATTAAAAGCATTACTGGGCGCAGATAGAACACATAACAAGAGAGAATAATAAGGGGCTCTGTTAATGCTCCTTTGTAGTTTGCAGTGAAAGCGCTAGTCGAGATAAATCTAATGAAAGCCACAATCTGATGATAGCAGCTTCTCTGCTCGAGATAATCGCTTTTCCTTAAAAACATTACTAGGCGCAGATAAAACACATATCAAGAGAATACAGTAAAGAGCTCTGTTAATTCTGCTTTGTAGGTTGCAGTGAAAGCTCTTATAGAGTTAAAGCTCATGAAAGCCACAATCTGATTATAGCAGCTTCTCTGCTCGAGATAATCGCCTTTCCTTAAATGCATTACTAGGCGCAGATAAAACACATATCAAGAGAACACAGTAAGGAGCTCTGTTAATTCTGCTTTGTAGGTTGCAGTGAAAGCTCTTATAGAGTTAAAGCTCATGAAAGCCACAATCTGATGATAGCAGCTTCTCTGCTCGAGATAATCGCTTTTTCTTAATTATTTTACTAGCCGCAGTTAAAACACATATCAAGAGAACATAGTAAGGAGCTCTGTTCATTCTGCTTTGTAGGTTGCAGTGAAAGCACTTACAGAGTTAAAGCTCATGAATGCCACAATCTGAGGATAGCAGCTTCTCTGCTCGAGATAATCGCTTTTCCTTAAATTCATTTCTAGGCGCAGTTAAAACACATATCAAGAGAACATAGTAAGGAGCTCTGTTCATTCTGCTTTGTAGGTTGCAGTGAAAGCGCTTACAGAGTTAAAGCTCATGAAAGCCACAATCTGATGATAGCAGCTTCTCTGTTCGAGAAAATCGCTTTTCCTTAAAAACATTACTAGGCTCAGATAAAACACATATCAAGAGAACACAGTAAGGAGCTCTGTTAATTCTGCTTTGTAGGTTGCAGTGAAAGCTCTTATAGAGTTAAAGCTCATGAAAGCCACAATCTGATGATAGCAGCTTCTCTGCTCGAGATAATCGCTTTTTCTTAATTATTTTACTAGCCGCAGTTAAAACACATATCAAGAGAACATAGTAAGGAGCTCTGTTCATTCTGCTTTGTAGGTTGCAGTGAAAGCGCTTAGAGTTAAAGCTCATGAAAGCCACAATCTGAGGATAGCAGCTTCTCTGCTCGAGATAATCGCTTTTCCTTAAATACATTACTAGGCGCAGATAGAACACATATCAAGAGAACATTCTTAGGATGTCTGTTAATGCTGCTTTGTAGTTTGCAGTGAAACATCTTGTAGAGATAAGGCGATGGAAAACCACAATCTGATGATAGCGCCTTCTCTGCTCGGGATAATCGGTTTACATTAAAAGCATTACTGGGCGCAGATAGAACACATAACAAGAGAGAATAATAAGGGGCTCTGTTAATGCTCCTTTGTAGTTTACAGTGAAAGCGCTAGTCGAGATAAATCTAATGAAAGCCACAATCTGATGATAGCAGCTTCTGTGCTCGAGATAATCGCTTTAACTTAAATGCATTACTAGGCGCAGATAGAACACATATCAGGAGAACACAGGAAGGAGCTCTGTTAATTCTGCTTTGTAGGTTGCAGTGAAAGCTCTTATATAGTTAAAGCTCATGAAAGCCACAATCTGATGATAGCAGCTTCTCTGTTCGAGATAATCGCTTTAACTTATATGCATTACTAGGCGCAGATAGAACACATATCAAGAGACCATAGTAAGGGGCTCTGTTAATGCTGCTTTCTAGGTTGCAGTGAAAGCGCTTATAGAGTTAAAGCTCATTAAAGACACAGTCTGATGATAGCAGCTTCTCTGCTAGAGATAATTACTTTTCCTTAAATGCTTATGTAAGCGCAGTTAGAACACATTTCAGGACACTCTAATAAAAAGCTAGTCAGCGCTGATTTCTAGGTAGCAGTTAAAGCGCTTGAAGAGATAAAGCTCATGAAAGCCACAATCTGATGATAGCAGCTTCTCTGCTCGAGATAATCGCTTTTCCTTAAAAACATTACTAGGCGCAGATAAAACACATATCAAGAGAACACAGTAAGGAGCTCTGTTAATTCTGCTTTGTAGGTTGCAGTGAAAGCTCTTATAGAGTTAAAGCTCATGAAAGCCACAATCTGATGATAGCAGCTTCTGTGCTCGAGATAATCGCTTTAACTTAAATGCATTACTAGGCGCAGATAAAACACATATCAAGAGAACACAGTAAGGAGCTCTGTTAATTCTGATTTCTAGGTTGCACTAAAAGCTCTTATAGAGTTAAAGCCAATGAAAGCCACAATCTGATGACAGCAGCTTCTGTACTCTAGTTAATCGCTTTTCCTTAAATGCTTTAGTAAGCGCTGAAGGAACACATTTCAGGAAACTCTAATAAAAAGCTAGTCAGCGCTGATTTCTATAGTAGCAGTTAAAGCGCTTGTAGACATAAAGCTCATGAAAGCCACAATCTGAGGATAGCAGATTCTCTGCTCGAGATAATCGCTTTAACTTAAATGCGTTACTATTCGCAGATAGAACACATATCAAGAGACCATAGTAAGGGGCTCTGTTAATGCTGCTTTCTCGGTTGCAATGAAAGCGCTTATAGAGTTAAAGCTCATTAAAGACACAGTCTGATGATAGCAGCTTCTCTGCTAGAGATAATCACTTTTCCTTAAATGCTTATGTAAGCGCAGTTAGAACACATTTCAGGACACTCTAATAAAAAGCTAGTCAGCGCTGATTTCTAGGTAGCAGTTAAAGCGCTTGTAGAGATAAAGCTCATGAAAGCCACAATCTGATGATAGCAGCTTCTCTGCTCGAGATAATCGCTTTTCCTTAAATACATTACTAGGCGCAGATAGAACACATATCAAGAGAACATTGTTAGGATATCTGTTAATGCTGCTTTGTAGTTTGCAGTGAAATATCTTGTAGAGATAAGGCTATGGAAAACCATAATCTGATGATAGCAGATTCTCTGCTCGGGATAATCGGTTTATATTAAAAGCATTACTGGGCGCAGATAGAACACATAACAAGAGAGAATAATAAGGGGCTCTGTTAATGCTCCTTTGTAGTTTACAGTGAAAGCACTAGTCGAGATAAATCTAATGAAAGCCACAATCTGATTATAGCACATTCTCTGTTCGAGAAAATCGCTTTTCCTTAAAAACATTACTAGGCGCAGATAAAACACATATCAAGAGAACACAGTAAGGAACTCTGTTAATTCTGCTTTTTAGTATGCAGTGAAAGCGCTTATAGAGTTAAAGCTCATGAAAGCCACAATGTGATGATAGCAGCTTCTCTGCTCGAGATAATCGCTTTAACTTAAATGCATTACTAGGCGCAGATAGAACACATATCAACAGACCATAGTAAGGGGCTCTGTTAATGCTGCTTTCTAGGTTGCAGTGAAAGCGCTTATAGAGTTAAAGCTCATTAAAGACACAGTCTGATGATAGCAGCTTCTCTGCTAGAGATAATCACTTTTCCTTACATGCTTATGTAAGCGCAGTTAGAACACATTTCAGGACACTCTAATAAAAAGCTAGTCAGCGCTGATTTCTAGGTAGCAGTTAAAGCGCTTGTAGAGATAAAGCTCATGAAAGCCACAATCTGATGATAGCAGCTTCTCTGCTCGAGATAATCGCTTTTCCTTAAATACATTACTAGGCGCAGATAGAACACATATCAAGAGAACATTGTTAGGATGTCTGTTAATGCTGCTTTGTAGTTTGCAGTGAAATATCTTGTAGAGATAAGGCTATGGAAAACCACAATCTGATGATAACATCTTCTGTGCTCGGGATAATCGGTTTACATTAAAAGCATTACTGGGCGCAGATAGAACACATAACAGGAGAGAATAATAAGGGGCTCTGTTAATGCTCCTTTGTAGTTTGCAGTGAAAGCGCTAGTCGAGATAAATCTAATGAAAGCCACAATCTGATGATAGCAGCTAATCTGTTCGAGAAAATCGCTTTTCCTTAAAAACATTACTAGGCGCAGATAAAACACATATCAAGAGAATACAGTAAAGAGCTCCGTTAATTCTGCTTTGTAAGTTCCAGTGAAAGCTCTTATACAGTTAAAGCTCATGAAACCACAATCTAATGATAGCAGCTTCTGTGCTCGAGATTATCGCTTTAAATTAAGTCCATTACTAGGCTCAGATAGAACACATAACAAGAGAACACAGGAAGGAGCTCTGTTAATTCTGCTTTGTAGGTTGCACTGAAAGCTCTTATAGAGTTAAAGCTCATGAAAGCCATAATCTGATGATAGCAGCTTCTCTGCTCGAGATAATCGCTTTTCCTTAAATACATTACTAGGCGCAGATAAAACACATATGAAGAGAACATAGTAAGGAGCTCTGTTCATTCTGCTTTGTAGGTTGCAGTGAAAGCGCTTACAGAGTTAAAGCTCATGAAAGCCACAACCTGAGGATAGCAGCTTCTCTGCTAGAGATAATCACTTTTCCTTAAATGCTTATGTAAGCGCAGTTAGAACACATTTCAGGACACTCTAATAAAAAGCTAGTCAGCGCTGATTTCTAGGTAGCAGTTAAAGCGCTTGTAGAGATAAAGCTCATGAAAGCCACAATCTGATGATAGCAGCTTCTCTGCTCGAGATAATCGCTTTTCCTTAAATACATTACTAAGCGCAGATAGAACACATATCAAGAGAACATTGTTAGGATATCTGTTAATGCTGCTTTGTAGTTTGCAGTGAAATATCTTGTAGAGACAAGGCTATGGAAAACCATAATCTGATGATAGCAGATTCTCTGCTCGGGATAATCGGTTTATATTAAAAGCATTACTGGGCGCAGATAGAACACATAACAAGAGAGAATAATAAGGGGCTCTGTTAATGCTCCTTTGTAGTTTACAGTGAAAGCACTAGTCGAGATAAATCTAATGAAAGCCACAATCTGATTATAGCACATTCTCTGTTCGAGAAAATCGCTTTTCCTTAAAAACATTACTAGGCGCAGATAAAACACATATCAAGAGAACACAGTAAGGAACTCTGTTAATTCTGCTTTTTAGTATGCAGTGAAAGCGCTTATAGAGTTAAAGCTCATGAAAGCCACAATGTGATGATAGCAGCTTCTCTGCTCGAGATAATCGCTTTAACTTAAATGCATTACTAGGCGCAGATAGAACACATATCAACAGACCATAGTAAGGGGCTCTGTTAATGCTGCTTTCTAGGTTGCAGTGAAAGCGCTTATAGAGTTAAAGCTCATTAAAGACACAGTCTGATGATAGCAGCTTCTCTGCTAGAGATAATCACTTTTCCTTACATGCTTATGTAAGCGCAGTTAGAACACATTTCAGGACACTCTAATAAAAAGCTAGTCAGCGCTGATTTCTAGGTAGCAGTTAAAGCGCTTGTAGAGATAAAGCTCATGAAAGCCACAATCTGATGATAGCAGCTTCTCTGCTCGAGATAATCGCTTTTCCTTAAATACATTACTAGGCGCAGATAGAACACATATCAAGAGAACATTGTTAGGATGTCTGTTAATGCTGCTTTGTAGTTTGCAGTGAAATATCTTGTAGAGATAAGGCTATGGAAAACCACAATCTGATGATAACATCTTCTGTGCTCGGGATAATCGGTTTACATTAAAAGCATTACTGGGCGCAGATAGAACACATAACAGGAGAGAATAATAAGGGGCTCTGTTAATGCTCCTTTGTAGTTTGCAGTGAAAGCGCTAGTCGAGATAAATCTAATGAAAGCCACAATCTGATGATAGCAGCTAATCTGTTCGAGAAAATCGCTTTAACTTAAATGCATTACTAGGCGCAGATAGAACACATATCAAGAGAACACAGGAAGGAGCTCTGTTAATTCTGCTTTGTAGGTTGCAGTGAAAGCTCTTATATAGTTAAAGCTCATGAAAGCCTCAATCTGATGATAGCAGCTTCTCTGTTCGAGATAATCGCTTTAACTTATATGCATTACTAGGCGCAGATAGAACACATATCAAGAGACCATAGTAAGGGGCTCTGTTAATGCTGCTTTCTAGGTTGCAGTGAAAGCGCTTATAGAGTTAGAGCTCATTAAAGACACAGTCTGATGATAGCAGCTTCTCTGCTAGAGATAATCACTTTTCCTTACATGCTTATGTAAGCGCAGTTAGAACACAATTCAGGACACTCTAATAAAAAGCTAGTCAGCGCTGATTTCTAGGTAGCAGTTAAAGCGCTCGTAGAGATAAAGCTCATGAAAGCCACAATCTGATGATAGCAGCTTCTCTGCTCGAGATAATCGCTTTTCCTTAAAAACATTACTAGGCGCAGATAAAACACATATCAAGAGAACACAGTAAGGAGCTCTGTTAATTCTGCTTTGTAGGTTGCAGTGAAATCTCTAATAGAGTTAAAGCCAATGAAAGCCACAATCTGATGACAGCAGCTTCTGTACTCTAGTTAATCGCTTTTCCTTAAATGCTTTAGTAAGCGCTGAAGGAACACATTTCAGGACACTCTAATAAAAAGCTAGTCAGCTCTGATTTCTAGGTAGCAGTTAAAGCCCTTGTAGAGATAAAGCTCATGAAAGCCACAATCTGTTGATAGCAGCTTCTCTTCTCGAGATAATCGGTTTTCCTTAATTATTTTACTAGCCGCAGTTAAAACACATATCAAGAGAACATAGTAAGGAGCTCTGTTCATTCTGCTTTGTAGGTTGCTGTGAAAGCGCTTACAGAGTTAAAGCTCATGAAAGCCACAGTCTGAGGATAGCAGCTTCTCTGCTCGAGATAATCGCTTTAACTTAAATGCATTACTAGGCGCAGATAAAAAACATATTAAGAGAACACAGTGAGGAGCTCTGTTAATTCTGCTTTGTAGGTTGCACTAAAAGCTCTTATAGAGTTAAAGTCAATGAAAGCCACAATCTGATGACAGCAGCTTCTGTACTCCAGTTAATCGCTTTCCCTTAAATGCTTTAGTAAGCGCTGAAGGAACACATTTCAGGAAACTATAATAAAAAGCTAGTCAGCGCTGATTTTTATAGTAGCAGTTAAAGCGCTTGTAGAGATAAAGCTCATGAAAGCCACAATCTGAGGATAGCAGCTTCTCTGCTCGAGATAATCGCTTTTCCTTAAATTCATTACTAGGCGCAGATAGAACACATATCAAGAGAACATTGTTAGGATGTCTGTTAATGCTGCTTTGTAGTTTGCAGTGAAATATCTTGTAGAGATAAGGCTATGGAAAACAACAATCTGATGATAGCAGCTTCTGTGCTCGGGATAATCGGTTTACATTAAAAGCATTACTGGGCGCAGATAGAACACATATCAAGAGACCATAGTAAGGGGCTCTGTTAATGCTGCTTTCTAGGTTGCAGTGAAAGCGCTTATAGAGTTAAAGCTCATTAAAGACACAGTCTGATGATAGCAGCTTCTCTGCTAGAGATAATTACTTTTCCTTAAATGCTTATGTAAGCGCAGTTAGAACACATTTCAGGACACTCTAATAAAAAGCTAGTCAGCGCTGATTTCTAGGTAGCAGTTAAAGCGCTTGAAGAGATAAAGCTCATGAAAGCCACAATCTGATGATAGCAGCTTCTCTGCTCGAGATAATCGCTTTTCCTTAAAAACATTACTAGGCGCAGATAAAACACATATCAAGAGAACACAGTAAGGAGCTCTGTTAATTCTGCTTTGTAGGTTGCAGTGAAAGCTCTTATATAGTTAAAGCTCATGAAAGCCACAATCTGATGATAGCAGCTTCTGTGCTCGAGATAATCGCTTTAACTTAAATGCATTACTAGGCGCAGATAGAACACATATCAAGAGAACACAGGAAGGAGCTCTGTTAATTCTGCTTTGTAGGTTGCACTGAAAGATATTATATAGTTAAAGCTCATGAAAGCCACAATCTGATGATAGCAGCTTCTCTGCTCGAGATAATCGCTTTTCCTTAAATACATTACTAGGCGCAGATAGAACACATATCAAGAGAACATTGTTAGGATGTCTGTTAATGCTGCTTTGTAATTTGCAGTGAAACATCTTGTAGAGATAAGGCTATGGAAAACCACAATCTGATGACAGCAGTTTCTCTGCTCGAGATAATCGCTTTTCCTTAAATGCATTACTAGGCGCAGATAAAACACATATCAAGAGAACACAGTAAGAGGCTCTGTTAATGCTGCTTTTTAGTATGCAGAGAAAGCGCTTGAAGGGATAAAGCTGATGAAAGCCACAATCTGATGACAGCAGTTTCTCTGCTCGAGATAATCGCTTTTCCTTAAATGTATTACTAGGCGCAGATAAAACACATATCAAGAAAACATAGTAAGGGGCTCTGTTAATGCTGCTTTTTAGTATGCAGAGAAAGCGCTGTCGAGATAAAGCAAATGAGAGCCGCAATCTGATGACAGCAGTTTCTCTGCTCTAAATAATCACTTTTCCTTCAATGCTTATGCTAGCGCAGTAAAAACACATTTAAGGATACTCTAATAAAAAGCTAGCCAAAGCTGCTTTGTAGGATGCAGTGATAGCGCTTGTCGATATAAAGCAGATGAAAGCCACAATCTGATGATAGCAGCTTCTCTACTCGAGATAATCGGTTTACCTTAAATGCATTACTAGGCGCAGATAGAAAACACAACAAGAGAGAATAATAAGGAGCTCTGTCAATGCTCCTTTGTAGTTTGCAGTGAAAGCGCTTGAAGAGATAAAGCTGATGAAAGCCACAATCTGAGGATAGCAGCTTCTCTGCCCGAGATAATCGCTTTTCCTTAAATGCATTACTAGGCGCAGATAGAACACATATCAAGAGAACATAGTAAGGGGCTCTGTTAATGCTGCTTTTTAGTATGCAGAGAAAGCGCTTGTAGAGATAAAGCAAATGAAAGCCGCAATCTGATGACAGCAGTTTCTCTGCTCGAGATAATCGCTTTTCCTTAAATGCATTACTAGGCGCAGATAAAACACATATCAAGAGAACACAGTAAGGGGCTCTGTTAATGCTGCTTTTTAGTATGCAGAGAAAGCGCTTGAAGAGATAAAGCTGATGAAAGCCACAATCTAGTGACAGCAGTTTCTCTGCTCGAAATAATCACTTTTCCTTCAATGCTTATGCAAGCGCAGTTAGAACACATTGAAGGATACTCGAATAAAAAGCTAGCCAAAGCTGCTTTGTAGTTTGCAGTGAAAGTGCTTGTAGAGATAAAGCTGATGAAAGCCACAATCTGATGATAGCAGCTTCCCTGCTCGAGATAATCGCTTTTCCTTAAATGCTTTAGTATGCGCAGATAGAACACATACCATGGGAATATTGTTAGGATGGCTGTTAATTCTGTTCTGTAGTTTGCAGTGAAATATCTTGTAGAGATAAGGCTATGGCAATACACAATCTGATGATAGCAGCTTCTCTGCTCGAGATAATCGCTTTTCCTTAAATGCATTACTAGGCGCAGATAAAACACATATCAAGAAAACACAGTAAGGGGCTCTGTTAATGCTGCTTTTTAGTATGCAGAGAAAGCGCTTGTCGAGATAAAGCAAATGAGAGCCGCAATCTGATGACAGCAGTTTCTCTGCTCTAAATAATCACTTTTCCTTCAATGCTTATGCTAGCGCAGTAAAAACACATTTAAGGATACTCTAATAAAAAGCTAGCCAAAGCTGCTTTGTAGGATGCAGTGATAGCGCGTGTAGAAATAAAGCAGATGAAAGCCACAATCTGATGATAGCAGCTTCTCTACTCGAGATAATCGGTTTACCTTAAATGCATTACTAGGCGCAGATAGAAAACACAACAAGAGAGAATAATAAGGAGCTCTGTCAATGCTCCTTTGTAGTTTGCAGTGAAAGCGCTAGTCGAGATAAATCTAATGAAAGCCACAATCTGATGATAGCAGCTTCTCTGTTCGAGAAAATCGCTTTTCCTTAAAAACATTACTAGGCGCAGATAAAACACATATCAAGAGAACACAGTAAGGAGCTCTGTTAATTCTGCTTTGTAGGTTGCAGTGAAAGCTCTTATAGAGTTAAAGCTCATGAAAGCCACAATCTGATGATAGCAGCTTCTCTGCTCGAGGTAATCGCTTTTCCTTAAATACATTACTAGGCGCAGATAGAACACATATCAAGAGAACATTCTTAGGATGTCTGTTAATGCTGCTTTGTAGTTTGCAGTGAAATATCTTGTAGAGATAAGGCAATGGAAAACCACAATCTGATGATAGCAGCTTCTCTGCTCGGGATAATCGGTTTATATTAAAAGCATTACTGGGCGCAGATACAACACATAACAAGAGAGAATAATAAGGGGCTCTGTTAATGCTCCTTTGTAGTTTACAGTGAAAGCGCTAGTCGAGATAAATCTAACGAAAGCCACAATCTGATTATAGCACCTTCTCTGTTCGAGAAAATCGCTTTTCCTTAAAAACATTACTAGGCGCAGATAAAACACATATCAAGAGAACACAGTAAGGAACTCTGTTAATTCTGCTTTGTAGGTTGCAGTGAAAGCGCTTATAGAGTTAAAGCTCATGAAAGCCACAATCTTATGATAGCAGCTTCTCTGTTCGAGATAATCGCTTTAACTTAAATGCATTACTAGGCGCAGATAGAACACATATCAACAGACCATAGTAAGGGGCTCTGTTAATGCTGCTTTCTAGGTTGCAGTGAAAGCGCTTATAGAGTTAAAGCTCATTAAAGACACAGTCTGATGATAGCAGCTTCTCTGCTAGAGATAATCACTTTTCCTTACATGCTTATGTAAGCGCAGTTAGAACACATTTCAGGACACTCTAATAAAAAGCTAGTCAGCGCTGATTTCTAGGTAGCAGTTAAAGCGCTTGTAGAGATAAAGCTCATGAAAGCCACAATCTGATGATAGCAGCTTCTCTGCTCGAGATAATCGCTTTTCCTTAAAAACATTACTAGGCGCAGATAAAACACATATCAAGAGAACACAGGAAGGAGCTCTGTTAATTCTGATTGTAGGTTGCAGTGAAAGCTCTTATAGAGTTAAAGCTCATGAAAGCCACAATCTGAGGATAGCAGCTTCTCTGCTCGAGATAATCGCTTTTTCTTTAAATTCATTTCTAGGCGCACATAGAACACGTATCAAGAGAACATTGTTAGGATGTCTGTTAATGCTGCTTTGTAGTTTGCAGTGAAATATCTTGTAGAGATAAGGCTATGGAAAACCACAATCTGATGATAGCAGCTTCTGTGCTCGGGATAATCGGTTTACATTAAAAGCATTACTGGGCGCAGATAGAACACATAACAAGAGAGAATAATAAGGGGCTCTGTTAATGCTCCTTTGTAGTTTGCAGTGAAAGCGCTAGTCGAGATAAATCTAATGAAAGCCACAATCTGATGATAGCAGCTTCTCTGTTCGAGAAAATCGGTTTTCCTTAAAAACATTACTAGGCGCAGATAAAACACATATCAAGAGAACACAGGAAGGAGCTCTGTTAATTCTGCTTTGTAGGTTGCAGTGAAAGCTCTTATAGAGTTAAAGCTCATGAAAGCCACAATCTGATGATAGCAGCTTCTGTGCTCGAGATAATCGCTTTAACTTAAATGAATTACTAGGCGCAGATAGAACACATATCAAGAGAACACAGGAAGGAG
Organism: Coccyzus lansbergi; assembly: GCA_033558105.1. Lineage (NCBI taxonomy): Eukaryota > Metazoa > Chordata > Aves > Cuculiformes > Coccyzidae > Coccyzus > Coccyzus lansbergi. The sequence goes on along the minus strand of JAUMJK010000613.1, from coordinate 1,312,010 downwards.
CTCTGTTAATTCTGCTTTGTAGGTTGCACTGAAAGCTCTTATAGAGTTAAAGCTCATGAAAGCCATAATCTGATGATAGCAGCTTCTCTGCTCGAGATAATCGCTTTTCCTTAAATACATTACTAGGCGCAGATAAAACACATATGAAGAGAACATAGTAAGGAGCTCTGTTCATTCTGCTTTGTAGGTTGCAGTGAAAGCGCTTACAGAGTTAAAGCTCATGAAAGCCACAACCTGAGGATAGCAGCTTCTCTGCTCGAGATAATCGCTTTTCCTTAAATTCATTTCTAGGCGCAGTTAAAACACATATCAAGAGAACATAGTAAGGAGCTCTGTTCATTCTGCTTTGTAGGTTTCAGTGAAAGCGCTTACAGAGTTAAAGCTCATGAAAGCCACAATCTGATGATAGCAGCTTCTCTGCTCGAGATAATCGCTTTAACTTAAATGCATTACTAGGCGCAGATAAAACACATATCAAGAGAACACAGTAAGGTGCTCTGTTAATTCTGCTTTCTAGGTTGCACTAAAAGCTCTTATAGAGTTAAAGCCAATGAAAGCCACAATCTGATGTAAGCAGCTTCTGTACTCTAGTTAATCGCTTTTCCTTAAATGCTTTAGTAAGCGCTGAAGGAACACATTTCAGGAAACTCTAATAAAAAGCTAGTCAGCGCTGATTTCTATAGTAGCAGTTAAAGCGCTTGTAGAGATAAAGCTCATGAAAGCCACAATCTGAGGATAGCAGCTTCTCTGCTCGAGATAATCGCTTTTCCTGAAATACATTACAAGGCGCAGATAGATCACATATCAAGAGAACATTGTTAGGATGTCTGTTAATGCTGCTTTGTAGTTTGCAGTGAAATATCTTGTAGAGCTACGGCTATGGAAAACCACAATCTGATGATAGCAGCTTCTGTGCTCGGGATAATCGGTTTACATTAAAAGCATTACTGGGCGCAGATAGAACACATAACAAGAGAGAATAATAAGGGGCTCTGTTAATGCTCCTTTGTAGTTTGCAGTGAAAGCGCTAGTCGAGATAAATCTAATGAAAGCCACAATCTGATGATAGCAGCTTCTCTGCTCGAGATAATCGCTTTTCCTTAAAAACATTACTAGGCGCAGATAAAACACATATCAAGAGAATACAGTAAAGAGCTCTGTTAATTCTGCTTTGTAGGTTGCAGTGAAAGCTCTTATAGAGTTAAAGCTCATGAAAGCCACAATCTGATTATAGCAGCTTCTCTGCTCGAGATAATCGCTTTTCCTTAAATGCATTACTAGGCGCAGATAAAACACATATCAAGAGAACACAGTAAGGAGCTCTGTTAATTCTGCTTTGTAGGTTGCAGTGAAAGCTCTTATAGAGTTAAAGCTCATGAAAGCCACAATCTGATGATAGCAGCTTCTCTGCTCGAGATAATCGCTTTTTCTTAATTATTTTACTAGCCGCAGTTAAAACACATATCAAGAGAACATAGTAAGGAGCTCTGTTCATTCTGCTTTGTAGGTTGCAGTGAAAGCACTTACAGAGTTAAAGCTCATGAATGCCACAATCTGAGGATAGCAGCTTCTCTGCTCGAGATAATCGCTTTTCCTTAAATTCATTTCTAGGCGCAGTTAAAACACATATCAAGAGAACATAGTAAGGAGCTCTGTTCATTCTGCTTTGTAGGTTGCAGTGAAAGCGCTTACAGAGTTAAAGCTCATGAAAGCCACAATCTGATGATAGCAGCTTCTCTGTTCGAGAAAATCGCTTTTCCTTAAAAACATTACTAGGCTCAGATAAAACACATATCAAGAGAACACAGTAAGGAGCTCTGTTAATTCTGCTTTGTAGGTTGCAGTGAAAGCTCTTATAGAGTTAAAGCTCATGAAAGCCACAATCTGATGATAGCAGATTCTCTGCTCGAGATAATCGCTTTTTCTTAATTATTTTACTAGCCGCAGTTAAAACACATATCAAGAGAACATAGTAAGGAGCTCTGTTCATTCTGCTTTGTAGGTTGCAGTGAAAGCGCTTAGAGTTAAAGCTCATGAAAGCCACAATCTGAGGATAGCAGCTTCTCTGCTCGAGATAATCGCTTTTCCTTAAATACATTACTAGGCGCAGATAGAACACATATCAAGAGAACATTCTTAGGATGTCTGTTAATGCTGCTTTGTAGTTTGCAGTGAAACATCTTGTAGAGATAAGGCGATGGAAAACCACAATCTGATGATAGCGCCTTCTCTGCTCGGGATAATCGGTTTACATTAAAAGCATTACTGGGCGCAGATAGAACACATAACAAGAGAGAATAATAAGGGGCTCTGTTAATGCTCCTTTGTAGTTTACAGTGAAAGCGCTAGTCGAGATAAATCTAATGAAAGCCACAATCTGATGATAGCAGCTTCTGTGCTCGAGATAATCGCTTTAACTTAAATGCATTACTAGGCGCAGATAGAACACATATCAGGAGAACACAGGAAGGAGCTCTGTTAATTCTGCTTTGTAGGTTGCAGTGAAAGCTCTTATATAGTTAAAGCTCATGAAAGCCACAATCTGATGATAGCAGCTTCTCTGTTCGAGATAATCGCTTTAACTTATATGCATTACTAGGCGCAGATAGAACACATATCAAGAGACCATAGTAAGGGGCTCTGTTAATGCTGCTTTCTAGGTTGCAGTGAAAGCGCTTATAGAGTTAGAGCTCATTAAAGACACAGTCTGATGATAGCAGCTTCTCTGCTAGAGATAATCACTTTTCCTTACATGCTTATGTAAGCGCAGTTAGAACACAATTCAGGACACTCTAATAAAAAGCTAGTCAGCGCTGATTTCTAGGTAGCAGTTAAAGCGCTCGTAGAGATAAAGCTCATGAAAGCCACAATCTGATGATAGCAGCTTCTCTGCTCGAGATAATCGCTTTTCCTTAAAAACATTACTAGGCGCAGATAAAACACATATCAAGAGAACACAGTAAGGAGCTCTGTTAATTCTGCTTTGTAGGTTGCAGTGAAATCTCTAATAGAGTTAAAGCCAATGAAAGCCACAATCTGATGACAGCAGCTTCTGTACTCTAGTTAATCGCTTTTCCTTAAATGCTTTAGTAAGCGCTGAAGGAACACATTTCAGGACACTCTAATAAAAAGCTAGTCAGCTCTGATTTCTAGGTAGCAGTTAAAGCCCTTGTAGAGATAAAGCTCATGAAAGCCACAATCTGTTGATAGCAGCTTCTCTTCTCGAGATAATCGGTTTTCCTTAATTATTTTACTAGCCGCAGTTAAAACACATATCAAGAGAACATAGTAAGGAGCTCTGTTCATTCTGCTTTGTAGGTTGCAGTGAAAGCGCTTACAGAGTTAAAGCTCATGAAAGCCACAGTCTGAGGATAGCAGCTTCTCTGCTCGAGATAATCGCTTTAACTTAAATGCATTACTAGGCGCAGATAAAAAACATATTAAGAGAACACAGTGAGGAGCTCTGTTAATTCTGCTTTGTAGGTTGCACTAAAAGCTCTTATAGAGTTAAAGCCAATGAAAGCCACAATCTGATGACAGCAGCTTCTGTACTCCAGTTAATCGCTTTTCCTTAAATGCTTTAGTAAGCGCTGAAGGAACACATTTCAGGAAACTCTAATAAAAAGCTAGTCAGCGCTGATTTTTATAGTAGCAGTTAAAGCGCTTGTAGAGATAAAGCTCATGAAAGCCACAATCTGAGGATAGCAGCTTCTCTGCTCGAGATAATCGCTTTTCCTTAAATTCATTACTAGGCGCAGATAGAACACATATCAAGAGAACATTGTTAGGATGTCTGTTAATGCTGCTTTGTAGTTTGCAGTGAAATATCTTGTAGAGATAAGGCTATGGAAAACAACAATCTGATGATAGCAGCTTCTGTGCTCGGGATAATCGGTTTACATTAAAAGCATTACTGGGCGCAGATAGAACACATATCAAGAGACCATAGTAAGGGGCTCTGTTAATGCTGCTTTCTAGGTTGCAGTGAAAGCGCTTATAGAGTTAAAGCTCATTAAAGACACAGTCTGATGATAGCAGCTTCTCTGCTAGAGATAATTACTTTTCCTTAAATGCTTATGTAAGCGCAGTTAGAACACATTTCAGGACACTCTAATAAAAAGCTAGTCAGCGCTGATTTCTAGGTAGCAGTTAAAGCGCTTGAAGAGATAAAGCTCATGAAAGCCACAATCTGATGATAGCAGCTTCTCTGCTCGAGATAATCGCTTTTCCTTAAAAACATTACTAGGCGCAGATAAAACACATATCAAGAGAACACAGTAAGGAGCTCTGTTAATTCTGCTTTGTAGGTTGCAGTGAAAGCTCTTATAGAGTTAAAGCTCATGAAAGCCACAATCTGATGATAGCAGCTTCTGTGCTCGAGATAATCGCTTTAACTTAAATGCATTACTAGGCGCAGATAAAACACATATCAAGAGAACACAGTAAGGAGCTCTGTTAATTCTGATTTCTAGGTTGCACTAAAAGCTCTTATAGAGTTAAAGCCAATGAAAGCCACAATCTGATGACAGCAGCTTCTGTACTCTAGTTAATCGCTTTTCCTTAAATGCTTTAGTAAGCGCTGAAGGAACACATTTCAGGAAACTCTAATAAAAAGCTAGTCAGCGCTGATTTCTATAGTAGCAGTTAAAGCGCTTGTAGACATAAAGCTCATGAAAGCCACAATCTGAGGATAGCAGATTCTCTGCTCGAGATAATCGCTTTAACTTAAATGCGTTACTATTCGCAGATAGAACACATATCAAGAGACCATAGTAAGGGGCTCTGTTAATGCTGCTTTCTCGGTTGCAATGAAAGCGCTTATAGAGTTAAAGCTCATTAAAGACACAGTCTGATGATAGCAGCTTCTCTGCTAGAGATAATCACTTTTCCTTAAATGCTTATGTAAGCGCAGTTAGAACACATTTCAGGACACTCTAATAAAAAGCTAGTCAGCGCTGATTTCTAGGTAGCAGTTAAAGCGCTTGTAGAGATAAAGCTCATGAAAGCCACAATCTGATGATAGCAGCTTCTCTGCTCGAGATAATCGCTTTTCCTTAAATACATTACTAGGCGCAGATAGAACACATATCAAGAGAACATTGTTAGGATATCTGTTAATGCTGCTTTGTAGTTTGCAGTGAAATATCTTGTAGAGATAAGGCTATGGAAAACCATAATCTGATGATAGCAGATTCTCTGCTCGGGATAATCGGTTTATATTAAAAGCATTACTGGGCGCAGATAGAACACATAACAAGAGAGAATAATAAGGGGCTCTGTTAATGCTCCTTTGTAGTTTACAGTGAAAGCACTAGTCGAGATAAATCTAATGAAAGCCACAATCTGATTATAGCACATTCTCTGTTCGAGAAAATCGCTTTTCCTTAAAAACATTACTAGGCGCAGATAAAACACATATCAAGAGAACACAGTAAGGAACTCTGTTAATTCTGCTTTTTAGTATGCAGTGAAAGCGCTTATAGAGTTAAAGCTCATGAAAGCCACAATGTGATGATAGCAGCTTCTCTGCTCGAGATAATCGCTTTAACTTAAATGCATTACTAGGCGCAGATAGAACACATATCAACAGACCATAGTAAGGGGCTCTGTTAATGCTGCTTTCTAGGTTGCAGTGAAAGCGCTTATAGAGTTAAAGCTCATTAAAGACACAGTCTGATGATAGCAGCTTCTCTGCTAGAGATAATCACTTTTCCTTACATGCTTATGTAAGCGCAGTTAGAACACATTTCAGGACACTCTAATAAAAAGCTAGTCAGCGCTGATTTCTAGGTAGCAGTTAAAGCGCTTGTAGAGATAAAGCTCATGAAAGCCACAATCTGATGATAGCAGCTTCTCTGCTCGAGATAATCGCTTTTCCTTAAATACATTACTAGGCGCAGATAGAACACATATCAAGAGAACATTGTTAGGATGTCTGTTAATGCTGCTTTGTAGTTTGCAGTGAAATATCTTGTAGAGATAAGGCTATGGAAAACCACAATCTGATGATAACATCTTCTGTGCTCGGGATAATCGGTTTACATTAAAAGCATTACTGGGCGCAGATAGAACACATAACAGGAGAGAATAATAAGGGGCTCTGTTAATGCTCCTTTGTAGTTTGCAGTGAAAGCGCTAGTCGAGATAAATCTAATGAAAGCCACAATCTGATGATAGCAGCTAATCTGTTCGAGAATATCGCTTTTCCTTAAAAACATTACTAGGCGCAGATAAAACACATATCAAGAGAATACAGTAAAGAGCTCCGTTAATTCTGCTTTGTAAGTTCCAGTGAAAGCTCTTATACAGTTAAAGCTCATGAAACCACAATCTAATGATAGCAGCTTCTGTGCTCGAGATTATCGCTTTAAATTAAGTCCATTACTAGGCTCAGATAGAACACATAACAAGAGAACACAGGAAGGAGCTCTGTTAATTCTGCTTTGTAGGTTGCACTGAAAGCTCTTATAGAGTTAAAGCTCATGAAAGCCATAATCTGATGATAGCAGCTTCTCTGCTCGAGATAATCGCTTTTCCTTAAATACATTACTAGGCGCAGATAAAACACATATGAAGAGAACATAGTAAGGAGCTCTGTTCATTCTGCTTTGTAGGTTGCAGTGAAAGCGCTTACAGAGTTAAAGCTCATGAAAGCCACAACCTGAGGATAGCAGCTTCTCTGCTAGAGATAATCGGTTTACCTTAAATGCATTACTAGGCGCAGATAGAAAACACAACAAGAGAGAATAATAAGGAGCTCTGTCAATGCTCCTTTGTAGTTTGCAGTGAAAGCGCTAGTCGAGATAAATCTAATGAAAGCCACAATCTGATGATAGCAGCTTCTCTGTTCGAGAAAATCGCTTTTCCTTAAAAACATTACTAGGCGCAGATAAAACACATATCAAGAGAACACAGTAAGGAGCTCTGTTAATTCTGCTTTGTAGGTTGCAGTGAAAGCTCTTATAGAGTTAAAGCTCATGAAAGCCACAATCTGATGATAGCAGCTTCTCTGCTCGAGGTAATCGCTTTTCCTTAAATACATTACTAGGCGCAGATAGAACACATATCAAGAGAACATTCTTAGGATGTCTGTTAATGCTGCTTTGTAGTTTGCAGTGAAATATCTTGTAGAGATAAGGCAATGGAAAACCACAATCTGATGATAGCAGCTTCTCTGCTCGGGATAATCGGTTTATATTAAAAGCATTACTGGGCGCAGATACAACACATAACAAGAGAGAATAATAAGGGGCTCTGTTAATGCTCCTTTGTAGTTTACAGTGAAAGCGCTAGTCGAGATAAATCTAACGAAAGCCACAATCTGATTATAGCACCTTCTCTGTTCGAGAAAATCGCTTTTCCTTAAAAACATTACTAGGCGCAGATAAAACACATATCAAGAGAACACAGTAAGGAACTCTGTTAATTCTGCTTTGTAGGTTGCAGTGAAAGCGCTTATAGAGTTAAAGCTCATGAAAGCCACAATCTTATGATAGCAGCTTCTCTGTTCGAGATAATCGCTTTAACTTAAATGCATTACTAGGCGCAGATAGAACACATATCAACAGACCATAGTAAGGGGCTCTGTTAATGCTGCTTTCTAGGTTGCAGTGAAAGCGCTTATAGAGTTAAAGCTCATTAAAGACACAGTCTGATGATAGCAGCTTCTCTGCTAGAGATAATCACTTTTCCTTACATGCTTATGTAAGCGCAGTTAGAACACATTTCAGGACACTCTAATAAAAAGCTAGTCAGCGCTGATTTCTAGGTAGCAGTTAAAGCGCTTGTAGAGATAAAGCTCATGAAAGCCACAATCTGATGATAGCAGCTTCTCTGCTCGAGATAATCGCTTTTCCTTAAAAACATTACTAGGCGCAGATAAAACACATATCAAGAGAACACAGGAAGGAGCTCTGTTAATTCTGATTGTAGGTTGCAGTGAAAGCTCTTATAGAGTTAAAGCTCATGAAAGCCACAATCTGAGGATAGCAGCTTCTCTGCTCGAGATAATCGCTTTTTCTTTAAATTCATTTCTAGGCGCACATAGAACACGTATCAAGAGAACATTGTTAGGATGTCTGTTAATGCTGCTTTGTAGTTTGCAGTGAAATATCTTGTAGAGATAAGGCTATGGAAAACCACAATCTGATGATAGCAGCTTCTGTGCTCGGGATAATCGGTTTACATTAAAAGCATTACTGGGCGCAGATAGAACACATAACAAGAGAGAATAATAAGGGGCTCTGTTAATGCTCCTTTGTAGTTTGCAGTGAAAGCGCTAGTCGAGATAAATCTAATGAAAGCCACAATCTGATGATAGCAGCTTCTCTGTTCGAGAAAATCGGTTTTCCTTAAAAACATTACTAGGCGCAGATAAAACACATATCAAGAGAACACAGGAAGGAGCTCTGTTAATTCTGCTTTGTAGGTTGCAGTGAAAGCTCTTATAGAGTTAAAGCTCATGAAAGCCACAATCTGATGATAGCAGCTTCTGTGCTCGAGATAATCGCTTTAACTTAAATGAATTACTAGGCGCAGATAGAACACATATCAAGAGAACACAGGAAGGAGCTCTGTTAATTCTGCTTTGTAGGTTGCACTGAAAGCTCTTATAGAGTTAAAGCTCATGAAAGCCATAATCTGATGATAGCAGCTTCTCTGCTCGAGATAATCGCTTTTCCTTAAATACATTACTAGGCGCAGATAAAACACATATGAAGAGAACATAGTAAGGAGCTCTGTTCATTCTGCTTTGTAGGTTGCAGTGAAAGCGCTTACAGAGTTAAAGCTCATGAAAGCCACAACCTGAGGATAGCAGCTTCTCTGCTCGAGATAATCGCTTTTCCTTAAATTCATTTCTAGGCGCAGTTAAAACACATATCAAGAGAACATAGTAAGGAGCTCTGTTCATTCTGCTTTGTAGGTTTCAGTGAAAGCGCTTACAGAGTTAAAGCTCATGAAAGCCACAATCTGATGATAGCAGCTTCTCTGCTCGAGATAATCGCTTTAACTTAAATGCATTACTAGGCGCAGATAAAACACATATCAAGAGAACACAGTAAGGTGCTCTGTTAATTCTGCTTTCTAGGTTGCACTAAAAGCTCTTATAGAGTTAAAGCCAATGAAAGCCACAATCTGATGTAAGCAGCTTCTGTACTCTAGTTAATCGCTTTTCCTTAAATGCTTTAGTAAGCGCTGAAGGAACACATTTCAGGAAACTCTAATAAAAAGCTAGTCAGCGCTGATTTCTATAGTAGCAGTTAAAGCGCTTGTAGAGATAAAGCTCATGAAAGCCACAATCTGAGGATAGCAGCTTCTCTGCTCGAGATAATCGCTTTTCCTGAAATACATTACAAGGCGCAGATAGATCACATATCAAGAGAACATTGTTAGGATGTCTGTTAATGCTGCTTTGTAGTTTGCAGTGAAATATCTTGTAGAGCTACGGCTATGGAAAACCACAATCTGATGATAGCAGCTTCTGTGCTCGGGATAATCGGTTTACATTAAAAGCATTACTGGGCGCAGATAGAACACATAACAAGAGAGAATAATAAGGGGCTCTGTTAATGCTCCTTTGTAGTTTGCAGTGAAAGCGCTAGTCGAGATAAATCTAATGAAAGCCACAATCTGATGATAGCAGCTTCTCTGCTCGAGATAATCGCTTTTCCTTAAAAACATTACTAGGCGCAGATAAAACACATATCAAGAGAATACAGTAAAGAGCTCTGTTAATTCTGCTTTGTAGGTTGCAGTGAAAGCTCTTATAGAGTTAAAGCTCATGAAAGCCACAATCTGATTATAGCAGCTTCTCTGCTCGAGATAATCGCTTTTCCTTAAATGCATTACTAGGCGCAGATAAAACACATATCAAGAGAACACAGTAAGGAGCTCTGTTAATTCTGCTTTGTAGGTTGCAGTGAAAGCTCTTATAGAGTTAAAGCTCATGAAAGCCACAATCTGATGATAGCAGCTTCTCTGCTCGAGATAATCGCTTTTTCTTAATTATTTTACTAGCCGCAGTTAAAACACATATCAAGAGAACATAGTAAGGAGCTCTGTTCATTCTGCTTTGTAGGTTGCAGTGAAAGCACTTACAGAGTTAAAGCTCATGAATGCCACAATCTGAGGATAGCAGCTTCTCTGCTCGAGATAATCGCTTTTCCTTAAATTCATTTCTAGGCGCAGTTAAAACACATATCAAGAGAACATAGTAAGGAGCTCTGTTCATTCTGCTTTGTAGGTTGCAGTGAAAGCGCTTACAGAGTTAAAGCTCATGAAAGCCACAATCTGATGATAGCAGCTTCTCTGTTCGAGAAAATCGCTTTTCCTTAAAAACATTACTAGGCTCAGATAAAACACATATCAAGAGAACACAGTAAGGAGCTCTGTTAATTCTGCTTTGTAGGTTGCAGTGAAAGCTCTTATAGAGTTAAAGCTCATGAAAGCCACAATCTGATGATAGCAGCTTCTCTGCTCGAGATAATCGCTTTTTCTTAATTATTTTACTAGCCGCAGTTAAAACACATATCAAGAGAACATAGTAAGGAGCTCTGTTCATTCTGCTTTGTAGGTTGCAGTGAAAGCGCTTAGAGTTAAAGCTCATGAAAGCCACAATCTGAGGATAGCAGCTTCTCTGCTCGAGATAATCGCTTTTCCTTAAATACATTACTAGGCGCAGATAGAACACATATCAAGAGAACATTCTTAGGATGTCTGTTAATGCTGCTTTGTAGTTTGCAGTGAAACATCTTGTAGAGATAAGGCGATGGAAAACCACAATCTGATGATAGCGCCTTCTCTGCTCGGGATAATCGGTTTACATTAAAAGCATTACTGGGCGCAGATAGAACACATAACAAGAGAGAATAATAAGGGGCTCTGTTAATGCTCCTTTGTAGTTTACAGTGAAAGCGCTAGTCGAGATAAATCTAATGAAAGCCACAATCTGATGATAGCAGCTTCTGTGCTCGAGATAATCGCTTTAACTTAAATGCATTACTAGGCGCAGATAGAACACATATCAGGAGAACACAGGAAGGAGCTCTGTTAATTCTGCTTTGTAGGTTGCAGTGAAAGCTCTTATATAGTTAAAGCTCATGAAAGCCACAATCTGATGATAGCAGCTTCTCTGTTCGAGATAATCGCTTTAACTTATATGCATTACTAGGCGCAGATAGAACACATATCAAGAGACCATAGTAAGGGGCTCTGTTAATGCTGCTTTCTAGGTTGCAGTGAAAGCGCTTATAGAGTTAGAGCTCATTAAAGACACAGTCTGATGATAGCAGCTTCTCTGCTAGAGATAATCACTTTTCCTTACATGCTTATGTAAGCGCAGTTAGAACACAATTCAGGACACTCTAATAAAAAGCTAGTCAGCGCTGATTTCTAGGTAGCAGTTAAAGCGCTCGTAGAGATAAAGCTCATGAAAGCCACAATCTGATGATAGCAGCTTCTCTGCTCGAGATAATCGCTTTTCCTTAAAAACATTACTAGGCGCAGATAAAACACATATCAAGAGAACACAGTAAGGAGCTCTGTTAATTCTGCTTTGTAGGTTGCAGTGAAATCTCTAATAGAGTTAAAGCCAATGAAAGCCACAATCTGATGACAGCAGCTTCTGTACTCTAGTTAATCGCTTTTCCTTAAATGCTTTAGTAAGCGCTGAAGGAACACATTTCAGGACACTCTAATAAAAAGCTAGTCAGCTCTGATTTCTAGGTAGCAGTTAAAGCCCTTGTAGAGATAAAGCTCATGAAAGCCACAATCTGTTGATAGCAGCTTCTCTTCTCGAGATAATCGGTTTTCCTTAATTATTTTACTAGCCGCAGTTAAAACACATATCAAGAGAACATAGTAAGGAGCTCTGTTCATTCTGCTTTGTAGGTTGCAGTGAAAGCGCTTACAGAGTTAAAGCTCATGAAAGCCACAGTCTGAGGATAGCAGCTTCTCTGCTCGAGATAATCGCTTTAACTTAAATGCATTACTAGGCGCAGATAAAAAACATATTAAGAGAACACAGTGAGGAGCTCTGTTAATTCTGCTTTGTAGGTTGCACTAAAAGCTCTTATAGAGTTAAAGCCAATGAAAGCCACAATCTGATGACAGCAGCTTCTGTACTCCAGTTAATCGCTTTTCCTTAAATGCTTTAGTAAGCGCTGAAGGAACACATTTCAGGAAACTCTAATAAAAAGCTAGTCAGCGCTGATTTTTATAGTAGCAGTTAAAGCGCTTGTAGAGATAAAGCTCATGAAAGCCACAATCTGAGGATAGCAGCTTCTCTGCTCGAGATAATCGCTTTTCCTTAAATTCATTACTAGGCGCAGATAGAACACATATCAAGAGAACATTGTTAGGATGTCTGTTAATGCTGCTTTGTAGTTTGCAGTGAAATATCTTGTAGAGATAAGGCTATGGAAAACAACAATCTGATGATAGCAGCTTCTGTGCTCGGGATAATCGGTTTACATTAAAAGCATTACTGGGCGCAGATAGAACACATATCAAGAGACCATAGTAAGGGGCTCTGTTAATGCTGCTTTCTAGGTTGCAGTGAAAGCGCTTATAGAGTTAAAGCTCATTAAAGACACAGTCTGATGATAGCAGCTTCTCTGCTAGAGATAATTACTTTTCCTTAAATGCTTATGTAAGCGCAGTTAGAACACATTTCAGGACACTCTAATAAAAAGCTAGTCAGCGCTGATTTCTAGGTAGCAGTTAAAGCGCTTGAAGAGATAAAGCTCATGAAAGCCACAATCTGATGATAGCAGCTTCTCTGCTCGAGATAATCGCTTTTCCTTAAAAACATTACTAGGCGCAGATAAAACACATATCAAGAGAACACAGTAAGGAGCTCTGTTAATTCTGCTTTGTAGGTTGCAGTGAAAGCTCTTATAGAGTTAAAGCTCATGAAAGCCACAATCTGATGATAGCAGCTTCTGTGCTCGAGATAATCGCTTTAACTTAAATGCATTACTAGGCGCAGATAAAACACATATCAAGAGAACACAGTAAGGAGCTCTGTTAATTCTGATTTCTAGGTTGCACTAAAAGCTCTTATAGAGTTAAAGCCAATGAAAGCCACAATCTGATGACAGCAGCTTCTGTACTCTAGTTAATCGCTTTTCCTTAAATGCTTTAGTAAGCGCTGAAGGAACACATTTCAGGAAACTCTAATAAAAAGCTAGTCAGCGCTGATTTCTATAGTAGCAGTTAAAGCGCTTGTAGACATAAAGCTCATGAAAGCCACAATCTGAGGATAGCAGATTCTCTGCTCGAGATAATCGCTTTAACTTAAATGCGTTACTATTCGCAGATAGAACACATATCAAGAGACCATAGTAAGGGGCTCTGTTAATGCTGCTTTCTCGGTTGCAATGAAAGCGCTTATAGAGTTAAAGCTCATTAAAGACACAGTCTGATGATAGCAGCTTCTCTGCTAGAGATAATCACTTTTCCTTAAATGCTTATGTAAGCGCAGTTAGAACACATTTCAGGACACTCTAATAAAAAGCTAGTCAGCGCTGATTTCTAGGTAGCAGTTAAAGCGCTTGTAGAGATAAAGCTCATGAAAGCCACAATCTGATGATAGCAGCTTCTCTGCTCGAGATAATCGCTTTTCCTTAAATACATTACTAGGCGCAGATAGAACACATATCAAGAGAACATTGTTAGGATATCTGTTAATGCTGCTTTGTAGTTTGCAGTGAAATATCTTGTAGAGATAAGGCTATGGAAAACCATAATCTGATGATAGCAGATTCTCTGCTCGGGATAATCGGTTTATATTAAAAGCATTACTGGGCGCAGATAGAACACATAACAAGAGAGAATAATAAGGGGCTCTGTTAATGCTCCTTTGTAGTTTACAGTGAAAGCACTAGTCGAGATAAATCTAATGAAAGCCACAATCTGATTATAGCACATTCTCTGTTCGAGAAAATCGCTTTTCCTTAAAAACATTACTAGGCGCAGATAAAACACATATCAAGAGAACACAGTAAGGAACTCTGTTAATTCTGCTTTTTAGTATGCAGTGAAAGCGCTTATAGAGTTAAAGCTCATGAAAGCCACAATGTGATGATAGCAGCTTCTCTGCTCGAGATAATCGCTTTAACTTAAATGCATTACTAGGCGCAGATAGAACACATATCAACAGACCATAGTAAGGGGCTCTGTTAATGCTGCTTTCTAGGTTGCAGTGAAAGCGCTTATAGAGTTAAAGCTCATTAAAGACACAGTCTGATGATAGCAGCTTCTCTGCTAGAGATAATCACTTTTCCTTACATGCTTATGTAAGCGCAGTTAGAACACATTTCAGGACACTCTAATAAAAAGCTAGTCAGCGCTGATTTCTAGGTAGCAGTTAAAGCGCTTGTAGAGATAAAGCTCATGAAAGCCACAATCTGATGATAGCAGCTTCTCTGCTCGAGATAATCGCTTTTCCTTAAATACATTACTAGGCGCAGATAGAACACATATCAAGAGAACATTGTTAGGATGTCTGTTAATGCTGCTTTGTAGTTTGCAGTGAAATATCTTGTAGAGATAAGGCTATGGAAAACCACAATCTGATGATAACATCTTCTGTGCTCGGGATAATCGGTTTACATTAAAAGCATTACTGGGCGCAGATAGAACACATAACAGGAGAGAATAATAAGGGGCTCTGTTAATGCTCCTTTGTAGTTTGCAGTGAAAGCGCTAGTCGAGATAAATCTAATGAAAGCCACAATCTGATGATAGCAGCTAATCTGTTCGAGAATATCGCTTTTCCTTAAAAACATTACTAGGCGCAGATAAAACACATATCAAGAGAATACAGTAAAGAGCTCCGTTAATTCTGCTTTGTAAGTTCCAGTGAAAGCTCTTATACAGTTAAAGCTCATGAAACCACAATCTAATGATAGCAGCTTCTGTGCTCGAGATTATCGCTTTAAATTAAGTCCATTACTAGGCTCAGATAGAACACATAACAAGAGAACACAGGAAGGAGCTCTGTTAATTCTGCTTTGTAGGTTGCACTGAAAGCTCTTATAGAGTTAAAGCTCATGAAAGCCATAATCTGATGATAGCAGCTTCTCTGCTCGAGATAATCGCTTTTCCTTAAATACATTACTAGGCGCAGATAAAACACATATGAAGAGAACATAGTAAGGAGCTCTGTTCATTCTGCTTTGTAGGTTGCAGTGAAAGCGCTTACAGAGTTAAAGCTCATGAAAGCCACAACCTGAGGATAGCAGCTTCTCTGCTAGAGATAATCACTTTTCCTTAAATGCTTATGTAAGCGCAGTTAGAACACATTTCAGGACACTCTAATAAAAAGCTAGTCAGCGCTGATTTCTAGGTAGCAGTTAAAGCGCTTGTAGAGATAAAGCTCATGAAAGCCACAATCTGATGATAGCAGCTTCTCTGCTCGAGATAATCGCTTTTCCTTAAATACATTACTAAGCGCAGATAGAACACATATCAAGAGAACATTGTTAGGATATCTGTTAATGCTGCTTTGTAGTTTGCAGTGAAATATCTTGTAGAGACAAGGCTATGGAAAACCATAATCTGATGATAGCAGATTCTCTGCTCGGGATAATCGGTTTATATTAAAAGCATTACTGGGCGCAGATAGAACACATAACAAGAGAGAATAATAAGGGGCTCTGTTAATGCTCCTTTGTAGTTTACAGTGAAAGCACTAGTCGAGATAAATCTAATGAAAGCCACAATCTGATTATAGCACATTCTCTGTTCGAGAAAATCGCTTTTCCTTAAAAACATTACTAGGCGCAGATAAAACACATATCAAGAGAACACAGTAAGGAACTCTGTTAATTCTGCTTTTTAGTATGCAGTGAAAGCGCTTATAGAGTTAAAGCTCATGAAAGCCACAATGTGATGATAGCAGCTTCTCTGCTCGAGATAATCGCTTTAACTTAAATGCATTACTAGGCGCAGATAGAACACATATCAACAGACCATAGTAAGGGGCTCTGTTAATGCTGCTTTCTAGGTTGCAGTGAAAGCGCTTATAGAGTTAAAGCTCATTAAAGACACAGTCTGATGATAGCAGCTTCTCTGCTAGAGATAATCACTTTTCCTTACATGCTTATGTAAGCGCAGTTAGAACACATTTCAGGACACTCTAATAAAAAGCTAGTCAGCGCTGATTTCTAGGTAGCAGTTAAAGCGCTTGTAGAGATAAAGCTCATGAAAGCCACAATCTGATGATAGCAGCTTCTCTGCTCGAGATAATCGCTTTTCCTTAAATACATTACTAGGCGCAGATAGAACACATATCAAGAGAACATTGTTAGGATGTCTGTTAATGCTGCTTTGTAGTTTGCAGTGAAATATCTTGTAGAGATAAGGCTATGGAAAACCACAATCTGATGATAACATCTTCTGTGCTCGGGATAATCGGTTTACATTAAAAGCATTACTGGGCGCAGATAGAACACATAACAGGAGAGAATAATAAGGGGCTCTGTTAATGCTCCTTTGTAGTTTGCAGTGAAAGCGCTAGTCGAGATAAATCTAATGAAAGCCACAATCTGATGATAGCAGCTAATCTGTTCGAGAATATCGCTTTTCCTTAAAAACATTACTAGGCGCAGATAAAACACATATCAAGAGAATACAGTAAAGAGCTCCGTTAATTCTGCTTTGTAAGTTCCAGTGAAAGCTCTTATACAGTTAAAGCTCATGAAACCACAATCTAATGATAGCAGCTTCTGTGCTCGAGATTATCGCTTTAAATTAAGTCCATTACTAGGCTCAGATAGAACACATAACAAGAGAACACAGGAAGGAGCTCTGTTAATTCTGCTTTGTAGGTTGCACTGAAAGCTCTTATAGAGTTAAAGCTCATGAAAGCCATAATCTGATGATAGCAGCTTCTCTGCTCGAGATAATCGCTTTTCCTTAAATACATTACTAGGCGCAGATAAAACACATATGAAGAGAACATAGTAAGGAGCTCTGTTCATTCTGCTTTGTAGGTTGCAGTGAAAGCGCTTACAGAGTTAAAGCTCATGAAAGCCACAACCTGAGGATAGCAGCTTCTCTGCTAGAGATAATCACTTTTCCTTAAATGCTTATGTAAGCGCAGTTAGAACACATTTCAGGACACTCTAATAAAAAGCTAGTCAGCGCTGATTTCTAGGTAGCAGTTAAAGCGCTTGTAGAGATAAAGCTCATGAAAGCCACAATCTGATGATAGCAGCTTCTCTGCTCGAGATAATCGCTTTTCCTTAAATACATTACTAAGCGCAGATAGAACACATATCAAGAGAACATTGTTAGGATATCTGTTAATGCTGCTTTGTAGTTTGCAGTGAAATATCTTGTAGAGACAAGGCTATGGAAAACCATAATCTGATGATAGCAGATTCTCTGCTCGGGATAATCGGTTTATATTAAAAGCATTACTGGGCGCAGATAGAACACATAACAAGAGAGAATAATAAGGGGCTCTGTTAATGCTCCTTTGTAGTTTACAGTGAAAGCACTAGTCGAGATAAATCTAATGAAAGCCACAATCTGATTATAGCACATTCTCTGTTCGAGAAAATCGCTTTTCCTTAAAAACATTACTAGGCGCAGATAAAACACATATCAAGAGAACACAGTAAGGAACTCTGTTAATTCTGCTTTTTAGTATGCAGTGAAAGCGCTTATAGAGTTAAAGCTCATGAAAGCCACAATGTGATGATAGCAGCTTCTCTGCTCGAGATAATCGCTTTAACTTAAATGCATTACTAGGCGCAGATAGAACACATATCAACAGACCATAGTAAGGGGCTCTGTTAATGCTGCTTTCTAGGTTGCAGTGAAAGCGCTTATAGAGTTAAAGCTCATTAAAGACACAGTCTGATGATAGCAGCTTCTCTGCTAGAGATAATCACTTTTCCTTACATGCTTATGTAAGCGCAGTTAGAACACATTTCAGGACACTCTAATAAAAAGCTAGTCAGCGCTGATTTCTAGGTAGCAGTTAAAGCGCTTGTAGAGATAAAGCTCATGAAAGCCACAATCTGATGATAGCAGCTTCTCTGCTCGAGATAATCGCTTTTCCTTAAATACATTACTAGGCGCAGATAGAACACATATCAAGAGAACATTGTTAGGATGTCTGTTAATGCTGCTTTGTAGTTTGCAGTGAAATATCTTGTAGAGATAAGGCTATGGAAAACCACAATCTGATGATAACATCTTCTGTGCTCGGGATAATCGGTTTACATTAAAAGCATTACTGGGCGCAGATAGAACACATAACAGGAGAGAATAATAAGGGGCTCTGTTAATGCTCCTTTGTAGTTTGCAGTGAAAGCGCTAGTCGAGATAAATCTAATGAAAGCCACAATCTGATGATAGCAGCTAATCTGTTCGAGAAAATCGCTTTAACTTAAATGCATTACTAGGCGCAGATAGAACACATATCAAGAGAACACAGGAAGGAGCTCTGTTAATTCTGCTTTGTAGGTTGCAGTGAAAGCTCTTATATAGTTAAAGCTCATGAAAGCCTCAATCTGATGATAGCAGCTTCTCTGTTCGAGATAATCGCTTTAACTTATATGCATTACTAGGCGCAGATAGAACACATATCAAGAGACCATAGTAAGGGGCTCTGTTAATGCTGCTTTCTAGGTTGCAGTGAAAGCGCTTATAGAGTTAGAGCTCATTAAAGACACAGTCTGATGATAGCAGCTTCTCTGCTAGAGATAATCACTTTTCCTTACATGCTTATGTAAGCGCAGTTAGAACACAATTCAGGACACTCTAATAAAAAGCTAGTCAGCGCTGATTTCTAGGTAGCAGTTAAAGCGCTCGTAGAGATAAAGCTCATGAAAGCCACAATCTGATGATAGCAGCTTCTCTGCTCGAGATAATCGCTTTTCCTTAAAAACATTACTAGGCGCAGATAAAACACATATCAAGAGAACACAGTGAGGAGCTCTGTTAATTCTGCTTTGTAGGTTGCAGTGAAATCTCTAATAGAGTTAAAGCCAATGAAAGCCACAATCTGATGACAGCAGCTTCTGTACTCTAGTTAATCGCTTTTCCTTAAATGCTTTAGTAAGCGCTGAAGGAACACATTTCAGGACACTCTAATAAAAAGCTAGTCAGCTCTGATTTCTAGGTAGCAGTTAAAGCCCTTGTAGAGATAAAGCTCATGAAAGCCACAATCTGTTGATAGCAGCTTCTCTTCTCGAGATAATCGGTTTTCCTTAATTATTTTACTAGCCGCAGTTAAAACACATATCAAGAGAACATAGTAAGGAGCTCTGTTCATTCTGCTTTGTAGGTTGCAGTGAAAGCGCTTACAGAGTTAAAGCTCATGAAAGCCACAGTCTGAGGATAGCAGCTTCTCTGCTCGAGATAATCGCTTTAACTTAAATGCATTACTAGGCGCAGATAAAAAACATATTAAGAGAACACAGTGAGGAGCTCTGTTAATTCTGCTTTGTAGGTTGCACTAAAAGCTCTTATAGAGTTAAAGCCAATGAAAGCCACAATCTGATGACAGCAGCTTCTGTACTCCAGTTAATCGCTTTTCCTTAAATGCTTTAGTAAGCGCTGAAGGAACACATTTCAGGAAACTCTAATAAAAAGCTAGTCAGCGCTGATTTTTATAGTAGCAGTTAAAGCGCTGTAGAGATAAAGCTCATGAAAGCCACAATCTGAGGATAGCAGCTTCTCTGCTCGAGATAATCGCTTTTCCTTAAATTCATTACTAGGCGCAGATAGAACACATATCAAGAGAACATTGTTAGGATGTCTGTTAATGCTGCTTTGTAGTTTGCAGTGTAATATCTTGTAGAGATAAGGCTATGGAAAACAACAATCTGATGATAGCAGCTTCTGTGCTCGGGATAATCGGTTTACATTAAAAGCATTACTGGGCGCAGATAGAACACATATCAAGAGACCATAGTAAGGGGCTCTGTTAATGCTGCTTTCTAGGTTGCAGTGAAAGCGCTTATAGAGTTAAAGCTCATTAAAGACACAGTCTGATGATAGCAGCTTCTCTGCTAGAGATAATTACTTTTCCTTAAATGCTTATGTAAGCGCAGTTAGAACACATTTCAGGACACTCTAATAAAAAGCTAGTCAGCGCTGATTTCTAGGTAGCAGTTAAAGCGCTTGAAGAGATAAAGCTCATGAAAGCCACAATCTGATGATAGCAGCTTCTCTGCTCGAGATAATCGCTTTTCCTTAAAAACATTACTAGGCGCAGATAAAACACATATCAAGAGAACACAGTAAGGAGCTCTGTTAATTCTGCTTTGTAGGTTGCAGTGAAAGCTCTTATAGAGTTAAAGCTCATGAAAGCCACAATCTGATGATAGCAGCTTCTGTGCTCGAGATAATCGCTTTAACTTAAATGCATTACTAGGCGCAGATAAAACACATATCAAGAGAACACAGTAAGGAGCTCTGTTAATTCTGATTTCTAGGTTGCACTAAAAGCTCTTATAGAGTTAAAGCCAATGAAAGCCACAATCTGATGACAGCAGCTTCTGTACTCTAGTTAATCGCTTTTCCTTAAATGCTTTAGTAAGCGCTGAAGGAACACATTTCAGGAAACTCTAATAAAAAGCTAGTCAGCGCTGATTTCTATAGTAGCAGTTAAAGCGCTTGTAGACTTAAAGCTCATGAAAGCCACAATCTGAGGATAGCAGATTCTCTGCTCGAGATAATCGCTTTTCCTTAAATTCATTACTAGGGGCAGATAGATCACATATCAAGAGAACATTGTTAGGATATCTGTTAATGCTGCTTTGTAGTTTGCAGTGAAATATCTTGTAGAGATAAGGCTATGGAAAACCACAATCTGATGATAGCATCTTCTGTGCTCGGGATAATCGGTTTACATTAAAAGCATTACTGGGCGCAGATAGAACACATAACAAGAGAGAATAATAAGGGGCTCTGTTAATGCTCCTTTGTAGTTTGCAGTGAAAGCGCTAGTCGAGATACATCTAATGAAAGCCACAATCTGATGATAGCAGCTTCTCTGTTCGAGATAATCGCTTTAACTTAAAAACATTACTAGGCGCAGATAAAACACATATGAAGAGAACACAGTAAGGAGCTCTGTTAATTCTGCTTTGTAGGTTGCAGTGAAAGCTCTTATAGAGTTAAAGCTCATGAAAGCCACAATCTGATGATAGCAGCTTCTCTGCTCGAGATAATCGCTTTAACTTAAATGCGTTACTATTCGCAGATAGAACACATATCAAGAGACCATAGTAAGGGGCTCTGTTAATGCTGCTTTCTCGGTTGCAATGAAAGCGCTTATAGAGTTAAAGCTCATTAAAGACCCAGTCTGATGATAGCAGCTTCTCTGCTAGAGATAATCACTTTTCCTTAAATGCTTATGTAAGCGCAGTTAGAACACATTTCAGGACACTCTAATAAAAAGCTAGTCAGCGCTGATTTCTAGGTAGCAGTTAAAGCGCTTGTAGAGATAAAGCTCATGAAAGCCACAATCTGATGATAGCAGCTTCTCTGCTCGAGATAATCGCTTTTCCTTAAATACATTACTAGGCGCAGATAGAACACATATCAAGAGAACATTGTTAGGATATCTGTTAATGCTGCTTTGTAGTTTGCAGTGAAATATCTTGTAGAGATAAGGCTATGGAAAACCATAATCTGATGATAGCAGATTCTCTGCTCGGGATAATCGGTTTATATTAAAAGCATTACTGGGCGCAGATAGAACACATAACAAGAGAGAATAATAAGGGGCTCTGTTAATGCTCCTTTGTAGTTTACAGTGAAAGCACTAGTCGAGATAAATCTAATGAAAGCCACAATCTGATTATAGCACATTCTCTGTTCGAGAAAATCGCTTTTCCTTAAAAACATTACTAGGCGCAGATAAAACACATATCAAGAGAACACAGTAAGGAACTCTGTTAATTCTGCTTTTTAGTATGCAGTGAAAGCGCTTATAGAGTTAAAGCTCATGAAAGCCACAATGTGATGATAGCAGCTTCTCTGCTTGAGATAATCGCTTTAACTTAAATGCATTACTAGGCGCAGATAGAACACATATCAACAGACCATAGTAAGGGGCTCTGTTAATGCTGCTTTCTAGGTTGCAGTGAAAGCGCTTATAGAGTTAAAGCTCATTAAAGACACAGTCTGATGATAGCAGCTTCTCTGCTAGAGATAATCACTTTTCCTTACATGCTTATGTAAGCGCAGTTAGAACACATTTCAGGACACTCTAATAAAAAGCTAGTCAGCGCTGATTTCTAGGTAGCAGTTAAAGCGCTTGTAGAGATAAAGCTCATGAAAGCCACAATCTGATGATAGCAGCTTCTCTGCTCGAGATAATCGCTTTTCCTTAAATACATTACTAGGCGCAGATAGAACACATATCAAGAGAACATTGTTAGGATGTCTGTTAATGCTGCTTTGTAGTTTGCAGTGAAATATCTTGTAGAGATAAGGCTATGGAAAACCACAATCTGATGATAACATCTTCTGTGCTCGGGATAATCGGTTTACATTAAAAGCATTACTGGGCGCAGATAGAACACATAACAGGAGAGAATAATAAGGGGCTCTGTTAATGCTCCTTTGTAGTTTGCAGTGAAAGCGCTAGTCGAGATAAATCTAATGAAAGCCACAATCTGATGATAGCAGCTAATCTGTTCGAGAAAATCGCTTTTCCTTAAAAACATTACTAGGCGCAGATAAAACACATATCAAGAGAACACAGTAAGGAGCTCTGTTAATTCTGCTTTGTAGGTTGCAGTGAAAGCTCTTATATAGTTAAAGCTCATGAAAGCCACAATCTGATGATAGCAGCTTCTGTGCTCGAGATAATCGCTTTAACTTAAATGCATTACTAGGCGCAGATAGAACACATATCAAGAGAACACAGGAAGGAGCTCTCTTAATTCTGCTTTGTAGGTTGCAGTGAAAGCTCTTATATAGTTAAAGCTCATGAAAGCCACAATCTGATGATAGCAGCTTCTCTGTTCGAGAAAATCGCTTTTCCTTAAAAACATTACTAGGCGCAGATAAAACACATATCAAGAGAACACAGTAAGGAGCTCTGTTAATTCTGCTTTGTAGGTTGCACTAAAAGCTCTTATAGAGTTAAAGCCAATGAAAGCCACAATCTGATGACAGCAGCTTCTGTACTCTAGTTAATCGCTTTTCCTTAAATGCTTTAGTAAGCGCTGAAGGAACACATTTCAGGAAACTCTAATAAAAAGCTAGTCAGTGTTGATTTCTATAGTAGCAGTTAAAGCGCTAGTCGAGATAAATCTAATGAAAGCCATAATCTGATGATAGCAGCTTCTCTGTTCGAGAAAATCGCTTTTCCTTAAAAACATTACTAGGCGCAGATAAAACACATATCAAGAGAACACAGTAAGGAGCTCTGTTAATTCTGCTTTGTAGGTTGCAGTGAAAGCTCTTATATAGTTAAAGCTCATGAAAGCCACAATCTGATGATAGCAGCTTCTGTGCTCGAGATAATCGCTTTAACTTAAATGCATTACTAGGCGCAGATAGAACACATATCAAGAGAACACAGGAAGGAGCTCTGTTAATTCTGCTTTGTAGGTTGCACTGAAAGATATTATATAGTTAAAGCTCATGAAAGCCACAATCTGATGATAGCAGCTTCTCTGCTCGAGATAATCGCTTTTCCTTAAATACATTACTAGGCGCAGATAGAACACATATCAAGAGAACATTGTTAGGATGTCTGTTAATGCTGCTTTGTAATTTGCAGTGAAACATCTTGTAGAGATAAGGCTATGGAAAACCACAATCTGATGACAGCAGTTTCTCTGCTCGAGATAATCGCTTTTCCTTAAATGCATTACTAGGCGCAGATAAAACACATATCAAGAGAACACAGTAAGAGGCTCTGTTAATGCTGCTTTTTAGTATGCAGAGAAAGCGCTTGAAGGGATAAAGCTGATGAAAGCCACAATCTGATGACAGCAGTTTCTCTGCTCGAGATAATCGCTTTTCCTTAAATGTATTACTAGGCGCAGATAAAACACATATCAAGAAAACATAGTAAGGGGCTCTGTTAATGCTGCTTTTTAGTATGCAGAGAAAGCGCTGTCGAGATAAAGCAAATGAGAGCCGCAATCTGATGACAGCAGTTTCTCTGCTCTAAATAATCACTTTTCCTTCAATGCTTATGCTAGCGCAGTAAAAACACATTTAAGGATACTCTAATAAAAAGCTAGCCAAAGCTGCTTTGTAGGATGCAGTGATAGCGCTTGTCGATATAAAGCAGATGAAAGCCACAATCTGATGATAGCAGCTTCTCTACTCGAGATAATCGGTTTACCTTAAATGCATTACTAGGCGCAGATAGAAAACACAACAAGAGAGAATAATAAGGAGCTCTGTCAATGCTCCTTTGTAGTTTGCAGTGAAAGCGCTTGAAGAGATAAAGCTGATGAAAGCCACAATCTGAGGATAGCAGCTTCTCTGCCCGAGATAATCGCTTTTCCTTAAATGCATTACTAGGCGCAGATAGAACACATATCAAGAGAACATAGTAAGGGGCTCTGTTAATGCTGCTTTTTAGTATGCAGAGAAAGCGCTTGTAGAGATAAAGCAAATGAAAGCCGCAATCTGATGACAGCAGTTTCTCTGCTCGAGATAATCGCTTTTCCTTAAATGCATTACTAGGCGCAGATAAAACACATATCAAGAGAACACAGTAAGGGGCTCTGTTAATGCTGCTTTTTAGTATGCAGAGAAAGCGCTTGAAGAGATAAAGCTGATGAAAGCCACAATCTAGTGACAGCAGTTTCTCTGCTCGAAATAATCACTTTTCCTTCAATGCTTATGCAAGCGCAGTTAGAACACATTGAAGGATACTCGAATAAAAAGCTAGCCAAAGCTGCTTTGTAGTTTGCAGTGAAAGTGCTTGTAGAGATAAAGCTGATGAAAGCCACAATCTGATGATAGCAGCTTCCCTGCTCGAGATAATCGCTTTTCCTTAAATGCTTTAGTATGCGCAGATAGAACACATACCATGGGAATATTGTTAGGATGGCTGTTAATTCTGTTCTGTAGTTTGCAGTGAAATATCTTGTAGAGATAAGGCTATGGCAATACACAATCTGATGATAGCAGCTTCTCTGCTCGAGATAATCGCTTTTCCTTAAATGCATTACTAGGCGCAGATAAAACACATATCAAGAAAACACAGTAAGGGGCTCTGTTAATGCTGCTTTTTAGTATGCAGAGAAAGCGCTTGTCGAGATAAAGCAAATGAGAGCCGCAATCTGATGACAGCAGTTTCTCTGCTCTAAATAATCACTTTTCCTTCAATGCTTATGCTAGCGCAGTAAAAACACATTTAAGGATACTCTAATAAAAAGCTAGCCAAAGCTGCTTTGTAGGATGCAGTGATAGCGCTTGTAGAAATAAAGCAGATGAAAGCCACAATCTGATGATAGCAGCTTCTCTACTCGAGATAATCGGTTTACCTTAAATGCATTACTAGGCGCAGATAGAAAACACAACAAGAGAGAATAATAAGGAGCTCTGTCAATGCTCCTTTGTAGTTTGCAGTGAAAGCGCTAGTCGAGATAAATCTAATGAAAGCCACAATCTGATGATAGCAGCTTCTCTGTTCGAGAAAATCGCTTTTCCTTAAAAACATTACTAGGCGCAGATAAAACACATATCAAGAGAACACAGTAAGGAGCTCTGTTAATTCTGCTTTGTAGGTTGCAGTGAAAGCTCTTATAGAGTTAAAGCTCATGAAAGCCACAATCTGATGATAGCAGCTTCTCTGCTCGAGGTAATCGCTTTTCCTTAAATACATTACTAGGCGCAGATAGAACACATATCAAGAGAACATTCTTAGGATGTCTGTTAATGCTGCTTTGTAGTTTGCAGTGAAATATCTTGTAGAGATAAGGCAATGGAAAACCACAATCTGATGATAGCAGCTTCTCTGCTCGGGATAATCGGTTTATATTAAAAGCATTACTGGGCGCAGATACAACACATAACAAGAGAGAATAATAAGGGGCTCTGTTAATGCTCCTTTGTAGTTTACAGTGAAAGCGCTAGTCGAGATAAATCTAACGAAAGCCACAATCTGATTATAGCACCTTCTCTGTTCGAGAAAATCGCTTTTCCTTAAAAACATTACTAGGCGCAGATAAAACACATATCAAGTGAACACAGTAAGGAACTCTGTTAATTCTGCTTTGTAGGTTGCAGTGAAAGCGCTTATAGAGTTAAAGCTCATGAAAGCCACAATCTTATGATAGCAGCTTCTCTGTTCGAGATAATCGCTTTAACTTAAATGCATTACTAGGCGCAGATAGAACACATATCAACAGACCATAGTAAGGGGCTCTGTTAATGCTGCTTTCTAGGTTGCAGTGAAAGCGCTTATAGAGTTAAAGCTCATTAAAGACACAGTCTGATGATAGCAGCTTCTCTGCTAGAGATAATCACTTTTCCTTACATGCTTATGTAAGCGCAGTTAGAACACATTTCAGGACACTCTAATAAAAAGCTAGTCAGCGCTGATTTCTAGGTAGCAGTTAAAGCGCTTGTAGAGATAAAGCTCATGAAAGCCACAATCTGATGATAGCAGCTTCTCTGCTCGAGATAATCGCTTTTCCTTAAAAACATTACTAGGCGCAGATAAAACACATATCAAGAGAACACAGGAAGGAGCTCTGTTAATTCTGATTGTAGGTTGCAGTGAAAGCTCTTATAGAGTTTAAGCTCATGAAAGCCACAATCTGAGGATAGCAGCTTCTCTGCTCGAGATAATCGCTTTTTCTTTAAATTCATTTCTAGGCGCACATAGAACACGTATCAAGAGAACATTGTTAGGATGTCTGTTAATGCTGCTTTGTAGTTTGCAGTGAAATATCTTGTAGAGATAAGGCTATGGAAAACCACAATCTGATGATAGCAGCTTCTGTGCTCGGGATAATCGGTTTACATTAAAAGCATTACTGGGCGCAGATAGAACACATAACAAGAGAGAATAATAAGGGGCTCTGTTAATGCTCCTTTGTAGTTTGCAGTGAAAGCGCTAGTCGAGATAAATCTAATGAAAGCCACAATCTGATGATAGCAGCTTCTCTGTTCGAGAAAATCGGTTTTCCTTAAAAACATTACTAGGCGCAGATAAAACACATATCAAGAGAACACAGGAAGGAGCTCTGTTAATTCTGCTTTGTAGGTTGCAGTGAAAGCTCTTATAGAGTTAAAGCTCATGAAAGCCACAATCTGATGATAGCAGCTTCTGTGCTCGAGATAATCGCTTTAACTTAAATGAATTACTAGGCGCAGATAGAACACATATCAAGAGAACACAGGAAGGAGCTCTGTTAATTCTGCTTTGTAGGTTGCACTGAAAGATATTATATAGTTAAAGCTCATAAAAGCCACAATCTGATGATAGCAGCTTCTCTGCTCGAGATAATCGCTTTTCCTTAAATACATTACTAGGCGCAGATAGAACACATATCAAGAGAACATTGTTAGGATGTCTGTTAATGCTGCTTTGTAGTTTGCAGTGAAACATCTTGTAGAGATAAGGCTATGGAAAACCACAATCTGATGATAGCAGCTTCTCTGCTCGGGATAATCGGTTTACATTAAAAGCATTACTGGGCGCAGATAGAACACATAACAAGAGAGAATAATACGGGGCTCTGTTAATGCTCCTTTGTAGTTTACAGTGAAAGCGCTAGTCGAGATAAATCTAATGAAAGCCACAATCTGATGATAGCAGCTTCTCTGTTCGAGAAAATCGCTTTTCCTTAAAAACATTACTAGGCGCAGATAAAACACATATCAAGAGAACACAGTAAGGAACTTTGTTAATTCTGCTTTGTAGGTTGCAGTGAAAGCGCTTATAGAGTTAAAGCTCATGAAAGCCACAATGTGATGATAGCAGCTTCTCTGTTCAAGATAATCGCTTTAACTTAAATGCATTACTAGGCGCAGATAGAACACATATCAAGAGACCATAGTAAGGGGCTCTGTTAATGCTGCTTTCTAGGTTGCAGTGAAAGCGCTTATAGAGTTAAAGCTCATTAAAGACACAGTCTGATGATAGCAGCTTCTCTGCTAGAGATAATCACTTTTCCTTACATGCTTATGTAAGCGCAGTTAGAACACATTTCAGGACACTCTAATAAAAAGCTAGTCAGCGCTGATTTCTAGGTAGCAGTTAAAGCGCTTGTAGAGATAAAGCTCATGAAAGCCACAATCTGATGATAGCAGCTTCTCTGCTCGAGATAATCGCTTTTCCTTAAATACATTACTAGGCGCAGATAGAACACATATCAAGAGAACATTGTTAGGATGTCTGTTAATGCTGCTTTGTAGTTTGCAGTGAAATATCTTGTAGAGATAAGGCTATGGAAAACCACAATCTGATGATAGCATCTTCTGTGCTCGGGATAATCGGTATACATTAAAAGCATTACTGGGCACAGATAGAAAACATAACAGGAGAGAATAATAAGGGGCTCTGTTAATGCTCCTTTGTAGTTTGCAGTGAAAGCGCTAGTCGAGATAAATCTAATGAAAACCACAATCTGATGATAGCAGCTAATCTGTTCGAGAAAATCGCTTTTCCTTAAAAACATTACTAGGCGCAGATAAAACACATATCAAGAGAATACAGTAAAGAGCTCTGTTAATTCTGTTTTGTAAGTTCCAGTGAAAGCTCTTATACAGTTAAAGCTCATGAAACCACAATCTAATGATAGCAGCTTCTGTGCTCGAGATTATCGCTTTAAATTAAGTCCATTACTAGGCTCAGATAGAACACATATCAAGAGAACACAGGAAGGAGCTCTGTTAATTCTGCTTTGTAGGTTGCACTGAAAGCTCTTATAGAGTTAAAGCTCATGAAAGCCATAATCTGATGATAGCAGCTTCTCTGCTCGAGATAATCGCTTTTCCTTAAATACATTACTAGGCGCAGATAAAACACATATGAAGAGAACATAGTAAGGAGCTCTGTTCATTCTGCTTTGTAGGTTGCAGTGAAAGCGCTTACAGAGTTAAAGCTCATGAAAGCCACAACCTGAGGATAGCAGCTTCTCTGCTCGAGATAATCGCTTTTCCTTAAATTCATTTCTAGGCGCAGTTAAAACACATATCAAGAGAACATAGTAAGGAGCTCTGTTCATTCTGCTTTGTAGGTTTCAGTGAAAGCGCTTACAGAGTTAAAGCTCATGAAAGCCACAATCTGATGATAGCAGCTTCTCTGCTCGAGATAATCGCTTTAACTTAAATGCATTACTAGGCGCAGATAAAACACATATCAAGAGAACACAGTAAGGTGCTCTGTTAATTCTGCTTTCTAGGTTGCACTAAAAGCTCTTATAGAGTTAAAGCCAATGAAAGCCACAATCTGATGACAGCAGCTTCTGTACTCTAGTTAATCGCTTTTCCTTAAATGCTTTAGTAAGCGCTGAAGGAACACATTTCAGGAAACTCTAATAAAAAGCTAGTCAGCGCTGATTTCTATAGTAGCAGTTAAAGCGCTTGTAGAGATAAAGCTCATGAAAGCCACAATCTGAGGATAGCAGCTTCTCTGCTCGAGATAATCGCTTTTCCTGAAATACATTACAAGGCGCAGATAGATCACATATCAAGAGAACATTGTTAGGATGTCTGTTAATGCTGCTTTGTAGTTTGCAGTGAAATATCTTGTAGAGCTACGGCTATGGAAAACCACAATCTGATGATAGCAGCTTCTGTGCTCGGGATAATCGGTTTACATTAAAAGCATTACTGGGCGCAGATAGAACACATAACAAGAGAGAATAATAAGGGGCTCTGTTAATGCTCCTTTGTAGTTTGCAGTGAAAGCGCTAGTCGAGATAAATCTAATGAAAGCCACAATCTGATGATAGCAGCTTCTCTGCTCGAGATAATCGCTTTTCCTTAAAAACATTACTAGGCGCAGATAAAACACATATCAAGAGAATACAGTAAAGAGCTCTGTTAATTCTGCTTTGTAGGTTGCAGTGAAAGCTCTTATAGAGTTAAAGCTCATGAAAGCCACAATCTGATTATAGCAGCTTCTCTGCTCGAGATAATCGCTTTTCCTTAAATGCATTACTAGGCGCAGATAAAACACATATCAAGAGAACACAGTAAGGAGCTCTGTTAATTCTGCTTTGTAGGTTGCAGTGAAAGCTCTTATAGAGTTAAAGCTCATGAAAGCCACAATCTGATGATAGCAGCTTCTCTGCTCGAGATAATCGCTTTTTCTTAATTATTTTACTAGCCGCAGTTAAAACACATATCAAGAGAACATAGTAAGGAGCTCTGTTCATTCTGCTTTGTAGGTTGCAGTGAAAGCACTTACAGAGTTAAAGCTCATGAATGCCACAATCTGAGGATAGCAGCTTCTCTGCTCGAGATAATCGCTTTTCCTTAAATTCATTTCTAGGCGCAGTTAAAACACATATCAAGAGAACATAGTAAGGAGCTCTGTTCATTCTGCTTTGTAGGTTGCAGTGAAAGCGCTTACAGAGTTAAAGCTCATGAAAGCCACAATCTGATGATAGCAGCTTCTCTGTTCGAGAAAATCGCTTTTCCTTAAAAACATTACTAGGCTCAGATAAAACACATATCAAGAGAACACAGTAAGGAGCTCTGTTAATTCTGCTTTGTAGGTTGCAGTGAAAGCTCTTATAGAGTTAAAGCTCATGAAAGCCACAATCTGATGATAGCAGCTTCTCTGCTCGAGATAATCGCTTTTTCTTAATTATTTTACTAGCCGCAGTTAAAACACATATCAAGAGAACATAGTAAGGAGCTCTGTTCATTCTGCTTTGTAGGTTGCAGTGAAAGCGCTTAGAGTTAAAGCTCATGAAAGCCACAATCTGAGGATAGCAGCTTCTCTGCTCGAGATAATCGCTTTTCCTTAAATACATTACTAGGCGCAGATAGAACACATATCAAGAGAACATTCTTAGGATGTCTGTTAATGCTGCTTTGTAGTTTGCAGTGAAACATCTTGTAGAGATAAGGCGATGGAAAACCACAATCTGATGATAGCGCCTTCTCTGCTCGGGATAATCGGTTTACATTAAAAGCATTACTGGGCGCAGATAGAACACATAACAAGAGAGAATAATAAGGGGCTCTGTTAATGCTCCTTTGTAGTTTACAGTGAAAGCGCTAGTCGAGATAAATCTAATGAAAGCCACAATCTGATGATAGCAGCTTCTGTGCTCGAGATAATCGCTTTAACTTAAATGCATTACTAGGCGCAGATAGAACACATATCAGGAGAACACAGGAAGGAGCTCTGTTAATTCTGCTTTGTAGGTTGCAGTGAAAGCTCTTATATAGTTAAAGCTCATGAAAGCCACAATCTGATGATAGCAGCTTCTCTGTTCGAGATAATCGCTTTAACTTATATGCATTACTAGGCGCAGATAGAACACATATCAAGAGACCATAGTAAGGGGCTCTGTTAATGCTGCTTTCTAGGTTGCAGTGAAAGCGCTTATAGAGTTAGAGCTCATTAAAGACACAGTCTGATGATAGCAGCTTCTCTGCTAGAGATAATCACTTTTCCTTACATGCTTATGTAAGCGCAGTTAGAACACAATTCAGGACACTCTAATAAAAAGCTAGTCAGCGCTGATTTCTAGGTAGCAGTTAAAGCGCTCGTAGAGATAAAGCTCATGAAAGCCACAATCTGATGATAGCAGCTTCTCTGCTCGAGATAATCGCTTTTCCTTAAAAACATTACTAGGCGCAGATAAAACACATATCAAGAGAACACAGTAAGGAGCTCTGTTAATTCTGCTTTGTAGGTTGCAGTGAAATCTCTAATAGAGTTAAAGCCAATGAAAGCCACAATCTGATGACAGCAGCTTCTGTACTCTAGTTAATCGCTTTTCCTTAAATGCTTTAGTAAGCGCTGAAGGAACACATTTCAGGACACTCTAATAAAAAGCTAGTCAGCTCTGATTTCTAGGTAGCAGTTAAAGCCCTTGTAGAGATAAAGCTCATGAAAGCCACAATCTGTTGATAGCAGCTTCTCTTCTCGAGATAATCGGTTTTCCTTAATTATTTTACTAGCCGCAGTTAAAACACATATCAAGAGAACATAGTAAGGAGCTCTGTTCATTCTGCTTTGTAGGTTGCAGTGAAAGCGCTTACAGAGTTAAAGCTCATGAAAGCCACAGTCTGAGGATAGCAGCTTCTCTGCTCGAGATAATCGCTTTAACTTAAATGCATTACTAGGCGCAGATAAAAAACATATTAAGAGAACACAGTGAGGAGCTCTGTTAATTCTGCTTTGTAGGTTGCACTAAAAGCTCTTATAGAGTTAAAGCCAATGAAAGCCACAATCTGATGACAGCAGCTTCTGTACTCCAGTTAATCGCTTTTCCTTAAATGCTTTAGTAAGCGCTGAAGGAACACATTTCAGGAAACTCTAATAAAAAGCTAGTCAGCGCTGATTTTTATAGTAGCAGTTAAAGCGCTTGTAGAGATAAAGCTCATGAAAGCCACAATCTGAGGATAGCAGCTTCTCTGCTCGAGATAATCGCTTTTCCTTAAATTCATTACTAGGCGCAGATAGAACACATATCAAGAGAACATTGTTAGGATGTCTGTTAATGCTGCTTTGTAGTTTGCAGTGAAATATCTTGTAGAGATAAGGCTATGGAAAACAACAATCTGATGATAGCAGCTTCTGTGCTCGGGATAATCGGTTTACATTAAAAGCATTACTGGGCGCAGATAGAACACATATCAAGAGACCATAGTAAGGGGCTCTGTTAATGCTGCTTTCTAGGTTGCAGTGAAAGCGCTTATAGAGTTAAAGCTCATTAAAGACACAGTCTGATGATAGCAGCTTCTCTGCTAGAGATAATTACTTTTCCTTAAATGCTTATGTAAGCGCAGTTAGAACACATTTCAGGACACTCTAATAAAAAGCTAGTCAGCGCTGATTTCTAGGTAGCAGTTAAAGCGCTTGAAGAGATAAAGCTCATGAAAGCCACAATCTGATGATAGCAGCTTCTCTGCTCGAGATAATCGCTTTTCCTTAAAAACATTACTAGGCGCAGATAAAACACATATCAAGAGAACACAGTAAGGAGCTCTGTTAATTCTGCTTTGTAGGTTGCAGTGAAAGCTCTTATAGAGTTAAAGCTCATGAAAGCCACAATCTGATGATAGCAGCTTCTGTGCTCGAGATAATCGCTTTAACTTAAATGCATTACTAGGCGCAGATAAAACACATATCAAGAGAACACAGTAAGGAGCTCTGTTAATTCTGATTTCTAGGTTGCACTAAAAGCTCTTATAGAGTTAAAGCCAATGAAAGCCACAATCTGATGACAGCAGCTTCTGTACTCTAGTTAATCGCTTTTCCTTAAATGCTTTAGTAAGCGCTGAAGGAACACATTTCAGGAAACTCTAATAAAAAGCTAGTCAGCGCTGATTTCTATAGTAGCAGTTAAAGCGCTTGTAGACATAAAGCTCATGAAAGCCACAATCTGAGGATAGCAGATTCTCTGCTCGAGATAATCGCTTTAACTTAAATGCGTTACTATTCGCAGATAGAACACATATCAAGAGACCATAGTAAGGGGCTCTGTTAATGCTGCTTTCTCGGTTGCAATGAAAGCGCTTATAGAGTTAAAGCTCATTAAAGACACAGTCTGATGATAGCAGCTTCTCTGCTAGAGATAATCACTTTTCCTTAAATGCTTATGTAAGCGCAGTTAGAACACATTTCAGGACACTCTAATAAAAAGCTAGTCAGCGCTGATTTCTAGGTAGCAGTTAAAGCGCTTGTAGAGATAAAGCTCATGAAAGCCACAATCTGATGATAGCAGCTTCTCTGCTCGAGATAATCGCTTTTCCTTAAATACATTACTAGGCGCAGATAGAACACATATCAAGAGAACATTGTTAGGATATCTGTTAATGCTGCTTTGTAGTTTGCAGTGAAATATCTTGTAGAGATAAGGCTATGGAAAACCATAATCTGATGATAGCAGATTCTCTGCTCGGGATAATCGGTTTATATTAAAAGCATTACTGGGCGCAGATAGAACACATAACAAGAGAGAATAATAAGGGGCTCTGTTAATGCTCCTTTGTAGTTTACAGTGAAAGCACTAGTCGAGATAAATCTAATGAAAGCCACAATCTGATTATAGCACATTCTCTGTTCGAGAAAATCGCTTTTCCTTAAAAACATTACTAGGCGCAGATAAAACACATATCAAGAGAACACAGTAAGGAACTCTGTTAATTCTGCTTTTTAGTATGCAGTGAAAGCGCTTATAGAGTTAAAGCTCATGAAAGCCACAATGTGATGATAGCAGCTTCTCTGCTCGAGATAATCGCTTTAACTTAAATGCATTACTAGGCGCAGATAGAACACATATCAACAGACCATAGTAAGGGGCTCTGTTAATGCTGCTTTCTAGGTTGCAGTGAAAGCGCTTATAGAGTTAAAGCTCATTAAAGACACAGTCTGATGATAGCAGCTTCTCTGCTAGAGATAATCACTTTTCCTTACATGCTTATGTAAGCGCAGTTAGAACACATTTCAGGACACTCTAATAAAAAGCTAGTCAGCGCTGATTTCTAGGTAGCAGTTAAAGCGCTTGTAGAGATAAAGCTCATGAAAGCCACAATCTGATGATAGCAGCTTCTCTGCTCGAGATAATCGCTTTTCCTTAAATACATTACTAGGCGCAGATAGAACACATATCAAGAGAACATTGTTAGGATGTCTGTTAATGCTGCTTTGTAGTTTGCAGTGAAATATCTTGTAGAGATAAGGCTATGGAAAACCACAATCTGATGATAACATCTTCTGTGCTCGGGATAATCGGTTTACATTAAAAGCATTACTGGGCGCAGATAGAACACATAACAGGAGAGAATAATAAGGGGCTCTGTTAATGCTCCTTTGTAGTTTGCAGTGAAAGCGCTAGTCGAGATAAATCTAATGAAAGCCACAATCTGATGATAGCAGCTAATCTGTTCGAGAAAATCGCTTTTCCTTAAAAACATTACTAGGCGCAGATAAAACACATATCAAGAGAATACAGTAAAGAGCTCCGTTAATTCTGCTTTGTAAGTTCCAGTGAAAGCTCTTATACAGTTAAAGCTCATGAAACCACAATCTAATGATAGCAGCTTCTGTGCTCGAGATTATCGCTTTAAATTAAGTCCATTACTAGGCTCAGATAGAACACATAACAAGAGAACACAGGAAGGAGCTCTGTTAATTCTGCTTTGTAGGTTGCACTGAAAGCTCTTATAGAGTTAAAGCTCATGAAAGCCATAATCTGATGATAGCAGCTTCTCTGCTCGAGATAATCGCTTTTCCTTAAATACATTACTAGGCGCAGATAAAACACATATGAAGAGAACATAGTAAGGAGCTCTGTTCATTCTGCTTTGTAGGTTGCAGTGAAAGCGCTTACAGAGTTAAAGCTCATGAAAGCCACAACCTGAGGATAGCAGCTTCTCTGCTAGAGATAATCACTTTTCCTTAAATGCTTATGTAAGCGCAGTTAGAACACATTTCAGGACACTCTAATAAAAAGCTAGTCAGCGCTGATTTCTAGGTAGCAGTTAAAGCGCTTGTAGAGATAAAGCTCATGAAAGCCACAATCTGATGATAGCAGCTTCTCTGCTCGAGATAATCGCTTTTCCTTAAATACATTACTAAGCGCAGATAGAACACATATCAAGAGAACATTGTTAGGATATCTGTTAATGCTGCTTTGTAGTTTGCAGTGAAATATCTTGTAGAGACAAGGCTATGGAAAACCATAATCTGATGATAGCAGATTCTCTGCTCGGGATAATCGGTTTATATTAAAAGCATTACTGGGCGCAGATAGAACACATAACAAGAGAGAATAATAAGGGGCTCTGTTAATGCTCCTTTGTAGTTTACAGTGAAAGCACTAGTCGAGATAAATCTAATGAAAGCCACAATCTGATTATAGCACATTCTCTGTTCGAGAAAATCGCTTTTCCTTAAAAACATTACTAGGCGCAGATAAAACACATATCAAGAGAACACAGTAAGGAACTCTGTTAATTCTGCTTTTTAGTATGCAGTGAAAGCGCTTATAGAGTTAAAGCTCATGAAAGCCACAATGTGATGATAGCAGCTTCTCTGCTCGAGATAATCGCTTTAACTTAAATGCATTACTAGGCGCAGATAGAACACATATCAACAGACCATAGTAAGGGGCTCTGTTAATGCTGCTTTCTAGGTTGCAGTGAAAGCGCTTATAGAGTTAAAGCTCATTAAAGACACAGTCTGATGATAGCAGCTTCTCTGCTAGAGATAATCACTTTTCCTTACATGCTTATGTAAGCGCAGTTAGAACACATTTCAGGACACTCTAATAAAAAGCTAGTCAGCGCTGATTTCTAGGTAGCAGTTAAAGCGCTTGTAGAGATAAAGCTCATGAAAGCCACAATCTGATGATAGCAGCTTCTCTGCTCGAGATAATCGCTTTTCCTTAAATACATTACTAGGCGCAGATAGAACACATATCAAGAGAACATTGTTAGGATGTCTGTTAATGCTGCTTTGTAGTTTGCAGTGAAATATCTTGTAGAGATAAGGCTATGGAAAACCACAATCTGATGATAACATCTTCTGTGCTCGGGATAATCGGTTTACATTAAAAGCATTACTGGGCGCAGATAGAACACATAACAGGAGAGAATAATAAGGGGCTCTGTTAATGCTCCTTTGTAGTTTGCAGTGAAAGCGCTAGTCGAGATAAATCTAATGAAAGCCACAATCTGATGATAGCAGCTAATCTGTTCGAGAAAATCGCTTTAACTTAAATGCATTACTAGGCGCAGATAGAACACATATCAAGAGAACACAGGAAGGAGCTCTGTTAATTCTGCTTTGTAGGTTGCAGTGAAAGCTCTTATATAGTTAAAGCTCATGAAAGCCTCAATCTGATGATAGCAGCTTCTCTGTTCGAGATAATCGCTTTAACTTATATGCATTACTAGGCGCAGATAGAACACATATCAAGAGACCATAGTAAGGGGCTCTGTTAATGCTGCTTTCTAGGTTGCAGTGAAAGCGCTTATAGAGTTAGAGCTCATTAAAGACACAGTCTGATGATAGCAGCTTCTCTGCTAGAGATAATCACTTTTCCTTACATGCTTATGTAAGCGCAGTTAGAACACAATTCAGGACACTCTAATAAAAAGCTAGTCAGCGCTGATTTCTAGGTAGCAGTTAAAGCGCTCGTAGAGATAAAGCTCATGAAAGCCACAATCTGATGATAGCAGCTTCTCTGCTCGAGATAATCGCTTCTCCTTAAAAACATTACTAGGCGCAGATAAAACACATATCAAGAGAACACAGTAAGGAGCTCTGTTAATTCTGCTTTGTAGGTTGCAGTGAAATCTCTAATAGAGTTAAAGCCAATGAAAGCCACAATCTGATGACAGCAGCTTCTGTACTCTAGTTAATCGCTTTTCCTTAAATGCTTTAGTAAGCGCTGAAGGAACACATTTCAGGACACTCTAATAAAAAGCTAGTCAGCTCTGATTTCTAGGTAGCAGTTAAAGCCCTTGTAGAGATAAAGCTCATGAAAGCCACAATCTGTTGATAGCAGCTTCTCTTCTCGAGATAATCGGTTTTCCTTAATTATTTTACTAGCCGCAGTTAAAACACATATCAAGAGAACATAGTAAGGAGCTCTGTTCATTCTGCTTTGTAGGTTGCTGTGAAAGCGCTTACAGAGTTAAAGCTCATGAAAGCCACAGTCTGAGGATAGCAGCTTCTCTGCTCGAGATAATCGCTTTAACTTAAATGCATTACTAGGCGCAGATAAAAAACATATTAAGAGAACACAGTGAGGAGCTCTGTTAATTCTGCTTTGTAGGTTGCACTAAAAGCTCTTATAGAGTTAAAGTCAATGAAAGCCACAATCTGATGACAGCAGCTTCTGTACTCCAGTTAATCGCTTTCCCTTAAATGCTTTAGTAAGCGCTGAAGGAACACATTTCAGGAAACTATAATAAAAAGCTAGTCAGCGC
Organism: Coccyzus lansbergi; assembly: GCA_033558105.1. Taxonomy (NCBI): domain Eukaryota; kingdom Metazoa; phylum Chordata; class Aves; order Cuculiformes; family Coccyzidae; genus Coccyzus; species Coccyzus lansbergi. The sequence continues at coordinate 1,273,931 of JAUMJK010000613.1, read as the reverse complement.
TGATTTTTATAGTAGCAGTTAAAGCGCTTGTAGAGATAAAGCTCATGAAAGCCACAATCTGAGGATAGCAGCTTCTCTGCTCGAGATAATCGCTTTTCCTTAAATTCATTACTAGGCGCAGATAGAACACATATCAAGAGAACATTGTTAGGATGTCTGTTAATGCTGCTTTGTAGTTTGCAGTGAAATATCTTGTAGAGATAAGGCTATGGAAAACAACAATCTGATGATAGCAGCTTCTGTGCTCGGGATAATCGGTTTACATTAAAAGCATTACTGGGCGCAGATAGAACACATATCAAGAGACCATAGTAAGGGGCTCTGTTAATGCTGCTTTCTAGGTTGCAGTGAAAGCGCTTATAGAGTTAAAGCTCATTAAAGACACAGTCTGATGATAGCAGCTTCTCTGCTAGAGATAATTACTTTTCCTTAAATGCTTATGTAAGCGCAGTTAGAACACATTTCAGGACACTCTAATAAAAAGCTAGTCAGCGCTGATTTCTAGGTAGCAGTTAAAGCGCTTGAAGAGATAAAGCTCATGAAAGCCACAATCTGATGATAGCAGCTTCTCTGCTCGAGATAATCGCTTTTCCTTAAAAACATTACTAGGCGCAGATAAAACACATATCAAGAGAACACAGTAAGGAGCTCTGTTAATTCTGCTTTGTAGGTTGCAGTGAAAGCTCTTATATAGTTAAAGCTCATGAAAGCCACAATCTGATGATAGCAGCTTCTGTGCTCGAGATAATCGCTTTAACTTAAATGCATTACTAGGCGCAGATAGAACACATATCAAGAGAACACAGGAAGGAGCTCTGTTAATTCTGCTTTGTAGGTTGCACTGAAAGATATTATATAGTTAAAGCTCATGAAAGCCACAATCTGATGATAGCAGCTTCTCTGCTCGAGATAATCGCTTTTCCTTAAATACATTACTAGGCGCAGATAGAACACATATCAAGAGAACATTGTTAGGATGTCTGTTAATGCTGCTTTGTAATTTGCAGTGAAACATCTTGTAGAGATAAGGCTATGGAAAACCACAATCTGATGACAGCAGTTTCTCTGCTCGAGATAATCGCTTTTCCTTAAATGCATTACTAGGCGCAGATAAAACACATATCAAGAGAACACAGTAAGAGGCTCTGTTAATGCTGCTTTTTAGTATGCAGAGAAAGCGCTTGAAGGGATAAAGCTGATGAAAGCCACAATCTGATGACAGCAGTTTCTCTGCTCGAGATAATCGCTTTTCCTTAAATGTATTACTAGGCGCAGATAAAACACATATCAAGAAAACATAGTAAGGGGCTCTGTTAATGCTGCTTTTTAGTATGCAGAGAAAGCGCTGTCGAGATAAAGCAAATGAGAGCCGCAATCTGATGACAGCAGTTTCTCTGCTCTAAATAATCACTTTTCCTTCAATGCTTATGCTAGCGCAGTAAAAACACATTTAAGGATACTCTAATAAAAAGCTAGCCAAAGCTGCTTTGTAGGATGCAGTGATAGCGCTTGTCGATATAAAGCAGATGAAAGCCACAATCTGATGATAGCAGCTTCTCTACTCGAGATAATCGGTTTACCTTAAATGCATTACTAGGCGCAGATAGAAAACACAACAAGAGAGAATAATAAGGAGCTCTGTCAATGCTCCTTTGTAGTTTGCAGTGAAAGCGCTTGAAGAGATAAAGCTGATGAAAGCCACAATCTGAGGATAGCAGCTTCTCTGCCCGAGATAATCGCTTTTCCTTAAATGCATTACTAGGCGCAGATAGAACACATATCAAGAGAACATAGTAAGGGGCTCTGTTAATGCTGCTTTTTAGTATGCAGAGAAAGCGCTTGTAGAGATAAAGCAAATGAAAGCCGCAATCTGATGACAGCAGTTTCTCTGCTCGAGATAATCGCTTTTCCTTAAATGCATTACTAGGCGCAGATAAAACACATATCAAGAGAACACAGTAAGGGGCTCTGTTAATGCTGCTTTTTAGTATGCAGAGAAAGCGCTTGAAGAGATAAAGCTGATGAAAGCCACAATCTAGTGACAGCAGTTTCTCTGCTCGAAATAATCACTTTTCCTTCAATGCTTATGCAAGCGCAGTTAGAACACATTGAAGGATACTCGAATAAAAAGCTAGTCAAAGCTGCTTTGTAGTTTGCAGTGAAAGTGCTTGTAGAGATAAAGCTGATGAAAGCCACAATCTGATGATAGCAGCTTCCCTGCTCGAGATAATCGCTTTTCCTTAAATGCTTTAGTATGCGCAGATAGAACACATACCATGGGAATATTGTTAGGATGGCTGTTAATTCTGTTCTGTAGTTTGCAGTGAAATATCTTGTAGAGATAAGGCTATGGCAATACACAATCTGATGATAGCAGCTTCTCTGCTCGAGATAATCGCTTTTCCTTAAATGCATTACTAGGCGCAGATAAAACACATATCAAGAAAACACAGTAAGGGGCTCTGTTAATGCTGCTTTTTAGTATGCAGAGAAAGCGCTTGTCGAGATAAAGCAAATGAGAGCCGCAATCTGATGACAGCAGTTTCTCTGCTCTAAATAATCACTTTTCCTTCAATGCTTATGCTAGCGCAGTAAAAACACATTTAAGGATACTCTAATAAAAAGCTAGCCAAAGCTGCTTTGTAGGATGCAGTGATAGCGCTTGTAGAAATAAAGCAGATGAAAGCCACAATCTGATGATAGCAGCTTCTCTACTCGAGATAATCGGTTTACCTTAAATGCATTACTAGGCGCAGATAGAAAACACAACAAGAGAGAATAATAAGGAGCTCTGTCAATGCTCCTTTGTAGTTTGCAGTGAAAGCGCTAGTCGAGATAAATCTAATGAAAGCCACAATCTGATGATAGCAGCTTCTCTGTTCGAGAAAATCGCTTTTCCTTAAAAACATTACTAGGCGCAGATAAAACACATATCAAGAGAACACAGTAAGGAGCTCTGTTAATTCTGCTTTGTAGGTTGCAGTGAAAGCTCTTATAGAGTTAAAGCTCATGAAAGCCACAATCTGATGATAGCAGCTTCTCTGCTCGAGGTAATCGCTTTTCCTTAAATACATTACTAGGCGCAGATAGAACACATATCAAGAGAACATTCTTAGGATGTCTGTTAATGCTGCTTTGTAGTTTGCAGTGAAATATCTTGTAGAGATAAGGCAATGGAAAACCACAATCTGATGATAGCAGCTTCTCTGCTCGGGATAATCGGTTTATATTAAAAGCATTACTGGGCGCAGATACAACACATAACAAGAGAGAATAATAAGGGGCTCTGTTAATGCTCCTTTGTAGTTTACAGTGAAAGCGCTAGTCGAGATAAATCTAACGAAAGCCACAATCTGATTATAGCACCTTCTCTGTTCGAGAAAATCGCTTTTCCTTAAAAACATTACTAGGCGCAGATAAAACACATATCAAGAGAACACAGTAAGGAACTCTGTTAATTCTGCTTTGTAGGTTGCAGTGAAAGCGCTTATAGAGTTAAAGCTCATGAAAGCCACAATCTTATGATAGCAGCTTCTCTGTTCGAGATAATCGCTTTAACTTAAATGCATTACTAGGCGCAGATAGAACACATATCAACAGACCATAGTAAGGGGCTCTGTTAATGCTGCTTTCTAGGTTGCAGTGAAAGCGCTTATAGAGTTAAAGCTCATTAAAGACACAGTCTGATGATAGCAGCTTCTCTGCTAGAGATAATCACTTTTCCTTACATGCTTATGTAAGCGCAGTTAGAACACATTTCAGGACACTCTAATAAAAAGCTAGTCAGCGCTGATTTCTAGGTAGCAGTTAAAGCGCTTGTAGAGATAAAGCTCATGAAAGCCACAATCTGATGATAGCAGCTTCTCTGCTCGAGATAATCGCTTTTCCTTAAAAACATTACTAGGCGCAGATAAAACACATATCAAGAGAACACAGGAAGGAGCTCTGTTAATTCTGATTGTAGGTTGCAGTGAAAGCTCTTATAGAGTTAAAGCTCATGAAAGCCACAATCTGAGGATAGCAGCTTCTCTGCTCGAGATAATCGCTTTTTCTTTAAATTCATTTCTAGGCGCACATAGAACACGTATCAAGAGAACATTGTTAGGATGTCTGTTAATGCTGCTTTGTAGTTTGCAGTGAAATATCTTGTAGAGATAAGGCTATGGAAAACCACAATCTGATGATAGCAGCTTCTGTGCTCGGGATAATCGGTTTACATTAAAAGCATTACTGGGCGCAGATAGAACACATAACAAGAGAGAATAATAAGGGGCTCTGTTAATGCTCCTTTGTAGTTTGCAGTGAAAGCGCTAGTCGAGATAAATCTAATGAAAGCCACAATCTGATGATAGCAGCTTCTCTGTTCGAGAAAATCGGTTTTCCTTAAAAACATTACTAGGCGCAGATAAAACACATATCAAGAGAACACAGGAAGGAGCTCTGTTAATTCTGCTTTGTAGGTTGCAGTGAAAGCTCTTATAGAGTTAAAGCTCATGAAAGCCACAATCTGATGATAGCAGCTTCTGTGCTCGAGATAATCGCTTTAACTTAAATGAATTACTAGGCGCAGATAGAACACATATCAAGAGAACACAGGAAGGAGCTCTGTTAATTCTGCTTTGTAGGTTGCACTGAAAGATATTATATAGTTAAAGCTCATAAAAGCCACAATCTGATGATAGCAGCTTCTCTGCTCGAGATAATCGCTTTTCCTTAAATACATTACTAGGCGCAGATAGAACACATATCAAGAGAACATTGTTAGGATGTCTGTTAATGCTGCTTTGTAGTTTGCAGTGAAACATCTTGTAGAGATAAGGCTATGGAAAACCACAATCTGATGATAGCAGCTTCTCTGCTCGGGATAATCGGTTTACATTAAAAGCATTACTGGGCGCAGATAGAACACATAACAAGAGAGAATAATACGGGGCTCTGTTAATGCTCCTTTGTAGTTTACAGTGAAAGCGCTAGTCGAGATAAATCTAATGAAAGCCACAATCTGATGATAGCAGCTTCTCTGTTCGAGAAAATCGCTTTTCCTTAAAAACATTACTAGGCGCAGATAAAACACATATCAAGAGAACACAGTAAGGAACTTTGTTAATTCTGCTTTGTAGGTTGCAGTGAAAGCGCTTATAGAGTTAAAGCTCATGAAAGCCACAATGTGATGATAGCAGCTTCTCTGTTCAAGATAATCGCTTTAACTTAAATGCATTACTAGGCGCAGATAGAACACATATCAAGAGACCATAGTAAGGGGCTCTGTTAATGCTGCTTTCTAGGTTGCAGTGAAAGCGCTTATAGAGTTAAAGCTCATTAAAGACACAGTCTGATGATAGCAGCTTCTCTGCTAGAGATAATCACTTTTCCTTACATGCTTATGTAAGCGCAGTTAGAACACATTTCAGGACACTCTAATAAAAAGCTAGTCAGCGCTGATTTCTAGGTAGCAGTTAAAGCGCTTGTAGAGATAAAGCTCATGAAAGCCACAATCTGATGATAGCAGCTTCTCTGCTCGAGATAATCGCTTTTCCTTAAATACATTACTAGGCGCAGATAGAACACATATCAAGAGAACATTGTTAGGATGTCTGTTAATGCTGCTTTGTAGTTTGCAGTGAAATATCTTGTAGAGATAAGGCTATGGAAAACCACAATCTGATGATAGCATCTTCTGTGCTCGGGATAATCGGTATACATTAAAAGCATTACTGGGCACAGATAGAAAACATAACAGGAGAGAATAATAAGGGGCTCTGTTAATGCTCCTTTGTAGTTTGCAGTGAAAGCGCTAGTCGAGATAAATCTAATGAAAACCACAATCTGATGATAGCAGCTAATCTGTTCGAGAAAATCGCTTTTCCTTAAAAACATTACTAGGCGCAGATAAAACACATATCAAGAGAATACAGTAAAGAGCTCTGTTAATTCTGCTTTGTAAGTTCCAGTGAAAGCTCTTATACAGTTAAAGCTCATGAAACCACAATCTAATGATAGCAGCTTCTGTGCTCGAGATTATCGCTTTAAATTAAGTCCATTACTAGGCTCAGATAGAACACATATCAAGAGAACACAGGAAGGAGCTCTGTTAATTCTGCTTTGTAGGTTGCACTGAAAGCTCTTATAGAGTTAAAGCTCATGAAAGCCATAATCTGATTATAGCAGCTTCTCTGCTCGAGATAATCGCTTTTCCTTAAATACATTACTAGGCGCAGATAAAACACATATGAAGAGAACATAGTAAGGAGCTCTGTTCATTCTGCTTTGTAGGTTGCAGTGAAAGCGCTTACAGAGTTAAAGCTCATGAAAGCCACAACCTGAGGATAGCAGCTTCTCTGCTCGAGATAATCGCTTTTCCTTAAATTCATTTCTAGGCGCAGTTAAAACACATATCAAGAGAACATAGTAAGGAGCTCTGTTCATTCTGCTTTGTAGGTTTCAGTGAAAGCGCTTACAGAGTTAAAGCTCATGAAAGCCACAATCTGATGATAGCAGCTTCTCTGCTCGAGATAATCGCTTTAACTTAAATGCATTACTAGGCGCAGATAAAACACATATCAAGAGAACACAGTAAGGTGCTCTGTTAATTCTGCTTTTTAGTATGCAGTGAAAGCGCTTATAGAGTTAAAGCTCATGAAAGCCACAATGTGATGATAGCAGCTTCTCTGCTCGAGATAATCGCTTTAACTTAAATGCATTACTAGGCCCAGATAGAACACATATCAACAGACCATAGTAAGGGGCTCTGTTAATGCTGCTTTCTAGGTTGCAGTGAAAGCGCTTATAGAGTTAAAGCTCATTAAAGACACAGTCTGATGATAGCAGCTTCTCTGCTAGAGATAATCACTTTTCCTTACATGCTTATGTAAGCGCAGTTAGAACACATTTCAGGACACTCTAATAAAAAGCTAGTCAGCGCTGATTTCTAGGTAGCAGTTAAAGCGCTTGTAGAGATAAAGCTCATGAAAGCCACAATCTGATGATAGCAGCTTCTCTGCTCGAGATAATCGCTTTTCCTTAAATACATTACTAGGCGCAGATAGAACACATATCAAGAGAACATTGTTAGGATGTCTGTTAATGCTGCTTTGTAGTTTGCAGTGAAATATCTTGTAGAGATAAGGCTATGGAAAACCACAATCTGATGATAACATCTTCTGTGCTCGGGATAATCGGTTTACATTAAAAGCATTACTGGGCGCAGATAGAACACATAACAGGAGAGAATAATAAGGGGCTCTGTTAATGCTCCTTTGTAGTTTGCAGTGAAAGCGCTAGTCGAGATAAATCTAATGAAAGCCACAATCTGATGATAGCAGCTAATCTGTTCGAGAAAATCGCTTTTCCTTAAAAACATTACTAGGCGCAGATAAAACACATATCAAGAGAATACAGTAAAGAGCTCTGTTAATTCTGCTTTGTAAGTTCCAGTGAAAGCTCTTATACAGTTAAAGCTCATGAAACCACAATCTAATGATAGCAGCTTCTGTGCTCGAGATTATCGCTTTAAATTAAGTCCATTACTAGGCTCAGATAGAACACATAACAAGAGAACACAGGAAGGAGCTCTGTTAATTCTGCTTTGTAGGTTGCAGTGAAAGCTCTTATAGAGTTAAAGCTCATGAAAGCCATAATCTGATGATAGCAGCTTCTCTGCTCGAGATAATCGCTTTTCCTTAAATACATTACTAGGCGCAGATAAAACACATATGAAGAGAACACAGTAAGGAGCTCTGTTCATTCTGCTTTGTAGGTTTCAGTGAAAGCGCTTACAGAGTTAAAGCTCATGAAAGCCACAATCTGATGATAGCAGCTTCTCTGCTCGAGATAATCGCTTTAACTTAAATGCATTACTAGGCGCAGATAAAACACATATCAAGAGAACACAGTAAGGTGCTCTGTTAATTCTGCTTTCTAGGTTGCACTAAAAGCTCTTATAGAGTTAAAGCCAATGAAAGCCACAATCTGATGACAGCAGCTTCTGTACTCTAGTTAATCGCTTTTCCTTAAATGCTTTAGTAAGCGCTGAAGGAACACATTTCAGGAAACTCTAATAAAAAGCTAGTCAGCGCTGATTTCTATAGTAGCAGTTAAAGCGCTTGTAGAGATAAAGCTCATGAAAGCCACAATCTGAGGATAGCAGCTTCTCTGCTCGAGATAATCGCTTTTCCTGAAATACATTACAAGGCGCAGATAGATCACATATCAAGAGAACATTGTTAGGATGTCTGTTAATGCTGCTTTGTAGTTTGCAGTGAAATATCTTGTAGAGCTACGGCTATGGAAAACCACAATCTGATGATAGCAGCTTCTGTGCTCGGGATAATCGGTTTACATTAAAAGCATTACTGGGCGCAGATAGAACACATAACAAGAGAGAATAATAAGGGGCTCTGTTAATGCTCCTTTGTAGTTTGCAGTGAAAGCGCTAGTCGAGATAAATCTAATGAAAGCCACAATCTGATGATAGCAGCTTCTCTGCTCGAGATAATCGCTTTTCCTTAAAAACATTACTAGGCGCAGATAAAACACATATCAAGAGAATACAGTAAAGAGCTCTGTTAATTCTGCTTTGTAGGTTGCAGTGAAAGCTCTTATAGAGTTAAAGCTCATGAAAGCCACAATCTGATTATAGCAGCTTCTCTGCTCGAGATAATCGCTTTTCCTTAAATGCATTACTAGGCGCAGATAAAACACATATCAAGAGAACACAGTAAGGAGCTCTGTTAATTCTGCTTTGTAGGTTGCAGTGAAAGCTCTTATAGAGTTAAAGCTCATGAAAGCCACAATCTGATGATAGCAGCTTCTCTGCTCGAGATAATCGCTTTTTCTTAATTATTTTACTAGCCGCAGTTAAAACACATATCAAGAGAACATAGTAAGGAGCTCTGTTCATTCTGCTTTGTAGGTTGCAGTGAAAGCACTTACAGAGTTAAAGCTCATGAATGCCACAATCTGAGGATAGCAGCTTCTCTGCTCGAGATAATCGCTTTTCCTTAAATTCATTTCTAGGCGCAGTTAAAACACATATCAAGAGAACATAGTAAGGAGCTCTGTTCATTCTGCTTTGTAGGTTGCAGTGAAAGCGCTTACAGAGTTAAAGCTCATGAAAGCCACAATCTGATGATAGCAGCTTCTCTGTTCGAGAAAATCGCTTTTCCTTAAAAACATTACTAGGCTCAGATAAAACACATATCAAGAGAACACAGTAAGGAGCTCTGTTAATTCTGCTTTGTAGGTTGCAGTGAAAGCTCTTATAGAGTTAAAGCTCATGAAAGCCACAATCTGATGATAGCAGCTTCTCTGCTCGAGATAATCACTTTTTCTTAATTATTTTACTAGCCGCAGTTAAAACACATATCAAGAGAACATAGTAAGGAGCTCTGTTCATTCTGCTTTGTAGGTTGCAGTGAAAGCGCTTAGAGTTAAAGCTCATGAAAGCCACAATCTGAGGATAGCAGCTTCTCTGCTCGAGATAATCGCTTTTCCTTAAATACATTACTAGGCGCAGATAGAACACATATCAAGAGAACATTCTTAGGATGTCTGTTAATGCTGCTTTGTAGTTTGCAGTGAAACATCTTGTAGAGATAAGGCGATGGAAAACCACAATCTGATGATAGCGCCTTCTCTGCTCGGGATAATCGGTTTACATTAAAAGCATTACTGGGCGCAGATAGAACACATAACAAGAGAGAATAATAAGGGGCTCTGTTAATGCTCCTTTGTAGTTTACAGTGAAAGCGCTAGTCGAGATAAATCTAATGAAAGCCACAATCTGATGATAGCAGCTTCTGTGCTCGAGATAATCGCTTTAACTTAAATGCATTACTAGGCGCAGATAGAACACATATCAGGAGAACACAGGAAGGAGCTCTGTTAATTCTGCTTTGTAGGTTGCAGTGAAAGCTCTTATATAGTTAAAGCTCATGAAAGCCACAATCTGATGATAGCAGCTTCTCTGTTCGAGATAATCGCTTTAACTTATATGCATTACTAGGCGCAGATAGAACACATATCAAGAGACCATAGTAAGGGGCTCTGTTAATGCTGCTTTCTAGGTTGCAGTGAAAGCGCTTATAGAGTTAGAGCTCATTAAAGACACAGTCTGATGATAGCAGCTTCTCTGCTAGAGATAATCACTTTTCCTTACATGCTTATGTAAGCGCAGTTAGAACACAATTCAGGACACTCTAATAAAAAGCTAGTCAGCGCTGATTTCTAGGTAGCAGTTAAAGCGCTCGTAGAGATAAAGCTCATGAAAGCCACAATCTGATGATAGCAGCTTCTCTGCTCGAGATAATCGCTTTTCCTTAAAAACATTACTAGGCGCAGATAAAACACATATCAAGAGAACACAGTAAGGAGCTCTGTTAATTCTGCTTTGTAGGTTGCAGTGAAATCTCTAATAGAGTTAAAGCCAATGAAAGCCACAATCTGATGACAGCAGCTTCTGTACTCTAGTTAATCGCTTTTCCTTAAATGCTTTAGTAAGCGCTGAAGGAACACATTTCAGGACACTCTAATAAAAAGCTAGTCAGCTCTGATTTCTAGGTAGCAGTTAAAGCCCTTGTAGAGATAAAGCTCATGAAAGCCACAATCTGTTGATAGCAGCTTCTCTTCTCGAGATAATCGGTTTTCCTTAATTATTTTACTAGCCGCAGTTAAAACACATATCAAGAGAACATAGTAAGGAGCTCTGTTCATTCTGCTTTGTAGGTTGCAGTGAAAGCGCTTACAGAGTTAAAGCTCATGAAAGCCACAGTCTGAGGATAGCAGCTTCTCTGCTCGAGATAATCGCTTTAACTTAAATGCATTACTAGGCGCAGATAAAAAACATATTAAGAGAACACAGTGAGGAGCTCTGTTAATTCTGCTTTGTAGGTTGCACTAAAAGCTCTTATAGAGTTAAAGCCAATGAAAGCCACAATCTGATGACAGCAGCTTCTGTACTCCAGTTAATCGCTTTTCCTTAAATGCTTTAGTAAGCGCTGAAGGAACACATTTCAGGAAACTCTAATAAAAAGCTAGTCAGCGCTGATTTTTATAGTAGCAGTTAAAGCGCTTGTAGAGATAAAGCTCATGAAAGCCACAATCTGAGGATAGCAGCTTCTCTGCTCGAGATAATCGCTTTTCCTTAAATTCATTACTAGGCGCAGATAGAACACATATCAAGAGAACATTGTTAGGATGTCTGTTAATGCTGCTTTGTAGTTTGCAGTGAAATATCTTGTAGAGATAAGGCTATGGAAAACAACAATCTGATGATAGCAGCTTCTGTGCTCGGGATAATCGGTTTACATTAAAAGCATTACTGGGCGCAGATAGAACACATATCAAGAGACCATAGTAAGGGGCTCTGTTAATGCTGCTTTCTAGGTTGCAGTGAAAGCGCTTATAGAGTTAAAGCTCATTAAAGACACAGTCTGATGATAGCAGCTTCTCTGCTAGAGATAATTACTTTTCCTTAAATGCTTATGTAAGCGCAGTTAGAACACATTTCAGGACACTCTAATAAAAAGCTAGTCAGCGCTGATTTCTAGGTAGCAGTTAAAGCGCTTGAAGAGATAAAGCTCATGAAAGCCACAATCTGATGATAGCAGCTTCTCTGCTCGAGATAATCGCTTTTCCTTAAAAACATTACTAGGCGCAGATAAAACACATATCAAGAGAACACAGTAAGGAGCTCTGTTAATTCTGCTTTGTAGGTTGCAGTGAAAGCTCTTATAGAGTTAAAGCTCATGAAAGCCACAATCTGATGATAGCAGCTTCTGTGCTCGAGATAATCGCTTTAACTTAAATGCATTACTAGGCGCAGATAAAACACATATCAAGAGAACACAGTAAGGAGCTCTGTTAATTCTGATTTCTAGGTTGCACTAAAAGCTCTTATAGAGTTAAAGCCAATGAAAGCCACAATCTGATGACAGCAGCTTCTGTACTCTAGTTAATCGCTTTTCCTTAAATGCTTTAGTAAGCGCTGAAGGAACACATTTCAGGAAACTCTAATAAAAAGCTAGTCAGCGCTGATTTCTATAGTAGCAGTTAAAGCGCTTGTAGACATAAAGCTCATGAAAGCCACAATCTGAGGATAGCAGATTCTCTGCTCGAGATAATCGCTTTAACTTAAATGCGTTACTATTCGCAGATAGAACACATATCAAGAGACCATAGTAAGGGGCTCTGTTAATGCTGCTTTCTCGGTTGCAATGAAAGCGCTTATAGAGTTAAAGCTCATTAAAGACACAGTCTGATGATAGCAGCTTCTCTGCTAGAGATAATCACTTTTCCTTAAATGCTTATGTAAGCGCAGTTAGAACACATTTCAGGACACTCTAATAAAAAGCTAGTCAGCGCTGATTTCTAGGTAGCAGTTAAAGCGCTTGTAGAGATAAAGCTCATGAAAGCCACAATCTGATGATAGCAGCTTCTCTGCTCGAGATAATCGCTTTTCCTTAAATACATTACTAGGCGCAGATAGAACACATATCAAGAGAACATTGTTAGGATATCTGTTAATGCTGCTTTGTAGTTTGCAGTGAAATATCTTGTAGAGATAAGGCTATGGAAAACCATAATCTGATGATAGCAGATTCTCTGCTCGGGATAATCGGTTTATATTAAAAGCATTACTGGGCGCAGATAGAACACATAACAAGAGAGAATAATAAGGGGCTCTGTTAATGCTCCTTTGTAGTTTACAGTGAAAGCACTAGTCGAGATAAATCTAATGAAAGCCACAATCTGATTATAGCACATTCTCTGTTCGAGAAAATCGCTTTTCCTTAAAAACATTACTAGGCGCAGATAAAACACATATCAAGAGAATACAGTAAAGAGCTCCGTTAATTCTGCTTTGTAAGTTCCAGTGAAAGCTCTTATACAGTTAAAGCTCATGAAACCACAATCTAATGATAGCAGCTTCTGTGCTCGAGATTATCGCTTTAAATTAAGTCCATTACTAGGCTCAGATAGAACACATAACAAGAGAACACAGGAAGGAGCTCTGTTAATTCTGCTTTGTAGGTTGCACTGAAAGCTCTTATAGAGTTAAAGCTCATGAAAGCCATAATCTGATGATAGCAGCTTCTCTGCTCGAGATAATCGCTTTTCCTTAAATACATTACTAGGCGCAGATAAAACACATATGAAGAGAACATAGTAAGGAGCTCTGTTCATTCTGCTTTGTAGGTTGCAGTGAAAGCGCTTACAGAGTTAAAGCTCATGAAAGCCACAACCTGAGGATAGCAGCTTCTCTGCTAGAGATAATCACTTTTCCTTAAATGCTTATGTAAGCGCAGTTAGAACACATTTCAGGACACTCTAATAAAAAGCTAGTCAGCGCTGATTTCTAGGTAGCAGTTAAAGCGCTTGTAGAGATAAAGCTCATGAAAGCCACAATCTGATGATAGCAGCTTCTCTGCTCGAGATAATCGCTTTTCCTTAAATACATTACTAAGCGCAGATAGAACACATATCAAGAGAACATTGTTAGGATATCTGTTAATGCTGCTTTGTAGTTTGCAGTGAAATATCTTGTAGAGACAAGGCTATGGAAAACCATAATCTGATGATAGCAGATTCTCTGCTCGGGATAATCGGTTTATATTAAAAGCATTACTGGGCGCAGATAGAACACATAACAAGAGAGAATAATAAGGGGCTCTGTTAATGCTCCTTTGTAGTTTACAGTGAAAGCACTAGTCGAGATAAATCTAATGAAAGCCACAATCTGATTATAGCACATTCTCTGTTCGAGAAAATCGCTTTTCCTTAAAAACATTACTAGGCGCAGATAAAACACATATCAAGAGAACACAGTAAGGAACTCTGTTAATTCTGCTTTTTAGTATGCAGTGAAAGCGCTTATAGAGTTAAAGCTCATGAAAGCCACAATGTGATGATAGCAGCTTCTCTGCTCGAGATAATCGCTTTAACTTAAATGCATTACTAGGCGCAGATAGAACACATATCAACAGACCATAGTAAGGGGCTCTGTTAATGCTGCTTTCTAGGTTGCAGTGAAAGCGCTTATAGAGTTAAAGCTCATTAAAGACACAGTCTGATGATAGCAGCTTCTCTGCTAGAGATAATCACTTTTCCTTACATGCTTATGTAAGCGCAGTTAGAACACATTTCAGGACACTCTAATAAAAAGCTAGTCAGCGCTGATTTCTAGGTAGCAGTTAAAGCGCTTGTAGAGATAAAGCTCATGAAAGCCACAATCTGATGATAGCAGCTTCTCTGCTCGAGATAATCGCTTTTCCTTAAATACATTACTAGGCGCAGATAGAACACATATCAAGAGAACATTGTTAGGATGTCTGTTAATGCTGCTTTGTAGTTTGCAGTGAAATATCTTGTAGAGATAAGGCTATGGAAAACCACAATCTGATGATAACATCTTCTGTGCTCGGGATAATCGGTTTACATTAAAAGCATTACTGGGCGCAGATAGAACACATAACAGGAGAGAATAATAAGGGGCTCTGTTAATGCTCCTTTGTAGTTTGCAGTGAAAGCGCTAGTCGAGATAAATCTAATGAAAGCCACAATCTGATGATAGCAGCTAATCTGTTCGAGAAAATCGCTTTAACTTAAATGCATTACTAGCCGCAGATAGAACACATATCAAGAGAACACAGGAAGGAGCTCTGTTAATTCTGCTTTGTAGGTTGCAGTGAAAGCTCTTATATAGTTAAAGCTCATGAAAGCCTCAATCTGATGATAGCAGCTTCTCTGTTCGAGATAATCGCTTTAACTTATATGCATTACTAGGCGCAGATAGAACACATATCAAGAGACCATAGTAAGGGGCTCTGTTAATGCTGCTTTCTAGGTTGCAGTGAAAGCGCTTATAGAGTTAGAGCTCATTAAAGACACAGTCTGATGATAGCAGCTTCTCTGCTAGAGATAATCACTTTTCCTTACATGCTTATGTAAGCGCAGTTAGAACACAATTCAGGACACTCTAATAAAAAGCTAGTCAGCGCTGATTTCTAGGTAGCAGTTAAAGCGCTCGTAGAGATAAAGCTCATGAAAGCCACAATCTGATGATAGCAGCTTCTCTGCTCGAGATAATCGCTTTTCCTTAAAAACATTACTAGGCGCAGATAAAACACATATCAAGAGAACACAGTGAGGAGCTCTGTTAATTCTGCTTTGTAGGTTGCAGTGAAATCTCTAATAGAGTTAAAGCCAATGAAAGCCACAATCTGATGACAGCAGCTTCTGTACTCTAGTTAATCGCTTTTCCTTAAATGCTTTAGTAAGCGCTGAAGGAACACATTTCAGGACACTCTAATAAAAAGCTAGTCAGCTCTGATTTCTAGGTAGCAGTTAAAGCCCTTGTAGAGATAAAGCTCATGAAAGCCACAATCTGTTGATAGCAGCTTCTCTTCTCGAGATAATCGGTTTTCCTTAATTATTTTACTAGCCGCAGTTAAAACACATATCAAGAGAACATAGTAAGGAGCTCTGTTCATTCTGCTTTGTAGGTTGCTGTGAAAGCGCTTACAGAGTTAAAGCTCATGAAAGCCACAGTCTGAGGATAGCAGCTTCTCTGCTCGAGATAATCGCTTTAACTTAAATGCATTACTAGGCGCAGATAAAAAACATATTAAGAGAACACAGTGAGGAGCTCTGTTAATTCTGCTTTGTAGGTTGCACTAAAAGCTCTTATAGAGTTAAAGTCAATGAAAGCCACAATCTGATGACAGCAGCTTCTGTACTCCAGTTAATCGCTTTCCCTTAAATGCTTTAGTAAGCGCTGAAGGAACACATTTCAGGAAACTATAATAAAAAGCTAGTCAGCGCTGATTTTTATAGTAGCAGTTAAAGCGCTTGTAGAGATAAAGCTCATGAAAGCCACAATCTGAGGATAGCAGCTTCTCTGCTCGAGATAATCGCTTTTCCTTAAATTCATTACTAGGCGCAGATAGAACACATATCAAGAGAACATTGTTAGGATGTCTGTTAATGCTGCTTTGTAGTTTGCAGTGAAATATCTTGTAGAGATAAGGCTATGGAAAACAACAATCTGATGATAGCAGCTTCTGTGCTCGGGATAATCGGTTTACATTAAAAGCATTACTGGGCGCAGATAGAACACATATCAAGAGACCATAGTAAGGGGCTCTGTTAATGCTGCTTTCTAGGTTGCAGTGAAAGCGCTTATAGAGTTAAAGCTCATTAAAGACACAGTCTGATGATAGCAGCTTCTCTGCTAGAGATAATTACTTTTCCTTAAATGCTTATGTAAGCGCAGTTAGAACACATTTCAGGACACTCTAATAAAAAGCTAGTCAGCGCTGATTTCTAGGTAGCAGTTAAAGCGCTTGAAGAGATAAAGCTCATGAAAGCCACAATCTGATGATAGCAGCTTCTCTGCTCGAGATAATCGCTTTTCCTTAAAAACATTACTAGGCGCAGATAAAACACATATCAAGAGAACACAGTAAGGAGCTCTGTTAATTCTGCTTTGTAGGTTGCAGTGAAAGCTCTTATAGAGTTAAAGCTCATGAAAGCCACAATCTGATGATAGCAGCTTCTGTGCTCGAGATAATCGCTTTAACTTAAATGCATTACTAGGCGCAGATAAAACACATATCAAGAGAACACAGTAAGGAGCTCTGTTAATTCTGATTTCTAGGTTGCACTAAAAGCTCTTATAGAGTTAAAGCCAATGAAAGCCACAATCTGATGACAGCAGCTTCTGTACTCTAGTTAATCGCTTTTCCTTAAATGCTTTAGTAAGCGCTGAAGGAACACATTTCAGGAAACTCTAATAAAAAGCTAGTCAGCGCTGATTTCTATAGTAGCAGTTAAAGCGCTTGTAGACATAAAGCTCATGAAAGCCACAATCTGAGGATAGCAGATTCTCTGCTCGAGATAATCGCTTTTCCTTAAATTCATTACTAGGGGCAGATAGATCACATATCAAGAGAACATTGTTAGGATATCTGTTAATGCTGCTTTGTAGTTTGCAGTGAAATATCTTGTAGAGATAAGGCTATGGAAAACCACAATCTGATGATAGCATCTTCTGTGCTCGGGATAATCGGTTTACATTAAAAGCATTACTGGGCGCAGATAGAACACATAACAAGAGAGAATAATAAGGGGCTCTGTTAATGCTCCTTTGTAGTTTGCAGTGAAAGCGCTAGTCGAGATACATCTAATGAAAGCCACAATCTGATGATAGCAGCTTCTCTGTTCGAGATAATCGCTTTAACTTAAAAACATTACTAGGCGCATATAAAACACATATGAAGAGAACACAGTAAGGAGCTCTGTTAATTCTGCTTTGTAGGTTGCAGTGAAAGCTCTTATAGAGTTAAAGCTCATGAAAGCCACAATCTGATGATAGCAGCTTCTCTGCTCGAGATAATCGCTTTAACTTAAATGCGTTACTATTCGCAGATAGAACACATATCAAGAGACCATAGTAAGGGGCTCTGTTAATGCTGCTTTCTCGGTTGCAATGAAAGCGCTTATAGAGTTAAAGCTCATTAAAGACACAGTCTGATGATAGCAGCTTCTCTGCTCGAGATAATCGCTTTTCCTTAAATACATTACTAGGCGCAGATAGAACACATATCAAGAGAACATTGTTAGGATATCTGTTAATGCTGCTTTGTAGTTTGCAGTGAAATATCTTGTAGAGATAAGGCTATGGAAAACCATAATCTGATGATAGCAGATTCTCTGCTCGGGATAATCGGTTTATATTAAAAGCATTACTGGGCGCAGATAGAACACATAACAAGAGAGAATAATAAGGGGCTCTGTTAATGCTCCTTTGTAGTTTACAATGAAAGCACTAGTCGAGATAAATCTAATGAAAGCCACAATCTGATTATAGCACATTCTCTGTTCGAGAAAATCGCTTTTCCTTAAAAACATTACTAGGCGCAGATAAAACACATATCAAGAGAACACAGTAAGGAACTCTGTTAATTCTGCTTTTTAGTATGCAGTGAAAGCGCTTATAGAGTTAAAGCTCATGAAAGCCACAATCTGATGATAGCAGCTTCTCTGCTCGAGATAATCGCTTTTTCTTAATTATTTTACTAGCCGCAGTTAAAACACATATCAAGAGAACATAGTAAGGAGCTCTGTTCATTCTGCTTTGTAGGTTGCAGTGAAAGCGCTTACAGAGTTAAAGCTCATGAAAGCCACAATCTGAGGATAGCAGCTTCTCTGCTCGAGATAATCGCTTTTCCTTAAATACATTACTAGGCGCAGATAGAACACATATCAAGAGAACATTCTTAGGATGTCTGTTAATGCTGCTTTGTAGTTTGCAGTGAAACATCTTGTAGAGATAAGGCTATGGAAAACCACAATCTGATGATAGCGCCTTCTCTGCTCGGGATAATCGGTTTACATTTAAAGCATTACTGGGCGCAGATAGAACACATAACAAGAGAGAATAATAAGGGGCTCTGTTAATGCTCCTTTGTAGTTTACAGTGAAAGCGCTAGTCGAGATAAATCTAATGAAAGCCACAATCTGATGATAGCAGCTTCTGTGCTCGAGATAATCGCTTTAACTTAAATGCATTACTAGCCGCAGATAGAACACATATCAAGAGAACACAGGAAGGAGCTCTGTTAATTCTGCTTTGTAGGTTGCAGTGAAAGCTCTTATATAGTTAAAGCTCATGAAAGCCTCAATCTGATGATAGCAGCTTCTCTGTTCGAGATAATCGCTTTAACTTATATGCATTACTAGGCGCAGATAGAACACATATCAAGAGACCATAGTAAGGGGCTCTGTTAATGCTGCTTTCTAGGTTGCAGTGAAAGCGCTTATAGAGTTAGAGCTCATTAAAGACACAGTCTGATGATAGCAGCTTCTCTGCTAGAGATAATCACTTTTCCTTACATGCTTATGTAAGCGCAGTTAGAACACAATTCAGGACACTCTAATAAAAAGCTAGTCAGCGCTGATTTCTAGGTAGCAGTTAAAGCGCTCGTAGAGATAAAGCTCATGAAAGCCACAATCTGATGATAGCAGCTTCTCTGCTCGAGATAATCGCTTTTCCTTAAAAACATTACTAGGCGCAGATAAAACACATATCAAGAGAACACAGTAAGGAGCTCTGTTAATTCTGCTTTGTAGGTTGCAGTGAAATCTCTAATAGAGTTAAAGCCAATGAAAGCCACAATCTGATGACAGCAGCTTCTGTACTCTAGTTAATCGCTTTTCCTTAAATGCTTTAGTAAGCGCTGAAGGAACACATTTCAGGACACTCTAATAAAAAGCTAGTCAGCTCTGATTTCTAGGTAGCAGTTAAAGCCCTTGTAGAGATAAAGCTCATGAAAGCCACAATCTGTTGATAGCAGCTTCTCTTCTCGAGATAATCGGTTTTCCTTAATTATTTTACTAGCCGCAGTTAAAACACATATCAAGAGAACATAGTAAGGAGCTCTGTTCATTCTGCTTTGTAGGTTGCAGTGAAAGCGCTTACAGAGTTAAAGCTCATGAAAGCCACAGTCTGAGGATAGCAGCTTCTCTGCTCGAGATAATCGCTTTAACTTAAATGCATTACTAGGCGCAGATAAAAAACATATTAAGAGAACACAGTGAGGAGCTCTGTTAATTCTGCTTTGTAGGTTGCACTAAAAGCTCTTATAGAGTTAAAGCCAATGAAAGCCACAATCTGATGACAGCAGCTTCTGTACTCCAGTTAATCGCTTTTCCTTAAATGCTTTAGTAAGCGCTGAAGGAACACATTTCAGGAAACTCTAATAAAAAGCTAGTCAGCGCTGATTTTTATAGTAGCAGTTAAAGCGCTTGTAGAGATAAAGCTCATGAAAGCCACAATCTGAGGATAGCAGCTTCTCTGCTCGAGATAATCGCTTTTCCTTAAATTCATTACTAGGCGCAGATAGAACACATATCAAGAGAACATTGTTAGGATGTCTGTTAATGCTGCTTTGTAGTTTGCAGTGTAATATCTTGTAGAGATAAGGCTATGGAAAACAACAATCTGATGATAGCAGCTTCTGTGCTCGGGATAATCGGTTTACATTAAAAGCATTACTGGGCGCAGATAGAACACATATCAAGAGACCATAGTAAGGGGCTCTGTTAATGCTGCTTTCTAGGTTGCAGTGAAAGCGCTTATAGAGTTAAAGCTCATTAAAGACACAGTCTGATGATAGCAGCTTCTCTGCTAGAGATAATTACTTTTCCTTAAATGCTTATGTAAGCGCAGTTAGAACACATTTCAGGACACTCTAATAAAAAGCTAGTCAGCGCTGATTTCTAGGTAGCAGTTAAAGCGCTTGAAGAGATAAAGCTCATGAAAGCCACAATCTGATGATAGCAGCTTCTCTGCTCGAGATAATCGCTTTTCCTTAAAAACATTACTAGGCGCAGATAAAACACATATCAAGAGAACACAGTAAGGAGCTCTGTTAATTCTGCTTTGTAGGTTGCAGTGAAAGCTCTTATAGAGTTAAAGCTCATGAAAGCCACAATCTGATGATAGCAGCTTCTGTGCTCGAGATAATCGCTTTAACTTAAATGCATTACTAGGCGCAGATAAAACACATATCAAGAGAACACAGTAAGGAGCTCTGTTAATTCTGATTTCTAGGTTGCACTAAAAGCTCTTATAGAGTTAAAGCCAATGAAAGCCACAATCTGATGACAGCAGCTTCTGTACTCTAGTTAATCGCTTTTCCTTAAATGCTTTAGTAAGCGCTGAAGGAACACATTTCAGGAAACTCTAATAAAAAGCTAGTCAGCGCTGATTTCTATAGTAGCAGTTAAAGCGCTTGTAGACTTAAAGCTCATGAAAGCCACAATCTGAGGATAGCAGATTCTCTGCTCGAGATAATCGCTTTTCCTTAAATTCATTACTAGGGGCAGATAGATCACATATCAAGAGAACATTGTTAGGATATCTGTTAATGCTGCTTTGTAGTTTGCAGTGAAATATCTTGTAGAGATAAGGCTATGGAAAACCACAATCTGATGATAGCATCTTCTGTGCTCGGGATAATCGGTTTACATTAAAAGCATTACTGGGCGCAGATAGAACACATAACAAGAGAGAATAATAAGGGGCTCTGTTAATGCTCCTTTGTAGTTTGCAGTGAAAGCGCTAGTCGAGATACATCTAATGAAAGCCACAATCTGATGATAGCAGCTTCTCTGTTCGAGATAATCGCTTTAACTTAAAAACATTACTAGGCGCAGATAAAACACATATGAAGAGAACACAGTAAGGAGCTCTGTTAATTCTGCTTTGTAGGTTGCAGTGAAAGCTCTTATAGAGTTAAAGCTCATGAAAGCCACAATCTGATGATAGCAGCTTCTCTGCTCGAGATAATCGCTTTAACTTAAATGCGTTACTATTCGCAGATAGAACACATATCAAGAGACCATAGTAAGGGGCTCTGTTAATGCTGCTTTCTCGGTTGCAATGAAAGCGCTTATAGAGTTAAAGCTCATTAAAGACCCAGTCTGATGATAGCAGCTTCTCTGCTAGAGATAATCACTTTTCCTTAAATGCTTATGTAAGCGCAGTTAGAACACATTTCAGGACACTCTAATAAAAAGCTAGTCAGCGCTGATTTCTAGGTAGCAGTTAAAGCGCTTGTAGAGATAAAGCTCATGAAAGCCACAATCTGATGATAGCAGCTTCTCTGCTCGAGATAATCGCTTTTCCTTAAATACATTACTAGGCGCAGATAGAACACATATCAAGAGAACATTGTTAGGATATCTGTTAATGCTGCTTTGTAGTTTGCAGTGAAATATCTTGTAGAGATAAGGCTATGGAAAACCATAATCTGATGATAGCAGATTCTCTGCTCGGGATAATCGGTTTATATTAAAAGCATTACTGGGCGCAGATAGAACACATAACAAGAGAGAATAATAAGGGGCTCTGTTAATGCTCCTTTGTAGTTTACAGTGAAAGCACTAGTCGAGATAAATCTAATGAAAGCCACAATCTGATTATAGCACATTCTCTGTTCGAGAAAATCGCTTTTCCTTAAAAACATTACTAGGCGCAGATAAAACACATATCAAGAGAACACAGTAAGGAACTCTGTTAATTCTGCTTTTTAGTATGCAGTGAAAGCGCTTATAGAGTTAAAGCTCATGAAAGCCACAATGTGATGATAGCAGCTTCTCTGCTTGAGATAATCGCTTTAACTTAAATGCATTACTAGGCGCAGATAGAACACATATCAACAGACCATAGTAAGGGGCTCTGTTAATGCTGCTTTCTAGGTTGCAGTGAAAGCGCTTATAGAGTTAAAGCTCATTAAAGACACAGTCTGATGATAGCAGCTTCTCTGCTAGAGATAATCACTTTTCCTTACATGCTTATGTAAGCGCAGTTAGAACACATTTCAGGACACTCTAATAAAAAGCTAGTCAGCGCTGATTTCTAGGTAGCAGTTAAAGCGCTTGTAGAGATAAAGCTCATGAAAGCCACAATCTGATGATAGCAGCTTCTCTGCTCGAGATAATCGCTTTTCCTTAAATACATTACTAGGCGCAGATAGAACACATATCAAGAGAACATTGTTAGGATGTCTGTTAATGCTGCTTTGTAGTTTGCAGTGAAATATCTTGTAGAGATAAGGCTATGGAAAACCACAATCTGATGATAACATCTTCTGTGCTCGGGATAATCGGTTTACATTAAAAGCATTACTGGGCGCAGATAGAACACATAACAGGAGAGAATAATAAGGGGCTCTGTTAATGCTCCTTTGTAGTTTGCAGTGAAAGCGCTAGTCGAGATAAATCTAATGAAAGCCACAATCTGATGATAGCAGCTTCTCTGCTCGAGATAATCGCTTTTCCTTAAAAACATTACTAGGCGCAGATAAAACACATATCAAGAGAATACAGTAAAGAGCTCTGTTAATTCTGCTTTGTAGGTTGCAGTGAAAGCTCTTATAGAGTTAAAGCTCATGAAAGCCACAATCTGATTATAGCAGCTTCTCTGCTCGAGATAATCGCTTTTCCTTAAATGCATTACTAGGCGCAGATAAAACACATATCAAGAGAACACAGTAAGGAGCTCTGTTAATTCTGCTTTGTAGGTTGCAGTGAAAGCTCTTATAGAGTTAAAGCTCATGAAAGCCACAATCTGATGATAGCAGCTTCTCTGCTCGAGATAATCGCTTTTTCTTAATTATTTTACTAGCCGCAGTTAAAACACATATCAAGAGAACATAGTAAGGAGCTCTGTTCATTCTGCTTTGTAGGTTGCAGTGAAAGCACTTACAGAGTTAAAGCTCATGAATGCCACAATCTGAGGATAGCAGCTTCTCTGCTCGAGATAATCGCTTTTCCTTAAATTCATTTCTAGGCGCAGTTAAAACACATATCAAGAGAACATAGTAAGGAGCTCTGTTCATTCTGCTTTGTAGGTTGCAGTGAAAGCGCTTACAGAGTTAAAGCTCATGAAAGCCACAATCTGATGATAGCAGCTTCTCTGTTCGAGAAAATCGCTTTTCCTTAAAAACATTACTAGGCTCAGATAAAACACATATCAAGAGAACACAGTAAGGAGCTCTGTTAATTCTGCTTTGTAGGTTGCAGTGAAAGCTCTTATATAGTTAAAGCTCATGAAAGCCACAATCTGATGATAGCAGCTTCTGTGCTCGAGATAATCGCTTTAACTTAAATGCATTACTAGGCGCAGATAGAACACATATCAAGAGAACACAGGAAGGAGCTCTGTTAATTCTGCTTTGTAGGTTGCACTGAAAGATATTATATAGTTAAAGCTCATGAAAGCCACAATCTGATGATAGCAGCTTCTCTGCTCGAGATAATCGCTTTTCCTTAAATACATTACTAGGCGCAGATAGAACACATATCAAGAGAACATTGTTAGGATGTCTGTTAATGCTGCTTTGTAATTTGCAGTGAAACATCTTGTAGAGATAAGGCTATGGAAAACCACAATCTGATGACAGCAGTTTCTCTGCTCGAGATAATCGCTTTTCCTTAAATGCATTACTAGGCGCAGATAAAACACATATCAAGAGAACACAGTAAGAGGCTCTGTTAATGCTGCTTTTTAGTATGCAGAGAAAGCGCTTGAAGGGATAAAGCTGATGAAAGCCACAATCTGATGACAGCAGTTTCTCTGCTCGAGATAATCGCTTTTCCTTAAATGTATTACTAGGCGCAGATAAAACACATATCAAGAAAACATAGTAAGGGGCTCTGTTAATGCTACTTTTTAGTATGCAGAGAAAGCGCTTGTCGAGATAAAGCAAATGAGAGCCGCAAGCTGATGACAGCAGTTTCTCTGCTATAAATAATCACTTTTCCTTCAATGCTTATGCAAGCGCAGTTAGAACACATTGAAGGATACTCGAATAAAAAGCTAGCCAAAGCTGCTTTGTAGTTTGCAGTGAAAGTGCTTGTAGAGATAAAGCTGATGAAAGCCACAATCTGATGATAGCAGCTTCCCTGCTCGAGATAATCGCTTTTCCTTAAATGCTTTAGTATGCGCAGATAGAACACATACCATGGGAATATTGTTAGGATGGCTGTTAATTCTGTTCTGTAGTTTGCAGTGAAATATCTTGTAGAGATAAGGCTATGGCAATACACAATCTGATGATAGCAGCTTCTCTGCTCGAGATAATCGCTTTTCCTTAAATGCATTACTAGGCGCAGATAAAACACATATCAAGAAAACACAGTAAGGGGCTCTGTTAATGCTGCTTTTTAGTATGCAGAGAAAGCGCTTGTCGAGATAAAGCAAATGAGAGCCGCAATCTGATGACAGCAGTTTCTCTGCTCTAAATAATCACTTTTCCTTCAATGCTTATGCTAGCGCAGTAAAAACACATTTAAGGATACTCTAATAAAAAGCTAGCCAAAGCTGCTTTGTAGGATGCAGTGATAGCGCTTGTAGAAATAAAGCAGATGAAAGCCACAATCTGATGATAGCAGCTTCTCTACTCGAGATAATCGGTTTACCTTAAATGCATTACTAGGCGCAGATAGAAAACACAACAAGAGAGAATAATAAGGAGCTCTGTCAATGCTCCTTTGTAGTTTGCAGTGAAAGCGCTAGTCGAGATAAATCTAATGAAAGCCACAATCTGATGATAGCAGCTTCTCTGTTCGAGAAAATCGCTTTTCCTTAAAAACATTACTAGGCGCAGATAAAACACATATCAAGAGAACACAGTAAGGAGCTCTGTTAATTCTGCTTTGTAGGTTGCAGTGAAAGCTCTTATAGAGTTAAAGCTCATGAAAGCCACAATCTGATGATAGCAGCTTCTCTGCTCGAGGTAATCGCTTTTCCTTAAATACATTACTAGGCGCAGATAGAACACATATCAAGAGAACATTCTTAGGATGTCTGTTAATGCTGCTTTGTAGTTTGCAGTGAAATATCTTGTAGAGATAAGGCAATGGAAAACCACAATCTGATGATAGCAGCTTCTCTGCTCGGGATAATCGGTTTATATTAAAAGCATTACTGGGCGCAGATACAACACATAACAAGAGAGAATAATAAGGGGCTCTGTTAATGCTCCTTTGTAGTTTACAGTGAAAGCGCTAGTCGAGATAAATCTAACGAAAGCCACAATCTGATTATAGCACCTTCTCTGTTCGAGAAAATCGCTTTTCCTTAAAAACATTACTAGGCGCAGATAAAACACATATCAAGAGAACACAGTAAGGAACTCTGTTAATTCTGCTTTGTAGGTTGCAGTGAAAGCGCTTATAGAGTTAAAGCTCATGAAAGCCACAATCTGATGATAGCAGCTTCTCTGTTCGAGATAATCGCTTTAACTTAAATGCATTACTAGGCGCAGATAGAACACATATCAACAGACCATAGTAAGGGGCTCTGTTAATGCTGCTTTCTAGGTTGCAGTGAAAGCGCTTATAGAGTTAAAGCTCATTAAAGACACAGTCTGATGATAGCAGCTTCTCTGCTAGAGATAATCACTTTTCCTTACATGCTTATGTAAGCGCAGTTAGAACACATTTCAGGACACTCTAATAAAAAGCTAGTCAGCGCTGATTTCTAGGTAGCAGTTAAAGCGCTTGTAGAGATAAAGCTCATGAAAGCCACAATCTGATGATAGCAGCTTCTCTGCTCGAGATAATCGCTTTTCCTTAAAAACATTACTAGGCGCAGATAAAACACATATCAAGAGAACACAGGAAGGAGCTCTGTTAATTCTGATTGTAGGTTGCAGTGAAAGCTCTTATAGAGTTAAAGCTCATGAAAGCCACAATCTGAGGATAGCAGCTTCTCTGCTCGAGATAATCGCTTTTTCTTTAAATTCATTTCTAGGCGCACATAGAACACGTATCAAGAGAACATTGTTAGGATGTCTGTTAATGCTGCTTTGTAGTTTGCAGTGAAATATCTTGTAGAGATAAGGCTATGGAAAACCACAATCTGATGATAGCAGCTTCTGTGCTCGGGATAATCGGTTTACATTAAAAGCATTACTGGGCGCAGATAGAACACATAACAAGAGAGAATAATAAGGGGCTCTGTTAATGCTCCTTTGTAGTTTGCAGTGAAAGCGCTAGTCGAGATAAATCTAATGAAAGCCACAATCTGATGATAGCAGCTTCTCTGTTCGAGAAAATCGCTTTTCATTAAAAACATTACTAGGCGCAGATAAAACACATATCAAGAGAACACAGGAAGGAGCTCTGTTAATTCTGCTTTGTAGGTTGCAGTGAAAGCTCTTATAGAGTTAAAGCTCATGAAAGCCACAATCTGATGATAGCAGCTTCTGTGCTCGAGATAATCGCTTTAACTTAAATGAATTACTAGGCGCAGATAGAACACATATCAAGAGAACACAGGAAGGAGCTCTGTTAATTCTGCTTTGTAGGTTGCACTGAAAGATATTATATAGTTAAAGCTCATAAAAGCCACAATCTGATGATAGCAGCTTCTCTGCTCGAGATAATCGCTTTTCCTTAAATACATTACTAGGCGCAGATAGAACACATATCAAGAGAACATTCTTAGGATGTCTGTTAATGCTGCTTTGTAGTTTGCAGTGAAACATCTTGTAGAGATAAGGCTATGGAAAACCACAATCTGATGATAGCAGCTTCTCTGCTCGGGATAATCGGTTTACATTAAAAGCATTACTGGGCGCAGATAGAACACATAACAAGAGAGAATAATACGGGGCTCTGTTAATGCTCCTTTGTAGTTTACAGTGAAAGCGCTAGTCGAGATAAATCTAATGAAAGCCACAATCTGATGATAGCAGCTTCTCTGTTCGAGAAAATCGCTTTTCCTTAAAAACATTACTAGGCGCAGATAAAACACATATCAAGAGAACACAGTAAGGAACTTTGTTAATTCTGCTTTGTAGGTTGCAGTGAAAGCGCTTATAGAGTTAAAGCTCATGAAAGCCACAATGTGATGATAGCAGCTTCTCTGTTCAAGATAATCGCTTTAACTTAAATGCATTACTAGGCGCAGATAGAACACATATCAAGAGACCATAGTAAGGGGCTCTGTTAATGCTGCTTTCTAGGTTGCAGTGAAAGCGCTTATAGAGTTAAAGCTCATTAAAGACACAGTCTGATGATAGCAGCTTCTCTGCTAGAGATAATCACTTTTCCTTACATGCTTATGTAAGCGCAGTTAGAACACATTTCAGGACACTCTAATAAAAAGCTAGTCAGCGCTGATTTCTAGGTAGCAGTTAAAGCGCTTGTAGAGATAAAGCTCATGAAAGCCACAATCTGATGATAGCAGCTTCTCTGCTCGAGATAATCGCTTTTCCTTAAATACATTACTAGGCGCAGATAGAACACATATCAAGAGAACATTGTTAGGATGTCTGTTAATGCTGCTTTGTAGTTTGCAGTGAAATATCTTGTAGAGATAAGGCTATGGAAAACCACAATCTGATGATAGCATCTTCTGTGCTCGGGATAATCGGTTTACATTAAAAGCATTACTGGGCACAGATAGAAAACATAACAGGAGAGAATAATAAGGGGCTCTGTTAATGCTCCTTTGTAGTTTGCAGTGAAAGCGCTAGTCGAGATAAATCTAATGAAAACCACAATCTGATGATAGCAGCTAATCTGTTCGAGAAAATCGCTTTTCCTTAAAAACATTACTAGGCGCAGATAAAACACATATCAAGAGAATACAGTAAAGAGCTCTGTTAATTCTGCTTTGTAAGTTCCAGTGAAAGCTCTTATACAGTTAAAGCTCATGAAACCACAATCTAATGATAGCAGCTTCTGTGCTCGAGATTATCGCTTTAAATTAAGTCCATTACTAGGCTCAGATAGAACACATATCAAGAGAACACAGGAAGGAGCTCTGTTAATTCTGCTTTGTAGGTTGCACTGAAAGCTCTTATAGAGTTAAAGCTCATGAAAGCCATAATCTGATGATAGCAGCTTCTCTGCTCGAGATAATCGCTTTTCCTTAAATACATTACTAGGCGCAGATAAAACACATATGAAGAGAACATAGTAAGGAGCTCTGTTCATTCTGCTTTGTAGGTTGCAGTGAAAGCGCTTACAGAGTTAAAGCTCATGAAAGCCACAACCTGAGGATAGCAGCTTCTCTGCTCGAGATAATCGCTTTTCCTTAAATTCATTTCTAGGCGCAGTTAAAACACATATCAAGAGAACATAGTAAGGAGCTCTGTTCATTCTGCTTTGTAGGTTTCAGTGAAAGCGCTTACAGAGTTAAAGCTCATGAAAGCCACAATCTGATGATAGCAGCTTCTCTGCTCGAGATAATCGCTTTAACTTAAATGCATTACTAGGCGCAGATAAAACACATATCAAGAGAACACAGTAAGGTGCTCTGTTAATTCTGCTTTCTAGGTTGCACTAAAAGCTCTTATAGAGTTAAAGCCAATGAAAACCACAATCTGATGACAGCAGCTTCTGTACTCTAGTTAATCGCTTTTCCTTAAATGCTTTAGTAAGCGCTGAAGGAACACATTTCAGGAAACTCTAATAAAAAGCTAGTCAGCGCTGATTTCTATAGTAGCAGTTAAAGCGCTTGTAGAGATAAAGCTCATGAAAGCAACAATCTGAGGATAGCAGCTTCTCTGCTCGAGATAATCGCTTTTCCTGAAATACATTACAAGGCGCAGATAGATCACATATCAAGAGAACATTGTTAGGATGTCTGTTAATGCTGCTTTGTAGTTTGCAGTGAAATATCTTGTAGAGCTACGGCTATGGAAAACCACAATCTGATGATAGCAGCTTCTGTGCTCGGGATAATCGGTTTACATTAAAAGCATTACTGGGCGCAGATAGAACACATAACAAGAGAGAATAATAAGGGGCTCTGTTAATGCTCCTTTGTAGTTTGCAGTGAAAGCGCTAGTCGAGATAAATCTAATGAAAGCCACAATCTGATGATAGCAGCTTCTCTGCTCGAGATAATCGCTTTTCCTTAAAAACATTACTAGGCGCAGATAAAACACATATCAAGAGAATACAGTAAAGAGCTCTGTTAATTCTGCTTTGTAGGTTGCAGTGAAAGCTCTTATAGAGTTAAAGCTCATGAAAGCCACAATCTGATTATAGCAGCTTCTCTGCTCGAGATAATCGCTTTTCCTTAAATGCATTACTAGGGGCAGATAAAACACATATCAAGAGAACACAGTAAGGAGCTCTGTTAATTCTGCTTTGTAGGTTGCAGTGAAAGCTCTTATAGAGTTAAAGCTCATGAAAGCCACAATCTGATGATAGCAGCTTCTCTGCTCGAGATAATCGCTTTTTCTTAATTATTTTACTAGCCGCAGTTAAAACACATATCAAGAGAACATAGTAAGGAGCTCTGTTCATTCTGCTTTGTAGGTTGCAGTGAAAGCACTTACAGAGTTAAAGCTCATGAATGCCACAATCTGAGGATAGCAGCTTCTCTGCTCGAGATAATCGCTTTTCCTTAAATTCATTTCTAGGCGCAGTTAAAACACATATCAAGAGAACATAGTAAGGAGCTCTGTTCATTCTGCTTTGTAGGTTGCAGTGAAAGCGCTTACAGAGTTAAAGCTCATGAAAGCCACAATCTGATGATAGCAGCTTCTCTGTTCGAGAAAATCGCTTTTCCTTAAAAACATTACTAGGCTCAGATAAAACACATATCAAGAGAACACAGTAAGGAGCTCTGTTAATTCTGCTTTGTAGGTTGCAGTGAAAGCTCTTATAGAGTTAAAGCTCATGAAAGCCACAATCTGATGATAGCAGCTTCTCTGCTCGAGATAATCGCTTTTTCTTAATTATTTTACTAGCCGCAGTTAAAACACATATCAAGAGAACATAGTAAGGAGCTCTGTTCATTCTGCTTTGTAGGTTGCAGTGAAAGCGCTTACAGAGTTAAAGCTCATGAAAGCCACAATCTGAGAATAGCAGCTTCTCTGCTCGAGATAATCGCTTTTCCTTAAATACATTACTAGGCGCAGATAGAACACATATCAAGAGAACATTCTTAGGATGTCTGTTAATGCTGCTTTGTAGTTTGCAGTGAAACATCTTGTAGAGATAAGGCGATGGAAAACCACAATCTGATGATAGCGCCTTCTCTGCTCGGGATAATCGGTTTACATTAAAAGCATTACTGGGCGCAGATAGAACACATAACAAGAGAGAATAATAAGGGGCTCTGTTAATGCTCCTTTGTAGTTTACAGTGAAAGCGCTAGTCGAGATAAATCTAATGAAAGCCACAATCTGATGATAGCAGCTTCTGTGCTCGAGGTAATCGCTTTAACTTAAATGCATTACTAGGCGCAGATAGAACACATATCAAGAGAACACAGGAAGGAGCTCTGTTAATTCTGCTTTGTAGGTTGCAGTGAAAGCTCTTATATAGTTAAAGCTCATGAAAGCCACAATCTGATGATAGCAGCTTCTCTGTTCGAGATAATCGCTTTAACTTATATGCATTACTAGGCGCAGATAGAACACATATCAAGAGACCATAGTAAGGGGCTCTGTTAATGCTGCTTTCTAGGTTGCAGTGAAAGCGCTTATAGAGTTAGAGCTCATTAAAGACACAGTCTGATGATAGCAGCTTCTCTGCTAGAGATAATCACTTTTCCTTACATGCTTATGTAAGCGCAGTTAGAACACAATTCAGGACACTCTAATAAAAAGCTAGTCAGCGCTGATTTCTAGGTAGCAGTTAAAGCGCTCGTAGAGATAAAGCTCATGAAAGCCACAATCTGATGATAGCAGCTTCTCTGCTCGAGATAATCGCTTTTCCTTAGAAACATTACTAGGCGCAGATAAAACACATATCAAGAGAACACAGTAAGGAGCTCTGTTAATTCTGCTTTGTAGGTTGCAGTGAAATCTCTAATAGAGTTAAAGCCAATGAAAGCCACAATCTGATGACAGCAGCTTCTGTACTCTAGTTAATCGCTTTTCCTTAAATGCTTTAGTAAGCGCTGAAGGAACACATTTCAGGACACTCTAATAAAAAGCTAGTCAGCTCTGATTTCTAGGTAGCAGTTAAAGCCCTTGTAGAGATAAAGCTCATGAAAGCCACAATCTGTTGATAGCAGCTTCTCTTCTCGAGATAATCGGTTTTCCTTAATTATTTTACTAGCCGTAGTTAAAACACATATCAAGAGAACACAGTAAGGAGCTCTGTTAATTCTGCTTTGTAGGTTGCAGTGAAAGCTCTTATAGAGTTAAAGCTCATGAAAGCCACAATCTGATGATAGCAGCTTCTGTGCTCGAGATAATCGCTTTAACTTAAATGCATTACTAGGCGCAGATAAAACACATATCAAGAGAACACAGTAAGGAGCTCTGTTAATTCTGATTTCTAGGTTGCACTAAAAGCTCTTATAGAGTTAAAGCCAATGAAAGCCACAATCTGATGACAGCAGCTTCTGTACTCTAGTTAATCGCTTTTCCTTAAATGCTTTAGTAAGCGCTGAAGGAACACATTTCAGGAAACTCTAATAAAAAGCTAGTCAGCGCTGATTTCTATAGTAGCAGTTAAAGCGCTTGTAGACATAAAGCTCATGAAAGCCACAATCTGAGGATAGCAGATTCTCTGCTCGAGATAATCGCTTTTCCTTAAATTCATTACTAGGGGCAGATAGATCACATATCAAGAGAACATTGTTAGGATATCTGTTAATGCTGCTTTGTAGTTTGCAGTGAAATATCTTGTAGAGATAAGGCTATGGAAAACCACAATCTGATGATAGCATCTTCTGTGCTCGGGATAATCGGTTTACATTAAAAGCATTACTGGGCGCAGATAGAACACATAACAAGAGAGAATAATAAGGGGCTCTGTTAATGCTCCTTTGTAGTTTGCAGTGAAAGCGCTAGTCGAGATACATCTAATGAAAGCCACAATCTGATGATAGCAGCTTCTCTGTTCGATATAATCGCTTTAACTTAAAAACATTACTAGGCGCAGATAAAACACATATGAAGAGAACACAGTAAGGAGCTCTGTTAATTCTGCTTTGTAGGTTGCAGTGAAAGCTCTTATAGAGTTAAAGCTCATGAAAGCCACAATCTGATGATAGCAGCTTCTCTGCTCGAGATAATCGCTTTAACTTAAATGCGTTACTATTCGCAGATAGAACACATATCAAGAGACCATAGTAAGGGGCTCTGTTAATGCTGCTTTCTCGGTTGCAATGAAAGCGCTTATAGAGTTAAAGCTCATTAAAGACACAGTCTGATGATAGCAGCTTCTCTGCTAGAGATAATCACTTTTCCTTAAATGCTTATGTAAGCGCAGTTAGAACACATTTCAGGACACTCTAATAAAAAGCTAGTCAGCGCTGATTTCTAGGTAGCAGTTAAAGCGCTTGTAGAGATAAAGCTCATGAAAGCCACAATCTGATGATAGCAGCTTCTCTGCTCGAGATAATCGCTTTTCCTTAAATACATTACTAGGCGCAGATAGAACACATATCAAGAGAACATTGTTAGGATATCTGTTAATGCTGCTTTGTAGTTTGCAGTGAAATATCTTGTAGAGATAAGGCTATGGAAAACCATAATCTGATGATAGCAGATTCTCTGCTCGGGATAATCGGTTTATATTAAAAGCATTACTGGGCGCAGATAGAACACATAACAAGAGAGAATAATAAGGGGCTCTGTTAATGCTCCTTTGTAGTTTACAGTGAAAGCACTAGTCGAGATAAATCTAATGAAAGCCACAATCTGATTATAGCACATTCTCTGTTCGAGAAAATTGCTTTTCCTTAAAAACATTACTAGGCGCAGATAAAACACATATCAAGAGAACACAGTAAGGAACTCTGTTAATTCTGCTTTTTAGTATGCAGTGAAAGCGCTTATAGAGTTAAAGCTCATGAAAGCCACAATGTGATGATAGCAGCTTCTCTGCTCGAGATAATCGCTTTAACTTAAATGCATTACTAGGCCCAGATAGAACACATATCAACAGACCATAGTAAGGGGCTCTGTTAATGCTGCTTTCTAGGTTGCAGTGAAAGCGCTTATAGAGTTAAAGCTCATTAAAGACACAGTCTGATGATAGCAGCTTCTCTGCTAGAGATAATCACTTTTCCTTACATGCTTATGTAAGCGCAGTTAGAACACATTTCAGGACACTCTAATAAAAAGCTAGTCAGCGCTGATTTCTAGGTAGCAGTTAAAGCGCTTGTAGAGATAAAGCTCATGAAAGCCACAATCTGATGATAGCAGCTTCTCTGCTCGAGATAATCGCTTTTCCTTAAATACATTACTAGGCGCAGATAGAACACATATCAAGAGAACATTGTTAGGATGTCTGTTAATGCTGCTTTGTAGTTTGCAGTGAAATATCTTGTAGAGATAAGGCTATGGAAAACCACAATCTGATGATAACATCTTCTGTGCTCGGGATAATCGGTTTACATTAAAAGCATTACTGGGCGCAGATAGAACACATAACAGGAGAGAATAATAAGGGGCTCTGTTAATGCTCCTTTGTAGTTTGCAGTGAAAGCGCTAGTCGAGATAAATCTAATGAAAGCCACAATCTGATGATAGCAGCTAATCTGTTCGAGAAAATCGCTTTTCCTTAAAAACATTACTAGGCGCAGATAAAACACATATCAAGAGAATACAGTAAAGAGCTCTGTTAATTCTGCTTTGTAAGTTCCAGTGAAAGCTCTTATACAGTTAAAGCTCATGAAACCACAATCTAATGATAGCAGCTTCTGTGCTCGAGATTATCGCTTTAAATTAAGTCCATTACTAGGCTCAGATAGAACACATAACAAGAGAACACAGGAAGGAGCTCTGTTAATTCTGCTTTGTAGGTTGCAGTGAAAGCTCTTATAGAGTTAAAGCTCATGAAAGCCATAATCTGATGATAGCAGCTTCTCTGCTCGAGATAATCGCTTTTCCTTAAATACATTACTAGGCGCAGATAAAACACATATGAAGAGAACACAGTAAGGAGCTCTGTTCATTCTGCTTTGTAGGTTTCAGTGAAAGCGCTTACAGAGTTAAAGCTCATGAAAGCCACAATCTGATGATAGCAGCTTCTCTGCTCGAGATAATCGCTTTAACTTAAATGCATTACTAGGCGCAGATAAAACACATATCAAGAGAACACAGTAAGGTGCTCTGTTAATTCTGCTTTCTAGGTTGCACTAAAAGCTCTTATAGAGTTAAAGCCAATGAAAGCCACAATCTGATGACAGCAGCTTCTGTACTCTAGTTAATCGCTTTTCCTTAAATGCTTTAGTAAGCGCTGAAGGAACACATTTCAGGAAACTCTAATAAAAAGCTAGTCAGCGCTGATTTCTATAGTAGCAGTTAAAGCGCTTGTAGAGATAAAGCTCATGAAAGCCACAATCTGAGGATAGCAGATTCTCTGCTCGAGATAATCGCTTTTCCTGAAATACATTACAAGGCGCAGATAGATCACATATCAAGAGAACATTGTTAGGATGTCTGTTAATGCTGCTTTGTAGTTTGCAGTGAAATATCTTGTAGAGCTACGGCTATGGAAAACCACAATCTGATGATAGCAGCTTCTGTGCTCGGGATAATCGGTTTACATTAAAAGCATTACTGGGCGCAGATAGAACACATAACAAGAGAGAATAATAAGGGGCTCTGTTAATGCTCCTTTGTAGTTTGCAGTGAAAGCGCTAGTCGAGATAAATCTAATGAAAGCCACAATCTGATGATAGCAGCTTCTCTGCTCGAGATAATCGCTTTTCCTTAAAAACATTACTAGGCGCAGATAAAACACATATCAAGAGAATACAGTAAAGAGCTCTGTTAATTCTGCTTTGTAGGTTGCAGTGAAAGCTCTTATAGAGTTAAAGCTCATGAAAGCCACAATCTGATTATAGCAGCTTCTCTGCTCGAGATAATCGCTTTTCCTTAAATGCATTACTAGGCGCAGATAAAACACATATCAAGAGAACACAGTAAGGAGCTCTGTTAATTCTGCTTTGTAGGTTGCAGTGAAAGCTCTTATAGAGTTAAAGCTCATGAAAGCCACAATCTGATGATAGCAGCTTCTCTGCTCGAGATAATCGCTTTTTCTTAATTATTTTACTAGCCGCAGTTAAAACACATATCAAGAGAACATAGTAAGGAGCTCTGTTCATTCTGCTTTGTAGGTTGCAGTGAAAGCACTTACAGAGTTAAAGCTCATGAATGCCACAATCTGAGGATAGCAGCTTCTCTGCTCGAGATAATCGCTTTTCCTTAAATTCATTTCTAGGCGCAGTTAAAACACATATCAAGAGAACATAGTAAGGAGCTCTGTTCATTCTGCTTTGTAGGTTGCAGTGAAAGCGCTTACAGAGTTAAAGCTCATGAAAGCCACAATCTGATGATAGCAGCTTCTCTGTTCGAGAAAATCGCTTTTCCTTAAAAACATTACTAGGCTCAGATAAAACACATATCAAGAGAACACAGTAAGGAGCTCTGTTAATTCTGCTTTGTAGGTTGCAGTGAAAGCTCTTATAGAGTTAAAGCTCATGAAAGCCACAATCTGATGATAGCAGCTTCTCTGCTCGAGATAATCGCTTTTTCTTAATTATTTTACTAGCCGCAGTTAAAACACATATCAAGAGAACATAGTAAGGAGCTCTGTTCATTCTGCTTTGTAGGTTGCAGTGAAAGCGCTTACAGAGTTAAAGCTCATGAAAGCCACAATCTGAGGATAGCAGCTTCTCTGCTCGAGATAATCGCTTTTCCTTAAATACATTACTAGGCGCAGATAGAACACATATCAAGAGAACATTCTTAGGATGTCTGTTAATGCTGCTTTGTAGTTTGCAGTGAAACATCTTGTAGAGATAAGGCGATGGAAAACCACAATCTGATGATAGCGCCTTCTCTGCTCGGGATAATCGGTTTACATTAAAAGCATTACTGGGCGCAGATAGAACACATAACAAGAGAGAATAATAAGGGGCTCTGATAATGCTCCTTTGTAGTTTACAGTGAAAGCGCTAGTCGAGATAAATCTAATGAAAGCCACAATCTGATGATAGCAGCTTCTGTGCTCGAGATAATCGCTTTAACTTAAATGCATTACTAGGCGCAGATAGAACACATATCAAGAGAACACAGGAAGGAGCTCTGTTAATTCTGCTTTGTAGGTTGCAGTGAAAGCTCTTATAGAGTTAAAGCTCATGAAAGCCACAATCTGATGATAGCAGCTTCTCTGTTCGAGATAATCGCTTTAACTTATATGCATTACTAGGCGCAGATAGAACACATATCAAGAGACCATAGTAAGGGGCTCTGTTAATGCTGCTTTCTAGGTTGCAGTGAAAGCGCTTATAGAGTTAGAGCTCATTAAAGACACAGTCTGATGATAGCAGCTTCTCTGCTAGAGATAATCACTTTTCCTTACATGCTTATGTAAGCGCAGTTAGAACACAATTCAGGACACTCTAATAAAAAGCTAGTCAGCGCTGATTTCTAGGTAGCAGTTAAAGCGCTCGTAGAGATAAAGCTCATGAAAGCCACAATCTGATGATAGCAGCTTCTCTGCTCGAGATAATCGCTTTTCCTTAAAAACATTACTAGGCGCAGATAAAACACATATCAAGAGAACACAGTAAGGAGCTCTGTTAATTCTGCTTTGTAGGTTGCAGTGAAATCTCTAATAGAGTTAAAGCCAATGAAAGCCACAATCTGATGACAGCAGCTTCTGTACTCTAGTTAATCGCTTTTCCTTAAATGCTTTAGTAAGCGCTGAAGGAACACATTTCAGGACACTCTAATAAAAAGCTAGTCAGCTCTGATTTCTAGGTAGCAGTTAAAGCCCTTGTAGAGATAAAGCTCATGAAAGCCACAATCTGTTGATAGCAGCTTCTCTTCTCGAGATAATCGGTTTTCCTTAATTATTTTACTAGCCGGAGTTAAAACACATATCAAGAGAACATAGTAAGGAGCTCTGTTCATTCTGCTTTGTAGGTTGCAGTGAAAGCGCTTACAGAGTTAAAGCTCATGAAAGCCACAGTCTGAGGATAGCAGCTTCTCTGCTCGAGATAATCGCTTTAACTTAAATGCATTACTAGGCGCAGATAAAAAACATATTAAGAGAACACAGTGAGGAGCTCTGTTAATTCTGCTTTGTAGGTTGCACTAAAAGCTCTTATAGAGTTAAAGCCAATGAAAGCCACAATCTGATGACAGCAGCATCTGTACTCCAGTTAATCGCTTTTCCTTAAATGCTTTAGTAAGCGCTGAAGGAACACATTTCAGGAAACTCTAATAAAAAGCTAGTCAGCGCTGATTTTTATAGTAGCAGTTAAAGCGCTTGTAGAGATAAAGCTCATGAAAGCCACAATCTGAGGATAGCAGCTTCTCTGCTCGAGATAATCGCTTTTCCTTAAATTCATTACTAGGCGCAGATAGAACACATATCAAGAGAACATTGTTAGGATGTCTGTTAATGCTGCTTTGTAGTTTGCAGTGAAATATCTTGTAGAGATAAGGCTATGGAAAACAACAATCTGATGATAGCAGCTTCTGTGCTCGGGATAATCGGTTTACATTAAAAGCATTACTGGGCGCAGATAGAACACATATCAAGAGACCATAGTAAGGGGCTCTGTTAATGCTGCTTTCTAGGTTGCAGTGAAAGCGCTTATAGAGTTAAAGCTCATTAAAGACACAGTCTGATGATAGCAGCTTCTCTGCTAGAGATAATTACTTTTCCTTAAATGCTTATGTAAGCGCAGTTAGAACACATTTCAGGACACTCTAATAAAAAGCTAGTCAGCGCTGATTTCTCGGTAGCAGTTAAAGCGCTTGAAGAGATAAAGCTCATGAAAGCCACAATCTGATGATAGCAGCTTCTCTGCTCGAGATAATCGCTTTTCCTTAAAAACATTACTAGGCGCAGATAAAACACATATCAAGAGAACACAGTAAGGAGCTCTGTTAATTCTGCTTTGTAGGTTGCAGTGAAAGCT
Source organism: Coccyzus lansbergi (assembly GCA_033558105.1). Lineage (NCBI taxonomy): Eukaryota > Metazoa > Chordata > Aves > Cuculiformes > Coccyzidae > Coccyzus > Coccyzus lansbergi. The sequence continues at coordinate 1,235,500 of JAUMJK010000613.1, read as the reverse complement.
CTTATAGAGTTAAAGCTCATGAAAGCCACAATCTGATGATAGCAGCTTCTGTGCTCGAGATAATCGCTTTAACTTAAATGCATTACTAGGCGCAGATAAAACACATATCAAGAGAACACAGTAAGGAGCTCTGTTAATTCTGATTTCTAGGTTGCACTAAAAGCTCTTATAGAGTTAAAGCCAATGAAAGCCACAATCTGATGACAGCAGCTTCTGTACTCTAGTTAATCGCTTTTCCTTAAATGCTTTAGTAAGCGCTGAAGGAACACATTTCAGGAAACTCTAATAAAAAGCTAGTCAGCGCTGATTTCTATAGTAGCAGTTAAAGCGCTTGTAGACATAAAGCTCATGAAAGCCACAATCTGAGGATAGCAGATTCTCTGCTCGAGATAATCGCTTTTCCTTAAATTCATTACTAGGGGCAGATAGATCACATATCAAGAGAACATTGTTAGGATATCTGTTAATGCTGCTTTGTAGTTTGCAGTGAAATATCTTGTAGAGATAAGGCTATGGAAAACCACAATCTGATGATAGCATCTTCTGTGCTCGGGATAATCGGTTTACATTAAAAGCATTACTGGGCGCAGATAGAACACATAACAAGAGAGAATAATAAGGGGCTCTGTTAATGCTCCTTTGTAGTTTGCAGTGAAAGCGCTAGTCGAGATACATCTAATGAAAGCCACAATCTGATGATAGCAGCTTCTCTGTTCGAGATAATCGCTTTAACTTAAAAACATTACTAGGCGCAGATAAAACACATATGAAGAGAACACAGTAAGGAGCTCTGTTAATTCTGCTTTGTAGGTTGCAGTGAAAGCTCTTATAGAGTTAAAGCTCATGAAAGCCACAATCTGATGATAGCAGCTTCTCTGCTCGAGATAATCGCTTTAACTTAAATGCGTTACTATTCGCAGATAGAACACATATCAAGAGACCATAGTAAGGGGCTCTGTTAATGCTGCTTTCTCGGTTGCAATGAAAGCGCTTATAGAGTTAAAGCTCATTAAAGACACAGTCTGATGATAGCAGCTTCTCTGCTAGAGATAATCACTTTTCCTTAAATGCTTATGTAAGCGCAGTTAGAACACATTTCAGGACACTCTAATAAAAAGCTAGTCAGCGCTGATTTCTAGGTAGCAGTTAAAGCGCTTGTAGAGATAAAGCTCATGAAAGCCACAATCTGATGATAGCAGCTTCTCTGCTCGAGATAATCGCTTTTCCTTAAATACATTACTAGGCGCAGATAGAACACATATCAAGAGAACATTGTTAGGATATCTGTTAATGCTGCTTTGTAGTTTGCAGTGAAATATCTTGTAGAGATAAGGCTATGGAAAACCATAATCTGATGATAGCAGATTCTCTGCTCGGGATAATCGGTTTATATTAAAAGCATTACTGGGCGCAGATAGAACACATAACAAGAGAGAATAATAAGGGGCTCTGTTAATGCTCCTTTGTAGTTTACAGTGAAAGCACTAGTCGAGATAAATCTAATGAAAGCCACAATCTGATTATAGCACATTCTCTGTTCGAGAAAATTGCTTTTCCTTAAAAACATTACTAGGCGCAGATAAAACACATATCAAGAGAACACAGTAAGGAACTCTGTTAATTCTGCTTTTTAGTATGCAGTGAAAGCGCTTATAGAGTTAAAGCTCATGAAAGCCACAATGTGATGATAGCAGCTTCTCTGCTCGAGATAATCGCTTTAACTTAAATGCATTACTAGGCGCAGATAGAACACATATCAACAGACCATAGTAAGGGGCTCTGTTAATGCTCCTTTGTAGTTTGCAGTGAAAGCGCTAGTCGAGATAAATCTAATGAAAGCCACAATCTGATGATAGCAGCTAATCTGTTCGAGAAAATCGCTTTTCCTTAAAAACATTACTAGGCGCAGATAAAACACATATCAAGAGAATACAGTAAAGAGCTCTGTTAATTCTGCTTTGTAAGTTCCAGTGAAAGCTATTATACAGTTAAAGCTCATGAAACCACAATCTAATGATAGCAGCTTCTGTGCTCGAGATTATCGCTTTAAATTAAGTCCATTACTAGGCTCAGATAGAACACATAACAAGAGAACACAGGAAGGAGCTCTGTTAATTCTGCTTTGTAGGTTGCAGTGAAAGCTCTTATAGAGTTAAAGCTCATGAAAGCCATAATCTGATGATAGCAGCTTCTCTGCTCGAGATAATCGCTTTTCCTTAAATACATTACTAGGCGCAGATAAAACACATATGAAGAGAACACAGTAAGGAGCTCTGTTCATTCTGCTTTGTAGGTTTCAGTGAAAGCGCTTACAGAGTTAAAGCTCATGAAAGCCACAATCTGATGATAGCAGCTTCTCTGCTCGAGATAATCGCTTTAACTTAAATGCATTACTAGGCGCAGATAAAACACATATCAAGAGAACACAGTAAGGTGCTCTGTTAATTCTGCTTTCTAGGTTGCACTAAAAGCTCTTATAGAGTTAAAGCCAATGAAAGCCACAATCTGATGACAGCAGCTTCTGTACTCCAGTTAATCGCTTTTCCTTAAATGCTTTAGTAAGCGCTGAAGGAACACATTTCAGGAAACTCTAATAAAAAGCTAGTCAGCGCTGATTTCTATAGTAGCAGTTAAAGCGCTTGTAGAGATAAAGCTCATGAAAGCCACAATCTGAGGATAGCAGCTTCTCTGCTCGAGATAATCGCTTTTCCTGAAATACATTACAAGGCGCAGATAGATCACATATCAAGAGAACATTGTTAGGATGTCTGTTAATGCTGCTTTGTAGTTTGCAGTGAAATATCTTGTAGAGCTACGGCTATGGAAAACCACAATCTGATGATAGCAGCTTCTGTGCTCGGGATAATCGGTTTACATTAAAAGCATTACTGGGCGCAGATAGAACACATAACAAGAGAGAATAATAAGGGGCTCTGTTAATGCTCCTTTGTAGTTTGCAGTGAAAGCGCTAGTCGAGATAAATCTAATGAAAGCCACAATCTGATGATAGCAGCTTCTCTGCTCGAGATAATCGCTTTTCCTTAAAAACATTACTAGGCGCAGATAAAACACATATCAAGAGAATACAGTAAAGAGCTCTGTTAATTCTGCTTTGTAGGTTGCAGTGAAAGCTCTTATAGAGTTAAAGCTCATGAAAGCCACAATCTGATTATAGCAGCTTCTCTGCTCGAGATAATCGCTTTTCCTTAAATGCATTACTAGGCGCAGATAAAACACATATCAAGAGAACACAGTAAGGTGCTCTGTTAATTCTGCTTTGTAGGTTGCAGTGAAAGCTCTTATAGAGTTAAAGCTCATGAAAGCCACAATCTGATGATAGCAGCTTCTCTGCTCGAGATAATCGCTTTTTCTTAATTATTTTACTAGCCGCAGTTAAAACACATATCAAGAGAACATAGTAAGGAGCTCTGTTCATTCTGCTTTGTAGGTTGCAGTGAAAGCACTTACAGAGTTAAAGCTCATGAATGCCACAATCTGAGGATAGCAGCTTCTCTGCTCGAGATAATCGCTTTTCCTTAAATTCATTTCTAGGCGCAGTTAAAACACATATCAAGAGAACATAGTAAGGAGCTCTGTTCATTCTGCTTTGTAGGTTGCAGTGAAAGCGCTTACAGAGTTAAAGCTCATGAAAGCCACAATCTGATGATAGCAGCTTCTCTGTTCGAGAAAATCGCTTTTCCTTAAAAACATTACTAGGCTCAGATAAAACACATATCAAGAGAACACAGTAAGGAGCTCTGTTAATTCTGCTTTGTAGGTTGCAGTGAAAGCTCTTATAGAGTTAAAGCTCATGAAAGCCACAATCTGATGATAGCAGCTTCTCTGCTCGAGATAATCGCTTTTTCTTAATTATTTTACTAGCCGCAGTTAAAACACATATCAAGAGAACATAGTAAGGAGCTCTGTTCATTCTGCTTTGTAGGTTGCAGTGAAAGCGCTTACAGAGTTAAAGCTCATGAAAGCCACAATCTGAGGATAGCAGCTTCTCTGCTCGAGATAATCGCTTTTCCTTAAATACATTACTAGGCGCAGATAGAACACATATCAAGAGAACATTCTTAGGATGTCTGTTAATGCTGCTTTGTAGTTTGCAGTGAAACATCTTGTAGAGATAAGGCGATGGAAAACCACAATCTGATGATAGCGCCTTCTCTGCTCGGGATAATCGGTTTACATTAAAAGCATTACTGGGCGCAGATAGAACACATAACAAGAGAGAATAATAAGGGGCTCTGTTAATGCTCCTTTGTAGTTTACAGTGAAAGCGCTAGTCGAGATAAATCTAATGAAAGCCACAATCTGATGATAGCAGCTTCTGTGCTCGAGATAATCGCTTTAACTTAAATGCATTACTAGGCGCAGATAGAACACATATCAAGAGAACACAGGAAGGAGCTCTGTTAATTCTGCTTTGTAGGTTGCAGTGAAAGCTCTTATATAGTTAAAGCTCATGAAAGCCACAATCTGATGATAGCAGCTTCTCTGTTCGAGATAATCGCTTTAACTTATATGCATTACTAGGCGCAGATAGAACACATATCAAGAGACCATAGTAAGGGGCTCTGTTAATGCTGCTTTCTAGGTTGCAGTGAAAGCGCTTATAGAGTTAGAGCTCATTAAAGACACAGTCTGATGATAGCAGCTTCTCTGCTAGAGATAATCACTTTTCCTTACATGCTTATGTAAGCGCAGTTAGAACACAATTCAGGACACTCTAATAAAAAGCTAGTCAGCGCTGATTTCTAGGTAGCAGTTAAAGCGCTCGTAGAGATAAAGCTCATGAAAGCCACAATCTGATGATAGCAGCTTCTCTGCTCGAGATAATCGCTTTTCCATAAAAACATTACTAGGCGCAGATAAAACACATATCAAGAGAACACAGTAAGGAGCTCTGTTAATTCTGCTTTGTAGGTTGCAGTGAAATCTCTAATAGAGTTAAAGCCAATGAAAGCCACAATCTGATGACAGCAGCTTCTGTACTCTAGTTAATCGCTTTTCCTTAAATGCTTTAGTAAGCGCTGAAGGAACACATTTCAGGACACTCTAATAAAAAGCTAGTCAGCTCTGATTTCTAGGTAGCAGTTAAAGCCCTTGTAGAGATAAAGCTCATGAAAGCCACAATCTGTTGATAGCAGCTTCTCTTCTCGAGATAATCGGTTTTCCTTAATTATTTTACTAGCCGCAGTTAAAACACATATCAAGAGAACATAGTAAGGAGCTCTGTTCATTCTGCTTTGTAGGTTGCAGTGAAAGCGCTTACAGAGTTAAAGCTCATGAAAGCCACAGTCTGAGGATAGCAGCTTCTCTGCTCGAGATAATCGCTTTAACTTAAATGCATTACTAGGCGCAGATAAAAAACATATTAAGAGAACACAGTGAGGAGCTCTGTTAATTCTGCTTTGTAGGTTGCACTAAAAGCTCTTATAGAGTTAAAGCCAATGAAAGCCACAATCTGATGACAGCAGCTTCTGTACTCCAGTTAATCGCTTTTCCTTAAATGCTTTAGTAAGCGCTGAAGGAACACATTTCAGGAAACTCTAATAAAAAGCTAGTCAGCGCTGATTTTTATAGTAGCAGTTAAAGCGCTTGTAGAGATAAAGCTCATGAAAGCCACAATCTGAGGATAGCAGCTTCTCTGCTCGAGATAATCGCTTTTCCTTAAATTCATTACTAGGCGCAGATAGAACACATATCAAGAGAACATTGTTAGGATGTCTGTTAATGCTGCTTTGTAGTTTGCAGTGAAATATCTTGTAGAGATAAGGCTATGGAAAACAACAATCTGATGATAGCAGCTTCTGTGCTCGGGATAATCGGTTTACATTAAAAGCATTACTGGGCGCAGATAGAACACATATCAAGAGACCATAGTAAGGGGCTCTGTTAATGCTGCTTTCTAGGTTGCAGTGAAAGCGCTTATAGAGTTAAAGCTCATTAAAGACACAGTCTGATGATAGCAGCTTCTCTGCTAGAGATAATTACTTTTCCTTAAATGCTTATGTAAGCGCAGTTAGAACACATTTCAGGACACTCTAATAAAAAGCTAGTCAGCGCTGATTTCTAGGTAGCAGTTAAAGCGCTTGAAGAGATAAAGCTCATGAAAGCCACAATCTGATGATAGCAGCTTCTCTGCTCGAGATAATCGCTTTTCCTTAAATACATTACTAGGCGCAGATAAAACACATATCAAGAGAACACAGTAAGGAGCTCTGTTCATTCTGCTTTGTAGGTTGCAGTGAAAGCTCTTATAGAGTTAAAGCTCATGAAAGCCACAATCTGATGATAGCAGCTTCTGTGCTCGAGATAATCGCTTTAACTTAAATGCATTACTAGGCGCAGATAAAACACATATCAAGAGAACACAGTAAGGAGCTCTGTTAATTCTGATTTCTAGGTTGCACTAAAAGCTCTTATAGAGTTAAAGCCAATGAAAGCCACAATCTGATGACAGCAGCTTCTGTACTCTAGTTAATCGCTTTTCCTTAAATGCTTTAGTAAGCGCTGAAGGAACACATTTCAGGAAACTCTAATAAAAAGCTAGTCAGCGCTGATTTCTATAGTAGCAGTTAAAGCGCTTGTAGACATAAAGCTCATGAAAGCCACAATCTGAGGATAGCAGATTCTCTGCTCGAGATAATCGCTTTTCCTTAAATTCATTACTAGGGGCAGATAGATCACATATCAAGAGAACATTGTTAGGATATCTGTTAATGCTGCTTTGTAGTTTGCAGTGAAATATCTTGTAGAGATAAGGCTATGGAAAACCACAATCTGATGATAGCATCTTCTGTGCTCGGGATAATCGGTTTACATTAAAAGCATTACTGGGCGCAGATAGAACACATAACAAGAGAGAATAATAAGGGGCTCTGTTAATGCTCCTTTGTAGTTTGCAGTGAAAGCGCTAGTCGAGATACATCTAATGAAAGCCACAATCTGATGATAGCAGCTTCTCTGTTCGAGATAATCGCTTTAACTTAAATGCATTACTAGGCGCAGATAGAACACATATCAAGAGAACACAGGAAGGAGCTCTGTTAATTCTGCTTTGTAGGTTGCAGTGAAAGCTCTTATATAGTTAAAGCTCATGAAAGCCACAATCTGATGATAGCAGCTTCTCTGTTCGAGATAATCGCTTTAACTTATATGCGTTACTAGGCGCAGATAGAACACATATCAAGAGACCATAGTAAGGGGCTCTGTTAATGCTGCTTTCTAGGTTGCAGTGAAAGCGCTTATAGAGTTAGAGCTCATTAAAGACACAGTCTGATGATAGCAGCTTCTCTGCTAGAGATAATCACTTTTCCTTACATGCTTATGTAAGCGCAGTTAGAACACAATTCAGGACACTCTAATAAAAAGCTAGTCAGCGCTGATTTCTAGGTAGCAGTTAAAGCGCTCGTAGAGATAAAGCTCATGAAAGCCACAATCTGATGATAGCAGCTTCTCTGCTCGAGATAATCGCTTTTCCATAAAAACATTACTAGGCGCAGATAAAACACATATCAAGAGAACACAGTAAGGAGCTCTGTTAATTCTGCTTTGTAGGTTGCAGTGAAATCTCTAATAGAGTTAAAGCCAATGAAAGCCACAATCTGATGACAGCAGCTTCTGTACTCTAGTTAATCGCTTTTACTTAAATGCTTTAGTAAGCGCTGAAGGAACACATTTCAGGACACTCTAATAAAAAGCTAGTCAGCTCTGATTTCTAGGTAGCAGTTAAAGCCCTTGTAGAGATAAAGCTCATGAAAGCCACAATCTGTTGATAGCAGCTTCTCTTCTCGAGATAATCGGTTTTCCTTAATTATTTTACTAGCCGCAGTTAAAACACATATCAAGAGAACATAGTAAGGAGCTCTGTTCATTCTGCTTTGTAGGTTGCAGTGAAAGCGCTTACAGAGTTAAAGCTCATGAAAGCCACAGTCTGAGGATAGCAGCTTCTCTGCTCGAGATAATCGCTTTAACTTAAATGCATTACTAGGCGCAGATAAAAAACATATTAAGAGAACACAGTGAGGAGCTCTGTTAATTCTGCTTTGTAGGTTGCACTAAAAGCTCTTATAGAGTTAAAGCCAATGAAAGCCACAATCTGATGATAGCAGCTTCTGTGCTCGAGATAATCGCTTTAACTTAAATGCATTACTAGGCGCAGATAAAACACATATCAAGAGAACACAGTAAGGAGCTCTGTTAATTCTGATTTCTAGGTTGCACTAAAAGCTCTTATAGAGTTAAAGCCAATGAAAGCCACAATCTGATGACAGCAGCTTCTGTACTCTAGTTAATCGCTTTTCCTTAAATGCTTTAGTAAGCGCTGAAGGAACACATTTCAGGAAACTCTAATAAAAAGCTAGTCAGCGCTGATTTTTATAGTAGCAGTTAAAGCGCTTGTAGAGATAAAGCTCATGAAAGCCACAATCTGAGGATAGCAGCTTCTCTGCTCGAGATAATCGCTTTTCCTTAAATTCATTACTAGGCGCAGATAGAACACATATCAAGAGAACATTGTTAGGATGTCTGTTAATGCTGCTTTGTAGTTTGCAGTGAAATATCTTGTAGAGATAAGGCTATGGAAAACCACAATCTGATGATAGCATCTTCTGTGCTCGGGATAATCGGTTTACATTAAAAGCATTACTGGGCGCAGATAGAACACATAACAAGAGAGAATAATAAGGGGCTCTGTTAATGCTCCTTTGTAGTTTGCAGTGAAAGCGCTAGTCGAGATACATCTAATGAAAGCCACAATCTGATGATAGCAGCTTCTCTGTTCGAGATAATCGCTTTAACTTAAAAACATTACTAGGCGCAGATAAAACACATATGAAGAGAACACAGTAAGGAGCTCTGTTAATTCTACTTTGTAGGTTGCAGTGAAAGCTCTTATAGAGTTAAAGCTCATGAAAGTCACAATCTGATGATAGCAGCTTCTCTGCTCGAGATAATCGCTTTAACTTAAATGCGTTACTATTCGCAGATAGAACACATATCAAGAGACCATAGTAAGGGGCTCTGTTAATGCTGCTTTCTCGGTTGCAATGAAAGCGCTTATAGAGTTAAAGCTCATTAAAGACACAGTCTGATGATAGCAGCTTCTCTGCTAGAGATAATCACTTTTCCTTAAATGCTTATGTAAGCGCAGTTAGAACACATTTCAGGACACTCTAATAAAAAGCTAGTCAGCGCTGATTTCTAGGTAGCAGTTAAAGCGCTTGTAGAGATAAAGCTCATGAAAGCCACAATCTGATGATAGCAGCTTCTCTGCTCGAGATAATCGCTTTTCCTTAAATACATTACTAGGCGCAGATAGAACACATATCAAGAGAACATTGTTAGGATATCTGTTAATGCTGCTTTGTAGTTTGCAGTGAAATATCTTGTAGAGATAAGGCTATGGAAAACCATAATCTGATGATAGCAGATTCTCTGCTCGGGATAATCGGTTTATATTAAAAGCATTACTGGGCGCAGATAGAACACATAACAAGAGAGAATAATAAGGGGCTCTGTTAATGCTCCTTTGTAGTTTACAGTGAAAGCACTAGTCGAGATAAATCTAATGAAAGCCACAATCTGATTATAGCACATTCTCTGTTCGAGAAAATCGCTTTTCCTTAAAAACATTACTAGGCGCAGATAAAACACATATCAAGAGAACACAGTAAGGAACTCTGTTAATTCTGCTTTTTAGTATGCAGTGAAAGCGCTTATAGAGTTAAAGCTCATGAAAGCCACAATGTGATGATAGCAGCTTCTCTGCTCGAGATAATCGCTTTAACTTAAATGCATTACTAGGCGCAGATAGAACACATATCAACAGACCATAGTAAGGGGCTCTGTTAATGCTCCTTTGTAGTTTGCAGTGAAAGCGCTAGTCGAGATAAATCTAATGAAAGCCACAATCTGATGATAGCAGCTAATCTGTTCGAGAAAATCGCTTTTCCTTAAAAACATTACTAGGCGCAGATAAAACACATATCAAGAGAATACAGTAAAGAGCTCTGTTAATTCTGCTTTGTAAGTTCCAGTGAAAGCTCTTATACAGTTAAAGCTCATGAAACCACAATCTAATGATAGCAGCTTCTGTGCTCGAGATTATCGCTTTAAATTAAGTCCATTACTAGGCTCAGATAGAACACATAACAAGAGAACACAGGAAGGAGCTCTGTTAATTCTGCTTTGTAGGTTGCAGTGAAAGCTCTTATAGAGTTAAAGCTCATGAAAGCCATAATCTGATGATAGCAGCTTCTCTGCTCGAGATAATCGCTTTTCCTTAAATACATTACTAGGCGCAGATAAAACACATATGAAGAGAACACAGTAAGGAGCTCTGTTCATTCTGCTTTGTAGGTTTCAGTGAAAGCGCTTACAGAGTTAAAGCTCATGAAAGCCACAATCTGATGATAGCAGCTTCTCTGCTCGAGATAATCGCTTTAACTTAAATGCATTACTAGGCGCAGATAAAACACATATCAAGAGAACACAGTAAGGTGCTCTGTTAATTCTGCTTTCTAGGTTGCACTAAAAGCTCTTATAGAGTTAAAGCCAATGAAAGCCACAATCTGATGACAGCAGCTTCTGTACTCTAGTTAATCGCTTTTCCTTAAATGCTTTAGTAAGCGCTGAAGGAACACATTTCAGGAAACTCTAATAAAAAGCTAGTCAGCGCTGATTTCTATAGTAGCAGTTAAAGCGCTTGTAGAGATAAAGCTCATGAAAGCCACAATCTGAGGATAGCAGCTTCTCTGCTCGAGATAATCGCTTTTCCTGAAATACATTACAAGGCGCAGATAGATCACATATCAAGAGAACATTGTTAGGATGTCTGTTAATGCTGCTTTGTAGTTTGCAGTGAAATATCTTGTAGAGCTACGGCTATGGAAAACCACAATCTGATGATAGCAGCTTCTGTGCTCGGGATAATCGGTTTACATTAAAAGCATTACTGGGCGCAGATAGAACACATAACAAGAGAGAATAATAAGGGGCTCTGTTAATGCTCCTTTGTAGTTTGCAGTGAAAGCGCTAGTCGAGATAAATCTAATGAAAGCCACAATCTGATGATAGCAGCTTCTCTGCTCGAGATAATCGCTTTTCCTTAAAAACATTACTAGGCGCAGATAAAACACATATCAAGAGAATACAGTAAAGAGCTCTGTTAATTCTGCTTTGTAGGTTGCAGTGAAAGCTCTTATAGAGTTAAAGCTCATGAAAGCCACAATCTGATTATAGCAGCTTCTCTGCTCGAGATAATCGCTTTTCCTTAAATGCATTACTAGGCGCAGATAAAACACATATCAAGAGAACACAGTAAGGAGCTCTGTTAATTCTGCTTTGTAGGTTGCAGTGAAAGCTCTTATAGAGTTAAAGCTCATGAAAGCCACAATCTGATGATAGCAGCTTCTCTGCTCGAGATAATCGCTTTTTCTTAATTATTTTACTAGCCGCAGTTAAAACACATATCAAGAGAACATAGTAAGGAGCTCTGTTCATTCTGCTTTGTAGGTTGCAGTGAAAGCACTTACAGAGTTAAAGCTCATGAATGCCACAATCTGAGGATAGCAGCTTCTCTGCTCGAGATAATCGCTTTTCCTTAAATTCATTTCTAGGCGCAGTTAAAACACATATCAAGAGAACATAGTAAGGAGCTCTGTTCATTCTGCTTTGTAGGTTGCAGTGAAAGCGCTTACAGAGTTAAAGCTCATGAAAGCCACAATCTGATGATAGCAGCTTCTCTGTTCGAGAAAATCGCTTTTCCTTAAAAACATTACTAGGCTCAGATAAAACACATATCAAGAGAACACAGTAAGGAGCTCTGTTAATTCTGCTTTGTAGGTTGCAGTGAAAGCTCTTATAGAGTTAAAGCTCATGAAAGCCACAATCTGATGATAGCAGCTTCTCTGCTCGAGATAATCGCTTTTTCTTAATTATTTTACTAGCCGCAGTTAAAACACATATCAAGAGAACATAGTAAGGAGCTCTGTTCATTCTGCTTTGTAGGTTGCAGTGAAAGCGCTTACAGAGTTAAAGCTCATGAAAGCCACAATCTGAGGATAGCAGCTTCTCTGCTCGAGATAATCGCTTTTCCTTAAATACATTACTAGGCGCAGATAGAACACATATCAAGAGAACATTCTTAGGATGTCTGTTAATGCTGCTTTGTAGTTTGCAGTGAAACATCTTGTAGAGATAAGGCGATGGAAAACCACAATCTGATGATAGCGCCTTCTCTGCTCGGGATAATCGGTTTACATTAAAAGCATTACTGGGCGCAGATAGAACACATAACAAGAGAGAATAATAAGGGGCTCTGTTAATGCTCCTTTGTAGTTTACAGTGAAAGCGCTAGTCGAGATAAATCTAATGAAAGCCACAATCTGATGATAGCAGCTTCTGTGCTCGAGATAATCGCTTTAACTTAAATGCATTACTAGGCGCAGATAGAACACATATCAAGAGAACACAGGAAGGAGCTCTGTTAATTCTGCTTTGTAGGTTGCAGTGAAAGCTCTTATATAGTTAAAGCTCATGAAAGCCACAATCTGATGATAGCAGCTTCTCTGTTCAAGATAATCGCTTTAACTTATATGCATTACTAGGCGCAGATAGAACACATATCAAGAGACCATAGTAAGGGGCTCTGTTAATGCTGCTTTCTAGGTTGCAGTGAAAGCGCTTATAGAGTTAGAGCTCATTAAAGACACAGTCTGATGATAGCAGCTTCTCTGCTAGAGATAATCACTTTTCCTTACATGCTTATGTAAGCGCAGTTAGAACACAATTCAGGACACTCTAATAAAAAGCTAGTCAGCGCTGATTTCTAGGTAGCAGTTAAAGCGCTCGTAGAGATAAAGCTCATGAAAGCCACAATCTGATGATAGCAGCTTCTCTGCTCGAGATAATCGCTTTTCCATAAAAACATTACTAGGCGCAGATAAAACACATATCAAGAGAACACAGTAAGGAGCTCTGTTAATTCTGCTTTGTAGGTTGCAGTGAAATCTCTAATAGAGTTAAAGCCAATGAAAGCCACAATCTGATGACAGCAGCTTCTGTACTCTAGTTAATCGCTTTTCCTTAAATGCTTTAGTAAGCGCTGAAGGAACACATTTCAGGACACTCTAATAAAAAGCTAGTCAGCTCTGATTTCTAGGTAGCAGTTAAAGCCCTTGTAGAGATAAAGCTCATGAAAGCCACAATCTGTTGATAGCAGCTTCTCTTCTCGAGATAATCGGTTTTCCTTAATTATTTTACTAGCCGCAGTTAAAACACATATCAAGAGAACATAGTAAGGAGCTCTGTTCATTCTGCTTTGTAGGTTGCAGTGAAAGCGCTTACAGAGTTAAAGCTCATGAAAGCCACAGTCTGAGGATAGCAGCTTCTCTGCTCGAGATAATCGCTTTAACTTAAATGCATTACTAGGCGCAGATAAAAAACATATTAAGAGAACACAGTGAGGAGCTCTGTTAATTCTGCTTTGTAGGTTGCACTAAAAGCTCTTATAGAGTTAAAGCCAATGAAAGCCACAATCTGATGATAGCAGCTTCTGTGCTCGAGATAATCGCTTTAACTTAAATGCATTACTAGGCGCAGATAAAACACATATCAAGAGAACACAGTAAGGAGCTCTGTTAATTCTGATTTCTAGGTTGCACTAAAAGCTCTTATAGAGTTAAAGCCAATGAAAGCCACAATCTGATGACAGCAGCTTCTGTACTCTAGTTAATCGCTTTTCCTTAAATGCTTTAGTAAGCGCTGAAGGAACACATTTCAGGAAACTCTAATAAAAAGCTAGTCAGCGCTGATTTTTATAGTAGCAGTTAAAGCGCTTGTAGAGATAAAGCTCATGAAAGCCACAATCTGAGGATAGCAGCTTCTCTGCTCGAGATAATCGCTTTTCCTTAAATTCATTACTAGGCGCAGATAGAACACATATCAAGAGAACATTGTTAGGATGTCTGTTAATGCTGCTTTGTAGTTTGCAGTGAAATATCTTGTAGAGATAAGGCTATGGAAAACAACAATCTGATGATAGCAGCTTCTGTGCTCGGGATAATCGGTTTACATTAAAAGCATTACTGGGCGCAGATAGAACACATATCAAGAGACCATAGTAAGGGGCTCTGTTAATGCTGCTTTCTAGGTTGCAGTGAAAGCGCTTATAGAGTTAAAGCTCATTAAAGACACAGTCTGATGATAGCAGCTTCTCTGCTAGAGATAATTACTTTTCCTTAAATGCTTATGTAAGCGCAGTTAGAACACATTTCAGGACACTCTAATAAAAAGCTAGTCAGCGCTGATTTCTAGGTAGCAGTTAAAGCGCTTGAAGAGATAAAGCTCATGAAAGCCACAATCTGATGATAGCAGCTTCTCTGCTCGAGATAATCGCTTTTCCTTAAAAACATTACTAGGCGCAGATAAAACACATATCAAGAGAACACAGTAAGGAGCTCTGTTAATTCTGCTTTGTAGGTTGCAGTGAAAGCTCTTATAGAGTTAAAGCTCATGAAAGCCACAATCTGATGATAGCAGCTTCTGTGCTCGAGATAATCGCTTTAACTTAAATGCATTACTAGGCGCAGATAAAACACATATCAAGAGAACACAGTAAGGAGCTCTGTTAATTCTGATTTCTAGGTTGCACTAAAAGCTCTTATAGAGTTAAAGCCAATGAAAGCCACAATCTGATGACAGCAGCTTCTGTACTCTAGTTAATCGCTTTTCCTTAAATGCTTTAGTAAGCGCTGAAGGAACACATTTCAGGAAACTCTAATAAAAAGCTAGTCAGCGCTGATTTCTATAGTAGCAGTTAAAGCGCTTGTAGACATAAAGCTCATGAAAGCCACAATCTGAGGATAGCAGATTCTCTGCTCGAGATAATCGCTTTTCCTTAAATTCATTACTAGGGGCAGATAGATCACATATCAAGAGAACATTGTTAGGATATCTGTTAATGCTGCTTTGTAGTTTGCAGTGAAATATCTTGTAGAGATAAGGCTATGGAAAACCACAATCTGATGATAGCATCTTCTGTGCTCGGGATAATCGGTTTACATTAAAAGCATTACTGGGCGCAGATAGAACACATAACAAGAGAGAATAATAAGGGGCTCTGTTAATGCTCCTTTGTAGTTTGCAGTGAAAGCGCTAGTCGAGATACATCTAATGAAAGCCACAATCTGATGATAGCAGCTTCTCTGTTCGAGATAATCGCTTTAACTTAAAAACATTACTAGGCGCAGATAAAACACATATGAAGAGAACACAGTAAGGAGCTCTGTTAATTCTGCTTTGTAGGTTGCAGTGAAAGCTCTTATAGAGTTAAAGCTCATGAAAGTCACAATCTGATGATAGCAGCTTCTCTGCTCGAGATAATCGCTTTAACTTAAATGCGTTACTATTCGCAGATAGAACACATATCAAGAGACCATAGTAAGGGGCTCTGTTAATGCTGCTTTCTCGGTTACAATGAAAGCGCTTATAGAGTTAAAGCTCATTAAAGACACAGTCTGATGATAGCAGCTTCTCTGCTAGAGATAATCACTTTTCCTTAAATGCTTATGTAAGCGCAGTTAGAACACATTTCAGGACACTCTAATAAAAAGCTAGTCAGCGCTGATTTCTAGGTAGCAGTTAAAGCGCTTGTAGAGATAAAGCTCATGAAAGCCACAATCTGATGATAGCAGCTTCTCTGCTCGAGATAATCGCTTTTCCTTAAATACATTACTAGGCGCAGATAGAACACATATCAAGAGAACATTGTTAGGATATCTGTTAATGCTGCTTTGTAGTTTGCAGTGAAATATCTTGTAGAGATAAGGCTATGGAAAACCATAATCTGATGATAGCAGATTCTCTGCTCGGGATAATCGGTTTATATTAAAAGCATTACTGGGCGCAGATAGAACACATAACAAGAGAGAATAATAAGGGGCTCTGTTAATGCTCCTTTGTAGTTTACAGTGAAAGCACTAGTCGAGATAAATCTAATGAAAGCCACAATCTGATTATAGCACATTCTCTGTTCGAGAAAATCGCTTTTCCTTAAAAACATTACTAGGCGCAGATAAAACACATATCAAGAGAACACAGTAAGGAACTCTGTTAATTCTGCTTTTTAGTATGCAGTGAAAGCGCTTATAGAGTTAAAGCTCATGAAAGCCACAATGTGATGATAGCAGCTTCTCTGCTCGAGATAATCGCTTTAACTTAAATGCATTACTAGGCGCAGATAGAACACATATCAACAGACCATAGTAAGGGGCTCTGTTAATGCTGCTTTCTAGGTTGCAGTGAAAGCGCTTATAGAGTTAAAGCTCATTAAAGACACAGTCTGATGATAGCAGCTTCTCTGCTAGAGATAATCACTTTTCCTTACATGCTTATGTAAGCGCAGTTAGAACACATTTCAGGACACTCTAATAAAAAGCTAGTCAGCGCTGATTTCTAGGTAGCAGTTAAAGCACTTGTAGAGATAAAGCTCATGAAAGCCACAATCTGATGATAGCAGCTTCTCTGCTCGAGATAATCGCTTTTCCTTAAATACATTACTAGGCGCAGATAGAACACATATCAAGAGAACATTGTTAGGATGTCTGTTAATGCTGCTTTGTAGTTTGCAGTGAAATATCTTGTAGAGATAAGGCTATGGAAAACCACAATCTGATGATAACATCTTCTGTGCTCGGGATAATCGGTTTACATTAAAAGCATTACTGGGCGCAGATAGAACACATAACAGGAGAGAATAATAAGGGGCTCTGTTAATGCTCCTTTGTAGTTTGCAGTGAAAGCGCTAGTCGAGATAAATCTAATGAAAGCCACAATCTGATGATAGCAGCTAATCTGTTCGAGAAAATCGCTTTTCCTTAAAAACATTACTAGGCGCAGATAAAACACATATCAAGAGAATACAGTAAAGAGCTCCGTTAATTCTGCTTTGTAAGTTCCAGTGAAAGCTCTTATACAGTTAAAGCTCATGAAACCACAATCTAATGATAGCAGCTTCTGTGCTCGAGATTATCGCTTTAAATTAAGTCCATTACTAGGCTCAGATAGAACACATAACAAGAGAACACAGGAAGGAGCTCTGTTAATTCTGCTTTGTAGGTTGCACTGAAAGCTCTTATAGAGTTAAAGCTCATGAAAGCCATAATCTGATGATAGCAGCTTCTCTGCTCGAGATAATCGCTTTTCCTTAAATACATTACTAGGCGCAGATAAAACACATATGAAGAGAACATAGTAAGGAGCTCTGTTCATTCTGCTTTGTAGGTTGCAGTGAAAGCGCTTACAGAGTTAAAGCTCATGAAAGCCACAACCTGAGGATAGCAGCTTCTCTGCTCGAGATAATCGCTTTTCCTTAAATTCATTTCTAGGCGCAGTTAAAACACATATCAAGAGAACATAGTAAGGAGCTCTGTTCATTCTGCTTTGTAGGTTTCAGTGAAAGCGCTTACAGAGTTAAAGCTCATGAAAGCCACAATCTGATGATAGCAGCTTCTCTGCTCGAGATAATCGCTTTAACTTAAATGCATTACTAGGCGCAGATAAAACACATATCAAGAGAACACAGTAAGGTGCTCTGTTAATTCTGCTTTCTAGGTTGCACTAAAAGCTCTTATAGAGTTAAAGCCAATGAAAGCCACAATCTGATGACAGCAGCTTCTGTACTCTAGTTAATCGCTTTTCCTTAAATGCTTTAGTAAGCGCTGAAGGAACACATTTCAGGAAACTCTAATAAAAAGCTAGTCAGCGCTGATTTCTATAGTAGCAGTTAAAGCGCTTGTAGAGATAAAGCTCATGAAAGCCACAATCTGAGGATAGCAGCTTCTCTGCTCGAGATAATCGCTTTTCCTGAAATACATTACAAGGCGCAGATAGATCACATATCAAGAGAACATTGTTAGGATGTCTGTTAATGCTGCTTTGTAGTTTGCAGTGAAATATCTTGTAGAGCTACGGCTATGGAAAACCACAATCTGATGATAGCAGCTTCTGTGCTCGGGATAATCGGTTTACATTAAAAGCATTACTGGGCGCAGATAGAACACATAACAAGAGAGAATAATAAGGGGCTCTGTTAATGCTCCTTTGTAGTTTGCAGTGAAAGCGCTAGTCGAGATAAATCTAATGAAAGCCACAATCTGATGATAGCAGCTTCTCTGCTCGAGATAATCGCTTTTCCTTAAAAACATTACTAGGCGCAGATAAAACACATATCAAGAGAATACAGTAAAGAGCTCCGTTAATTCTGCTTTGTAGGTTGCAGTGAAAGCTCTTATAGAGTTAAAGCTCATGAAAGCCACAATCTGATTATAGCAGCTTCTCTGCTCGAGATAATCGCTTTTCCTTAAATGCATTACTAGGCGCAGATAAAACACATATCAAGAGAACACAGTAAGGAGCTCTGTTAATTCTGCTTTGTAGGTTGCAGTGAAAGCTCTTATAGAGTTAAAGCTCATGAAAGCCACAATCTGATGATAGCAGCTTCTCTGTTCGAGAAAATCGCTTTTCCTTAAAAACATTACTAGGCGCAGATAAAACACATATCAAGAGAACACAGTAAGGAACTCTGTTAATTCTGCTTTTTAGTATGCAGTGAAAGCGCTTATAGAGTTAAAGCTCATGAAAGCCACAATCTGATGATAGCAGCTTCTCTGCTCGAGATAATCGCTTTTTCTTAATTATTTTACTAGCCGCAGTTAAAACACATATCAAGAGAACATAGTAAGGAGCTCTGTTCATTCTGCTTTGTAGGTTGCAGTGAAAGCGCTTACAGAGTTAAAGCTCATGAAAGCCACAATCTGATGATAGCAGCTTCTCTGTTCGAGAAAATCGCTTTTCCTTAAAAACATTACTAGGCTCAGATAAAACACATATCAAGAGAACACAGTAAGGAGCTCTGTTAATTCTGCTTTGTAGGTTGCAGTGAAAGCTCTTATAGAGTTAAAGCTCATGAAAGCCACAATCTGATGATAGCAGCTTCTCTGCTCGAGATAATCGCTTTTTCTTAATTATTTTACTAGCCGCAGTTAAAACACATATCAAGAGAACATAGTAAGGAGCTCTGTTCATTCTGCTTTGTAGGTTGCAGTGAAAGCGCTTACAGAGTTAAAGCTCATGAAAGCCACAATCTGAGGATAGCAGCTTCTCTGCTCGAGATAATCGCTTTTCCTTAAATACATTACTAGGCGCAGATAGAACACATATCAAGAGAACATTCTTAGGATGTCTGTTAATGCTGCTTTGTAGTTTGCAGTGAAACATCTTGTAGAGATAAGGCGATGGAAAACCACAATCTGATGATAGCGCCTTCTCTGCTCGGGATAATCGGTTTACATTAAAAGCATTACTGGGCGCAGATAGAACACATAACAAGAGAGAATAATAAGGGGCTCTGTTAATGCTCCTTTGTAGTTTACAGTGAAAGCGCTAGTCGAGATAAATCTAATGAAAGCCACAATCTGATGATAGCAGCTTCTGTGCTCGAGATAATCGCTTTAACTTAAATGCATTACTAGGCGCAGATAGAACACATATCAAGAGAACACAGGAAGGAGCTCTGTTAATTCTGCTTTGTAGGTTCCAGTGAAAGCTCTTATATAGTTAAAGCTCATGAAAGCCTCAATCTGATGATAGCAGCTTCTCTGTTCGAGATAATCGCTTTAACTTATATGCATTACTAGGCGCAGATAGAACACATATCAAGAGACCATAGTAAGGGGCTCTGTTAATGCTGCTTTCTAGGTTGCAGTGAAAGCGCTTATAGAGTTAGAGCTCATTAAAGACACAGTCTGATGATAGCAGCTTCTCTGCTAGAGATAATCACTTTTCCTTACATGCTTATGTAAGCGCAGTTAGAACACAATTCAGGACACTCTAATAAAAAGCTAGTCAGCGCTGATTTCTAGGTAGCAGTTAAAGCGCTCGTAGAGATAAAGCTCATGAAAGCCACAATCTGATGATAGCAGCTTCTCTGCTCGAGATAATCGCTTTTCCTTAAAAACATTACTAGGCGCAGATAAAACACATATCAAGAGAACACAGTAAGGAGCTCTGTTAATTCTGCTTTGTAGGTTGCAGTGAAATCTCTAATAGAGTTAAAGCCAATGAAAGCCACAATCTGATGACAGCAGCTTCTGTACTCTAGTTAATCGCTTTTCCTTAAATGCTTTAGTAAGCGCTGAAGGAACACATTTCAGGACACTCTAATAAAAAGCTAGTCAGCTCTGATTTCTAGGTAGCAGTTAAAGCCCTTGTAGAGATAAAGCTCATGAAAGCCACAATCTGTTGATAGCAGCTTCTCTTCTCGAGATAATCGGTTTTCCTTAATTATTTTACTAGCCGCAGTTAAAACACATATCAAGAGAACATAGTAAGGAGCTCTGTTCATTCTGCTTTGTAGGTTGCAGTGAAAGCGCTTACAGAGTTAAAGCTCATGAAAGCCACAGTCTGAGGATAGCAGCTTCTCTGCTCGAGATAATCGCTTTAACTTAAATGCATTACTAGGCGCAGATAAAAAACATATTAAGAGAACACAGTGAGGAGCTCTGTTAATTCTGCTTTGTAGGTTGCACTAAAAGCTCTTATAGAGTTAAAGCCAATGAAAGCCACAATCTGATGACAGCAGCTTCTGTACTCCAGTTAATCGCTTTTCCTTAAATGCTTTAGTAAGCGCTGAAGGAACACATTTCAGGAAACTCTAATAAAAAGCTAGTCAGCGCTGATTTTTATAGTAGCAGTTAAAGCGCTTGTAGAGATAAAGCTCATGAAAGCCACAATCTGAGGATAGCAGCTTCTCTGCTCGAGATAATCGCTTTTCCTTAAATTCATTACTAGGCGCAGATAGAACACATATCAAGAGAACATTGTTAGGATGTCTGTTAATGCTGCTTTGTAGTTTGCAGTGTAATATCTTGTAGAGATAAGGCTATGGAAAACAACAATCTGATGATAGCAGCTTCTGTGCTCGGGATAATCGGTTTACATTAAAAGCATTACTGGGCGCAGATAGAACACATATCAAGAGACCATAGTAAGGGGCTCTGTTAATGCTGCTTTCTAGGTTGCAGTGAAAGCGCTTATAGAGTTAAAGCTCATTAAAGACACAGTCTGATGATAGCAGCTTCTCTGCTAGAGATAATTACTTTTCCTTAAATGCTTATGTAAGCGCAGTTAGAACACATTTCAGGACACTCTAATAAAAAGCTAGTCAGCGCTGATTTCTAGGTAGCAGTTAAAGCGCTTGAAGAGATAAAGCTCATGAAAGCCACAATCTGATGATAGCAGCTTCTCTGCTCGAGATAATCGCTTTTCCTTAAAAACATTACTAGGCGCAGATAAAACACATATCAAGAGAACACAGTAAGGAGCTCTGTTAATTCTGCTTTGTAGGTTGCAGTGAAAGCTCTTATAGAGTTAAAGCTCATGAAAGCCACAATCTGATGATAGCAGCTTCTGTGCTCGAGATAATCGCTTTAACTTAAATGCATTACTAGGCGCAGATAAAACACATATCAAGAGAACACAGTAAGGAGCTCTGTTAATTCTGATTTCTAGGTTGCACTAAAAGCTCTTATAGAGTTAAAGCCAATGAAAGCCACAATCTGATGACAGCAGCTTCTGTACTCTAGTTAATCGCTTTTCCTTAAATGCTTTAGTAAGCGCTGAAGGAACACATTTCAGGAAACTCTAATAAAAAGCTAGTCAGCGCTGATTTCTATAGTAGCAGTTAAAGCGCTTGTAGAGATAAAGCTCATGAAAGCCACAATCTGAGGATAGCAGATTCTCTGCTCGAGATAATCGCTTTTCCTTAAATTCATTACTAGGGGCAGATAGATCACATATCAAGAGAACATTGTTAGGATATCTGTTAATGCTGCTTTGTAGTTTGCAGTGAAATATCTTGTAGAGATAAGGCTATGGAAAACCACAATCTGATGATAGCATCTTCTGTGCTCGGGATAATCGGTTTACATTAAAAGCATTACTGGGCGCAGATAGAACACATAACAAGAGAGAATAATAAGGGGCTCTGTTAATGCTCCTTTGTAGTTTGCAGTGAAAGCGCTAGTCGAGATACATCTAATGAAAGCCACAATCTGATGATAGCAGCTTCTCTGTTCGAGATAATCGCTTTAACTTAAAAACATTACTAGGCGCAGATAAAACACATATGAAGAGAACACAGTAAGGAGCTCTGTTAATTCTGCTTTGTAGGTTGCAGTGAAAGCTCTTATAGAGTTAAAGCTCATGAAAGCCACAATCTGATGATAGCAGCTTCTCTGCTCGAGATAATCGCTTTAACTTAAATGCGTTACTATTCGCAGATAGAACACATATCAAGAGACCATAGTAAGGGGCTCTGTTAATGCTGCTTTCTCGGTTGCAATGAAAGCGCTTATAGAGTTAAAGCTCATTAAAGACACAGTCTGATGATAGCAGCTTCTCTGCTAGAGATAATCACTTTTCCTTAAATGCTTATGTAAGCGCAGTTAGAACACATTTCAGGACACTCTAATAAAAAGCTAGTCAGCGCTGATTTCTAGGTAGCAGTTAAAGCGCTTGTAGAGATAAAGCTCATGAAAGCCACAATCTGATGATAGCAGCTTCTCTGCTCGAGATAATCGCTTTTCCTTAAATACATTACTAGGCGCAGATAGAACACATATCAAGAGAACATTGTTAGGATATCTGTTAATGCTGCTTTGTAGTTTGCAGTGAAATATCTTGTAGAGATAAGGCTATGGAAAACCATAATCTGATGATAGCAGATTCTCTGCTCGGGATAATCGGTTTATATTAAAAGCATTACTGGGCGCAGATAGAACACATAACAAGAGAGAATAATAAGGGGCTCTGTTAATGCTCCTTTGTAGTTTACAGTGAAAGCACTAGTCGAGATAAATCTAATGAAAGCCACAATCTGATTATAGCACATTCTCTGTTCGAGAAAATCGCTTTTCCTTAAAAACATTACTAGGCGCAGATAAAACACATATCAAGAGAACACAGTAAGGAACTCTGTTAATTCTGCTTTTTAGTATGCAGTGAAAGCGCTTATAGAGTTAAAGCTCATGAAAGCCACAATGTGATGATAGCAGCTTCTCTGCTCGAGATAATCGCTTTAACTTAAATGCATTACTAGGCGCAGATAGAACACATATCAACAGACCATAGTAAGGGGCTCTGTTAATGCTCCTTTGTAGTTTGCAGTGAAAGCGCTAGTCGAGATAAATCTAATGAAAGCCACAATCTGATGATAGCAGCTAATCTGTTCGAGAAAATCGCTTTTCCTTAAAAACATTACTAGGCGCAGATAAAACACATATCAAGAGAATACAGTAAAGAGCTCTGTTAATTCTGCTTTGTAAGTTCCAGTGAAAGCTCTTATACAGTTAAAGCTCATGAAACCACAATCTAATGATAGCAGCTTCTGTGCTCGAGATTATCGCTTTAAATTAAGTCCATTACTAGGCTCAGATAGAACACATAACAAGAGAACACAGGAAGGAGCTCTGTTAATTCTGCTTTGTAGGTTGCAGTGAAAGCTCTTATAGAGTTAAAGCTCATGAAAGCCATAATCTGATGATAGCAGCTTCTCTGCTCGAGATAATCGCTTTTCCTTAAATACATTACTAGGCGCAGATAAAACACATATGAAGAGAACACAGTAAGGAGCTCTGTTCATTCTGCTTTGTAGGTTTCAGTGAAAGCGCTTACAGAGTTAAAGCTCATGAAAGCCACAATCTGATGATAGCAGCTTCTCTGCTCGAGATAATCGCTTTAACTTAAATGCATTACTAGGCGCAGATAAAACACATATCAAGAGAACACAGTAAGGTGCTCTGTTAATTCTGCTTTCTAGGTTGCACTAAAAGCTCTTATAGAGTTAAAGCCAATGAAAGCCACAATCTGATGACAGCAGCTTCTGTACTCTAGTTAATCGCTTTTCCTTAAATGCTTTAGTAAGCGCTGAAGGAACACATTTCAGGAAACTCTAATAAAAAGCTAGTCAGCGCTGATTTCTATAGTAGCAGTTAAAGCGCTTGTAGAGATAAAGCTCATGAAAGCCACAATCTGAGGATAGCAGCTTCTCTGCTCGAGATAATCGCTTTTCCTGAAATACATTACAAGGCGCAGATAGATCACATATCAAGAGAACATTGTTAGGATGTCTGTTAATGCTGCTTTGTAGTTTGCAGTGAAATATCTTGTAGAGCTACGGCTATGGAAAACCACAATCTGATGATAGCAGCTTCTGTGCTCGGGATAATCGGTTTACATTAAAAGCATTACTGGGCGCAGATAGAACACATAACAAGAGAGAATAATAAGGGGCTCTGTTAATGCTCCTTTGTAGTTTGCAGTGAAAGCGCTAGTCGAGATAAATCTAATGAAAGCCACAATCTGATGATAGCAGCTTCTCTGCTCGAGATAATCGCTTTTCCTTAAAAACATTACTAGGCGCAGATAAAACACATATCAAGAGAATACAGTAAAGAGCTCTGTTAATTCTGCTTTGTAGGTTGCAGTGAAAGCTCTTATAGAGTTAAAGCTCATGAAAGCCACAATCTGATTATAGCAGCTTCTCTGCTCGAGATAATCGCTTTTCCTTAAATGCATTACTAGGCGCAGATAAAACACATATCAAGAGAACACAGTAAGGAGCTCTGTTAATTCTGCTTTGTAGGTTGCAGTGAAAGCTCTTATAGAGTTAAAGCTCATGAAAGCCACAATCTGATGATAGCAGCTTCTCTGCTCGAGATAATCGCTTTTTCTTAATTATTTTACTAGCCGCAGTTAAAACACATATCAAGAGAACATAGTAAGGAGCTCTGTTCATTCTGCTTTGTAGGTTGCAGTGAAAGCACTTACAGAGTTAAAGCTCATGAATGCCACAATCTGAGGATAGCAGCTTCTCTGCTCGAGATAATCGCTTTTCCTTAAATTCATTTCTAGGCGCAGTTAAAACACATATCAAGAGAACATAGTAAGGAGCTCTGTTCATTCTGCTTTGTAGGTTGCAGTGAAAGCGCTTACAGAGTTAAAGCTCATGAAAGCCACAATCTGATGATAGCAGCTTCTCTGTTCGAGAAAATCGCTTTTCCTTAAAAACATTACTAGGCTCAGATAAAACACATATCAAGAGAACACAGTAAGGAGCTCTGTTAATTCTGCTTTGTAGGTTGCAGTGAAAGCTCTTATAGAGTTAAAGCTCATGAAAGCCACAATCTGATGATAGCAGCTTCTCTGCTCGAGATAATCGCTTTTTCTTAATTATTTTACTAGCCGCAGTTAAAACACATATCAAGAGAACATAGTAAGGAGCTCTGTTCATTCTGCTTTGTAGGTTGCAGTGAAAGCGCTTACAGAGTTAAAGCTCATGAAAGCCACAATCTGAGGATAGCAGCTTCTCTGCTCGAGATAATCGCTTTTCCTTAAATACATTACTAGGCGCAGATAGAACACATATCAAGAGAACATTCTTAGGATGTCTGTTAATGCTGCTTTGTAGTTTGCAGTGAAACATCTTGTAGAGATAAGGCGATGGAAAACCACAATCTGATGATAGCGCCTTCTCTGCTCGGGATAATCGGTTTACATTAAAAGCATTACTGGGCGCAGATAGAACACATAACAAGAGAGAATAATAAGGGGCTCTGTTAATGCTCCTTTGTAGTTTACAGTGAAAGCGCTAGTCGAGATAAATCTAATGAAAGCCACAATCTGATGATAGCAGCTTCTGTGCTCGAGATAATCGCTTTAACTTAAATGCATTACTAGGCGCAGATAGAACACATATCAAGAGAACACAGGAAGGAGCTCTGTTAATTCTGCTTTGTAGGTTGCAGTGAAAGCTCTTATATAGTTAAAGCTCATGAAAGCCACAATCTGATGATAGCAGCTTCTCTGTTCAAGATAATCGCTTTAACTTATATGCATTACTAGGCGCAGATAGAACACATATCAAGAGACCATAGTAAGGGGCTCTGTTAATGCTGCTTTCTAGGTTGCAGTGAAAGCGCTTATAGAGTTAGAGCTCATTAAAGACACAGTCTGATGATAGCAGCTTCTCTGCTAGAGATAATCACTTTTCCTTACATGCTTATGTAAGCGCAGTTAGAACACAATTCAGGACACTCTAATAAAAAGCTAGTCAGCGCTGATTTCTAGGTAGCAGTTAAAGCGCTCGTAGAGATAAAGCTCATGAAAGCCACAATCTGATGATAGCAGCTTCTCTGCTCGAGATAATCGCTTTTCCATAAAAACATTACTAGGCGCAGATAAAACACATATCAAGAGAACACAGTAAGGAGCTCTGTTAATTCTGCTTTGTAGGTTGCAGTGAAATCTCTAATAGAGTTAAAGCCAATGAAAGCCACAATCTGATGACAGCAGCTTCTGTACTCTAGTTAATCGCTTTTCCTTAAATGCTTTAGTAAGCGCTGAAGGAACACATTTCAGGACACTCTAATAAAAAGCTAGTCAGCTCTGATTTCTAGGTAGCAGTTAAAGCCCTTGTAGAGATAAAGCTCATGAAAGCCACAATCTGTTGATAGCAGCTTCTCTTCTCGAGATAATCGGTTTTCCTTAATTATTTTACTAGCCGCAGTTAAAACACATATCAAGAGAACATAGTAAGGAGCTCTGTTCATTCTGCTTTGTAGGTTGCAGTGAAAGCGCTTACAGAGTTAAAGCTCATGAAAGCCACAGTCTGAGGATAGCAGCTTCTCTGCTCGAGATAATCGCTTTAACTTAAATGCATTACTAGGCGCAGATAAAAAACATATTAAGAGAACACAGTGAGGAGCTCTGTTAATTCTGCTTTGTAGGTTGCACTAAAAGCTCTTATAGAGTTAAAGCCAATGAAAGCCACAATCTGATGATAGCAGCTTCTGTGCTCGAGATAATCGCTTTAACTTAAATGCATTACTAGGCGCAGATAAAACACATATCAAGAGAACACAGTAAGGAGCTCTGTTAATTCTGATTTCTAGGTTGCACTAAAAGCTCTTATAGAGTTAAAGCCAATGAAAGCCACAATCTGATGACAGCAGCTTCTGTACTCTAGTTAATCGCTTTTCCTTAAATGCTTTAGTAAGCGCTGAAGGAACACATTTCAGGAAACTCTAATAAAAAGCTAGTCAGCGCTGATTTTTATAGTAGCAGTTAAAGCGCTTGTAGAGATAAAGCTCATGAAAGCCACAATCTGAGGATAGCAGCTTCTCTGCTCGAGATAATCGCTTTTCCTTAAATTCATTACTAGGCGCAGATAGAACACATATCAAGAGAACATTGTTAGGATGTCTGTTAATGCTGCTTTGTAGTTTGCAGTGAAATATCTTGTAGAGATAAGGCTATGGAAAACAACAATCTGATGATAGCAGCTTCTGTGCTCGGGATAATCGGTTTACATTAAAAGCATTACTGGGCGCAGATAGAACACATATCAAGAGACCATAGTAAGGGGCTCTGTTAATGCTGCTTTCTAGGTTGCAGTGAAAGCGCTTATAGAGTTAAAGCTCATTAAAGACACAGTCTGATGATAGCAGCTTCTCTGCTAGAGATAATTACTTTTCCTTAAATGCTTATGTAAGCGCAGTTAGAACACATTTCAGGACACTCTAATAAAAAGCTAGTCAGCGCTGATTTCTAGGTAGCAGTTAAAGCGCTTGAAGAGATAAAGCTCATGAAAGCCACAATCTGATGATAGCAGCTTCTCTGCTCGAGATAATCGCTTTTCCTTAAAAACATTACTAGGCGCAGATAAAACACATATCAAGAGAACACAGTAAGGAGCTCTGTTAATTCTGCTTTGTAGGTTGCAGTGAAAGCTCTTATAGAGTTAAAGCTCATGAAAGCCACAATCTGATGATAGCAGCTTCTGTGCTCGAGATAATCGCTTTAACTTAAATGCATTACTAGGCGCAGATAAAACACATATCAAGAGAACACAGTAAGGAGCTCTGTTAATTCTGATTTCTAGGTTGCACTAAAAGCTCTTATAGAGTTAAAGCCAATGAAAGCCACAATCTGATGACAGCAGCTTCTGTACTCTAGTTAATCGCTTTTCCTTAAATGCTTTAGTAAGCGCTGAAGGAACACATTTCAGGAAACTCTAATAAAAAGCTAGTCAGCGCTGATTTCTATAGTAGCAGTTAAAGCGCTTGTAGACATAAAGCTCATGAAAGCCACAATCTGAGGATAGCAGCTTCTCTGCTCGAGATAATCGCTTTTCCTTAAATTCATTACTAGGGGCAGATAGATCACATATCAAGAGAACATTGTTAGGATATCTGTTAATGCTGCTTTGTAGTTTGCAGTGAAATATCTTGTAGAGATAAGGCTATGGAAAACCACAATCTGATGATAGCATCTTCTGTGCTCGGGATAATCGGTTTACATTAAAAGCATTACTGGGCGCAGATAGAACACATAACAAGAGAGAATAATAAGGGGCTCTGTTAATGCTCCTTTGTAGTTTGCAGTGAAAGCGCTAGTCGAGATACATCTAATGAAAGCCACAATCTGATGATAGCAGCTTCTCTGTTCGAGATAATCGCTTTAACTTAAAAACATTACTAGGCGCAGATAAAACACATATGAAGAGAACACAGTAAGGAGCTCTGTTAATTCTGCTTTGTAGGTTGCAGTGAAAGCTCTTATAGAGTTAAAGCTCATGAAAGTCACAATCTGATGATAGCAGCTTCTCTGCTCGAGATAATCGCTTTAACTTAAATGCGTTACTATTCGCAGATAGAACACATATCAAGAGACCATAGTAAGGGGCTCTGTTAATGCTGCTTTCTCGGTTACAATGAAAGCGCTTATAGAGTTAAAGCTCATTAAAGACACAGTCTGATGATAGCAGCTTCTCTGCTAGAGATAATCACTTTTCCTTAAATGCTTATGTAAGCGCAGTTAGAACACATTTCAGGACACTCTAATAAAAAGCTAGTCAGCGCTGATTTCTAGGTAGCAGTTAAAGCGCTTGTAGAGATAAAGCTCATGAAAGCCACAATCTGATGATAGCAGCTTCTCTGCTCGAGATAATCGCTTTTCCTTAAATACATTACTAGGCGCAGATAGAACACATATCAAGAGAACATTGTTAGGATATCTGTTAATGCTGCTTTGTAGTTTGCAGTGAAATATCTTGTAGAGATAAGGCTATGGAAAACCATAATCTGATGATAGCAGATTCTCTGCTCGGGATAATCGGTTTATATTAAAAGCATTACTGGGCGCAGATAGAACACATAACAAGAGAGAATAATAAGGGGCTCTGTTAATGCTCCTTTGTAGTTTACAGTGAAAGCACTAGTCGAGATAAATCTAATGAAAGCCACAATCTGATTATAGCACATTCTCTGTTCGAGAAAATCGCTTTTCCTTAAAAACATTACTAGGCGCAGATAAAACACATATCAAGAGAACACAGTAAGGAACTCTGTTAATTCTGCTTTTTAGTATGCAGTGAAAGCGCTTATAGAGTTAAAGCTCATGAAAGCCACAATGTGATGATAGCAGCTTCTCTGCTCGAGATAATCGCTTTAACTTAAATGCATTACTAGGCGCAGATAGAACACATATCAACAGACCATAGTAAGGGGCTCTGTTAATGCTGCTTTCTAGGTTGCAGTGAAAGCGCTTATAGAGTTAAAGCTCATTAAAGACACAGTCTGATGATAGCAGCTTCTCTGCTAGAGATAATCACTTTTCCTTACATGCTTATGTAAGCGCAGTTAGAACACATTTCAGGACACTCTAATAAAAAGCTAGTCAGCGCTGATTTCTAGGTAGCAGTTAAAGCACTTGTAGAGATAAAGCTCATGAAAGCCACAATCTGATGATAGCAGCTTCTCTGCTCGAGATAATCGCTTTTCCTTAAATACATTACTAGGCGCAGATAGAACACATATCAAGAGAACATTGTTAGGATGTCTGTTAATGCTGCTTTGTAGTTTGCAGTGAAATATCTTGTAGAGATAAGGCTATGGAAAACCACAATCTGATGATAACATCTTCTGTGCTCGGGATAATCGGTTTACATTAAAAGCATTACTGGGCGCAGATAGAACACATAACAGGAGAGAATAATAAGGGGCTCTGTTAATGCTCCTTTGTAGTTTGCAGTGAAAGCGCTAGTCGAGATAAATCTAATGAAAGCCACAATCTGATGATAGCAGCTAATCTGTTCGAGAAAATCGCTTTTCCTTAAAAACATTACTAGGCGCAGATAAAACACATATCAAGAGAATACAGTAAAGAGCTCCGTTAATTCTGCTTTGTAAGTTCCAGTGAAAGCTCTTATACAGTTAAAGCTCATGAAACCACAATCTAATGATAGCAGCTTCTGTGCTCGAGATTATCGCTTTAAATTAAGTCCATTACTAGGCTCAGATAGAACACATAACAAGAGAACACAGGAAGGAGCTCTGTTAATTCTGCTTTGTAGGTTGCACTGAAAGCTCTTATAGAGTTAAAGCTCATGAAAGCCATAATCTGATGATAGCAGCTTCTCTGCTCGAGATAATCGCTTTTCCTTAAATACATTACTAGGCGCAGATAAAACACATATGAAGAGAACATAGTAAGGAGCTCTGTTCATTCTGCTTTGTAGGTTGCAGTGAAAGCGCTTACAGAGTTAAAGCTCATGAAAGCCACAACCTGAGGATAGCAGCTTCTCTGCTCGAGATAATCGCTTTTCCTTAAATTCATTTCTAGGCGCAGTTAAAACACATATCAAGAGAACATAGTAAGGAGCTCTGTTCATTCTGCTTTGTAGGTTTCAGTGAAAGCGCTTACAGAGTTAAAGCTCATGAAAGCCACAATCTGATGATAGCAGCTTCTCTGCTCGAGATAATCGCTTTAACTTAAATGCATTACTAGGCGCAGATAAAACACATATCAAGAGAACACAGTAAGGTGCTCTGTTAATTCTGCTTTCTAGGTTGCACTAAAAGCTCTTATAGAGTTAAAGCCAATGAAAGCCACAATCTGATGACAGCAGCTTCT
Organism: Coccyzus lansbergi; assembly: GCA_033558105.1. Taxonomy (NCBI): domain Eukaryota; kingdom Metazoa; phylum Chordata; class Aves; order Cuculiformes; family Coccyzidae; genus Coccyzus; species Coccyzus lansbergi. The sequence continues at coordinate 1,204,456 of JAUMJK010000613.1, read as the reverse complement.
GTACTCTAGTTAATCGCTTTTCCTTAAATGCTTTAGTAAGCGCTGAAGGAACACATTTCAGGAAACTCTAATAAAAAGCTAGTCAGCGCTGATTTCTATAGTAGCAGTTAAAGCGCTTGTAGAGATAAAGCTCATGAAAGCCACAATCTGAGGATAGCAGCTTCTCTGCTCGAGATAATCGCTTTTCCTGAAATACATTACAAGGCGCAGATAGATCACATATCAAGAGAACATTGTTAGGATGTCTGTTAATGCTGCTTTGTAGTTTGCAGTGAAATATCTTGTAGAGCTACGGCTATGGAAAACCACAATCTGATGATAGCAGCTTCTGTGCTCGGGATAATCGGTTTACATTAAAAGCATTACTGGGCGCAGATAGAACACATAACAAGAGAGAATAATAAGGGGCTCTGTTAATGCTCCTTTGTAGTTTGCAGTGAAAGCGCTAGTCGAGATAAATCTAATGAAAGCCACAATCTGATGATAGCAGCTTCTCTGCTCGAGATAATCGCTTTTCCTTAAAAACATTACTAGGCGCAGATAAAACACATATCAAGAGAATACAGTAAAGAGCTCCGTTAATTCTGCTTTGTAGGTTGCAGTGAAAGCTCTTATAGAGTTAAAGCTCATGAAAGCCACAATCTGATTATAGCAGCTTCTCTGCTCGAGATAATCGCTTTTCCTTAAATGCATTACTAGGCGCAGATAAAACACATATCAAGAGAACACAGTAAGGAGCTCTGTTAATTCTGCTTTGTAGGTTGCAGTGAAAGCTCTTATAGAGTTAAAGCTCATGAAAGCCACAATCTGATGATAGCAGCTTCTCTGTTCGAGAAAATCGCTTTTCCTTAAAAACATTACTAGGCGCAGATAAAACACATATCAAGAGAACACAGTAAGGAACTCTGTTAATTCTGCTTTTTAGTATGCAGTGAAAGCGCTTATAGAGTTAAAGCTCATGAAAGCCACAATCTGATGATAGCAGCTTCTCTGCTCGAGATAATCGCTTTTTCTTAATTATTTTACTAGCCGCAGTTAAAACACATATCAAGAGAACATAGTAAGGAGCTCTGTTCATTCTGCTTTGTAGGTTGCAGTGAAAGCGCTTACAGAGTTAAAGCTCATGAAAGCCACAATCTGATGATAGCAGCTTCTCTGTTCGAGAAAATCGCTTTTCCTTAAAAACATTACTAGGCTCAGATAAAACACATATCAAGAGAACACAGTAAGGAGCTCTGTTAATTCTGCTTTGTAGGTTGCAGTGAAAGCTCTTATAGAGTTAAAGCTCATGAAAGCCACAATCTGATGATAGCAGCTTCTCTGCTCGAGATAATCGCTTTTTCTTAATTATTTTACTAGCCGCAGTTAAAACACATATCAAGAGAACATAGTAAGGAGCTCTGTTCATTCTGCTTTGTAGGTTGCAGTGAAAGCGCTTACAGAGTTAAAGCTCATGAAAGCCACAATCTGAGGATAGCAGCTTCTCTGCTCGAGATAATCGCTTTTCCTTAAATACATTACTAGGCGCAGATAGAACACATATCAAGAGAACATTCTTAGGATGTCTGTTAATGCTGCTTTGTAGTTTGCAGTGAAACATCTTGTAGAGATAAGGCGATGGAAAACCACAATCTGATGATAGCGCCTTCTCTGCTCGGGATAATCGGTTTACATTAAAAGCATTACTGGGCGCAGATAGAACACATAACAAGAGAGAATAATAAGGGGCTCTGTTAATGCTCCTTTGTAGTTTACAGTGAAAGCGCTAGTCGAGATAAATCTAATGAAAGCCACAATCTGATGATAGCAGCTTCTGTGCTCGAGATAATCGCTTTAACTTAAATGCATTACTAGGCGCAGATAGAACACATATCAAGAGAACACAGGAAGGAGCTCTGTTAATTCTGCTTTGTAGGTTCCAGTGAAAGCTCTTATATAGTTAAAGCTCATGAAAGCCTCAATCTGATGATAGCAGCTTCTCTGTTCGAGATAATCGCTTTAACTTATATGCATTACTAGGCGCAGATAGAACACATATCAAGAGACCATAGTAAGGGGCTCTGTTAATGCTGCTTTCTAGGTTGCAGTGAAAGCGCTTATAGAGTTAGAGCTCATTAAAGACACAGTCTGATGATAGCAGCTTCTCTGCTAGAGATAATCACTTTTCCTTACATGCTTATGTAAGCGCAGTTAGAACACAATTCAGGACACTCTAATAAAAAGCTAGTCAGCGCTGATTTCTAGGTAGCAGTTAAAGCGCTCGTAGAGATAAAGCTCATGAAAGCCACAATCTGATGATAGCAGCTTCTCTGCTCGAGATAATCGCTTTTCCTTAAAAACATTACTAGGCGCAGATAAAACACATATCAAGAGAACACAGTAAGGAGCTCTGTTAATTCTGCTTTGTAGGTTGCAGTGAAATCTCTAATAGAGTTAAAGCCAATGAAAGCCACAATCTGATGACAGCAGCTTCTGTACTCTAGTTAATCGCTTTTCCTTAAATGCTTTAGTAAGCGCTGAAGGAACACATTTCAGGACACTCTAATAAAAAGCTAGTCAGCTCTGATTTCTAGGTAGCAGTTAAAGCCCTTGTAGAGATAAAGCTCATGAAAGCCACAATCTGTTGATAGCAGCTTCTCTTCTCGAGATAATCGGTTTTCCTTAATTATTTTACTAGCCGCAGTTAAAACACATATCAAGAGAACATAGTAAGGAGCTCTGTTCATTCTGCTTTGTAGGTTGCAGTGAAAGCGCTTACAGAGTTAAAGCTCATGAAAGCCACAGTCTGAGGATAGCAGCTTCTCTGCTCGAGATAATCGCTTTAACTTAAATGCATTACTAGGCGCAGATAAAAAACATATTAAGAGAACACAGTGAGGAGCTCTGTTAATTCTGCTTTGTAGGTTGCACTAAAAGCTCTTATAGAGTTAAAGCCAATGAAAGCCACAATCTGATGACAGCAGCTTCTGTACTCCAGTTAATCGCTTTTCCTTAAATGCTTTAGTAAGCGCTGAAGGAACACATTTCAGGAAACTCTAATAAAAAGCTAGTCAGCGCTGATTTTTATAGTAGCAGTTAAAGCGCTTGTAGAGATAAAGCTCATGAAAGCCACAATCTGAGGATAGCAGCTTCTCTGCTCGAGATAATCGCTTTTCCTTAAATTCATTACTAGGCGCAGATAGAACACATATCAAGAGAACATTGTTAGGATGTCTGTTAATGCTGCTTTGTAGTTTGCAGTGAAATATCTTGTAGAGATAAGGCTATGGAAAACAACAATCTGATGATAGCAGCTTCTGTGCTCGGGATAATCGGTTTACATTAAAAGCATTACTGGGCGCAGATAGAACACATATCAAGAGACCATAGTAAGGGGCTCTGTTAATGCTGCTTTCTAGGTTGCAGTGAAAGCGCTTATAGAGTTAAAGCTCATTAAAGACACAGTCTGATGATAGCAGCTTCTCTGCTAGAGATAATTACTTTTCCTTAAATGCTTATGTAAGCGCAGTTAGAACACATTTCAGGACACTCTAATAAAAAGCTAGTCAGCGCTGATTTCTAGGTAGCAGTTAAAGCGCTTGAAGAGATAAAGCTCATGAAAGCCACAATCTGATGATAGCAGCTTCTCTGCTCGAGATAATCGCTTTTCCTTAAAAACATTACTAGGCGCAGATAAAACACATATCAAGAGAACACAGTAAGGAGCTCTGTTAATTCTGCTTTGTAGGTTGCAGTGAAAGCTCTTATAGAGTTAAAGCTCATGAAAGCCACAATCTGATGATAGCAGCTTCTGTGCTCGAGATAATCGCTTTAACTTAAATGCATTACTAGGCGCAGATAAAACACATATCAAGAGAACACAGTAAGGAGCTCTGTTAATTCTGATTTCTAGGTTGCACTAAAAGCTCTTATAGAGTTAAAGCCAATGAAAGCCACAATCTGATGACAGCAGCTTCTGTACTCTAGTTAATCGCTTTTCCTTAAATGCTTTAGTAAGCGCTGAAGGAACACATTTCAGGAAACTCTAATAAAAAGCTAGTCAGCGCTGATTTCTATAGTAGCAGTTAAAGCGCTTGTAGAGATAAAGCTCATGAAAGCCACAATCTGAGGATAGCAGATTCTCTGCTCGAGATAATCGCTTTTCCTTAAATTCATTACTAGGGGCAGATAGATCACATATCAAGAGAACATTGTTAGGATATCTGTTAATGCTGCTTTGTAGTTTGCAGTGAAATATCTTGTAGAGATAAGGCTATGGAAAACCACAATCTGATGATAGCATCTTCTGTGCTCGGGATAATCGGTTTACATTAAAAGCATTACTGGGCGCAGATAGAACACATAACAAGAGAGAATAATAAGGGGCTCTGTTAATGCTCCTTTGTAGTTTGCAGTGAAAGCGCTAGTCGAGATACATCTAATGAAAGCCACAATCTGATGATAGCAGCTTCTCTGTTCGAGATAATCGCTTTAACTTAAAAACATTACTAGGCGCAGATAAAACACATATGAAGAGAACACAGTAAGGAGCTCTGTTAATTCTGCTTTGTAGGTTGCAGTGAAAGCTCTTATAGAGTTAAAGCTCATGAAAGCCACAATCTGATGATAGCAGCTTCTCTGCTCGAGATAATCGCTTTAACTTAAATGCGTTACTATTCGCAGATAGAACACATATCAAGAGACCATAGTAAGGGGCTCTGTTAATGCTGCTTTCTCGGTTGCAATGAAAGCGCTTATAGAGTTAAAGCTCATTAAAGACACAGTCTGATGATAGCAGCTTCTCTGCTAGAGATAATCACTTTTCCTTAAATGCTTATGTAAGCGCAGTTAGAACACATTTCAGGACACTCTAATAAAAAGCTAGTCAGCGCTGATTTCTAGGTAGCAGTTAAAGCGCTTGTAGAGATAAAGCTCATGAAAGCCACAATCTGATGATAGCAGCTTCTCTGCTCGAGATAATCGCTTTTCCTTAAATACATTACTAGGCGCAGATAGAACACATATCAAGAGAACATTGTTAGGATATCTGTTAATGCTGCTTTGTAGTTTGCAGTGAAATATCTTGTAGAGATAAGGCTATGGAAAACCATAATCTGATGATAGCAGATTCTCTGCTCGGGATAATCGGTTTATATTAAAAGCATTACTGGGCGCAGATAGAACACATAACAAGAGAGAATAATAAGGGGCTCTGTTAATGCTCCTTTGTAGTTTACAGTGAAAGCACTAGTCGAGATAAATCTAATGAAAGCCACAATCTGATTATAGCACATTCTCTGTTCGAGAAAATCGCTTTTCCTTAAAAACATTACTAGGCGCAGATAAAACACATATCAAGAGAACACAGTAAGGAACTCTGTTAATTCTGCTTTTTAGTATGCAGTGAAAGCGCTTATAGAGTTAAAGCTCATGAAAGCCACAATCTGATGATAGCAGCTTCTCTGCTCGAGATAATCGCTTTTTCTTAATTATTTTACTAGCCGCAGTTAAAACACATATCAAGAGAACATAGTAAGGAGCTCTGTTCATTCTGCTTTGTAGGTTGCAGTGAAAGCGCTTACAGAGTTAAAGCTCATGAAAGCCACAATCTGATGATAGCAGCTTCTCTGTTCGAGAAAATCGCTTTTCCTTAAAAACATTACTAGGCTCAGATAAAACACATATCAAGAGAACACAGTAAGGAGCTCTGTTAATTCTGCTTTGTAGGTTGCAGTGAAAGCTCTTATAGAGTTAAAGCTCATGAAAGCCACAATCTGATGATAGCAGCTTCTCTGCTCGAGATAATCGCTTTTTCTTAATTATTTTACTAGCCGCAGTTAAAACACATATCAAGAGAACATAGTAAGGAGCTCTGTTCATTCTGCTTTGTAGGTTGCAGTGAAAGCGCTTACAGAGTTAAAGCTCATGAAAGCCACAATCTGAGGATAGCAGCTTCTCTGCTCGAGATAATCGCTTTTCCTTAAATACATTACTAGGCGCAGATAGAACACATATCAAGAGAACATTCTTAGGATGTCTGTTAATGCTGCTTTGTAGTTTGCAGTGAAACATCTTGTAGAGATAAGGCGATGGAAAACCACAATCTGATGATAGCGCCTTCTCTGCTCGGGATAATCGGTTTACATTAAAAGCATTACTGGGCGCAGATAGAACACATAACAAGAGAGAATAATAAGGGGCTCTGTTAATGCTCCTTTGTAGTTTACAGTGAAAGCGCTAGTCGAGATAAATCTAATGAAAGCCACAATCTGATGATAGCAGCTTCTGTGCTCGAGATAATCGCTTTAACTTAAATGCATTACTAGGCGCAGATAGAACACATATCAAGAGAACACAGGAAGGAGCTCTGTTAATTCTGCTTTGTAGGTTCCAGTGAAAGCTCTTATATAGTTAAAGCTCATGAAAGCCTCAATCTGATGATAGCAGCTTCTCTGTTCGAGATAATCGCTTTAACTTATATGCATTACTAGGCGCAGATAGAACACATATCAAGAGACCATAGTAAGGGGCTCTGTTAATGCTGCTTTCTAGGTTGCAGTGAAAGCGCTTATAGAGTTAGAGCTCATTAAAGACACAGTCTGATGATAGCAGCTTCTCTGCTAGAGATAATCACTTTTCCTTACATGCTTATGTAAGCGCAGTTAGAACACAATTCAGGACACTCTAATAAAAAGCTAGTCAGCGCTGATTTCTAGGTAGCAGTTAAAGCGCTCGTAGAGATAAAGCTCATGAAAGCCACAATCTGATGATAGCAGCTTCTCTGCTCGAGATAATCGCTTTTCCTTAAAAACATTACTAGGCGCAGATAAAACACATATCAAGAGAACACAGTAAGGAGCTCTGTTAATTCTGCTTTGTAGGTTGCAGTGAAATCTCTAATAGAGTTAAAGCCAATGAAAGCCACAATCTGATGACAGCAGCTTCTGTACTCTAGTTAATCGCTTTTCCTTAAATGCTTTAGTAAGCGCTGAAGGAACACATTTCAGGACACTCTAATAAAAAGCTAGTCAGCTCTGATTTCTAGGTAGCAGTTAAAGCCCTTGTAGAGATAAAGCTCATGAAAGCCACAATCTGTTGATAGCAGCTTCTCTTCTCGAGATAATCGGTTTTCCTTAATTATTTTACTAGCCGCAGTTAAAACACATATCAAGAGAACATAGTAAGGAGCTCTGTTCATTCTGCTTTGTAGGTTGCAGTGAAAGCGCTTACAGAGTTAAAGCTCATGAAAGCCACAGTCTGAGGATAGCAGCTTCTCTGCTCGAGATAATCGCTTTAACTTAAATGCATTACTAGGCGCAGATAAAAAACATATTAAGAGAACACAGTGAGGAGCTCTGTTAATTCTGCTTTGTAGGTTGCACTAAAAGCTCTTATAGAGTTAAAGCCAATGAAAGCCACAATCTGATGACAGCAGCTTCTGTACTCCAGTTAATCGCTTTTCCTTAAATGCTTTAGTAAGCGCTGAAGGAACACATTTCAGGAAACTCTAATAAAAAGCTAGTCAGCGCTGATTTTTATAGTAGCAGTTAAAGCGCTTGTAGAGATAAAGCTCATGAAAGCTACAATCTGAGGATAGCAGCTTCTCTGCTCGAGATAATCGCTTTTCCTTAAATTCATTACTAGGCGCAGATAGAACACATATCAAGAGAACATTGTTAGGATGTCTGTTAATGCTGCTTTGTAGTTTGCAGTGAAATATCTTGTAGAGATAAGGCTATGGAAAACAACAATCTGATGATAGCAGCTTCTGTGCTCGGGATAATCGGTTTACATTAAAAGCATTACTGGGCGCAGATAGAACACATATCAAGAGACCATAGTAAGGGGCTCTGTTAATGCTGCTTTCTAGGTTGCAGTGAAAGCGCTTATAGAGTTAAAGCTCATTAAAGACACAGTCTGATGATAGCAGCTTCTCTGCTAGAGATAATTACTTTTCCTTAAATGCTTATGTAAGCGCAGTTAGAACACATTTCAGGACACTCTAATAAAAAGCTAGTCAGCGCTGATTTCTAGGTAGCAGTTAAAGCGCTTGAAGAGATAAAGCTCATGAAAGCCACAATCTGATGATAGCAGCTTCTCTGCTCGAGATAATCGCTTTTCCTTAAAAACATTACTAGGCGCAGATAAAACACATATCAAGAGAACACAGTAAGGAGCTCTGTTAATTCTGCTTTGTAGGTTGCAGTGAAAGCTCTTATAGAGTTAAAGCTCATGAAAGCCACAATCTGATGATAGCAGCTTCTGTGCTCGAGATAATCGCTTTAACTTAAATGCATTACTAGGCGCAGATAAAACACATATCAAGAGAACACAGTAAGGAGCTCTGTTAATTCTGATTTCTAGGTTGCACTAAAAGCTCTTATAGAGTTAAAGCCAATGAAAGCCACAATCTGATGACAGCAGCTTCTGTACTCTAGTTAATCGCTTTTCCTTAAATGCTTTAGTAAGCGCTGAAGGAACACATTTCAGGAAACTCTAATAAAAAGCTAGTCAGCGCTGATTTCTATAGTAGCAGTTAAAGCGCTTGTAGAGATAAAGCTCATGAAAGCCACAATCTGAGGATAGCAGATTCTCTGCTCGAGATAATCGCTTTTCCTTAAATTCATTACTAGGGGCAGATAGATCACATATCAAGAGAACATTGTTAGGATATCTGTTAATGCTGCTTTGTAGTTTGCAGTGAAATATCTTGTAGAGATAAGGCTATGGAAAACCACAATCTGATGATAGCATCTTCTGTGCTCGGGATAATCGGTTTACATTAAAAGCATTACTGGGCGCAGATAGAACACATAACAAGAGAGAATAATAAGGGGCTCTGTTAATGCTCCTTTGTAGTTTGCAGTGAAAGCGCTAGTCGAGATACATCTAATGAAAGCCACAATCTGATGATAGCAGCTTCTCTGTTCGAGATAATCGCTTTAACTTAAAAACATTACTAGGCGCAGATAAAACACATATGAAGAGAACACAGTAAGGAGCTCTGTTAATTCTGCTTTGTAGGTTGCAGTGAAAGCTCTTATAGAGTTAAAGCTCATGAAAGCCACAATCTGATGATAGCAGCTTCTCTGCTCGAGATAATCGCTTTAACTTAAATGCGTTACTATTCGCAGATAGAACACATATCAAGAGACCATAGTAAGGGGCTCTGTTAATGCTGCTTTCTCGGTTGCAATGAAAGCGCTTATAGAGTTAAAGCTCATTAAAGACACAGTCTGATGATAGCAGCTTCTCTGCTAGAGATAATCACTTTTCCTTAAATGCTTATGTAAGCGCAGTTAGAACACATTTCAGGACACTCTAATAAAAAGCTAGTCAGCGCTGATTTCTAGGTAGCAGTTAAAGCGCTTGTAGAGATAAAGCTCATGAAAGCCACAATCTGATGATAGCAGCTTCTCTGCTCGAGATAATCGCTTTTCCTTAAATACATTACTAGGCGCAGATAGAACACATATCAAGAGAACATTGTTAGGATATCTGTTAATGCTGCTTTGTAGTTTGCAGTGAAATATCTTGTAGAGATAAGGCTATGGAAAACCATAATCTGATGATAGCAGATTCTCTGCTCGGGATAATCGGTTTATATTAAAAGCATTACTGGGCGCAGATAGAACACATAACAAGAGAGAATAATAAGGGGCTCTGTTAATGCTCCTTTGTAGTTTACAGTGAAAGCACTAGTCGAGATAAATCTAATGAAAGCCACAATCTGATTATAGCACATTCTCTGTTCGAGAAAATCGCTTTTCCTTAAAAACATTACTAGGCGCAGATAAAACACATATCAAGAGAACACAGTAAGGAACTCTGTTAATTCTGCTTTTTAGTATGCAGTGAAAGCGCTTATAGAGTTAAAGCTCATGAAAGCCACAATGTGATGATAGCAGCTTCTCTGCTCGAGATAATCGCTTTAACTTAAATGCATTACTAGGCGCAGATAGAACACATATCAACAGACCATAGTAAGGGGCTCTGTTAATGCTGCTTTCTAGGTTGCAGTGAAAGCGCTTATAGAGTTAAAGCTCATTAAAGACACAGTCTGATGATAGCAGCTTCTCTGCTAGAGATAATCACTTTTCCTTACATGCTTATGTAAGCGCAGTTAGAACACATTTCAGGACACTCTAATAAAAAGCTAGTCAGCGCTGATTTCTAGGTAGCAGTTAAAGCGCTTGTAGAGATAAAGCTCATGAAAGCCACAATCTGATGATAGCAGCTTCTCTGCTCGAGATAATCGCTTTTCCTTAAATACATTACTAGGCGCAGATAGAACACATATCAAGAGAACATTGTTAGGATGTCTGTTAATGCTGCTTTGTAGTTTGCAGTGAAATATCTTGTAGAGATAAGGCTATGGAAAACCACAATCTGATGATAACATCTTCTGTGCTCGGGATAATCGGTTTACATTAAAAGCATTACTGGGCGCAGATAGAACACATAACAGGAGAGAATAATAAGGGGCTCTGTTAATGCTCCTTTGTAGTTTGCAGTGAAAGCGCTAGTCGAGATAAATCTAATGAAAGCCACAATCTGATGATAGCAGCTAATCTGTTCGAGAAAATCGCTTTTCCTTAAAAACATTACTAGGCGCAGATAAAACACATATCAAGAGAATACAGTAAAGAGCTCTGTTAATTCTGCTTTGTAAGTTCCAGTGAAAGCTCTTATAGAGTTAAAGCACATGAAACCACAATCTAATGATAGCAGCATCTGTGCTCGAGATTATCGCTTTAAATTAAGTCCATTACTAGGCTCAGATAGAACACATATCAAGAGAACACAGGAAGGAGCTCTGTTAATTCTGCTTTCTAGGTTGCACTAAAAGCTCTTATAGAGTTAAAGCCAATGAAAGCCACAATCTGATGACAGCAGCTTCTGTACTCTAGTTAATCGCTTTTCCTTAAATGCTTTAGTAAGCGCTGAAGGAACACATTTCAGGAAACTCTAATAAAAAGCTAGTCAGCGCTGATTTCTATAGTAGCAGTTAAAGCGCTTGTAGAGATAAAGCTCATGAAAGCCACAATCTGAGGATAGCAGCTTCTCTGCTCGAGATAATCGCTTTTCCTGAAATACATTACAAGGCGCAGATAGATCACATATCAAGAGAACATTGTTAGGATGTCTGTTAATGCTGCTTTGTAGTTTGCAGTGAAATATCTTGTAGAGCTACGGCTATGGAAAACCACAATCTGATGATAGCAGCTTCTCTGCTCGAGATAATCGCTTTTCCTTAAAAACATTACTAGGCGCAGATAAAACACATATCAAGAGAATACAGTAAAGAGCTCTGTTAATTCTGCTTTGTAGGTTGCAGTGAAAGCTCTTATAGAGTTAATGCTCATGAAAGCCACAATCTGATTATAGCAGCTTCTCTGCTCGAGATAATCGCTTTTCCTTAAATGCATTACTAGGCGCAGATAAAACACATATCAAGAGAACACAGTAAGGAGCTCTGTTAATTCTGCTTTGTAGGTTGCAGTGAAAGCTCTTATAGAGCTAAAGCTCATGAAAGCCACAATCTGATGATAGCAGCTTCTCTGCTCGAGATAATCGCTTTTTCTTAATTATTTTACTAGCCGCAGTTAAAACACATATCAAGAGAACATAGTAAGGAGCTCTGTTCATTCTGCTTTGTAGGTTGCAGTGAAAGCACTTACAGAGTTAAAGCTCATGAATGCCACAATCTGAGGATAGCAGCTTCTCTGCTCGAGATAATCGCTTTTCCTTAAATTCATTTCTAGGCGCAGTTAAAACACATATCAAGAGAACATAGTAAGGAGCTCTGTTCATTCTGCTTTGTAGGTTGCAGTGAAAGCGCTTACAGAGTTAAAGCTCATGAAAGCCACAATCTGATGATAGCAGCTTCTCTGTTCGAGAAAATCGCTTTTCCTTAAAAACATTACTAGGCTCAGATAAAACACATATCAAGAGAACACAGTAAGGAGCTCTGTTAATTCTGCTTTGTAGGTTGCTGTGAAAGCTCTTATAGAGTTAAAGCTCATGAAAGCCACAATCTGATGATAGCAGCTTCTCTGCTCGAGATAATGGCTTTTTCTTAATTATTTTACTAGCCGCAGTTAAAACACATATCAAGAGAACATAGTAAGGAGCTCTGTTCATTCTGCTTTGTAGGTTGCAGTGAAAGCGCTTACAGAGTTAAAGCTCATGAAAGCCACAATCTGAGGATAGCAGCTTCTCTGCTCGAGATAATCGCTTTTCCTTAAATACATTACTAGGCGCAGATAGAACACATATCAAGAGAACATTCTTAGGATGTCTGTTAATGCTGCTTTGTAGTTTGCAGTGAAACATCTTGTAGAGATAAGGCGATGGAAAACCACAATCTGATGATAGCGCCTTCTCTGCTCGGGATAATCGGTTTACATTAAAAGCATTACTGGGCGCAGATAGAACACATAACAAGAGAGAATAATAAGGGGCTCTGTTAATGCTCCTTTGTAGTTTACAGTGAAAGCGCTAGTCGAGATAAATCTAATGAAAGCCACAATCTGATGATAGCAGCTTCTGTGCTCGAGATAATCGCTTTAACTTAAATGCATTACTAGGCGCAGATAGAACACATATCAAGAGAATACAGGAAGGACCTCTGTTAATTCTGCTTTGTAGGTTGCACTGAAAGCTCTTATATAGTTAAAGCTCATGAAAGCCACAATCTGATGATAGCAGCTTCTCTGTTCGAGATAATCGCTTTAACTTATATGCATTACTAGGCGCAGATAGAACACATATCAAGAGACCATAGTAAGGGGCTCTGTTAATGCTGCTTTCTAGGTTGCAGTGAAAGCGCTTATAGAGTTAGAGCTCATTAAAGACACAGTCTGATGATAGCAGCTTCTCTGCTAGAGATAATCACTTTTCCTTACATGCTTATGTAAGCGCAGTTAGAACACAATTCAGGACACTCTAATAAAAAGCTAGTCAGCGCTGATTTCTAGGTAGCAGTTAAAGCGCTCGTAGAGATAAAGCTCATGAAAGCCACAATCTGATGATAGCAGCTTCTCTGCTCGAGATAATCGCTTTTCCATAAAAACATTACTAGGCGCAGATAAAACACATATCAAGAGAACACAGTAAGGAGCTCTGTTAATTCTGCTTTGTAGGTTGCAGTGAAATCTCTAATAGAGTTAAAGCCAATGAAAGCCACAATCTGATGACAGCAGCTTCTGTACTCTAGTTAATCGCTTTTCCTTAAATGCTTTAGTAAGCGCTGAAGGAACACATTTCAGGACACTCTAATAAAAAGCTAGTCAGCTCTGATTTCTAGGTAGCAGTTAAAGCCCTTGTAGAGATAAAGCTCATGAAAGCCACAATCTGTTGATAGCAGCTTCTCTTCTCGAGATAATCGGTTTTCCTTAATTATTTTACTAGCCGCAGTTAAAACACATATCAAGAGAACATAGTAAGGAGCTCTGTTCATTCTGCTTTGTAGGTTGCAGTGAAAGCGCTTACAGAGTTAAAGCTCATGAAAGCCACAGTCTGAGGATAGCAGCTTCTCTGCTCGAGATAATCGCTTTAACTTAAATGCATTACTAGGCGCAGATAAAAAACATATTAAGAGAACACAGTGAGGAGCTCTGTTAATTCTGCTTTGTAGGTTGCACTAAAAGCTCTTATAGAGTTAAAGCCAATGAAAGCCACAATCTGATGACAGCAGCTTCTGTACTCCAGTTAATCGCTTTTCCTTAAATGCTTTAGTAAGCGCTGAAGGAACACATTTCAGGAAACTCTAATAAAAAGCTAGTCAGCGCTGATTTTTATAGTAGCAGTTAAAGCGCTTGTAGAGATAAAGCTCATGAAAGCCACAATCTGAGGATAGCAGCTTCTCTGCTCGAGATAATCGCTTTTCCTTAAATTCATTACTAGGCGCAGATAGAACACATCACAAGAGAACATTGTTAGGATGTCTGTTAATGCTGCTTTGTAGTTTGCAGTGAAATATCTTGTAGAGATAAGGCTATGGAAAACAACAATCTGATGATAGCAGCTTCTGTGCTCGGGATAATCGGTTTACATTAAAAGCATTACTGGGCGCAGATAGAACACATATCAAGAGACCATAGTAAGGGGCTCTGTTAATGCTGCTTTCTAGGTTGCAGTGAAAGCGCTTATAGAGTTAAAGCTCATTAAAGACACAGTCTGATGATAGCAGCTTCTCTGCTAGAGATAATTACTTTTCCTTAAATGCTTATGTAAGCGCAGTTAGAACACATTTCAGGACACTCTAATAAAAAGCTAGTCAGCGCTGATTTCTAGGTAGCAGTTAAAGCGCTTGAAGAGATAAAGCTCATGAAAGCCACAATCTGATGATAGCAGCTTCTCTGCTCGAGATAATCGCTTTTCCTTAAAAACATTACTAGGCGCAGATAGAACACATATCAAGAGAACACAGTAAGGAGCTCTGTTAATTCTGCTTTGTAGGTTGCAGTGAAAGCTCTTATAGAGTTAAAGCTCATGAAAGCCACAATCTGATGATAGCAGCTTCTGTGCTCGAGATAATCGCTTTAACTTAAATGCATTACTAGGCGCAGATAGAACACATATCAACAGACCATAGTAAGGGGCTCTGTTAATGCTGCTTTCTAGGTTGCAGTGAAAGCGCTTATAGAGTTAAAGCTCATTAAAGACACAGTCTGATGATAGCAGCTTCTCTGCTAGAGATAATCACTTTTCCTTAAATGCTTATGTAAGCGCAGTTAGAACACATTTCAGGACACTCTAATATTTTTACATAATTTTACAGTGAAAGCACTAGTCGAGATAAATCTAATGAAAGCCACAATCTGATTATAGCACATTCTCTGTTCGAGAAAATCGCTTTTCCTTAAAAACATTACTAGGCGCAGATAAAACACATATCAAGAGAACACAGTAAGGAACTCTGTTAATTCTGCTTTGTAGGTTGCAGTGAAAGCGCTTATAGAGTTAAAGCTCATGAAAGCCACAATGTGATGATAGCAGCTTCTCTGCTCGAGATAATCGCTTTAACTTAAATGCATTACTAGGCGCAGATAGAACACATATCAACAGACCATAGTAAGGGGCTCTGTTAATGCTGCTTTCTAGGTTGCAGTGAAAGCGCTTATAGAGTTAAAGCTCATTAAAGACACAGTCTGATGATAGCAGCTTCTCTGCTAGAGATAATCACTTTTCCTTAAATGCTTATGTAAGCGCAGTTAGAACACATTTCAGGACACTCTAATAAAAAGCTAGTCAGCGCTGATTTCTAGGTAGCAGTTAAAGCGCTCGTAGAGATAAAGCTCATGAAAGCCACAATCTGATGACAGCAGCTTCTCTGCTCGAGATAATCGCTTTTCCTTAAAAACATTACTAGGCGCAGATAAAACACATATCAAGAGAACACAGGAAGGAGCTCTGTTAATTCTGCTTTGTAGGTTGCAGTGAAAGCTCTTATAGAGTTAAAGCTCATGAAAGCCACAATCTGATGATAGCAGCTTCTCTGCTCGAGATAATCGCTTTTCCTTAAATGCTATAGTATGCGCAGATAGAACACATACCAAGAGAATATTGTTAGGATGGATGTTAATGCTGTTCTGTAGTTTGCAGTGAAATATCTTGTAGAGATAAGGCTATGGCAATACACAATCCGATTATAGCAGCTTCTCTGCTCGAGATAATCGCTTTTCCTTAAATGCATTACTAGGCGCAGATAAAACACATATCAAGAAAACACAGTAAGGGGCTCTGTTAATGCTGCTTTTTAGTATGCAGAGAAAGCGCTTGTCGAGATAAAGCAAATGAGAGCCGCAATCTGATGACAGCAGTTTCTCTGCTCTAAATAATCACTTTTCCTTCAATGCTTATGCTAGCGCAGTAAAAACACATTTAAGGATACTCTAATAAAAAGCTAGCCAAAGCTGCTTTGTAGGATGCAGTGATAGCGCTTGTAGAAATAAAGCAGATGAAAGCCACAATCTGATGATAGCAGCTTTTCTACTCGAGATAATCGGTTTACCTTAAATGCATTACTAGGCGCAGATAGAAAACACAACAAGAGAGAATAATAAGGAGCTCTGTCAATGCTCCTTTGTAGTTTGCAGTGAAAGCGCTAGTCGAGATAAATCTAATGAAAGCCACAATCTGATGATAGCAGCTTCTCTGTTCGAGAAAATCGCTTTTCCTTAAAAACATTACTAGGCGCAGATAAAACACATATCAAGAGAACACAGTAAGGAGCTCTGTTAATTCTGCTTTGTAGGTTGCAGTGAAAGCTCTTATAGAGTTAAAGCTTATGAAAGCCACAATCTGATGATAGCAGCTTCTTTGCTCGAGGTAATCGCTTTTCCTTAAATACATTACTAGGCGCAGATAGAACACATATCAAGAGAACATTGTTAGGATGTCTGTTAATGCTGCTTTGTAGTTTGCAGTGAAATATCTTGTAGAGATAAGGCGATGGAAAACCATAATCTGAGGATAGCAGCTTCTCTGCTCGGGATAATCGGTTAATATTAAAAGCATTACTGGGCGCAGATACAACACATAACAAGAGAGAATAATAAGGGGCTCTGTTAATGCTCCTTTGTAGTTTACAGTGAAAGCGCTAGTCGAGATAAATCTAACGAAAGCCACAATCTGATTATAGCACCTTCTCTGTTCGAGAAAATCGCTTTTCCTTAAAAACATTACTAGGCGCAGATAAAACACATATCAAGAGAACACAGTAAGGAACTCTGTTAATTCTGCTTTGTAGGTTGCAGTGAAAGCGCTTATAGAGTTAAAGCTCATGAAAGCCACAATGTGATGATAGCAGCTTCTCTGTTCGAGATAATCGCTTTAACTTAAAAACATTACTTTTCGCAGATAGAACACATATCAAGAGACCATAGTAAGGGGCTCTGTTAATGCTGCTTTCTAGGTTGCACTGAAAGCTCTTATATAGTTAAAGCTCATGAAAGACACAGTCTGATGATAGCAGCTTCTCTGTTCGAGATAATCGCTTTAACTTATATGCATTACTAGGCGCAGATAGAACACATAGCAAGAGACCATAGTAAGGGGCTCTGTTAATGCTGCTTTCTAGGTTGCAGTGAAAGCTCTTATAGAGTTAAAGCTCATGAAAGCCACAATCTGATGATAGCAGCTTCTGTGCTCGAGATAATCGCTTTAACTTAAATGCATTACTAGGCGCAGATAAAACACATATCAAGAGAACACAGTAAGGAGCTCTGTTAATTCTGATTTCTAGGTTGCACTAAAAGCTCTTATAGAGTTAAAGCCAATGAAAGCCACAATCTGATGACAGCAGCTTCTGTACTCTAGTTAATCGCTTTTCCTTAAATGCTTTAGTAAGCGCTGAAGGAACACATTTCAGGAAACTCTAATAAAAAGCTAGTCAGCGCTGATTTCTATAGTAGCAGTTAAAGCGCTTGTAGACATAAAGCTCATGAAAGCCACAATCTGAGGATAGCAGATTCTCTGCTCGAGATAATCGCTTTTCCTTAAATTCATTACTAGGGGCAGATAGATCACATATCAAGAGAACATTGTTAGGATATCTGTTAATGCTGCTTTGTAGTTTGCAGTGAAATATCTTGTAGAGATAAGGCTATGGAAAACCACAATCTGATGATAGCATCTTCTGTGCTCGGGATAATCGGTTTACATTAAAAGCATTACTGGGCGCAGATAGAACACATAACAAGAGAGAATAATAAGGGGCTCTGTTAATGCTCCTTTGTAGTTTGCAGTGAAAGCGCTAGTCGAGATACATCTAATGAAAGCCACAATCTGATGATAGCAGCTTCTCTGTTCGAGATAATCGCTTTAACTTAAAAACATTACTAGGCGCAGATAAAACACATATGAAGAGAACACAGTAAGGAGCTCTGTTAATTCTGCTTTGTAGGTTGCAGTGAAAGCTCTTATAGAGTTAAAGCTCATGAAAGCCACAATCTGATGATAGCAGCTTCTCTGCTCGAGATAATCGCTTTAACTTAAATGCGTTACTATTCGCAGATAGAACACATATCAAGAGACCATAGTAAGGGGCTCTGTTAATGCTGCTTTCTCGGTTGCAATGAAAGCGCTTATAGAGTTAAAGCTCATTAAAGACACAGTCTGATGATAGCAGCTTCTCTGCTAGAGATAATCACTTTTCCTTAAATGCTTATGTAAGCGCAGTTAGAACACATTTCAGGACACTCTAATAAAAAGCTAGTCAGCGCTGATTTCTAGGTAGCAGTTAAAGCGCTTGTAGAGATAAAGCTCATGAAAGCCACAATCTGATGATAGCAGCTTCTCTGCTCGAGATAATCGCTTTTCCTTAAATACATTACTAGGCGCAGATAGAACACATATCAAGAGAACATTGTTAGGATATCTGTTAATGCTGCTTTGTAGTTTGCAGTGAAATATCTTGTAGAGATAAGGCTATGGAAAACCATAATCTGATGATAGCAGATTCTCTGCTCGGGATAATCGGTTTATATTAAAAGCATTACTGGGCGCAGATAGAACACATAACAAGAGAGAATAATAAGGGGCTCTGTTAATGCTCCTTTGTAGTTTACAGTGAAAGCACTAGTCGAGATAAATCTAATGAAAGCCACAATCTGATTATAGCACATTCTCTGTTCGAGAAAATCGCTTTTCCTTAAAAACATTACTAGGCGCAGATAAAACACATATCAAGAGAACACAGTAAGGAACTCTGTTAATTCTGCTTTTTAGTATGCAGTGAAAGCGCTTATAGAGTTAAAGCTCATGAAAGCCACAATCTGATGATAGCAGCTTCTCTGCTCGAGATAATCGCTTTAACTTAAATGCATTACTAGGCGCAGATTGAACACATATCAACAGACCATAGTAAGGGGCTCTGTTAATGCTGCTTTCTAGGTTGCAGTGAAAGCGCTTATAGAGTTAAAGCTCATTAAAGACACAGTCTGATGATAGCAGCTTCTCTGCTAGAGATAATCACTTTTCCTTACATGCTTATGTAAGCGCAGTTAGAACACATTTCAGGACACTCTAATAAAAAGCTAGTCAGCGCTGATTTCTAGGTAGCAGTTAAAGCGCTTGTAGAGATAAAGCTCATGAAAGCCACAATCTGATGATAGCAGCTTCTCTGCTCGAGATAATCGCTTTTCCTTAAATACATTACTAGGCGCAGATAGAACACATATCAAGAGAACATTGTTAGGATGTCTGTTAATGCTGCTTTGTAGTTTGCAGTGAAATATCTTGTAGAGATAAGGCTATGGAAAACCACAATCTGATGATAACATCTTCTGTGCTCGGGATAATCGGTTTACATTAAAAGCATTACTGGGCGCAGATAGAACACATAACAGGAGAGAATAATAAGGGGCTCTGTTAATGCTCCTTTGTAGTTTGCAGTGAAAGCGCTAGTCGAGATAAATCTAATGAAAGCCACAATCTGATGATAGCAGCTAATCTGTTCGAGAAAATCGCTTTTCCTTAAAAACATTACTAGGCGCAGATAAAACACATATCAAGAGAATACAGTAAAGAGCTCTGTTAATTCTGCTTTGTAAGTTCCAGTGAAAGCTCTTATAGAGTTAAAGCACATGAAACCACAATCTAATGATAGCAGCTTCTGTGCTCGAGATTATCGCTTTAAATTAAGTCCATTACTAGGCTCAGATAGAACACATATCAAGAGAACACAGGAAGGAGCTCTGTTAATTCTGCTTTGTAGGTTGCACTGAAAGCTCTTATAGAGTTAAAGCTCATGAAAGCCATAATCTGATGATAGCAGCTTCTCTGCTCGAGATAATCGCTTTTCCTTAAATACATTACTAGGCGCAGATAAAACACATATGAAGAGAACATAGTAAGGAGCTCTGTTCATTCTGCTTTGTAGGTTGCAGTGAAAGCGCTTACAGAGTTAAAGCTCATGAAAGCCACAACCTGAGGATAGCAGCTTCTCTGCTCGAGATAATCGCTTTTCCTTAAATTCATTTCTAGGCGCAGTTAAAACACATATCAAGAGAACATAGTAAGGAGCTCTGTTCATTCTGCTTTGTAGGTTGCAGTGAAAGCGCTTACAGAGTTAAAGCTCATGAAAGCCACAATCTGATGATAGCAGCTTCTCTGCTCGAGATAATCGCTTTAACTTAAATGCATTACTAGGCGCAGATAAAACACATATCAAGAGAACACAGTAAGGTGCTCTGTTAATTCTGCTTTCTAGGTTGCACTAAAAGCTCTTATAGAGTTAAAGCCAATGAAAGCCACAATCTGATGACAGCAGCTTCTGTACTCTAGTTAATCGCTTTTCCTTAAATGCTTTAGTAAGCGCTGAAGGAACACATTTCAGGAAACTCTAATAAAAAGCTAGTCAGCGCTGATTTCTATAGTAGCAGTTAAAGCGCTTGTAGAGATAAAGCTCATGA
The DNA here is from genome assembly GCA_033558105.1 of Coccyzus lansbergi. Taxonomy (NCBI): domain Eukaryota; kingdom Metazoa; phylum Chordata; class Aves; order Cuculiformes; family Coccyzidae; genus Coccyzus; species Coccyzus lansbergi. The sequence continues at coordinate 1,184,057 of JAUMJK010000613.1, read as the reverse complement.
AAGCCACAATCTGAGGATAGCAGCTTCTCTGCTCGAGATAATCGCTTTTCCTGAAATACATTACAAGGCGCAGATAGATCACATATCAAGAGAACATTGTTAGGATGTCTGTTAATGCTGCTTTGTAGTTTGCAGTGAAATATCTTGTAGAGCTACGGCTATGGAAAACCACAATCTGATGATAGCAGCTTCTCTGCTCGAGATAATCGCTTTTCCTTAAAAACATTACTAGGCGCAGATAAAACACATATCAAGAGAATACAGTAAAGAGCTCTGTTAATTCTGCTTTGTAGGTTGCAGTGAAAGCTCTTATAGAGTTAATGCTCATGAAAGCCACAATCTGATTATAGCAGCTTCTCTGCTCGAGATAATCGCTTTTCCTTAAATGCATTACTAGGCGCAGATAAAACACATATGAAGAGAACACAGTAAGGAGCTCTGTTAATTCTGCTTTGTAGGTTGCAGTGAAAGCTCTTATAGAGCTAAAGCTCATGAAAGCCACAATCTGATGATAGCAGCTTCTCTGCTCGAGATAATCGCTTTTTCTTAATTATTTTACTAGCCGCAGTTAAAACACATATCAAGAGAACATAGTAAGGAGCTCTGTTCATTCTGCTTTGTAGGTTGCAGTGAAAGCACTTACAGAGTTAAAGCTCATGAATGCCACAATCTGAGGATAGCAGCTTCTCTGCTCGAGATAATCGCTTTTCCTTTAATTCATTTCTAGGCGCAGTTAAAACACATATCAAGAGAACATAGTAAGGAGCTCTGTTCATTCAGCTTTGTAGGTTGCAGTGAAAGCGCTTACAGAGTTAAAGCTCATGAAAGCCACAATCTGATGATAGCAGCTTCTCTGTTCGAGAAAATCGCTTTTCCTTAAAAACATTACTAGGCTCAGATAAAACACATATCAAGAGAACACAGTAAGGAGCTCTGTTAATTCTGCTTTGTAGGTTGCTGTGAAAGCTCTTATAGAGTTAAAGCTCATGAAAGCCACAATCTGATGATAGCAGCTTCTCTGCTCGAGATAATGGCTTTTTCTTAATTATTTTACTAGCCGCAGTTAAAACACATATCAAGAGAACATAGTAAGGAGCTCTGTTCATTCTGCTTTGTAGGTTGCAGTGAAAGCGCTTACAGAGTTAAAGCTCATGAAAGCCACAATCTGAGGATAGCAGCTTCTCTGCTCGAGATAATCGCTTTTCCTTAAATACATTACTAGGCGCAGATAGAACACATATCAAGAGAACATTCTTAGGATGTCTGTTAATGCTGCTTTGTAGTTTGCAGTGAAACATCTTGTAGAGATAAGGCGATGGAAAACCACAATCTGATGATAGCGCCTTCTCTGCTCGGGATAATCGGTTTACATTAAAAGCATTACTGGGCGCAGATAGAACACATAACAAGAGAGAATAATAAGGGGCTCTGTTAATGCTCCTTTGTAGTTTACAGTGAAAGCGCTAGTCGAGATAAATCTAATGAAAGCCACAATCTGATGATAGCAGCTTCTGTGCTCGAGATAATCGCTTTAACTTAAATGCATTACTAGGCGCAGATAGAACACATATCAAGAGAATACAGGAAGGACCTCTGTTAATTCTGCTTTGTAGGTTGCACTGAAAGCTCTTATATAGTTAAAGCTCATGAAAGCCACAATCTGATGATAGCAGCTTCTCTGTTCGAGATAATCGCTTTAACTTATATGCATTACTAGGCGCAGATAGAACACATATCAAGAGACCATAGTAAGGGGCTCTGTTAATGCTGCTTTCTAGGTTGCAGTGAAAGCGCTTATAGAGTTAGAGCTCATTAAAGACACAGTCTGATGATAGCAGCTTCTCTGCTAGAGATAATCACTTTTCCTTACATGCTTATGTAAGCGCAGTTAGAACACAATTCAGGACACTCTAATAAAAAGCTAGTCAGCGCTGATTTCTAGGTAGCAGTTAAAGCGCTCGTAGAGATAAAGCTCATGAAAGCCACAATCTGATGATAGCAGCTTCTCTGCTCGAGATAATCGCTTTTCCATAAAAACATTACTAGGCGCAGATAAAACACATATCAAGAGAACACAGTAAGGAGCTCTGTTAATTCTGCTTTGTAGGTTGCAGTGAAATCTCTAATAGAGTTAAAGCCAATGAAAGCCACAATCTGATGACAGCAGCTTCTGTACTCTAGTTAATCGCTTTTCCTTAAATGCTTTAGTAAGCGCTGAAGGAACACATTTCAGGACACTCTAATAAAAAGCTAGTCAGCTCTGATTTCTAGGTAGCAGTTAAAGCCCTTGTAGAGATAAAGCTCATGAAAGCCACAATCTGTTGATAGCAGCTTCTCTTCTCGAGATAATCGGTTTTCCTTAATTATTTTACTAGCCGCAGTTAAAACACATATCAAGAGAACATAGTAAGGAGCTCTGTTCATTCTGCTTTGTAGGTTGCAGTGAAAGCGCTTACAGAGTTAAAGCTCATGAAAGCCACAGTCTGAGGATAGCAGCTTCTCTGCTCGAGATAATCGCTTTAACTTAAATGCATTACTAGGCGCAGATAAAAAACATATTAAGAGAACACAGTGAGGAGCTCTGTTAATTCTGCTTTGTAGGTTGCACTAAAAGCTCTTATAGAGTTAAAGCCAATGAAAGCCACAATCTGATGACAGCAGCTTCTGTACTCCAGTTAATCGCTTTTCCTTAAATGCTTTAGTAAGCGCTGAAGGAACACATTTCAGGAAACTCTAATAAAAAGCTAGTCAGCGCTGATTTTTATAGTAGCAGTTAAAGCGCTTGTAGAGATAAAGCTCATGAAAGCCACAATCTGAGGATAGCAGCTTCTCTGCTCGAGATAATCGCTTTTCCTTAAATTCATTACTAGGCGCAGATAGAACACATCACAAGAGAACATTGTTAGGATGTCTGTTAATGCTGCTTTGTAGTTTGCAGTGAAATATCTTGTAGAGATAAGGCTATGGAAAACAACAATCTGATGATAGCAGCTTCTGTGCTCGGGATAATCGGTTTACATTAAAAGCATTACTGGGCGCAGATAGAACACATATCAAGAGACCATAGTAAGGGGCTCTGTTAATGCTGCTTTCTAGGTTGCAGTGAAAGCGCTTATAGAGTTAAAGCTCATTAAAGACACAGTCTGATGATAGCAGCTTCTCTGCTAGAGATAATTACTTTTCCTTAAATGCTTATGTAAGCGCAGTTAGAACACATTTCAGGACACTCTAATAAAAAGCTAGTCAGCGCTGATTTCTAGGTAGCAGTTAAAGCGCTTGAAGAGATAAAGCTCATGAAAGCCACAATCTGATGATAGCAGCTTCTCTGCTCGAGATAATCGCTTTTCCTTAAAAACATTACTAGGCGCAGATAGAACACATATCAAGAGAACACAGTAAGGAGCTCTGTTAATTCTGCTTTGTAGGTTGCAGTGAAAGCTCTTATAGAGTTAAAGCTCATGAAAGCCACAATCTGATGATAGCAGCTTCTGTGCTCGAGATAATCGCTTTAACTTAAATGCATTACTAGGCGCAGATAGAACACATATCAACAGACCATAGTAAGGGGCTCTGTTAATGCTGCTTTCTAGGTTGCAGTGAAAGCGCTTATAGAGTTAAAGCTCATTAAAGACACAGTCTGATGATAGCAGCTTCTCTGCTAGAGATAATCACTTTTCCTTAAATGCTTATGTAAGCGCAGTTAGAACACATTTCAGGACACTCTAATATTTTTACATAATTTTACAGTGAAAGCACTAGTCGAGATAAATCTAATGAAAGCCACAATCTGATTATAGCACATTCTCTGTTCGAGAAAATCGCTTTTCCTTAAAAACATTACTAGGCGCAGATAAAACACATATCAAGAGAACACAGTAAGGAACTCTGTTAATTCTGCTTTTTAGTATGCAGTGAAAGCGCTTATAGAGTTAAAGCTCATGAAAGCCACAATGTGATGATAGCAGCTTCTCTGCTCGAGATAATCGCTTTAACTTAAATGCATTACTAGGCGCAGATAGAACACATATCAACAGACCATAGTAAGGGGCTCTGTTAATGCTGCTTTCTAGGTTGCAGTGAAAGCGCTTATAGAGTTAAAGCTCATTAAAGACACAGTCTGATGATAGCAGCTTCTCTGCTAGAGATAATCACTTTTCCTTACATGCTTATGTAAGCGCAGTTAGAACACATTTCAGGACACTCTAATAAAAAGCTAGTCAGCGCTGATTTCTAGGTAGCAGTTAAAGCGCTTGTAGAGATAAAGCTCATGAAAGCCACAATCTGATGATAGCAGCTTCTCTGCTCGAGATAATCGCTTTTCCTTAAATACATTACTAGGCGCAGATAGAACACATATCAAGAGAACATTGTTAGGATGTCTGTTAATGCTGCTTTGTAGTTTGCAGTGAAATATCTTGTAGAGATAAGGCTATGGAAAACCACAATCTGATGATAACATCTTCTGTGCTCGGGATAATCGGTTTACATTAAAAGCATTACTGGGCGCAGATAGAACACATAACAGGAGAGAATAATAAGGGGCTCTGTTAATGCTCCTTTGTAGTTTGCAGTGAAAGCGCTAGTCGAGATAAATCTAATGAAAGCCACAATCTGATGATAGCAGCTAATCTGTTCGAGAAAATCGCTTTTCCTTAAAAACATTACTAGGCGCAGATAAAACACATATCAAGAGAATACAGTAAAGAGCTCTGTTAATTCTGCTTTGTAAGTTCCAGTGAAAGCTCTTATACAGTTAAAGCTCATGAAACCACAATCTAATGATAGCAGCTTCTGTGCTCGAGATTATCGCTTTAAATTAAGTCCATTACTAGGCTCAGATAGAACACATAACAAGAGAACACAGGAAGGAGCTCTGTTAATTCTGCTTTGTAGGTTGCACTGAAAGCTCTTATAGAGTTAAAGCTCATGAAAGCCATAATCTGATGATAGCAGCTTCTCTGCTCGAGATAATCGCTTTTCCTTAAATACATTACTAGGCGCAGATAAAACACATATGAAGAGAACACAGTAAGGAGCTCTGTTCATTCTGCTTTGTAGGTTTCAGTGAAAGCGCTTACAGAGTTAAAGCTCATGAAAGCCACAATCTGATGATAGCAGCTTCTCTGCTCGAGATAATCGCTTTAACTTAAATGCATTACTAGGCGCAGATAAAACACATATCAAGAGAACACAGTAAGGTGCTCTGTTAATTCTGCTTTCTAGGTTGCACTAAAAGCTCTTATAGAGTTAAAGCCAATGAAAGCCACAATCTGATGACAGCAGCTTCTGTACTCTAGTTAATCGCTTTTCCTTAAATGCTTTAGTAAGCGCTGAAGGAACACATTTCAGGAAACTCTAATAAAAAGCTAGTCAGCGCTGATTTCTATAGTAGTAGTTAAAGCGCTTGTAGAGATAAAGCTCATGAAAGCCACAATCTGAGGATAGCAGCTTCTCTGCTCGAGATAATCGCTTTTCCTGAAATACATTACAAGGCGCAGATAGATCACATATCAAGAGAACATTGTTAGGATGTCTGTTAATGCTGCTTTGTAGTTTGCAGTGAAATATCTTGTAGAGCTACGGCTATGGAAAACCACAATCTGATGATAGCAGCTTCTGTGCTCGGGATAATCGGTTTACATTAAAAGCATTACTGGGCGCAGATAGAACACATAACAAGAGAGAATAATAAGGGGCTCTGTTAATGCTCCTTTGTAGTTTGCAGTGAAAGCGCTAGTCGAGATAAATCTAATGAAAGCCACAATCTGATGATAGCAGCTTCTCTGCTCGAGATAATCGCTTTTCCTTAAAAACATTACTAGGCGCAGATAAAACACATATCAAGAGAATACAGTAAAGAGCTCTGTTAATTCTGCTTTGTAGGTTGCAGTGAAAGCTCTTATAGAGTTAAAGCTCATGAAAGCCACAATCTGATGATAGCAGCTTCTCTGCTCGAGATAATCGCTTTTCCTTAAATGCATTACTAGGCGCAGATAAAACACATATCAAGAGAACACAGTAAGGAGCTCTGTTAATTCTGCTTTGTAGGTTGCAGTGAAAGCTCTTATAGAGTTAAAGCTCATGAAAGCCACAATCTGATGATAGCAGCTTCTCTGCTCGAGATAATCGCTTTTTCTTAATTATTTTACTAGCCGCAGTTAAAACACATATCAAGAGAACATAGTAAGGAGCTCTGTTCATTCTGCTTTGTAGGTTGCAGTGAAAGCACTTACAGAGTTAAAGCTCATGAATGCCACAATCTGAGGATAGCAGCTTCTCTGCTCGAGATAATCGCTTTTCCTTAAATTCATTTCTAGGCGCAGTTAAAACACATATCAAGAGAACATAGTAAGGAGCTCTGTTCATTCTGCTTTGTAGGTTGCAGTGAAAGCGCTTACAGAGTTAAAGCTCATGAAAGCCACAATCTGATGATAGCAGCTTCTCTGTTCGAGAAAATCGCTTTTCCTTAAAAACATTACTAGGCTCAGATAAAACACATATCAAGAGAACACAGTAAGGAGCTCTGTTAATTCTGCTTTGTAGGTTGCAGTGAAAGCTCTTATAGAGTTAAAGCTCATGAAAGCCACAATCTGATGATAGCAGCTTCTCTGCTCGAGATAATCGCTTTTTCTTAATTATTTTACTAGCCGCAGTTAAAACACATATCAAGAGAACATAGTAAGGAGCTCTGTTCATTCTGCTTTGTAGGTTGCAGTGAAAGCGCTTACAGAGTTAAAGCTCATGAAAGCCACAATCTGAGGATAGCAGCTTCTCTGCTCGAGATAATCGCTTTTCCTTAAATACATTACTAGGCGCAGATAGAACACATATCAAGAGAACATTCTTAGGATGTCTGTTAATGCTGCTTTGTAGTTTGCAGTGAAACATCTTGTAGAGATAAGGCGATGGAAAACCACAATCTGATGATAGCGCCTTCTCTGCTCGGGATAATCGGTTTACATTAAAAGCATTACTGGGCGCAGATAGAACACATAACAAGAGAGAATAATAAGGGGCTCTGTTAATGCTCCTTTGTAGTTTACAGTGAAAGCGCTAGTCGAGATAAATCTAATGAAAGCCACAATCTGATGATAGCAGCTTCTGTGCTCGAGATAATCGCTTTAACTTAAATGCATTACTAGGCGCAGATAGAACACATATCAAGAGAACACAGGAAGGAGCTCTGTTAATTCTGCTTTGTAGGTTGCAGTGAAAGCTCTTATATAGTTAAAGCTCATGAAAGCCACAATCTGATGATAGCAGCTTCTCTGTTCGAGATAATCGCTTTAACTTATATGCATTACTAGGCGCAGATAGAACACATATCAAGAGACCATAGTAAGGGGCTCTGTTAATGCTGCTTTCTAGGTTGCAGTGAAAGCGCTTATAGAGTTAGAGCTCATTAAAGACACAGTCTGATGATAGCAGCTTCTCTGCTAGAGATAATCACTTTTCCTTACATGCTTATGTAAGCGCAGTTAGAACACAATTCAGGACACTCTAATAAAAAGCTAGTCAGCGCTGATTTCTAGGTAGCAGTTAAAGCGCTCGTAGAGATAAAGCTCATGAAAGCCACAATCTGATGATAGCAGCTTCTCTGCTCGAGATAATCGCTTTTCCTTAAAAACATTACTAGGCGCAGATAAAACACATATCAAGAGAACACAGTAAGGAGCTCTGTTAATTCTGCTTTGTAGGTTGCAGTGAAATCTCTAATAGAGTTAAAGCCAATGAAAGCCACAATCTGATGACAGCAGCTTCTGTACTCTAGTTAATCGCTTTTCCTTAAATGCTTTAGTAAGCGCTGAAGGAACACATTTCAGGACACTCTAATAAAAAGCTAGTCAGCTCTGATTTCTAGGTAGCAGTTAAAGCCCTTGTAGAGATAAAGCTCATGAAAGCCACAATCTGTTGATAGCAGCTTCTCTTCTCGAGATAATCGGTTTTCCTTAATTATTTTACTAGCCGCAGTTAAAACACATATCAAGAGAACATAGTAAGGAGCTCTGTTCATTCTGCTTTGTAGGTTGCAGTGAAAGCGCTTACAGAGTTAAAGCTCATGAAAGCCACAGTCTGAGGATAGCAGCTTCTCTGCTCGAGATAATCGCTTTAACTTAAATGCATTACTAGGCGCAGATAAAAAACATATTAAGAGAACACAGTGAGGAGCTCTGTTAATTCTGCTTTGTAGGTTGCACTAAAAGCTCTTATAGAGTTAAAGCCAATGAAAGCCACAATCTGATGACAGCAGCTTCTGTACTCCAGTTAATCGCTTTTCCTTAAATGCTTTAGTAAGCGCTGAAGGAACACATTTCAGGAAACTCTAATAAAAAGCTAGTCAGCGCTGATTTTTATAGTAGCAGTTAAAGCGCTTGTAGAGATAAAGCTCATGAAAGCCACAATCTGAGGATAGCAGCTTCTCTGCTCGAGATAATCGCTTTTCCTTAAATTCATTACTAGGCGCAGATAGAACACATATCAAGAGAACATTGTTAGGATGTCTGTTAATGCTGCTTTGTAGTTTGCAGTGAAATATCTTGTAGAGATAAGGCTATGGAAAACAACAATCTGATGATAGCAGCTTCTGTGCTCGGGATAATCGGTTTACATTAAAAGCATTACTGGGCGCAGATAGAACACATATCAAGAGACCATAGTAAGGGGCTCTGTTAATGCTGCTTTCTAGGTTGCAGTGAAAGCGCTTATAGAGTTAAAGCTCATTAAAGACACAGTCTGATGATAGCAGCTTCTCTGCTAGAGATAATTACTTTTCCTTAAATGCTTATGTAAGCGCAGTTAGAACACATTTCAGGACACTCTAATAAAAAGCTAGTCAGCGCTGATTTCTAGGTAGCAGTTAAAGCGCTTGAAGAGATAAAGCTCATGAAAGCCACAATCTGATGATAGCAGCTTCTCTGCTCGAGATAATCGCTTTTCCTTAAAAACATTACTAGGCGCAGATAGAACACATATCAAGAGAACACAGTAAGGAGCTCTGTTAATTCTGCTTTGTAGGTTGCAGTGAAAGCTCTTATAGAGTTAAAGCTCATGAAAGCCACAATCTGATGATAGCAGCTTCTGTGCTCGAGATAATCGCTTTAACTTAAATGCATTACTAGGCGCAGATAAAACACATATCAAGAGAACACAGTAAGGAGCTCTGTTAATTCTGATTTCTAGGTTGCACTAAAAGCTCTTATAGAGTTAAAGCCAATGAAAGCCACAATCTGATGACAGCAGCTTCTGTACTCTAGTTAATCGCTTTTCCTTAAATGCTTTAGTAAGCGCTGAAGGAACACATTTCAGGAAACTCTAATAAAAAGCTAGTCAGCGCTGATTTCTATAGTAGCAGTTAAAGCGCTTGTAGACATAAAGCTCATGAAAGCCACAATCTGAGGATAGCAGATTCTCTGCTCGAGATAATCGCTTTTCCTTAAATTCATTACTAGGGGCAGATAGATCACATATCAAGAGAACATTGTTAGGATATCTGTTAATGCTGCTTTGTAGTTTGCAGTGAAATATCTTGTAGAGATAAGGCTATGGAAAACCACAATCTGATGATAGCATCTTCTGTGCTCGGGATAATCGGTTTACATTAAAAGCATTACTGGGCGCAGATAGAACACATAACAAGAGAGAATAATAAGGGGCTCTGTTAATGCTCCTTTGTAGTTTGCAGTGAAAGCGCTAGTCGAGATACATCTAATGAAAGCCACAATCTGATGATAGCAGCTTCTCTGTTCGAGATAATCGCTTTAACTTAAAAACATTACTAGGCGCAGATAAAACACATATGAAGAGAACACAGTAAGGAGCTCTGTTAATTCTGCTTTGTAGGTTGCAGTGAAAGCTCTTATAGAGTTAAAGCTCATGAAAGCCACAATCTGATGATAGCAGCTTCTCTGCTCGAGATAATCGCTTTAACTTAAATGCGTTACTATTCGCAGATAGAACACATATCAAGAGACCATAGTAAGGGGCTCTGTTAATGCTGCTTTCTCGGTTGCAATGAAAGCGCTTATAGAGTTAAAGCTCATTAAAGACACAGTCTGATGATAGCAGCTTCTCTGCTAGAGATAATCACTTTTCCTTAAATGCTTATGTAAGCGCAGTTAGAACACATTTCAGGACACTCTAATAAAAAGCTAGTCAGCGCTGATTTCTAGGTAGCAGTTAAAGCGCTTGTAGAGATAAAGCTCATGAAAGCCACAATCTGATGATAGCAGCTTCTCTGCTCGAGATAATCGCTTTTCCTTAAATACATTACTAGGCGCAGATAGAACACATATCAAGAGAACATTGTTAGGATATCTGTTAATGCTGCTTTGTAGTTTGCAGTGAAATATCTTGTAGAGATAAGGCTATGGAAAACCATAATCTGATGATAGCAGATTCTCTGCTCGGGATAATCGGTTTATATTAAAAGCATTACTGGGCGCAGATAGAACACATAACAAGAGAGAATAATAAGGGGCTCTGTTAATGCTCCTTTGTAGTTTACAGTGAAAGCACTAGTCGAGATAAATCTAATGAAAGCCACAATCTGATTATAGCACATTCTCTGTTCGAGAAAATCGCTTTTCCTTAAAAACATTACTAGGCGCAGATAAAACACATATCAAGAGAACACAGTAAGGAACTCTGTTAATTCTGCTTTTTAGTATGCAGTGAAAGCGCTTATAGAGTTAAAGCTCATGAAAGCCACAATGTGATGATAGCAGCTTCTCTGCTCGAGATAATCGCTTTAACTTAAATGCATTACTAGGCGCAGATAGAACACATATCAACAGACCATAGTAAGGGGCTCTGTTAATGCTGCTTTCTAGGTTGCAGTGAAAGCGCTTATAGAGTTAAAGCTCATTAAAGACACAGTCTGATGATAGCAGCTTCTCTGCTAGAGATAATCACTTTTCCTTACATGCTTATGTAAGCGCAGTTAGAACACATTTCAGGACACTCTAATAAAAAGCTAGTCAGCGCTGATTTCTAGGTAGCAGTTAAAGCGCTTGTAGAGATAAAGCTCATGAAAGCCACAATCTGATGATAGCAGCTTCTCTGCTCGAGATAATCGCTTTTCCTTAAATACATTACTAGGCGCAGATAGAACACATATCAAGAGAACATTGTTAGGATGTCTGTTAATGCTGCTTTGTAGTTTGCAGTGAAATATCTTGTAGAGATAAGGCTATGGAAAACCACAATCTGATGATAACATCTTCTGTGCTCGGGATAATCGGTTTACATTAAAAGCATTACTGGGCGCAGATAGAACACATAACAGGAGAGAATAATAAGGGGCTCTGTTAATGCTCCTTTGTAGTTTGCAGTGAAAGCGCTAGTCGAGATAAATCTAATGAAAGCCACAATCTGATGATAGCAGCTAATCTGTTCGAGAAAATCGCTTTTCCTTAAAAACATTACTAGGCGCAGATAAAACACATATCAAGAGAATACAGTAAAGAGCTCTGTTAATTCTGCTTTGTAAGTTCCAGTGAAAGCTCTTATACAGTTAAAGCTCATGAAACCACAATCTAATGATAGCAGCTTCTGTGCTCGAGATTATCGCTTTAAATTAAGTCCATTACTAGGCTCAGATAGAACACATAACAAGAGAACACAGGAAGGAGCTCTGTTAATTCTGCTTTGTAGGTTGCACTGAAAGCTCTTATAGAGTTAAAGCTCATGAAAGCCATAATCTGATGATAGCAGCTTCTCTGCTCGAGATAATCGCTTTTCCTTAAATACATTACTAGGCGCAGATAAAACACATATGAAGAGAACATAGTAAGGAGCTCTGTTCATTCTGCTTTGTAGGTTGCAGTGAAAGCGCTTACAGAGTTAAAGCTCATGAAAGCCACAACCTGAGGATAGCAGCTTCTCTGCTCGAGATAATCGCTTTTCCTTAAATTCATTTCTAGGCGCAGTTAAAACACATATCAAGAGAACATAGTAAGGAGCTCTGTTCATTCTGCTTTGTAGGTTTCAGTGAAAGCGCTTACAGAGTTAAAGCTCATGAAAGCCACAATCTGATGATAGCAGCTTCTCTGCTCGAGATAATCGCTTTAACTTAAATGCATTACTAGGCGCAGATAAAACACATATCAAGAGAACACAGTAAGGTGCTCTGTTAATTCTGCTTTCTAGGTTGCACTAAAAGCTCTTATAGAGTTAAAGCCAATGAAAGCCACAATCTGATGACAGCAGCTTCTGTACTCTAGTTAATCGCTTTTCCTTAAATGCTTTAGTAAGCGCTGAAGGAACACATTTCAGGAAACTCTAATAAAAAGCTAGTCAGCGCTGATTTCTATAGTAGCAGTTAAAGCGCTTGTAGAGATAAAGCTCATGAAAGCCACAATCTGAGGATAGCAGCTTCTCTGCTCGAGATAATCGCTTTTCCTGAAATACATTACAAGTCGCAGATAGATCACATATCAAGAGAACATTGTTAGGATGTCTGTTAATGCTGCTTTGTAGTTTGCAGTGAAATATCTTGTAGAGCTACGGCTATGGAAAACCACAATCTGATGATAGCAGCTTCTGTGCTCGGGATAATCGGTTTACATTAAAAGCATTACTGGGCGCAGATAGAACACATAACAAGAGAGAATAATAAGGGGCTCTGTTAATGCTCCTTTGTAGTTTGCAGTGAAAGCGCTAGTCGAGATAAATCTAATGAAAGCCACAATCTGATGATAGCAGCTTCTCTGCTCGAGATAATCGCTTTTCCTTAAAAACATTACTAGGCGCAGATAAAACACATATCAAGAGAATACAGTAAAGAGCTCTGTTAATTCTGCTTTGTAGGTTGCAGTGAAAGCTCTTATAGAGTTAAAGCTCATGAAAGCCACAATCTGATTATAGCAGCTTCTCTGCTCGAGATAATCGCTTTTCCTTAAATGCATTACTAGGCGCAGATAAAACACATATCAAGAGAACACAGTAAGGAGCTCTGTTAATTCTGCTTTGTAGGTTGCAGTGAAAGCTCTTATAGAGTTAAAGCTCATGAAAGCCACAATCTGATGATAGCAGCTTCTCTGCTCGAGATAATCGCTTTTTCTTAATTATTTTACTAGCCGCAGTTAAAACACATATCAAGAGAACATAGTAAGGAGCTCTGTTCATTCTGCTTTGTAGGTTGCAGTGAAAGCACTTACAGAGTTAAAGCTCATGAATGCCACAATCTGAGGATAGCAGCTTCTCTGCTCGAGATAATCGCTTTTCCTTAAATTCATTTCTAGGCGCAGTTAAAACACATATCAAGAGAACATAGTAAGGAGCTCTGTTCATTCTGCTTTGTAGGTTGCAGTGAAAGCGCTTACAGAGTTAAAGCTCATGAAAGCCACAATCTGATGATAGCAGCTTCTCTGTTCGAGAAAATCGCTTTTCCTTAAAAACATTACTAGGCTCAGATAAAACACATATCAAGAGAACACAGTAAGGAGCTCTGTTAATTCTGCTTTGTAGGTTGCAGTGAAAGCTCTTATAGAGTTAAAGCTCATGAAAGCCACAATCTGATGATAGCAGCTTCTCTGCTCGAGATAATCGCTTTTTCTTAATTATTTTACTAGCCGCAGTTAAAACACATATCAAGAGAACATAGTAAGGAGCTCTGTTCATTCTGCTTTGTAGGTTGCAGTGAAAGCGCTTACAGAGTTAAAGCTCATGAAAGCCACAATCTGAGGATAGCAGCTTCTCTGCTCGAGATAATCGCTTTTCCTTAAATACATTACTAGGCGCAGATAGAACACATATCAAGAGAACATTCTTAGGATGTCTGTTAATGCTGCTTTGTAGTTTGCAGTGAAACATCTTGTAGAGATAAGGCGATGGAAAACCACAATCTGATGATAGCGCCTTCTCTGCTCGGGATAATCGGTTTACATTAAAAGCATTACTGGGCGCAGATAGAACACATAACAAGAGAGAATAATAAGGGGCTCTGTTAATGCTCCTTTGTAGTTTACAGTGAAAGCGCTAGTCGAGATAAATCTAATGAAAGCCACAATCTGATGATAGCAGCTTCTGTGCTCGAGATAATCGCTTTAACTTAAATGCATTACTAGCCGCAGATAGAACACATATCAAGAGAACACAGGAAGGAGCTCTGTTAATTCTGCTTTGTAGGTTGCAGTGAAAGCTCTTATATAGTTAAAGCTCATGAAAGCCTCAATCTGATGATAGCAGCTTCTCTGTTCGAGATAATCGCTTTAACTTATATGCATTACTAGGCGCAGATAGAACACATATCAAGAGACCATAGTAAGGGGCTCTGTTAATGCTGCTTTCTAGGTTGCAGTGAAAGCGCTTATAGAGTTAGAGCTCATTAAAGACACAGTCTGATGATAGCAGCTTCTCTGCTAGAGATAATCACTTTTCCTTACATGCTTATGTAAGCGCAGTTAGAACACAATTCAGGACACTCTAATAAAAAGCTAGTCAGCGCTGATTTCTAGGTAGCAGTTAAAGCGCTCGTAGAGATAAAGCTCATGAAAGCCACAATCTGATGATAGCAGCTTCTCTGCTCGAGATAATCGCTTTTCCTTAAAAACATTACTAGGCGCAGATAAAACACATATCAAGAGAACACAGTAAGGAGCTCTGTTAATTCTGCTTTGTAGGTTGCAGTGAAATCTCTAATAGAGTTAAAGCCAATGAAAGCCACAATCTGATGACAGCAGCTTCTGTACTCTAGTTAATCGCTTTTCCTTAAATGCTTTAGTAAGCGCTGAAGGAACACATTTCAGGACACTCTAATAAAAAGCTAGTCAGCTCTGATTTCTAGGTAGCAGTTAAAGCCCTTGTAGAGATAAAGCTCATGAAAGCCACAATCTGTTGATAGCAGCTTCTCTTCTCGAGATAATCGGTTTTCCTTAATTATTTTACTAGCCGCAGTTAAAACACATATCAAGAGAACATAGTAAGGAGCTCTGTTCATTCTGCTTTGTAGGTTGCAGTGAAAGCGCTTACAGAGTTAAAGCTCATGAAAGCCACAGTCTGAGGATAGCAGCTTCTCTGCTCGAGATAATCGCTTTAACTTAAATGCATTACTAGGCGCAGATAAAAAACATATTAAGAGAACACAGTGAGGAGCTCTGTTAATTCTGCTTTGTAGGTTGCACTAAAAGCTCTTATAGAGTTAAAGCCAATGAAAGCCACAATCTGATGACAGCAGCTTCTGTACTCCAGTTAATCGCTTTTCCTTAAATGCTTTAGTAAGCGCTGAAGGAACACATTTCAGGAAACTCTAATAAAAAGCTAGTCAGCGCTGATTTTTATAGTAGCAGTTAAAGCGCTTGTAGAGATAAAGCTCATGAAAGCCACAATCTGAGGATAGCAGCTTCTCTGCTCGAGATAATCGCTTTTCCTTAAATTCATTACTAGGCGCAGATAGAACACATCACAAGAGAACATTGTTAGGATGTCTGTTAATGCTGCTTTGTAGTTTGCAGTGAAATATCTTGTAGAGATAAGGCTATGGAAAACAACAATCTGATGATAGCAGCTTCTGTGCTCGGGATAATCGGTTTACATTAAAAGCATTACTGGGCGCAGATAGAACACATATCAAGAGACCATAGTAAGGGGCTCTGTTAATGCTGCTTTCTAGGTTGCAGTGAAAGCGCTTATAGAGTTAAAGCTCATTAAAGACACAGTCTGATGATAGCAGCTTCTCTGCTAGAGATAATTACTTTTCCTTAAATGCTTATGTAAGCGCAGTTAGAACACATTTCAGGACACTCTAATAAAAAGCTAGTCAGCGCTGATTTCTAGGTAGCAGTTAAAGCGCTTGAAGAGATAAAGCTCATGAAAGCCACAATCTGATGATAGCAGCTTCTCTGCTCGAGATAATCGCTTTTCCTTAAAAACATTACTAGGCGCAGATAGAACACATATCAAGAGAACACAGTAAGGAGCTCTGTTAATTCTGCTTTGTAGGTTGCAGTGAAAGCTCTTATAGAGTTAAAGCTCATGAAAGCCACAATCTGATGATAGCAGCTTCTGTGCTCGAGATAATCGCTTTAACTTAAATGCATTACTAGGCGCAGATAAAACACATATCAAGAGAACACAGTAAGGAGCTCTGTTAATTCTGATTTCTAGGTTGCACTAAAAGCTCTTATAGAGTTAAAGCCAATGAAAGCCACAATCTGATGACAGCAGCTTCTGTACTCTAGTTAATCGCTTTTCCTTAAATGCTTTAGTAAGCGCTGAAGGAACACATTTCAGGAAACTCTAATAAAAAGCTAGTCAGCGCTGATTTCTATAGTAGCAGTTAAAGCGCTTGTAGACATAAAGCTCATGAAAGCCACAATCTGAGGATAGCAGATTCTCTGCTCGAGATAATCGCTTTTCCTTAAATTCATTACTAGGGGCAGATAGATCACATATCAAGAGAACATTGTTAGGATATCTGTTAATGCTGCTTTGTAGTTTGCAGTGAAATATCTTGTAGAGATAAGGCTATGGAAAACCACAATCTGATGATAGCATCTTCTGTGCTCGGGATAATCGGTTTACATTAAAAGCATTACTGGGCGCAGATAGAACACATAACAAGAGAGAATAATAAGGGGCTCTGTTAATGCTCCTTTGTAGTTTGCAGTGAAAGCGCTAGTCGAGATACATCTAATGAAAGCCACAATCTGATGATAGCAGCTTCTCTGTTCGAGATAATCGCTTTAACTTAAAAACATTACTAGGCGCAGATAAAACACATATGAAGAGAACACAGTAAGGAGCTCTGTTAATTCTGCTTTGTAGGTTGCAGTGAAAGCTCTTATAGAGTTAAAGCTCATGAAAGCCACAATCTGATGATAGCAGCTTCTCTGCTCGAGATAATCGCTTTAACTTAAATGCGTTACTATTCGCAGATAGAACACATATCAAGAGACCATAGTAAGGGGCTCTGTTAATGCTGCTTTCTCGGTTGCAATGAAAGCGCTTATAGAGTTAAAGCTCATTAAAGACACAGTCTGATGATAGCAGCTTCTCTGCTAGAGATAATCACTTTTCCTTAAATGCTTATGTAAGCGCAGTTAGAACACATTTCAGGACACTCTAATAAAAAGCTAGTCAGCGCTGATTTCTAGGTAGCAGTTAAAGCGCTTGTAGAGATAAAGCTCATGAAAGCCACAATCTGATGATAGCAGCTTCTCTGCTCGAGATAATCGCTTTTCCTTAAATACATTACTAGGCGCAGATAGAACACATATCAAGAGAACATTGTTAGGATATCTGTTAATGCTGCTTTGTAGTTTGCAGTGAAATATCTTGTAGAGATAAGGCTATGGAAAACCATAATCTGATGATAGCAGATTCTCTGCTCGGGATAATCGGTTTATATTAAAAGCATTACTGGGCGCAGATAGAACACATAACAAGAGAGAATAATAAGGGGCTCTGTTAATGCTCCTTTGTAGTTTACAGTGAAAGCACTAGTCGAGATAAATCTAATGAAAGCCACAATCTGATTATAGCACATTCTCTGTTCGAGAAAATCGCTTTTCCTTAAAAACATTACTAGGCGCAGATAAAACACATATCAAGAGAACACAGTAAGGAACTCTGTTAATTCTGCTTTTTAGTATGCAGTGAAAGCGCTTATAGAGTTAAAGCTCATGAAAGCCACAATGTGATGATAGCAGCTTCTCTGCTCGAGATAATCGCTTTAACTTATATGCATTACTAGGCGCAGATAGAACACATATCAACAGACCATAGTAAGGGGCTCTGTTAATGCTGCTTTCTAGGTTGCAGTGAAAGCGCTTATAGAGTTAAAGCTCATTAAAGACACAGTCTGATGATAGCAGCTTCTCTGCTAGAGATAATCACTTTTCCTTACATGCTTATGTAAGCGCAGTTAGAACACATTTCAGGACACTCTAATAAAAAGCTAGTCAGCGCTGATTTCTAGGTAGCAGTTAAAGCGCTCGTAGAGATAAAGCTCATGAAAGCCACAATCTGATGATAGCAGCTTCTCTGCTCGAGATAATCGCTTTTCCTTAAATACATTACTAGGCGCAGATAGAACACATATCAAGAGAACATTGTTAGGATGTCTGTTAATGCTGCTTTGTAGTTTGCAGTGAAATATCTTGTAGAGATAAGGCTATGGAAAACCACAATCTGATGATAACATCTTCTGTGCTCGGGATAATCGGTTTACATTAAAAGCATTACTGGGCGCAGATAGAACACATAACAGGAGAGAATAATAAGGGGCTCTGTTAATGCTCCTTTGTAGTTTGCAGTGAAAGCGCTAGTCGAGATAAATCTAATGAAAGCCACAATCTGATGATAGCAGCTAATCTGTTCGAGAAAATCGCTTTTCCTTAAAAACATTACTAGGCGCAGATAAAACACATATCAAGAGAATACAGTAAAGAGCTCTGTTAATTCTGCTTTGTAAGTTCCAGTGAAAGCTCTTATACAGTTAAAGCTCATGAAACCACAATCTAATGATAGCAGCTTCTGTGCTCGAGATTATCGCTTTAAATTAAGTCCATTACTAGGCTCAGATAGAACACATAACAAGAGAACACAGGAAGGAGCTCTGTTAATTCTGCTTTGTAGGTTGCACTGAAAGCTCTTATAGAGTTAAAGCTCATGAAAGCCATAATCTGATGATAGCAGCTTCTCTGCTCGAGATAATCGCTTTTCCTTAAATACATTACTAGGCGCAGATAAAACACATATGAAGAGAACATAGTAAGGAGCTCTGTTCATTCTGCTTTGTAGGTTGCAGTGAAAGCGCTTACAGAGTTAAAGCTCATGAAAGCCACAACCTGAGGATAGCAGCTTCTCTGCTAGAGATAATCACTTTTCCTTAAATGCTTATGTAAGCGCAGTTAGAACACATTTCAGGACACTCTAATAAAAAGCTAGTCAGCGCTGATTTCTAGGTAGCAGTTAAAGCGCTTGTAGAGATAAAGCTCATGAAAGCCACAATCTGATGATAGCAGCTTCTCTGCTCGAGATAATCGCTTTTCCTTAAATACATTACTAGGCGCAGATAGAACACATATCAAGAGAACATTGTTAGGATATCTGTTAATGCTGCTTTGTAGTTTGCAGTGAAATATCTTGTAGAGATAAGGCTATGGAAAACCATAATCTGATGATAGCAGATTCTCTGCTCGGGATAATCGGTTTATATTAAAAGCATTACTGGGCGCAGATAGAACACATAACAAGAGAGAATAATAAGGGGCTCTGTTAATGCTCCTTTGTAGTTTACAGTGAAAGCACTAGTCGAGATAAATCTAATGAAAGCCACAATCTGATTATAGCACATTCTCTGTTCGAGAAAATCGCTTTTCCTTAAAAACATTACTAGGCGCAGATAAAACACATATCAAGAGAACACAGTAAGGAACTCTGTTAATTCTGCTTTGTAGGTTGCAGTGAAAGCGCTTATAGAGTTAAAGCTCATGAAAGCCACAATGTGATGATAGCAGCTTCTCTGCTCGAGATAATCGCTTTAACTTAAATGCATTACTAGGCGCAGATAGAACACATATCAA
This sequence comes from Coccyzus lansbergi, assembly GCA_033558105.1. Lineage (NCBI taxonomy): Eukaryota > Metazoa > Chordata > Aves > Cuculiformes > Coccyzidae > Coccyzus > Coccyzus lansbergi. Next base: position 1,164,531 of record JAUMJK010000613.1, on the reverse strand, counting down.
CAGACCATAGTAAGGGGCTCTGTTAATGCTGCTTTCTAGGTTGCAGTGAAAGCGCTTATAGAGTTAAAGCTCATTAAAGACACAGTCTGATGATAGCAGCTTCTCTGCTAGAGATAATCACTTTTCCTTACATGCTTATGTAAGCGCAGTTAGAACACATTTCAGGACACTCTAATAAAAAGCTAGTCAGCGCTGATTTCTAGGTAGCAGTTAAAGCGCTTGTAGAGATAAAGCTCATGAAAGCCACAATCTGATGATAGCAGCTTCTCTGCTCGAGATAATCGCTTTTCCTTAAATACATTACTAGGCGCAGATAGAACACATATCAAGAGAACATTGTTAGGATGTCTGTTAATGCTGCTTTGTAGTTTGCAGTGAAATATCTTGTAGAGATAAGGCTATGGAAAACCACAATCTGATGATAACATCTTCTGTGCTCGGGATAATCGGTTTACATTAAAAGCATTACTGGGCGCAGATAGAACACATAACAGGAGAGAATAATAAGGGGCTCTGTTAATGCTCCTTTGTAGTTTGCAGTGAAAGCGCTAGTCGAGATAAATCTAATGAAAGCCACAATCTGATGATAGCAGCTAATCTGTTCGAGAAAATCGCTTTTCCTTAAAAACATTACTAGGCGCAGATAAAACACATATCAAGAGAATACAGTAAAGAGCTCTGTTAATTCTGCTTTGTAAGTTCCAGTGAAAGCTCTTATAGAGTTAAAGCTCATGAAACCACAATCTAATGATAGCAGCTTCTGTGCTCGAGATTATCGCTTTAAATTAAGTCCATTACTAGGCTCAGATAGAACACATATCAAGAGAACACAGGAAGGAGCTCTGTTAATTCTGCTTTGTAGGTTGCACTGAAAGCTCTTATAGAGTTAAAGCTCATGAAAGCCATAATCTGATGATAGCAGCTTCTCTGCTCGAGATAATCGCTTTTCCTTAAATACATTACTAGGCGCAGATAAAACACATATGAAGAGAACATAGTAAGGAGCTCTGTTCATTCTGCTTTGTAGGTTGCAGTGAAAGCGCTTACAGAGTTAAAGCTCATGAAAGCCACAACCTGAGGATAGCAGCTTCTCTGCTCGAGATAATCGCTTTTCCTTAAATTCATTTCTAGGCGCAGTTAAAACACATATCAAGAGAACATAGTAAGGAGCTCTGTTCATTCTGCTTTGTAGGTTGCAGTGAAAGCGCTTACAGAGTTAAAGCTCATGAAAGCCACAATCTGATGATAGCAGCTTCTCTGCTCGAGATAATCGCTTTAACTTAAATGCATTACTAGGCGCAGATAAAACACATATCAAGAGAACACAGTAAGGTGCTCTGTTAATTCTGCTTTCTAGGTTGCACTAAAAGCTCTTATAGAGTTAAAGCCAATGAAAGCCACAATCTGATGACAGCAGCTTCTGTACTCTAGTTAATCGCTTTTCCTTAAATGCTTTAGTAAGCGCTGAAGGAACACATTTCAGGAAACTCTAATAAAAAGCTAGTCAGCGCTGATTTCTATAGTAGCAGTTAAAGTGCTTGTAGAGATAAAGCTCATGAAAGCCACAATCTGAGGATAGCAGCTTCTCTGCTCGAGATAATCGCTTTTCCTGAAATACATTACAAGGCGCAGATAGATCACATATCAAGAGAACATTGTTAGGATGTCTGTTAATGCTGCTTTGTAGTTTGCAGTGAAATATCTTGTAGAGCTACGGCTATGGAAAACCACAATCTGATGATAGCAGCTTCTCTGCTCGAGATAATCGCTTTTCCTTAAAAACATTACTAGGCGCAGATAAAACACATATCAAGAGAATACAGTAAAGAGCTCTGTTAATTCTGCTTTGTAGGTTGCAGTGAAAGCTCTTATAGAGTTAAAGCTCATGAAAGCCACAATCTGATTATAGCAGCTTCTCTGCTCGAGATAATCGCTTTTCCTTAAATGCATTACTAGGCGCAGATAAAACACATATCAAGAGAACACAGTAAGGAGCTCTGTTAATTCTGCTTTGTAGGTTGCAGTGAAAGCTCTTATAGAGCTAAAGCTCATGAAAGCCACAATCTGATGATAGCAGCTTCTCTGCTCGAGATAATCGCTTTTTCTTAATTATTTTACTAGCCGCAGTTAAAACACATATCAAGAGAACATAGTAAGGAGCTCTGTTCATTCTGCTTTGTAGGTTGCAGTGAAAGCACTTACAGAGTTAAAGCTCATGAATGCCACAATCTGAGGATAGCAGCTTCTCTGCTCGAGATAATCGCTTTTCCTTAAATTCATTTCTAGGCGCAGTTAAAACACATATCAAGAGAACATAGTAAGGAGCTCTGTTCATTCTGCTTTGTAGGTTGCAGTGAAAGCGCTTACAGAGTTAAAGCTCATGAAAGCCACAATCTGATGATAGCAGCTTCTCTGTTCGAGAAAATCGCTTTTCCTGAAAAACATTACTAGGCTCAGATAAAACACATATCAAGAGAACACAGTAAGGAGCTCTGTTAATTCTGCTTTGTAGGTTGCAGTGAAAGCTCTTATAGAGTTAAAGCTCATGAAAGCCACAATCTGATGATAGCAGCTTCTCTGCTCGAGATAATCGCTTTTTCTTAATTATTTTACTAGCCGCAGTTAAAACACATATCAAGAGAACATAGTAAGGAGCTCTGTTCATTCTGCTTTGTAGGTTGCAGTGAAAGCGCTTACAGAGTTAAAGCTCATGAAAGCCACAATCTGAGGATAGCAGCTTCTCTGCTCGAGATAATCGCTTTTCCTTAAATACATTACTAGGCGCAGATAGAACACATATCAAGAGAACATTCTTAGGATGTCTGTTAATGCTGCTTTGTAGTTTGCAGTGAAACATCTTGTAGAGATAAGGCGATGGAAAACCACAATCTGATGATAGCGCCTTCTCTGCTCGGGATAATCGGTTTACATTAAAAGCATTACTGGGCGCAGATAGAACACATAACAAGAGAGAATAATAAGGGGCTCTGTTAATGCTCCTTTGTAGTTTACAGTGACAGCGCTAGTCGAGATAAATCTAATGAAAGCCACAATCTGATGATAGCAGCTTCTGTGCTCGAGATAATCGCTTTAACTTAAATGCATTACTAGGCGCAGATAGAACACATATCAAGAGAATACAGGAAGGACCTCTGTTAATTCTGCTTTGTAGGTTGCACTGAAAGCTCTTATATAGTTAAAGCTCATGAAAGCCACAATCTGATGATAGCAGCTTCTCTGTTCGAGATAATCGCTTTAACTTATATGCATTACTAGGCGCAGATAGAACACATATCAAGAGACCATAGTAAGGGGCTCTGTTAATGCTGCTTTCTAGGTTGCAGTGAAAGCGCTTATAGAGTTAGAGCTCATTAAAGACACAGTCTGATGATAGCAGCTTCTCTGCTAGAGATAATCACTTTTCCTTACATGCTTATGTAAGCGCAGTTAGAACACAATTCAGGACACTCTAATAAAAAGCTAGTCAGCGCTGATTTCTAGGTAGCAGTTAAAGCGCTCGTAGAGATAAAGCTCATGAAAGCCACAATCTGATGATAGCAGCTTCTCTGCTCGAGATAATCGCTTTTCCATAAAAACATTACTAGGCGCAGATAAAACACATATCAAGAGAACACAGTAAGGAGCTCTGTTAATTCTGCTTTGTAGGTTGCAGTGAAATCTCTAATAGAGTTAAAGCCAATGAAAGCCACAATCTGATGACAGCAGCTTCTGTACTCTAGTTAATCGCTTTTCCTTAAATGCTTTAGTAAGCGCTGAAGGAACACATTTCAGGACACTCTAATAAAAAGCTAGTCAGCTCTGATTTCTAGGTAAGCAGTTAAAGCCCTTGTAGAGATAAAGCTCATGAAAGCCACAATCTGTTGATAGCAGCTTCTCTTCTCGAGATAATCGGTTTTCCTTAATTATTTTACTAGCCGCAGTTAAAACACATATCAAGAGAACATAGTAAGGAGCTCTGTTCATTCTGCTTTGTAGGTTGCAGTGAAAGCGCTTACAGAGTTAAAGCTCATGAAAGCCACAGTCTGAGGATAGCAGCTTCTCTGCTCGAGATAATCGCTTTAACTTAAATGCATTACTAGGCGCAGATAAAAAACATATTAAGAGAACACAGTGAGGAGCTCTGTTAATTCTGCTTTGTAGGTTGCACTAAAAGCTCTTATAGAGTTAAAGCCAATGAAAGCCACAATCTGATGACAGCAGCTTCTGTACTCCAGTTAATCGCTTTTCCTTAAATGCTTTAGTAAGCGCTGAAGGAACACATTTCAGGAAACTCTAATAAAAAGCTAGTCAGCGCTGATTTTTATAGTAGCAGTTAAAGCGCTTGTAGAGATAAAGCTCATGAAAGCCACAATCTGAGGATAGCAGCTTCTCTGCTCGAGATAATCGCTTTTCCTTAAATTCATTACTAGGCGCAGATAGAACACATCACAAGAGAACATTGTTAGGATGTCTGTTAATGCTGCTTTGTAGTTTGCAGTGAAATATCTTGTAGAGATAAGGCTATGGAAAACAACAATCTGATGACAGCAGCTTCTGTGCTCGGGATAATCGGTTTACATTAAAAGCATTACTGGGCGCAGATAGAACACATATCAAGAGACCATAGTAAGGGGCTCTGTTAATGCTGCTTTCTAGGTTGCAGTGAAAGCGCTTATAGAGTTAAAGCTCATTAAAGACACAGTCTGATGATAGCAGCTTCTCTGCTAGAGATAATTACTTTTCCTTAAATGCTTATGTAAGCGCAGTTAGAACACATTTCAGGACACTCTAATAAAAAGCTAGTCAGCGCTGATTTCTAGGTAGCAGTTAAAGCGCTTGAAGAGATAAAGCTCATGAAAGCCACAATCTGATGATAGCAGCTTCTCTGCTCGAGATAATCGCTTTTCCTTAAAAACATTACTAGGCGCAGATAGAACACATATCAAGAGAACACAGTAAGGAGCTCTGTTAATTCTGCTTTGTAGGTTGCAGTGAAAGCTCTTATAGAGTTAAAGCTCATGAAAGCCACAATCTGATGATAGCAGCTTCTGTGCTCGAGATAATCGCTTTAACTTAAATGCATTACTAGGCGCAGATAAAACACATATCAAGAGAACACAGTAAGGAGCTCTGTTAATTCTGATTTCTAGGTTGCACTAAAAGCTCTTATAGAGTTAAAGCCAATGAAAGCCACAATCTGATGACAGCAGCTTCTGTACTCTAGTTAATCGCTTTTCCTTAAATGCTTTAGTAAGCGCTGAAGAAACACATTTCAGGAAACTCTAATAAAAAGCTAGTCAGCGCTGATTTCTATAGTAGCAGTTAAAGCGCTTGTAGACATAAAGCTCATGAAAGCCACAATCTGAGGATAGCAGATTCTCTGCTCGAGATAATCGCTTTTCCTTAAATTCATTACTAGGGGCAGATAGATCACATATCAAGAGAACATTGTTAGGATATCTGTTAATGCTGCTTTGTAGTTTGCAGTGAAATATCTTGTAGAGATAAGGCTATGGAAAACCACAATCTGATGATAGCATCTTCTGTGCTCGGGATAATCGGTTTACATTAAAAGCATTACTGGGCGCAGATAGAACACATAACAAGAGAGAATAATAAGGGGCTCTGTTAATGCTCCTTTGTAGTTTACAGTGAAAGCACTAGTCGAGATAAATCTAATGAAAGCCACAATCTGATTATAGCACATTCTCTGTTCGAGAAAATCGCTTTTCCTTAAAAACATTACTAGGCGCAGATAAAACACATATCAAGAGAACACAGTAAGGAACTCTGTTAATTCTGCTTTGTAGGTTGCAGTGAAAGCGCTTATAGAGTTAAAGCTCATGAAAGCCACAATGTGATGATAGCAGCTTCTCTGCTCGAGATAATCGCTTTAACTTAAATGCATTACTAGGCGCAGATAGAACACATATCAACAGACCATAGTTAGGGGCTCTGTTAATGCTGCTTTCTAGGTTGCAGTGAAAGCGCTTATAGAGTTAAAGCTCATTAAAGACACAGTCTGATGATAGCAGCTTCTCTGCTAGAGATAATTACTTTTCCTTAAATGCTTATGTAAGCGCAGTTAGAACACATTTCAGGACACTCTAATAAAAAGCTAGTCAGCGCTGATTTCTAGGTAGCAGTTAAAGCGCTCGTAGAGATAAAGCTCATGAAAGCCACAATCTGATGACAGCAGCTTCTCTGCTCGAGATAATCGCTTTTCCTTAAAAACATTACTAGGCGCAGATAAAACACATATCAAGAGAACACAGGAAGGAGCTCTGTTAATTCTGCTTTGTAGGTTGCAGTGAAAGCTCTTATAGAGTTAAAGCTCATGAAAGCCACAATCTGATGATAGCAGCTTCTCTGCTCGAGATAATCGCTTTTCCTTAAATGCTATAGTATGCGCAGATAGAACACATACCAAGAGAATATTGTTAGGATGGATGTTAATGCTGTTCTGTAGTTTGCAGTGAAATATCTTGTAGAGATAAGGCTATGGCAATACACAATCTGATTATAGCAGCTTCTCTGCTCGAGATAATCGCTTTTCCTTAAATGCATTACTAGGCGCAGATAAAACACATATCAAGAAAACACAGTAAGGGGCTCTGTTAATGCTGCTTTTTAGTATGCAGAGAAAGCGCTTGTCGAGATAAAGCAAATGAGAGCCGCAATCTGATGACAGCAGTTTCTCTGCTCTAAATAATCACTTTTCCTTCAATGCTTATGCTAGCGCAGTAAAAACACATTTAAGGATACTCTAATAAAAAGCTAGCCAAAGCTGCTTTGTAGGATGCAGTGATAGCGCTTGTAGAAATAAAGCAGATGAAAGCCACAATCTGATGATAGCAGCTTCTCTACTCGAGATAATCGGTTTACCTTAAATGCATTACTAGGCGCAGATAGAAAACACAACAAGAGAGAATAATAAGGAGCTCTGTCAATGCTCCTTTGTAGTTTGCAGTGAAAGCGCTAGTCGAGATAAATCTAATGAAAGCCACAATCTGATGATAGCAGCTTCTCTGTTCGAGAAAATCGCTTTTCCTTAAAAACATTACTAGGCGCAGATAAAACACATATCAAGAGAACACAGTAAGGAGCTCTGTTAATTCTGCTTTGTAGGTTGCAGTGAAAGCTCTTATAGAGTTAAAGCTTATGAAAGCCACAATCTGATGATAGCAGCTTCTCTGCTCGAGGTAATCGCTTTTCCTTAAATACATTACTAGGCGCAGATAGAACACATATCAAGAGAACATTGTTAGGATGTCTGTTAATGCTGCTTTGTAGTTTGCAGTGAAATATCTTGTAGAGATAAGGCGATGGAAAACCATAATCTGAGGATAGCAGCTTCTCTGCTCGGGATAATCGGTTAATATTAAAAGCATTACTGGGCGCAGATACAACACATAACAAGAGAGAATAATAAGGGGCTCTGTTAATGCTCCTTTGTAGTTTACAGTGAAAGCGCTAGTCGAGATAAATCTAACGAAAGCCACAATCTGATTATAGCACCTTCTCTGTTCGAGAAAATCGCTTTTCCTTAAAAACATTACTAGGCGCAGATAAAACACATATCAAGAGAACACAGTAAGGAACTCTGTTAATTCTGCTTTGTAGGTTGCAGTGAAAGCGCTTATAGAGTTAAAGCTCATGAAAGCCACAATGTGATGATAGCAGCTTCTCTGTTCGAGATAATCGCTTTAACTTAAAAACATTACTTTTCGCAGATAGAACACATATCAAGAGACCATAGTAAGGGGCTCTGTTAATGCTGCTTTCTAGGTTGCAGTGAAAGCGCTTATAGAGTTAAAGCTCATGAAAGACACAGTCTGATGATAGCAGCTTCTCTGTTCGAGATAATCGCTTTAACTTATATGCATTACTAGGCGCAGATAGAACACATAGCAAGAGACCATAGTAAGGGGCTCTGTTAATGCTGCTTTCTAGGTTGCAGTGAAAGCTCTTATAGAGTTAAAGCTCATGAAAGCCACAATCTGATGATAGCAGCTTCTGTGCTCGAGATAATCGCTTTAACTTAAATGCATTACTAGGCGCAGATAAAACACATATCAAGAGAACACAGTAAGGAGCTCTGTTAATTCTGATTTCTAGGTTGCACTAAAAGCTCTTATAGAGTTAAAGCCAATGAAAGCCACAATCTGATGACAGCAGCTTCTGTACTCTAGTTAATCGCTTTTCCTTAAATGCTTTAGTAAGCGCTGAAGGAACACATTTCAGGAAACTCTAATAAAAAGCTAGTCAGCGCTGATTTCTATAGTAGCAGTTAAAGCGCTTGTAGACATAAAGCTCATGAAAGCCACAATCTGAGGATAGCAGATTCTCTGCTCGAGATAATCGCTTTTCCTTAAATTCATTACTAGGGGCAGATAGATCACATATCAAGAGAACATTGTTAGGATATCTGTTAATGCTGCTTTGTAGTTTGCAGTGAAATATCTTGTAGAGATAAGGCTATGGAAAACCACAATCTGATGATAGCATCTTCTGTGCTCGGGATAATCGGTTTACATTAAAAGCATTACTGGGCGCAGATAGAACACATAACAAGAGAGAATAATAAGGGGCTCTGTTAATGCTCCTTTGTAGTTTGCAGTGAAAGCGCTAGTCGAGATACATCTAATGAAAGCCACAATCTGATGATAGCAGCTTCTCTGTTCGAGATAATCGCTTTAACTTAAAAACATTACTAGGCGCAGATAAAACATATATGAAGAGAACACAGTAAGGAGCTCTGTTAATTCTGCTTTGTAGGTTGCAGTGAAAGCTCTTATAGAGTTAAAGCTCATGAAAGCCACAATCTGATGATAGCAGCTTCTCTGCTCGAGATAATCGCTTTAACTTAAATGCGTTACTATTCGCAGATAGAACACATATCAAGAGACCATAGTAAGGGGCTCTGTTAATGCTGCTTTCTCGGTTGCAATGAAAGCGCTTATAGAGTTAAAGCTCATTAAAGACACAGTCTGATGATAGCAGCTTCTCTGCTAGAGATAATCACTTTTCCTTAAATGCTTATGTAAGCGCAGTTAGAACACATTTCAGGACACTCTAATAAAAAGCTAGTCAGCGCTGATTTCTAGGTAGCAGTTAAAGCGCTTGTAGAGATAAAGCTCATGAAAGCCACAATCTGATGATAGCAGCTTCTCTGCTCGAGATAATCGCTTTTCCTTAAATACATTACTAGGCGCAGATAGAACACATATCAAGAGAACATTGTTAGGATATCTGTTAATGCTGCTTTGTAGTTTGCAGTGAAATATCTTGTAGAGATAAGGCTATGGAAAACCATAATCTGATGATAGCAGATTCTCTGCTCGGGATAATCGGTTTATATTAAAAGCATTACTGGGCGCAGATAGAACACATAACAAGAGAGAATAATAAGGGGCTCTGTTAATGCTCCTTTGTAGTTTACAGTGAAAGCACTAGTCGAGATAAATCTAATGAAAGCCACAATCTGATTATAGCACATTCTCTGTTCGAGAAAATCGCTTTTCCTTAAAAACATTACTAGGCGCAGATAAAACACATATCAAGAGAACACAGTAAGGAACTCTGTTAATTCTGCTTTTTAGTATGCAGTGAAAGCGCTTATAGAGTTAAAGCTCATGAAAGCCACAATGTGATGATAGCAGCTTCTCTGCTCGAGATAATCGCTTTAACTTAAATGCATTACTAGGCGCAGATAGAACACATATCAACAGACCATAGTAAGGGGCTCTGTTAATGCTGCTTTCTAGGTTGCAGTGAAAGCGCTTATAGAGTTAAAGCTCATTAAAGACACAGTCTGATGATAGCAGCTTCTCTGCTAGAGATAATCACTTTTCCTTACATGCTTATGTAAGCGCAGTTAGAACACATTTCAGGACACTCTAATAAAAAGCTAGTCAGCGCTGATTTCTAGGTAGCAGTTAAAGCGCTTGTAGAGATAAAGCTCATGAAAGCCACAATCTGATGATAGCAGCTTCTCTGCTCGAGATAATCGCTTTTCCTTAAATACATTACTAGGCGCAGATAGAACACATATCAAGAGAACATTGTTAGGATGTCTGTTAATGCTGCTTTGTAGTTTGCAGTGAAATATCTTGTAGAGATAAGGCTATGGAAAACCACAATCTGATGATAACATCTTCTGTGCTCGGGATAATCGGTTTACATTAAAAGCATTACTGGGCGCAGATAGAACACATAACAGGAGAGAATAATAAGGGGCTCTGTTAATGCTCCTTTGTAGTTTGCAGTGAAAGCGCTAGTCGAGATAAATCTAATGAAAGCCACAATCTGATGATAGCAGCTAATCTGTTCGAGAAAATCGCTTTTCCTTAAAAACATTACTAGGCGCAGATAAAACACATATCAAGAGAATACAGTAAAGAGCTCTGTTAATTCTGCTTTGTAAGTTCCAGTGAAAGCTCTTATAGAGTTAAAGCTCATGAAACCACAATCTAATGATAGCAGCTTCTGTGCTCGAGATTATCGCTTTAAATTAAGTCCATTACTAGGCTCAGATAGAACACATATCAAGAGAACACAGGAAGGAGCTCTGTTAATTCTGCTTTGTAGGTTGCACTGAAAGCTCTTATAGAGTTAAAGCTCATGAAAGCCATAATCTGATGATAGCAGCTTCTCTGCTCGAGATAATCGCTTTTCCTTAAATACATTACTAGGCGCAGATAAAACACATATGAAGAGAACATAGTAAGGAGCTCTGTTCATTCTGCTTTGTAGGTTGCAGTGAAAGCGCTTACAGAGTTAAAGCTCATGAAAGCCACAACCTGAGGATAGCAGCTTCTCTGCTCGAGATAATCGCTTTTCCTTAAATTCATTTCTAGGCGCAGTTAAAACACATATCAAGAGAACATAGTAACGAGCTCTGTTCATTCTGCTTTGTAGGTTGCAGTGAAAGCGCTTACAGAGTTAAAGCTCATGAAAGCCACAATCTGATGATAGCAGCTTCTCTGCTCGAGATAATCGCTTTAACTTAAATGCATTACTAGGCGCAGATAAAACACATATCAAGAGAACACAGTAAGGTGCTCTGTTAATTCTGCTTTCTAGGTTGCACTAAAAGCTCTTATAGAGTTAAAGCCAATGAAAGCCACAATCTGATGACAGCAGCTTCTGTACTCTAGTTAATCGCTTTTCCTTAAATGCTTTAGTAAGCGCTGAAGGAACACATTTCAGGAAACTCTAATAAAAAGCTAGTCAGCGCTGATTTCTATAGTAGCAGTTAAAGCGCTTGTAGAGATAAAGCTCATGAAAGCCACAATCTGAGGATAGCAGCTTCTCTGCTCGAGATAATCGCTTTTCCTGAAATACATTACAAGGCGCAGATAGATCACATATCAAGAGAACATTGTTAGGATGTCTGTTAATGCTGCTTTGTAGTTTGCAGTGAAATATCTTGTAGAGCTACGGCTATGGAAAACCACAATCTGATGATAGCAGCTTCTCTGCTCGAGATAATCGCTTTTCCTTAAAAACATTACTAGGCGCAGATAAAACACATATCAAGAGAATACAGTAAAGAGCTCTGTTAATTCTGCTTTGTAGGTTGCAGTGAAAGCTCTTATAGAGTTAATGCTCATGAAAGCCACAATCTGATTATAGCAGCTTCTCTGCTCGAGATAATCGCTTTTCCTTAAATGCATTACTAGGCGCAGATAAAACACATATGAAGAGAACACAGTAAGGAGCTCTGTTAATTCTGCTTTGTAGGTTGCAGTGAAAGCTCTTATAGAGCTAAAGCTCATGAAAGCCACAATCTGATGATAGCAGCTTCTCTGCTCGAGATAATCGCTTTTTCTTAATTATTTTACTAGCCGCAGTTAAAACACATATCAAGAGAACATAGTAAGGAGCTCTGTTCATTCTGCTTTGTAGGTTGCAGTGAAAGCACTTACAGAGTTAAAGCTCATGAAAGCCACAATCTGAGGATAGCAGCTTCTCTGCTCGAGATAATCGCTTTTCCTTAAATTCATTTCTAGGCGCAGTTAAAACACATATCAAGAGAACATAGTAAGGAGCTCTGTTCATTCTGCTTTGTAGGTTGCAGTGAAAGCGCTTACAGAGTTAAAGCTCATGAAAGCCACAATCTGATGATAGCAGCTTCTCTGTTCGAGAAAATCGCTTTTACTTAAAAACATTACTAGGCTCAGATAAAACACATATCAAGAGAACACAGTAAGGAGCTCTGTTAATTCTGCTTTGTAGGTTGCAGTGAAAGCTCTTATAGAGTTAAAGCTCATGAAAGCCACAATCTGATGATAGCAGCTTCTCTGCTCGAGATAATGGCTTTTTCTTAATTATTTTACTAGCCGCAGTTAAAACACATATCAAGAGAACATAGTAAGGAGCTCTGTTCATTCTGCTTTGTAGGTTGCAGTGAAAGCGCTTACAGAGTTAAAGCTCATGAAAGCCACAATCTGAGGATAGCAGCTTCTCTGCTCGAGATAATCGCTTTTCCTTAAATACATTACTAGGCGCAGATAGAACACATATCAAGAGAACATTCTTAGGATGTCTGTTAATGCTGCTTTGTAGTTTGCAGTGAAACATCTTGTAGAGATAAGGCGATGGAAAACCACAATCTGATGATAGCGCCTTCTCTGCTCGGGATAATCGGTTTACATTAAAAGCATTACTGGGCGCAGATAGAACACATAACAAGAGAGAATAATAAGGGGCTCTGTTAATGCTCCTTTGTAGTTTACAGTGAAAGCGCTAGTCGAGATAAATCTAATGAAAGCCACAATCTGATGATAGCAGCTTCTGTGCTCGAGATAATCGCTTTAACTTAAATGCATTACTAGGCGCAGATAGAACACATATCAAGAGAATACAGGAAGGACCTCTGTTAATTCTGCTTTGTAGGTTGCACTGAAAGCTCTTATATAGTTAAAGCTCATGAAAGCCACAATCTGATGATAGCAGCTTCTCTGTTCGAGATAATCGCTTTAACTTATATGCATTACTAGGCGCAGATAGAACACATATCAAGAGACCATAGTAAGGGGCTCTGTTAATGCTGCTTTCTAGGTTGCAGTGAAAGCGCTTATAGAGTTAGAGCTCATTAAAGACACAGTCTGATGATAGCAGCTTCTCTGCTAGAGATAATCACTTTTCCTTACATGCTTATGTAAGCGCAGTTAGAACACAATTCAGGACACTCTAATAAAAAGCTAGTCAGCGCTGATTTCTAGGTAGCAGTTAAAGCGCTCGTAGAGATAAAGCTCATGAAAGCCACAATCTGATGATAGCAGCTTCTCTGCTCGAGATAATCGCTTTTCCATAAAAACATTACTAGGCGCAGATAAAACACATATCAAGAGAACACAGTAAGGAGCTCTGTTAATTCTGCTTTGTAGGTTGCAGTGAAATCTCTAATAGAGTTAAAGCCAATGAAAGCCACAATCTGATGACAGCAGCTTCTGTACTCTAGTTAATCGCTTTTCCTTAAATGCTTTAGTAAGCGCTGAAGGAACACATTTCAGGACACTCTAATAAAAAGCTAGTCAGCTCTGATTTCTAGGTAGCAGTTAAAGCCCTTGTAGAGATAAAGCTCATGAAAGCCACAATCTGTTGATAGCAGCTTCTCTTCTCGAGATAATCGGTTTTCCTTAATTATTTTACTAGCCGCAGTTAAAACACATATCAAGAGAACATAGTAAGGAGCTCTGTTCATTCTGCTTTGTAGGTTGCAGTGAAAGCGCTTACAGAGTTAAAGCTCATGAAAGCCACAGTCTGAGGATAGCAGCTTCTCTGCTCGAGATAATCGCTTTAACTTAAATGCATTACTAGGCGCAGATAAAAAACATATTAAGAGAACACAGTGAGGAGCTCTGTTAATTCTGCTTTGTAGGTTGCACTAAAAGCTCTTATAGAGTTAAAGCCAATGAAAGCCACAATCTGATGACAGCAGCTTCTGTACTCCAGTTAATCGCTTTTCCTTAAATGCTTTAGTAAGCGCTGAAGGAACACATTTCAGGAAACTCTAATAAAAAGCTAGTCAGCGCTGATTTTTATAGTAGCAGTTAAAGCGCTTGTAGAGATAAAGCTCATGAAAGCCACAATCTGATGATAGCAGCTTCTCTGTTCGAGATAATCGCTTTAACTTAAAAACATTACTAGGCGCAGATAAAACACATATGAAGAGAACACAGTAAGGAGCTCTGTTAATTCTGCTTTGTAGGTTGCAGTGAAAGCTCTTATAGAGTTAAAGCTCATGAAAGCCACAATCTGATGATAGCAGCTTCTCTGCTCGAGATAATCGCTTTAACTTAAATGCGTTACTATTCGCAGATAGAACACATATCAAGAGACCATAGTAAGGGGCTCTGTTAATGCTGCTTTCTCGGTTGCAATGAAAGCGCTTATAGAGTTAAAGCTCATTAAAGACACAGTCTGATGATAGCAGCTTCTCTGCTAGAGATAATCACTTTTCCTTAAATGCTTATGTAAGCGCAGTTAGAACACATTTCAGGACACTCTAATAAAAAGCTAGTCAGCGCTGATTTCTAGGTAGCAGTTAAAGCGCTTGTAGAGATAAAGCTCATGAAAGCCACAATCTGATGATAGCAGCTTCTCTGCTCGAGATAATCGCTTTTCCTTAAATACATTACTAGGCGCAGATAGAACACATATCAAGAGAACATTGTTAGGATATCTGTTAATGCTGCTTTGTAGTTTGCAGTGAAATATCTTGTAGAGATAAGGCTATGGAAAACCATAATCTGATGATAGCAGATTCTCTGCTCGGGATAATCGGTTTATATTAAAAGCATTACTGGGCGCAGATAGAACACATAACAAGAGAGAATAATAAGGGGCTCTGTTAATGCTCCTTTGTAGTTTACAGTGAAAGCACTAGTCGAGATAAATCTAATGAAAGCCACAATCTGATTATAGCACATTCTCTGTTCGAGAAAATCGCTTTTCCTTAAAAACATTACTAGGCGCAGATAAAACACATATCAAGAGAACACAGTAAGGAACTCTGTTAATTCTGCTTTGTAGGTTGCAGTGAAAGCGCTTATAGAGTTAAAGCTCATGAAAGCCACAATGTGATGATAGCAGCTTCTCTGCTCGAGATAATCGCTTTAACTTAAATGCATTACTAGGCGCAGATAGAACACATATCAACAGACCATAGTAAGGGGCTCTGTTAATGCTGCTTTCTAGGTTGCAGTGAAAGCGCTTATAGAGTTAAAGCTCATTAAAGACACAGTCTGATGATAGCAGCTTCTCTGCTAGAGATAATCACTTTTCCTTAAATGCTTATGTAAGCGCAGTTAGAACACATTTCAGGACACTCTAATAAAAAGCTAGTCAGCGCTGATTTCTAGGTAGCAGTTAAAGCGCTCGTAGAGATAAAGCTCATGAAAGCCACAATCTGATGACAGCAGCTTCTCTGCTCGAGATAATCGCTTTTCCTTAAAAACATTACTAGGCGCAGATAAAACACATATCAAGAGAACACAGTAAGGAGCTCTGTTAATTCTGCTTTGTAGGTTGCAGTGAAAGCTCTTATAGAGTTAAAGCTCATGAAAGCCACAATCTGATGATAGCAGCTTCTCTGTTCGAGAAAATCGCTTTTCCTTAAAAACATTACTAGGCGCAGATAAAACACATATCAAGAGAACACAGTAAGGAGCTCTGTTAATTCTGCTTTGTAGGTTGCAGTGAAATCTCTAATAGAGTTAAAGCCAATGAAAGCCACAATCTGATGACAGCAGCTTCTGTACTCTAGTTAATCGCTTTTCCTTAAATTCTTTAGTAAGCGCTGAAGGAACACATTTCAGGACACTCTAATAAAATGCTAGTCAGCGCTGATTTCTAGGTAGCAGTTAAAGCCCTTGTAGAGATAAAGCTCATGAAAGCCACAATCTGTTGATAGCAGCTTCTCTTCTCGAGATAATCGGTTTTCCTTAATTATTTTACTAGCCGCAGTTAAAACACATATCAAGAGAACATAGTAAGGAGCTCTGTTCATTCTGCTTTGTAGGTTGCAGTGAAAGCGCTTACAGAGTTAAAGCTCATGAAAGCCACAATCTGAGCATAGCAGCTTCTCTGCTCGACATAATCGCTTTTTTTTAAATTCATTTCTAGGCGCACATAGAACACGTATCAAGAGAACATTGTTAGGATGTCTGTTAATGCTGCTTTGTAGTTTGCAGTGAAATATCTTGTAGAGATAAGGCTATGGAAAACCACAATCTGATGATAGCAGCTTCTGTGCTCGGGATAATCGGTTTACATTAAAAGCATTACTGGGCGCAGATAGAACACATAACAAGAGAGAATAATAAGGGGCTCTGTTAATGCTCCTTTGTAGTTTGCAGTGAAAGCGCTAGTCGAGATAAATCTAATGAAAGCCACAATCTGATGATAGCAGCTTCTCTGTTCGAGAAAATCGCTTTTCCTTAAAAACATTACTAGGCGCAGATAAAACACATATCAAGAGAACACAGGAAGGAGCTCTGTTAATTCTGCTTTGTAGGTTGCAGTGAAAGCTCTTATAGAGTTAAAGCTCATGAAAGCCACAATCTGAGGATAGCAGCTTCTCTGCTCGAGATAATCGCTTTAACTTAAATGAATTACTAGGCGCAGATAGAACACATAGCAAGAGAACATTGTTAGGATGTCTGTTAATGCTGCTTTGTAGGTTGCAGTGAAAGCGCTTATAGAGTTAAAGCTCATGAAAGCCACAATGTGATGATAGCAGCTTCTCTGTTCGAGATAATCGCTTTAACTTAAATGTATTACTAGGCGCAGATAGAACACATATCAAGAGACCATAGTAAGGGGCTCTGTTAATGCTGCTTTCTAGGTTGCAGTGAAAGCGCTTATAGAGTTAAAGCTCATTAAAGACACAGTCTGATGATAGCAGCTTCTCTGCTAGAGATAATCACTTTTCCTTACATGCTTATGTAAGCGCAGTTAGAACACATTTCAGGACACTCTAATAAAAAGCTAGTCAGCGCTGATTTCTAGGTAGCAGTTAAAGCGCTTGTAGAGATAAAGCTCATGAAAGCCACAATCTGATGATAGCAGCTTCTCTGCTCGAGATAATCGCTTTTCCTTAAATACATTACTAGGCGCAGATAGAACACATATCAAGAGAACATTGTTAGGATGTCTGTTAATGCTGCTTTGTAGTTTGCAGTGAAATATCTTGTAGAGATAAGGCTATGGAAAACCACAATCTGATGATAGCATCTTCTGTGCTCGGGATAATCGGTTTACATTAAAAGCATTACTGGGCACAGATAGAAAACATAACAGGAGAGAATAATAAGGGGCTCTGTTAATGCTCCTTTGTAGTTTGCAGTGAAAGCGCTAGTCGAGATAAATCTAATGAAAGCCACAATCTGATGATAGCAGCTAATCTGTTCGAGAAAATCGCTTTTCCTTAAAAACATTACTAGGCGCAGATAAAACACATATCAAGAGAATACAGTAAAGAGCTCTGTTAATTCTGCTTTGTAAGTTCCAGTGAAAGCTCTTATACAGTTAAAGCTCATGAAACCACTATCTAATGATAGCAGCTTCTGTGCTCGAGATTATCGCTTTAAATTAAATCCATTACAAGGCTCAGATAGAACACATATCAAGAGAACACAGGAAGGAGCTATGTTAATTCTGCTTTGTAGGTTGCAGTGAAAGCTCTTATAGAGTTAAAGCTCATGAAAGCCACAATCTGATGATAGCAGCTTCTCTGCTCGAGATAATCGCATTTCCTTAAATACATTACTAGGCGCAGATAAAACACATATCAAGAGAACATAGTAAGGAGCTCTGTTCATTCTGCTTTGTAGGTAGCAGTGAAAGCGCTTACAGAGTTAAAGCTCATGAAAGCCACAATCTGATGATAGCAGCTTCTCTGCTCGAGATAATCGCTTTAACTTAAATGCATTACTAGGCGCAGATAAAACACATATCAAGAGAACACAGTAAGGTGCTCTGTTAATTCTGCCTTCTAGGTTGCAGTAAAAGCTCTTATAGAGTTAAAGCCAATGAAAGCCACAATCTGATGACAGCAGCTTCTGTACTCTAGTTAATCGCTTTTCCTTAAATGCTTTAGTAAGCGCAGTTAGAACACATTTCAGGAAACTCTAATAAAAAGCTAGTCAGCGCTGATTTCTATAGTAGCAGTTAAAGCGCTTGTAGAGATAAAGCTCATGAAAGCCACAATCTGAGGATAGCAGCTTCTCTGCTCGAGATAATCGCTTTTCCTTAAATACATTACAAGGCGCAGATAGATCACATATCAAGAGAACATTGTTAGGATGTCTGTTAATGCTGCTTTGTAGTTTGCAGTGAAATATCTTGTAGAGCTACGGCTATGGAAAACCACAATCTGATGATAGCAGCTTCTGTGCTCGGGATAATCGGTTTACATTAAAAGCATTACTGGGCGCAGATAGAACACATAACAAGAGAGAATAATAAGGGGCTCTGTTAATGCTCCTTTGTAGTTTGCAGTGAAAGCGCTAGTCGAGATAAATCTAATGAAAGCCACAATCTGATGATAGCAGCTTCTCTGCTCGAGATAATCGCTTTTCCTTAAAAACATTACTAGGCGCTGATAAAACACATATCAAGAGAATACAGTAAAGAGCTCTGTTAATTCTGCTTTGTAGGTTGCAGTGAAAGCTCTTATAGAGTTAAAGCTCATGAAAGCCACAATCTGATGATAGCAGCTTCTCTGCTCGAGATAATCGCTTTTCCTTAAATGCATTACTAGGCGCAGATAAAACACATATCAAGAGAACACAGTAAGGAGCTCTGTTAATTCTGCTTTGTAGGTTGCAGTGAAAGCTCTTATAGAGTTAAAGCTCATGAAAGCCACAATCTGATGATAGCAGCTTCTCTGCTCGAGATAATTGCTTTTTCTTAATTATTTTACTAGCCGCAGTTAAAACACACATCAAGAGAACATAGTAAGGAGCTCTGTTCATTCTGCTTTGTAGGTTGCAGTGAAAGCGCTTACAGAGTTAAAGCTCATGAAAGCCACAATCTGATGATAGCAGCTTCTCTGCTCGATATAATCGCTTTTCCTTAAAAACATTACTAGGCGCAGATAAAAG
Source organism: Coccyzus lansbergi (assembly GCA_033558105.1). Taxonomy (NCBI): domain Eukaryota; kingdom Metazoa; phylum Chordata; class Aves; order Cuculiformes; family Coccyzidae; genus Coccyzus; species Coccyzus lansbergi. The sequence continues at coordinate 1,145,416 of JAUMJK010000613.1, read as the reverse complement.
ACATATCAAGAGAACACAGTAAGGAGCTCTGTTCATTCTGCTTTGTAGGTTGCAGTGAAAGCTCTTATAGAGTTAAAGCTCATGAAAGACACAATCTGATGATAGCAGCTTCTCTGCTCGAGATAATCGCTTTAACTTAAATGCATTACTAGGCGCAGATAGAACACATATCAAGAGAACACAGGAAGGAGCTCTGTTAATTATGCTTTGTAGGTTGCAGTGAAAGCGCTTATAGAGTTAAAGCTCATGAAAGCCACAATCTGATGATAGCAGCTTCTCTGATCGAGATAATCGCTTTAAATTAAATGCATTACTATTCGCAGATAGAACACATATCAAGAGACCATAGTAAGGGGCTCTGTTAATGCTGCTTTCTCGGTTGCAATGAAAGCGCTTATAGAGTTAAAGCTCATTAAAGACACAGTCTGATGATAGCAGCTTCTCTGCTAGAGATAATCACTTTTCCTTACATGCTTATGTAAGCGCAGTTAGAACACATTTCAGGACACTCTAATAAAAAGCTAGTCAGCGCTGATTTCTAGGTAGCAGTTAAAGCGCTTGTAGAGATAAAGCTCATGAAAGCCACAATCTGATGACAGCAGCTTCTCTGCTCGAGATAATCGCTTTTCCTTAATTATTTTACTCGCCGCAGTTAAAACACATATCATGAGAACATAGTAAGGACCTCTGTTCATTCTGCTTTGTAGGTTGCAGTGAAAGCGCTTACAGAGTTAATGCTCATGAAAGCCACAATCTGATGATAGCAGCTTCTATGCTCGAGATAATCGCTTTAACTTTAATGCATTACTAGGCGCAGATAAAACACATATCAAGAGAACACAGTAAGGAGCTCTGTTAATTCTTCTTTCTAGGTTGCACTAAAAGCTCTTATAGAGTTAAAGCCAATGAAAGCCACAATCTGATGACAGCAGCTTCTGTACTCTAGTTAATCGCTTTTCCTTAAATGCTTTAGTAAGCGCTGAAGGAACACATTTCAGGAAACTCTAATTAAAAGCTAGTCAGCGCTGATTTCTATAGTAGCAGTTAAAGCGCTTGTAGAGATAAAGCTCATGAAAGCCACAATCTGATGATAGCAGCTTCTTTGCCCGAGATATTCGCTTTTCCTTAAATTCATTACTAGCCGCAGATAGAAAACTCAACAAGAGAGAATAATAAGGAGCTCTGTCAATGCTCCTTTGTAGTTTGCAGTGAAAGCGCTTGAAGAGATATAGCTGATGAAAGCCACAATCTGAGGATAGTAGCTTCTCTGCCCGAGATAATCGCTTTTCCTTAAAAGCATTACTGGGCGCAGATAGAACACATATCAAGAGAACATAGTAAGGGGCTCTGTTAATGCTGCTTTTTAGTATGCAGAGAAAGCGCTTGTCGATATAAAGCAAATGAAAGCCGCAATCTTATGACAGCAGTTTCTCTGCTAGAGATAATCGCTTTTCCTTAAATGCATTAGTAGGCGCAGATAAAACACATATCAAGAGAACACAGTAAGGGGCTCTGTTAATGCTGCTTTTTAGTATGCAGAGAAAGCGCTTGTCGAGATAAAGCAAATGAGAGCCGAAATCTGATGACAGCAGTTTCTCTGCTCTAAATAATCACTTTTCCTTCAATGCTTATGCTAGCGCAGTAAAAACACATTTAAGGATACTCTAACAAAAAGCTAGCCAAAGCTGCTTTGTAGGATGCAGTGATAGCGCTTGTAGAAATAAAGCAGATGAAAGCCACAATCTGATGATAGCAGCTTCTCTACTCGAGATAATCGGTTTACCTTAAATGCATTACTAGGCGCAGATAGAAAACACAACAAGAGAGAATAATAAGGAGCTCTGTCAATGCTCCTTTGTAGTTTGCAGTGAAAGAGCTTGAAGAGATAAAGCTGATGAAAGCCACAATCTGATGATAGCAGCTTCTCTACTCGAGATAATCGCTTTTCCTTAAATGCATTACTAGGCGCAGATAGAACACATATCAAGAGAACATAGTAAGGGGCTCTGTTAATGCTGCTTTTTAGTATGCAGAGAAAGCGCTTGTCGAGATAAAGCAAATGAAAGCCGCAATCTGATGACAGCATTTCTCTGCTCGAGATAATCGCTTTTCTTTAAAAGCATTACTAGGCGCAGATAAAACACATATCAAGAAACCACAGTAAGGGACTCTGTTAATGCTGCTTTTTAGTATGCAGAGAAAGCGCTTGTCGAGAAAAAGCAAATGAGAGCCGCAATCTGATGACAGCAGTTTCTCTGCTCGAGATAATCGCTTTTCCTTAAATGCATTACTAGGCGCAGATAAAACACATATCAAGAGAACACAGTAAGGGGCTCTGTTAATGCTGCTTTTTAGTATGCAGAGAAAGCGCTTGAAGAGATAAAGCTGATGAAAGCCACAATCTAGTGACAGCAGTTTCTCTGCTCGAAATAATCACTTTTCCTTCAATGCTTATGCAAGCGCAGTTAGAACACTTTGAAGGATACTCGAATAAAAAGCTAGCCAAAGCTGCTTTGTAGTTTGCAGTGAAAGCGCTTGTAGAGATAAAGCTGATGAAAGCCACAATCTAGTGACAGCAGTTTCTCTACTCGAAATAATCACTTTTCCTTCAATGCTTATGCAAGCGCAGTTAGAACACATTAAAGGATACTCGAATAAAAAGCTAGCCAAAGCTGCTTTGTAGTTTGCAGTGAAAGTGCTTGAAGAGATAAAGCTGATGAAAGCCACAATCTGAGGATAGCAGCTTCTCTGCCCGAGATAATCGCTTTTCCTTAAATGCATTACTAGGCGCAGATAGAACACATATCAAGAGAACATACTAAGGGGCTGTGTTAATGCTGCTTTTTAGTATGCAGAGAAAGCGCTTGTCGATATAAAGCAAATGAAAGCCGCAATCTGATGACAGCAGTTTCTCTGCTCGAGATAATCGCTTTTCCTTAAATGCATTACTAGGCGCAGATAAAACACATATCAGGAGAACATAGTAAGGGGCTCTGTTAATGCTGCTTTTTAGTATGCAGAGAAAGCGCTTGAAGAGATAAAGCTGATGAAAGCCACAATCTAGTGACAGCAGTTTCTCTGCTCGAAATAATCACTTTTCCTTCAATGCTTATGCAAGCGCAGTTAGAACACATTTAAGGATACTGTAATAAAAAGCTAGCCAAAGCTGCTTTGTAGGATGCAGTGATAGCGCTTGTAGAAATAAAGCAGATGAAAGCCACAATCTGATGATAGCAGCTTCTCTACTCGAGATAATCGGTTTACCTTAAATGCATTACTAGGCGCAGATAGAAAACACAACAAGAGAGAATAATAAGAAGCTCTGTCAATGCTCCTTTGTAGTTTGCAGTGAAAGCGCTTGAAGAGATAAAGCTGATGAAAGCCACAATCTGATGATAGCAGCTTCCCTGCTCGAGATAATCGCTTTTCCTAAAATGCATTACTAGGCGGAGATAAAACACATATCAAGAAAACACAGTAAGGGGCTCTGTTAATGCTGCTTTTTAGTATGCAGAGAAAGCGCTTGTCGAGATAAAGCAAATGAGAGCCGAAATCTGATGACAGCAGTTTCTCTGCTCTAAATAATCACTTTTCTTCAATGCTTATGCTAGCGCAGTAAAAACACATTTAAGGATACTCTATTAAAAAGCTAGCAAAAGCTGTTTGTAGGATGCAGTGATAGCGATTGTAGAAATAAAGCAGATGAAAGCCACAATCTGATGATAGCAGCTTCTCTACTCGAGATAATCGGTTTACCTTAAATGCATTACTAGGCGCAGATAGAAAACACAACAAGAGAGAATAATAAGAAGCTCTGTCAATGCTCCTTTGTAGTTTGCAGTGAAAGCGCTTGAAGAGATAAAGCTGATGAAAGCCACAATCTGATGATAGCAGCTTCCCTGCTCGAGATAATCGCTTTTCCTAAAATGCATTACTAGGCGGAGATAAAACACATATCAAGAAAACACAGTAAGGGGCTCTGTTAATGCTGCTTTTTAGTATGCAGAGAAAGCGCTTGTCGAGATAAAGCAAATGAGAGCCGAAATCTGATGACAGCAGTTTCTCTGCTCTAAATAATCACTTTTCTTCAATGCTTATGCTAGCGCAGTAAAAACACATTTAAGGATACTCTATTAAAAAGCTAGCCAAAGCTGTTTGTAGGATGCAGTGATAGCGATTGTAGAAATAAAGCAGATGAAAGCCACAATCTGATGATAGCAGCTTCTCTACTCGAGATAATCGGTTTACCTTAAATGCATTACTAGGCGCAGATAGAAAACACAACAAGAGAGAATAATAAGAAGCTCTGTCAATGCTCCTTTGTAGTTTGCAGTGAAAGCGCTTGAAGAGATAAAGCTGATGAAAGCCACAATCTGATGATAGCAGCTTCCCTGCTCGAGATAATCGCTTTTCCTTAAATGCATTACTAGGCGCAGATAAAACACATATCAAGAAAACACAGTAAGGGGCTCTGTTAATGCTGCTTTTTAGTATGCAGAGAAAGCGGTTGTCGAGATAAAGCAAATGAGAGCCGAAATCTGATGACAGCAGTTTCTCTGCTCTAAATAATCACTTTTCTTCAATGCTTATGCAAGCGCAGTTAGAACACATTGAAGGATACTCGAATAAAAAGCTAGCCAAAGCTGTTTGTAGGTTGCAGTGAAAGCGCTTGTAGAGATAAAGCTGATGAAAGCCACAATCTGATGATAGCAGCTTCTCTGCTCGAGATAATCGCTTTTCCGTAAATGCTATAGTATGCGCAGATAGAACACATACCAAGAGAATATTGTTAGGATGGATGTTAATGCTGTTCTGTAGTTTGCAGTGAAATATCTTGTAGAGATAAGGCTATGGCAATACACAATCTGATGATAGCAGCTTCTCTGCTCGAGATAATCGCTTTTCCTTAAATGCATTACTAGGCGCAGATAAAACACATATCAAGAAAACACAGTAAGGGGCTCTGTTAATGCTGCTTTTTAGTATGCAGAGAAAGCGCTTGTCGAGATAAAGCAAATGAGAGCCGCAATCTGATGACAGCAGTTTCTCTGCTCGAAATAATAACTTTTCCTTCAATGCTTATGTAAGCGCAGTTAGAACACATTGAAGGATACTCGAATAAAAAGCTAGCCAAAGCTGTTTGTAGGTTGCAGTGAAAGCGCTTGTAGAGATAAAGCTGATGAAAGCCACAATCTGATGATAGCAGCTTCCCTGCTCGAGATAATCGCTTTTCCTAAAATGCATTACTAGGCGGAGATAAAACACATATCAAGAAAACACAGTAAGGGGCTCTGTTAATGCTGCTTTTTAGTATGCAGAGAAAGCGCTTGTCGAGATAAAGCAAATGAGAGCCGAAATCTGATGACAGCAGTTTCTCTGCTCTAAATAATCACTTTTCTTCAATGCTTATGCTAGCGCAGTAAAAACACATTTAAGGATACTCTATTAAAAAGCTAGCCAAAGCTGCTTTGTAGGATGCAGTGATAGCGATTGTAGAAATAAAGCAGATGAAAGCCACAATCTGATGATAGCAGCTTCTCTACTCGAGATAATCGGTTTACCTTAAATGCATTACTAGGCGCAGATAGAAAACACAACAAGAGAGAATAATAAGGAGCCCTGTCAATGCTCCTTTGTAGTTTGCAGTGAAAGCGCTTGAAGAGATAAAGCTGATGAAAGCCACAATCTGAGGATAGCAGATTCTCTGCCCGAGATAATCGCTTTTCCTTAAATGCATTACTAGGCGCAGATAGAACACATATCAAGAGAACATAGTAAGGGGCTCTGTTAATGCTGCTTTTTAGTATGCAGAGAAAGCGCTTGAAGAGATAAAGCTGATGAAAGCCACAATCTAGTGACAGCAGTTTCTCTGCTCGAAATAATCACTTTTCCTTCAATGCTTATGCAAGCGCAGTTAGAACACATTGAAGGATACTCGAATAAAAAGCTAGCCAAAGCTGTTTGTAGGTTGCAGTGAAAGCGCTTGTAGAGATAAAGCTGATGAAAGCCACAATCTGATGATAGCAGCTTCTCTGCTCGAGATAATCGCTTTTCCGTAAATGCTATAGTATGCGCAGATAGAACACATACCAAGAGAATATTGTTAGGATGGATGTTAATGCTGTTCTGTAGTTTGCAGTGAAATATCTTGTAGAGATAAGGCTATGGCAATACACAATCTGATGATAGCAGCTTCTCTGCTCGAGATAATCGCTTTTCCTTAAATGCATTACTAGGCGCAGATAAAACACATATCAAGAAAACACAGTAAGGGGTTCTGTTAATGCTGCTTTTTAGTATGCAGAGAAAGCGCTTGTCAGATAAAGCAAATGAGAGCCGCAATCTGATGACAGCAGTTTCTCTGCTCTAAATAATCACTTTTCCTTCAATGCTTATGCTAGCGCAGTAAAAACACATTTAAGGATACTCTAATAAAAAGCTAGCCAAAGCTGCTTTGTAGGATGCAGTGATAGCGCTTGTAGAAATAAAGCAGATGAAAGCCACAATCTGATGATAGCAGCTTCTCTACTCGAGATAATCGGTTTACCTTAAATGCATTACTAGGCGCTGATCGAAAACACAACAAGAGAGAATAATAAGGAGCTCTGTCAATGCTCCTTTGTAGTTTGCAGTGAAAGCGCTTGAAGAGATAAAGCTGATGAAAGCCACAATCTAGTGACAGCAGTTTCTCTGCTCGAAATAATCACTTTTACTTCAATGCTTATGCAAGCGCAGTTAGAACACATTGAAGGATACTCGAATAAAAAGCTAGCCAAAGCTGCTTTGTAGGTTGCAGTGAAAGCGCTTGTAGAGATAAAGCCGATGAAAGCCATATCTGATGATAGCAGCTTCTCTGCTCGAGATAATCGCTTTTCCTTAAATGCTATAGTATGCGCAGATAGAACACATACCAAGAGAATATTGTTAGGATGGATGTTAATGCAGTTCTGTAGTTTGCAGTGAAATATCTTGTAGAGATAAGGCTATGGCAATACACAATCTGATGATAGCAGCTTCTCTGCTCGATATAATCGCTTTTCCTTAAATGCATTACTAGGCGCAGATAAAACAAATATCAAGAGAACACAGTAAGGGGCTCTATTAATGCTGCTTTTTAGTATGCAGAGAAAGCGCTTGTCGAGATAAAGCAAATGAAAGCCGCAATCTGATGACAGCAGTTTCTCTGCTCGAGATAATCGCTTTTCCTTAAATGCATTACTAGGCGCAGATAAAACACATATCAAGAAAACACAGTATGGGGCTCTGTTAATGCTGCTTTTTAGTATGCAGAGAAAGCGCTTGTCGAGATAAAGCAAATGAAAGCCGCAATCTGATGACAGCAGTTTCTCTGCTCGAGATAATCGCTTTTCCTTAAATGCATTACTAGGCGCAGATAAAACACATATCAAGAGAACACAGTATGGGGCTCTGTTAATGCTGCTTTTTAGTATGCAGAGAAAGCGCTTGAAGAGATAAAGCTGATGAAAGCCACAATCTAGTGACAGCAGTTTCTCTGCTCGAAATAATCACTTTTCCTTCAATGCTTATGCAACGGCAGTTAGAACACATTGAAGGATACTCGAATAAAAAGCTAGCCAAAGCTGCTTTGTAGTTTGCAGTGAAAGCGCTTGTAGAGATAAAGCTGATGAAAGCCACAATCCGATGATAGCAGCTTCTCTGCTCGAGATAATCGCTTTTCTTAAATGCTTTAGTATGCGCAGATAGAACACATACCATGGGAATATTGTTAGGATTGCTGTTAATGCTGTTCTGTAGTTTGCAGTGAAATATCTTGTAGAGATAAGGCTATGGCAATACACAATCTGATGATAGCAGCTTCTCTGCTCGAGATAATCGCTTTTCCTTAAATGCATTACTAGGCGCAGATAAAACACATATCAAGAAAACACAGTAAGGGGCTCTGTTAATGCTGCTTTTTAGTATGCAGAGAAAGCGCTTATCGAGATAAAGCAAATGAAAGCCGCAATCTGATGACAGCAGTTTCTCTGCTCGAGATAATCGCTTTTCCTTAAATGCATTACTAGGTGCAGATAAAACACATATCAAGAAAACATAGTAAGGGGCTCTGTTAATGCTGCTTTTTAGTATGCAGAGAAAGCGCTTGTCGATATAAAGCAAGTGAAAGCCGCAATCTGATGACAGCAGTTTCTCTGCTCGACATAATCGCTTTTCCTTAAATGCATTACTAGGAGCAGATAAAACACATATCAAGAGAACACAGTAAGGAGCTCTGTTAATGCTGCTTTTTAGTATGCAGAGAAAGCGCTTGAAGAGATAAAGCTGATGAAAGCCACAATCTAGTGACAGCAGTTTCTCTGCTCGAAATAATAACTTTTCCTTCAATGCTTATGCAAGCGCAGTTAGAACACATTGAAGGATACTCGAATAAAAAGCTAGCCAAAGCTGCTTTGTAGTTTGCAGTGAAAGCGCTTGTAGAGATAAAGCTGATGAAAGCCACAATCTGATGATAGCAGCTTCTCTGCTCGAGATAATCGCTTTTCTTAAATGCTTTAGTAAGCGGAGATAGAACACATACCATGGGAATATTCTTAGGATTGCTGTTAATGCTGTTCTGTAGTTTGCAGTGAAATATCTTGTAGAGATAAGGCAATGGCAATACACAATCTGATGATAGCAGCTTCTCTGCTCGAGATAATCGCTTTTCCTTAAATGCATTACTAGGCGCAGATAAAACACATATCAAGAAAACACAGTAAGGGGCTCTGTTAATGCTGCTTTTTAGTACGCAGAGAAAGCGCTTGTCGAGATAAAGCAAATGAGAGCCGCAATCTGATGACAGCAGTTTCTCTACTCTAAATAATCACTTTTCCTTAAATGCTTATGCTTGCGCAGTTAGATCACATTTAAGGAAAATCTAATAAAAAGCTAGCCAAAGCTGCTTTGTAGGATGCAGTGATAGCGCTTGTAGAAATAAAGCAGATGAAAGCCACAATCTGATGATAGCAGCTTCTCTACTCGAGATAATCGGTTTACTTAAATGCATTACTAGGCGCAGATAGAAAACACAACAAGAGAGAATAATAAGAAGCTCTGTCAATGCTCCTTTGTAGTTTGCAGTGAAAGCGCTTGAAGAGATAAAGCTGATGAAAGCCACAATCTGAGGATAGCAGCTTCTCTGCCCGAGATAATCGCTTTTCCTTAAATGCATTACTAGGCGCAGATAGAACACATATCAAGAGAACATAGTAAGGGGCTCTGTTAATGCTGCTTTTTAGTATGCAGAGAAAGCGCTTGTCGAGATAAAGCAAATGAAAACCGCAATCTGATGACAGCAGTTTCTCTGCTCGAGATAATCGCTTTTCCTTAAATGTATTACTAGGCGCAGATAAAACACATATCAAGAGAACACAGTAAGGAACTCTATTAATTCTGCTTTGTAGGTTGCAGTGAAAGCGCTTATAGAGTTAAAGCTCATGAAAGCCACAATCTGATGATAGCATCTTCTCTGCTCGAGATAATCGCTTTTCCTTAAATGCATTACTAGGCGCAGATAAAACACATATCAAGAAAACACAGTAAGTGGCTCTGTTAATGCTGCTTTTTAGTATGCAGAGAAAGCGCTTGTAGAGATAAAGCAAATGAAAGCCGCAATCTGATGACAGCAGTTTCTCTGCTCGAGATAATCACTTTTCCTTCAATGCTTACGCAAGCGCAGTTAGAACACATTGAAGGATACTCGAATAAAAAGCTAGCCAAAGCTGCTTTGTAGTTTGCAGTGAAAGCGCTTGTAGAGATAAAGCTGATGAAAGCCACAATCTGATGATAGCAGCTTCTCTGCTCGAGATAATCGCTTTTCCTTAAATGCTATAGTATGCGCAGATAGAACGCATACCAAGAGAATATTGTTAGGATTGATGTTAATGCTGTTCTGTAGTTTGCAGTGAAATATCTTGTAGAGATAAGGCTATGGCAATACACAATCTGATGATAGCAGCTTCTCTGCTCGAGATAATCGCTTTTCCTTAAATGCATTACTAGGCGCAGATAAAACACATATCAAGAAAACACAGTAAGGGGCTCTGTTAATGCTGCTTTTTAGTATGCAGAGAAAGCGCTTGTCGAGATAAAGCAAATGAAAGCCGCAATCTGATGACAGCAGTTTCTCTGCTCGAGATAATCGCTTTGCCTTAAATGCATTACTAGGCGCAGATAAAACACATATCAAGAGAACACAGTAAGGGGCTCTGTTAATGCTGCTTTTTAGTATGCAGAGAAAGCGCTTGAAGAGATAAAGCTGATGAAAGCCACAATCTAGTGACAGCAGTTTCTCTGCTCGAAATAATCACTTTTCCTTCAATGCTTATGCAACGGCAGTTAGAACACATTGAAGGATACTCGAATAAAAAGCTAGCCAAAGCTGCTTTGTAGTTTGCAGTGAAAGCGCTTGTAGAGATAAAGCTGATGAAAGCCACAATCTGATGATAGCAGCTTCTCTGCTCGAGATAATCGCTTTTCTTAAATGCTTTAGTATGCGGAGATAGAACACATACCATGGGAATATTGTTAGGATTGCTGTTAATGCTGTTCTGTAGTTTGCAGTGAAATATCTTGTAGAGATAAGGCTATGGCAATACACAATCTGATGATAGCAGCTTCTCTGCTCGAGATAATCGCTTTTCCTTAAATGCATTACTAGGCGCAGATAAAACACATATCAAGAAAACACAGTAAGGGGCTCTGTTAATGCTGCTTTTTAGTATGCAGAGAAAGCGCTTGTCGAGATAAAGCAAATGAGAGCCGCAATCTGATGACAGCAGTTTCTCTGCTCTAAATAATCACTTTTCCTTCAATGCTTATGCTAGCGCAGTAAAAACGCATTTAAGGATACTCTAATAAAAAGCTAGCCAAAGCTGCTTTGTAGGATGCAGTGATAGCGCTTGTAGAAATAAAGCAGATGAAAGCCACAATCTGATGATAGCAGCTTCTCTACTCGAGATAATCGGTTTACCTTAAATGCATTACTAGGCGCATAGAAAACACAACAAGAGAGAATAATAAGGAGCTCTGTCAATGCTCCTTTGTAGTTTGCAGTGAAAGCGCTTGAAGAGATAAAGCTGATGAAAGCCACAATCTGAGGATAGCAGCTTCTCTGCCCGAGATAATCGCTTTTCCTTAAATGCATTACTAGGCGCAGATAGAACTCATATCAAGAGAACATAGTAAGGGGCTCTGTTAATGCTGCTTTTTAGTATGCAGAGAAAGCTCTTGTAGAGATAAAGCAAATGAAAGCCGCAATCTGATGACAGCAGTTTCTCTGCTCGAGATAATCGCTTTTCCTTAAATGCATTACTAGGCGCAGATAAAACACATATCAAGAGAACACGGTAAGGGGCTCTGTTAATGCTGCTTTTTAGTATGCAGAGAAAGCGCTTGAAGAGGTAAAGCTGATGAAAGCCACAGTCTAGTGACAGCAGTTTCTCTGCTAGAAATAATCACTTTTCCTTCAATGCTTACGCAAGCGCAGTTAGAACACATTGAAGGATACTCGAATAAAAAGCTAGCCAAAGCTGCTTTGTAGTTTGCAGTGAAAGCGCTTGTAGAGATAAAGCTGATGAAAGCCACAATCAGATGATAGCAGCTTCTCTGCTCGAGATAATCGCTTTTCCTTTAATGCTATAGTATGCGCAGATAGAACACATACCAAGAGAATATTGTTAGGATGGATGTTAATGCTGTTCTGTAGTTTGCAGTGAAATATCTTGTAGAGATAAGGCTATGGCAATACACAATCTGATGATAGCAGCTTCTCTGCTCGAGATAATCGCTTTTCCTTAAATGCATTACTAGGCGCAGATAAAACACATATCAAGAAAACACAGTAAGGGGCTCTGTTAATGCTGCTTTTTAGTATGCAGAGAAAGCGCTTGTCGAGATAAAGCAAATGAAAGCAGCAATCTGATGACAGCAGTTTCTCTGCTCGAGATAATCGCTTTTCCTTAAATGCATTACTAGGCGCAGATAAAACACATATCAAGAGAACACAGTAAGGGGCTCTGTTAATGCTGCTTTTTAGTATGCAGAGAAAGCGCTTGAAGAGATAAAGCTGATGAAAGCCACAATCTAGTGACAGCAGTTTCTCTGCTCGAAATAATCACTTTTCCTTCAATGCTTATGCAAGCGCAGTTAGAACACATTGAAGGATACTCGAATAAAAAGCTAGCCAAAGCTGCTTTGTAGTTTACAGTGAAAGCGCTTGTAGAGATAAAGCTGATGAAAGCCACAATCTGATGATAGCAGCTTCTCTGCTCGAGATAATCGCTTTTCTTAAATGCTTTAGTATGCGGAGATAGAACACATACCTTGGGAATATTGTTAGGATTGCTGTTAATGCTGTTCTGTAGTTTGCAGTGAAATATCTTGTAGAGATAAGGCTATGGCAATACACAATCTGATGATAGCAGCTTCTCTGCTCGAGATAATCGCTTTTCCTTAAATGCATTACTAGGCGCAGATAAAACACATATCAAGAAAACACAGTAAGGGGCTCTGTTAATGCTGCTTTTTAGTATGCAGAGAAAGCGCTTGTCGAGATAAAGCAAATGAGAGCCGCAATCTGATGACAGCAGTTTCTCTGCTCGAGATAATCGCTTTTCCTTAAATGCATTACTAGGCGCAGATAAAACACATATCAAGAAAACACAGTAAGGGGCTCTGTTAATGCTGCTTTTTAGTATGCAGAGAAAGCGCTTGTCGAGATAAAGCAAATGAAAGCCGCAATCTGATGACAGCAGTTTCTCTGCTCGACATAATCGCTTTTCCTTAAATGCATTACTAGGCGCAGATAAAACACATATCAAGAGAACACAGTAAGGGGCTCTGTTAATGCTGCTTTTTAGTATGCAGAGAAAGCGCTTGAAGAGATAAAGCTGATGAAAGCCACAATCTAGTGACAGCAGTTTCTCTGCTCGAAATAATCACTTTTCCTTCAATGCTTATGCAACGGCAGTTAGAACACATTGAAGGATACTCGAATAAAAAGCTAGCCAAAGCTGCTTTGTAGTTTGCAGTGAAAGCGCTTGTAGAGATAAAGCTGATGAAAGCCACAATCTGATGATAGCAGCTTCTCTGCTCGAGATAATCGCTTTTCCTTAAATGCTATAGTATGCGCAGATAGAACGCATACCAAGAGAATATTGTTAGGATTGATGTTAATGCTGTTCTGTAGTTTGCAGTGAAATATCTTGTAGAGATAAGGCTATGGCAATACACAATCTGATGATAGCAGCTTCTCTGCTCGAGATAATCGCTTTTCCTTAAATGCATTACTAGGCGCAGATAAAACACATATCAAGAAAACACAGTAAGGGGCTCTGTTAATGCTGCTTTTTAGTATGCAGAGAAAGCGCTTGTCGAGATAAAGCAAATGAAAGCCGCAATCTGATGACAGCAGTTTCTCTGCTCGAGATAATCGCTTTGCCTTAAATGCATTACTAGGCGCAGATAAAACACATATCAAGAGAACACAGTAAGGGGCTCTGTTAATGCTGCTTTTTAGTATGCAGAGAAAGCGCTTGAAGAGATAAAGCTGATGAAAGCCACAATCTAGTGACAGCAGTTTCTCTGCTCGAAATAATCACTTTTCCTTCAATGCTTATGCAACGGCAGTTAGAACACATTGAAGGATACTCGAATAAAAAGCTAGCCAAAGCTGCTTTGTAGTTTGCAGTGAAAGCGCTTGTAGAGATAAAGCTGATGAAAGCCACAATCTGATGATAGCAGCTTCTCTGCTCGAGATAATCGCTTTTCTTAAATGCTTTAGTATGCGGAGATAGAACACATACCATGGGAATATTGTTAGGATTGCTGTTAATGCTGTTCTGTAGTTTGCAGTGAAATATCTTGTAGAGATAAGGCTATGGCAATACACAATCTGATGATAGCAGCTTCTCTGCTCGAGATAATCGCTTTTCCTTAAATGCATTACTAGGCGCAGATAAAACACATATCAAGAAAACACAGTAAGGGGCTCTGTTAATGCTGCTTTTTAGTATGCAGAGAAAGCGCTTGTCGAGATAAAGCAAATGAGAGCCGCAATCTGATGACAGCAGTTTCTCTGCTCTAAATAATCACTTTTCCTTCAATGCTTATGCTAGCGCAGTAAAAACGCATTTAAGGATACTCTAATAAAAAGCTAGCCAAAGCTGCTTTGTAGGATGCAGTGATAGCGCTTGTAGAAATAAAGCAGATGAAAGCCACAATCTGATGATAGCAGCTTCTCTACTCGAGATAATCGGTTTACCTTAAATGCATTACTAGGCGCATAGAAAACACAACAAGAGAGAATAATAAGGAGCTCTGTCAATGCTCCTTTGTAGTTTGCAGTGAAAGCGCTTGAAGAGATAAAGCTGATGAAAGCCACAATCTGAGGATAGCAGCTTCTCTGCCCGAGATAATCGCTTTTCCTTAAATGCATTACTAGGCGCAGATAGAACTCATATCAAGAGAACATAGTAAGGGGCTCTGTTAATGCTGCTTTTTAGTATGCAGAGAAAGCTCTTGTAGAGATAAAGCAAATGAAAGCCGCAATCTGATGACAGCAGTTTCTCTGCTCGAGATAATCGCTTTTCCTTAAATGCATTACTAGGCGCAGATAAAACACATATCAAGAGAACACGGTAAGGGGCTCTGTTAATGCTGCTTTTTAGTATGCAGAGAAAGCGCTTGAAGAGGTAAAGCTGATGAAAGCCACAGTCTAGTGACAGCAGTTTCTCTGCTAGAAATAATCACTTTTCCTTCAATGCTTACGCAAGCGCAGTTAGAACACATTGAAGGATACTCGAATAAAAAGCTAGCCAAAGCTGCTTTGTAGTTTGCAGTGAAAGCGCTTGTAGAGATAAAGCTGATGAAAGCCACAATCAGATGATAGCAGCTTCTCTGCTCGAGATAATCGCTTTTCCTTTAATGCTATAGTATGCGCAGATAGAACACATACCAAGAGAATATTGTTAGGATGGATGTTAATGCTGTTCTGTAGTTTGCAGTGAAATATCTTGTAGAGATAAGGCTATGGCAATACACAATCTGATGATAGCAGCTTCTCTGCTCGAGATAATCGCTTTTCCTTAAATGCATTACTAGGCGCAGATAAAACACATATCAAGAAAACACAGTAAGGGGCTCTGTTAATGCTGCTTTTTAGTATGCAGAGAAAGCGCTTGTCGAGATAAAGCAAATGAAAGCAGCAATCTGATGACAGCAGTTTCTCTGCTCGAGATAATCGCTTTTCCTTAAATGCATTACTAGGCGCAGATAAAACACATATCAAGAGAACACAGTAAGGGGCTCTGTTAATGCTGCTTTTTAGTATGCAGAGAAAGCGCTTGAAGAGATAAAGCTGATGAAAGCCACAATCTAGTGACAGCAGTTTCTCTGCTCGAAATAATCACTTTTCCTTCAATGCTTATGCAAGCGCAGTTAGAACACATTGAAGGATACTCGAATAAAAAGCTAGCCAAAGCTGCTTTGTAGTTTACAGTGAAAGCGCTTGTAGAGATAAAGCTGATGAAAGCCACAATCTGATGATAGCAGCTTCTCTGCTCGAGATAATCGCTTTTCTTAAATGCTTTAGTATGCGGAGATAGAACACATACCTTGGGAATATTGTTAGGATTGCTGTTAATGCTGTTCTGTAGTTTGCAGTGAAATATCTTGTAGAGATAAGGCTATGGCAATACACAATCTGATGATAGCAGCTTCTCTGCTCGAGATAATCGCTTTTCCTTAAATGCATTACTAGGCGCAGATAAAACACATATCAAGAAAACACAGTAAGGGGCTCTGTTAATGCTGCTTTTTAGTATGCAGAGAAAGCGCTTGTCGAGATAAAGCAAATGAGAGCCGCAATCTGATGACAGCAGTTTCTCTGCTCGAGATAATCGCTTTTCCTTAAATGCATTACTAGGCGCAGATAAAACACATATCAAGAAAACACAGTAAGGGGCTCTGTTAATGCTGCTTTTTAGTATGCAGAGAAAGCGCTTGTCGAGATAAAGCAAATGAAAGCCGCAATCTGATGACAGCAGTTTCTCTGCTCGACATAATCGCTTTTCCTTAAATGCATTACTAGGCGCAGATAAAACACATATCAAGAAAACACAGTAAGGGGCTCTGTTAATGCTGCTTTTTAGTATGCAGAGAAAGCGCTTGTCGAGATAAAGCAAATGAAAGCCGCAATCTGATGACAGCAGTTTCTCTGCTCGAGATAATCGCTTTGCCTTAAATGCATTACTAGGCGCAGATAAAACACATATCAAGAGAACACAGTAAGGGGCTCTGTTAATGCTGCTTTTTAGTATGCAGAGAAAGCGCTTGAAGAGATAAAGCTGATGAAAGCCACAATCTAGTGACAGCAGTTTCTCTGCTCGAAATAATCACTTTTCCTTCAATGCTTATGCAACGGCAGTTAGAACACATTGAAGGATACTCGAATAAAAAGCTAGCCAAAGGTGCTTTGTAGTTTGCAGTGAAAGCGCTTGTAGAGATAAAGCTGATGAAAGCCACAATCTGATGATAGCAGCTTCTCTGCTCGAGATAATCGCTTTTCTTAAATGCTTTAGTATGCGGAGATAGAACACATACCATGGGAATATTGTTAGGATTGCTGTTAATGCTGTTCTGTAGTTTGCAGTGAAATATCTTGTAGAGATAAGGCTATGGCAATACACAATCTGATGATAGCAGCTTCTCTGCTCGAGATAATCGCTTTTCCTTAAATGCATTACTAGGCGCAGATAAAACACATATCAAGAAAACACAGTAAGGGGCTCTGTTAATGCTGCTTTTTAGTATGCAGAGAAAGCGCTTGTCGAGATAAAGCAAATGAAAACCGCAATCTGATGACAGCAGTTTCTCTGCTCTAAATAATCACTTTTCCTTCAATGCTTATGCTAGCGCAGTAAAAACGCATTTAAGGATACTCTAATAAAAAGCTAGCCAAAGCTGCTTTGTAGGATGCAGTGATAGCGCTTGTAGAAATAAAGCAGATGAAAGCCACAATCTGATGATAGCAGCTTCTCTACTCGAGATAATCGGTTTACCTTAAATGCATTACTAGGCGCAGATAGAAAACACAACAAGAGAGAATAATAAGGAGCTCTGTCAATGCTAATTTGTAGTTTGCAGTGAAAGCGCTTGAAGAGATAAAGCTGATGAAAGCCACAATCTGAGGATAGCAGCTTCTCTGCCCGAGATAATCGCTTTTCCTTAAATGCATTACTAGGCGCAGATAGAACACATATCAAGAGAACATAGTAAGGGGCTCTGTTAATGCTGCTTTTTAGTATGCAGAGAAAGCTCTTGTCGAGATAAAGCAAATGAAAGCCGCAATCTGATGACAGCAGTTTCTCTGCTCGAGATAATCGCTTTTCCTTAAATGCATTACTAGGCGCAGATAAAACACATATCAAGAGAACACGGTAAGGGGCTCTGTTAATGCTGCTTTTTAGTATGCAGAGAAAGCGCTTGAAGAGGTAAAGCTGATGAAAGCCACAGTCTAGTGACAGCAGTTTCTCTGCTAGAAATAATCACTTTTCCTTCAATGCTTACGCAAGCGCAGTTAGAACACATTTAAGGATACTGTAATAAAAAGCTAGCCAAAGCTGCTTTGTAGGATGCAGTGATAGCGCTTGTAGAAATAAAGCAGATGAAAGCCACAATCTGATGATAGCAGCTTCTCTACTCGAGATAATCGGTTTACCTTAAATGCATTACTAGGCGCAGATAGAAAACACAACAAGAGAGAATAATAAGAAGCTCTGTCAATGCTCCTTTGTAGTTTGCAGTGAAAGCGCTTGAAGAGATAAAGCTGATGAAAGCCACAATCTGATGATAGCAGCTTCCCTGCTCGAGATAATCGCTTTTCCTAAAATGCATTACTAGGCGGAGATAAAACACATATCAAGAAAACACAGTAAGGGGCTCTGTTAATGCTGCTTTTTAGTATGCAGAGAAAGCGCTTGTCGAGATAAAGCAAATGAGAGCCGAAATCTGATGACAGCAGTTTCTCTGCTCTAAATAATCACTTTTCTTCAATGCTTATGCTAGCGCAGTAAAAACACATTTAAGGATACTCTATTAAAAAGCTAGCAAAAGCTGTTTGTAGGATGCAGTGATAGCGATTGTAGAAATAAAGCAGATGAAAGCCACAATCTGATGATAGCAGCTTCTCTACTCGAGATAATCGGTTTACCTTAAATGCATTACTAGGCGCAGATAGAAAACACAACAAGAGAGAATAATAAGAAGCTCTGTCAATGCTCCTTTGTAGTTTGCAGTGAAAGCGCTTGAAGAGATAAAGCTGATGAAAGCCACAATCTGATGATAGCAGCTTCCCTGCTCGAGATAATCGCTTTTCCTAAAATGCATTACTAGGCGGAGATAAAACACATATCAAGAAAACACAGTAAGGGGCTCTGTTAATGCTGCTTTTTAGTATGCAGAGAAAGCGCTTGTCGAGATAAAGCAAATGAGAGCCGAAATCTGATGACAGCAGTTTCTCTGCTCTAAATAATCACTTTTCTTCAATGCTTATGCTAGCGCAGTAAAAACACATTTAAGGATACTCTATTAAAAAGCTAGCCAAAGCTGTTTGTAGGATGCAGTGATAGCGATTGTAGAAATAAAGCAGATGAAAGCCACAATCTGATGATAGCAGCTTCTCTACTCGAGATAATCGGTTTACCTTAAATGCATTACTAGGCGCAGATAGAAAACACAACAAGAGAGAATAATAAGAAGCTCTGTCAATGCTCCTTTGTAGTTTGCAGTGAAAGCGCTTGAAGAGATAAAGCTGATGAAAGCCACAATCTGATGATAGCAGCTTCCCTGCTCGAGATAATCGCTTTTCCTTAAATGCATTACTAGGCGCAGATAAAACACATATCAAGAAAACACAGTAAGGGGCTCTGTTAATGCTGCTTTTTAGTATGCAGAGAAAGCGGTTGTCGAGATAAAGCAAATGAGAGCCGAAATCTGATGACAGCAGTTTCTCTGCTCTAAATAATCACTTTTCTTCAATGCTTATGCAAGCGCAGTTAGAACACATTGAAGGATACTCGAATAAAAAGCTAGCCAAAGCTGTTTGTAGGTTGCAGTGAAAGCGCTTGTAGAGATAAAGCTGATGAAAGCCACAATCTGATGATAGCAGCTTCTCTGCTCGAGATAATCGCTTTTCCGTAAATGCTATAGTATGCGCAGATAGAACACATACCAAGAGAATATTGTTAGGATGGATGTTAATGCTGTTCTGTAGTTTGCAGTGAAATATCTTGTAGAGATAAGGCTATGGCAATACACAATCTGATGATAGCAGCTTCTCTGCTCGAGATAATCGCTTTTCCTTAAATGCATTACTAGGCGCAGATAAAACACATATCAAGAAAACACAGTAAGGGGCTCTGTTAATGCTGCTTTTTAGTATGCAGAGAAAGCGCTTGTCGAGATAAAGCAAATGAGAGCCGCAATCTGATGACAGCAGTTTCTCTGCTCGAAATAATAACTTTTCCTTCAATGCTTATGTAAGCGCAGTTAGAACACATTGAAGGATACTCGAATAAAAAGCTAGCCAAAGCTGTTTGTAGGTTGCAGTGAAAGCGCTTGTAGAGATAAAGCTGATGAAAGCCACAATCTGATGATAGCAGCTTCCCTGCTCGAGATAATCGCTTTTCCTAAAATGCATTACTAGGCGGAGATAAAACACATATCAAGAAAACACAGTAAGGGGCTCTGTTAATGCTGCTTTTTAGTATGCAGAGAAAGCGCTTGTCGAGATAAAGCAAATGAGAGCCGAAATCTGATGACAGCAGTTTCTCTGCTCTAAATAATCACTTTTCTTCAATGCTTATGCTAGCGCAGTAAAAACACATTTAAGGATACTCTATTAAAAAGCTAGCCAAAGCTGCTTTGTAGGATGCAGTGATAGCGATTGTAGAAATAAAGCAGATGAAAGCCACAATCTGATGATAGCAGCTTCTCTACTCGAGATAATCGGTTTACCTTAAATGCATTACTAGGCGCAGATAGAAAACACAACAAGAGAGAATAATAAGGAGCCCTGTCAATGCTCCTTTGTAGTTTGCAGTGAAAGCGCTTGAAGAGATAAAGCTGATGAAAGCCACAATCTGAGGATAGCAGATTCTCTGCCCGAGATAATCGCTTTTCCTTAAATGCATTACTAGGCGCAGATAGAACACATATCAAGAGAACATAGTAAGGGGCTCTGTTAATGCTGCTTTTTAGTATGCAGAGAAAGCGCTTGAAGAGATAAAGCTGATGAAAGCCACAATCTAGTGACAGCAGTTTCTCTGCTCGAAATAATCACTTTTCCTTCAATGCTTATGCAAGCGCAGTTAGAACACATTGAAGGATACTCGAATAAAAAGCTAGCCAAAGCTGTTTGTAGGTTGCAGTGAAAGCGCTTGTAGAGATAAAGCTGATGAAAGCCACAATCTGATGATAGCAGCTTCTCTGCTCGAGATAATCGCTTTTCCGTAAATGCTATAGTATGCGCAGATAGAACACATACCAAGAGAATATTGTTAGGATGGATGTTAATGCTGTTCTGTAGTTTGCAGTGAAATATCTTGTAGAGATAAGGCTATGGCAATACACAATCTGATGATAGCAGCTTCTCTGCTCGAGATAATCGCTTTTCCTTAAATGCATTACTAGGCGCAGATAAAACACATATCAAGAAAACACAGTAAGGGGTTCTGTTAATGCTGCTTTTTAGTATGCAGAGAAAGCGCTTGTCAGATAAAGCAAATGAGAGCCGCAATCTGATGACAGCAGTTTCTCTGCTCTAAATAATCACTTTTCCTTCAATGCTTATGCTAGCGCAGTAAAAACACATTTAAGGATACTCTAATAAAAAGCTAGCCAAAGCTGCTTTGTAGGATGCAGTGATAGCGCTTGTAGAAATAAAGCAGATGAAAGCCACAATCTGATGATAGCAGCTTCTCTACTCGAGATAATCGGTTTACCTTAAATGCATTACTAGGCGCTGATCGAAAACACAACAAGAGAGAATAATAAGGAGCTCTGTCAATGCTCCTTTGTAGTTTGCAGTGAAAGCGCTTGAAGAGATAAAGCTGATGAAAGCCACAATCTAGTGACAGCAGTTTCTCTGCTCGAAATAATCACTTTTACTTCAATGCTTATGCAAGCGCAGTTAGAACACATTGAAGGATACTCGAATAAAAAGCTAGCCAAAGCTGCTTTGTAGGTTGCAGTGAAAGCGCTTGTAGAGATAAAGCCGATGAAAGCCATATCTGATGATAGCAGCTTCTCTGCTCGAGATAATCGCTTTTCCTTAAATGCTATAGTATGCGCAGATAGAACACATACCAAGAGAATATTGTTAGGATGGATGTTAATGCAGTTCTGTAGTTTGCAGTGAAATATCTTGTAGAGATAAGGCTATGGCAATACACAATCTGATGATAGCAGCTTCTCTGCTCGATATAATCGCTTTTCCTTAAATGCATTACTAGGCGCAGATAAAACAAATATCAAGAGAACACAGTAAGGGGCTCTGTTAATGCTGCTTTTTAGTATGCAGAGAAAGCGCTTGTCGAGATAAAGCAAATGAAAGCCGCAATCTGATGACAGCAGTTTCTCTGCTCGAGATAATCGCTTTTCCTTAAATGCATTACTAGGCGCAGATAAAACACATATCAAGAAAACACAGTATGGGGCTCTGTTAATGCTGCTTTTTAGTATGCAGAGAAAGCGCTTGTCGAGATAAAGCAAATGAAAGCCGCAATCTGATGACAGCAGTTTCTCTGCTCGAGATAATCGCTTTTCCTTAAATGCATTACTAGGCGCAGATAAAACACATATCAAGAGAACACAGTATGGGGCTCTGTTAATGCTGCTTTTTAGTATGCAGAGAAAGCGCTTGAAGAGATAAAGCTGATGAAAGCCACAATCTAGTGACAGCAGTTTCTCTGCTCGAAATAATCACTTTTCCTTCAATGCTTATGCAACGGCAGTTAGAACACATTGAAGGATACTCGAATAAAAAGCTAGCCAAAGCTGCTTTGTAGTTTGCAGTGAAAGCGCTTGTAGAGATAAAGCTGATGAAAGCCACAATCCGATGATAGCAGCTTCTCTGCTCGAGATAATCGCTTTTCTTAAATGCTTTAGTATGCGCAGATAGAACACATACCATGGGAATATTGTTAGGATTGCTGTTAATGCTGTTCTGTAGTTTGCAGTGAAATATCTTGTAGAGATAAGGCTATGGCAATACACAATCTGATGATAGCAGCTTCTCTGCTCGAGATAATCGCTTTTCCTTAAATGCATTACTAGGCGCAGATAAAACACATATCAAGAAAACACAGTAAGGGGCTCTGTTAATGCTGCTTTTTAGTATGCAGAGAAAGCGCTTATCGAGATAAAGCAAATGAAAGCCGCAATCTGATGACAGCAGTTTCTCTGCTCGAGATAATCGCTTTTCCTTAAATGCATTACTAGGTGCAGATAAAACACATATCAAGAAAACATAGTAAGGGGCTCTGTTAATGCTGCTTTTTAGTATGCAGAGAAAGCGCTTGTCGATATAAAGCAAGTGAAAGCCGCAATCTGATGACAGCAGTTTCTCTGCTCGACATAATCGCTTTTCCTTAAATGCATTACTAGGAGCAGATAAAACACATATCAAGAGAACACAGTAAGGAGCTCTGTTAATGCTGCTTTTTAGTATGCAGAGAAAGCGCTTGAAGAGATAAAGCTGATGAAAGCCACAATCTAGTGACAGCAGTTTCTCTGCTCGAAATAATAACTTTTCCTTCAATGCTTATGCAAGCGCAGTTAGAACACATTGAAGGATACTCGAATAAAAAGCTAGCCAAAGCTGCTTTGTAGTTTGCAGTGAAAGCGCTTGTAGAGATAAAGCTGATGAAAGCCACAATCTGATGATAGCAGCTTCTCTGCTCGAGATAATCGCTTTTCTTAAATGCTTTAGTAAGCGGAGATAGAACACATACCATGGGAATATTCTTAGGATTGCTGTTAATGCTGTTCTGTAGTTTGCAGTGAAATATCTTGTAGAGATAAGGCAATGGCAATACACAATCTGATGATAGCAGCTTCTCTGCTCGAGATAATCGCTTTTCCTTAAATGCATTACTAGGCGCAGATAAAACACATATCAAGAAAACACAGTAAGGGGCTCTGTTAATGCTGCTTTTTAGTACGCAGAGAAAGCGCTTGTCGAGATAAAGCAAATGAGAGCCGCAATCTGATGACAGCAGTTTCTCTACTCTAAATAATCACTTTTCCTTAAATGCTTATGCTTGCGCAGTTAGATCACATTTAAGGAAAATCTAATAAAAAGCTAGCCAAAGCTGCTTTGTAGGATGCAGTGATAGCGCTTGTAGAAATAAAGCAGATGAAAGCCACAATCTGATGATAGCAGCTTCTCTACTCGAGATAATCGGTTTACTTAAATGCATTAC
This sequence comes from Coccyzus lansbergi, assembly GCA_033558105.1. NCBI lineage: Eukaryota > Metazoa > Chordata > Aves > Cuculiformes > Coccyzidae > Coccyzus > Coccyzus lansbergi. The sequence continues at coordinate 1,121,915 of JAUMJK010000613.1, read as the reverse complement.
TAGGCGCAGATAGAAAACACAACAAGAGAGAATAATAAGAAGCTCTGTCAATGCTCCTTTGTAGTTTGCAGTGAAAGCGCTTGAAGAGATAAAGCTGATGAAAGCCACAATCTGAGGATAGCAGCTTCTCTGCCCGAGATAATCGCTTTTCCTTAAATGCATTACTAGGCGCAGATAGAACACATATCAAGAGAACATAGTAAGGGGCTCTGTTAATGCTGCTTTTTAGTATGCAGAGAAAGCGCTTGTCGAGATAAAGCAAATGAAAACCGCAATCTGATGACAGCAGTTTCTCTGCTCGAGATAATCGCTTTTCCTTAAATGTATTACTAGGCGCAGATAAAACACATATCAAGAGAACACAGTAAGGAACTCTATTAATTCTGCTTTGTAGGTTGCAGTGAAAGCGCTTATAGAGTTAAAGCTCATGAAAGCCACAATCTGATGATAGCATCTTCTCTGCTCGAGATAATCGCTTTTCCTTAAATGCATTACTAGGCGCAGATAAAACACATATCAAGAAAACACAGTAAGTGGCTCTGTTAATGCTGCTTTTTAGTATGCAGAGAAAGCGCTTGTAGAGATAAAGCAAATGAAAGCCGCAATCTGATGACAGCAGTTTCTCTGCTCGAGATAATCACTTTTCCTTCAATGCTTACGCAAGCGCAGTTAGAACACATTGAAGGATACTCGAATAAAAAGCTAGCCAAAGCTGCTTTGTAGTTTGCAGTGAAAGCGCTTGTAGAGATAAAGCTGATGAAAGCCACAATCTGATGATAGCAGCTTCTCTGCTCGAGATAATCGCTTTTCCTTAAATGCTGTAGTATGCGCAGATAGAACGCATACCAAGAGAATATTGTTAGGATTGATGTTAATGCTGTTCTGTAGTTTGCAGTGAAATATCTTGTAGAGATAAGGCTATGGCAATACACAATCTGATGATAGCAGCTTCTCTGCTCGAGATAATCGCTTTTCCTTAAATGCATTACTAGGCGCAGATAAAACACATATCAAGAAAACACAGTAAGGGGCTCTGTTAATGCTGCTTTTTAGTATGCAGAGAAAGCGCTTGTCGAGATAAAGCAAATGAAAGCCGCAATCTGATGACAGCAGTTTCTCTGCTCGAGATAATCGCTTTGCCTTAAATGCATTACTAGGCGCAGATAAAACACATATCAAGAGAACACAGTAAGGGGCTCTGTTAATGCTGCTTTTTAGTATGCAGAGAAAGCGCTTGAAGAGATAAAGCTGATGAAAGCCACAATCTAGTGACAGCAGTTTCTCTGCTCGAAATAATCACTTTTCCTTCAATGCTTATGCAACGGCAGTTAGAACACATTGAAGGATACTCGAATAAAAAGCTAGCCAAAGCTGCTTTGTAGTTTGCAGTGAAAGCGCTTGTAGAGATAAAGCTGATGAAAGCCACAATCTGATGATAGCAGCTTCTCTGCTCGAGATAATCGCTTTTCTTAAATGCTTTAGTATGCGGAGATAGAACACATACCATGGGAATATTGTTAGGATTGCTGTTAATGCTGTTCTGTAGTTTGCAGTGAAATATCTTGTAGAGATAAGGCTATGGCAATACACAATCTGATGATAGCAGCTTCTCTGCTCGAGATAATCGCTTTTCCTTAAATGCATTACTAGGCGCAGATAAAACACATATCAAGAAAACACAGTAAGGGGCTCTGTTAATGCTGCTTTTTAGTATGCAGAGAAAGCGCTTGTCGAGATAAAGCAAATGAGAGCCGCAATCTGATGACAGCAGTTTCTCTGCTCTAAATAATCACTTTTCCTTCAATGCTTATGCTAGCGCAGTAAAAACGCATTTAAGGATACTCTAATAAAAAGCTAGCCAAAGCTGCTTTGTAGGATGCAGTGATAGCGCTTGTAGAAATAAAGCAGATGAAAGCCACAATCTGATGATAGCAGCTTCTCTACTCGAGATAATCGGTTTACCTTAAATGCATTACTAGGCGCAGATAGAAAACACAACAAGAGAGAATAATAAGGAGCTCTGTCAATGCTAATTTGTAGTTTGCAGTGAAAGCGCTTGAAGAGATAAAGCTGATGAAAGCCACAATCTGAGGATAGCAGCTTCTCTGCCCGAGATAATCGCTTTTCCTTAAATGCATTACTAGGCGCAGATAGAACACATATCAAGAGAACATAGTAAGGGGCTCTGTTAATGCTGCTTTTTAGTATGCAGAGAAAGCTCTTGTCGAGATAAAGCAAATGAAAGCCGCAATCTGATGACAGCAGTTTCTCTGCTCGAGATAATCGCTTTTCCTTAAATGCATTACTAGGCGCAGATAAAACACATATCAAGAGAACACGGTAAGGGGCTCTGTTAATGCTGCTTTTTAGTATGCAGAGAAAGCGCTTGAAGAGGTAAAGCTGATGAAAGCCACAGTCTAGTGACAGCAGTTTCTCTGCTAGAAATAATCACTTTTCCTTCAATGCTTACGCAAGCGCAGTTAGAACACATTGAAGGATACTCGAATAAAAAGCTAGCCAAAGCTGCTTTGTAGTTTGCAGTGAAAGCGCTTGTAGAGATAAAGCTGATGAAAGCCACAATCAGATGATAGCAGCTTCTCTGCTCGAGATAATCGCTTTTCCTTTAATGCTATAGTATGCGCAGATAGAACACATACCAAGAGAATATTGTTAGGATGGATGTTAATGCTGTTCTGTAGTTTGCAGTGAAATATCTTGTAGAGATAAGGCTATGGCAATACACAATCTGATGATAGCAGCTTCTCTGCTCGAGATAATCGCTTTTCCTTAAATGCATTACTAGGCGCAGATAAAACACATATCAAGAAAACACAGTAAGGGGCTCTGTTAATGCTGCTTTTTAGTATGCAGAGAAAGCGCTTGTCGAGATAAAGCAAATGAAAGCAGCAATCTGATGACAGCAGTTTCTCTGCTCGAGATAATCGCTTTTCCTTAAATGCATTACTAGGCGCAGATAAAACACATATCAAGAGAACACAGTAAGGGGCTCTGTTAATGCTGCTTTTTAGTATGCAGAGAAAGCGCTTGAAGAGATAAAGCTGATGAAAGCCACAATCTAGTGACAGCAGTTTCTCTGCTCGAAATAATCACTTTTCCTTCAATGCTTATGCAAGCGCAGTTAGAACACATTGAAGGATACTCGAATAAAAAGCTAGCCAAAGCTGCTTTGTAGTTTACAGTGAAAGCGCTTGTAGAGATAAAGCTGATGAAAGCCACAATCTGATGATAGCAGCTTCTCTGCTCGAGATAATCGCTTTTCTTAAATGCTTTAGTATGCGGAGATAGAACACATACCTTGGGAATATTGTTAGGATTGCTGTTAATGCTGTTCTGTAGTTTGCAGTGAAATATCTTGTAGAGATAAGGCTATGGCAATACACAATCTGATGATAGCAGCTTCTCTGCTCGAGATAATCGCTTTTCCTTAAATGCATTACTAGGCGCAGATAAAACACATATCAAGAAAACACAGTAAGGGGCTCTGTTAATGCTGCTTTTTAGTATGCAGAGAAAGCGCTTGTCGAGATAAAGCAAATGAGAGCCGCAATCTGATGACAGCAGTTTCTCTGCTCGAGATAATCGCTTTTCCTTAAATGCATTACTAGGCGCAGATAAAACACATATCAAGAAAACACAGTAAGGGGCTCTGTTAATGCTGCTTTTTAGTATGCAGAGAAAGCGCTTGTCGAGATAAAGCAAATGAAAGCCGCAATCTGATGACAGCAGTTTCTCTGCTCGACATAATCGCTTTTCCTTAAATGCATTACTAGGCGCAGATAAAACACATATCAAGAGAACACAGTAAGGGGCTCTGTTAATGCTGCTTTTTAGTATGCAGAGAAAGCGCTTGAAGAGATAAAGCTGATGAAAGCCACAATCTAGTGACAGCAGTTTCTCTGCTCGAAATAATCACTTTTCCTTCAATGCTTATGCAACGGCAGTTAGAACACATTGAAGGATACTCGAATAAAAAGCTAGCCAAAGCTGCTTTGTAGTTTGCAGTGAAAGCGCTTGTAGAGATAAAGCTGATGAAAGCCACAATCTGATGATAGCAGCTTCTCTGCTCGAGATAATCGCTTTTCTTAAATGCTTTAGTATGCGGAGATAGAACACATACCATGGGAATATTGTTAGGATTGCTGTTAATGCTGTTCTGTAGTTTGCAGTGAAATATCTTGTAGAGATAAGGCTATGGCAATACACAATCTGATGATAGCAGCTTCTCTGCTCGAGATAATCGCTTTTCCTTAAATGCATTACTAGGCGCAGATAAAACACATATCAAGAAAACACAGTAAGGGGCTCTGTTAATGCTGCTTTTTAGTATGCAGAGAAAGCGCTTGTCGAGATAAAGCAAATGAAAACCGCAATCTGATGACAGCAGTTTCTCTGCTCTAAATAATCACTTTTCCTTCAATGCTTATGCTAGCGCAGTAAAAACGCATTTAAGGATACTCTAATAAAAAGCTAGCCAAAGCTGCTTTGTAGGATGCAGTGATAGCGCTTGTAGAAATAAAGCAGATGAAAGCCACAATCTGATGATAGCAGCTTCTCTACTCGAGATAATCGGTTTACCTTAAATGCATTACTAGGCGCATAGAAAACACAACAAGAGAGAATAATAAGGAGCTCTGTCAATGCTCCTTTGTAGTTTCCAGTGAAAGCGCTTGAAGAGATAAAGCTGATGAAAGCCACAATCTGAGGATAGCAGCTTCTCTGCTCGAGATAATCGCTTTTCCTTCAATACATTACTAGGCGCAGATAAAACACAAATCAAGAGAACACAGTAAGGAGCTCTGTTAATTCTGCTTTGTAGGTTAAAGTGAAAGCGCTTATAGAGTTAAAGCTCATGAAAGCCACAATCTGATGATAGCAGCTTCTCTGCTCGAGATAATCGCTTTTCCTTAATTATTTTACTAGCCGCAGTTAAAACACATATCAAGAGAACATAGTAAGGAGCTCTGTTCATTCTGCTTTGTAGGTTGCAGTGAAAGCGCTTACAGAGTTATAGCTCATGAAAGCCACAATCTGATGATAGCAGCTTCTCTGCTCGAGATAATCGCTTTAACTTAAATGCATTACTAGGCGCAGATAAAACACATATCAAGAGAACACAGTAAGGAGCTCTGTTAATTCTTCTTTGTAGGTTGCACTAAAAGCTCTTATAGAGTTAAAGCCATTGAAAGCCACAATCTGATGACAGCAGCTTCTGTACTCTAGTTAATCGCTTTTCCTTAAATGCTTTAGTAAGCGCTGAAGGAACACATTTCAGGAAACTCTAATAAAAAGCTAGTCAGCGCTGATTTCTATAGTAGCAGTTAAAGCGCTTGTAGAGATAAAGCTCATGAAAGCCACAATCTGAGGATAGCAGCTTCTCTGCTCGAGATAATCGCTTTTCCTTAAATTCATTACTAGGCGCAGATAGAACACATATCAAGAGAACATTGTTAGGATGTCTGTTAATGCTGCTTTGTAGATTACAGTGAAATATCTTGTAGAGTTAAGGCTATGGAAAACCACAATCTGATGATAGCAGCTTCTCTGCTCGGGATAATCGGTTTACATTAAAAGCATTCCTGGGCGCAGATAGAACACATAACAAGAGAGAATAATAAGGGGCTCTGTTAATGCTCCTTTGTAGTTTACAGTGAAAGCGCTAGTCGAGATAAATCTAATGAAACCCACAATCTGATGATAGCACCTTCTCTGTTCGAGAAAATCGCTTTTCCTTAAAAACATTACTAGGCGCAGATAAAACACATATCAAGAGAACACAGTAAGGAACTCTGTTAATTCTGCTTTGTAGGTTGCAGTGAAAGCGCTTATAGAGTTAAAGCTCATGAAAGCCACAATCTGATGATAGCAGCTTCTCTGTTCGAGATAATCGCTTTAACTTAAATGCATTACTAGGCGCAGATAGAACACATATCAAGAGAACACAGGAAGGAGCTCTGTTAATACTGCTTTGTAGGTTGCAGTGAAAGCGCTTATAGAGTTAAAGCTCATGAAAGCCACAATCTGATGATAGCAGCTTCTCTGCTCGAGATAATCGCTTTAACTTAAATGCATTACTAGGCGCAGATAAAACCCTTTCCAGGAAACTATAATAAATAGCTAGCCAAAGCTGCTTTGTAGGTTGCAGGCAAAGCGCTTGAACAGATAAAGCTTATGAAAGGCACAATCTGATGATAGCAGCTTCTCTGCTCTAGATAATCGCTTTACCTTAAATGCATTGCTAGGCGCAGAAAGAACACATCAAGAGACCATAGTAAGGGGCTCTGTTAATGCTGCTTTTTAGTGTGCAGAGAAAGCGCTTGTAGAGATAAAGGTAATGACAGCCACAATCTGATGGTAGCAGCTTCTCTGCTCGAGATAAACTCGTTTCCTTAAATACATTACTAGACGCAGATAGAAAACATATCAAGAGAACACAGTAAGGGACTCTGTTAATGCTGCTTTTTAGTGTGCAGAGATAGCGCTTGACGAGATAAAGCTAATGACAGCAACAATCTGATCGTAGCAGTTTCTATACTCGAGTTAATCGTTTTTCCTTAAATACTTTAGTAAGCGCTAAAAGAACTCATTCCAGGAAACTATAATAAAAAGCAAGCCAAAGCTGCTTTGAAGGTTGCAGTGAAAGCGCTTGTACAGATAAAGCTGATGAAAGCCACAATCTGATGATAGCAGCTTCTCTGCTCGAGATAATCGCTTTTCCTTAAATGCATTACTAGGCGCCGATAGAACACATCAAGTGACCATAGTAAGGGGCTCTGTTAATGCTGCTTTTTAGTATGCAGAGAAAGCGCTTGATGAGATAAAGCTAATGAAAGCCACAATCTGATGATAGCAGCTTCTCTGCTCGAGATAATCGATTTTCCTTAAATGCATTACTAGGCGTAGTTAGAAAACATATCAAGAGAACACAGTAAGGGGCTCTGTTAATGCTGCTTTTTAGTGTGCAGAGAAAGCGCTTGACGAGATAAAGGTAATGAAAGCAACAATCTGATCGTAGCAGTTTCTATACTCGAGTTAATCGTTTTTCCTTAAATACTTTAGTAAGCGCTAAAAGAACTCATTCCAGGAAACTATAATAAAAAGCAAGCCAAAGCTGCTTTGGAGGTTGCAGTGAAAGCGCTTGTACAGATAAAGCTGATGAAAGCCACAATCTGATGATAGCAGCTTCTCTGCTCGAGATAATCGGTTTACCTTATATGCATTACTAGGCGCAGATAGAACGCATATCAAGAGAATATAATAAGGGGTTCTGTTAATGCTGCTTTGTAGTTTGCAGTGAAAGCGCTTGAACAGATAAATCTGATGAAAGCCACAATCTTATGGTAGCAGTTTCTCTGCTCGAAATAATCACATTTCCTTAAATTATTATGTAAGTGCTGTTAGAACACATCTCAGGACACTCTAATAAAAAGCTAGCCAAAGCTGCTTTGTAGGTTGCAGTGAAAGCGCTTGTAGAGATAAAGCTCATGAAAGCCGCAATCTGATGATAGCAGCTTCTCTGCTCGAGATAATCGCTTTTCCTTAAATGCATTACTAGGCGCAGATAGAACACATATCAAGAGAACATAGTAAAGCTCTCTGTTAATTCTGCTTCTTACGTTGCAGTGAAAGCGCTTGATGAGATAAAGCTCATGAAAGCCACAATCTGATTGTAGCAGCTTCTCTGCTCGAGATAATCGATTATCCTTAAATGCATTACTAGGCGCAGATAGAACACATATCAAGGGAATATAATAAGGGGCTGTGTTAAGGCTGCTTTGTAGTTTGCAATGAAAGTGCTGGTAGAGATAAAGCTCATGAAAGGCACAATCTGATGATAGAAGCTTCTCTGCTCGACATAATCGCTTTTCCTTAAATGCTTAGGTAAGCGGTGTTAGAACACATTTCAGGACACTCTAATATAAAGCTAGCAAAAACTGCTTTGTAGGTTACAGTGAAAGCGCTTGTAGAGATAAAGCTGATGAAAGGCACAATCTGATGGTAGCATCTTCTCTGCTCGAGATAATCGCTTTTCCTTAAATGCATTACTAGGCGCAGTTAAAACACTTTCCAGGAAACTATAATAAATAGCTAGCCAAAGCTGCTTTGTAGGTTGCAGGGAAAGAGCTTGTAGAGATAAATCTGATGAAAGTCACAATCTGATGATAGCAGTATCTCTGCTAGAGATAATCGGTTTACCTTAAATGCATTACTTGGCGCAGATAGAACGCATATCAAGAGAATAAAATAAGGGGCTCTGTTAATGCTGCTTTGTAGTTTGCAGTGAAAGCGCTTGTAGAGATAAAGCTGATGAAAGGCACAATCTGATGAGAGCAGCTTATCTGCTCGAGATAATCGCTTTTCATTAAATGCTTATGTAAGCGCTGTTAGAACACATTTCAGGACACTCTAATAAAAAGCTAGCCAAAACTGCTTTGTATGTTGCAGGGAAAGCGCTTGTAGAGATAAAGCTGATGAAAGGCACAATCTGATGATAGCAGCTTCTCTGCTCGAGATAATCGCTTTAGCTTAAGTGCATAACTAGGCGCAGAAAGAACACATCAAGAGACCATAGTAAGGGGCTCTGTTAATGCTGCTTTTTAGTATGCAGAGAAAGCGCTTGATGAGATAAAGCTGATGAAAGCCACAATCTGATGATAGCAGCTTCTCTGCTCCAGATAATCGATTTTCCTTAAATGCATTACTAGGCGTAGTTAGAAAACATATCAAGAGAACATAGTAAGGGGCTCTGTTAATGCTGCCTTGTAGTTAGCAGGGAAAGCGCTTGTCTAGAAAAAGCTAATGAGAGCCACAATCTGATGATAGCAGTTTCTCTGCTCGTAATAATCACTTTTCCTTAAATGGTTATGTAAGCGCTGTAAGAGCACAGTTAAGAACACTCTAATAAAAAGCTAGCCAAAGCTGCTTTCTAGGTTGCTCTGAAAGCGCTTGTAGAGATAAAGCTGATGAAAGCCACAATCTGATGGTAGCAGCTTCTCTGCTCTAAATAATCAATTTTCCTTAAATGCTTATGTAAGCGCTGTTAGAACACATCTCAGTAAAAACCAATAAAAAGCTAGCCAATGCTGCTTTGAAGGTTGCAGTGAAAGCGCTGGTAGAGATAAAGCTCATGAAAGGCACAATCTGATGGTAGCAGCTTCTCTGCTCTAAATAATCAATTTTCCTTAAATGCTTATGTAAGCGCTGTTAGAACACATTTCAGGACACTCTAATAAAAAGCTAGACAAAGCTGCTTTGTATGTTGCAGGGAAAGCGCTTGTAGAGATAAAGCTGATGAAAGGCACAATCTGATGATAGCAGCTTCTCTGCTCGAGATAATCGCTTTTCCTTAAATGCATTACTAGGCTCAGATAAAACTCTTTCCAGGAAACTATAATAAATAGCTAGCCAAAGCTGCTTTGTAGGTTGCAGGCAAAGCGCTTGAACAGATAAAGCTGGTGAAAGGCACAATCTGATGATAGCAGCTTCTCTGCTCTAGATAATCGCTTTACCTTAAATGCATTACTAGGCGCAGAAAGAACACATCAAGAGACCATAGTAAGGGGCTCTGTTAATGCTGCTTTTTAGTGTGCAGAGAAAGCGCTTGTAGAGATAAAGGTAATGACAGCCACAATCTGATCGTAGCAGTTTCTATACTCGAGTTAATCGTTTTTCCTTAAATACTTTAGTAAGCGCTAAAAGAACTCATTCCAGGAAACTATAATAAAAAGCAAGCCAAAGCTGCTTTGGAGGTTGCAGTGAAAGCGCTTGTACAGATAAAGCTGATGAAAGGCACAATCTGATGATAGCAGCTTCTCTGCTCGAGATAATCGCTTTTCCTTAAATGCATTACTAGGCTCAGATAAAACTCTTTCCAGGAAACTATAATAAATAGCTAGCCAAAGCTGCTTTGTAGGTTGCAGGCAAAGCGCTTGAACAGATAAAGCTGGTGAAAGGCACAATCTGATGATAGCAGCTTCTCTGCTCTAGATAATCGCTTTACCTTAAATGCATTACTAGGCGTAGTTAGAAAACATATCAAGAGAACACAGTAAGGGGCTCTGTTAATGCTGCTTTTTAGTGTGTAGAGAAAGCGCTTGATGAGATAAAGCTAATGACAGCAACAATCTGATCGTAGCAGTTTCTATACTCGAGTTAATCGTTTTTCCTTAAATACTTTAGTAAGCGCTAAAAGAACTCATTCCAGGAAACTATAATAAAAAGCAAGCCAAAGCTGCTTTGGAGGTTGCAGTGAAAGCGCTTTTACAGATAAAGCTGATGAAAGCCACAATCTGATGATAGCAGCTTCTCTGCTCGAGATAATCGCTTTTCCTTAAATGCATTACTAGGCGCAGATAGAACACATATCAAGAGAACATAGTAAAGCTCTCTGTTAGTTCTGCTTCTTACGTTGCAGTGAAAGCGCTTGATGAGATAAAGCTCATGAAAGCCACAATCTGATTGCAGCAGCTTCTCTGCTCGAGATAATCGATTATCCTAAAATGCATTACTAGGCGCAGATAGAACACATATCAAGGGAATATAATAAGGGGCTGTGTTAAGGCTGCTTTGTAGTTTGCAATGAAAGTGCTGGTGGAGATAAAGCTCATGAAAGGCACAATCTGATGATAGAAGCTTCTCTGCTCGACATAATCGCTTTTCCTTAAATGCTTATGTAAGCGGTGATAGAACACATTTCAGGACACTCTAATGTAAAGCTAGCAAAAACTGCTTTGTAGGTTACAGTGAAAGCGCTTGTAGAGATAAAGCTGATGAAAGGCACAATCTGATGGTAGCATCTTCTCTGCTCGAGATAATCGCTTTTCCTTAAATGCATTACTAGGCGCAGTTAAAACACTTTCCAGGAAACTATAATAAATAGCTAGCCAAAGCTGCTTTGTAGGTTGCAGGGAAAGAGCTTGTAGAGATAAATCTGATGAAAGTCACAATCTGATGATAGCAGTATCTCTGCTAGAGATAATCGGTTTAACTTAAATGCATTACTTGGCGCAGATAGAACGCATATCAAGAGAATAAAATAAGGGGCTCTGTTAATTCTGCTTTGTAGTTTGCAGTGAAAGCTCTTGTAGAGATAAAGCTGATGAAAGGCACAATCTGATGAGAGCAGCTTCTCTGCTCGAGATAATCGCTTTTCATTAAATGCTTATGTAAGCGCTGTTAGAACACTTTTCAGGACACTCTAATAAAAAGCTAGCCAAAGCTGCTTTGTATGTTGCAGGGAAAGCGCTTGTAGAGATAAAGCTGATGAAAGGCACAATCTGATGATAGCAGCTTCTCTGCTCGAGATAATCGCTTTAGCTTAAATGCATAACTAGGCGCAGAAAGAACACATCAAGAGACCATAGTAAGGGGCTCTGTTAATGCTGCTTTTTAGTATGCAGAGAAAGCGCTTGATGAGATAAAGCTGATGAAAGCCACAATCTGATGATAGCAGCTTCTCTACTCCAGATAATCGATTTTCCTTAAATGCATTACTAGGCGTAGTTAGAAAACATATCAAGAGAACATAGTAAGGGGCTCTGTTAATGCTGCCTTGTAGTTAGCAGGGAAAGCGCTTGTCTAGAAAAAGCTAATGAGAGCCACAATCTGATGATAGCAGTTTCTCTGCTCGTAATAATCACTTTTCCTTAAATGGTTATGTAAGCGCTGTAAGAGCACAGTTAAGAACACTCTAATAAAAAGCTAGCCAAAGCTGCTTTCTAGGTTGCTCTGAAAGCGCTTGTAGAGATAAAGCTGATGAAAGCCACAATCTGATGGTAGCAGCTTCTCTGCTCTAAATAATCAATTTTCCTTAAATGCTTATGTAAGCGCTGTTAGAACACATCTCAGTAAACTCCAATAAAAAGCTAGCCAATGCTGCTTTGAAGGTTGCAGTGAAAGCGCTGGTAGAGATAAAGCTCATGAAAGGCACAATCTGATGAGAGCAGCTTCTCTGCTCTAAATAATCAATTTTCCTTAAATGCTTATGTAAGCGCTGTTAGAACACATTTCAGGACACTCTAATAAAAAGCTAGCCAAAGCTGCTTTGTATGTTGCAGGGAAAGCGCTTGTAGAGATAAAGCTGATGAAAGGCACAATCTGATGATAGCAGCTTCTCTGCTCGAGATAATCGCTTTTCCTTAAATGCATTACTAGGCGCAGAAAGAACACATCAAGAGACCATAGTAAGGGGCTCTGTTAATGCTGCTTTTTAGTATGCAGAGAAAGCGCTTGATGAGATAAAGCTGATGAAAGCCACAATCTGATGATAGCAGCTTCTCTGCTCCAGATAATCGATTTTCCTTAAATGCATTACTAGGCGTAGTTAGAAAACATATCAAGAGAACATAGTAAGGGGCTCTGTTAATGCTGCCTTGTAGTTAGCAGGGAAAGCGCCTGTCTAGAAAAAGCTAATGAGAGCCACAATCTGATGATAGTAGTTTCTCTGCTCGTAATAATCACTTTTCCTTAAATGGTTATGTAAGCGCTGTAAGAGTACAGTTAAGAACACTCTAATAAAAAGCTAGCCAAAGCTGCTTCTAGGTTGCTCTGAAAGCGCTTGTAGAGATAAAGCTGATGAAAGCCACAATCTGATGGTAGCAGCTTCTCTGCTCTAAATAATCAATTTTCCTTAAATGCTTATGTAAGCGCTGTTAGAACACATCTCAGTAAACTCCAATAAAAAGCTAGCCAATGCTGCTTTAAAGGTTGCAGTGAAAGCGCTGGTAGAGATAAAGCTCATGAAAGGCACAATCTGATGGTAGCAGCTTCTCTGCTCTAAATAATCAATTTTCCTTAAATGCTTATGTAAGCGCTGTTAGAACACATTTCAGGACACTCTAATAAAAAGCTAGCCAAAGCTGCTTTGTATGTTGCAGGGAAAGCGCTTGTAGAGATAAAGCTGATGAAAGGCACAATCTGATGATAGCAGCTTCTCTGCTCTAGATAATCGCTTTACCTTAAATGCATTACTAGGCGCAGAAAGAACACATCAAGAGACCATAGTAAGGGGCTCTGTTAATGCTGCTTTTTAGTGTGCAGAGAAAGCGCTTGTAGAGATAAAGGTAATGACAGCCACAATCTGATGGTAGCAGCTTCTCTGCTCGAGATAAACTTGTTTCCTTAAATACATTACTAGACGCAGAGAGAAAACATATCAAGAGAACAGAGTAAGGGGCTCTGTTAATGCTGCTTTTTAGTGTGCAGAGATAGCGCTTGACGAGATAAAGCTAATGACAGCAACAATCTGATCGTAGCAGTTTCTATACTCGAGTTAATCGTATTTACTTAAATACTTTAGTAAGCGCTAAAAGAACTCATTCCAGGAAACTATAATAAAAAGCAAGCCAATGCTGCTTTGTAGGTTGCAGTGAAAGCGCTTGTACAGATAAAGCTGATGAAAGCCACAATCTGATGATAGCAGCTTCTCTGCTCGAGATAATCGCTTTTCCTTAAATGCATTACTAGGCGCCGATAGAACACATCAAGTGACCATAGTAAGGGGCTCTGTTAATGCTGCTTTTTAGTATGCAGAGAAAGCGCTTGATGAGATAAAGCTAATGAAAGCCACAATCTGATGATAGCAGCTTCTGTGCTCGAGATAATCGCTTTTCCTTAAATGCATTACTAGGCGCAGATAGAACACATATCAAGAGAACATAGTAAAGCTCTCTGTTAGTTCTGCTTCTTACGTTGCAGTGAAAGCGCTTGATGAGATAAAGCTCATGAAAGCCACAATCTGATTGTAGCAGCTTCTCTGCTCGAGATAATCGATTATCCTAAAATGCATTACTAGGCGCAGATAGAACACATATCAAGGGAATATAATAGGGGCTGTGTTAAGGCTGCTTTGTAGTTTGCAATGAAAGGGCTGGTAGAGATAAAGCTCATGAAAGGCACAATCTGATGATAGAAGCTTCTCTGCTCGACATAATCGCTTTTCCTTAAATGCTTATGTAAGCGGTGATAGAACACATTTCAGGACACTCTAATATAAAGCTAGCAAAAACTGCTTTGTAAATTACAGTGAAAGCGCTTGTAGAGATAAAGCTGATGAAAGGCACAATCTGATGGTAGCATCTTCTCTGCTCGAGATAATCGCTTTTCCTTAAATGCATTACTGGGCGCAGATAAAACTCTTTCCAGGAAACTATAATAAATAGCTAGCCAAAGCTGCTTTGTAGGTTGCAGGGAAAGCGCTTGTAGAGATAAATCTGACGAAAGTCACAATCTGATGATAGCAGTATCTCTGCTAGAGATAATCGGTTTACCTTAAATGCATTACTAGGCGCAGATAGAACGCATATCAAGAGAATAAAATAAGGGGCTCTGTTAATGCTGCTTTGTAGTTTGCAGTGAAAGCGCTGGTAGAGATAAAGCTCATGAAAGGCACAATCTGATGAGAGCAGCTTCTCTGCTCGAGATAATCGCTTTTCCTTAAATGCTTATGTAAGCGCTGTTAGAACACATTTCAGGACACTCTAATAAAAAGCTAGCCAAAGCTACTTTGTATGTTGCAGGGAAAGCGCTTGTAGAGATAAAGCTGATGAAAGTCACAATCTGATGATAGCAGCTTCTCTGCTCGAGATAATCGCTTTTCCTTAAATGCATTACTGGGCGCAGATAAAACTCTTTCCAGGAAACTATAATAAATAGCTAGCCAAAGCTGCTTTGTAGGTTGCAGGGAAAGAGCTTGTAGAGATAAATCTGACGAAAGTCACAATCTGATGATAGCAGTATCTCTGCTAGAGATAATCGGTTTACCTTAAATGCATTACTAGGCGCAGATAGAACGCATATCAAGAGAATAAAATAAGGGGCTCTGTTAATGCTGCTTTGTAGTTTGCAGTGAAAGCGCTGGTAGAGATAAAGCTCATGAAAGGAACAATCTGATGAGAGCAGCTTCTCTGCTCGAGATAATCGCTTTTCCTTAAATGCTTATGTAAGCGCTGTTAGAACACATTTCAGGACACTCTAATAAAAAGCTAGCCAAAGCTACTTTGTATGTTGCAGGGAAAGCGCTTGTAGAGATAAAGCTGATGAAAGTCACAATCTGATGATAGCAGCTTCTCTGCTCGAGATAATCGCTTTTCCTTAAATGCATTACTGGGCGCAGATAAAACTCTTTCCAGGAAACTATAATAAATAGCTAGCCAAAGCTGCTTTGTAGGTTGCAGGGAAAGCGCTTGAACAGATAGAGCTGATGAAAGTCAGAATCTGATGATAGCAGCTTCTCTGCTCGAGATAATCGCTTTAGCTTAAATGCATAACTAGGCGCAGAAAGAACACATCAAGAGACCACAGTAAGGGGCTCTGTTAATGCTGCTTTTTAGTGTGTAGAGAAAGCGCTTGACGAGATAAAGCTAATGACAGCAACAATCTGATCGTAGCAGTTTCTATACTCGAGTTAATCGTTTTTCCTTAAATACTTTAGTAAGCGCTAAAAGAACTCATTCCAGGAAAGTATAATAAAAAGCAAGCCAAAGCTGCCTTGGAGGTTGCAGTGAAAGCGCTTGTACAGATAAAGCTGATGAAAGCCACAATCTGATGATAGCAGCTTCTCTGCTCGAGATAATCGGTTTACCTTATATGCATTACTAGGCGCAGATAGAACGCATATCAAGAGAATAAAATAAGGGGCTCTGTTAATGCTGCTTTGTAGTTCGCAGTGAAAGCGCTGGTAGAGATAAAGCTCATGAAAGGCACAATCTGATGAGAGCAGCTTCTCTGCTCGAGATAATCGCTTTTCCTTAAATGCTTATGTAAGCGCTGTTAGAACACATTTCAGGACACTCTAATAAAAAGCTAGCCAAAGCTACTTTGTATGTTGCAGGGAAAGCGCTTGTAGAGATAAAGCTGATGAAAGGCACAATCTGATGATAGCAGCTTCTCTGCTCGAGATAATCGCTTTTCCTTAAATGCATTACTGGGCGCAGATAAAACTCTTTCCAGGAAACTATAATAAATAGCTAGCCAAAGCTGCTTTGGAGGTTGCAGGGAAAGCGCTTGAACAGATAGAGCTGATGAAAGTCACAATCTGATGATAGCAGCTTCTCTGCTCGAGATAATCGCTTTAGCTTAAATGCATAACTAGGCGCAGAAAGAACACATCAAGAGACCACAGTAAGGGGCTCTGTTAATGCTGCTTTTTAGTGAGCAGAGAAAGCGCTTGACGAGATAAAGCTAATGACAGCAACAATCTGATCGTAGCAGTTTCTATACTCGAGTTAATCGTTTTTCCTTAAATACTTTAGTAAGCGCAAAAAGAACTCATTCCAGGAAACTATAATAAAAAGCAAGCCAAAGCTGCCTTGGAGGTTGCAGTGAAAGCGCTTGTACAGATAAAGCTGATGAAAGCCACAATCTGATGATAGCAGCTTCTCTGCTCGAGATAATCGGTTTACCTTATATGAATTACTAGGCGCAGATAGAACGCTTATCAAGAGAATATAATAAGGGGCTCTGTTAATGCTGCTTTGTAGTTTGCAGTGAAAGCGCTTGAACAGATAAATCTGATGAAAGCCACAATCTTATGGTAGCAGTTTCTCTGCTCGAAATAATCACATTTCCTTAAATTCTTATGTAAGCGCTGTTAGAACACATTTCAGGACACTGTAATAAAAAGCTAGCCAAAGCTGCTTTGTAGTTTGCAGTGAAAGCGCTTGAACAGATAAATCTGATGAAAGCCACAATCTTATGGTAGCAGTTTCTCTGCTCGAGATAATCGCTTTTCCTTAAATTCTTATGTAAGCGCTCTTAGAACACATTTCAGGACACTCTAATGAAAAGCTAGCCAAAGCTGCTTTGTAGGTTGCAGTGAAAGCGCTTGTAGAGATAAAGATAATGAAAGCCACCATCTTATGATAGCAGCTTCACTTCTCGAGATAATCGCTTTTCCTTAAATGCATTACTAGGCGCAGATAGAACACATATCAAGAGAACATAGTAAAGCTCTCTGTTAATTCTGCTTCTTACGTTGCAGTGATTGCGCTTGATGAGATAAAGCTCATGAAAGCCACAATCTGATTGTAGCAGCTTCTCTGCTCGAGATAATCGATTTTCCTTAAATGCATTACTAGGCGCAGATAGACACATATCAAGAGAATATAATAAGGGGCTGTGTTAATGCTGCTTTGTAGTTTGCAGTGGAAGCGCTGGTAGAGATAAAGCTCATGAAAGGCACAATCTGATGATAGCAGCTTCTCTGCTCGACATAATCGCTTCTCCTTAAATGCTTATGTAAGCGCTGTTAGAACACATTTCAGGATATTCTAATATAAAGCTAGCAAAAGCTGCTTTGTAGGTTACAGTGAAAGCGCTTGTAGAGATAAAGCGTATGAAAGGCACAATCTGATGGTAGCAGCTTCTCTGCTCGAGATAATCGCTTTTCCTTAAATGCATTACTATGCGCAGTTGAAACACTTTCCAGGAAACTATAATAAATAGCTAGCCAAAGCTGCTTTGTAGGTTGCAGGGAAAGCGCTTGTAGAGATAAAGCTGATGAAAGCCACAATCTGATGATAGCAGTATCTCTGCTAGAGATAATCGGTTTACCTTAAATGCATTACTAGGCGCAGATAGAACGCATATCAAGAGAATAAAATAAGGGGCTCTGTTAATGCTGCTTTGTAGTTTGCAGTGAAAGCGCTGGTAGAGATAAAGCTCATAAAAGGCACAGCCTGATGAGAGCAGCTTCTCTGCTCGAGATAATCGCTTTTCCTTAAATGCTTATGTAAGCGCTGTTAGAACACATTTCAGGACACTCTAATAAAAAGCTAGCCAAAGCTGCTTTGTATGTTGCAGGGAAAGCGCTTGTAGAGATAAAGCTGATGAAAGGCACAATCTGATGATAGCACCCTCTCTGCTCTAGATAATCGCTTTACCTTAAATGCATTACTAGGCGCAGATAGAACACATATCAAGAGAACATAGTAAAGCTCTCTGATAATTCTGCTTCTTACGTTGCAGTGAAAGCGCTTGATTAGATAAAGCCCATGAAAGCCACAATCTGATTGTAGCAGCTTCTCTGCTCGAGATAATCGATTATCCTTAAATGCATTACTAGGCGCGGATAGAACACATATCAAGAGAATATAATAAGGGGCTGTGTTAATGCTGCTTTGAAGTTTGCAGTGAAAGCGCTGGTAGAGATAAAGCTCATGAAAGGCACAATCTGATGATAGAAGCTTCTCTGCTCGACATAATCGCTTTTCCTTAAATGCTTATTTAAGCGCTGTTAGAACACATTTCAGGACAATGTAATATAAAGCTAGCAAAACCTGCTTTGTAGGTTACAGTGAAAACGCTTGTAGAGATAAAGAGTATGAAAGGCACAATCTGATGGTAGCAGCTTCTCTGCTCGAGATAATCGCTTTTCCTTAAATGCATTACTAGGCGCAGTTGAAACACTTTGCAGGAAACTATAATAAATAGCTAACCAAAGCTGATTTGTAGGTTGCAGGGAAAGCGCCTGTAGAGATAAAGCTGATAAAAGCCACAATCTGATGATAGCAGTATCTCTGCTAGAGATAATCGGTTTACCTTAAATGCATTACTAGGCGCAGAAAGAACACATCAAGAGACCATAGTAACGGGCTCTGTTAATGCTGCTTTTTAGTGTGCAGAGAAAGCGCTTATAGAGATAAAGGTAATGACAGCCACAATCTGATGGTAGCAGCTTCTCTGCTCGAGATAATCTCGTTTCCTTAAATACGTTACTAGACGCAGATAGAAAACATATCAAGAGAACACAGTAAGGGGTTCTGTTAATGCTGCTTTTTAGTGTGCAGAGAAAGCGCTTGACGAGATAAAGCTAATGACAGCAACAATCTGATCGTAGCAGTTTCTATACTCGAGTTAATCGTTTTTCCTTAAATACTTTAGTAAGCGCTAAAAGAACTCATTCCAGGAAACTATAATAAAAAGCAAGCCAAAGCTGCTTTGTAGGTTGCAGGGAAAGCGCTTGTAGAGATAAATCTGACGAAAGTCACAATCTGATGATAGCAGTATCTCTGCTAGAGATAATCGGTTTACCTTAAATGCATTACTAGGCGCAGATAGAACGCATGTCAAGAGAATAAAATAAGGGGCTCTGTTAATGCTGCTTTGTAGTTTGCAGTGAAAGCGCTGGTAGAGATAAAGCTCATGAAAGGCACAACCTGATGAGAGCAGCTTCTCTGCTCGAGATAATCGCTTTTCCTTAAATGATTATGTAAGCGCTGTTAGAACACATTTCAGGACATTATAATAAAAAGCTAGCCAAAGCTGCTTTGTATGTTGCAGGGTAAGCGCTTGTAGAGATAAAGCTGATGAAAGGCACAATCTGATGATAGCAGCTTCTATGCTCGAGATAATCGCTTTTCCTTAAATTCTTATGTAAGCGCTGTTAGAACACATTTCAGGACACTCTAATGAAAAGCTAGCCAAAGCTGCTTTGTAGGTGGCAGTGAAAGCGCTTGTAGAGATAAAGATAGTGAAAGCCACCATCTTATGATAGCAGCTTCTCTGCTCGAGATAATCGCTTTTCCTTAAATGCATTACTAGGCGCAGATAGAACACATATCAAGAGAACATAGTAAAGCTCTCTGTTAATTCTGCTTCTTACGTTGCAGTGATAGCGCTTGAGGAGATAAAGCTCATGAAAGCCACAATCTGATTGTAGCAGCTTCTCTGCTCGAGATAATCGATTTTCCTTAAATGCATTACTAGGCGCAGATAGACACATATCAAGAGAATATAATAAGGGTCTGTGTTAATGCTGCTTTGTAGTTTGCAGTGAAAGCACTGGTAGAGATAAAGCTCATGAAAGGCACAATCTGATGATAGCAGCTTCTCTGCTCGACATAATCGCTTTTCCTTAAATGCTTAAGTAAGCGCTGTTAGAACACATTTCAGGACACTCTAATATAAAGCTAGCCAAAGCTGCTTTCTAGGTTGCAGTGAAAGCGCTTGCAGAGATACAGCTCATGAAAGGCACAATCTGATGATAGCAGCTTCTCTGCTCGACATAATCGCTTTTCCTTAAATGCTTATGTAAGCGCTGTTAGAACACATTTCAGGACACTCTAATATAAAGCTAGCAAAAGCTGCTTTGTAGGTTACAGTGAAAGCGCTTGTAGAGATAAAGCGTATGAAAGGCACAATCTGATGGTAGCAGCTTCTCTGCTCGAGATAATCGCTTTTCCTTAAATGCATTACTAAGCGCAGTTGAAACACTTTCCAGGAAACTATAATAAATAGCTAGCCAAAGCTGCTTTGTAGGTTGCAGGGAAAGCGCTTGTAGAGATAAAGCTGATGAAAGCCACAATCTGATGATAGCAGTATCTCTGCTAGAGATAATCGGTTTACCTTAAATGCATTACTAGGCGCAGATAGACACATATCAAGAGAATATAATAAGGGGCTTTGTTAATGCTGCTTTGTATTTTGCAGTGAAAGCGCTGGTAGAGATAAAGCTCATGAAAGGCACAATCTGATGATAGCAGCTTCTCTGCTCGACATAATCGATTTTCCTTAAATGCATTACTAGGCGTAGTTAGAAAACATATCAAGAGAACACAGTAAGGGGCTCTGTTAATGCTGCTTTTTAGTGTGCAGAGATAGCGCTTGACGAGATAAAGCTAATGACAGCAACAATCTGATCGTAGCAGTTTCTATACTCGAGTTAATCGTATTTCCTTAAATACTTTAGTAAGCGCTAAAAGAACTCATTCCAGGAAACTATAATAAAAAGCAAGCCAAAGCTGCTTTGTAGGTTGCAGTGAAAGCGCTTGTACAGATAAAGCTGGTGAAAGCAACAATCTGATGATAGCAGCTTCTCTGCTCGAGATAATCGCTTTTCCTTAAATGCATTACTAGGCGCAGATTTAACTCATATCAAGAGAATATAATAAGGGGCTCTGTTAATGCTGCTTTGTAGTTTGCAGTGAAAGCGCTTGAACAGATAAAGCTGATGAAAGCCACAATCTTATGGTAGCAGTTTCTCTGCTCGAAATAATCACATTTCCTTAAATTCTTATGTAAGCGCTGTTAGAACACATTTCAGGACACTCTAATAAAAAGCTAGCCAAAGCTGCTTTCTAGGTTGCAGTGAAAGCGCTTGCAGAGATAAAGCTCATGAAAGCCGCAATCTGATGGTAGCAGCTTCTCTGCTCGAGATAATCGCTTTTCCTTAAATTCTTTTGTAAGCGCTGTTAGAACACATTTCAGGACACTCTAATAAAAAGCAAGCCAAAGCTGCTTTGTAGGTTGCAGTGAAATCGCTTGTAGAGATAAAGCTAATGAAAGGTACAATCTGATGATAGCAGCTTCTCTGCTCGAGATAATCGCTTTTCCTTAAATGCATTACTAGGCGCAGATAGAACACATATCAAGAGAACATAGTAAAGCTCTCTGTTAATTCTGCTTCTTACGTTGCAGTGATAGCGCTTGATGAGATAAAGCTCATGAAAGCCACAATCTGATTGTAGCAGCTTCACTGCTCGAGATAATCGATTTTCCTTAAATGCATTACTAGCCGCAGATAGACACATATCAAGAGAATATAATAAGGGGCTGTGTTAATGCTGCTTTGTATTTTGCAGTGAAAGCGCTGGTAGAGATAAAGCTCATGAAAGGCACAATCTGATGATAGCAGCTTCTCTGCTCGACATAATCGATTTTCCTTAAAAGCATTACTAGGCGTAGTTAGAAAACATATCAAGAGAACACAGTAAGGGGCTCTGTTAATGCTGCTTTTTAGTGTGCAGAGATAGCGCTTGACGAGATAAAGCTAATGACAGCAACAATCTGATCGTAGCAGTTTCTATACTCGAGTTAATCGTTTTTCCTTAAATACTTTAGTAAGCGCTAAAAGAACTCATTCCAGGAAACTATAATAAAAAGCAAGCCAAAGCTGCTTTGGAGGTTGCAGTGAAAGCGCTTGTACAGATAAAGCTGATGAAAGCCACAATCTGATGATAGCAGCTTCTCTGCTCGAGATAATCGGTTTACCTTATATGCATTACTAGGCGCAGATAGAACGCATATCAAGAGAATATAATAAGGGGCTCTGTTAATGCTGCTTTGTAGTTTGCAGTGAAAGCGCTTGAACAGATAAATCTGATGAAAGCCACAATCTTATGGTAGCAGTTTCTCTGCTCGAAATAAACACATTTCCTTAAATTCTTATGTAAGCGCTGTTAGAACACATCTCAGGACACTCTAATAAAAAGCTAGCCAAAGCTGCTTTGTAGGTTGCAGTGAAAGCGCTTGTAGAGATAAAGCTCATGAAAGCCGCAATCTGATGGTAGCAGCTTCTCTGCTCGAGATAATCGCTTTTCCTTAAATTCTTATGTAAGCGCTGTTAGAACACATTTCAGGACACTCTAATAAAAAGCTAGCCAAAGCTGCTTTGTAGGTTGCAGTGAAATCGCTTGTCGAGATAAAGCTAATGAAAGGTACAATCTGATGATAGCAGCTTCTCTGCTCGAGATAATCGCTTTTCCTTAAATGCATTACTAGGCGCAGATAGAACACATATCAAGAGAACATAGTAAAGCTCTCTGTTAATTCTGCTTCTTACGTTGCAGTGAAAGCGCTTGATTAGATAAAGCTCATGAAAGCCACAATGTGATTCTGGCAGCTTCTCTGCTCGAGATAATCGATTATCCTTAAATGCATTACTAGGCGCGGATAGAACACATATCAAGAGAATATAATAAGGGGCTGTGTTAATGCTGCTTTGTAGTTTGCAGTGAAAGCGCTGGTAGAGATAAAGCTCATGAAAGGCACAATCTGATGATAGAAGCTTCTCTGTTCGACATAATCGCTTTTCCTTAAATGCTTATGTAAGCGGTGTTAGAACACATTTCAGGACACTCTAATATAAAGCTAGCAATAACTGCTTTGTAGGTTACAGTGAAGCGCTTTTCATAAAGAGTATGAAAGGCACAATCTGATGGTAGCAGCTTCTCTGCTCGAGATAATCGCTTTTCCTTAAATGCATTACTAGGCGCAGTTAAAACACTTTCCAGGAAACTATAATAAATAGCTAGCCAAAGCTGCTTTGCAGGTTGCAGGGAAAGCGCTTGTAGAGATAAATCTGACGAAAGTCACAATCTGATGATAGCAGTATCTCTGCTAGAGATAATCGGTTTACCTTAAATGCATTACTAGGCGCAGATAGAACGCATATCAAGAGAATAAAATAAGGGGCTCTGTTAATGCTGCTTTGTAGTTTGCAGTGAAAGCGCTGGTAGAGATAAAGCTCATGAAAGGAACAATCTGATGAGAGCAGCTTCTCTGCTCGAGATAATCGCTTTTCCTTAAATGTTTATGTAAGCGCTGTTAGAACACATTTCAGGACACTCTAATAAAAAGCTAGCCAAAGCTACTTTGTATGTTGCAGTGAAAGCGCTTGTAGAGATAAAGCTGATGAAAGGCACAATCTGATGATAGCAGCTTCTCTGCTCGAGATAATCGCTTTTCCTTAAATGCATTACTAGGCGCAGATAAAACTCTTTCCAGGAAACCATAATAAATAGCTAGCCAAAGCTGCTTTGTAGGTTGCAGGGAAAGCGCTTGAACAGATAGAGCTGATGAAAGTCACAATCTGATGATAGCAGCTTCTCTGCTCGAGATAATCGCTTTAGCTTAAATGCATAACTAGGCGCAGAAAGTACACATCAAGAGACCACAGTAAGGGGCTCTGTTAATGCTGCTTTTTAGTGTGCAGAGAAAGCGCTTGACGAGATAAAGCTAATGACAGCAACAATCTGATCGTAGCAGTTTCTATACTCGAGTTAATCGTTTTTCCTTAAATACTTTAGTAAGCGCTAAAAGAACTCATTCCAGGAAACTATAATAAAAAGCAAACCAAAGCTGCTTTGGAGGTTGCAGTGAAAGCGCTTGTACAGATAAAGCTGATGAAAGCCACAATCTGATGATAGCAGCTTCTCTGCTCAAGATAATCGGTTTACCTTATATGCATTACTAGGCGCAGATAGAACGCATATCAAGAGAATATAATAAGGGGCTCTGTTAATGCTGCTTTGTAGTTTGCAGTGAAAGCGCTTGTAGAGATAAAGATAATGAAAGCCACCATCTTATGATAGCAGCTTCTCTTCTCGAGATAATCGCTTTTCCTTAAATGCATTACTAGGCGCAGATAGAACACATATCAAGAGAACATAGTAAAGCTCTCTGTTAATTCTGCTTCTTACGTTGCAGTGATAGCGCTTGATGAGATAAAGCTCATGAAAGCCACAATCTGATGATAGCAGCTTCTCTGCTCGAGATAATCGCTTTTCCTTAAATGCATTACTAGGCGCAGATAGAACACATATCAAGAGAACACAGTAAGGGGCTCTGTTAATGCTGCTTTGTAGTTTGCAGTGAAAGCGCTGGTAGAGATAAAGCTCATGAAAGGCACAATCTGATGATAGCAGCTTCTCTGTTCGACATAATCGCTTTTCCTTAAATGCTTATGTAAGCGCTGTTAGAACACATTTCAGGACACTCTAATATAAAGCTAGCAAAAGCTGCTTTGTAGGTTACAGTGAAAGCGCTTGTAGAGATAAAGCGTATGAAAGGCACAATCTGATGGTAGCAGCTTCTCTGCTCGAGATAATCGCTTTTCCTTAAATGCATTTCTAGGCGCAGTTGAAACACTTTCCAGGAAACTATAATAAATAGCTAGCCAAAGCTGCTTTGTAGGTTGCAGGGAAAGCGCTTGTAGAGATAAAGCTGATGAAAGCCACAATCTGATGATAGCAGTATCTCTGCTAGAGATAATTGATTTACCTTAAATGCATTACTAGGCGCAGATAGAACGCATATCAAGAGAATAAAATAAGGGGCTCTGTTAATGCTGCTTTGTAGTTTGCAGTGAAAGCGCTGGTAGAGATAAAGCTCATAAAAGGCACAACCTGATGAGAGCAGCTTCTCTGCTCGAGATAATCGCTTTTCCTTAAATGCTTATGTAATCGCTGTTAGAACTCATTCCAGGAAACTATAATAAAAAGCAAGCCAAAGCTGCTTTGTATGTTGCAGGGAAAGCGCTTGTAGAGATAAAGCTGATGAAAGGCACAATCTGATGATAGCACCCTCTCTGCTCTAGATAATCGCTTTACCTTAAATGCATTACTAGGCGCAGAAAGAACACATCAAGAGACCATAGTAAGGGGCTCTGTTAATGCTGCTTTTTAGTGTGCAGAGAAAGCGCTTATAGAGATAAAGGTAATGACAGCCACAATCTGATGGTAGCAGCTTCTCTGCTCGAGATAATCTCGTTTCCTTAAATACATTACTAGACGCAGATAGAAAACATATCAAGAGAATACAGTAAGGGGCTCTGTTAATGCTGCTTTTTAGTGTGCAGAGATAGCGCTTGACGAGATAAAGCTAATGACAGCAACAATCTGATCGAAGCAGTTTCTATACTCGAGTTAATCGTATTTCCTTAAATACTTTAGTAAGCGCTAAAAGAACTCATTCCAGGAAACTATAATAAAAAGCAAGCCAAAGCTGCTTTGGAGGTTGCAGTGAAAGCGCTTGTACAGATAAAGCTGGTGAAAGCAACAATCTGATGATAGCAGCTTCTCTGCTCGAGATAATCGCTTTTACTTAAATGCATTACTAGGCGCAGATAGAACACATATCAAGAGAACATAGTAAAGCTCTCTGTTAATTCTGCTTCTTACGTTGCAGTGAAAGCGCTTGATGAGATAAAGCTCATGAAAGCCACAATCTGATTGTAGCAGCTTCTCTGCTCGAGATAATCGATTATCCTTAAATGCATTACTAGGCGCGGATAGAACACATATCAAGAGAATATAATAAGGGGCTGTGTTAATGCTGCTTTGTAGTTTGCAGTGAAAGCGCTGGTAGAGATAAAGCTCATGAAAGGCACAATCTGATGATAGAAGCTTCTCTGCTCTACATAATCGCTTTTCCTTAAATGCTTATGTAAGCGGTGTTAGAACACATTTCAGGACACTCTAATATAAAGCTAGCAAAAACTGCTTTGTAGGTTACAGTGAAAGCGCTTGTAGAGATAAAGAGTATGAAAGGCACAATCTGATGGTAGCAGCTTCTCTGCTCGAGATAATCGCTTTTCCTTAAATGCATTACTAGGCGCAGTTGAAAGACTTTCCAGGAAACTATAATAAATAGCTAACCAAAGCTGATTTGTAGGTTGCAGGGAAAGCGCTTGTAGAGATAAAGCTGATAAAAGCCACAATCTGATGATAGCAGTATCTCTGCTAGAGATAATCGGTTTACCTTAAATGCATTACTAGGCGCAGAAAGAACACATCAAGAGACCATAGTAAGGGGCTCTGTTAATGCTGCTTTTTAGTGTGCAGAGAAAGCGCTTATAGAGATAAAGGTAATGACAGCCACAATCTGATGGTAGCAGCTTCTCTGCTCGAGATAATCTCGTTTCCTTAAATACGTTACTAGACGCAGATAGAAAACATATCAAGAGAACACAGTAAGGGGCTCTGTTAATGCTGCTTTGTAGTGTGCAGAGATAGCGCTTGACGAGATAAAGCTAATGACAGCAACAATCTGATCGTAGCAGTTTCTATACTCGAGTTAATCGTATTTCCTTAAATACTTTAGTAAGAGCTAAAAGAACTCATTCCAGGAAACTATAATAAAAAGCAAGCCAAAGCTGCTTTGTAGGTTGCAGTGAAATCGCTTGTCGAGATAAAGCTAATGAAAGGTACAATCTGATGATAGCAGCTTCTCTGCTCGAGATAATCGCTTTTCCTTAAATGCATTACTAGGCGCAGATAGAACACATATCAAGAGAACATAGTAAAGCTCTCTGTTAATTCTGCTTCTTACATTGCAGTGAAAGCGCTTGATGAGATAAAGCTCATGAAAGCCACAATCTGATTGTAGCAGCTTCTCTGCTCGAGATAATCGATTATCCTTAAATGCATTACTAGGCGCGGATAGAACACATATCAAGAGAATATAATAAGGGGCTGTGTTAATGCTGCTTTGTAGTTTGCAGTGAAAGCGCTGGTAGAGATAAAGCTCATGAAAGGCACAATCTGATGATAGAAGCTTCTCTGCTCGACATAATCGCTTTTCCTTAAATGCTTATGTAAGCGGTGTTAGAACACATTTCAGGACACTCTAATATAAAGCTAGCAAAAACTGCTTTGTAGGTTACATTGAAAGCGCTTGTAGAGATAAAGAGTATGAAAGGCACAATCTGATGGTAGCATTTTCTCTGCTCGAGATAATCGCTTTTCCTTAAATGCATTACTAGGCGCAGTTAAAACACTTTCCAGGAAACTATAATAAATAGCTAGCCAAAGCTGCTTTGCAGGTTGCAGGGAAAGCGCTTGTAGAGATAAATCTGACGAAAGTCACAATCTGATGATAGCAGTATCTCTGCTAGAGATAATCGGTTTACCTTAAATGCATTACTAGGCGCAGATAGAACGCATATCAAGAGAATAAAATAAGGGGCTCTGTTAATGCTGCTTTGTAGTTTGCAGTGAAAGCGCTGGTAGAGATAAAGCTCATGAAAGGCACAATCTGATGAGAGCAGCTTCTCTGCTCGAGATAATAGCTTTTCCTTAAATGCTTATGTAAGCGCTATTAGAACACATTTCAGGACACTCTAATAAAAAGCTAGCCAAAGCTACTTTGTATGTTGCAGGGAAAGCGCTTGTAGAGATAAAGCTGATGAAAGGCACAATCTGATGATAGCAGCTTCTCTGCTCGAGATAATCGCTTTTCCTTAAATGCATTACTAGGCGGAGATAAAACTCTTTCCAGGAAACTATAATAAATAGCTAGCCAAAGCTGCTTTGTAGGTTGCAGGGAAAGCGCTTGAACAGATAGAGCTGATGAAAGTCACAATCTGATGATAGCAGCTTCTCTGCTCGAGATAATCGCTTTAGCTTAAATGCATAACTAGGCGCAGAAAGAACACATCAAGAGACCACAGTAAGGGGTTCTGTTAATGCTGCTTTTTAGTGTGCAGAGAAAGCGCTTGACGAGATAAAGCTAATGACAGCAACAATCTGATCGTAGCAGTTTCTATACTCGAGTTAATCGTTTTTCCTTAAATACTTTAGTAAGCGCTAAAAGAACTCATTCCAGGAAACTATAATAAAAAGCAAGCCAAAGCTGCTTTGGAGGTTGCAGTGAAAGCGCTTGTACAGATAAAGCTGATGAAAGCCACAATCTGATGATAGCAGCTTCTCTGCTCGAGATAATCGGTTTACCTTATATGCATTACTAGGCGCAGATCGAACGCATATCAAGAGAATATAATAAGGGGCTCTGTTAATGCTGCTTTGTAGTTTGCAGTGAAAGCGCTTGAACAGATAAATCTGATGAAAGCCACAATCTTATGGTAGCAGTTTCTCTGCTCGAAATAATCGCATTTCCTTAAATTCTTATGTAAGCGCTGTTAGAACACATCTCAGGACACTCTAATAAAAAGCTAGCCAAAGCTGCTTTGTAGGTTGCAGTGAAAGCGCTTGTAGAGATAAAGCTCATGAAAGCCACAATCTTATGTTAGCAGTTTCTCTGCTCGAGATAATCACTTTTCCTTAAATTCTTATGTAAGCGTTGTTAGAACACATTTCAGGACACTCTAATAAAAAGCTAGCCAAAGCTGCTTTGTAGGTTGCAGTGAAATCGCTTGTCGAGATAAAGCTAATGAAAGGTACAATCTGATGATAGCAGCTTCTCTGCTCGAGATAATCGCTTTTCCTTAAATGCATTACTAGGCGCAGATAGAACACATATCAAGGGAACATAGTAAAGCTCTCTGTTAATTCTGCTTCTTACGTTGCAGTGAAAGCGCTTGATTAGATAAAGCTCATGAAAGCCACAATGTGATTCTGGCAGCTTCTCTGCTCGAGATAATCGATTATCCTTAAATGCATTACTAGGCGCGGATAGAACACATATCAAGAGAATATAATAAGGGGCTGTGTTAATGCTGCTTTGTAGTTTGCAGTGAAAGCGCTGGTAGAGATAAAGCTCATGAAAGGCACAATCTGATGATAGAAGCTTCTCTGTTCGACATAATCGCTTTTCCTTAAATGCTTATGTAAGCGGTGTTAGAACACATTTCAGGACACTCTAATATAAAGCTAGCAATAACTGCTTTGTAGGTTACAGTGAAGCGCTTTTCATAAAGAGTATGAAAGGCACAATCTGATGGTAGCAGCTTCTCTGCTCGAGATAATCGCTTTTCCTTAAATGCATTTCTAGGCGCAGTTGAAACACTTTCCAGGAAACTATAATAAATAGCTAGCCAAAGCTGCTTTGTAGGTTGCAGGGAAAGCGCTTGTAGAGATAAAGCTGATGAAAGCCACAATCTGATGATAGCAGTATCTCTGCTAGAGATAATTGATTTACCTTAAATGCATTACTAGGCGCAGATAGAACGCATATCAAGAGAATAAAATAAGGGGCTCTGTTAATGCTGCTTTGTAGTTTGCAGTGAAAGCGCTGGTAGAGATAAAGCTCATAAAAGGCACAACCTGATGAGAGCAGCTTCTCTGCTCGAGATAATCGCTTTTCCTTAAATGCTTATGTAATCGCTGTTAGAACACTTTTCAGGACACTCTAATAAAAAGCTAGCCAAAGCTGCTTTGTATGTTGCAGGGAAAGCGCTTGTAGAGATAAAGCTGATGAAAGGCACAATCTGATGATAGCACCCTCTCTGCTCTAGATAATCGCTTTACCTTAAATGCATTACTAGGCGCAGAAAGAACACATCAAGAGACCATAGTAAGGGGCTCTGTTAATGCTGCTTTTTGGTGTGCAGAGAAAGCGCTTATAGAGATAAAGGTAATGACAGCCACAATCTGATGGTAGCAGCTTCTCTGCTCGAGATAATCTCGTTTCCTTAAATACATTACTAGACGCAGATAGAAAACATATCAAGAGAATACAGTAAGGGGCTCTGTTAATGCTGCTTTTTAGTGTGCAGAGATAGCGCTTGATGAGATAAAGCTAATGACAGCAACAATCTGATCGAAGCAGTTTCTATACTCGAGTTAATCGTATTTCCTTAAATACTTTAGTAAGCGCTAAAAGAACTCATTCCAGGAAACTATAATAAAAAGCAAGCCAAAGCTGCTTTGGAGGTTGCAGTGAAAGCGCTTGTACAGATAAAGCTGGTGAAAGCAACAATCTGATGATAGCAGCTTCTCTGCTCGAGATAATCGCTTTTACTTAAATGCATTACTAGGCGCAGATAGAACACATATCAAGAGAACATAGTAAAGCTCTCTGTTAATTCTGCTTCTTACGTTGCAGTGAAAGCGCTTGATGAGATAAAGCTCATGAAAGCCACAATCTGATTGTAGCAGCTTCTCTGCTCGAGATAATCGATTATCCTTAAATGCATTACTAGGCGCGGATAGAACACATATCAAGAGAATATAATAAGGGGCTGTGTTAATGCTGCTTTGTAGTTTGCAGTGAAAGCGCTGGTAGAGATAAAGCTCATGAAAGGCACAATCTGATGATAGAAGCTTCTCTGCTCTACATAATCGCTTTTCCTTAAATGCTTATGTAAGCGGTGTTAGAACACATTTCAGGACACTCTAATATAAAGCTAGCAAAAACTGCTTTGTAGGTTACAGTGAAAGCGCTTGTAGAGATAAAGAGTATGAAAGGCACAATCTGATGGTAGCAGCTTCTCTGCTCGAGATAATCGCTTTTCCTTAAATGCATTACTAGGCGCAGTTGAAAGACTTTCCAGGAAACTATAATAAATAGCTAACCAAAGCTGATTTGTAGGTTGCAGGGAAAGCGCTTGTAGAGATAAAGCTGATAAAAGCCACAATCTGATGATAGCAGTATCTCTGCTAGAGATAATCGGTTTACCTTAAATGCATTACTAGGCGCAGAAAGAACACATCAAGAGACCATAGTAAGGGGCTCTGTTAATGCTGCTTTTTAGTGTGCAGAGAAAGCGCTTATAGAGATAAAGGTAATGACAGCCACAATCTGATGGTAGCAGCTTCTCTGCTCGAGATAATCTCGTTTCCTTAAATACGTTACTAGACGCAGATAGAAAACATATCAAGAGAACACAGTAAGGGGCTCTGTTAATGCTGCTTTGTAGTGTGCAGAGATAGCGCTTGACGAGATAAAGCTAATGACAGCAACAATCTGATCGTAGCAGTTTCTATAATCGAGTTAATCGTATTTCCTTAAATACTTTAGTAAGAGCTAAAAGAACTCATTCCAGGAAACTATAATAAAAAGCAAGCCAAAGCTGCTTTGTAGGTTGCAGTGAAATCGCTTGTCGAGATAAAGCTAATGAAAGGTACAATCTGATGATAGCAGCTTCTCTGCTCGAGATAATCGCTTTTCCTTAAATGCATTACTAGGCGCAGTTAAAACACTTTCCAGGAAACTATAATAAATAGCTAGCCAAAGCTGCTTTGCAGGTTGCAGGGAAAGCGCTTGTAGAGATAAATCTGACGAAAGTCACAATCTGATGATAGCAGTATCTCTGCTAGAGATAATCGGTTTACCTTAAATGCATTACTAGGCGCAGATAGAACGCATATCAAGAGAATAAAATAAGGGGCTCTGTTAATGCTGCTTTGTAGTTTGCAGTGAAAGCGCTGGTAGAGATAAAGCTCATGAAAGGCACAATCTGATGAGAGCAGCTTCTCTGCTCGAGATAATAGCTTTTCCTTAAATGCTTATGTAAGCGCTATTAGAACACATTTCAGGACACTCTAATAAAAAGCTAGCCAAAGCTACTTTGTATGTTGCAGGGAAAGCGCTTGTAGAGATAAAGCTGATGAAAGGCACAATCTGATGATAGCAGCTTCTCTGCTCGAGATAATCGCTTTTCCTTAAATGCATTACTAGGCGGAGATAAAACTCTTTCCAGGAAACTATAATAAATAGCTAGCCAAAGCTGCTTTGTAGGTTGCAGGGAAAGCGCTTGAACAGATAGAGCTGATGAAAGTCACAATCTGATGATAGCAGCTTCTCTGCTCGAGATAATCGCTTTAGCTTAAATGCATAACTAGGCGCAGAAAGAACACATCAAGAGACCACAGTAAGGGGTTCTGTTAATGCTGCTTTTTAGTGTGCAGAGAAAGCGCTTGACGAGATAAAGCTAATGACAGCAACAATCTGATCGTAGCAGTTTCTATACTCGAGTTAATCGTTTTTCCTTAAATACTTTAGTAAGCGCTAAAAGAACTCATTCCAGGAAACTATAATAAAAAGTAAGCCAAAGCTGCTTTGGAGGTTGCAGTGAAAGCGCTTGTACAGATAAAGCTGATGAAAGCCACAATCTGATGATAGCAGCTTCTCTGCTCGAGATAATCGGTTTACCTTATATGCATTACTAGGCGCAGATAGAACGCATATCAAGAGAATATAATAAGGGGCTCTGTTAATGCTGCTTTGTAGTTTGCAGTGAAAGCGCTTGAACAGATAAATCTGATGAAAGCCACAATCTTATGGTAGCAGTTTCTCTGCTCGAAATAATCGCATTTCCTTAAATTCTTATGTAAGCGCTGTTAGAACACATCTCAGGACACTCTAATAAAAAGCTAGCCAAAGCTGCTTTGTAGGTTGCAGTGAAAGCGCTTGTAGAGATAAAGCTCATGAAAGCCACAATCTTATGTTAGCAGTTTCTCTGCTCGAGATAATCACTTTTCCTTAAATTCTTATGTAAGCGTTGTTAGAACACATTTCAGGACACTCTAATAAAAAGCTAGCCAAAGCTGCTTTGTAGGTTGCAGTGAAATCGCTTGTCGAGATAAAGCTAATGAAAGGTACAATCTGATGATAGCAGCTTCTCTGCTCGAGATAATCGCTTTTCCTTAAATGCATTACTAGGCGCAGATAGAACACATATCAAGAGAACATAGTAAAGCTCTCTGTTAATTCTGCTTCTTACGTTGCAGTGAAAGCGCTTGATTAGATAAAGCTCATGAAAGCCACAATGTGATTCTGGCAGCTTCTCTGCTCGAGATAATCGATTATCCTTAAATGCATTACTAGGCGCGGATAGAACACATATCAAGAGAATATAATAAGGGGCTGTGTTAATGCTGCTTTGTAGTTTGCAGTGAAAGCGCTGGTAGAGATAAAGCTCATGAAAGGCACAATCTGATGATAGAAGCTTCTCTGTTCGACATAATCGCTTTTCCTTAAATGCTTATGTAAGCGGTGTTAGAACACATTTCAGGACACTCTAATATAAAGCTAGCAATAACTGCTTTGTAGGTTACAGTGAAGCGCTTTTCATAAAGAGTATGAAAGGCACAATCTGATGGTAGCAGCTTCTCTGCTCGAGATAATCGCTTTTCCTTAAATGCATTTCTAGGCGCAGTTGAAACACTTTCCAGGAAACTATAATAAATAGCTAGCCAAAGCTGCTTTGTAGGTTGCAGGGAAAGCGCTTGTAGAGATAAAGCTGATGAAAGCCACAATCTGATGATAGCAGTATCTCTGCTAGAGATAATTGATTTACCTTAAATGCATTACTAGGCGCAGATAGAACGCATATCAAGAGAATAAAATAAGGGGCTCTGTTAATGCTGCTTTGTAGTTTGCAGTGAAAGCGCTGGTAGAGATAAAGCTCATAAAAGGCACAACCTGATGAGAGCAGCTTCTCTGCTCGAGATAATCGCTTTTCCTTAAATGCTTATGTAATCGCTGTTAGAACACATTTCAAGACACTCTAATAAAAAGCTAGCCAAAGCTGCTTTGTATGTTGCAGGGAAAGCGCTTGTAGAGATAAAGCTGATGAAAGGCACAATCTGATGATAGCACCCTCTCTGCTCTAGATAATCGCTTTACCTTAAATGCATTACTAGGCGCAGAAAGAACACATCAAGAGACCATAGTAAGGGGCTCTGTTAATGCTGCTTTTTAGTGTGCAGAGAAAGCGCTTATAGAGATAAAGGTAATGACAGCCACAATCTGATGGTAGCAGCTTCTCTGCTCGAGATAATCTCGTTTCCTTAAATACATTACTAGACGCAGATAGAAAACATATCAAGAGAATACAGTAAGGGGCTCTGTTAATGCTGCTTTTTAGTGTGCAGAGATAGCGCTTGACGAGATAAAGCTAATGACAGCAACAATCTGATCGAAGCAGTTTCTATACTCGAGTTAATCGTATTTCCTTAAATACTTTAGTAAGCGCTAAAAGAACTCATTCCAGGAAACTATAATAAAAAGCAAGCCAAAGCTGCTTTGGAGGTTGCAGTGAAAGCGCTTGTACAGATAAAGCTGGTGAAAGCAACAATCTGATGATAGCAGCTTCTCTGCTCGAGATAATCGCTTTTACTTAAATGCATTACTAGGCGCAGATAGAACACATATCAAGAGAACATAGTAAAGCTCTCTGTTAATTCTGCTTCTTACGTTGCAGTGAAAGCGCTTGATGAGATAAAGCTCATGAAAGCCACAATCTGATTGTAGCAGCTTCTCTGCTCGAGATAATCGATTATCCTTAAATGCATTACTAGGCGCGGATAGAACACATATCAAGAGAATATAATAAGGGGCTGTGTTAATGCTGCTTTGTAGTTTGCAGTGAAAGCGCTGGTAGAGATAAAGCTCATGAAAGGCACAATCTGATGATAGAAGCTTCTCTGCTCTACATAATCGCTTTTCCTTAAATGCTTATGTAAGCGCTGTTAGAACACATTTCAGGACACTCTAATATAAAGCTAGCAAAAACTGCTTTGTAGGTTACAGTGAAAGCGCTTGTAGAGATAAAGAGTATGAAAGGCACAATCTGATGGTAGCAGCTTCTCTGCTCGAGATAATCGCTTTTCCTTAAATGCATTACTAGGCGCAGTTGAAAGACTTTCCAGGAAACTATAATAAATAGCTAACCAAAGCTGATTTGTAGGTTGCAGGGAAAGCGCTTGTAGAGATAAAGCTGATAAAAGCCACAATCTGATGATAGCAGTATCTCTGCTAGAGATAATCGGTTTACCTTAAATGCATTACTAGGCGCAGAAAGAACACATCAAGAGACCATAGTAAGGGGCTCTGTTAATGCTGCTTTTTAGTGTGCAGAGAAAGCGCTTATAGAGATAAAGGTAATGACAGCCACAATCTGATGGTAGCAGCTTCTCTGCTCGAGATAATCTCGTTTCCTTAAATACGTTACTAGACGCAGATAGAAAACATATCAAGAGAACACAGTAAGGGGCTCTGTTAATGCTGCTTTGTAGTGTGCAGAGATAGCGCTTGACGAGATAAAGCTAATGACAGCAACAATCTGATCGTAGCAGTTTCTATACTCGAGTTAATCGTATTTCCTTAAATACTTTAGTAAGAGCTAAAAGAACTCATTCCAGGAAACTATAATAAAAAGCAAGCCAAAGCTGCTTTGTAGGTTGCAGTGAAATCGCTTGTCGAGATAAAGCTAATGAAAGGTACAATCTGATGATAGCAGCTTCTCTGCTCGAGATAATCGCTTTTCCTTAAATGCATTACTAGGCGCAGATAGAACACATATCAAGAGAACATAGTAAAGCTCTCTGTTAATTCTGCTTCTTACATTGCAGTGAAAGCGCTTGATGAGATAAAGCTCATGAAAGCCACAATCTGATTGTAGCAGCTTCTCTGCTCGAGATAATCGATTATCCTTAAATGCATTACTAGGCGCGGATAGAACACATATCAAGAGAATATAATAAGGGGCTGTGTTAATGCTGCTTTGTAGTTTGCAGTGAAAGCGCTGGTAGAGATAAAGCTCATGAAAGGCACAATCTGATGATAGAAGCTTCTCTGCTCGACATAATCGCTTTTCCTGAAATGCTTATGTAAGCGGTGTTAGAACACATTTCAGGACACTCTAATATAAAGCTAGCAAAAACTGCTTTGTAGGTTACATTGAAAGCGCTTGTAGAGATAAAGAGTATGAAAGGCACAATCTGATGGTAGCAT
This sequence comes from Coccyzus lansbergi, assembly GCA_033558105.1. Classification (NCBI taxonomy): domain Eukaryota; kingdom Metazoa; phylum Chordata; class Aves; order Cuculiformes; family Coccyzidae; genus Coccyzus; species Coccyzus lansbergi. The sequence continues at coordinate 1,085,984 of JAUMJK010000613.1, read as the reverse complement.
TTTCTCTGCTCGAGATAATCGCTTTTCCTTAAATGCATTACTAGGCGCAGTTAAAACACTTTCCAGGAAACTATAATAAATAGCTAGCCAAAGCTGCTTTGCAGGTTGCAGGGAAAGCGCTTGTAGAGATAAATCTGACGAAAGTCACAATCTGATGATAGCAGTATCTCTGCTAGAGATAATCGGTTTACCTTAAATGCATTACTAGGCGCAGATAGAACGCATATCAAGAGAATAAAATAAGGGGCTCTATTAATGCTGCTTTGTAGTTTGCAGTGAAAGCGCTGGTAGAGATAAAGCTCATGAAAGGCACAATCTGATGAGAGCAGCTTCTCTTCTCGAGATAATCGCTTTTCCTTAAATGCTTATGTAAGCGCTGTTAGAACACATTTCAGGACACTCTAATAAAAAGCTAGCCAAAGCTACTTTGTATGTTGCAGGGAAAGCGCTTGTAGAGATAAAGCTGATGAAAGGCACAATCTGATGATAGCAGCTTCTCTGCTCGAGATAATCGCTTTTCCTTAAATGCATTACTAGGCGGAGATAAAACTCTTTCCAGGAAACTATAATAAATAGCTAGCCAAAGCTGCTTTGTAGGTTGCAGGGAAAGCGCTTGAACAGATAGAGCTGATGAAAGTCACAATCTGATGATAGCAGCTTCTCTGCTCGAGATAATCGCTTTAGCTTAAATGCATAACTAGGCGCAGAAAGAACACATCAAGAGACCACAGTAAGGGGTTCTGTTAATGCTGCTTTTTAGTGTGCAGAGAAAGCGCTTGACGAGATAAAGCTAATGACAGCAACAATCTGATCGTAGCAGTTTCTATACTCGAGTTAATCGTTTTTCCTTAAATACTTTAGTAAGCGCTAAAAGAACTCATTCCAGGAAACTATAATAAAAAGCAAGCCAAAGCTGCTTTGGAGGTTGCAGTGAAAGCGCTTGTACAGATAAAGCTGATGAAAGCCACAATCTGATGATAGCAGCTTCTCTGCTCGAGATAATCGGTTTACCTTATATGCATTACTAGGCGCAGATAGAACGCATATCAAGAGAATATAATAAGGGGCTCTGTTAATGCTGCTTTGTAGTTTGCAGTGAAAGCGCTTGTAGAGATAAAGCTCATGAAAGCCGCAATCTGATGGTAGCAGCTTCTCTGCTCGAGATAATCGCTTTTCCTTAAATTCTTATGTAAGCGCTGTTAGAACACATTTCAGGACACTCTAATGAAAAGCTAGCCAAAGCTGCTTTGTAGGTTGCAGTGAAAGCGCTTGTAGAGATAAAGATAATGAAAGCCACCATCTTATGATAGCTGCTTCTCTTCTCGAGATAATCGCTTTTCCTTAAATGCATTACTAGGCGCAGATAGAACACATATCAAGAGAACATAGTAAAGCTCTCTGTTAATTCTGCTTCTTACGTTGCAGTGATAGCGCTTGATGAGATAAAGCTCATGAAAGCCACAATCTGATGATAGCAGCTTCTCTGCTCGAGATAATCGCTTTTCCTTAAATGCATTACTAGGCGCAGATAGAACACATATCAAGAGAACACAGTAAGGGGCTCTGTTTATGCTGCTTTGTAGTTTGCAGTGAAAGCGCTGGTAGAGATAAAGCTCATGAAAGGCACAATCTGATGATAGCAGCTTCTCTGTTCGACATAATCGCTTTTCCTTAAATGCTTATGTAAGCGCTGTTAGAACACATTTCAGGACACTCTAATATAAAGCTAGCAAAAGCTGCTTTGTAGGTTACAGTGAAAGCGCTTGTAGAGATAAAGCGTATGAAAGGCACAATCTGATGGTAGCAGCTTCTCTGCTCGAGATAATCGCTTTTCCTTAAATGCATTTCTAGGCGCAGTTGAAACACTTTCCAGGAAACTATAATAAATAGCTAGCCAAAGCTGCTTTGTAGGTTGCAGGGAAAGCGCTTGTAGAGATAAAGCTGATGAAAGCCACAATCTGATGATAGCAGTATCTCTGCTAGAGATAATTGATTTACCTTAAATGCATTACTAGGCGCAGATAGAACGCATATCAAGAGAATAAAATAAGGGGCTCTGTTAATGCTGCTTTGTAGTTTGCAGTGAAAGCGCTGGTAGAGATAAAGCTCATAAAAGGCACAACCTGATGAGAGCAGCTTCTCTGCTCGAGATAATCGCTTTTCCTTAAATGCTTATGTAATCGCTGTTAGAACACATTTCAGGACACTCTAATAAAAAGCTAGCCAAAGCTGCTTTGTATGTTGCAGGGAAAGCGCTTGTAGAGATAAAGCTGATGAAAGGCACAATCTGATGATAGCACCCTCTCTGCTCTAGATAATCGCTTTACCTTAAATGCATTACTAGGCGCAGAAAGAACACATCAAGAGACCATAGTAAGGGGCTCTGTTAATGCTGCTTTTTAGTGTGCAGAGAAAGCGCTTATAGAGATAAAGGTAATGACAGCCACAATCTGATGGTAGCAGCTTCTCTGCTCGAGATAATCTCGTTTCCTTAAATACATTACTAGACGCAGATAGAAAACATATCAAGAGAATACAGTAAGGGGCTCTGTTAATGCTGCTTTTTAGTGTGCAGAGATAGCGCTTGACGAGATAAAGCTAATGACAGCAACAATCTGATCGAAGCAGTTTCTATACTCGAGTTAATCGTATTTCCTTAAATACTTTAGTAAGCGCTAAAAGAACTCATTCCAGGAAACTATAATAAAAAGCAAGCCAAAGCTGCTTTGGAGGTTGCAGTGAAAGCGCTTGTACAGATAAAGCTGGTGAAAGCAACAATCTGATGATAGCAGCTTCTCTGCTCGAGATAATCGCTTTTACTTAAATGCATTACTAGGCGCAGATAGAACACATATCAAGAGAACATAGTAAAGCTCTCTGTTAATTCTGCTTCTTACGTTGCAGTGAAAGCGCTTGATGAGATAAAGCTCATGAAAGCCACAATCTGATTGTAGCAGCTTCTCTGCTCGAGATAATCGATTATCCTTAAATGCATTACTAGGCGCGGATAGAACACATATCAAGAGAATATAATAAGGGGCTGTGTTAATGCTGCTTTGTAGTTTGCAGTGAAAGCGCTGGTAGAGATAAAGCTCATGAAAGGCACAATCTGATGATAGAAGCTTCTCTGCTCTACATAATCGCTTTTCCTTAAATGCTTATGTAAGCGGTGTTAGAACACATTTCAGGACACTCTAATATAAAGCTAGCAAAAACTGCTTTGTAGGTTACAGTGAAAGCGCTTGTAGAGATAAAGAGTATGAAAGGCACAATCTGATGGTAGCAGCTTCTCTGCTCGAGATAATCGCTTTTCCTTAAATGCATTACTAGGCGCAGTTGAAAGACTTTCCAGGAAACTATAATAAATAGCTAACCAAAGCTGATTTGTAGGTTGCAGGGAAAGCGCTTGTAGAGATAAAGCTGATAAAAGCCACAATCTGATGATAGCAGTATCTCTGCTAGAGATAATCGGTTTACCTTAAATGCATTACTAGGCGCAGAAAGAACACATCAAGAGACCATAGTAAGGGGCTCTGTTAATGCTGCTTTTTAGTGTGCAGAGAAAGCGCTTATAGAGATAAAGGTAATGACAGCCACAATCTGATGGTAGCAGCTTCTCTGCTCGAGATAATCTCGTTTCCTTAAATACGTTACTAGACGCAGATAGAAAACATATCAAGAGAACACAGTAAGGGGCTCTGTTAATGCTGCTTTGTAGTGTGCAGAGATAGCGCTTGACGAGATAAAGCTAATGACAGCAACAATCTGATCGTAGCAGTTTCTATACTCGAGTTAATCGTATTTCCTTAAATACTTTAGTAAGAGCTAAAAGAACTCATTCCAGGAAACTATAATAAAAAGCAAGCCAAAGCTGCTTTGTAGGTTGCAGTGAAATCGCTTGTCGAGATAAAGCTAATGAAAGGTACAATCTGATGATAGCAGCTTCTCTGCTCGAGATAATCGCTTTTCCTTAAATGCATTACTAGGCGCAGATAGAACACATATCAAGAGAACATAGTAAAGCTCTCTGTTAATTCTGCTTCTTACATTGCAGTGAAAGCGCTTGATGAGATAAAGCTCATGAAAGCCACAATCTGATTGTAGCAGCTTCTCTGCTCGAGATAATCGATTATCCTTAAATGCATTACTAGGCGCGGATAGAACACATATCAAGAGAATATAATAAGGGGCTGTGTTAATGCTGCTTTGTAGTTTGCAGTGAAAGCGCTGGTAGAGATAAAGCTCATGAAAGGCACAATCTGATGATAGCAGCTTCTCTGCTCGACATAATCGCTTTTCCTGAAATGCTTATGTAAGCGGTGTTAGAACACATTTCAGGACACTCTAATATAAAGCTAGCAAAAACTGCTTTGTAGGTTACATTGAAAGCGCTTGTAGAGATAAAGAGTATGAAAGGCACAATCTGATGGTAGCATTTTCTCTGCTCGAGATAATCGCTTTTCCTTAAATGCATTACTAGGCGCAGTTAAAACACTTTCCAGGAAACTATAATAAATAGCTAGCCAAAGCTGCTTTGCAGGTTGCAGGGAAAGCGCTTGTAGAGATAAATCTGACGAAAGTCACAATCTGATGATAGCAGTATCTCTGCTAGAGATAATCGGTTTACCTTAAATGCATTACTAGGCGCAGATAGAACGCATATCAAGAGAATAAAATAAGGGGCTCTGTTAATGCTGCTTTGTAGTTTGCAGTGAAAGCGCTGGTAGAGATAAAGCTCATGAAAGGCACAATCTGATGAGAGCAGCTTCTCTGCTCGAGATAATCGCTTTTCCTTAAATGCTTATGTAAGCGCTGTTAGAACACATTTCAGGACACTCTAATAAAAAGCTAGCCAAAGCTACTTTGTATGTTGCAGGGAAAGCGCTTGTAGAGATAAAGCTGATGAAAGGCACAATCTGATGATAGCAGCTTCTCTGCTCGAGATAATCGCTTTTCCTTAAATGCATTACTAGGCGCAGATAAAACTCTTTCCAGGAAACTATAATAAATAGCTAGCCAAAGCTGCTTTGTAGGTTGCAGGGAAAGCGCTTGAACAGATAGAGCTGATGAAAGTCACAATCTGATGATAGCAGCTTCTCTGCTCGAGATAATCGCTTTAGCTTAAATGCATAACTAGGCGCAGAAAGTACACATCAAGAGACCACAGTAAGGGGCTCTGTTAATGCTGCTTTTTAGTGTGCAGAGAAAGCGCTTGACGAGATAAAGCTAATGACAGCAACAATCTGATCGTAGCAGTTTCTATACTCGAGTTAATCGTTTTTCCTTAAATACTTTAGTAAGCACTAAAAGAACTCATTCCAGGAAACTATAATAAAAAGCAAACCAAAGCTGCTTTGGAGGTTGCAGTGAAAGCGCTTGTACAGATAAAGCTGATGAAAGCCACAATCTGATGATAGCAGCTTCTCTGCTCAAGATAATCGGTTTACCTTATATGCATTACTAGGCGCAGATAGAACGCATATCAAGAGAATATAATAAGGGGCTCTGTTAATGCTGCTTTGTAGTTTGCAGTGAAAGCGCTTGAACAGATAAATCTGACGAAAGCCAAAATCTTATGGTAGCAGTTTCTCTGCTCGAAATAATCACATTTCCTTAAATTCTTATGTAAGCGCTGTTAGAACACATTTCAGGACACTCTAATGAAAAGCTAGCCAAAGCTGCTTTGTAGGTTACAGTGAAAGCGCTTGTAGAGATAAAGATAATGAAAGCCACCATCTTATGATAGCAGCTTCTCTTCTCGAGATAATCGCTTTTCCTTAAATGCATTACTAGGCGCAGATAGAACACATATCAAGAGAACATAGTAAAGCTCTCTGTTAATTCTGCTTCTTACGTTGCAGTGATAGCGCTTGATGAGATAAAGCTCATGAAAGCCACAATCTGATGATAGCAGCTTCTCTGCTCGAGATAATCGCTTTTCCTTAAATGCATTACTAGGCGCAGATAGAACACATATCAAGAGAACACAGTAAGGGGCTCTGTTAATGCTGCTTTGTAGTTTGCAGTGAAAGCGCTGGTAGAGATAAAGCTCATGAAAGGCACAATCTGATGATAGCAGCTTCTCTGTTCGACATAATCGCTTTTCCTTAAATGCTTATGTAAGCGCTGTTAGAACACATTTCAGGACACTCTAATATAAAGCTAGCAAAAGCTGCTTTGTAGGTTACAGTGAAAGCGCTTGTAGAGATAAAGCGTATGAAAGGCACAATCTGATGGTAGCAGCTTCTCTGCTCGAGATAATCGCTTTTCCTTAAATGCATTTCTAGGCGCAGTTGAAACACTTTCCAGGAAACTATAATAAATAGCTAGCCAAAGCTGCTTTGTAGGTTGCAGGGAAAGCGCTTGTAGAGATAAAGCTGATGAAAGCCACAATCTGATGATAGCAGTATCTCTGCTAGAGATAATTGATTTACCTTAAATGCATTACTAGGCGCAGATAGAACGCATATCAAGAGAATAAAATAAGGGGCTCTGTTAATGCTGCTTTGTAGTTTGCAGTGAAAGCGCTGGTAGAGATAAAGCTCATAAAAGGCACAACCTGATGAGAGCAGCTTCTCTGCTCGAGATAATCGCTTTTCCTTAAATGCTTATGTAATCGCTGTTAGAACACATTTCAGGACACTCTAATAAAAAGCTAGCCAAAGCTGCTTTGTATGTTGCAGGGAAAGCGCTTGTAGAGATAAAGCTGATGAAAGGCACAATCTGATGATAGCACCCTCTCTGCTCTAGATAATCGCTTTACCTTAAATGCATTACTAGGCGCAGAAAGAACACATCAAGAGACCATAGTAAGGGGCTCTGTTAATGCTGCTTTTTAGTGTGCAGAGAAAGCGCTTATAGAGATAAAGGTAATGACAGCCACAATCTGATGGTAGCAGCTTCTCTGCTCGAGATAATCTCGTTTCCTTAAATACATTACTAGACGCAGATAGAAAACATATCAAGAGAATACAGTAAGGGGCTCTGTTAATGCTGCTTTTTAGTGTGCAGAGATAGCGCTTGACGAGATAAAGCTAATGACAGCAACAATCTGATCGAAGCAGTTTCTATACTCGAGTTAATCGTATTTCCTTAAATACTTTAGTAAGCGCTAAAAGAACTCATTCCAGGAAACTATAATAAAAAGCAAGCCAAAGCTGCTTTGGAGGTTGCAGTGAAAGCGCTTGTACAGATAAAGCTGGTGAAAGCAACAATCTGATGATAGCAGCTTCTCTGCTCGAGATAATCGCTTTTACTTAAATGCATTACTAGGCGCAGATAGAACACATATCAAGAGAACATAGTAAAGCTCTCTGTTAATTCTGCTTCTTACGTTGCAGTGAAAGCGCTTGATGAGATAAAGCTCATGAAAGCCACAATCTGATTGTAGCAGCTTCTCTGCTCGAGATAATCGATTATCCTTAAATGCATTACTAGGCGCGGATAGAACACATATCAAGAGAATATAATAAGGGGCTGTGTTAATGCTGCTTTGTAGTTTGCAGTGAAAGCGCTGGTAGAGATAAAGCTCATGAAAGGCACAATCTGATGATAGAAGCTTCTCTGCTCTACATAATCGCTTTTCCTTAAATGCTTATGTAAGCGGTGTTAGAACACATTTCAGGACACTCTAATATAAAGCTAGCAAAAACTGCTTTGTAGGTTACAGTGAAAGCGCTTGTAGAGATAAAGAGTATGAAAGGCACAATCTGATGGTAGCAGCTTCTCTGCTCGAGATAATCGCTTTTCCTTAAATGCATTACTAGGCGCAGTTGAAAGACTTTCCAGGAAACTATAATAAATAGCTAACCAAAGCTGATTTGTAGGTTGCAGGGAAAGCGCTTGTAGAGATAAAGCTGATAAAAGCCACAATCTGATGATAGCAGTATCTCTGCTAGAGATAATCGGTTTACCTTAAATGCATTACTAGGCGCAGAAAGAACACATCAAGAGACCATAGTAAGGGGCTCTGTTAATGCTGCTTTTTAGTGTGCAGAGAAAGCGCTTATAGAGATAAAGGTAATGACAGCCACAATCTGATGGTAGCAGCTTCTCTGCTCGAGATAATCTCGTTTCCTTAAATACGTTACTAGACGCAGATAGAAAACATATCAAGAGAACACAGTAAGGGGCTCTGTTAATGCTGCTTTGTAGTGTGCAGAGATAGCGCTTGACGAGATAAAGCTAATGACAGCAACAATCTGATCGTAGCAGTTTCTATACTCGAGTTAATCGTATTTCCTTAAATACTTTAGTAAGAGCTAAAAGAACTCATTCCAGGAAACTATAATAAAAAGCAAGCCAAAGCTGCTTTGTAGGTTGCAGTGAAATCGCTTGTCGAGATAAAGCTAATGAAAGGTACAATCTGATGATAGCAGCTTCTCTGCTCGAGATAATCGCTTTTCCTTAAATGCATTACTAGGCGCAGATAGAACACATATCAAGAGAACATAGTAAAGCTCTCTGTTAATTCTGCTTCTTACATTGCAGTGAAAGCGCTTGATGAGATAAAGCTCATGAAAGCCACAATCTGATTGTAGCAGCTTCTCTGCTCGAGATAATCGATTATCCTTAAATGCATTACTAGGCGCGGATAGAACACATATCAAGAGAATATAATAAGGGGCTGTGTTAATGCTGCTTTGTAGTTTGCAGTGAAAGCGCTGGTAGAGATAAAGCTCATGAAAGGCACAATCTGATGATAGAAGCTTCTCTGCTCGACATAATCGCTTTTCCTGAAATGCTTATGTAAGCGGTGTTAGAACACATTTCAGGACACTCTAATATAAAGCTAGCAAAAACTGCTTTGTAGGTTACATTGAAAGCGCTTGTAGAGATAAAGAGTATGAAAGGCACAATCTGATGGTAGCATTTTCTCTGCTCGAGATAATCGCTTTTCCTTAAATGCATTACTAGGCGCAGTTAAAACACTTTCCAGGAAACTATAATAAATAGCTAGCCAAAGCTGCTTTGCAGGTTGCAGGGAAAGCGCTTGTAGAGATAAATCTGACGAAAGTCACAATCTGATGATAGCAGTATCTCTGCTAGAGATAATCGGTTTACCTTAAATGCATTACTAGGCGCAGATAGAACGCATATCAAGAGAATAAAATAAGGGGCTCTATTAATGCTGCTTTGTAGTTTGCAGTGAAAGCGCTGGTAGAGATAAAGCTCATGAAAGGCACAATCTGATGAGAGCAGCTTCTCTGCTCGAGATAATCGCTTTTCCTTAAATGCTTATGTAAGCGCTGTTAGAACACATTTCAGGACACTCTAATAAAAAAGCTAGCCAAAGCTACTTTGTATGTTGCAGGGAAAGCGCTTGTAGAGATAAAGCTGATGAAAGGCACAATCTGATGATAGCAGCTTCTCTGCTCGAGATAATCGCTTTTCCTTAAATGCATTACTAGGCGGAGATAAAACTCTTTCCAGGAAACTATAATAAATAGCTAGCCAAAGCTGCTTTGTAGGTTGCAGGGAAAGCGCTTGAACAGATAGAGCTGATGAAAGTCACAATCTGATGATAGCAGCTTCTCTGCTCGAGATAATCGCTTTAGCTTAAATGCATAACTAGGCGCAGAAAGAACACATCAAGAGACCACAGTAAGGGGTTCTGTTAATGCTGCTTTTTAGTGTGCAGAGAAAGCGCTTGACGAGATAAAGCTAATGACAGCAACAATCTGATCGTAGCAGTTTCTATACTCGAGTTAATCGTATTTCCTTAAATACTTTAGTAAGCGCTAAAAGAACTCATTCCAGGAAACTATAATAAAAAGCAAGCCAAAGCTGCTTTGGAGGTTGCAGTGAAAGCGCTTGTACAGATAAAGCTGATGAAAGCCACAATCTGATGATAGCAGCTTCTCTGCTCGAGATAATCGGTTTACCTTATATGCATTACTAGGCGCAGATAGAACGCATATCAAGAGAATATAATAAGGGGCTCTGTTAATGCTGCTTTGTAGTTTGCAGTGAAAGCGCTTGAACAGATAAATCTGATGAAAGCCACAATCTTATGGTAGCAGTTTCTCTGCTCGAAATAATCGCATTTCCTTAAATTCTTATGTAAGCGCTGTTAGAACACATCTCAGGACACTCTAATAAAAAGCTAGCCAAAGCTGCTTTGTAGGTTGCAGTGAAAGCGCTTGTAGAGATAAAGCTCATGAAAGCCACAATCTTATGGTAGCAGTTTCTCTGCTCGAGATAATCACTTTTCCTTAAATTCTTATGTAAGCGTTGTTAGAACACATTTCAGGACACTCTAATAAAAAGCTAGCCAAAGCTGCTTTGTAGGTTGCAGTGAAATCGCTTGTCGAGATAAAGCTAATGAAAGGTACAATCTGATGATAGCAGCTTCTCTGCTCGAGATAATCGCTTTTCCTTAAATGCATTACTAGGCGCAGATAGAACACATATCAAGAGAACATAGTAAAGCTCTCTGTTAATTCTGCTTCTTACGTTGCAGTGAAAGCGCTTGATTAGATAAAGCTCATGAAAGCCACAATCTGATTGTAGCAGCTTCTCTGCTCGAGATAATCGATTATCCTTAAATGCATTACTAGGCGCGGATAGAACACATATCAAGAGAATATAATAAGGGGCTGTGTTAATGCTGCTTTGTAGTTTGCAGTGAAAGCGCTGGTAGAGATAAAGCTCATGAAAGGCACAATCTGATGATAGCAGCTTCTCTGCTCGACATAATCGCTTTTCCTTAAATGCTTAAGTAAGCGCTGTTAGAACACATTTCAGGACACTCTAATATAAAGCTAGCAAAAGCTGCTTTGTAGGTTACAGTGAAAGCGCTTGTAGAGATAAAGCGTATGAAAGGCACAATCTGATGGTAGCAGCTTCTCTGCTCGAGATAATCGCTTTTCCTTAAATGCATTACTAGGCGCAGTTGAAACACTTTCCAGGAAACTATAATAAATAGCTAGCCAAAGCTGCTTTGCAGGTTGCAGGGAAAGCGCTTGTAGAGATAAACAGTATGAAAGGCACAATCTGATGGTAGCAGCTTCTCTGCTCGAGATAATCGCTTTTCCTTAAATGCATTACTAGGCGCAGTTAAAACACTTTCCAGGAAACTATAATAAATAGCTAGCCAAAGCTGCTTTGCAGGTTGCAGGGAAAGCGCTTGTAGAGATAAATCTGACGAAAGTCACAATCTGATGATAGCAGTATCTCTGCTAGAGATAATCGGTTTACCTTAAATGCATTACTAGGCGCAGATAGAACGCATATCAAGAGAATAAAATAAGGGGCTCTGTTAATGCTGCTTTGTAGTTTGCAGTGAAAGCGCTGGTAGAGATAAAGCTGATGAAAGGCACAATCTGATGAGAGCAGCTTCTCTGCTCGAGATAATCGCTTTTCCTTAAATGCATTACTAGGCGGAGATAAAACTCTTTCCAGGAAACTATAATAAATAGCTAGCCAAAGCTGCTTTGTAGGTTGCAGGGAAAGCGCTTGAACAGATAGAGCTGATGAAAGTCACAATCTGATGATAGCAGCTTCTCTGCTCGAGATAATCGCTTTAGCTTAAATGCATAACTAGGCGCAGAAAGAACACATCAAGAGACCACAGTAAGGGGTTCTGTTAATGCTGCTTTTTAGTGTGCAGAGAAAGCGCTTGACGAGATAAAGCTAATGACAGCAACAATCTGATCGTAGCAGTTTCTATACTCGAGTTAATCGTTTTTCCTTAAATACTTTAGTAAGCGCTAAAAGAACTCATTCCAGGAAACTATAATAAAAAGCAAGCCAAAGCTGCTTTGGAGGTTGCAGTGAAAGCGCTTGTACAGATAAAGCTGATGAAAGCCACAATCTGATGATAGCAGCTTCTCTGCTCGAGATAATCGGTTTACCTTATATGCATTACTAGGCGTAGATAGAACGCATATCAAGAGAATATAATAAGGGGCTCTGTTAATGCTGCTTTGTAGTTTGCAGTGAAAGCGCTTGAACAGATAAATCTGGTGAAAGGCACAATCTTATGGTAGCAGTTTCTCTGCTCGAAATAATCACATTTCCTTAAATTCTTATGTAAGCGCTGTTAGAACACATCTCAGGACACTCTAATAAAAAGCTAGCCAAAGCTGCTTTGTAGGTTGCAGTGAAAGCGCTTGCAGAGATAAAGCTCATGAAAGCCGCAATCTGATGGTAGCAGCTTCTCTGCTCGAGATAATCGGTTTACCTTATATGCATTACTAGGCGCAGATAGAACGCATATCAAGAGAATATAATAAGGGGCTGTGTTAATGCTGCTTTGTAGTTTGCAGTGAAAGCGCTGGTAGAGATAAAGCTCATGAAAGGCACAATCTGATGATAGCAGCTTCTCTGCTCGACATAATCGCTTTTCCTTAAATGCTTATGTAAGCGCTGTTAGAACACATTTCAGGACACTCTAATATAAAGCTAGCAAAAGCTGCTTTGTATGTTGCAGGGAAAGCGCTTGTAGAGATAAAGCTGATGAAAGGCACAATCTGATGATAGCACCTTCTCTGCTCTAGATAATCGCTTTACCTTAAATGCATTACTAGGCGCAGAAAGAACACATCAAGAGACCGTAGTAAGGGGCTCTGTTAATGCTGCTTTTTAGTGTGCAGAGAAAGCGCTTATAGAGATAAAGGTAATGACAGCCACAATCTGATGGTAGCAGCTTCTCTGCTCGAGATAATCGCTTTAGCTTAAATGCATAACTAGGCGCAGAAAGAACACATCAAGAGACCACAGTAAGGGGTTCTGTTAATGCTGCTTTTTAGTGTGCAGAGAAAGCGCTTGACGAGATAAAGCTAATGACAGCAACAATCTGATCGTAGCAGTTTCTATACTCGAGTTAATCGTTTTTCCTTAAATACTTTAGTAAGCGCTAAAAGAACTCATTCCAGGAAACTATAATAAAAAGCAAGCCAAAGCTGCTTTGGAGGTTGCAGTGAAAGCGCTTGTACAGATAAAGCTGATGAAAGGCACAATCTGATGATAGCACCTTCTCTGCTCGAGATAATCGGTTTACCTTATATGCATTACTAGGCGCAGAAAGAACACATCAAGAGACCGTAGTAAGGGGCTCTGTTAATGCTGCTTTTTAGTGTGCAGAGAAAGCGCTTATAGAGATAAAGGTAATGACAGCCACAATCTGATGGTAGCAGCTTCTCTGCTCGAGATAATCTCGTTTCCTTAAATACATTACTAGACGCAGATAGAAAACATATCAAGAGAACACAGTAAGGGGCTCTGTTAATGCTGCTTTTTAGTGTGCAGAGATAGCGCTTGACGAGATAAAGCTAATGACAGCAACAATCTGATCGTAGCAGTTTCTATACTCGAGTTAATCGTATTTCCTTAAATACTTTAGTAAGCGCTAAAAGAACTCATTCCAGGAAACTATAATAAAAAGCAAGCCAAAGCTGCTTTGTAGGTTGCAGTGAAATCGCTTGTCGAGATAAAGCTAATGAAAGGTACAATCTGATGATAGCAGGTTCTCTGCTCGAGATAATCGCTTTTCCTTAAATGCATTACTAGGCGCAGATAGAACACATATCAAGAGAACATAGTAAAGCTCTCTGTTAATTCTGCTTCTTACGTTGCAGTGAAAGCGCTTGATGAGATAAAGCTCATGAAAGCCACAATCTGATTGTAGCAGCTTCTCTGCTCGAGATAATCGATTATCCTTAAATGCATTACTAGGCGCGGATAGAACACATATCAAGAGAATATAATAAGGGGCTGTGTTAATGCTGCTTTGTAGTTTGCTGTGAAAGCGCTGGTAGAGATAAAGCACATGAAAGGCACAATCTGATGATAGAAGCTTCTCTGTTCGACATAATCGCTTTTCCTTAAATGCTTATGTAAGCGGTGTTAGAACACATTTCAGGACACTCTAATATAAAGCTAGCAAAAACTGCTTTGTAGGTTACAGTGAAAGCGCTTGTAGAGATAAAGAGTATGAAAGGCACAATCTGATGGTAGCAGCTTCTCTGCTCGAGATAATCGCTTTAACTTAAATGCATTACTAGGCGCAGTTAAAACACTTTCCAGGAAACTATAATAAATAGCTAGCCAAAGCTGCTTTGCAGGTTGCAGGGAAAGCGCTTGTAGAGATAAATCTGACGAAAGTCACAATCTGATGATAGCAGTATCTCTGCTAGAGATAATCGGTTTACCTTAAATGCATTACTAGGCGCAGATAGAACGCATATCAAGAGAATAAAATAAGGGGCTCTGTTAATGCTGCTTTGTAGTTTGCAGTGAAAGCGCTGGTAGAGATAAAGCTCATGAAAGGCACAATCTGATGAGAGCAGCTTCTCTGCTCGAGATAATCGCTTTTCCTTAAATGCTTATGTAAGCGCTGTTAGAACACATTTCAGGACACTCTAATAAAAAGCTAGCCAAAGCTACTTTGTATGTTGCAGGGAAAGCGCTTGTAGAGATAAAGCTGATGAAAGGCACAATCTGATGATAGCAGCTTCTCTGCTCGAGATAATCGCTTTTCCTTAAATGCATTACTAGGCGGAGATAAAACTCTTTCCAGGAAACTATAATAAATAGCTAGCCAAAGCTGCTTTGTAGGTTGCAGGGAAAGCGCTTGAACAGATAGAGCTGATGAAAGTCACAATCTGATGATAGCAGCTTCTCTGCTCGAGATAATCGCTTTAGCTTAAATGCATAACTAGGCGCAGAAAGTACACATCAAGAGACCACAGTAAGGGGCTCTGTTAATGCTGCTTTTTAGTGTGCAGAGAAAGCGCTTGACGAGATAAAGCTAATGACAGCAACAATCTGATCGTAGCAGTTTCTATACTCGAGTTAATCGTTTTTCCTTAAATACTTTAGTAAGCGCTAAAAGAACTCATTCCAGGAAACTATAATAAAAAGCAAGCCAAAGCTGCTTTGGAGGTTGCAGTGAAAGCGCTTGTACAGATAAAGCTGATGAAAGCCACAATCTGATGATAGCAGCTTCTCTGCTCGAGATAATCGGTTTACCTTATATGCATTACTAGGCGCAGATAGAACGCATATCAAGAGAATATAATAAGGGGCTCTGTTAATGCTGCTTTGTAGTTTGCAGTGAAAGCGCTTGAACAGATAAAGCTGATGAAAGCCACAATCTTATGGTAGCAGTTTCTCTGCTCGAAATAATCACATTTCCTTAAATTCTTATGTAAGCGCTGTTAGAACACATCTCAGGACACTCTAATAAAAAGCTAGCCAAAGCTGCTTTGTAGGTTGCAGTGAAAGCGCTTGCAGAGATAAAGCTCATGAAAGCCGCAATCTGATGGCAGCAGCTTCTCTGCTCGAGATAATCGCTTTTCCTTAAATTCTTATGTAAGCGCTGTTAGAACACATTTCAGGACACTCTAATGAAAAGCTAGCCAAAGCTGCTTTGTAGGTTGGAGTGAAAGCTCTTGTAGAGATAAAGATAATGAAAGCCACCATCTTATGATAGCAGCTTCACTTCTCGAGATAATAGTTTTTCCTTAAATGCATTACTAGGCGCAGATAGAACACATATCAAGAGAACATAGTAAAGCTCTCTGTTAATTCTGCTTCTTACGTTGCAGTGATAGCGCTTGATGAGATAAAGCTCATGAAAGCCACAATCTGATTGTAGCAGCTTCACTGCTCGAGATAATCGATTTTCCTTAAATGCATTACTAGGCGCAGATAGACACATATCAAGAGAATATAACAAGGGGCTGTGTTAATGCTGCTTTGTATTTTGCAGTGAAAGCGCTGGTAGAGATAAAGCTCATGAAAGACACAATCTGATGATAGCAGCTTCTCTGCTCGAGATAATCGATTTTCCTTAAATGCATTACTAGACGCAGATAGAAAACATATCAAGAGAACACAGTAAGGGGCTCTGTTAATGCTGCTTTTTAGTGTGCAGAGATAGCGCTTGACGAGATAAAGGTAATGACAGCAACAATCTGATCGTAGCAGTTTCTATACTCGAGTTAATCGTATTTCCTTAAATACTTTAGTAAGCGCTAAAAGAACTCATTCCAGGAAACTATAATAAAAAGCAAGCCAAAGCTGCTTTGTAGGTTGCAGTGAAAGCGCTTGTACAGATAAAGCTGGTGAAAGCTACAATCTGATGATAGCAGCTTCTCTGCTCGAGATAATCGCTTTTCCTTAAATGCATTACTAGGCGCAGATTTAACTCATATCAAGAGAATATAATAAGGGGCTCTGTTAATGCCAGTTTGTAGTTTGCAGTGAAAGCGCTTGAACAGATAAAGCTGATGAAAGCCACAATCTTATGGTAGCAGTTTCTCTGCTCGAAATAATCACATTTCCTTCAATTCTTATGTAAGCGCTGTTAGAACACATTTCAGGACACTCTAATAAAAAGCTAGCCAAAGCTGCTTTCTAGGTTGCAGTGAAAGCGCTTGCAGAGATACAGCTCATGAAAGGCACAATCTGATGATAGCAGCTTCTCTGCTCGACATAATCGCTTTTCCTTAAATGCTTATGTAAGCGCTGTTAGAACACATTTCAGGACACTCTAATATAAAGCTAGCCAAAGCTGCTTTCTAGGTTGCAGTGAAAGCGCTTGCAGAGATACAGCTCATGAAAGGCACAATCTGATGATAGCAGCTTCTCTGCTCGACATAATCGCTTTTCCTTAAATGCTTATGTAAGCGCTGTTAGAATACATTTCAGGACACTCTAATATAAAGCTAGCAAAAGCTGCTTTGTAGGTTACAGTGAAAGCGCTTGTAGAGATAAAGCGTATGAAAGGCACAATCTGATGGTAGCAGCTTCTCTGCTCGAGATAATCGCTTTTCCTTAAATGCATTACTAAGCGCAGTTGAAACACTTTCCAGGAAACTATAATAAATAGCTAGCCAAAGCTGCTTTGTAGGTTGCAGGGAAAGCGCTTGTAGAGATAAAGCTGATGAAAGCCACAATCTGATGATAGCAGTATCTCTGCTAGAGATAATCGGTTTACCTTAAATGCATTACTAGGCGCAGATAGACACATATCAAGAGAATATAATAAGGGGCTGTGTTAATGCTGCTTTGTATTTTGCAGTGAAAGCGCTGGTAGAGATAAAGCTCATGAAAGGCACAATCTGATGATAGCAGCTTCTCTGCTCGACATAATCGATTTTCCTTAAATGCATTACTAGGCGTAGTTAGAAAACATATCAAGAGAACACAGTAAGGGGCTCTGTTAATGCTGCTTTTTAGTGTGCAGAGATAGCGCTTGACGAGATAAAGCTAATGACAGCAACAATCTGATCGTAGCAGTTTCTATACTCGAGTTAATCGTATTTCCTTAAATACTTTAGTAAGCGCTAAAAGAACTCATTCCAGGAAACTATAATAAAAAGCAAGCCAAAGCTGCTTTGTAGGTTGCAGTGAAAGCGCTTGTACAGATAAAGCTGGTGAAAGCAACAATCTGATGATAGCAGCTTCTCTGCTCGAGATAATCGCTTTTCCTTAAATGCATTACTAGGCGCAGATTTAACTCATATCAAGAGAATATAATAAGGGGCTCTGTTAATGCTGCTTTGTAGTTTGCAGTGAAAGCGCTTGAACAGATAAAGCTGATGAAAGCCACAATCTTATGGTAGCAGTTTCTCTGCTCGAAATAATCACATTTCCTTAAATTCTTATGTAAGCGC
Organism: Coccyzus lansbergi; assembly: GCA_033558105.1. Taxonomy (NCBI): domain Eukaryota; kingdom Metazoa; phylum Chordata; class Aves; order Cuculiformes; family Coccyzidae; genus Coccyzus; species Coccyzus lansbergi. The sequence goes on along the minus strand of JAUMJK010000613.1, from coordinate 1,068,360 downwards.
TGTTAGAACACATTTCAGGACACTCTAATAAAAAGCTAGCCAAAGCTGCTTTCTAGGTTGCAGTGAAAGCGCTTGCAGAGATAAAGCTCATGAAAGCCACAATCTGATGGTAGCAGCTTCTCTGCTCGAGATAATGGCTTTTCCTTAAATTCTTTTGTAAGCGCTGTTAGAACACATTTCAGGACACTCTAATAAAAAGCAAGCCAAAGCTGCTTTGTAGGTTGCAGTGAAATCGCTTGTAGAGATAAAGCTAATGAAAGGTACAATCTGATGATAGCAGCTTCTCTGCTCGAGATAATCGCTTTTCCTTAAATGCATTACTAGGCGCAGATAGAACACATATCAAGAGAACATAGTAAAGCTCTCTGTTAATTCTGCTTCTTACGTTGCAGTGAAAGCGCTTGCAGAGATACAGCTCATGAAAGGCACAATCTGATGATAGCAGCTTCTCTGCTCGACATAATCGCTTTTCCTTAAATGCTTATGTAAGCGCTGTTAGAACACATTTCAGGACACTCTAATATAAAGCTAGCAAAAGCTGCTTTGTAGGTTACAGTGAAAGCGCTTGTAGAGATAAAGCGTATGAAAGGCACAATCTGATGGTAGCAGCTTCTCTGCTCGAGATAATCGCTTTTCCTTAAATGCATTACTAAGCGCAGTTGAAACACTTTCCAGGAAACTATAATAAATAGCTAGCCAAAGCTGCTTTGTAGGTTGCAGGGAAAGCGCTTGTAGAGATAAAGCTGATGAAAGCCACAATCTGATGATAGCAGTATCTCTGCTAGAGATAATCGGTTTACCTTAAATGCATTACTAGGCGCAGATAGAACGCACATCAAGAGAATAAAATAAGGGGCTCTGTTAATGCTGCTTTGTAGTTTGCAGTGAAAGCGCTGGTAGAGATAAAGCTCATGAAAGGCACAACCTGATGAGAGCAGCTTCTCTGCTCGAGATAATCGCTTTTCCTTAAATGCTTATGTAAGCGCTGTTAGAACACATTTCAGGACACTCTAATAAAAAGCTAGCCAAAGCTGCTTTGTATGTTGCAGGGAAAGCACTTGTAGAGATAAAGCTGATGAAAGGCACAATCTGATGATAGCACCTTCTCTGCTCTAGATAATCGCTTTACCTTAAATGCATTACTAGGCGCAGAAAGAACACATCAAGAGACCATAGTAAGGGGCTCTGTTAATGCTGCTTTTTATTGTGCAGAGAAAGCGCTTATAGAGATTAAGGTAATGACAGCCACAATCTGATGGTAGCAGCTTCTCTGCTCGAGATAATCTCGTTTCCTTAAATACATTACTAGACGCAGATAGAAAACATATCAAGAGAACACAGTAAGGGGCTCTGTTAATGCTGCTTTTTAGTGTGCAGAGATAGCGCTTGACGAGATAAAGCTAATGACAGCAACAATCTGATCGTAGCAGTTTCTATACTCGAGTTAATCGTATTTCCTTAAATACTTTAGTAAGCGCTAAAAGAACTCAATCCAGGAAACTATAATAAAAAGCAAGCCAAAGCTGCTTTGTAGGTTGCAGTGAAAGCGCTTGTACAGATAAAGCTGGTGAAAGCTACAATCTGATGATAGCAGCTTCTCTGCTCGAGATAATCGCTTTTCCTTAAATGCATTACTAGGCGCAGATTTAACTCATATCAAGAGAATATAATAAGGGGCTCTGTTAATGCCAGTTTGTAGTTTGCAGTGAAAGCGCTTGAACAGATAAAGCTGATGAAAGCCACAATCTTATGGTAGCAGTTTCTCTGCTCGAAATAATCACATTTCCTTAAATTCTTATGTAAGCGCTGTTAGAACACATTTCAGGACACTCTAATAAAAAGCTAGCCAAAGCTGCTTTCTAGGTTGCAGTGAAAGCGCTTGCAGAGATAAAGCTCATGAAAGCCGCAATCTGATGGTAGCAGCTTCTCTGCTCGAGATAATCGCTTTTCCTTAAATTCTTTTGTAAGCGCTGTTAGAACACATTTCAGGACACTCTAATGAAAAGCTAGCCAAAGCTGCTTTGTAGGTTGGAGTGAAAGCTCTTGTAGAGATAAAGATAATGAAAGCCACCATCTTATGATAGCAGCTTCACTTCTCGAGATAATAGCTTTTCCTTAAATGCATTACTAGGCGCAGATAGAACACATATCAAGAGAACATAGTAAAGCTCTCTGTTAATTCTGCTTCTTACGTTGCAGTGATAGCGCTTGATGAGATAAAGCTCATGAAAGCCACAATCTGATTGTAGCAGCTTCACTGCTCGAGATAATCGATTTTCCTTAAATGCATTACTAGGCGCAGATAGACACATATCAAGAGAATATAACAAGGGGCTGTGTTAATGCTGCTTTGTATTTTGCAGTGAAAGCGCTGGTAGAGATAAAGCTCATGAAAGGCACAATCTGATGATAGCAGCTTCTCTGCTCGACATAATCGATTTTCCTTAAATGCATTACTAGGCGTAGTTAGAAAACATATCAAGAGAACACAGTAAGGGGCTCTGTTAATGCTGCTTTTTAGTGTGCAGAGATAGCGCTTGACGAGATAAAGCTAATGACAGCAACAATCTGATCGTAGCAGTTTCTATACTCGAGTTAATCGTATTTCCTTAAATACTTTAGTAAGCGCTAAAAGAACTCATTCCAGGAAACTATAATAAAAAGCAAGCCAAAGCTGCTTTGTAGGTTGCAGTGAAAGCGCTTGTACAGATAAAGCTGGTGAAAGCTACAATCTGATGATAGCAGCTTCTCTGCTCGAGATAATCGCTTTTCCTTAAATGCATTACTAGGCGCAGATTTAACTCATATCAAGAGAATATAATAAGGGGCTCTGTTAATGCCAGTTTGTAGTTTGCAGTGAAAGCGCTTGAACAGATAAAGCTGATGAAAGCCACAATCTTATGGTAGCAGTTTCTCTGCTCGAAATAATCACATTTCCTTCAATTCTTATGTAAGCGCTGTTAGAACACATTTCAGGACACTCTAATAAAAAGCTAGCCAAAGCTGCTTTCTAGGTTGCAGTGAAAGCGCTTGCAGAGATACAGCTCATGAAAGGCACAATCTGATGATAGCAGCTTCTCTGCTCGACATAATCGCTTTTCCTTAAATGCTTATGTAAGCGCTGTTAGAACACATTTCAGGACACTCTAATATAAAGCTAGCCAAAGCTGCTTTCTAGGTTGCAGTGAAAGCGCTTGCAGAGATACAGCTCATGAAAGGCACAATCTGATGATAGCAGCTTCTCTGCTCGACATAATCGCTTTTCCTTAAATGCTTATGTAAGCGCTGTTAGAATACATTTCAGGACACTCTAATATAAAGCTAGCAAAAGCTGCTTTGTAGGTTACAGTGAAAGCGCTTGTAGAGATAAAGCGTATGAAAGGCACAATCTGATGGTAGCAGCTTCTCTGCTCGAGATAATCGCTTTTCCTTAAATGCATTACTAAGCGCAGTTGAAACACTTTCCAGGAAACTATAATAAATAGCTAGCCAAAGCTGCTTTGTAGGTTGCAGGGAAAGCGCTTGTAGAGATAAAGCTGATGAAAGCCACAATCTGATGATAGCAGTATCTCTGCTAGAGATAATCGGTTTACCTTAAATGCATTACTAGGCGCAGATAGACACATATCAAGAGAATATAATAAGGGGCTGTGTTAATGCTGCTTTGTATTTTGCAGTGAAAGCGCTGGTAGAGATAAAGCTCATGAAAGGCACAATCTGATGATAGCAGCTTCTCTGCTCGACATAATCGATTTTCCTTAAATGCATTACTAGGCGTTGTTAGAAAACATATCAAGAGAACACAGTAAGGGGCTCTGTTAATGCTGCTTTTTAGTGTGCAGAGATAGCGCTTGACGAGATAAAGCTAATGACAGCAACAATCTGATCGTAGCAGTTTCTATACTCGAGTTAATCGTATTTCCTTAAATACTTTAGTAAGCGCTAAAAGAACTCATTCCAGGAAACTATAATAAAAAGCAAGCCAAAGCTGCTTTGTAGGTTGCAGTGAAAGCGCTTGTACAGATAAAGCTGGTGAAAGCAACAATCTGATGATAGCAGCTTCTCTGCTCGAGATAATCGCTTTTCCTTAAATGCATTACTAGGCGCAGATTTAACTCATATCAAGAGAATATAATAAGGGGCTCTGTTAATGCTGCTTTGTAGTTTGCAGTGAAAGCGCTTGAACAGATAAAGCTGATGAAAGCCACAATCTTATGGTAGCAGTTTCTCTGCTCGAAATAATCACATTTCCTTAAATTCTTATGTAAGCGCTGTTAGAACACATTTCAGGACACTCTAATAAAAAGCTAGCCAAAGCTGCTTTCTAGGTTGCAGTGAAAGCGCTTGCAGAGATAAAGCTCATGAAAGCCACAATCTGATGGTAGCAGCTTCTCTGCTCGAGATAATGGCTTTTCCTTAAATTCTTTTGTAAGCGCTGTTAGAACACATTTCAGGACACTCTAATAAAAAGCAAGCCAAAGCTGCTTTGTAGGTTGCAGTGAAATCGCTTGTAGAGATAAAGCTAATGAAAGGTACAATCTGATGATAGCAGCTTCTCTGCTCGAGATAATCGCTTTTCCTTAAATGCATTACTAGGCGCAGATAGAACACATATCAAGAGAACATAGTAAAGCTCTCTGTTAATTCTGCTTCTTACGTTGCAGTGATAGCGCTTGAGGAGATAAAGCTCATGAAAGCCACAATCTGATTGTAGCAGCTTCACTGCTCGAGATAATCGATTTTCCTTAAATGCATTACTAGGCGCAGATAGACACATATCAAGAGAATATAATAAGGGGCTGTGTTAATGCTGCTTTGTATTTTGCAGTGAAAGCGCTGGTAGAGATAAAGCTCATGAAAGGCACAATCTGATGATAGCAGCTTCTCTGCTCGACATAATCGATTTTCCTTAAATGCATTACTAGGCGTAGTTAGAAAACATATCAAGAGAACACAGTAAGGGGCTCTGTTAATGCTGCTTTTTAGTGTGCAGAGATAGCGCTTGACGAGATAAAGGTAATGACAGCAACAATCTGATCGTAGCAGTTTCTATACTCGAGTTAATCGTATTTCCTTAAATACTTTAGTAAGCGCTAAAAGAACTCATTCCAGGAAACTATAATAAAAAGCAAGCCAAAGCTGCTTTGTAGGTTGCAGTGAAAGCGCTTGTACAGATAAAGCTGGTGAAAGCTACAATCTGATGATAGCAGCTTCTCTGCTCGAGATAATCGCTTTTCCTTAAATGCATTACTACGCGCAGATTTAACTCATATCAAGAGAATATAATAAGGGGCTCTGTTAATGCCAGTTTGTAGTTTGCAGTGAAAGCGCTTGAACAGATAAAGCTGATGAAAGCCACAATCTTATGGTAGCAGTTTCTCTGCTCGAAATAATCACATTTCCTTAAATTCTTATGTAAGCGCTGTTAGAACACATTTCAGGACACTCTAATAAAAAGCTAGCCAAAGCTGCTTTCTAGGTTGCAGTGAAAGCGCTTGCAGAGATAAAGCTCATGAAAGGCACAATCTGATGATAGCAGCTTCTCTGCTCGACATAATCGCTTTTCCTTAAATGCTTATGTAAGCGCTGTTAGAACACATTTCAGGACACTCTAATATAAAGCTAGCAAAAGCTGCTTTGTAGGTTACAGTGAAAGCGCTTGTAGAGATAAAGCGTATGAAAGGCACAATCTGATGGTAGCAGCTTCTCTGCTCGAGATAATCGCTTTTCCTTAAATGCATTACTAAGCGCAGTTGAAACACTTTCCAGGAAACTATAATAAATAGCTAGCCAAAGCTGCTTTGTAGGTTGCAGGGAAAGCGCTTGTAGAGATAAAGCTGATGAAAGCCACAATCTGATGATAGCAGTATCTCTGCTAGAGATAATCGGTTTACCTTAAATGCATTACTAGGCGCAGATAGAACGCACATCAAGAGAATAAAATAAGGGGCTCTGTTAATGCTGCTTTGTAGTTTGCAGTGAAAGCGCTGGTAGAGATAAAGCTCATGAAAGGCACAACCTGATGAGAGCAGCTTCTCTGCTCGAGATAATCGCTTTTCCTTAAATGCTTATGTAAGCGCTGTTAGAACACATTTCAGGACACTCTAATAAAAAGCTAGCCAAAGCTGCTTTGTATGTTGCAGGGAAAGCGCTTGTAGAGATAAAGCTGATGAAAGGCACAATCTGATGATAGCACCTTCTCTGCTCTAGATAATCGCTTTACCTTAAATGCATTACTAGGCGCAGAAAGAACACATCAAGAGACCATAGTAAGGGGCTCTGTTAATGCTGCTTTTTATTGTGCAGAGAAAGCGCTTATAGAGATTAAGGTAATGACAGCCACAATCTGATGGTAGCAGCTTCTCTGCTCGAGATAATCTCGTTTCCTTAAATACATTACTAGACGCAGATAGAAAACATATCAAGAGAACACAGTAAGGGGCTCTGTTAATGCTGCTTTTTAGTGTGCAGAGATAGCGCTTGACGAGATAAAGCTAATGACAGCAACAATCTGATCGTAGCAGTTTCTATACTCGAGTTAATCGTATTTCCTTAAATACTTTAGTAAGCGCTAAAAGAACTCAATCCAGGAAACTATAATAAAAAGCAAGCCAAAGCTGCTTTGTAGGTTGCAGTGAAAGCGCTTGTACAGATAAAGCTGGTGAAAGCTACAATCTGATGATAGCAGCTTCTCTGTTCGAGATAATCGCTTTTCCTTAAATGCATTACTAGGCGCAGATTTAACTCATATCAAGAGAATATAATAAGGGGCTCTGTTAATGCCAGTTTGTAGTTTGCAGTGAAAGCGCTTGAACAGATAAAGCTGATGAAAGCCACAATCTTATGGTAGCAGTTTCTCTGCTCGAAATAATCACATTTCCTTAAATTCTTATGTAAGCGCTGTTAGAACACATTTCAGGACACTCTAATAAAAAGCTAGCCAAAGCTGCTTTCTAGGTTGCAGTGAAAGCGCTTGCAGAGATAAAGCTCATGAAAGCCGCAATCTGATGGTAGCAGCTTCTCTGCTCGAGATAATCGCTTTTCCTTAAATTCTTTTGTAAGCGCTGATAGAACACATTTCAGGACACTCTATTAAAAAGCAAGCCAAAGCTGCTTTGTAGGTTGCAGTGAAATCGCTTGTAGAGATAAAGCTAATGAAAGGTACAATCTGATGATAGCAGCTTCTCTGCTCGAGATAATCGCTTTTCCTTAAATGCATTACTAGGCGCAGATAGAACACATATCAAGAGAACATAGTAAAGCTCTCTGTTAATTCTGCTTCTTACGTTGCAGTGATAGCGCTTGATGAGATAAAGCTCATGAAAGCCACAATCTGATTGTAGCAGCTTCACTGCTCGAGATAATCGATTTTCCTTAAATGCATTACTAGGCGCAGATAGACACATATCAAGAGAATATAATAAGGGGCTGTGTTAATGCTGCTTTGTATTTTGCAGTGAAAGCGCTGGTAGAGATAAAGCTCATGAAAGGCACAATCTGATGATAGCAGCTTCTCTGCTCGACATAATCGATTTTCCTTAAAAGCATTACTAGGCGTAGTTAGAAAACATATCAAGAGAACACAGTAAGGGGCTCTGTTAATGCTGCTTTTTAGTGTGCAGAGATAGCGCTTGACGAGATAAAGCTAATGACAGCAACAATCTGATCGTAGCAGTTTCTATACTCGAGTTAATCGTTTTTCCTTAAATACTTTAGTAAGCGCTAAAAGAACTCATTCCAGGAAACTATAATAAAAAGCAAGCCAAAGCTGCTTTGGAGGTTGCAGTGAAAGCGCTTGTACAGATAAAGCTGATGAAAGCCACAATCTGATGATAGCAGCTTCTCTGCTCGAGATAATCGGTTTACCTTATATGCATTACTAGGCGCAGATAGAACGCATATCAAGAGAATATAATAAGGGGCTCTGTTAATGCTGCTTTGTAGTTTGCAGTGAAAGCGCTTGAACAGATAAATCTGATGAAAGCCACAATCTTATGGTAGCAGTTTCTCTGCTCGAAATAAACACATTTCCTTAAATTCTTATGTAAGCGCTGTTAGAAAACATCTCAGGACACTCTAATAAAAAGCTAGCGAAAGCTGCTTTGTAGGTTGCAGTGAAAGCGCTTGTAGAGATAAAGCTCATGAAAGCCGCAATCTGATGGTAGCAGCTTCTCTGCTCGAGATAATCGCTTTTCCTTAAATTCTTATGTAAGCGCTGTTAGAACACATTTCAGGACACTCTAATAAAAAGCTAGCCAAAGCTGCTTTGTAGGTTGCAGTGAAATCGCTTGTCGAGATAAAGCTAATGAAAGGTACAATCTGATGATAGCAGCTTCTCTGCTCGAGATAATCGCTTTTCCTTAAATGCATTACTAGGCGCAGATAGAACACATATCAAGAGAACATAGTAAAGCTCTCTGTTAATTCTGCTTCTTACGTTGCAGTGAAAGCGCTTGATTAGATAAAGCTCATGAAAGCCACAATGTGATTCTGGCAGCTTCTCTGCTCGAGATAATCGATTATCCTTAAATGCATTACTAGGCGCGGATAGAACACATATCAAGAGAATATAATAAGGGGCTGTGTTAATGCTGCTTTGTAGTTGGCAGTGAAAGCGCTGGTAGAGATAAAGCTCATGAAAGGCACAATCTGATGATAGAAGCTTCTCTGCTCTACATAATCGCTTTTCCTTAAATGCTTATGTAAGCGGTGTTAGAACACATTTCAGGACACTCTAATATAAAGCTAGCAATAACTGCTTTGTAGGTTACAGTGAAGCGCTTTTCATAAAGAGTATGAAAGGCACAATCTGATGGTAGCAGCTTCTCTGCTCGAGATAATCGCTTTAACTTAAATGCATTACTAGGCGCAGTTAAAACACTTTCCAGGAAACTATAATAAATAGCTAGCCAAAGCTGCTTTGCAGGTTGCAGGGAAAGCGCTTGTAGAGATAAATCTGACGAAAGTCACAATCTGATGATAGCAGTATCTCTGCTAGAGATAATCGGTTTACCTTAAATGCATTACTAGGCGCAGGTAGAACGCATATCAAGAGAATAAAATAAGGGGCTCTGTTAATGCTGCTTTGTAGTTTGCAGTGAAAGCGCTGGTAGAGATAAAGCTCATGAAAGGAACAATCTGATGAGAGCAGCTTCTCTGCTCGAGATAATCGCTTTTCCTTAAATGCTTATGTAAGCGCTGTTAGAACACATTTCAGGACACTCTAATAAAAAGCTAGCCAAAGCTACTTTGTATGTTGCAGTGAAAGCGCTTGTAGAGATAAAGCTGATGAAAGGCACAATCTGATGATAGCAGCTTCTCTGCTCGAGATAATCGCTTTTCCTTAAATGCATTACTAGGCGCAGATAAAACTCTTTCCAGGAAACTATAATAAATAGCTAGCCAAAGCTGCTTTGTAGGTTGCAGGGAAAGCGCTTGAACAGATAGAGCTGATGAAAGTCACAATCTGATGATAGCAGCTTCTCTGCTCGAGATAATCGCTTTAGCTTAAATGCATAACTAGGCGCAGAAAGTACACATCAAGAGACCACAGTAAGGGGCTCTGTTAATGCTGCTTTTTAGTGTGCAGAGAAAGCGCTTGACGAGATAAAGCTAATGACAGCAACAATCTGATCGTAGCAGTTTCTATACTCGAGTTAATCGTTTTTCCTTAAATACTTTAGTAAGCGCTAAAAGAACTCATTCCAGGAAACTATAATAAAAAGCAAACCAAAGCTGCTTTGGAGGTTGCAGTGAAAGCGCTTGTACAGATAAAGCTGATGAAAGCCACAATCTGATGATAGCAGCTTCTCTGCTCAAGATAATCGGTTTACCTTATATGCATTACTAGGCGCAGATAGAACGCATATCAAGAGAATATAATAAGGGGCTCTGTTAATGCTGCTTTGTAGTTTGCAGTGAAAGCGCTTGAACAGATAAATCTGACGAAAGCCAAAATCTTATGGTAGCAGTTTCTCTGCTCGAAATAATCACATTTCCTTAAATTCTTATGTAAGCGCTGTTAGAACACATCTCAGGACACTCTAATAAAAAGCTAGCCAAAGCTGCTTTGTAGGTTGCAGTGAAAGCGCTTGTAGAGATAAAGCTCATGAAAGCCGCAATCTGATGGTAGCAGCTTCTCTGCTCGAGATAATCGCTTTTCCTTAAATTCTTATGTAAGCGCTGTTAGAACACATTTCAGGACACTCTAATGAAAAGCTAGCCAAAGCTGCTTTGTAGGTTGCAGTGAAAGCGCTTGTAGAGATAAAGATAATGAAAGCCACCATCTTATGATAGCAGCTTCTCTTCTCGAGATAATCGCTTTTCCTTAAATGCATTACTAGGCGCAGATAGAACACATATCAAGAGAACATAGTAAAGCTCTCTGTTAATTCTGCTTCTTACGTTGCAGTGATAGCGCTTGATGAGATAAAGCTCATGAAAGCCACAATCTGATGATAGCAGCTTCTCTGCTCGAGATAATCGCTTTTCCTTAAATGCATTACTAGGCGCAGATAGAACACATATCAAGAGAACACAGTAAGGGGCTCTGTTAATGCTGCTTTGTAGTTTGCAGTGAAAGCGCTGGTAGAGATAAAGCACATGAAAGGCACAATCTGATGATAGCAGCTTCTCTGTTCGACATAATCGCTTTTCCTTAAATGCTTATGTAAGCGCTGTTAGAACACATTTCAGGACACTCTAATATAAAGCTAGCAAAAGCTGCTTTGTAGGTTACAGTGAAAGCGCTTGTAGAGATAAAGCGTATGAAAGGCACAATCTGATGGTAGCAGCTTCTCTGCTCGAGATAATCGCTTTTCCTTAAATGCATTTCTAGGCGCAGTTGAAACACTTTCCAGGAAACTATAATAAATAGCTAGCCAAAGCTGCTTTGTAGGTTGCAGGGAAAGCGCTTGTAGAGATAAAGCTGATGAAAGCCACAATCTCTAGCAGTATCTCTGCTAGAGATAATTGATTTACCTTAAATGCATTACTAGGCGCAGATAGAACGCATATCAAGAGAATAAAATAAGGGGCTCTGTTAATGCTGCTTTGTAGTTTGCAGTGAAAGCGCTGGTAGAGATAAAGCTCATAAAAGGCACAACCTGATGAGAGCAGCTTCTCTGCTCGAGATAATCGCTTTTCCTTAAATGCTTATGTAATCGCTGTTAGAACACATTTCAGGACACTCTAATAAAAAGCTAGCCAAAGCTGCTTTGTATGTTGCAGGGAAAGCGCTTGTAGAGATAAAGCTGATGAAAGGCACAATCTGATGATAGCACCCTCTCTGCTCTAGATAATCGCTTTACCTTAAATGCATTACTAGGCGCAGAAAGAACACATCAAGAGACCATAGTAAGGGGCTCTGTTAATGCTGCTTTTTAGTGTGCAGAGAAAGCGCTTATAGAGATAAAGGTAATGACAGCCACAATCTGATGGTAGCAGCTTCTCTGCTCGAGATAATCTCGTTTCCTTAAATACATTACTAGACGCAGATAGAAAACATATCAAGAGAATACAGTAAGGGGCTCTGTTAATGCTGCTTTTTAGTGTGCAGAGATAGCGCTTGACGAGATAAAGCTAATGACAGCAACAATCTGATCGTAGCAGTTTCTATACTCGAGTTAATCGTATTTCCTTAAATACTTTAGTAAGCGCTAAAAGAACTCATTCCAGGAAACTATAATAAAAAGCAAGCCAAAGCTGCTTTGGAGGTTGCAGTGAAAGCGCTTGTACAGATAAAGCTGGTGAAAGCAACAATCTGATGATAGCAGCTTCTCTGCTCGAGATAATCGCTTTTCCTTAAATGCATTACTAGGCGCAGATAGAACACATATCAAGAGAACATAGTAAAGCTCTCTGTTAATTCTGCTTCTTACGTTGCAGTGAAAGCGCTTGATGAGATAAAGCTCATGAAAGCCACAATCGATTTGTAGCAGCTTCTCTGCTCGAGATAATCGATTATCCTTAAATGCATTACTAGGCGCGGATAGAACACATATCAAGAGAATATAATAAGGGGCTGTGTTAATGCTGCTTTGTAGTTTGCAGTGAAAGCGCTGGTAGAGATAAAGCTCATGAAAGGCACAATCTGATGATAGAAGCTTCTCTGCTCTACATAATCGCTTTTCCTTAAATGCTTATGTAAGCGGTGTTAGAACACATTTCAGGACACTCTAATATAAAGCTAGCAAAAACTGCTTTGTCGGTTACAGTGAAAGCGCTTGTAGAGATAAAGAGTATGAAAGGCACAATCTGATGGTAGCAGCTTCTCTGCTCGAGATAATCGCTTTTCCTTCAATGCATTACTAGGCGCAGTTAAAACACTTTCCAGGAAACTATAATAAATAGCTAGCCAAAGCTGCTTTGCAGGTTGCAGGGAAAGCGCTTGTAGAGATAAATCTGACGAAAGTCACAATCTGATGATAGCAGTATCTCTGCTAGAGATAATCGGTTTACCTTAAATGCATTACTAGGCGCAGATAGAATGCATATCAAGAGAATAAAATAAGGGGCTCTGTTAATGCTGCTTTGTAGTTTGCAGTGAAAGCGCTGGTAGAGATAAAGCTCATGAAAGGCACAACCTGATGAGAGCAGCTTCTCTGCTCGAGATATTCGCTTTTCCTTAAATGCTTATGTAAGCGCTGTTAGAACACATTTCAGGACACTCTAATAAAAAGCTAGCCAAAGCTGCTTTGTATGTTGCAGGGAAAGCGCTTGTAGAGATAAAGCTGATGAAAGGCACAATCTGATGATAGCACCCTCTCTGCTCTAGATAATCGCTTTACCTTAAATGCATTACTAGGCGCAGAAAGAACACATCAAGAGACCATAGTAAGGGGCTCTGTTAATGCTGCTTTTTAGTGTGCAGAGAAAGCGCTTATAGAGATAATGGTAATGACAGCCACAATCTGATGGTAGCAGCTTCTCTGCTCGAGATAATCTCGTTTCCTTAAATACATTACTAGACGCAGATAGAAAACATATCAAGAGAATACAGTAAGGGGCTCTGTTAATGCTGCTTTTTAGTGTGCAGAGATAGCGCTTGACGAGATAAAGCTAATGACAGCAACAATCTGATCGAAGCAGTTTCTATACTCGAGTTAATCGTATTTCCTTAAATACTTTAGTAAGCGCTAAAAGAACTCATTCCAGGAAACTATAATAAAAAGCAAGCCAAAGCTGCTTTGGAGGTTGCAGTGAAAGCGCTTGTACAGATAAAGCTGGTGAAAGCAACAATCTGATGATAGCAGCTTCTCTGCTCGAGATAATCGCTTTTCCTTAAATGCATTACTAGGCACAGATTTAACTCATATCAAGAGAATATAATAAGGGGCTCTGTTAATGCTGCTTTGTAGTTTGCAGTGAAAGCGCTTGAACAGATAAAGCTGATGAAAGCCACAATCTTATGGTAGCAGTTTCTCTGCTCGAAATAATCACATTTCCTTAAATTCTTATGTAAGCGCTGTTAGAACACATTTCAGGACACTCTAATAAAAAGCTAGCCAAAGCTGCTTTCTAGGTTGCAGTGAAAGCGCTTGCAGAGATAAAGCTCATGAAAGCCGCAATCTGATGGTAGCAGCTTCTCTGCTCGAGATAATCGCTTTTCCTTAAATTCTTTTGTAAGCGCTGTTAGAACACATTTCAGGACACTCTAATAAAAAGCAAGCCAAAGCTGCTTTGTAGGTTGCAGTGAAATCGCTTGTAGAGATAAAGCTAATGAAAGGTACAATCTGATGATAGCAGCTTCTCTGCTCGAGATAATCGCTTTTCCTTAAATGCATTACTAGGCGCAGATAGAACACATATCAAGAGAACATAGTAAAGCTCTCTGTTAATTCTGCTTCTTACGTTGCAGTGATAGCGCTTGATGAGATAAAGCTCATGAAAGCCACAATCTGATTGTAGCAGCTTCACTGCTCGAGATAATCGATTTTCCTTAAATGCATTACTAGGCGCAGATAGACACATATCAAGAGAATATAATAAGGGGCTGTGTTAATGCTGCTTTGTATTTTGCAGTGAAAGCGCTGGTAGAGATAAAGCTCATGAAAGGCACAATCTGATGATAGCAGCTTCTCTGCTCGACATAATCGATTTTCCTTAAATGCATTACTAGGCGTAGTTAGAAAACATATCAAGAGAACACAGTAAGGGGCTCTGTTAATGCTGCTTTTTAGTGTGCAGAGAAAGCGCTTGACGAGATAAAGCTAATGACAGCAACAATCTGATCGTAGCAGTTTCTATACTCGAGTTAATCGTTTTTCCTTAAATACTTTAGTAAGCGCTAAAAGAACTCATTCCAGGAAACTATAATAAAAAGCAAGCCAAAGCTGCTTTGGAGGTTGCAGTGAAAGCGCTTGTACAGATAAAGCTGATGAAAGCCACAATCTGATTGTAGCAGCTTCTCTGCTCGAGATAATCGATTATCCTTAAATGCATTACTAGGCGCGGATAGAACACATATCAAGAGAATATAATAAGGGGCTCTGTTAATGCTGCTTTGTAGTTTGCAGTGAAAGCGCTGGTAGAGATAAAGCTCATGAAAGGCACAATCTGATGATAGAAGCTTCTCTGCTCGACATAATCGCTTTTCCTTAAATGCTTATGTAAGCGGTGTTAGAACACATTTCAGGACACTCTAATATAAAGCTAGCAAAAACTGCTTTGTAGGTTACAGTGAAAGCGCTTGTAGAGATAAAGAGTATGAAAGGCACAATCTGATGGTAGCATCTTCTCTGCTCGAGATAATCGCTTTTCCTTAAATGCATTACTAGGCGCAGTTAAAACACTTTCCAGGAAACTATAAAAAATAGCTAGCCAAAGCTGCTTTGCAGGTTGCAGGGAAAGCGCTTGTAGAGATAAAGCTGACGAAAGTCACAATCTGATGATAGCAGTATCTCTGCTAGAGATAATCGGATTACCTTAAATGCATTACTAGGCGCAGATAGAACGCATATCAAGAGAATAAAATAAGGGGCTCTGTTAATGCTGCTTTGTAGTTTGCAGTGAAAGCGCTGGTAGAGATAAAGCTCTTGAAAGGCACAATCTGATGAGAGCAGCTTCTCTGCTCGAGATAATCGCTTTTCCTTAAATGCTTATGTAAGCGCTGTTAGAACACATTTCAGGACACTCTAATAAAAAGCTAGCCAAAGCTACTTTGTATGTTGCAGGGAAAGCGCTTGTAGAGATAAAGCTGATGAAAGGCACAATCTGATGATAGCAGCTTCTCTGCTCGAGATAATCGCTTTTCCTTAAATGCATTACTAGGCGCAGATAAAACTCTTTCCAGGAAACTATAATAAATAGCTAGCCAAAGCTGCTTTGTAGGTTGCAGGGAAAGCGCTTGAACAGATAGAGCTGATGAAAGTCACAATCTGATGATAGCAGCTTCTCTGCTCGAGATAATCGCTTTAGCTTAAATGCATAACTAGGCGCAGAAAGAACACATCAAGAGACCACAGTAAGGGGCTCTGTTAATGCTGCTTTTTAGTGTGCAGAGAAAGCGCTTGACGAGATAAAGCTAATGACAGCAACAATCTGATCGTAGCAGTTTCTATACTCGAGTTAATCGTATTTCCTTAAATACTTTAGTAAGCGCTAAAAGAACTCAATCCAGGAAACTATAATAAAAAGCAAGCCAAAGCTGCTTTGGAGGTTGCAGTGAAAGCGCTTGTACAGATAAAGCTGATGAAAGCCACAATCTGATGATAGCAGCTTCTCTGCTCGAGATAATCGGTTTACCTTATATGCATTACTAGGCGCAGATAGAACGCATATCAAGAGAATATAATAAGGGGCTCTGTTAATGCTGCTTTGTAGTTTGCAGTGAAAGCGCTTGAACAGATAAATCTGATGAAAGCCACAATCTTATGGTAGCAGTTTCTCTGCTCGAAATAATCACATTTCCTTAAATTCTTATGTAAGCGCTGTTAGAACACATCTCAGGACACTCTAATAAAAAGCTAGCCAAAGCTGCTTTGTAGGTTGCAGTGAAAGCGCTTGTAGAGATAAAGCTCATGAAAGCCGCAATCTGATGGTAGCAGCTTCTCTGCTCGAGATAATCGCTTTTCCTTAAATTCTTATGTAAGCGCTGTTAGAACACATTTCAGGACACTCTAATGAAAAGCTAGCCAAAGCTGCTTTGTAGGTTGCAGTGAAAGCGCTTGTAGAGATAAAGATAATGAAAGGTACAATCTGATGATAGCAGCTTCTCTGCTCGAGATAATCGCTTTTCCTTAAATGCATTACTAGGCGCAGATAAAACTCTTTCCTGGAAACTATAATAAATAGCTAGCCAAAGCTGCTTTGTAGGTTGCAGGGAAAGCGCTTGAACAGATAGAGCTGATGAAAGTCACAATCTGATGATAGCAGCTTCTCTGCTCGAGATAATCGCTTTAGCTTAAATGCATAACTAGGCGCAGAAAGAACACATCAAGAGACCATAGTAAGGGGCTCTGTTAATGCTGCTTTTTAGTGTGCAGAGAAAGCGCTTGTAGAGATAAAGCTCATGAAAGCCGCAATCTGATGTTAGCAGCTTCTCTGCTCGAGATCATCGCTTTTCCTTAAATGCATTACTAGGCGCAGATAGATCACATAACAAGAGAGAATGATAAAGGGCTCTGATAACTCTGCTTTGTACTTTGCAGTCAGAGCACCTGTAGAGCTAAAGCTAATGAAAGCGACAAGCTGTTGATAGCAGCTTCTCTGCTCGAGATAATCGCTTTTCCTTAAATGCTTTACTAGACGCAGATAGAACACATATCAAGAGAACATAGTAAGGCTCTGTGTTAATTCTGCTTCTTACGTTGCAGTGAAAGCGCTTGATGAGATAAAGCTCATGAAAGCCACAATCTGATGTAGCAGCTTCTCTGCTCGAGATAATCGATTTTCCTTAAATGCATTTCTAGGCGCAGATAGAACACATAACAAGAGAGAATGATAAAGGGCTCTGATAACGCTGCTTTGTAGTTTGCAGTCAAAGCACCTGTAGAGCTAAAGTTAATGACAGCCAAAATCTGATGATAGCTGCTTCTCTGCTCGAGATAATCGCTTTTCCTTAAATGCATTACTAGGCTCAGATAGAACACATATCAAGAGACTATAGTATGGGGCTCTGTTAATGCTGCTTTGTAGTTTGCAGAGAAAGAGCTTGTAGAGATAAAGCTGATGAAAGCCACTATCTGATGTTAGCAGCTTCTCTGCTCGATATAATCAATTTTCCTTAAATGCTTATGTTATCGCTATTTGAACACATCTCAGGACACTCTAATAAAAAGCTAGCCAAAGCTGCTTTGTAGGTTGCAGGGAAAGCGCTTGTAGAGATAAAGCTCATGAAAGCCAAAATCTGATGTTAGCAGCTTTTCTGCTCGAGGTAATCGCTTTTCCTTAAATGCATTACTAGGCGCAGATAGAACACATCAAGTGACCATTGTAAGGGGCTCTGTTAATGCTGCTTTTTAGTATGCAGAGAAAGCGCTTGATGAGATAAAGCTAATGAAAGCCACAATCTGATGATAGCAGCTTCTCTGCTCGAGATAATCGATTTTCCTTAAATGCATTACTAGGCCTAGTTAGAAAACATATCAAAAGAACATAGTAATGCTGCCTTGTAGTTTACAGAGAAAGCGCTTGTCGAGAATAAGCTAATGAGAGCCACAATCTGATGATAGCAGTTTCTCTGCTCGTAATAATCACTTTCCCTTAAATGCTTATTTAAGCGCTGTAAGAAAACATTTAAGAACACTCTAATAAAAAGCTAGCCAAAGCTGCTTTCTAGGTTGCAGTGAAAGCGCTAGTAGAGATAAGGCTTATGAAAGCCACAATCTGATGGTAGCAGCTTCTCTGCTCGAAATAATCAATTTTCCTTAAATGCTTATGTAAGCGCTGTTAGAACACATCTCAGGAAACTCTAAAAAAAAAGCTAGCCAATGCTGCTTTGTAGGTTGCAGGGAAAGAGCTTGTAGAGATAAAGCTCATGAAAGCCACAATCTGATGGTAGCAGCTTCTCTGCTCGAGTTAATCGTTTTTCCTTAAATACTTTAGTAAGCGCTAAAAGAACACATTCCAGGAAACTATAATAAATAGCTAGCTAAAGCTGCTTTGTAGGTTGCAGTGAAAGCGCTTGTAGAGATAAAGCTCATGAAAGTCACAATCTGATGATAGCAGTATCTCTGCTCGAGATAATTGGTTTACCTTAAATGCATTACTAGGCGCAGATAGAACGCATATCAAGAGAATAAAATAAGGGGCTCTGTTAATGCTGCTTTGTAGTTTGCAGTGAAAGCGCTTGCAGAGATAAAGCACATGAAAGCCGCAATCTGATGGTAGCAGTTCCTCTGATCGAAATAATCACATTTCCTTAAATGCTTATGTAAGCGCTGTTAGAACACATTTCAGGACACTCTAATAAAAAGCTAGCCAAAGCTGCTTTGTATGTTGCAGTGAAAGCGCTTGTAGTGATAAAGCTGATGAAAGCCACAATCTGATGATAGCAGCTTCTCTGCTCGAGATAATCGCTTTTCCTTAAATGCATTACTAGGCGCAGATAGAACACATCAAGAGACCATAGTAAGGGGCTCTGTTAATGCTGCTTATTAGTGTGCAGAGAAAGTGTTTGACGAGATAAAGCTAATGACAGCCACAATCTGATGATAGCTGCTTCTCTGCTCGAGATAATCGATTTTCCTTAAATGCATTACTAGGCGTAGTTAGAAAACATATCAGGAGAACATAGTAAGGAGTTCTGTTAATTGTGCTTCCTAGGTTGCATTGAAAGCGCTTGTAGAGATAAAGCTGATGAAAGCCACAATATGATGATTGCAACTTCTCTGCTCTAAATAATCAATTTTCCTTAAATGCTTATGTAAGCGCTGTTTGAACACATTTCAGGACACTCTAATGAAAAGCTAGCCAAAGCTGCTTTGTAGGTTGCAGGGAAAGCGCTTGTAGAGATAAAGCTCATGAAAGCCACAATCTGATGGTAGCAGCTTCTCTGCTCGAGATAATCGGTTTACCTTAAATGCATTACCCTGCGCAGATAGAACACATAACAAGAGAGAATTATAAGGGGCTGTGTTAATGCTGCTTTTTAGTTTGCAGTCAAAGCGCCTGTAGAGCTAAAGCTAATGAAAGCCACAATCTGATGATAGCAGCTTCTCTACTTGAGATAATCGCTTTTCCTTAAATACATTACTAGGCGCAGATAAAACACATATCAAGAGACCATAGTATGGGGCTCTGTTAAGGCTGCTTTGTTGTTTGCAGGAAAAGAGTTTGTGGAGATAAAGCTAATGAAAGCCACAATCTGATGATAGCAGTTTCTCTGCTCGAAATAATCACTTTACCTTAAATGCATTACCAGGCGCACATTGAACGCATATCAAGAGAATATAATAAGGGGCTCGGTTAATGCTGCCTTGTAGTTTGAAGAGAAAGCGCTTGTCGAGAAAAAGCTAATGAGAGCCACAATCTGATGATAGCAGTTTCTCTGCTCGAAATAATAACATTTCCTTAAATGCTTATGGAAGCGCTGTTAGAACACAACTCAGGACACTCTAATAAAAAGCTAGCCAAAGCTGCTTTGTAGGTTGCAGTGAAAGCGCTTGTAGAGATAAAGGTGATGAAAGCCACAATCTGATCGTAGCATCTTCTATACTCGAGTTAATCGGTTTTCCTTAAATGATTAAGTAAGCGCTGAAGGAACACATTCCAGGAAACTATAATACAAAGCTAGCCAAAGCTGCTTTCTAGGTTGTAGTGGAAGCGCTTGTAGAGATAAAGCTGATGAAAGCCACAATATGATGATAGCAGCTTCTCTACTCGAGATAATCGCTTTTCCTTAAATGCATTACTAGGCGCTGATAGGACACATATCAAGAGAACATAGTAACGGGCTCTGTTAATGCTGCTTCCTCGGTTGCAGTGGAAGCGCTTGAATAGCTAATCCTAACGAAAACGACAATCTGATGATAGCATTTTCTCTGTTCAAGATAATCGCTTTTCCTTAAAAGCATTAATAGGAGCAGATAGAACACATTTCAGGACACTCTAATAAAACGCTAGCTAAAGCTGCTTTGTAGGTTGCAGTGCAAGCGCTTTTAGAGGTAAAGATGATGAAAGCCACCACCTTATGATAGCATCTTCTCTGCTCGAGATAATAGCTTTTACTTAAATGCATTAATAGGCGCAGATAGAACACTTATCAAGTGAACATAGTAAGGGGATCTGTTAATGTTGCTTTGTAGTTTCCAGGGAAAGCACTTGCAGAGCTAAAACTAATGAAAGCCACAATCTTATGATAGCAGTTTCTCTTACCGAGATAATCACTTTTCCATAAATGCATTAGTAAGCGCAGATAGGTCACATATGAAGAGAACCTAGTTAGGAACTCTTTTAATTCTGCTTCATAGTTTGCATAGAAAGCTCCGGTATAGAAAATCGTTCTGTAAGCCACAATCTAATGATAGTAGCTTCTCTGCTCGAGGTAATAACTTTTCCTTAAATGCTTAAGTCAGCGCTGTTAGATCACATTTAAGGACACTCTAATAAAACGCTAGCTAAAGCTGCTTTGTAGGTTTCACGGAAAGCGCTTGCAGAGATAAACCTAATGAAAGGTATAATCTCATGACAGCAGCTTCTCTGCTCGAGATAATCACTTTTCCTTAAAATCATTAAAAGGAGCAGAAAGAACACATTTCAGGACACCGTAATAAAATGATAGATAAAGCTACTTTGTAGGTTGCAGTGAAAGAGCTTGTAGAGATAAAGCTAACGAAAGCCACAATCTGATGACAGCGGCTTCTCTGCTCGAGATACTCGCTTTTCCTTAAAAGCATTAATAGGAGCAGATAGAACACTTATCAAGTGAACATAATAAGGGGCTCTGTTAATGCTGCTCTATAGTTTCTAGTGAAGGCACTTGCAGAGTTAAAGGTAATGAGAGCAGCAATCAGATGATAGCAGCTTTTCTGCTCCAGATAATTGCTTTTCCTCAAATGCATTACTAGGCGCAGATAGGACACATATCAAGAGAACATAGTAAGGGGCTCTGTTAATGCTGCTTCCTAGGTTGCAGTCAAAGCGCTTCCAGAGATAATGCCAATGAGAGCCACAATCTGATGATAGCAGCTTCTCTGCTCGAGGTAATCACTTTTCCTTAAATGCTTTAGTAAGTGCAGAGAGAACACATATTAGGAGAACATAGTAAGGAACTCTGCAAGTGCTACTTTGTAGGTTGCAGTGAAAGCGCTTGTAGAGTAAAGCGTATAGAGAACGCCAATCTGATGACAGCAACTTCTCTGCTCGAGATAATCGCTTTTCCTTAAACACATTAACAGGCGCAGATAGAACACATATCTAGATAACATAGTAAGGGGCTCTGTTAATGCTACTTTGTAGTTAAAACGCTTGTAGAGATAAGGCTACGGAAAGACACAATCTGGTGATAGCAGCTTATCTGCTGGAGGTAAAAACTTTTACTTAAATGCTTAATTAAGCTCTGTTAGATCACATTCAAGGACTCTCTAATATAAAAGCTATCTAAAGCTGCCTTGTAGGTAACAGAGAAAGCGTTTGCAAATATAAAGCTATTGAAAGCTACAATCTGATTATATCAACTTCCCTACTAGAGATAGTCACTTTTCCTTAAATGCATTTCTAGGCGCAGAAAAAACTCATATCAAGAGAACATAGTAAGGAGCTCTTGTAATTCTTCTTCCTAGGTTGCAGTGGAAGCGCTTGTAGAGATAAAGCTTATGAAAGCCACTATCTTATGGTAGAAGGTTCTCTACTCGTGATAATCGCTTTTCCTTTAATTGATTAATAGACGCAGATAGAACACTTATCAAGTGAACATAGTAAGGGGCTCTGTTAATGCTGCTTTGTAGTTTCCAGAGAAAGCGCTTGCAGAGCTAAAGCTAATTAAAGCCACAATCTGATGAGAGCAACTTCTCTGCTCGATAAAATCGCTTTACCTTAAATGCATTAATAGGCGCAGATAGAACACTTAACAAGTGAACATATTAAGGGGCTCTGTTAATGCTGCTTTGTTCTTTCCAGTGAAAGCGCTTGCAGAGATAAAGCTAATGAGAGCAACAATCTGAATATAGCAGCTTCTCTGCTCTAGATAATAGCTTTTACTTAAATTCATTAGAACGCGCAGATAGAACACATGTCAAGAGAACATAGTAAGGAGCTGTGTTAATTCTGCTTGCTAATTTGCAGTTAAAGCGGTTGTAGAGATAAGGCTATGGAAAGCCACAATCTGATGATAGCAGCTTCTCTGCCCTAGGTAATAACTTTTCGTTAAATACTTTAGTAAGCGCTGATAGAACGCATTTCAGGACACTCTAATAAAACGCTAAGCGAAAGCTGCTTTGTAGGTTACAGTGAAAGCGCTTGTAGAGATAAAGCCAATGAGAGCGACAATCTGATAATAGCAGCTTCTGTCCTTGATATAATCGCTTTACCTTAATTGCCTCACTAGGCGCAGATAGAACACATATCAAGAGAACATAGTAAGGGGCTATATTAATGCTGCTTTATAGTTTGCAGTGAAAGCGCTTGAAGATCTAAAGCTAACGAAAGCCACAATCTGAGGATAACAGCTTCTCTACTCGAGATAATCGCTTTATCTTAAACACATTAATAGGCGCAGATAGGACACATATCAAGATAACATAGTTTGGGGCTCTGTTAATGCTGCTTTATAGTTTGCAGTGAAAGCGGTTGTAGGGATAAGGCTATGGAAATACACAATCTGATCATAGCATCTTCTCTTCTCGAGGTAAAAACTTTTCCTTAAATGCTTAAGCAAGCTCTGTTAGATCACATTTCAGGACACTCTAATAAAAAGCTAGCTAAAGCTGCTTTGTAGGTAACAGTGGAAGAGCTTGCAGCTATAAAGCTAATGAAAGCCAAAATCTCATGATATCAACTTCTCCACTAGAGTTAATCACTCTTCCTTAAATGCATTACTAGCCCCAAATACAACACATATCAAGAGAACATAGTAGGGAGCTCTGTTAATTCTGCTTCCTAGTTTGCAGTGAAAGCGCTTGTAGAGAAAAGCGTAATGAGAGCCACAATCTTACGAGAGCAGCTTCTCTGCTCGAGGTAATCACTATTCCTTAAATTCATTAGTAAGCTCTGATAGAACACATTTCAGAACACTCTAATAAAACGCAAGAGAAAGCAGCTTTTTAGGTTGCAGTGAAAGCGCTTGAAGTGCTAAAGCTAATTAAAGCCACAATCTGATGATAGCAACTTCTCTGCTCGATATAATCGCTTTACCTTAAATGCATTACTCGGCACAGAAAGAACCCATATCAAGAGAACATAGTAAGGAGCACTGTTAATGCTGCTTCCTTATTTGTAGTGGAAGCGCTTGAAGAGCTAAAGCTAATGAGGGCAACAATCTGATGATAGCAGCTTCTCTGCTCGAGATAATCGCTTTTCCTTAAAATCATTAGTAGGCGTCGATAGAACACATATCTGGAGAATATAGTAAGGAGCTGTGTTAATTCTGCTTGCTAATTTGCGGTGAAAGCGGTTGTAGAGATAAGGCTATGGAAAGCCACATTCTCATGATAGCAGCTTATTTGCTCTAGGTAATAACTTTTCCTTAAATGCATTACTAGGCGCAGACAGAACACATATCAAGAGAACATAGTAAGGAGCTGTGTTAATTCTGCTTGGTAGTTTGCAGTGAAAGCTCTTGTAGACAAAAGCGTAAAGAGAGCCACAATCTGATAAGAGCAGCTTCTCTGCTCGAGATAACCTCTTTTCATTAAAGGCATTAATAGGCGCAGACAGAACTCTTATAAAGTGAACATAGTAAGGGGCTCTGTTAATGCTGCTTTGTAGTTTCCTGAGAAAGCCCTTGCAGAGCTAAAGCTAATTAAAGCCACAATCTGATGATAGCAGCTTCTCTGCTCGAGATAATCGCTTTTCCTTAAATGGATTAATAGGAGCAGATAGAACACATTTCAGGACACTCTAATAAAACGCTAGCAAAAGCTGCTTTGTAGGTTGCAGGAAAAGCGCTTACAGAGATGTAAAGCCAATGAGAGCCACAATCTGATGATAGCAGCTTCTCTTATCGAGATAATCACTTTTCCATAAATGCATTAGTAAGCGCAGATAGAACACTTATCAAGTGAACATAGTAAGGGGCTCTGTTAATGCTGCTTTGTGGTTTCCAGTGAAGGCACTTGCAGAGTTAAAGGTAATGAGAGCAACAATCAGATGATAGCAGCTTCTCTGCTCGAGATAATCGCTTTTCTTTAAATGCATTACTAGGCGCAGAGAGAACACATATCAAGAGAACATAGTAAGGAGCTCTGCTAGTGCTACTTTGTAGGTTACAGTGAAAGCGCTTGTACAGAAAAGGCTATGGAAAGACACAATCTGATGATAGCAGATTCTCTTCTCGATATAATCGCTTTACCTTAAATGCATTACTAGGCGCAGAGAGAACACATATCTAGAGAACATAGTAAGGAGCTCTGTTAATGCTGCTTC
This sequence comes from Coccyzus lansbergi, assembly GCA_033558105.1. Lineage (NCBI taxonomy): Eukaryota > Metazoa > Chordata > Aves > Cuculiformes > Coccyzidae > Coccyzus > Coccyzus lansbergi. The sequence continues at coordinate 1,043,838 of JAUMJK010000613.1, read as the reverse complement.
CTAGGTTGCAGTGAAAGCACTTGAAGAGCTAAACTAACGAAAGCCACAATCTGATGATAGCAACTTCTCTCCTCGAGATAATCGCTTTTCCTTAAATGTATTAATAGGAGCAGATAGAACACATTTCAGGACACTAATAAAACGCTAGCTAAAACTGCTTTGTAGGTTGCAGTGCAAGCGCTTTTAGAGATAAAGCCGATTAGAGCCACAATCTGATGATAGCAGCTTCTCTGCTCGAGGTAATCACTTTTCCTTAAATGCTTTAGTAAGCGCAGATATAACACATATCAGGAGAACATAGTAAGGAACTCTGCTAGTGCTGCTTTGTAGGTTGCAGTGAAAGCGCTTGTAGAGTAAAGCGTTTAGAGAACGACAATCTGATGATAGCAGCTTCTCTGCTCGAGATAATAGCTTTTACTTAAATGCATTAATAGGCGCAGATAGAACACATATCAAGATAACATAGTAAGGGGCTCTGTTAATGCTGCTTTGTGGTTTGCAGTTAAAGCGCTTGTAGAGATAAGGCTATGGAAAGCCACAATCTGATGATAGCAGCTTCTCTGCCCTAGGTAATAACTTTTCAATAAATACTTTAGTAAGCGCTGATAGAACGCATTTCAGGACACTCTAATAAAACGCTAAGCGAAAGCTGCTTATAGGTTACAGTGAAAGCGCTTGTAGAGATAAAGCCAATGAGAGCGACAATCTGATAATAGCAGCTTCTGTCCTCGAGATAATCGCTTTACCTTAATTGCCTCACTAGGTGCAGATAGAACACATATCAAGAGAACATAGTAAGGAGCTCTGTTAATGCTGCATTATAGTTTGCAATGGAAGCGCTTGAAGAGCTAAAGCAATCGAAAGCCACAATCTGAGGATAACAGCTTCTCTACTCGAGATAATCGCTTTATCTTAAACACATTAATAGGCGCAGATAGAACACATATCAAGATAACTTAGTAAGGGGCTTGTTAATGCTGCTTTTCAGTTTGCAGTGAAAGCGGTTGTAGAGATAAGGCTATGGAAAGACACAATCTGATGAGAGCAGCTTCTCTGCTCGAGATAACCTCTTTTCATTAAAGGCATTAATAGGCGCAGATAGAACACTTATCAAGTGAACATAGTAAGGGGCTCTGTTAATGCTGCTTTGTAGTTTCCAGAGAAAGCGCTTGCAGAGCTAAAGAAGCTTCTCTGCTCTAGGTAATAACTTTTCCTTAAGTGCTTTAGTAAGCGCTGATAGAACGCATTTCAGGACACTCTAATAAAACGCTAAGCGAAAGCTGCTTTGTAGGTTACAGTTAAAGCGCTTGTAGAGATAAAGCCAATGAGAGCGACAATCTGATAATAGCAGCTTCTGTCCTCGAGATAATCGCTTTACCTGAAATGCCTCACTAGGTGCAGATAGGACACATATCAAGATAACATAGTAAGGGGCTCTGTTAATGCTGCTTTATAGGTTGCAGTGGAAGAGCTGGAAGAGCTTAAGCTAAGGAAAACGACAATCTGATGATAGCAGCTTCTCTGCTCGAGATAATCGCTTTTCCTTAAATGCATTAATAGGAGCAGATAGAACACATTTCAGGACACTCGAATAAAACGCTAGCTAAAGCTGCTTTGTAGGTTGCAGTGCAAGCGCTTTTAGAGATAAAGATGATGAAAGCCACCATCTTATGATAGTATCTTCTCTGCTCGAGATAATAGCTTTTACTTAAATGCATTAATAGGCGCCGATAGAACACTTATCAAGTGAACATAGTAAGGGGATCTGTTAATGTTGCTTTGTAGTTTCCAGGGAAAGCACTTGCAGAGCTTAAGCTAATGAAAGCCACAATCTGATGATAGCAGCTTCTCTCCTCGAGATAATCGCTTTTCCTTAAATGCATTAATAGGAGCAGATAGGACACATTTCAGGACACTCTAATAAAACGCTAGCGAAAGCTGCTTCGTAGATTACAGTGAAGTTCTTGTAGAGATAAAGCCAATGAGAGCGACAATCTGATAATAGCAGCTTCTCTGCTCGAGATACTCGCTTTTCCTTAAAAGCATTAAGAGGCGCAGATAGAACACTTATCAAGTGAACATAGTAAGGGGCTCTGTTAATGCTGCTTTGTATTGTCCAGTGAAGGCACTTGCAGAGTTAAAGGTAATGAGAGCAACAATCAGATGATAACAGCTTCTCTGCTCGAGATAATCGCTTTTCCTTAAATGCATTACTAGGCACACACTGAACACATATCAAGAGAACATAGTAAGTAGCTCTGCTAGTGCTGCTTTGTAGGTTGTAGTGAAAGCGGTTGTAGAGAAAAGGCTACGGAAAGACACAATCTGATGATAGCAGATTCTCTGCTCGATATAATCGCTTTACCTTAAATGCATTACTAGGCGCAGATAGAACACATATCAAGAGAACATAGTAAGGAGCTCTGTTAATGCTGCTTCCTAGCTTGCAGTGAAAGCGCTTGAAGAGCTAAAGCTAACGAAAACGACAATCTGATGATAGCTGTTTCTCTGTTCGAGATAATCGCTTTTCCTTAAATGCATTAATAGGAGCAGACAGAACACATTTCAGGACACTCAAATAAAACGCCAGCTAAAGCTGCTTTGTAGGTTGCAGTCAAAGCGCTTACAGAGATAAAGCCAATGAGAGCCACAATCTGATGATATCAGCTTCTTTTATCGAGATAATCACTTTTCCATAAATGCATTAGTAAGCGCAGATAGGTCACATATGAAGAGGACCTAGTTAGGAACTCTTTTAATTCCGCTATATAGTTTGCATAGAAAGCTCTTGTAGAGAAAAGCGTTCCGAGAGCCACAATCTAAAGATAGTAGTTTCTAAGCTCGAGGGTAATAACTTTTCCTTAAATGCTTTAGTAAGCGCTGTTAGATCACATTTAAGGACACAATCTGATGATAGCAACTTCTCTACTCGAGATAATCGCTTTTCTTTAAATGCATTAATAGGAGCAGATAGAACACATTTCAGGACACTCTAATAAAACGCTAGCTAAAGCTGCTTTGTAGGTTGCAGTGAAAGCGCTTGCAGAGATAAAGCCGATTAGAGTCACAATCTGATGATAGCTGCTTCTCTGCTCGAGGTAATCACTTTTCCTTAAATGCATTAGTTAGCGCAGATATAACACATATCAGGAGAACATAGTAAGGGGCTCTGGTAATGCTGCTTTGTAGTTTGCAGAGAAAGCGCTTGTATAGATAACGCTATGGAAAGACACAATATGATGATAGCAGCATCTCTGCTCGAGGTAAAAACTTTTCCTTAAATGCTTAAGTAAGTTCTGTTAGATCACATTTGAGGACACTCTAATAAAATGCTAGCTAAAGCTGCTTTGTAGGTAACAGTGCAAGGGCTTGCAGCTATAAATCTAATGAAAGCCACAATCTGATGATATCAACTTCTCGACTAGAGATAATCACTTTTCCTTAAATGCATTACTAGGCGCAAAACCAACACATATCAAGAGAACATAGTAAGGAGCTCTGTTAATGCTGCTTTGTAGTTTCCAGTGAAAACGCTTGCAGAGCTAAAGCTAATGAAAACCACAATCTGATGATAGCAGCTTCTCTGCTCGAGATAATAGCTTTTCCTTAAATGCGTTACTAGGCACAGACAGAACACATATCAAGAGAACACAGTTAAGGAGCTGTGTTAATTCTGCTTCCTAGTTTGCAGTGAAAGCGCTTGTAGAGAAAAGCGTAATGAGAGCAACAATCTTACGAGAGCAGCTTCTCTGCTTGAGGTAATCACTTTTCCTTAAATGCGTTAGTAAGCTCTGATAGAACACATTTCAGGACATTCTAATAAAACGCTAGAGAAAGTTGCTTTTTAGGTTGCAGTGAAAGCGCTTGAAGAGCTAAAGCTAATGAAAGCCACTATCTGATGATAGCAGATTCTCTTCTTGAGATAATCACTTTTCCTTAAATGCACTAGTAAGGAGCTCTGTTAATGCTGCTTTGTAGTTTCCAGTGAAAGCGCTTGCAGAGCTAAAGCTAATGAAAGCTACAATCTGATGATTGCAGCTTCTCTGCTCTAGGTAATAACTTTTCCTTAAATGGTCTAGTAAGCGCTGATAGGACACATTTCAGGACACTCTAATAAAATGCTAGCGAAAGCTGCTTTGTAGGTTACAGTGAAAGCGCTTGTAGAGATAAAGCCAATGAGAGCCAGAATCTCATAATAACAGCTTCTCTACTCGAGATAATCACTTTTCCTTAAATGCACTGGTCTCCAGGGTCAGGGGGTTTTTAGAATGCTCCTGAGTGTGTCTAGCATTCTCTGGTGGCATTTTGAAGAGTCCTGGGATATTCTAGAAGGGTCTGGGGGCCTTTGGATGGTCCTGGGGGTCTCTGGAATGGCCCGGGGTCCTATAGAATGGACCTGGGTGTCTCTGGAATGGTCTGGAGGCCTTTTGAAGGGCTCTGGGGGGGCGCTAGAAGGGTCTTGACATCTTTAGAAATGTCCTGGGTGTGTCTAGAATGGTCTGTGGGCCTTTAGAAGAGTCCTGTGGGCTCAAGAAGGGTCTGGGGCCCCTAACCCGAATACCTAACCCTAACCCTAAACCTAAACTTAACCCTAACCTTAAGCCTAACTCTAACACTAACTCTAACACAAACCCCTAAATATAAACATTACCCTTACCCTTACCAAAATCCTAACACAACCCTAACCATAACCCTAGCAGCTAAACAGGGTCAGGGGGTTTTTAGAATGCTCCTGAGTGTGTCTAGCATTCTCTGGTGGCATTTTGAAGAGTCCTGGGATATTCTAGAAGGGTCTGGGGGCCTTTGGATGGTCCTGGGGGTCTCTGGAATGGCCCGGGGTCCTATAGAATGGACCTGGGTTTCTCTAGAAGGGTCTGGGGACCTTTAGAAGGGCTCTGGGGTGTTCTAGAAGGGTCTTTGCGTCTTTAGAAGGTTCCTGAGGGTCTCTAGAATGCTCTGGGGGCAGTTTGAAGAGTCCTGGGGTACTCTAGAAGGGTCTGGGGACCTTTGGATGGTCGTGGGGTTCTCTGGAATTGCCTGTGTGCTTTTCAAAGGGTCCTGGGTGTCTCTAGAGGGGTCTGGGAGGCTTTAGAATGGTTCTGGAGGGCTCTAGAAGGGTCCCTGAAACATAGCCATTACCCTTTCCCTTACCAAAACCCTAACACAACCTCGGCGCAATATCCCCACGCAATATCCGCGCATAATCCGTGCGATATTCCCGCGGAATATTTGCTCAATATCCCCGTGCATAATCCGCGCAGTTTCCGCGCAATATCCACGCATAATCCGACCATAATCAGCGCAATATCCGCGCATAATCCACGCGATATACCGCGCATTATCCGCACAATATACCGCGCAATATCGGTGCATAATCTGCACAATATCCAAGCAATATCCGTGCGCATAATCCGCGCATTATTCCTGCGCAATATCCCTGCGCAATATCCGCGCATAATCTGCGCATTATTCCCGTGCGTAATCCGCACACTATCCGCGTGATATTCCTGCGTATAATCCGATCAATATCCGCGCATAATCCCCGCAATATACCGCGCATAATCCCCGCAATATACCGCGCATTATCCACACATAATCTGCACAATATCCGCGCAATATCCCCCCACAATATCCGTGTGGATAATCCGTGCAATATCCGAGCATAATTTGCACAATATCCGCGCATAATCCGCGCAATATCCCCACACAATATCTGCGCAATATCCCCACACAATATCCGCGCAATATCTGCGCAATATCAGCGCGTAATCCCCGCAATATCCACACATAATCAGCGCAATATCCAACAACAATATCCACGCATATTCCGTGAATTATCTGCGTAATATCCGCGCATAATCCGTGCATTGTCTGTGCAATATCCGCGCATAATCCACGCAATATCCCCACGCAATATCTCCGTGCAATATCTCTGCACAATATCCCCGCGCAATATCCCCGCATAATCCGTGCAATATCCCCGCGCAAAATCCGCACAAATTCCACGCAATATCCTCGCCCAATATACACGCAATATCCCTGCGCAATATCCCTGCGTAATATCCGTGCGGATAATCCACGCATGATCCTCTCAATATACGTGCAGTTTCCGCGCAATTTCCCCGCACAATATGTGGGGAATATCCGCGCAATATATCCGCGCATAATCTGCGCATTATTGCCGCGCATAATCTGCACAATATCCGCTCGATATTCCCTCGTATAATCCGCGCAATTTCACCACACAATATCCGCGCAATATCCACGCAATATCCGCTCATACTCCGAGCATAATCCGAGCAATATCCGCGCAATATTTCCACATAATCCGTGCAATAACCAAACAATATCCTCGTGCAATATCCGAACGATATTCCCGCGCAATATCCTCGCGAAATAGCCCCACGCAATATCCGCGTATAATCCGCGCAATACTCTGGCATTATCCGTGCATTATCCGCGCATAATCTGCACAATATCCATGCAATATCCATGCTGATAATCCGCGCATTATGCACGTATAATCCGCGAAATATCCACGCGCAATATCCACGCAATATTCCTGCTCAAAATCCTAGCCTTGCCTTGCTGCCTAGCCTTGCCTAACCTTGCCTAGCCTAGTCCTGGGGTTCTCTGGAATGGCCTGTAGACCTTTCAAAGGGTCCTGGGTGTCTCTAGAAGGGTCTTTGGGGGCTTTAGAACTGTTCTGGAGGCTCTAGAATGGTCTTGGCATCTTTAGAAGGGTCCTGGGTGTGTCTAGAATTGTCTGGGGGCCTTTAGAAGAGTCCTGTGGGCTCTAGAAGGGTCTGGAGACCCAAACCCCAGCCCGAAAACCTAACCTTAACCCTAAACCTAAACTTAACCCTAATCTTAAGCCTAACACTAACACTAACTCTAACACAAACCCCTAAACATAAATATAACCCTTACCCTTACCAAAACCCTAACACAACCCCAACCCTAACTCTAACCCTAACCCTGACGCTAGTGCCGAAACTAACCCTAGCCCTAATCTTAACAACAAAGCTAACCAAAACGTAAATGCCAGGGTCCTGGGGGTCTCTAGAATGGTCAGGGAGTTTTTAGAATGGTCCTGAGGCTGTCTAGAAATCTCTGGGGGCAATTTGAAGAGTCCTGGGGTTCTCTAGAAGGCTCTGGGGGTTTTTAGATGGTCCTGGGGGTCTCTGGAATGATCCGGGGTCCTATAGAATGGACCTGGGTGTCTCTGGAAGGGTCCGAGGGCCTTTAGAAGGGCTCTGGGGGGCGCTAGGAGGGTCTTGACGTCTTTAGAAATGTCCTGGGTGTGTCTAGAATGGTCTGGGGGCCTTTAGAAGAGACCTGTGGGATCCAGAAGGGTCTGGGGACCCTAACCTTGACCCTAGCCCGAATACCTAACCCTAACCCTAAACCTAAACTTAACCCTAATCTTAAGCCTAACCCTAACACTAACTCTAACACAAACCCCTAAATATAAACATTACCCTTACCCTTACCAAAACCCTAACACAACCCTAACCATAACCCTAGCAGCTAAACAAACCCTAGCCCTAATCTTAATCACAAATCTTACCCTAACATAAATTCCAGGTCCTGGGGGTCTCTAGAAAGGTCAGGGGGTCTTTAGAATGGTCCTGAGGGTGTCTAGAAATCTCTGGGGGCATTTTGAAGAGTCCTGGGGTGCTCTAGAAGGCTCTGGGGGCCTTTAGATGGTCCTGGGGGTCTCTGGAATGGCCCGGGGTCCTTTAGAATGGACCTGGGTGTCTCTAGAAGCTTCTCTGCTCGACATAATTCTTTGTACTCTCTAATTGACTTTTTGGCTTGCTCCTTAAACCTGGTACTCTGTCCTAAGTACTCTGTAATTGACTTTGTAAGGAGCCCTGTTAATGCTGCTTCGTAGGTCGTAGATCACTACATCGTAGATCACTTTTCCTTAAATGCATTAATAGGCGCAGATAGAGAAGATATCAGGAGAACATAGCAAGGCGCTCTGTTAATGCTGCTTCGTAGGTTGCAGTGAAAGCGTTGCAGAGAATGCAACGAAAACGACAATCTGATGATAGGAGCTTCTCTGCTCGAGATAATCGCTTTTCCTTAAATGCATTACTAGGCACAGACTGAACACATATCAAGAGAACATAGTAAGTAGCTCTGCTAGTGCTGCTTTGTAGGTTGCAGTGAAAGCGGTTGTAGAGAAAAGGCTATGGATAGACACAATCTGATGATAGCAGATTCTCTGCTCGAGATAATCGCTTTACCTTAAATGCATTACTAGGCGCAGATAGAACACATATCAAGAGAACATAGTAAGGAGCTCTGTTAATTCTGCTTCCTAGGTTGCAGTGAAAGAGCCTGAAGAGCTAAAGCTAACGAAAGCCACAATCTGATGATAGCAGCTAATCTGCTCGAGATAATCACTTTTCCTTAAATGTATTAATAGGAGCAGATAGAACACATTTCAGGACACTCTAATAAAACGCTAGCTAAAGCTGCTTTGTAGGTTGCAGTGAAATCGCTTGCAGAGATAAAGCCGATGAGAGCCACAATCTGATGATAGCAGCTTCTCTGCTCCAGATAATCCCTTTTCATTAAATTCATTAGTTGGAGCACATACAACACATGTCAAGAGAACATAGTCAGGAGCTCTTTTAATTCTGCTTCCTAGGTTGCAGTGGAAGCGCTTGAAGAACTAAACCTAACGAAAGCCACAATCTGATGTTAGCAGCTTCTCTGCTCGTGATAATCGCTTTTCCTTAAATGCATTAATAGGAGCAGATAGAACACATTTCAGGACACTCTAATAAAACGCTAGCTAAAGCTGCTTTGTTGGTTGCAGTCAAAGCGCTTACTGAGATAAAGCCAATGAGAGCCACAATGTGATGATAGCAGCTTCTCTGCTCGAGGTAATAACTTTTCCTTAAATGCTTAAGTAAGCGCTGTTAGATCACATTTAAGGACACTCTAATAAAACGCTAACTAAAGCTGCTTTGTAGGTTTCATGGAAAGCACTTGCAGAGATAAAGCTAATGAAAGCCAGAATCTCATGATAGCAGATTCTCTGCTCGAGATAATCACTTTAACTTAAATGCATTAATAGGAGCAGATAGGACACATTTCAGGACACTGTAATAAAATGCTAGCGAAAGCTGCTTTGTAGGTTACAGTGAAAGTGCTTGTAGAGATAAAGCCAATGAGAACCACAAACTGATAATAGTAGGTTCTCTGCTCGATATAATCGCTTTACCTTAAATGCATTACTAGGCGCAGATAGAACACATATCAAGAGAACATAGTAAGGAGCACTGTAAATGCTGCTTCCTTATTTGCAGTGGAAGCGCTTGAAGAGCTAAAGCTAATGAGAGCAACAATCTGATGATAGCAGCTTCTCTGCTCGAGATAATCGCTTTTCCTTAAATTCATTAGAAGGCGTCGATAGAACACATATCTAGAGAACATGGTAAGGAGCTCTGCTAGTACTGCTTTGTAGGCGGCAGTTAAAGCAGTTGTAGAGAAAAGGCTATGGAAAGCCACAATCTGATGATAGCAGCTTCTCTGCTCGAGATAATCGTTTTTCCTTAAATGAATTACTAGGCGCAGATAGAACACATATCAAGAGAACATAGTAAGGAGCTGTGTTAATGCTGCTTGGTAGTTTGCAGTGAAAGCTCTTGTAGAGAAAAGCGCAAAGAGAGCCACAATCTGAAGATAGCAGCTTCTCCGCTCTAGGTAATAATTTTCCTTATATGTTTTAGTAAGCGCTGATTGAACACATTTCAGGACACTCTAATAAAAGGCTAGCGAAAGCTGCTTTGTAGGTTGCAGTGAAAGCGCTTGTAGAGATAAAGTTCATGAAAGCCACAATCTGATGAGAGCAGCTTCTCTGCTCGAGATAAGCTCTTTTCATTAAATGCATTAATAGGCTCAGATAGAACACTTATCAAGTGAACATTGTAAGGGGCTCTGTTAATGCTGCTTTGTAGTTTCCAGAGAAAGCGCTTGCAGAGCTAAAGCTAATGAATGCCACAGTCTGATGATAGCAGCTTCTCTGCTCGAGATAATCGCTTTTCCTTAAATACATTAATAGGAGTAGATAGAACACATTTCAGGACACTGTAATAAAACGCTAGCTAAAGCTGCTTTGTAGGTTGCAGTCAAAGCGCTTACAGAGATAAAGCCAATGAGAGTCACAATCTGATGATAGCAGCTTCTCTTATCGAGATAATCACTTTTCCATAAATGCATTAGTAAGCGCAGATAGGTCACATATCAAGAGAACATAGTAAGGAGGTCTTTTAATTCTGCTTCATAGTTGGCAGTGAAAGCTCTTGTAAAGAAAAGCGTTACGAGAGCCACAATCTGATGATAGCAGCTTCCTTCTCGAGGTAATAACTTTTCCTTAAACGCTTAAGTAAAGTGCTCTTAGATCACATTTCAGGATACTCTAATAAAACGCTAGCTAAAGCTGCTCTGCAGGTTTCACTGAAAGCGCTTGCAGAGATAAAGCTAATGAAAGCCACAATCTCATGATAGCAGCTTCACTGCTGAAGATAATCACTTTTCCTTAAATGCATTAATAGGAGCAGATAGGACACATTTCAAGACACTCTAATAAAACGCTAGCGAAAGCTGCTTTGTAGGTTGCAGTGCAAGCGCTTTTAGTGATAAACATGATTAAAGCCCCCATCTTATGATAGCATTTTCTCTGCTCGAGATAATCGCTTTTACTTAAATGCATTAATAGGCGCAGATAGAACACTTATCAAGTGAACATAGTAAGGGACTCTGTTAATTTTGCTTTGTAGTTTCTAGGGAAAGCGCTTGCAGAGCTAAAGCTAATGAAAGCCACAATCTTATGATAGCAGCTTCTCTGCTCGAGATAAACGCTTTTCCTTAAATACATTACTAGGCACCGACAGAACACATATCAAGAGCACATAGTAAGGAGCAGTGTTAATTCTGCTTGCTAGTTTGCAGTGAAAGCGCTTGAAGAGCTATAACTAACGAAAACCACAATCTGATGATAGCTGCTTCTCTGCTAGAGATAATCGCTTTTCCTTAAATGCACTACTAGGGAAAGATATAACAGAAATCAAGAGAACATAGCAAAGAGCTCTGTTATCCCTGCTTTGAAGGTTGCAGTGAAAGCGCTTGTAGAGATAAAGCCAATGAGAGTCACAATCTGATAATAGCAGTTTCTCTTATCGATATAATCGCTTTACCTTAAATGCATCACTAGGCGCAGATAGAACACATATCAAGAGATCATAGTAAGGAACTCATTTAATTCTGCTTCATAGTTTGCAGAGAAAGCTCTTGTACAGAAAAACGTTCCGAGAGCCTCAATCTAATGATAGTAGCTTCTCTGCTCGAGGTAATAACTTTTACTTAAATGCTTAAGTAAGTGCTGTTAGATAACATTTAAGGACACTCTAATAAAACGCTAGCGAAAGCTGCTTTGTAGGTTTCACGGAAAGCGCTTGCAGAGATAAACCTAATGAAAGGCAGAATCTAATGCCAGCAGCTTCTCTGCTCGAGATAATCACTTTTCCTTAAATTCATTAAAAGGAGCAGAAAGAACACATTTCAGGACACTCTAATAAAACGATAGATAAAGTTGCTTTGTAGGTTGCAGTGAAAGAGATTGTAGAGATAAAGCTAACGAAAGCCACAATCTGATGATAGCAGCTTCACTGCTCAAGATACTCGCTTTTCCTTAAAAGCATTAATAGGCGCAGATAGAACACTTATCAAGTGAACATAGTAAGGGGCTCTGTTAATGCTGCTTTGTAGTTTCCAGTGAAGGCGCTTGCAGAGATAAAGCTAATGAGAGCAACAATCTGTAAGGGGCTCTGTTAATGCTGCTTCCTAGGTTGCAGTGGAAGCGCTTGAAGAGCTAAAGCTAACGAATGCCACAATCTGATGATAGCAACTTCTCTCCTCGAGATAATCGCTTTTCCTTAAATGTATTAATAGGAGCAGAAAGAACACATTTCAGGACACTCTAATAAAACGATAGCTAAAACTGCTTTGTAGGTTGCAGTGCAAGCGCTTTTAGAGATAAAGATGATGAAAGCCACCATCTTATGATAGCGTCTTCTCTACTCTAGATAATCGCTTTTTCTTAAATGCATTAATAGGCGCAGATAGAACACTTATCAAGTGAACATAGTAAGGGGATCTGTTAACGTTGCTTTGTAGTTTCCAGGGAAAGCATTTGCAGAACTGAAGCTAATGAGAGCCACAATCTGATGATAGCAGCTTCTCTCCTCGAGATAATCGCTTTTCCTTAAATGCATTAATAGGAGCAGATAGGACACATTTAAGGACACTCTAATAAAACGCTAGCGAAAGCTGCTTCGTAGATTACAGTGAAGTGCATGTAGAGATAAAACCAATGAGAACCACAATCTGATAATAGCAGCTTCTGTGCTCGATATAATCTCTTTACCTTAAATGCATTACTAGGCGCAGATAGAACACATATCAAGAGAACATAGTAATGAGCACGGTTACTGCTACTTCCTAGGTTGCAGTGGAAGCGCTTGAAGAGATAAAGCCGATTAGAGCCACAATCTGATGATAGCAGCTTCTCTGCTCGAGGTAATGACTTTTCCTTAAATGCATTAGTAAGCGCATATATAACACATATCAGGAGAACATAGTAAGGAAGTCTGCAAGTGCTACTTTGTAGGTTGCAGTGAAAGCGCTTGTAGAGTAAAGCGTATAGAGAACGACAATCTGATGATAGCAGCTTCTCTGCTCGAGATAATCGCTTTTCCTTAAACACATTAACAGGCGCAGAGAGAACACATATCAAGATAACATAGTAAGGTGCTCTGTTAATGCTGCTTTGCAGTTTGCAGTTAAAGCGCTTGTGGAGATAAGGCTATGGAAAGACACAATCTGATGATAGCAGCTTATCTGCTTGAGGTAAAAACTTTTCCTTAAAAGCTTAATTAAGCTCTGTTAGATCACATTTAAGGACACTCTAATAAAACGCTAGCTAAAGCTGCTTTGTAGGTAACAGTGAAAGCGTTTGCAGATATAAAGCTAATGAAAGCCCCAATCTGATTATATCAACTTCTCTACTAGAGAAAATCACTTTTCCTTAAATGCATTTCTAGGTGCAGAAAAAACTCATATCAAGAGAACATAGTAAGGAGCTCTTTTAATTCTTCTTCCTAGGTTTCAGTGAAAGCGGATTTAGAGATAAAGCTTATGAAAGCCACTATCTTATGATAGCAGCTTCTCTACTCTAGGTAATAACTTTTCCTTAAATGCTTTAGTAAGCGCTGATAGAACACATTTCGGGACACTCTAATAAAACACTAAGCGAAATCTGCTTTGTAGGTTACAGTGAAATGTATGATATAACACATATGAAGAGAACATAGTTAGGAGCTCTTTTAATTCTTCTTCCTAGGTTGCATTGCAAGCCCTTTTAGAGATAAAGCTGATGAAAGCCACCATCTTATGATAGCAGCTTCTCTGCTCGTGATAATCGCTTTTCCTTAAATGCATTAATAGGCGCAGATAGAACGCATATCAAGTGAACATAGAAAGGGGCTCTGTTAATACTGCTTTGTAGTTTCCAGAGAAAGAGCTTGAAGAGCTAAAGCTAACCACAGCCACAATCTGATGATAACAGCTTCTCTGCTCGAGATAATCGCTTTTCCTTAAATGTATTAATAGGAGCAGAGAGAACACATTTCAGGACACTCTAATAAAACGCTAGCTAAAGCTGCTTTGTAGGTTGCAGTTAAAGCGCTTACAGAGATAAAGCTAAGGAAAGCAACAATCTGATGATAGCAGCTTCTCTGCTCGAGATAATCGCTTTTCCTTAAATTCATTAGAAGGCGCAGATACAACACATATCAAGAGAACATAGTAAGGAGCTGTGTTAATTCTGCTTGCCAATTTGCAGTGAAAGCGGTTGTAGAGATAAGGCTATGGAAAGCCACAATCTGATGATAGCAGCTTCTCTGCTCTAGGTAATAACTTTTCCTTAAATGCTTTAGTAAGCGCTGATAGAACGCATTTCAGGACACTCTATTAAAAGTGATTCCTAGTTTGCAGTGAAAGCGCTTGAAGAGCTATAACTAACTAAAACCACAATCTGATGATAGCTGCTTCTCTGCTCGAGATAATCGCTTTACCTTAAATGCATTACTAGGGGCAGATAGAACACATATCAAGAGAACATAGTAAGTAGCTCTGTTATCCCTGCTTTTTAGGTTGCTGTGAAAGCGCTTGTAGAGATAAAGCTAATGAATGCCACAATCTGATGATAGCTGCTTCTCTGCTAGAGATAATCGCTTTTCCTTAAATGCATTAATAGGCGCAGATAGAATACTTTTCAAGTGAACATAGTAAGAGACTCTTTAAATGCTGCTTTGCAGTTTCCAGTGAAAACGCTTGAAGAGCTAAAGCTAGTGAAAGCCACAATCTGATGATAGCAGCTTCTCTGCTCGAGATAATCGCTTTTCCTTAAACACATTAATAGGCGCAGATTGAACACATATCAAGATAACATAGTAAGGAGCTCTGTTAGTTCTGCTTCCTAGGATGCAGTGAAAACGCTAGTAGAGAGAAGGCTATGGAAAGACACAATCTGTTGATAGCAGCTTCTCTGCTCGAGCTAAAAACTTTTCCTTAAATGCTTAAGTAAGCTCTGTTAGATCACATTTAAGGACACTCTAATAAAACGCTAGCTAAAGGTGTTTTGTAGGTTTCAGTGAAAGCACGTGCACCTATAAAGCTAATTAAAGCCTCAATCTGATTGTATCAACTTCTCTACGAGATATAATCACTTTTCCTTAAATGCATTTCTAGGCGCAGATACAACACATATCAAGAGAACATAGTTAGGAGCTCTTTTAATTCTTCTTCCTAGGTTGCATTGCAAGCCCTTTTAGAGATAAAGCTGATGAAAGCCACCATCTTATGATAGCAGCTTCTCTGCACGAGATAATCGCTTTTCCTTAAATGCATTAATAGGTGCAGATAGAACACATATCAAGTGAACATAGTAAGGGGCTCTGTTAATACTGCTTTGTAGTTTCCAGAGAAAGAGCTTGAAGAGCTAAAGCTAACCACAGCCACAATCTGATGATAACAGCTTCTCTGCTCGAGATAATCGCTTTTCCTTAAATGTATTAATAGGAGCAGAGAGAACACATTTCAGGACACTCTAATAAAACGCTAGCTAAAGCTGCTTTGTAGGTTGCAGTTAAAGCGCTTACAGAGATAAAGCTAAGGAAAGCAACAATCTGATGATAGCAGTTTCTCTGCTCGAGATAATTGCTTTTCCTTTATTCATTACTAGGCGCAAACAGAACACATATCAAGAGAACATAGTAAGGAGCTGTGTTAATTCTGCTTGCTAGTTTGCAGTAAAAGCGCTCTTAGAGAAAAGCGTAACGAGAGCCACAACCTGATGATAGCAGCTTCTCTGCTCGAGAAAATCACTTTTCCTTAAAATGCATTACTAAGCGCAGATAGGAGACATACCAAGAGAACATAGTAAGGAGCTCTGTTAATTCTGCTTCCTAGGTTGCAGTGAAAGCGCTTGTAGAGATAAAGCTCATGAAAGCCGCAATCTGATGATAGCAGCTTCTCTGCTCGAGGTAATATCTTTTCATAAAATGCATTAATCAGCACAGATATAGCACATATCAAGAGAACATAGTAAGGAATTCTGCTAGTACTGCTTTGTAGGTTGCAGTGAAAGCGCTTATGGAGTAAAGCGTAAAGAGAACCACAATCTGATGATAGCAGCTTCTCTGCTCGAGATAATCGCTTTTCCTTAAACACATTAATAGGTGAAGATAGAACTCATATCAAGATAACATAGTAAGGGACTCTGTTAATGCTGCTTTGTAGTTTGCAGTGAAAGCGCTTGTAGAGATAAGACTATGGAAAGACACAATCTGATGATAGCAGCTTCTCTGCTCGAGCTAAAAACTTTTCCTTAAATGCTTAAGTAAGCTCTGTTAGATCACATTTCAGGACACTCTAATAAAACACTAGCTAAAGCTGCTTTGTAAGTTTCACGGAAAGCACTTGCAGATATAAAGCTAATGAAAGCCACAATCTGATGATATCAATTTCTCTACTAGAGATAATCACTTTTCGTTAAATGCATTACTTGACGCAGATACAACACATATCAAGAGAACATAGTAAGGAGCTCTTTTAATTCTTCTTCCTACGTTGCAGTGAAAGCGTTTTTAGAGAAAAAGCTGATGAAAGCCAGCATCTTATGATAGCACCTTCTCTGCTCGAGATAATCGCTTTTCCTTAAATGCATTAATAGGAGCAGATAGAACACTTATCAAGTGACCATAGTAAGGGGCTCTGTTAATGCTGCTTTGTAGTTTCCAGTGAAAGCTCTTGCAGAGTTAAAACTAAGGAAAGCCACAATCTGATGACAGCAGCTTCTCTGCTCGAGATATTCGCTTTTCCTTAAATGCATTAATAGGCGCAGGTAGAACACTTATACACTGAACACAGTAAGAGGCTCTATTAATGCTGCTTTGTAGTTTGCAGAGAAAGTGCTTGCAGAGCTAAAGCTAATGAGTGCAACAATCTGATGATAGCAGCTCGAAATAATCTCTTTTCCTTAAATGCAGTACTAGGCGCCGACAGTACACATATGAAGAGAACATAGTAAGGAGCTGTGTTAATTCTGCTAGCTAGATTGCACTGAAAGCGCTTTTACATAAAAGTGTAACGAGAGCCACAATCTGATGATAACAGCTTCTATGATCGAGATAATCGCCTTTCCTTAAAAGCTTTAGTAAGCGCTGATAGAACACATTTCAGGACACTCTATTAAAAGTGATTCCTAGTTTGCAGTGAAAGCGCTTGAAGAGCTATAACTAACTAAAACCACAATCTGATGATAGCTGCTTCTCTGCTTGAGATAATCGCTTTACCTTAAATGCATTACTAGACTGAACACATATCAGGAGAACATAGTAAGGAGCTCTGCTAGTGCTGCTTTGTAGGTTGCAGTGAAAGCGGTTGTAGAGAAAAGGCTATGGAAAGACACAATCTGATGATAGCAGATTCTCTACTCGATATAATCGCTTCAACTTAAATGCATTACTAGGCACAGATAGAACACATATCAAGAGAACATAGTAAGGAGCTCTAATAAAACGCTAGCTAAAGCTGCTTTGTAGGTAACAGTGAAAGCGTTTGCAGATATAAAGCTAAAGAAAGCCACAATCTGATTGTATCCACTTCTCTACTAGAGATAATCACTTTTCCTTAAATGCATTTTTAGGCGCAGAAAAAACTCATATCAAGAGGACATAGTAAGGAGCTCTTTTAATTCTTCTTCCTAGGTTGCAGTGAAAGCACTTTTAGAGATAAAGCTTATGAAAACCACTATCTTATGATAGCAGCTTCTCTGCTCGAGATAATCGCTTTTCCTTAAATGCATTAATAGGAGCAGATAGAACACTTATCAAGTGAACATACTAAGGGGCTCTGTTAATGCTGCTTTGTTCTTTCCAGTGAAAGCGCTTGCAGAGATAAAGCTAATGAGAGCAACAATCTGAAGATAGCAGCTTCTCTGCTCGAGATAATTGCTTTTCCTTAAATTCATTAGAAGGCCCAAATACAACACATATCAAGAGAACATAGTAAGGAGCTGTGTTAATTCTGTTTGCTAATTTGCAGTGAAAGCGGTTGTAGAGATAAGGCTATGGAAAGCTACAATCTGATGATAGCAGCTTCTCTACTCTAGGTAATAACTTTTCCTTAAATGCTTTAGTAAGTGCTGATAGAACGCATTTCAGGACACTCTAATAAAACACTAAGCGAAATCTGCTTTGTAGGTTACAGTGAAAGCGCTTGTAGATATAAAGCCAATGAGAGCGACAATCTGATAATAGCAGCTTCTGTCCTCGAGATAATCGCTTTACCTTAAATGCCTCACTAGGCGCAGATAGAACACATATCAAGAGAACATAGTAAGGAGCTGTTAATGCTGCTTCCTAGGTTGCAGTGAAAGTGCTTGAAGAGCTAAAGCTAACGAAAGCCACAATCTGAGGATAACAGCTTCTCTACTCGAGATAATCGCTTTATCTTAAACACATTAATAAGTGCGGATAGGACACATACCAAGATAACATAGTAAGGGGCTCTGTTAATGCTGCTTTATAGTTTGCAGTGAAAGGTCTTGTAGAGATAAGGCTATGGAAAGACACAATCTGATGATAGCAGCTTCTCTGCTCGAGGTAAAAACTTTTCCTTAAATGCTAAAGTAAGCTCTGTTAGATCACATTTCAGGACACTCTAATAAAACGCTAGCTAAAGCTGCTTTGTAGGTAACAGTGCAAGGGCTTGCAGCTATAAATCTAATGAAAACGACAATCTGATGATATCAACTTCTCTACTAGAGATAATCGCTTTAACTTAAATGCCTCACTAGGCGCAGATTGAACACATACCAAGAGAACATAGTAAGGAGCTCTGTTAATGCTGCTTTGTAGTTTCCAGTGAAAGCGCTTGCAGAGCTATAGCTAAGGAAAGCTACAATCTGATGATTGCAGTTTCTCTGCTCTAGGTAATAACTTTTCCTTAAATGCATTACTAAGTGCTGATAGAACACATTTCAGGACACTCTAATAAAACGCAAGAGAAAGCAGCTTTTTAGGTTGCAGTGGAAGCGCTTAAAGAGCTAAAGCTAATGAGAGCAAAAATCTGATGATAGCAGCTTCTCTGCTCGAGATAATCGCTTTTCCTTAAAGGCATTACTAGGCGCAGACAGATCACATATCAAGAGAACATAGTAAGGAGCTGTGTTAATTCTGCTTGGTAGTTTGCAGTGAAAGCTCTTGTAGAGAAAAGCGTAAAGAGAACCACAATCTGATGATAGTAGCTTCTCCGCTCTAGGTAATAACCTTTCCTTATATGTTTTAGTAAGCGCTGATAGAACACATTTCAGGACATTCTATTAAAAGTGCTTCCTAGTTTGCAGTGAAAGCGCTTGAAGAGCTATAACTAACTAAAACCACAATCTGATGATAGCTGCTTCTCTGCTCGAGATAATCGCTTTACCTTAAATGCATTACTAGGGGCAGATAGAACACATATCAAGAGAACATAGTAAGTAGCTCTTTTATCCCTGCTTTTTAGGTTGCTGTGAAAGCGCTTGTGGAGATAAAGCTAATGAATGCCACAATCTGATAATAGCTGCTTCTCTGCTAGAGATAATCGCTTTTCCTTAAATGCATTAATAGGCGCAGATAGAATACTTTTCAAGTGAACATAGTAAGAGACTCTTTAAATGCTGCTTTGCAGTTTCCAGTGAAAACGCTTGAAGAGCTAAAGCTAGTGAAAGCCACAATCTGATGATAGCAGCTTCTCTGCTCGAGATAATCGCTTTTCCTTAAACACATTAATAGGCGCAGATTGAACACATATCAAGATAACATAGTAAGGAGCTCTGTTAGTTCTGCTTCCTAGGATGCAGTGAAAACGCTAGTAGAGAGAAGGCTATGGAAAGACACAATCTGTTGATAGCAGCTTCTCTGCTCGAGCTAAAAACTTTTCCTTAAATGCTTAAGTAAGCTCTGTTAGATCACATTTAAGGACACTCTAATAAAACGCTAGCTAAAGGTGTTTTGTAGGTTTCAGTGAAAGCACGTGCACCTATAAAGCTAATTAAAGCCTCAATCTGATTGTATCAACTTCTCTACGAGATATAATCACTTTTCCTTAAATGCATTTCTAGGCGCAGATACAACACATATCAAGAGAACATAGTTAGGAGCTCTTTTAATTCTTCTTCCTAGGTTGCATTGCAAGCCCTTTTAGAGATAAAGCTGATGAAAGCCACCATCTTATGATAGCAGCTTCTCTGCACGAGATAATCGCTTTTCCTTAAATGCATTAATAGGCGCAGATAGAACACATATCAAGTGAACATAGTAAGGGGCTCTGTTAATACTGCTTTGTAGTTTCCAGAGAAAGAGCTTGAAGAGTTAAAGCTAACCACAGCCACAATCTGATGATAGCAGCTTCTCTGCTCGAGGTAATAACTTTTCCTTAAATGCTTAAGTAAGCGCAGATAGAACACATTTCAGGACACTCTAATAAAACGCTAGCCAAAGCTGCTTTGTAGGTTACAGTGAAAGTGCTTGTAGAGATAAAGCCAATGAGAGCCACAATCTGATAATAGCAGCTTCTCTGCTCGATATAATTGCTTTACCTTAAATGCATTACTAGGCGCAGATAGCACACATATCAAGAGAACATAGTAAGGAACTCTTTTAATTCTGCTTCATAGTTTGCAGTGAAAGCTCTTGTAGAGAAAAGCGTTACGAGAGCCAATATCTGATGATAGCAGCTTATCTGCTCGAGGTAATAACTTTTACTTAAATGCTTAATTAAGCGCTGTTAGATCACATTTCAGGACACTCTAATAAATTGCTAGCTAAAGCTGCTTTGTACGTTTCACTGAAAGCGCTTGCAGAGATAAAGCTAATGAAAACCAGAATCTCACTATAGCACCTTCTCTGCTCGAGATAATCGCTTTTCCGTAAATGCATTAATAGGCGCAGATAGAACACTTATCAAGTGAACATAGTAAGGGGCTCTGTTAATGCTGCTTTGTAGTTTCCAGTGAAAGCATTTGCAGAGATAAAGCTAATGAGAGCAACAATCTGAAGATAACAGCTTCTCTGCTCGAGTTAATCGCTTTTCCTTAAATTCATTAGTAGGCGCAGATACAACACATCAAGAGAACATAGTAAGGAGCTCTGTTAATGCTGCATCCTAGGTTGCAGTGAAAGCGCTTGAAGACGTAAAGCTAACGAAAGCCACAATTTGAGGATAGCAGCTTTTCTGCTCGAGATAATCGCTTTATCTTAACCATTTTAATAGGCGCAGATAGGACACATATCAAGATAACATAGTAAGGGGCTCTGTTAATGCTGCTTTATAGTTTGCAGTGAAGGCGTTTTTAGAGATAAAGCTGATGAAAGGCATCATCTTATGATAGCATCTTCTCTGCTTGAGATGATCACTTTTCCTTAAATGCATTAATATGCACAGATAGAACACTTATCAAGTGAACGTAGTAAGGGGCTCTGTTAATGCTGCTTTGTAGTTTCCAGTGAAAGCGCTTGCAGAGCTAAAGCTAATGAAAGCCACAATCTCATGGGAGCAGCTTCTCTGCTCGAGATAATCACTTTTCCTTAAATGCTTATGTAAACGCTGTTAGAGCACATTTAAGGACACTCAAGAAAACGCTAGCTAAAGCTGCTTCCTAGGTTTCAGTGAAAGCGCTTGTACAGTTAAAGTTAAGGAAAGCCACAATCTGATATCTCTAGAAACCTCTGGGGACCCTAACCCCAATCCTAGCAGGAATACCTAACTAAACTTAACCCTAATCTTAAACCTGACTCTAACACTAACTCTAACACAAACCCCTAAACATAACCATAAGCTTTACCCTTACCAAAAGCCTAACACAACCCCAAACTTTACCCTAGTACCTGAGCCAATCCTAGCCCTAATCTTAACCACAAAGCTAACCCTAACATAAATGCAGGGTCCTTGAGGTCTCTAGTA
The DNA here is from genome assembly GCA_033558105.1 of Coccyzus lansbergi. NCBI lineage: Eukaryota > Metazoa > Chordata > Aves > Cuculiformes > Coccyzidae > Coccyzus > Coccyzus lansbergi. The sequence continues at coordinate 1,022,253 of JAUMJK010000613.1, read as the reverse complement.
ATGTCAGGGGTCTTTAGAATTGTCCTGAGGGTCTCTAGAATTCTCTGGGGGTATTTTGAAGAGTCCTGGGGTTCTCTAGAAGGGTCTGGGGGCCTTTAGATGGTCCTAGGGGTCTCTGGAATGGCCCGGGGCCCTTTAGAATGGACCTGGGTGTCTCTAGAAGTGTCTGGGGACTTTTTGAAGGGCTCTGGGGTGCTCTAGAAGGGTCTTTGCATCTTTAGAAGGATCCTGAGGGTCTCTTGAATGCTCTGTAGACGGTTTTGAAGAGTCCTGGGGTGCTCTAGAATGGTCTATGGGCCTTCGGATGGTCTTGGGGTTCCCTGGAATGGCCTGTGGGCCATTTTAACAGTCCTGGATGTCTCTAGACGGGTCTAAGGGGCTTTAGAATGGTTCTGCAGGGCTCTTGAAGGGTCTTGACATCTTTAGAAGGGTCCTGAGTGTGTCTAGAATGGTCTGCGGGCCTTTAGAAGATTCCTGTGGTCTCTAGAAGTGTCTGGGGACCCTAACCCTAGCCCGAATACCTAACCCTAACCCTAAACCTAAACTTAACCCTAATCTTAAGCCTAACCCTAACACTAACTCTAACACAAACCCCTAAACATAAACATTACCCTTACCCTTACCAAAACCCTAACACAACCCTAACCATAACCCTAGCAGCTAAACAAACCCTAGCCCTAATCTTAATCACAAATCTTACCCTAACATAAATTCCAGGTCCTGGGGGTCTCTAGAAAGGTCAGGGGGTCTTTAGAATGGTCCTGAGGGTGTCTAGAAATCTCTGGGGGCTTTTTGAAGAGTCCTGGGGTGCTCTAGAAGGCTCTGGGGGCCTTTAGATGGTCCTGGGGGTCTCTGGAATGGCCCGGGGTCCTTTAGAATGGACCTGGGTTTCTCTAGAAGGGTCTGGGGGCCTTTAGAAGGGCTCTGGGCTGTTCTAGAAGGGTCTTTGCGTCTTTAGAAGGGTCCTGAGGGTCTCTAGAATGCTCTGGGGGCAGTTTGAAGAGTCCTGGGGTACTCTAGAAGGGTCTGGGGACCTTTGGATGGTCCTGGGGTTCTCTGGAATTGCCTGTGTGCTTTTCAAAGGGTCCTGGGTGTCTCTAGAGGGGTCTAGAGGGGCCCTATATCCCTGCGCAATATCCACGCAATATCCCCGTGCAATACCCGTGAACAATCCACGCAGTTTCAGCGAAATAGCCAAGCAATATTTCGTGCATTATCCGCGCAATATGCCGCGCAATATCCACGCATAATCTGCACAATATCCGAGCAATATCTGCACCATACCCACGCATATTCCGAGCATTATCCGCGCAATATCCCCACGCAATATCCGCCCATTATCCCGTGCAATATCCGCGCAATATCCCGCACAATATGTGCGCATAATCTGAGCATAATCCTAGCAGAATATGCGCAATATCCCTGCATACTCCACGCAATATCCACGCAATATCCACGCAATAACCCCGCGCAATATCCGCGCAATATACCCTCGCAATATCCGCGAGGATAATCTGCGCATTATCGATGCAATATCCGCGCGTTATCCCCGCAGAATATGCCCGCGCAATATCCACGCAATATTTCCACATAATCCGTGCAATATCCAAACAATATCCTCGCGCAATATCCGAATGATATTCCCGCGCAATATCCTCGCGAAATAGCCCCGCGCAATATCCGCGTATAATCCGCGCAATACTCCAGCATTATCCGCGCATAATCTGCACAATATCCACGCAATATCCATGCTGATAATCCGCGCATTATTTAGATTTTCCCAGACTGGAGTATGCCACAGAGCAGAGAGCTGTGACAAAGGCCAAATGATGTCTAAGAGCGGAGAGCATCACATCAATTTGTCCTTTTTTTGGTAATACTAGTTTACACTAATATCTCAGGAAACTAAGCCCAGAAGAAGATAATTTTGCTTTTAGATGTTAGGTCCTTTTGCATTAACTGTCTTGTGAATGTATTATGCGAGGTATGGGAATTACTCCAGCATTAGAGAGAGCCAAACAATGAAATACTTTGCAGCTGTCATTTGATTGCATTGTCATGAGAGTGATCACTGAAGTGGGTTTAAAAGGAGCTATTATAGCACATATTGAAAAATCAATACAAATGTTAGTTGTCTTGCAACATTGTGCTTTGGGATTACAATAGCTGGGAACAGTTGAAGTCAGTGCACTTTATGAAAATGGAGTTTATGCAGTACAAAATGTGATAGCAGAATTTGCTGTGAAATGGGAGGTTTGTTTACACTGGATGTATTGAGAAGCTGAGCTCTATTTTAATTTTCATCAGTGCAGAAACAAGAAAGAAACCACAACTAAGTGGGAGGAGGAAATAAGAGAGAAATGAATCTATTTGCTCTAATGTATCAGCCACAAGATACTTTCTTTACTAAACTGTAATCATCAATGTCTAGAGCAGAAGTAAAATGGAGTGGTTTTTATGGATTGTTATGGGAAATTACCTCGGCTGGTGGAAAATCTGTTAGAGTTTATGGGACCAGCAAAGGAGAAAACCCACTTTAACCCTCAGTGTAGGCTGAATTGTTGTGGTTTGCTGGTAAAGCACCCAGTAGTGTTCCTTTACCCATCGATTAGAAATAGAACGTAGAATTCAAGAAAGAAGATACCCATAGAAGTCCAAAATGTCATGTAGAGTCATTTTTGAGAGGAAAAAACCCCACTCTGTTTTAAAAGAAAAGCTAATCATAGGCCATTAATTTTTCTGATGCCTCTCCCATTTTGGCTTTCTGTCATTTAACACTGTTTTGATTGGCAACTTTTGCCAATTATTTTTTCCCTGAATAATATATGCTGCAAATCTGTTTTCATCATTTATAGGCATCTTTTTTATAGAAAGAAAACTACAGGCCTATCTTCATTTACTTTATAGTCTTTGAGCAGTACTGGAATAGGAAATGTGGAGTCAATCAGTGCAAATGAGACTCAAGCTGTATGTTTGAAAAGCAATGAGCAACTAAAGAAGGGGAGAGCTTATTATTAGTCTTTGTGACACGATCCTCAGAGGTGCTGGGCGATCTTGGTTCTCATCAGCTTCAAAGAGAATTCAGTTTTCAATATTTTCTTGCAGAATTGGGGGTGCAGAAATGAGAGGCAGATGATAATGAGCTGGTAGGATGACGAAATGCTGTATGTGATAAAGTGTTTCTGGTACAATTTTTAGTATGTTATGGGTTGTGCAGTGACAAAAAATGGCATAAGGCGGCAGTAAGAGATTGCAAAATGTAGTGGCTTGGAGTGACATTCTAGTGAATCAACCCACTGGCTTGCCATAAACATGATTGTATAACAAGTGACAAAATGGGGGTTTCTGAGCTCTATCTAGGCATTGGTTTCTAATTTTGTTTTTCTTTTCATCAGAGGAAAATCTCCAATTTATTTGACATTTATGCTTTCTTATCTAAGTGTCTGAAAATGGAATAGTATTTTGCACCACATTGCCATCTGCATGAAAGCACTTGAAATTCACTGTTCATACTTCTTTATCCATGCTGTATGAAAATGGCTCCAGATCTAGCATCATATTAAATATGGCATCATGTCCTGATAAGAATGAAGTCGGGCTAAACAACCATGCCAGTAATGCCTATGCAGACTCACAGCCTTCCTAGTGGGACATGGGCAGGATGAACAAGTAAAACTGCAGTGCCTGTTAAGTACCAAGGGGTTTTTAAGATCATGCACTGCTACACTCCAGTGTAGAGATCAGGTTGTTTCAGGCCTAGACCCTGTCTAACCAAAGAACTGGGTCTGTGCTTGGCAACAGGAGAGTAGAGCCAGTGAACCCTGGAGAGAGTTTTATTAGGTACTCTAGTAAAAAGTGTAGGGTCTTCTGGTAACCTTTTGGTCCAGGCTTATGACTTGGAGGTACAAGAATGTGAATATACTTTTTGTGATAAGTATATGAAAAGAAGCTAGAGAAAAAAGTAGGGCTGGTTGCCTAGGGAAGTCATGGATACCCCATCCCTGGAGGTGTTTGGGGCCAGGCTAGATGGGGCTTTGAGCAGCCTTGTCTGATGGAAGGTGTTCCTGCCTGTGTCAGGGGGATTGGAAGTAGATGATCTTTAAGGTCCTTTCCAACCCAAACCATTCTATGATTCCATGATTTCTGGAAACCATTTCCAGTAGGAGCTCTCCAACTTAAGCATTACAAAAAAAATGACCATATGAATTAGTTGCAAAATATAGGTGTGTAATTTTGCAGTTTCAGTGTTAAGGTCTGTGTTGAAGTTTTCAGTAATGACTTTACATTAGTATTTAAAGCTATGTTCTATAGCCTCGGTGTATGCTTTGTGCTCCTCTCAAACAAAGACTCAGACTGAATCCTTTGCAGTGGAAATAATGATAGCATTTTAAATAGTGCCTATCATCCTTAGATCTGAAAATGCTTTATAAATGCACATATTATTTACTGAAAAGGGCTTTATACAATCCAATGAAGTAAAATTAGCATAAAACAACAATGAGCAATAAGCCTTTTCCAAAATGGCTAGCAATGTATTGACTAAGCTCTGTTTTATTAGGGAAAGGTAGAAGTGGAATGAATTTTTGTGTTTACCGAAGTTCATGATGAATTTCAGTCAAAAAATGGATTCTTTTCAGCATCTGCATTAATGTAATTGCTAGGGAGCTATGTGGTTATGTGTGATTTTCAACTGTTATCTATACCAGAGTTCAAAATACAAAACTGGCGTTTAGCAAGATGATGTGGATATTTCCTGCTCCCTGAAGGCCTTGGTTTGTAAGCCAGGAGGTAGATTACAATGCAACATGAGTATTTTTTTTTTAAGTGGAAGACCTTGTTTCACTGTAGTTTGTATGTATCTGATTCCCTCCCCTCAAGATTTTAATATTTCAGGAAATAAACCCCAAAAGTCAATTGATTCAGCATTTTTTTAATGGTGATGTTTCTGGGAAAGTCAAGTAAGCATTTTATTGTAGGTCTTTTCAGTACAGCATTTGATCATAAGTGGCATATGCAGCTTCTCTGCATTGTAGACCATGATGCAGCATTTGTCAGCTCTATATCAGTATTGCAAATCATGCATATGGCTGTAGTAAGCATCATCCATTGCCGTGCCTTGAGGGAACACTAGTGACAATCCACAAAGTATAAATATGGATTATTCTCCTTCCAGTGATACAAGAGTGCTTCAGCTTCTAGGTGCTTAGCATTGCAGTGATAAGTATTGCTTGTATGGTCTGTTATCTAAAAATCCATTTATCATTTTTTGTGATGGAATCTGAAACTGGCCAGAGCTCTGCTATGGATCTACTGAGATCTTTCTGTATAGTGAATATCACTGAAGGACAAAAGGACTTTTAAACTAAAACAAATAGTTTTTTGAGAATAGAACTAGCATAAATGAAGACAAGACAGTTAAAACAACCTTAAAATGACCTTATTCAAGTAAGGGCTGGGTGATGAAGGGATTAAGAGCAGCCTGGCTAGGAAGGACTTGGGTGCCTTGGTGAACATGAGCTGGCAATGTGCACTCACATCCCAAAAGGTCAACCATGTCCAGGGCTGCAACAGAAGAAGTGTGGCCAGCAAGTCAAGGGAGGCGATTCTCTTCTCCGGTGAGACCCCACCTGGAGTACTGCAGCCAGCTCTGCAGTTCAGCCTGGAGAAGACAAGGCTTACAGAAGCCTTTCAGTAGTTAAGCAGAAGTTAAGAAAGATGGGGACAAACTTCTCAGCAGGGCCTGTCACAACAGGACAAGGAATAATGGTTTTAAACTAAAACAGAGTAGGTTTAGACTAGATACAAGGAAGAAATTTGTTATTACGAGGATGGTGCAAGACAGGAACAGGTTGCCCAGAGACATGATAGATGCCCCATCCTTGGAAACATTCATGGTCAGGTTGGAGCAACCTCATCTATTTAAAGATGTTCAGGTTTATTGCGGGGCAGTTGGACTAGATGACCTTTAAAATGTCCCTGTAAACCTGAACTATTCTATGATGATTCTAAAGCATACCAGAATTGCTTCTTCAGGTAGTCAACTGGTATTCCAATATACTTACATCATCACTCCTATTCATGTTCTCTTCAAAGTCTTTAATTCCCATAATTCCTTTAAGGCACATAGCTTGGCAACCAACAAAACCTACTTGGCAATCAAAGAAAAGTTCACCTTTCATAAGGACCTAGTGAGGGAAAATAAATGGTATTTTAAGAATTCTACTGCATGAGAAACAGAAAAGATGGAGAAGGGTGAATTACGTCTACTGTTTTATATTTAGAGCTTTATTGAAGGGAAGTTAACCAAATAGGGCACTAGAAAAAAGGGGATTACTTTAGACTTTGATCACTATAGTACTAAAAATGTAGAGAATTTCCTTCAATGTGATTATTTTAATAACAAGATCCAGTATAGCAGGATATGAACACTAAGTAATGAAATGGAATTTTGAAATTATTTCTACAGTGTTTATAATGAAGCAAGAAAAAAACTGTCAATGGAAAATTACCTCAACTGTGGTTCCTTCTTGTTCCCAGCATACAACTTCTTTGGATTTTACTTTCTGAGGGCTGTAATAACTGCTTTCGGCTTGCATTTCAGTAAGCTATGAAACAACAGGATAAATACCTTATACAACTCAGTATTAGTACTAAGCAGCAGTAATATTATTATATAGAACCAATGAACACAAATTAAATTATGGGCTACAATTTATTAACAAGCAGGAAACAGGTGCAGCTTAACAGCTGTAACACATTATCCATATTAAAACATCTCATTTTCAACTTCTGGTTGAAATATGCCATAAAGTTTTAAATCCACTATAGCATTTTTACTTTGCTTATCTAAAGAGAAAGTACGTGAAAAGATAGAACAGATTCACAGCTGCATGAGTATCAAATTAGTTTATAAATTGCTGTAAAAATCCATAAATGTAATATTTATTCTTCCCAGCAAATAATTAAACAGCATGATAATATTAAGGAAACATTTTGGTCACAACTACACTCATTTTCATTTCTTGTCACGGCAGTTGGGAGCAGCATGCCTTTATATTTCTTGCATGATTCCAATATAAAAGTGACAGAACACATACACTTGGGTTAAAAGTAAATAACCTGTAGATAAGAAATAGTAGAAGAGGGCCACAAAATGATGAAGGTGTTGTTTTAGATTTAAAAAAATACCAAAGTTTATGTTGAGCATGTCAAATAGTTCAAGTTCCAATGTTTTTATATAAAAACATCCACAAGCTCTCATTATTTTCAATAACGGACACACATGGATGTTGTTTTAAATCAATAGTTTGTAATCCAAATATCAAGAAAATTGGGTAAAAACACTGATCACCATTCAGCTGCGTGCAATTATTGTAGAGGAAAAGCAATTAATTGATTAAAAGAACTCAGACAAGAATCATTTTCACCATTATCAGAAAACACTACATATAATTTGGCATGATTTTTAGCTGAAATGATATCAACTGTTCAGAATGCTAATGCAGAAACTTGACCTTATTTTATAACCAAAATATGACCCATGAATTAATTCCATACATTCTTTGCATGCAAGAAGAACAATGAATTCTATTTTCCTACTGTCATCATATTAGATCATACATCACTTCACATTTTAAGTCTACAGAATGTAAGATGTCATATTTAAAGTAGTTTTTATCACCTCCTGATACAAAATGTGTAAGCCTGCCAACGAAATGCTGGGAAAGCCCAATCCAGCAAATCTTGTTCAAAAAAATGTTTATATTATTTTTATTTAATTTTCTCAAGTAAGGAAAGAAAATTGTTACTGCACAACAAAGTGCAAATGAAAGAAAATGCTGAGCCGTGATAAATGAGAAATTTAAGGTTTGGTTATTTGGTCATTTTATTAAGTGGCTTCTCAGGGATTTAATCAAAGGAGATAGAAAAAATATTCCACTATTTATTTTAGCCTGGTTCTGTTGGGGTTTTCACTTTGTTTTTAAATGAAAGCCAAAGCAGATTGACACAAAAGAACATAACAGAATTTCTGTTGATGTTTTATGTCCTCAAATTTTGCAACCAAATTTGCCAAGAAACTGAAAGCTTACAACATAAACCTCCCCGCAGAATCTCTGAGACTCTCCAAGTCGCTTATCTCATCCTTTGCTGCTAAGCAGCTAAATGCTCTACTACGTCACCAAATAAAAACAGCTAAGAGGAAGTAGCCACAAAGCCACTCAAAACATTGTCTTGCTCACAGATGACAAGCAGGCAGAGAAGAGACATGGAGTTACTGATGGTGTTGAGGATATAATCAGGCACAAACATTATGAAGGCTAGAAAAGAACTGTAGTTTATCTGAAAGCCATAGAAGTCAACCATAGTTATTTCTCTGTTGATACAAATATAATTAGTGCCTATTTCAAAGTATTTCTGGCCTTGATTTTATACAAGCTTAGCTGTAAAACCAAGAGCCATTTCCTACTATAGTTATGCAAGTAGAATTTCTTGCACATAGACTGGCATATTTAAAAAGTAATTTGCTAATTCAGCACCTTAATTTCTAATTTCCGTCAGTATATCTCAAGATCTTCCTCAGACTCTCCAAATTCTTTTCCACAAGCTTACAAAAGGAATAGAGAAAAGCTCAGCAGCTATTTTGAGACTTCTTTACAGAAAATACTCCAATCTTTCTCTACATACATAATTTATAGCTCAGACTATGTGTGTAATTTAACCTTTGTTTCTTTAATTCGGTTCAAATCATGGAAAATAAACTGAACATTATCAATTCAAATTCATATTTGCACATATTACAGTTAAAAAAAGAAAACAAATTCCTCCAGTACACAAGCTATATGAAGCTAAAGCTTTTTTAATTACGTATATCTATATAAGCATTAGATGAATACCCCAAGAACATTCACAGAAAGCCTTTTAAGTTTTCTCTTCAAAAATACCAAACTAAGTAAACGACGTAGTTTTGCTTTAAGACAAAAAAAGAATTCAAACTCCTATCTACAATGGCAAAGCCACTTCACATCGCAGATGGGGGCAAATGTTTTAGCAGAGCCTGTTGTGACAGGATAAGGGGTAATGGTTTTAAACTAACAGAGGGAAAGTTAGATACAAGGAAGAAATTTCTTATGATGGTGGTGCAACGCTGGAATAGGTTGCACAGAAAAGTAGTAAATGCCCCATCCCTTAAAAAAATTCAAGGTGAGGTTGGAGAGGGCTGTGAACAACCTGCTCTAGCTTCATGAAAATGTCCCTGCTCTCTCTGCTGGGAGGCTGGACTAGATGACCTTCAAAAGTCACTTCCAACCCAACTGGTTCTATGGTGCAAGAGGACCTTTCAACATTAACGCTTAGCTTTTCATGGATGTAACATTCCCTATCTCAAATCAACCAGTAAACAACCACTCAGACAACCTTCACACACTTTCTCAACAAGTCAAATGAATCCTATGACACAAAGGAATACTTACCTTAAAAGTCACTGTAGCCTTTGTACAGTAAAACCCAACTGAAATAACAGGATCCTTGACGGACTGAGATTTCTGCTGGTGTGGCATCATTCCATCATCAATTCCACTAGAATCATTCTCTTCATCGTAACTCACAATAGCAGGAACAAAAGACCATGCCCAAGAAATCCAGCCTTGCTGCTGGTCATCTTCTTAATGTAAATAAGGATCTTGATTAATATACTGTGCTGGATATTGCATTGCTGAGCTTGATTCTTCTTCTGTGCCTTTTAAAACAAAAACTAAGTCAAATTTCAAATCAACCATGCTAGAAAATTTATTTACTATACTCAAAAGTACAGTATGGGAAATAAATCTAGGACAATATTCCACGTATCACTGACTGATATTTAATTTCTAATGAGAGAAAGTAAATAGAAATTTAAATTTGTGAATATAATTTTCTAAATACTCTTTTAATTTATTAACACTTTCCCTAAAAATAAAGAATCTTTACAATAGTGTTTATTGAACATTTGCAATGAGACCAGAATTTGTCATCTAAACCACATGCTTTTAAGACTTTTCCAGCTTTGCAGATACTGAAAGATAAAGGATTATCTAGACTGAAAAAAAGCTGGAATGCCACTTCTGGGTTAGAAAGTCTAACTGGTCTTCTATGAGAGAAATACAAGAGAGCATACGGAACAAAACAAAGATTTCTTCCAAGATACAAGTCTAAGATTCAAGATCCAAATGAGTAATGCTGTGCATGCAGAAACAGCACAACTAGCTTAACCTTTCTGGCTTCACCACCACCACTCTTACAGGACTCCTCAGGGGTATTAACTACTTCAGAGTTTACCACACGTAACACAAGATGCAGAACCTCTCCCACAGGGGTAAAATACTGAATGTATTTTAAAAAAACCCACAATAAGCATATTCCATTTCTATTTATTATTTTTAAACTCATAGGACTCACAATTTTTTAAGATTTCAGTCCTTGATCTAATTAGCCTTTAGTCTTTCAGTCCAGATATATACACACTTGCACAATGGGAGAAAGTATAAAAAAAAAAGTCAAAGGAAATCTCTGTGTATGCCTGGAGGCAAGGACACCTCTCTCTCAAGAGCAAAGCAAGTTTCCCTCCTGCTCTTTTTACAAGAGTGCCAGAGATCAGATTTCAATCCAAATGTAAATCTTGAAACAGAGGACATACAGAAGTTTATATATACAGTTTTGGGATGGCCAAGAGACAGAACTGTCAGATGTAGAAGGAAAAAGAACTACGACAGAACATGATTCGAGTAGTTTCACCTAGACTGCTGTTGGCAAGCACAGAAGACACAGAGGAAAGTCTGCCAAAAGAGAAAAACACTCGAGGTATAGGACCTGGATCATACATAACATCTGGTCTATGTAGCCATGAAATACTGCAATATTGCCATCATTTAGCATACCTCTGCTGCAGCATGCGTACACACACAGGCAACAGTAGATGATGCCACATAATTGTTCAGTTACAGTACTTTATTAATATTTTGGAAGCCATTAAAATAAGACAGAACATCTAGACTAAAATGGTGATACCTACACACTGTCAGAAGATAGAAAAGGACCTATACATGCAAATACACCTACACATCTTCCATCGCTAAATCAAAACCACTACAAGCACCATGTAATCAACAGTCAAACTTTAGAACGAATGCAAATCAGCCTAGTAAGCAACCCACACCATCCGCTAAACACTTCAAACTATAAATATAATGTAAATTCCTTAACAATAAGTAATGTATGAAGGGGAGTATCTACTTTGAAAAAACAAAGCCTCTTTGGTTTTCACTAAAGTAAGTACTGCATCAACTCAAAAAAATACTGGACAGTTAAATATAATTATAAACCCCCTATATTTTACATAAATGCATTTGCAAAAGGACAAAATGTTCCTACTCATCAGGTTTCTAAATCCACTCTTGCTATCTGCCAACAGCTGAGATCATACTGGAACAATCTTGCTTCATAGCGTGGGACAACGATTCCAGTTAAATATATTTTATATTTATAACAAGATTACAGCATGCTGCGTCTCACTGTTTCCTTGTTCAATTCACATTTGATCTTCAGAAATTCACTATCCTTTCTTTTAGAGGTAAGTATCTCAAAGAATTTAAATATCTGGGAACTGGTATAAGTCTGGAATTAACCCAGCAAAAGCTACTTCATATTTATTTATTTTTCTGCTTGTATTAGTTTTCAGCCAGGTAAGGCTGATCTAGCTTAGCTTGTGGCTACATAAATACAGGGGCTGGCACTATGGGAAGAGGGAAGGAATGTATCACCCTGTTGGCAGGAGCATAAATTTTCATCTGGTTGAATCAACCACAAAACTGCATAAATGAAATAGTAAGTACATCAAGAACATAGCTGTAGATGTTCATTCTTGTACCACTAAGTAATTTAGATACTAAAATTCATTTCCCCATCTGTATTTTATCCCATATAAGGCAAAGAAGCTATTCCAAACTCACAGATAAGAAGTTATCGTTACTTACGAATACAAAACTTGCAGAACAAATAATGTTTAAAAAAGAGTAAATTGCAAGGAACAAGTTAACTGGCTGATAACAGTAGTTTTGGTGCTGACCTTGAGAATGCAACTGCCCTTAAATTTGTTCTTGCACTCAAATGTAGTAACACACATGCTTTCACGGTAATATTTTCTGTATGATGCACTTTGCATATATTTATTACCTAAGGAATACACAGAAATTACTAACAAACAGAACAAAATTTAAATGTTTGTGAAAGTTCCCTCCCAATATGTTTATACTATTCACCGTTTGTGTCTCCAAACTGAATTATATTTACAAAAAGATGTTCACTTTGAATCTAGAGCCAAGACAGATATTAAACTGGAAGATAAGTCCTAATATTAACCATGCTAGTACCTTAAATCTTTGATCTTAACTGGTTTCACTTCACAATACATATATTAAATATCAGCTGAAGGTCTATAACGTATACATTACATTGGCACAGCAATACCCACGAAGGAGACTGGGCATAACTGGAAATGTTGGAAACACTAACACCTCAGAAACTAAAATGTTACATACTAAACTCTCTAGTCTGAAAGGTATTCCACATCTCCTATTAAAAGTGAACATAGCCCCAACACTTTCTAGGTGAAAATCTGATAACATCACAGTTGTAGCATGAATTTAGTATTACAACAGTCGCATACTCAATTGACAGCACACATTTAAAAGGCATCACACATTTTGTGCAAGGCGACCCACTACAGTGATTCAGGTAGTCAGATATCAATACTGAAAAATACTAAGACAAAGATTACTTATTTCTGCATTGAGATCACCTTTTTATGCTCAGACCTACAGATCCTAATAGACCAGAACACACTCCCAGCTTAATGTAAATCAGAGCAAGAAATAAGCCCTTTTTACTGCCAAGCAGTACAGTCCACTGGATATCGAAAGCGACTAACATACAAAGGCTTCAGGTTCAAATCCAGAGAAGCCACTTCTTCATGGTTTGTACCTCCACCCATTAAACAAATTTCCCCAAGCTTCTACTTTTAGTCTACTTGTCTTGTCTCACTGCAAATTGAAACTACCCTAGTGAAGGACTGATGGGTAAGGACGAAAAGAATCATTTTCCAAATTTGTTAAGGAAATTCCAAATAAAGAACGATGCCACTACAATTCTGAAGTACTGAAATAATACCAATAATTATTTTAAAGTGTCCCCATGATACTACTTGAGGTTGCTAATCAATTATTTTAAAATTCCAATGATTTAAACAATATTTCACAGAATCACAGAACAACCAGGTTGGAAGAGACCCATCGGATCTTCTAGTCAAACCATTCCTATCTAACACTAAACCAAGTCCCTCAAGACCTCATCCACCCGTGCCTTAAACACCTTCAGGGAAGGTGAATCAACCACCTCCCTGGGCAGCCTATTCCAATGCCCAATGACCCTCTGTGGGAAAAACTTCCTCCTAATCTCCAGCCTAAATCTACCCTGGCAGAGCTTGAGGCCATTCCCTCTCATCCTGTCCCCTGTCACTTGGGAGAAGAGCCCAGCTCCCTCCTCTCCACAACCTCCTTTCAGGTAGTTGTAGAGAGTAATGAGGTCTCCTCTCAGCCTCCTCTTCTCCAGGCTAAACAACCCCAGCTCTCTCAGCCGCTCCTCATAGGGTCTGTTCTCCAGCAACAGACCCTATAAGTCTCTCTCAACATCAATAAAATTAGAAGCAGATGTATGAGTTAAAGGGTGAGCTCCAAAACAAGCAACAGTGATTTCTAAACACCAGAACAAGGACAAAAGGTAGGAAATCTGTTTTCTGTTTTAATAGCAAAGGAAACTAAATAGAGTGATATCAGAACAAAAGGACAAGTGCCTCTGGGCTGAGGTACAAATCAAAAGACAACTAATCTCAAAGTGCAAGTACCCAACAGGGAGAGAAAGGTGGTACTACTCTAACTATGCCAATCCAAAAAGTGGGTTTGTTTCATATTCTGCAGACAAGTTCAAGCAGATCAACTATAATACAAACTTACTTCACTGGAAGTATTAAAAAAAAAACTTGCTTGCATGCCACCACCTACATTAAGCTACTTATAAAATCAGCAATGTTTACATTTCTATGTAACTAGTAAAATACATGACTCGTATCTTTCAAAGATTTAATCACATTTTTGGAGGTCTCTACTGAAAAATATTAATGCTTTTCAAGAAAAAACAAAAAGCCAAAACAACATAAAAAGTATGTTTTAGAGGCATTCAGAAAAACAGTTCTCTACAAAAAAGTTAAAGCTCCCAAAACAATAAACACATTTCATATAAACTGACTTAACCTACTCAGGTTAGAAACTACACAATTTAAGAAGACTTAATCTTTACTCATTTTTTTAATCTGCTATTCACTTTAACTGCTGCTCATTTAACTGATATTAACAGATGCAAGCAACTCTAGATGCCTAAAACATGCATACCAAAGTAATGAAAACTGACCATCTCTGTGCAAGTAGCTTGCTAAACATCCCTGGCACATGGGAACTCAGCAACCAGTTACAATGCACTATTACAGATGCCTACAAAGTTACTTGCTGTCTGGCTTGGCCACCCAACAATTACCATCTGGTTTGTGGTCTGAAGGAGACAGATCTGTCAAATAGGTATGATCAAGTAATTAAGTACAATGACAATGTTTCAAGTGCAGTGTAACTGAACAAAAATTAGAGATTTCCTCTGTGGTAGATCTTGTTATTGCAACCTTCTAATTTCTGACCCTTCTTGATAACTCTTGTACAAATCAGTACAAAGTTACGTGATAATATTTCTTTCTTAGATGGCTATTCTATGAAAACTAGGAAGTCATACTTAGAGTTGCTCAAAAAAAGAATGCAAATGAGATTTACTGACAACAATTGCAATTCAGCCCTCCTGAGGACACACGTTAAAAATCAGGGTGACAAGAGATGCATTGCTGTTGGTTTTATTCACACTTGGGCACAAGAATACCAAATTACATTCAGAATACAGAAAAGACAAGGCACTTGTAGGCAGATGCCTTCTGTTTTAACCATAATCTTAGCTTAAACAACATTTCTGTTTCACCATCTGTCCTCTCACCCTAACCAAAAGATACCAAAACCTCCACAGTTCTCCTATCCAGCTTCCTTCCCCTTCCACAGTTACAGCTGTTCATCCCAGACTTCTCATGTGGGGACCCACCTAATTTTTGTCTTCAGTTCTTAGATCTTTTCACCTGAAATTCACTGCCTACCAGTTCCAGCTGCTGCATTTTGATTCATATTACTTGTCTATTGTTTTAATGCCTTTCCTACATTCAAATAGCCCTACTCACCTTAGTAGTTCCAGAATCCATCTACAAAGTTGAAGCAACTATAAGAAACCTGTACAGGTTGGATTGATGGGTTGATGCCAAGTGCATGAGATTCAACAAGGCAAAGTGCTGGGTCCTGCACTTAAGTCAAAACCACCATATGAAATGCTACAGAATTGGGGACAAATGGCTAGAAAGCTGCCAGTTGGAAAAGGATCTGGGGGTGTTGGTTAACAGGTGGCTGAACATGAGCCAGCAGTGTGCCCAAGTAGCCAAGAAGGCCAACAGCATCCTGGCTTGTATCAGAAATGGTGTTGTCAGCAGGAGCAGGGAAGTGATTGTCTACTTGCATTCTACTCTAGTGAGGCTGCACCTTGAATACTCTGTTCAGCTTTGGGCTCCTCACTACAAAAGGAGCTGCTGAAGACTGCTCAGAAAAGGGCAACGAAGCTGGTGTAGAGTTCAAAGCACAAGTCTTATGAGAAGCAGCTGAGGGAAATGGGGTTGCCCAGCCTGGAAAAGAGAAAGGTGATCTTACCACTCTCTACAACCACGTGAAAGGACGTTGTAGCAAGGCAGCTGTTAGTCTCTTTTCCCATGTGGCAAGTGACAGAATGACAGGAAATGGACTTAAGTTGTGCCAAGGGAGGTTTAGATTGTATATGAGGAAAAATTTCTTCACCGAAAGGGTTGTTAAGCATCAGAATAGGCTGCCCATGGAAGAGGAGGAGTTACCACCCTTGAAGGCACTTAGATGATGCTTAGATGTGGTGCTGAGGTACACATTTAGTAGTGAATTTGGCAGTGTTCAGTTTAGAGTTGAACTTGATGATCTTAAAGGTCTTTCCAACTGAAATGGTTCTGTGAGACTAAAAAGATGTTACAGCACTGCACGCTTAATCCAATGAACTGGTCTAACACATTACAGGCTCCTGAAATACTTTGCAATGACTAGCCCCAGCCACTTATATTTGTGAAAAGCAAATGTGTTAAAGTTTTTAACACTCCTTTTAAAAAAGTAAAAAATTGTATTTACCTGTGATATTTCCATCTTTAGGATGGGATATCAAATCTTCACTTTCCCCATCTTTGAAGTTACCTATTTCCCCATAATAAAGAGCAATCCCAAGCTGCATTATACGTATAAACATAGGAAGCTGCTGATCAGATATTGAAAGTTTCAAACTTTCAACTAATGTGTGAATCTGTAACATAAAAGAGAATAAAGGCAAATATTAACAAAGCTATGTCATCTTAAAAGCAAACTTTTTGACCATGCAACACAAGACTAATTAGCTACGTTCATTCTAACTTCTAATAACAAAAGGTGCAATGCAAGGCAAAGGGCTGCAAACTATGATTGTCTCAAACATCTCTCTTTGGGTTAGAGCAAAACAGACCTTCAGCTTGACAAGTCAAATGTAGTGCATTTTGTATAAAGATAATTTTTTCTACAGTTGTTGCTGAAGGGATTTCTAAAACATAAGCCCAACCGGTTCAACTTTTATTTTAAATAGTTTCATAAAAATCTCTGCAAGGAGAATAAAGACTCCTCATTTTGATTCTTTCCCACTCCTAGCACTGTTTCAACTGGGGACAAAAGGATTTGTTCCAAAGTGAAGAAAATCAGCTCTCTGGAAATGTCAGTGCTGTTGCAAACAGTGACAGGCAGGACTGCCAATCCCAACGAAAATCAGCTCTTCTGTCTCACGTCACGACAATTTTAACAAAGAAAGCAACAAAATGCTTAAAAAAAAAAAAATCATCATTTTTCACCTGTTTTACTGCCTCCCCCTGTATACTCTTTCAATTCTTAAACTGAAAATATGAACTTAGTGCTCCGAAACATGTGACACTTCTAAACTATATTCTTGAGAAATATCCATCCAAATGGAACGTTCTGCAGGGCATATACCTGAATATTATTTTTTATTAAAACTTGGGAAAAGCCTAGTATAAAGTCTGTGTCATAAATTAAAGCCATTCTCAACTACATAAATGACCACCTCTAGTATTTGTTGGGAGAGGCAGGCAGGTAAGACAAACCTTACATGGATGACTACCTAGAATAGAGAATAAAAGGTAGTTTAGTCTCTCCACCAATTCAGCATTTTGCTTCCATAGTGCAAAATGTAAACAGGTCACATAATGTCAAATGTCTACAAGTAATATTATACCCTGCTAGCTAGGAACTGAGTCTGGCTTGCTAATCTGTTTTACATGGCTTGCTACATGTGTTAATACACTAAAGTTTGTTGTTTATGAGAGCTGGAACTACACTTGAAACAAAAACGTAAGTAAAAAAATCCTTTCCACCTAACTGCAGGCATATTTAAGTATAAAGCATTTTTCTTGAACAGATTATTAGCAGGTATTTGTTATCATTATTGCTTTCTTTTTAAAAAATTCAGGGGAAGCAGCAAATAAAGAGCATTACTTCCCAACTTACATGCTATTACTGCACATAGACTAACTGCACCACATGAACAAAACATCATAAAAAAAACCTTTAGCAAAAAATAAAAGCATTAACTTTTTTTTTTTTTAATTTCAAAGTATATTTTAAGAACCTCAGAAGCTCATAAACTTCTAAGTGAATGCCGAAAAGATATTCTGGATACGTACTTTAATAACGGACGGCATTTTGGAGTTGAGGTTGTCGTAAGTAAAATGCAGACGAGTCCTGAAAGAGCATTTGTACAGCAGAGGTTCCTGGTAAAATTCAATTTTACCACTAGCGTTTCTCTTATCAAGACACACTGTGCAGTCAGAAAAGTTGATCACCTTTCTCAGTACCAGATCTGTGGTTTTTTAAAAGAAATATACAAGTTAAAACACATATATGTTGCATAAGAAAAGTTATGGATACATGTTCTTAACTAGGCTAAAAGAAGGCAGTTGTCTGGAAATAATTTAAATTAACTGCAAGGTATTTGCTTATATGACTAAAGATCATAATTTAAATCATCACAGACTTTCAGCTGATTACTCAGAAAATGAAGATGACTTGGTTACACCCAATTCAATTTTTCATCCCTTCACTGTACCTTATATCTGTTTATAAAATAAGTACTGTTTCATAAGCGAGCATAAGATGAGTAAACATTATTTTCATTATTCTCCCAGAAAGAATCTTGCATATTCTTCCCAACGCTTCCTTTTGAATCTTCCAAAGCAAACAAGAGTTATTATAGCAAACATATTTTGAAGTTTTGTTGTATTCATTTGAAATAATTTTAGCCAGAACAAAGAAATGGGTGCACTGGTCAGGAAACCATTAACTAAATTCCCCATTCCGCCAGACATCATCTGTGTGATCTTAAAATGCTCTTAAAATTCCACCTCAAACATCAGTAAAAACACCTAGACTTACAGGTGAATGCTGATAATACAAAGACAGACATTCTGATACAAAAGACCAAAACAAAAAAGTTGGGTTTTCAGCCTGAAAATGTGAAGTGGAAAAAAAAAAACAAACCACAAGTCCTGCAATTGGTACACTATGCTCTCTACAGCTCAGTACATTTTCCTACCTCTCTAGCTAGCCTGTTTCGAGAGTTTTAATATCATAACAACTGCATTGTAACACTTCAAGATGCTACTTGCTCATTCACAAAAATAGAAACAATTACTGTAGTATTCACTGCCAGCAACAAGCAAAAATTGAAATGCAATCACAGAAGGATGGCAAGTATAAGCAGACAGGACTACAAAACATGTCATATCATTATCTGTGATCATACAAGTACACCCCAAGAATCAGTCTATATTATTATAACTGGCTCTTCAAAATGAAAAGTCAAGGGGAAAAAAAGGCAGAAAGTATCTTTCCTCTAACATAAAGAGACGTTTTTCTTAAATGGACAAATGTCTATGTGAACTTAAGAGCATCTCCATTTTGATACTTGAAAAACAAGGAAAATAACTACTCACCAGAGATGTCCATAAATGCTCGATCCCAAAACTCATCCACTGTATAGCATTCTGCAGATGTAATATTGACTGAGAGAACAATATCATCCTCCACATATTTTAATATGAGATTGTTGATCACAATGTTGACATTGTTTACAACGTGCCTAATCAAGCTCTGAACATAACCTAGAAGATACAGCAAATTCTTAGGGGTTTCAGAAAAGACATGATGCAAAATTCATCTATTACTGAAGTCAGTAATTCCAAATGGTACCTTTTTTAAAAATGAGAATTGAAACAAACTATCACTGTCCTCTATTTATCAAAAATATCACAGGACTTAAATTTTAACATTCAGTGAAGTTAAGTCAATCAGCATCCAGGAAATGTGATAAACTAAGGGGAAAAATTGTAACTACTAGGTATATAGTGTAAGAGATTAAATTTTGGTAGCAAGAATCAACTTTCAAAATAATTAAGGAAACAGAAGACTGTATTATTTATAGATATAGAATTTTAGTGACTGATTTTACTTGAAAGATGTTTAGAAACAGTTTTGAGAAAAAAAAAAAATCAGTTGCCAGGTTACTTTTCAAGTCTGCACACATTATACCTATCTGTTCCCACACCTAGCTTCTTAAGAGTTAACTAAAAATTAATAAGCCATGTATTTTTTTTTCATTCTAAAAACTAATATATGCACATCAAGCTAATTAAGCCCCCAGTGCAGCATAACAAAATCCATTTCTGTCAACAACCCACATAGTAAGCACCTGCACTGAAGCCTGTTGGGAAGAAAACCATTTAAGTTCCTTGAGACACATTACTAGAAAAGTAATCTTGTCTCTGAATTCCCAGTATGTGGCAAACAGTCACGTTAGACCAATACTGTAAAGGAATACCAGCCACTAAGCACAAGGTATAGGCTGAACATTAGGAAAAAAATTTTCACAGAAGGGTCATCGGGCACTGGCAGAGGCTGCCCAGGGAGGGGGTTGAGTCACCTTCTAAGGGACGGGTGGACAAGGTGCTGAGGTTTAGTGATTGATGGGAATGGTTGGACTTGATGATCCAGTGGGTCTCTTCCAATCTGGTGATTCTATGAAATTAAATACTACCCATATTCATGGTTTATGTATAGTTAAGGTAATTATAGAGCTAACTCATTTACAGAAGCCTTAAAGTTCCTATGTTTTAAAATTTATAACATGGCTCATTCTCTCTAAAAATACACTTAACACATGCTGTAGAGATCTAGTTTAGTAACTACACTGAAAAAAAACGAATTAATGACACCAGTTTAAATCCACAGGCTTCAAGGATAGTTTACCGAAACTTGGAATAACTAAGACTTAGTTTTCAGTTACCATTAGCAAGATATTTTTATTGTGACCAAGTATATTACTACGTTTCAGAATTATTTCAATATTAAAAATCTTAACTGTAAGATACTTATAACATCTCATACCATAACTCAGCTTAATTTTCTTCTATTCTCAAGCATGTATGAACTAGCACCCCCACGTCCTTCTTAGAGAGTAGCCCTGCAGAGAAGGACTTGGGAGTGCCGGTTGATGAGTAGCTTGACATGAGCCAGCAGTGTGTGCTCACAGCCCAGAAGGCCAACCGTGTCCTGGGCTGCATCAAAAGAAGCATGGCCAGCAGGTCAAGAGAGGTAATTCTGCCTCTGTGTTCCTCTTTTGTGAGACCTCATCTGGAGTACTGTGTCCAGTTCTGTAATCCTCAACATAAAGAGGATATGGAGCTATTGGAACAGGTCCAGAGGAGGGCTGTAAAGATGATCAGAGGGCTGGAGCACTTCTTCCCATATGAGGACAAGCTGAGAGAATTGGAGTTGTTCATCCTGGAGAAGAGAAAGCTCCAAGGAGACCTTATAGTAATCTTCCCGTACCTGAAAGGAGCCTACAAGAAAGCTGGGGAGGAACTAGTTATAAAGGTTTGTGGTCATAAGGACAAGGGGGAATGGGTATAAACCAGAGAGGGGCAGATTTAGACTAGACACCTGGAAGAATTTCTTCACCATGAGAGTGGTGAGGCACTGGCACAGGTTGCCCAGGGAAGCTGTGGTTGCCCCATCCCTGGAGGTGTTCAAGGCCAGGTTGGATGAGGTCTTGGGCAGCCTGATCTAGTGGGACGTGTCCCTGCCCACGGCAGGGGTGTTGGAACTAGATGAACTTCAAGGTCCCTTCCAACCTTAACTGTTCTATAATATGTTACTCTTGGGGTAAAGCTAGTTCCAGCAGAGCAGAAACAGCATTTAACATCTCCTGCAACTCCAATAGGACTGTATTTGTGTCAAATTTGTGTCTGGAACACGTTTTAGACCTTATCTAGAGAAAAAAAAAATCCAGAAATCCAGAAATGCAGGGAAAGTCAAAATGTAGACAGCTTACTACTGTCAGATTTCTAAGATTATCTGAATTTACCTTTTTAGCAAATCAATCTAAAAACATTACCAAAAAAATAGGTGGAATAATTTGCTTTCAAGAATTTTCTCACTGACTTCACAAAATGGTAACACATACTTAGTTTATATAAACTCAGAAAACCAGATGTATTATTTCAGTAATTAAGGGGCATAAGAGACCCATATTCATCACTGGAGTGGTGTAAACTTACCCATATATAAATAGAAGCCAGCACAAAGCACTGAGCTGTGCTTTTTAAAGTTCAGTATAAAAACATTTGCAGACTATATACCTAGCAACTACAAAATCATTGCCAGCAATCTAATTATGATTTTAAAGCAAATTACAAATATCATTAAAGAAAGTGAAGCTGTCTCTACACTGGTCCAAAGCTTTTTTTCATTATTTTGCTTTCAAGGGTCTTTCATAGTCAATCTAATCTATATTTCCCTACGGTGGGAAAAACAGCATCATAACAGCAAACGAAAACAGGCAAATTCCACTGACAGTTTACAGCAGTATGCAGGGAAAATGCAACAACACTTTCACCTGTGTCTTTTTGCCTGAATGCACATAAAAGGGAGCAGAACTATAACCTCCAATTGAAACACGGATTTGATAAAACCTTTGCTTCACACTTCTGCAAAGACATTCCCAAAGCAATGGTGTTGTATATATTGGTAAAAGTACAATACAAGTACCAGCATTCTTAACTTCAGCTAAAAGTATACTAAAATTGGAGTCTTGTAAGTAAAGATCAGTCTTTTAAGAAAATTAATTTAAATTTTACTTCTTAGCATTCAAAACAAAGTAATTAAAACATCAGCAAGTTTACCCGTAATACAGTAGGTTTTTTTTTTTAAAAAAAAAAAAAAAGTTTGTTTTAACTACAAGTGGGAGGAAACAGGTGAAGGTTTCCTATTCCCATCATTTTTAAATATAAGAGTACAACTCCATTTGTCACTAAACTCATGTATTACATGACAAACTCACTAAAAATGCCAGAAAATGTTTAGGGATAAATTCTCTCCTGAGATCTCACACAAAATCCATGCTTATGCTTTTTCCAAATTCTCCTTAACCTAGCAGGCTGCACTCTGCAGCAAGATCTACGAATGCTGTTTCAGATCCAATCTTCCAAAATACTATGGCGCTACAGCCCAGAGTAGTTTATTGATTTGACATAATTAATATCATCACACTGATCAGATCTAAATATCTTCAGTTTAGCAGTGCTCTGTGGTTACCAAAGCCACACGTTTAGCTAAGCTCTGCCAAACTCCATCTCTGCGAACACAGCAGAGCTAAAGGACAAATACATCTTTAAACAAATTTCCACAGGACTATGATACCTATATCCTCCAAAGACTAAAACAAATCTAACCAGATGACTCCACATCTTAGAAAAATGTGGGATATGCAAAGTAAAGCTTAGTAAAGCCATAATCTATAGCACAGACACTAAAACCCTTTGGCTTCACTACCAACATTCTCTATGCAGGTGAAGGAGAAATGTGATTATAATGAAGACGGGGATGGTATCTGACAGTCTCACAGAAGCACAAAGTACATGTATGGAATCAAACAGTAATAGCAGAAGGCACTGGATCCGAAAATTTGCTACAGTATTGCAAATATTACATGTGCTATTTCTATGCATTAGTAATTAAGAACCACAGTATACGTATTAAAGACACCATGCAAACCAATTTTTGATGTGCATGTTGCATCTGGATCTGTGGAAAGACCTCTTTTGGTATATATTAACTTCAGATGTCAACATCACAAGTACACCGCCAGCCTTTCACTCAGATTATGTATTTCTGGTAAGTCCACAAATACTATTGATGGAGACAAACTTGAGGAACCAAAATCCTAAAACTGTCACTGGAGGCAATATAACCATCCAATTCTCTGGCAAGCCTTTTGCTTTCTGTTGTTCACAGGTGAGACCCAAATAGCCAAACACTATGGGAACTCGAGCTGAAGCGCTGTCCATGGTAGAACACTGGATGCCTAGAGTCCTACAATTCCAAGCCACCAGATTTTACTGGATCTCAGAGATTTTAGAGAGTCTCCAGATCTGACCCCTCAAGTACCCATTCCAAAGCATGATGACACTCTGTACATCATCTTCCACACACTAAATTCCAGTGTTCCCTTTTGTTTCAAGGCAAATAAAAACAGAAGAAAAACCTAACAACTCTCATGTCTTGAACCCCCTCTAAAATTACATACCCTAAGAAGGCAAATTGCAGTTCAATCAAGTACTCTCCAACTCAAATTATCTGCACAAAACACCACCTCATACTCCAAATTTGTCTGCAAACTCAGAGGTGACAGTAATCAGGTATACAGTTCCTTAGGCATTTTTACGACATAAATACCTCCAAGTGCAACTAAGCAGAATTCCATGTCAGGCCAAAAAAGGAAAAAGTGGTGAGCATCTCTACCAGCAGATACAAGACTCAATAAAAAAATTCCAGAATTATTACTCTCATAAAGAGAAAACCTTACCCTTAAAACTATTATAAGAATCTGAAAACACACAAGAAAAGAACCTAATTTGAACCACCAAGCAGTTATGGAGTACTAGAAAACAGTGATCAGAAGCAGGAGAACCAGAGCATACAGGAGTAAAACTAACACACTACCCCTACAGTAGTAGTGTTTGACACAGCAATCTATCTTGCATTATAAACAAGTTCTGAAAAATTAAGGATTCAACAAAATAGAGGGAAAACACACAAGGATTAAAAACACTTTATTGCAATTTGGTTCTATTTTATAATATTCAGGTATATCACTCACCTTTGTGATTTGTACGTGGACAGAAATATAAGTCTTACTTCGATACTGTGGCCACCTGAATGAAATTTAGCTATTTCCTACCACTCAAATACAACCCAGCTTGTGAAACAATGGATTACCTGGAGGTAAATCAGGGTCAGGAGAAGCAGACTGTTGAACCCGTCGTGGTTTTACTGCTGATTTCATGCTTTCCGTGGTACTGCGGTTTGTTGAACTGGAACCACAACTTTCATGGTCTTCCTGCTAGAGGAAAAGACAGCAACTGAGTCAACCAAACAAAAATTAAATATATGTGGTAAATTCAATTTCCGCTTCTCTATCAATTTAATTCTGTACATACGTCTAGCTACAGAAATTACCAAACCAGCTGGTAAAAAAATATTGCAATTAATACTTGGACTTTTTTTAAAAAAAAGTCACTTAATTACTAATTTCCATTTAACACATTTCATGTAGCTGCATTTCTGCTAAAACATTCCTTCAAACAGAGCCCTGCAGACTAGCTAAACAAATACGAGAAACTACTGGATTTTATGAGCTCATCTTCCTACTTATGAAACCACTTCAGATGGTTACAAGACATCAGAGCCACGTCCTTCATAATACAGTTAGCTGAAGCTGATTCACAAAGCAAAATATTTTTTCAGACTTGTAAAATCATAAAACATGGCCCCAGAAGAGATAAATGAACTGAGGGCACCTGGATGTCTTGAGCTTCTATGCAGCCTATTCACCTTAAATTCAGATCAGGAAACAAGGCTCGTAACTACAGAATATGATATAAGCCTTACAAAACAAAATTCACAGAGATGAGAAAATCTCCATTAGCTGAATTTAGTGTTTTAAATATCCCAGTAGTATTCCCATTACATTCCGGAATGGCAGCTGAACTACAATTCTCAGGTGCAAGAAAGCCAAGAAAAGCAATACAAACATTCTTGCAAGTGTATTAGTAGAGCAGGTTAGAGAAGATGCAAATTCATGCAACTTTTGGTCCAAACCAAAATATCTCTTTGACAAATACAGGATCTTCCAGAAAGAGAGAAAAGCTCTCTGGGTCATGGCACAACAAGATCACATGAAGTGTTCACAAAAAGAAGTAGTTGGGAAACAAATGTCAAGTACTGCAGTACAAAGCTACAGTATTAAGCCCTCTGACCACCAAAAAGCAAACGACTTGAACTTTGCTGGGGTTTGGTACAGGATAGGTGATGTGTTCCCCTTCATGCTGCCTGAAATCTTTAATAATCTCAGGGAAGTTACAAAATGGAATCTTCACATTACTTATTTCTTACTGTCCTTTCCATGAAAAATGAAGTAAATGAAATCCCATGTAAGGATACATTTTAAATAGAAGTCTTCAACTTTAAAAATAATTGAAGGGAGTTTCTTTCCATGCTCAGAAAAACATAGCACACAGGGAAATCTTCTGATAAAGTGGAATTACCATTTCACTAAGAAAAGATGATTATGAGCAACACTAGTCTAAACAGGAAAAAAAACAGAATAGAAGGCTGAACGTATTTGGAGAAATTGCAGAAGACAGACCCATTTGTACATTAGAAGGGTAGAAGATAGCCAAATAACCATAAATTAAAAAACAACAAACTGTTTTAAATATCAAATTAATGACTGGAAAATCTGAAATCCTTTATGGTAACTCATCCTACTTACAGAAGCTATTTCAATCATACAAGAATTTCCCACTCTCATGCACAAAGAAATAAAAGTGGTGTTCAGCATCACCTCTGTTTGGAGGGCAACAGTTTGCTTTCAATCTCTGCTAACTTTCTGATGCTTTTCATCAAGGAATGCAAGTCTCCTGAAAACTCTCTCAGAACTTCTAAGTACAGTGCAATTCCATTAAAAAGCCACAACTCTATTCATGGCACACCTGGGCAATAATGACAGCCTGAAGCTCTTGCTTTATCTTTAAACCTGGGGTGACATAGATCTCTTCCTCAGCACATATATTTTGTAATGGGAAAAACTCACCTCTCCTTCATATCTATGGCTTACTGAGAAAAATTAGGCTTTTAATCTAATTTTTTTAAGTAGCTTTCTAACCATACCCTCTTTCTTGGAAAGTAATTCATATGTAGCATGAAAATATTTTTTCAGATGAGTCACTGCACTGCTATTTGTTTTAAACTCGCAAAACACCCAAGATGTCAGAGTGACCAAACAGTTCAATTAGCACTTTTCCTTCTTTCCTGAGCACACTTATGGATTGTACAGAAGGCTGTGGTACAACTATTTGATTATTTGATCTGATGGTATCACATTGTGCTTGCCTTCTAAATATTTGTGTTGGTTGCAAGAAAAAGAAAGGGGGGTTGAGGGGACAGAGATTCTATTTTTTGAGTTAACTGTATCAAACCTGATCGCAGTCAATTCTAACTTTTCTATTTGCGTACTGACAGCATCATGTTTCACAAATCTTCTCATAACTTCATGCAACATCTATGTGATGTTTTAATCATATTGTATTACTAACACTTAAAGATGAAGTTTTACCACTTTCACAGTTAGGAATACCTGCCAGAAAACTGGCTTTTCAGGGGTTTTGTTTGTTTTAAAGGAATACAGAAGAGAACCCTTATATTGTGTTAGTTTTGAAAGAAAGTCTCAAATCTTAACCTAGAAATTAAATAATAAGCCTTTTATATTTCCCCGAGCTACAAATCTGTTAAGATGGAAAATGGTTGCAATCATTTAGAAGAAACTGGACATGATAGTAATCAAAATAGAAATGTACATATTCCAAGATGGTGCCAAAACGCAATGCAAATTTAACTCGGAAATATATCTACGTGACTTAATCCACATGAAGTGACAGAGTATACCTAAGCGTAAAAACCTGACTAAACATTTGTAAAAAAAAAGGAAAAAAAAAGCTTTTAATCTGGGATGACATCCCTTCATTTCCTTACATTACACAATTATTTGGTTTTAGAGCTGCGGTGGAGGGGGAGTTGAGCATGAATACACACCGTCTTTCACAATAGCTACAGATGCTTTATAAAGCAAATGTTGTATTCTTTAATTACTGGAAAATGATAACAGTGGACATGACCTTATAGGAACTACATTCCTATGCAGATGTATATCCCAAAGTTTGCTGTATGAGCACACTTCTGCTCAATGTCAGCTTGAAAAGCACACTATTATTTCTCAAACATGTGGCTGTCTCCTAAGTCAAGAAGTAAAACATGTTCATTAAAGAAATGGGGAAAAGTTCCAAGCAAAGTGCCAAAACTAGCATAATTATGAAACTATTTTAACACTGGAACCAATTAGAGTCACACATTGTGTTTAGATCACAGTGATGTCATCAGAAACACCCAGCCAAAAGGCACTAAAACTACTGCACTCCCATAAATCCACCTCACACCAGATGACAAACATTTTAAAGTTGAAGTCAAAATTACGCTGAGCTTGGAAAGGGAGTTACATTCTAAAAGTACTAATAACTCTAACTATAGTACGATATTTGATAAATACCTCTCCATTTTAGCATCAGGGAGAGCAATTCCAAACAGTCACAACAGCAGAAAATACTCTAAAGAGATTATTTTTAAAGAAAACAGTATTCACTTAAAAAAATAGCTTTTCCCACTAGATTGTATCATAACTAAAGTCTAGAAAACTTGAAAAAAATTAACAAGGTCCCACTTATGGAAACTGTTAAACAAACATACATCAGAGCAGGACAAATATAAGTTGCATGATCAGGTTCCTTTTTGCCTTTTGGCAAATGTGTCAGGCCAGGAACTCGGCTGAAATGTTCTTCCAGAACACTCTGAATACATCTAAAACTATGCAAGTCAAGTAAAATGATAAAGACATCTAGGCAAGTAAACTAACCTGCAAGTTTCTCAGTCAGTTTTCTACTGCAATATAAAATAGCTTTTGCAAGCTTTAAAGCAATTTACAATTGACAACACCTGAACACATACTAGATGAGGTTTATTATGATTTTTCCTAAGAAGTGGGGTTCATTATATTCATCCATTATTCCACTTTCCAAATTTGAACACAGTACTTTTTCCTTTTTAAAAACAAGATATTTGCTCTTTTTAAAATACATAAATCCTATTTAATGTTCAAGACTAACAAAATGTCTCATAAACATAAGCATGCTTTATGGGAAAAATCATGTTTTCTTTTGGGCATCCCTTCGCTTTTCGTGCAAATATTGTCCCTTTGCTTTCACCAGATCAAGTTAATGATAAAGAAAACTGAGTTCTAATGTGTCAAAACAACCATTAAGAATTAAAATTCAGCAATCTATCACATAAGGCCAGAATGCTATACATGAAGATAAGTGCAGCTGTCAACAGTACATTATAGCTTTTACATTAGGCCTTTTAAAAAAGGCCTCTGTAATTATAACATAAAAACATATCTTTTTTTTTATCACATTGGTTAGTTTAAAAACACTATGTGCCTCCTCCTCAAGCAGTGGGGACTTTTTATCGGGTTCCAACATTTATTTTATCTAGTGACCACCATAAGTATGATGCTTCCCTCCTTAAATTTTCACACTCAAAGTTCTTCAAATGAATATACTTGCCTTGCTACAAGCTAGTCAGAAGTGTTTCAGCTTGTACTGGGGTTTTTTAGCTATAAAATTAAGAGCAAAACCCCTTCTCCTAAATCTCTGCCAATTATTTTGAATGTAAAATAATTTTTTATCTCTGATCTAATTTTCAGTGAAAGAATGAGTACAGGTTTAAACTAAGGGAGAAGAATGAGTGTCAGCCAGAAATGAAGCTTAAGTGCCCTGGGGAACAAAACATACCAATATTCTGAAAGACGCTGTGGGCACAGGACTGTTACTGTTCGGTGCTCACCTGCACACCGGACACACGCAAAAAGCAAGAGGTTAAAAATTGGATAACTGTATGGAGAAATAAGTTTCAGAACACCTAGAGGAAAAACACATGCATGTGGGAAGTTAAAAGCCTGGAAACATCCTTAAACCTCACAGAATGCCAAGCTGGAAAGCTCACTGAAGACAGTGTGGAAGAAGAAAATACATCTTGTTTCAGATTAAAACACGGAACATCACCTGTAACAAAGCTACTGAATAACATCAGCTAAGGAGTATCTTTAAAGCTAAACTCACAAAAATGTTCTCTTAAATCTGTAATTCATCAGGGGTTCATTTTCTAACCTGTCACATTGAGACAAGGCTCAACTATCACTTCACTCAGTATGAGTGGATGCGTGTTCAAATAGAGAAGTTTTCTTACACTTGGTCAAGGAATTTTTCCTGACTGCTTCAGCAGCAGCATGAAGGGTCAAACTACAGGAACAGAAACGCAAGTCCAGAAAAGTAACACGACTTCTCAGTTGAATTAAAGACTACCAAAAGACCTGTTTATCCAGGCTAAAACCTAGACACAGATCACACAGAGCTGAGGAAACAAATACGCAGAAATACATGGTGCACATCACATACCAGAGGATTTGTGGAGTACAAACATACTCAGCACTTCTGTTCTGGTCCCCAGCCCCATTTTTATCCTCCTCACTGCTCCTAAGCACATGCTACACTCTGCTTAAAGCCCAATGGGGAGTATTAATCCACACATACGTACATATTCATGAAACCAAAAGATGAAATAGTTCATTTTGCCAAATATCTCAAAGTATATGCCAGACACAGACCTTAGACTAGTCCTCTTCCCTGTTTACTACTGTTAAAATTATCAAATTAGTGTCCCAACCTCTGTAAGAAGTCCTGAATCCTCACCTTCCTAACGTCAGGAGTAAAAAGGGACAAAGTACTCCATTTCTGCCTTCCACACATGAGTCTCATGTTGTTCCCCTACTGCAGGTACTATTAGCCCAGAGCACAAATTCAGGAGAGCACAATTCCTGTGACAATATATGCATCAGGGAGAACCATCAAATCAGTAAAGCCAGAGTTTTCTCTTGTATTTTCAAGTGTGCAGAACCAATACCAGAGATATTCAGTTTCCTAGGGCTGCTGAACATCCTGATCAAGTTTACAAAGTCCTTTATATGTCTACTCAAGAAAATAGTATCAGGCACTAGAATAATTTTTTGGGTGCCATATGTTAGCCCAAGGAAGAAACCTGATTTACAGTAGCCCTAACGACCAGGGAAAACTAGTTCAATCTATAGACATCTATTAATAAAATCAGGTTAGATGATCACAAAGCTCCTGCTTAAAATCTAACTCAGCCAGGATGTTAAGAAACTTCTTCAATAATTACTTACTCCAATACTGACTACTGAATAATGCCAAGAAGAAGAGACTAGTTAATAATCTGAAACATAGATGGGATAGTATGGCAAAGGTGACAGAATACAAAGGAAAGAAGAAAGCAGAATGATAGAAACAAAACAAAACATTCCTTAAAATCAGCATCTTCAGTACACAAGAAATACAACTTTCACCAAAAAAAATGCAAGTCTCAGCGTGGCTAGTCATTTCCCATCATCCAAGAGGGAAGAAGAAGTAGCAGACATAGCCATTGTTCTCCTTCATAGATATATCCTTTGCTACATAAAACTCAAATGTGTGTTTGCCTTTCTACAAGATTTTAAGGGGAGTAAAATTTACCAAACGACTTATTATACGTAAAATCTGCCAGTTTACCAAAAAAGTTTGGAAAGGGTTATAAAAATGGCTGTCTGAACAACAGCCAAACCAACTAGCATGCGAAAATTCCCATCTCACAATAATACTTCAATAAACTACAACATGCTAAGTTCAACAACAGACAGTGGTAAATCTTAATTCCAGCATTATTAAATGGAAAAAGAACCTCAGTCACATTTGACAGTAAATTTTAATTTGGCATCTGAATGTTTAAGTATGTCCAATAACTAATTCTGATCATATAGAGACAATTACATACACAGATATTGCTAGATGCATATTAAATACTGCAAGAACTATAAAGGTTATTGGAAACAGGCTTTTCCCCATACTAGTGTACAGTTTTTCAGATGACTACCTTTTAAAGTATCTGAATATCCCATGACACAGTGTTAGGAGCCAATATACACTGCAGATACATCCAGTTGTTCTTGAAGTAAAACAGGAACATATAAGACAACATAGCTAGAATAAAGATACTGTGTTCACGCATTTCAGATAAGCAATGAAAGGCAAGTCTGTTAACCCCACGCATCTGGCAAGGCTGGGGTTTTTTCTTCCCTGTCTTTGCAGGAAGGAGCTGTGATCCTCAGGTGGAAGGAGTTACTGAGTTTCTGAGTAACTCAGTTTCTGAGTTACTTAGTCCAAGCATTACCTTACATGCACTGTTTCAGACATTCTCCAACTCAAAGCAGGGAGGTAGGAGGCAGTGAGCAGTGGAGGGAAGTCTCAATTCATTAAACCTTCTGCTGAAAACCATGCAGGTGGATTGGTTTATGTATATTATTAAATACCACCCTGACTGCATAACAACAGCTTGTTATGAGATAAGTAAAACTTTTTATTGAATACAAGTACACCAAAAACAGCTGTAGGAAACCATGCCCTCAAGAGGATCATGAAACTACCTGCTATTCACATGGTATTTTGTGCAGATGCCACTGCTAAGTAGGAAATTAAAATAGCTTAGTATTTTCAAATGAATCTTTCGGTTACCAAACTGTTGGCTTCAGAATTACATTAATTAAAAGCAACATGTATCGCAGCAATGAAACACACTGGGTAAAGCTACTGGACTACATGTGAGTTCTAATAACTGGAGAACCTGCTAAGCCACAAACAATGCGAGGGAAGGGCTGTGGATGGCAGTGGATGAGAGGGCTGGCCTTGGAGTCAGGGGCTTTGTAGACTTCTCAGCAAGTTTACTCAGAAATATAATCAATCCTCTCTAAAAGACTTAGTTGTTTCGCATTAAGCGGTAAAAATGACCTATAGATGAAGCCTCCTCAAACTGCAGTATGATACAGTAGAACTTACTTAGCACTAAGCGCTGCATTTGTGAAGCCTTGGGCCACAAGCTGTGACCTTTGATCTAGACACAATGAACTTACCCTGAACTTCTACTGAGGTACACACAAGAAAGCCTGAGAACCAATTCAAGCCAGAAGACAAGGGGCCTACAAGCAGCTGCAAACCTTAAAGGTAAGAAAACAGATAACCTGCCTAGAAACAAGGAAAGAACCCCATGAAGAACAAGAAGACACCAACCCCTAAAACACCTTTGGACCAAATGTCACATGGACAGTGTGTGAAGAGTGTACGAGGGGTGGGAACTTGGACCGGTGGGAACTTGGACCGTAAGGATATAATTACCCAGAGATTTCATTGTTTAGGGTCTCTCTCTGGAGGACCATAGGTCAAGCTGTAACCTGATACAGTATTAACAAAAAATTGACCTGAAGTATTTGTTGTCAGAGACTGTCTCAGGAAACCTAGGGTCAAGCCAACAGAAGAAACTGAGAAGGAGAGCAAGTGAGCGAGTCAAAAAGTGCACCCATCAGTTCACTGGAGCCACCCCCTGCATATGGACCTCAGTCCTAGGCAGTTAAAGTGTCAGGTGAAGTGACCACGACTCAATACAGTTTGTATGCTCTGGTGAGAGTCATCCTACAATGTGCATAACCTACAGAGTCACTGCCTCGCCCAAGAAAATTAGCTGTCCACACAGCAAATAACAACAGGTAGCTAGTTTAAATATAACTGAGATGAAGCTCCAGTGAGTATTGTCTATGAATATGTACATGCACTAGAGACTAGTTCTAAACCTCAATAAACTTAGCAGTTTTAAGGGATGTTCCCATGAAAAGGGTGATTTTAATTAGGAGGTTGTAAAAGCAATGACTTAATTAAGAAACCTGATCATAAGAAAAGGCATAACATTCCAATGATGAATTGACCTTAGTCTTACAATATTTAAGATTCTGGTGAAAATGCAAGTGGGTTTTATAGAAACATGAATTATACGTGAGAACCTTTGGATAAAACATTAAGTATTTCAACAGTTCACGGAATAACTTTTTAGAAATGAGAGTTCCCAAAAGAACAAGTAAAATAACAGGACAAGGGTCGCCTTCCCAAAAGGGTAGACAAAAGGCAATTTCTCCTAAAATAAACTACTTTTCATTAAAAATTTTGCCAAGTGAGGCTTTATAAACAGAAGTGTGATTAAGACTACTGCTATTCACATTTTACTGTCAGAAATAAAAAATCCTGCATCAGAAAATGCTATGCACACTGTCTCTGTTTACCAAACCAAATGAAAATATCTTGAAATTCCCCAAAGAAATTGTGCAAGCGTACAATTTTTCACATTATGAGATTCATCCAAGTAGGCTATTAAACTGACTGAGCTATTCCAATGGAATCCAAAACTGATTTTTTCCATTGTATAATTTAAAATAAATAAGACAGGACTACATAACTAGTTTTGTCAGATAGGCACCTGTTAATCTTTAAGACTCATTAATCTTTAATAAATAAATGTTTCCAAATACCCTAGACACTGATGAAAGGTACCTTTGTCCTCTAATTAGTTGCTATTCCAACTTAAAGCCTGGTTTAGACCAGGATTCTGAATAAAACAAGTATTTACAGAAACTGGTACAGGACTGCAGGACAGGTTTCCAAGGCCTGGCTTTCTAATGGGGAGTGTGCTTATATACTACTCATCTTCAAGATACATGCACCCTTTCTGCAACTCAGGTCTGGCATTCCTTGAAGGCAAAATAAATTATGCAATAATACAAATAAATCTATATTAATACTCAAAATGAAACAGCAATTAAAGCTCTATATGTTTGTTAAATGACAGATGTGTCATCTGAGCAAGGAAAGGAAGTTCAGAAATACAAAGCATAAGCTCAGGTGTCAGAAAATAGTTCCGGTGAAAAATAGCATCTTGCACAGTAGCAAGTAGCATGGCAAGTGGTGATCTGAACTACAGATTGAGTAGAAACTACCTACAAGTCCTACACAACAAAGAAGCAGTTAATAAGACAACTCAATACTGAGTGGTCCCACAAGCGTGAAGGTCCTGCTTTGACAAGCAGGAAAATGCTGCTCTGTTTTCTTCCAAACTTGGTATTTTGCATCACTTTTTTTTTTCTCGACAAAAGAGAAAACAGGCTAAAAGAACCCTGGAACTTCATATGAAGCAAAACATTGTTTCACAGAAATTGTTTTCATTAGAGATGCCCGAAGTAAAATGACCAAGCAATCATGCTCTTTTTTCAAGTTAATTTGGATTATAAACTGACAGACATGAGTTGCAGCTTTTCTAGTACCCATATGCAGATTCTTCGGTTTCACTTTACTGGGGACAGAACAACTAGTATATGCATAATTAACTGGAAAGTTATAAGCCACATTTTTTAGTGGAATTCTCTTGGATATAAAGAAAAGATAAGAGTACCTTGACCTTCAGATAACACTCCTGACGAGGGTAAGTTAACTGTGGAAGATTTAGGATCAACAGCTAGAGAACTTCACATGAAAAGAACTGTTTTGTATACACATAAGTAAATAAAAGATGTCCACTGCTAACTCCATGCCACTTAATTGCTTCCAACCTTTTTATGAATACAACCACAGTTCATTTTTTTACAAGTCAAGTAAAGTAGAACATCCTTAACAGAGCAGGAAATGAAATCTTATTCACTGCACAAAATAAATCAACAGAAATGTAATGTCTGTTGATGACAAAGAAACCACCAGCATCTGCTCTCAGGCCTCCGATCTATTCTGTCCACCAGATGCTCCCTCCTTGTGGAAGACTGGTAAAAAGAATTGGAAAGTTCATTGTGGCTTAAGCAGATTTTTCTCATGCTGTTAAGTATTTTTCTGAAGTTTTACTGCAAAGACTTAATATTCTTCACGATTGTAAGCAAATATCTAGGATGAACAACCTTCAGCCCACAACCCATACGCAGTATGGCAGGACAATTCATCTAGCTTCTTCCCTTTGGCCTCCTATCCTAGGAGGTTCAGCTGCATGCCAGATGATGGTACTGGAGCAGGCAGACTGCTCCCCACGACCATTTTATCTAGGCGGCTTGTAGCCTCTCCCCCATCACTTAATGAGCCTGAACTTAAAAGCACACTGGGAAAGGGGTTGAAGAGCTTCCAGGATAGATGGCTACTTCACACTGCCAGGACAATGCATTTACCCCACAACCTCACCACCGTTCACATCTGAGGAACATATGGGCAAGAGGATAGTCAGGAACAGGCTGAATGGATTTTATGAAGTCAGCAGCACACTCTTGTCAGTCCTCTTTCTCAGGTCTTCATTAGGCCCTATTGGGGAAAAAAAACAGGGCAGAAAACTTAAACACATGGAATCCAGTAGAAATGCAGGAAGGCAGCAGAACTGCATATATGTATACAATCCAGATATTCACCTACAGAAGCATCCCAGAAGCCATGAAATATGACGTTCTTCTGCCACTGGGAATAAAAAAAAAAAAAAAAAAAAAGCAGCTCACCCACCCAAAGGGCTGAAACACAATCACTCCCCACCATAGCAGACTGCAGCAGGAGACCACTCAGCTCACAGAACTGCTTGGAAGACCACTGTGGTTCTTTAAAAAGTAGTCCCTAATTATCAACACAATTCTAAAATATAAGGACTAAGAAGCTTTGGGCCTAATTCTAAGCAATAACACACCAGTGCCATTGCAGGAGCAGTTTGCTCATTTCAGGGAATCCTACACTAACCTGAGATATTCAATAACGCTGATAGGCTAACAAGAAAAAAAAAAGGGGGGGTACTGCGGGGAGGTCTAGATGCTTTCCTATCTAATTAAATCAAAATAATTTTCAACTTTAACCAAAACTTTAACCAAAAGTAATCACAAATGAAATAATTCCAATCAATAAAACCCTTCATAAGACACCTTCCAGAAGAATGATTCATGCATCTAAAAAAAACCTCATTAAAGCAGATTTGTGTTTCTTTATCCTCCAATGCAGTGCAATGCATAAGTACTTATATAGAAAATGAAGAACAATACCTTACAGCATTCTGGGCTCTTCAGACTTCTGTGTTTTGACAGACAACCCTGCTAAACACCACCTAGTGCAAAGCTGACAGGTGTCTGGGTAAAAGAAACGAAGTCAGGGTCTTCAGTAAGCCATAGTGAAAGCTTCAGGATACGGTTTCTTAGGAAGTCAAAGGGAGAACCATTAGCAAACATGCCAAAGAGGAGAAGATGAAAATAGGAAAGGAAAAAAAAAAAGCATTTTCATATATCTCAATAAAGGGATCAAGTTTGTTCCACTTTGCCCAGAGACAAAGAAATATTTATAGTAAAAGTTCACGCTTATTTATAAGTTGGAGTTAAATTAAGAAGATTAGAAGGAAGTGTCAATCTGCTGGAGGGTAGGGAGGCTCTCCAAAGGGACATGAACAAGCTGGACTGCTGGGCTGAGACCAATGGGATGAGGTTTAACATGACCAAACGCCGGGTCCTGCACTTGGGACACAACAACCCTATGCAGAGCTACAGACTGGGAGAAGTCTGGCTGGAAAACTGCCAGGAGGAGAGGGACCTGGGGGTGTTGGTCGACAACCAACTGAACATGAGCCAGCAGTGTGCCCAGGTGGCCAAGGCGGCCAATGGCATCCTGGCTTGGATCAGAAACGGTGTGACCAGCAGGTCCAGGGAGGTTATTCTCCCTGTGTATTCAGCACTGGTGAGAATGCTCCTTGAATCCCATGTTCAGTTCTGGGCCCCTCACCACAAGAAAGATGTTGAGGCTCTGGAGTGAGTCCAGAGAAGAGCAACAAAGCTGGTGAAGGAGCTGGAGAACAGGTCCTACGAGGAGCGGCTGAGAGAGCTGGGGTTGTTTAGCCTGGAGAAGAGGAGGCTGAGAGGAGACCTCATTGCTCTCTACAACTACATGAAAGGAGGTTGTAGGGAGGAGGGTGCTGGCCTCTTCTCCCAAGTGACGAGGGACAGGACAAGAGGGAGTGGCCTAAAACTCCACCAGGGGAGTGTCAGACTAGATATCAGAAAGAAATTTTTCATGGTAAGGTTCATTGAGGACTGGAACAGGCTGCCCACGGAGGTGGTTGAGTCACCATTCCTGGAGATGTTGAAAAGACAGGTAGATGAGATGCTCAGGGACATGGTTTAGTGGCAGATAGAAACAGTTGAACTCAATGATCCAAGAGGTCTTTTCCAACCTGGTGATTCTATATTCTAAGATGACCGAGACAACTGTTTGGTTCAGAATATTGCCAGCAGCACAGTACAATTTCCCTGGTATTCTATGGCCTGTAGAAAGGTAAGACAGTGATGTATGTTTTTTCCTTCAAAAATAAAACGCACATTTAAAACTGACTATTTCTCTATTCTTTTGGAAAAAAGTGCAGAGTTTATTATCGCACATAAGTGTTCACAGTAAAATACAGCCTAGATGTGCTATTTAGAAGGAAATGCTCCTGAAGTGCACATATTGTAAGATAAGTCACAGTAATAAGTGAATAAAGGGAATTTTTCTGCTTAAGTTAAATAACTAACTAATAAATTATAATTGAATCACAGCCTTTCACAGAAAATAGCACTCTTTCCAAAAGGTACAAGCTATAACTTCAGAGTACACTGTGTACTTAAAAGAATTAAGAGTATTTTGTCTTTCGGAATTTTAAGGTGCTTTTACCAAAGGTGGATAAATTACAGGTGTAATTACTACACTACAAAACCTGTAATCATGCCCATTCTGAAATAGTAGGTTTTGCTATAATGAGGAGCTAAAATACATTCCAACAAGTTTAACTATGCTTTAATCTACCAGCAAATGAGGAAAACCTACTTCCCTCCAAGGGAATATTTTTAAACACATTACCTCACCTCATTCCCCATTAAACCAAACCAATCCAAACTCTTCACTCGTCTACAAGAAACAAGGCTGAATTGTAGGGTCCTGACTTGATGTCAGTTGGATTGGGACAAATCTGGAATTATTCCAAAGTAAATCAATTGAGGTATTCCAGACCTAGACCAGGGAAAGCTGAATCAGGATCCAATCCTGGACATCTGGGAATTATGCCAAAGATGATATATAAATCCTTTCACCCTATACCTTGGAACAAAGACACTGACTATTACCATTGTATTTCCTTGCTGTAAGTAGGTCTGGAGAAAAAAAAAAGGTAAGTATAATCAGTAAAGGTTTAAGGATTAGTCTTAATCTTCAACATTATACACCTGTGTCTACAGAGCAGAACAGGTTCTCTGTACTTCATGAAGAGAAATACACCACTCATGTTATAATTTGCACTTGCCTTATTAATCCTACTTTCTGGAGTATATATCAGTGTGGTTGTGGTATCCAGGATTTAGCTCACATCTACTTGCCCATCTGCAGAATTAAAATGAATACTTTTGGGTTTTCTTTTTTGTTTCTACTTTCAGTAACTAACTGAATCAAAAAGACTAATTAGGGGGGGTGGGGGTGGTATTCTCCCTATAAACTTGAAAAACACACAAGTTTGCTCCAAGATAAGATTCTGTAGCAATGTTATTGCTGCAGTTACTGTTTGCCTCTGTTCCTGTGCAAATGGGTTCCTTTCCAAACTGAAGAAATAGATACCATAACATCACCACCAATTACCAATTCATCACATTAATCACAGCAAAAATGCAAGCAATCAATCTTTGCTAGCTGATGCATCACCATGAACACTGAAGACTGCTGTGCTGTGATGACCTTGTTCTGAAAGGAGCTGGTGCTGGTTTGAACCCTGATCTGTGTAACAACAAATGCAACTTGGCACTACATTTGAAAATCAGTTACTTTAGTGAAGTAGAAGCCAGATTCTGCTCTCCACATGTCTGAACACCATAGTCCACACCACAGGGAAGGAACAGTGGCAGGAAGGAATGGGTCTACTGGCTAGCTAAGAGAGATCAATTTGTATAGTTACTTACCCATCCAGAACGATCCCACAGTGCAGTTCCTCAACAAATCAGCTTTTCTATCATCCTCAACCATTTCAATCAATAGTCTCCCAATACATCAAGTTACAGGCACAGCATTTGTATTACACGGGCAGGTATTGGCACTGAGGATACTTAGGCATTTGCAAAATCCTGATGTGTCAAGACCCAAGTTTTAGGCAAGATGGAACCTACCCATATGTGACAGGCAGTACCACAGAGACATTAATAAGCTCAGAAGCATGTGTCATCATATTCAAATTGGTCACTCTGAAATAAGTCCTAAGTTGTTCCTCTGAGAGAAAAGCTCTCCCCCTCCAAATGGGCAACACTACTGAACTGTCTGCATTTAAATGATTTCATAGGCAAACCAGGAGTAACAACAAAAGTGGGATATGTATGGACATTAAATGTCAAGGAAATGTCTAAGAGGCAGCTCAGAGAAGTGCAAGTGTACTGCAGGACAGAACTCAGAGATGAGCACAGAAACATGATTACCCCTGCAGGAAAGACAAACATTTGCTTTTGGTTAAAATAAATAATATGGATTGTTTAAACTGGCATTTGCCATAGCTTTTTAAGTTTTCATCTGTATGACTAAAGAGAAATGGGCATGTTAAGGGGTCAAGAGGTTTTTACTGGCTGTTGGCATACATTATTAGTTTTCTAATTTATTTATTTTTTTATACAGAAAATAACTTGCCAGTGGCAAAACATTAGAATCCATTTTACAGAATGTTATGGAAGCAAAACATAAGAGAAACAAAGGAAAGACACAGAGAGAAATTAATTTAAATGACTGATACCTGAGCTCAATTGCATGAGCCAGCATGAACCAGCAACATGGGCAAGAATGTGCACTCGCAGCCAAGAAGGCCAACCGTATCCTGGGCTGCATCAAAAAAAGCATGGCCAGCAGGGCTAGGGCAGTGGTTCTGCTCTCGTGAGACCCCAATCTAGAATATTGTGTCCTGTTCTGGAATCCTCAGCATAAGAGGGATATAGAACTGCTGGAATGAGTCCAAAGGAGGGCTACAAAGATGGTAGGAGGGCCCCCCATGAAAAGGTTAGGGTTGTTCAGAGAAGAGAAGCCTTCTGGAGACCTTCCAGTACCTAAAGGGGGCCTACAAGAAAGCTGGGGAGGAATTTGTTACAAAGGCATGTAGCGATAGAGGGAATGGCTTTAAATTGGAGAGAAGAAGATGTAGACTAAACATTAGGAAGAAATTCTTCACAATAAGGGTGGTGAAGCACTGGCATAGGTTGCCCAGGGAAGCTGTGGATTACCTCTCTGGAGGTAAAGATGGATGGGGCCTTGAGCAGCCTGATCTGTTGGGAGGTGTCCCTGTGCATGGCACAAGGGTTGAAACTAGATGATCTTTAAGGTCCCTTCCAACCCAAACCATTCTATGATTTGATACAAATAAAATATTCTCAATGTGCAAATTTCCACAGCTCTGAAATAGTGAAATGCTTCAGCCAGGACATGCCCAGCATGGTTCACATCTTCTCCACCAACAAATCTCTACTCCTAATGCAGTCC
Source organism: Coccyzus lansbergi (assembly GCA_033558105.1). Taxonomy (NCBI): domain Eukaryota; kingdom Metazoa; phylum Chordata; class Aves; order Cuculiformes; family Coccyzidae; genus Coccyzus; species Coccyzus lansbergi. Next base: position 981,305 of record JAUMJK010000613.1, on the reverse strand, counting down.
ATTTCCAATTAAAACCTCACAAATACATAGCTCTTGTTTTCCAAAATGGTAGCCCATGTGCAAAATCATAGTGCTACAGTTATCAAACAGAAATAGGGTTTTTTTTCCTATCAACAATGGCAGTATAGAGAAAGATTATATGATTGTGTTTATATGCATTTGTTGATTTAACACTGAATTTTCAGATTATGTGTTCTCACCATGTTATCTGACAATGAACTCAGTTTTGAAAATGGACCCAATCTGCTTCTTCACTCTTCACATAAAGCTGAAATAGAAAAGTCCATTGACATGCCACTGCAACAGACGCTAGATTTTGAATATACTCTAGGCCCAGAAGATGACTCTTCGAAAAAAAGTATTGACTATCACTCAGAAACATCAGTTCAGTACATTAACCAATAGGCACTCAATACATATTTTAGTGGGATGAGACTGAGCAGACACAGATGCATTTAGACAACACAGCTAAGCAGAGATGAGCCTTTCCTACGCTTGGTGTCTTCCAGATCACCCAGGAAGCTGATTCAACACACTAACCCAAAATGAACAGACAAATTAATGTCATCACCTTTAGGGAGCTAGTGCCATTTTCTGCAAGGTAAGCAAATCGCCCAATTCACCTCCTAGTACGTGAGCACATCGGAAGACATGGGCTACAGCTGGAAGCAAGAGCTCACTCAGTGACTTCCATCTATCAGCCAACTAAACTGAAGGGAAGGCAACAAGAATCAACACAAAATACAGTCCAAGAAAAACTGTTGAGATTTTATTTCATGGGTTTGTCAAAACCGATTTTACAGAACTTGGGAACACTGACAGAAGTTGAGACCTAACATGGAAGAGTGAAGAGGTTACAAAATTAAGAGGAATTAGCTTCTATGGCCAAATATAAAAGCTAAATACATAATATATATAAGGACAATAGCTAAAACTGGAGTTCTACAGGGAATGACAAGGGAAAGAATAGGAAGAGCCAGGAAATAAATACCTGGCTCCAAATCTGGGGTGATGAGGAAAACTTTGGGTTCTTTGATCATGGACTGGTCTGCACATGACCAGGCTTGCAGTCCAAGGATGGGGTAAATTTGCCCCCAAGGGACAACAGAATACTTACAAATAAGTGAGCAAGACTCATTAACAGAGCTTCAAACTAGATAATAAGCGGGAGAGGGACAAAAACAGGCTTGAAAGGAAAAATGGCACTCCAGTGTCTGAGGAATGGTGTGCTGGAGGGAATCTTTGGTCTGCCACCTCAGAGAAAGTGGGGGATAGTACTTCATTACAGACATTAAGAGATATTAGAGACCTTTAGAGACCTTCAGTACCTTTAGAGACCTTCAGTAACTACAGAGACTAGCCGTACCTTTAGAGACTTGAGTATCATTAGAGACATTAGAGACCGTTAGAAACCTTCAGTAACTTTAGAAACCTTAGGTACCTTTAGAGACATTACAGACCTTTAGAGACACTAGGGGCCTTTAGAGACCTTCAGTACATTTATAAACATTAGAGACCTTTAGAGACCTTCAGTGCTTTTAGAGACCTTCAGTACGTTAGAGAATATCAGTACCTTTAGAGACATTTGAGACCTTAAGAGACATTCAGAGACATTACAGAACATGGAGACATTGTAGAACGTTATAGATATTAGAGACCTTTAGAGACATTAGAAACCTTTAGAGACCTTCTGTAATTTTAGAGATCATTAGTACCTTTAGAGACATTAGAGACCTTTAGAGACCTTCAGTATCTTTAGATACATTAGAGATCTTTATAGACATTAGAGACCTTTAGAGACCAAGAGAACCGTTAGAGCTATTAGAGACATTTAAGGACATTAGAGACCTTTAGAAACCTTCAGTACCTTTAGAGACCATCTGTAAATTTAGAGACCATTAGTACCTTTAGAGACCTTCAGTACCTTCAGAGACATTACAGACCTTTAGAGACACTACAGACATTAGAGATCTTTAAATACACTAGAGACCATTAGAGACATTAGAGATCATTAGAGACCGTCAGTACATTTAGATACCTTCAGTACTTTCAGAGACGTTAGAGATCTTTAGAGACACTAGAGACCGTTAGAGACATTAGAGACCATTAGAGACCTTCAGTACCTTTAGAGAACTTGAGTACCATTAGAGACATTAGAGACCTTTAGAGACCCTTTAGGAACTTGAGAGACGATAGAGACATTTAGTGACATTAGATACCTTCAATAACTTTAGAGACATTAGAGACCTTGAGTATAATTAGAGACCTTTTGAGACACTGGAGAACTTTAGAGACATTAGAGACCTTAAAAACCTTTAGAGACATTAGAGAACTTAGCAGACATTAGAGACCTTTAGTGACATTAGGGACCTTTAGAGAAATTAGATACTCTTAAAGACATGAAAGACAAACAGTACCTTTAGAGTCATTAAGGAACTTTAGAGACATTAGAGACCTTTAGAGTCCTTCAGTAACTTTAAAGACGTTTAGTACTTTCAGAGACATTAGAGATCTTTAGAGACATTAGAGAACTTTTGAGACTTTAGAGACCTTTAGACACATTAGAGACCTTTACAGTAATTATAGACCTTTTTAGACATTAGAGAACTTGAGAGACATTACAGACTGTTACAGACCTTTAGAGATATTAGAGACCATCAGTAACTTAAGAGACATTACTATCCTTTAGAGACATTAGAGACCTTTAGAGACATTACAGAACTTCAGAGACATTAGAGACCTTTAGAGACATTAGAGACCTTCAGAGACATTAGAGACCTTTAGAGACATTTGAGACGTTTAGAGACATTAGTGACCTTTAGAGACCTTAAGTAGCTTTAAAGACCTTAAGTACCTTTAGATACATTAGATACCTTCAGAGACCTTCAGTAGCTTTAGAGACCTTAGAGACATTTAGAGACATTAGAGACCTTCAGTACCTTTAGAGACATTAGAGAACTTTAAAGACATTAGAGATCTTAAGTGATATTAGAGAACTTTAGAGACATTAGAGATCCGTAGAGGCACTTGAGACCTTCAGAGACATTATAGGCCAATAGAGACCTTCAGTACCTTTAAAGACATTAGAGACCTTTAGATACCTTCAGTTACTTTAGAGACCTTCAGTACTTTAAGAGACCTTCAGTAAATTTAGAGACCATTGGTACCTTGAGAGATATTAGCTATAACTATAGTACCTTTGGAGACATTAGAGACCTCTAGAGACATTACAGAACTTCAGAGACATTAGAGACCTTTAGAGACATCAGACAGCTTTAGAGACATTTGAGAGGTTTAGAGACATTGGAGCCTTTTAGAGACATTAGTGACCTTTAGAGACCTTCAGTATCTTCAGAGACAATCAGGACCTTGAGAGACCTTCAGTACCTTTAGAAACATTAGGGACCTTTAAAGACCTACAGTACCATTAGAGCTGTTAGAGACATTTAAGGACATTAGAGACCTTTAGAAAACTTCAGTACCTTTAGAGACCTTCTGTAAATTCAGAGACCATTAGTACATTTAGAGACCTGCAGTACCTTTAGAGACATTATAGACCCATACAGATCTTCAGTACCTTCAGAAACCTTCAGTACGTTTAGAGACCGTCAGTAACTATAGGGACCTTTGGAGACCTTCAGTAACTTTAGAGACATTGAAGACATTTAGAGACATTAGAGATCTTTAGACACATTAGAGATGTTTAGAGACCTTCAGGACATTTAGATACCTTCAGTACCCTCACATTGACGTTAGAGAACTTTAGAGACATTAGAGACCTTTAGGGACATTTGAGACCTTTAGAGATATTAGACACCTGTAGAGATATTAGAGACATTGGAGAACTTTAGAGACCTTTAGTACCTTTAGTGACATTAGAGAACTTTACAGACATTAGAGATCTTTTGAGACATTAGAGACTTTTAGAGACCTGCAGTACCTTTAGATACATTAGAGACCTTTATAGACATTAGAGACCTTTAGAGACCTTCAGTAACTTAAGAGACATTCATTACCTCAAGAGAACTTCAGTAACTTTAGAGACCATAAGTACCTTTAGACACCTGTAAGTACCTTTAGAGACATTAGAGACCCTTACAGATCTTCAGTACCTTTAGAGACCTTCAGTACCTTTAGGGAACTTCAGTACCTTTAGAGACATTAGAGACCTTTAGAGACATTAGAAAGCTTTAGAGACCTTAAGTACCTATAGAAACCTTCAGCACCATTAGAGACATAAGAGTCTTTAGAGTCCTTCAGTACCTTTAGAGACCTTCAGTAACTTTAGAGACCATTAGTACCCTTAGAAACCTGCAGTACCTTTGGAGACATTAGAGACCTTAAGAGACATTCAGTACCTTTAGAGACCTTCAGTACCTTGAAAGACCTTCAGTAATTTTAGAGAGTTTCAGTATCTTTAGAGACCGTCAGTACCTTTAGAGACATTAGAGACCTTTAGAGACCTTCAGTACGTTTTGGGACCTTCCGTACCTTTAGAAACATTATTGAACTTTAGAGAACTTACAGACGTTTAGAGATGTTCAGTACCTTTAGAGACCTACAGTACCTTTAGAGACTTTAGAGGCCTGTAGTGTCCTTAGAGGCCTTAAGAGACCTTGAGTACCTATAGAGACATTCAGTACCTCTAGAGACCTTCTGTATTTTAGAGACCTTCAGTACCTTGAGAGACCTTCAGTAACTTTAGAGACCATTAGTACCTTTAGAGACCTTCATTACCTTTAGAGAACTTTAGAGACCTTCAGGACCTTTGGAGAACTTCAATACCTTTAAAGACCACCAGTACCTTTAGAGACATTAGAGATCTTTAGAGACCTTAGAGGCCTTTAGAGACCTTGAGTTCCTATAGAGACGTTCAGTACCTCTAGAGACTTCCTGTATTTTAGAGATTTTCAATATCTTTAGAGACCTCTAGATACCTTCAGTACCTTTAGAGACATTAGAGACCTTTAGAGACCTTGAATACATTTAGAGACCTTCCGTACCTTTAAAGGCCATCAGTAACTTTAGAGACATTTGAGACCTGTAGACACATTAGAGACCTTTAGAGGCCTTCAGTACCTTTGGAGACCATCAGTACCTTTAAAGACCTTCAGTACCTTTAGAGACCTTCAATACCTTTAGAGACATTAGAGACCTTTAGAGACTTTCAGTACCCTTAGAGACCTTTAGTACTTTTAGAGACCTTAAGTACCTTTTGAAACATTAGAGACCCTTAGAGACTTTCAGTACCATTAGAGACTTTCAGTACCTTTAGAGATCTTCAGTACCTTTAGAGACATTTAGTACCTTTAGAGAAATTATAGAACTTTAGATACCTTCTGTAACTTTAGAAACCTTCAGTACCTTTAGAGACATTAGAGATCTTTAGAAACATTAGAGACATTTAGAGACATCAGAGACGTTTAGCGACCTTCAGTACCTTTAGAGACCTTCAGTATATTTAGCGACATTAGAGACCTCTAGAGGTTTTCAGTACCTTTAGGGACCTTCACTACCTTTAGAGACATTAGAGACCTTTAGAGACATTACAGAATTTAGAGATACTACAGATCTTTAGAGACATTAGAGACCTTTAGAGACATTAGAGACCTTTAGAGACATTACAGAACATGGAGACATTATAGAACGTTATAGATATTAGAGACCTTTAGAGACATTAGAAACCTTTAGAGACCTGCAGTACCTTTAGAGACTTTAGAGACATTAGAGACCTTTAGAGACCTTCAGTATCTTTAGAGACAATCAGGACCTTTAGAGACCTTCCGTACCTTTAGAGACCCTTACTAACTTTAGAGACCTTCATAAGTTTTAGAGACCATTACTAACATTAGAGACCTTCAGTACCTTTAGATACATTAGAGATCTTTATAGACATTAGAGACCTTTAGAGACCTACAGTACCATTAGAGCTATTAGAGACATTTAAGGACATTAGAGACCTTCAGAAACCTTCAGTACCTTTAGAGACCTTCTGTAAATTTAGAGACCATTAGTACCTTTAGAGACATTAGAGACCTTTAGAGAACTATAGTACCTTTAGAGACCTTCAGTACCTTTAGAGACCTTCAGTACCTTTAGAGACATTACAGACCCGAAGGGACCTTCCGTAACTTTAGACACCATTAGTACCTTTAGAGACCTGCCGTACCTTTAGAGACATTACAGACCCTTACAGATCTTCAGTACCTTTAGAGACCGTCAGTAACTATAGGGACCTTCAGCACCTTTAGAGAAATTAGAGACCTTTAAAGGCACTAGAAACCTTTAGAGACATTAGAGAGCTTTAGAGACCTTCAGTAGCTTTAGAAACTTTCAGGACCTTTAGAGACCTTCATTACCTTTCAAGACATTAAGTAACTTTAGAGACCTTCAGTACCTTTAGAGATCTTCAGTACTTATAGAGACATTAGAGACTTTTAGAGACCTTCAGTACCTTTAAATACATTAAAGACCTTTAGAGACCTTCAGTACCTTTAGAGACCTTCAGTACATTAAGTGACCTCAGTAACTTTAGAGACCTTCAGTACCTTTAGAGAACTTCAGTACCTTTAGAGCCATTAGAGACCTTTACAGATCTTCAGTACATTTAGAGTCCTTCAGGACCTTTAGAGAACTTCAGTATATTTAGAGACATTCAGTACCTTTAGAGACATTAGAGTCCTCAAGAGACCATCAGGACCTTTAGAGACCATTAGTACATTTAGAGACCTTCAGTATCTTTAGAGACACTATCGTCCTTTAGAGACCTTTAGAGACCTTCAGTACCTTTGGATAACTTCAGTAGCATTAGAGACATTAAAGACCTTTAGAGAGATTAGATATGTTAAGAGACATGAGAGATCTTTAAATACACTAGAGACCATTAGAGACATTAGAGATCATTAGAGACCGTCAGTACATTTAGATACCTTCAGTACCTTCAGAGACGTTAGAGATCTTTAGAGACACTAGAGACCGTTAGAGACATTAGAGACCATTAGAGACCTTCAGTACCTTTAGAGAACTTGAGTACCATTAGAGACATTAGAGACCTTTAGAGACCTTTAGTAACTTGAGAGACGTTAGAGACCTTTAGTATAATTAGAGACCTTTTGAGACATTGGAGAACTTTAGAGACATTAGAGACCTTAAAAACCTTTAGAGACATTAGAGACCTTTAGTGACATTAGGGACCTTTAGAGAAATTAGATACTCTTAAAGACATGAAAGACATGCAGCACCTTTAGAGTCATTAAGGACCTTTAGAGACATTAGAGACCTTTAGAGTCCTTCAGTACCTTTAAAGACCTTTAGCACTTTCAGAGACATTAGAGATCTTTAGAGAACTGCAGTAGCTTTAGAGACATTAGAGACCTTTAGAGACATTCGACACCATTAGAGACATTAGATACCTTCAGTAACTTTAGAGACATTAGAGACCTTTGAAGTCATTAGAGAACTTTTGAGACTTTAGAGACCTTTAGATACATTAGAGACCTTTACAGTAATTATAGACCTTTTTAGACATTAGAGAACTTGAGAGACATTACAGACTGTTAGAGACCTTTGGAGATGTTAGAGACCATCAGTACCTTTAGAGACGTTAGTATCCTTTAGAGACATTAGAGACCTTTAGAGACATTACAGAACTTCAGAGACATTAGAGACCTTTAGAGACATCAGACACCTTTAGAGACATTTGAGATATTTAGAGACATTGGAGGCTTTTAGAGACATTAGTGACCTTTAGAGACCATAAGTAGCTTTAAAGACCTTAAGTACCTTTAGATACATTAGATACCTTCAGAGACCTTCAGTAGCTTTAGAGACCTTAGAGACCTTTAGAGACATTAGAGACCTTTAGAGACCTTCAGTACCTTTAGAGACATTAGGGAACTTTAAAGACATTAGAGATCTTAAGTGATATTAGAGACCTTCAGCACCTTTAGAGATCCTTAGAGGCACTTGAGACCTTGACGGACATTATAGGCCAATAGAGACCTTCAGTACCTTTAAAGACATTAGAGACCTTTAGATACCTTCAGTTACTTTAGAGACCTTCAGTACTTTAAGAGACCTTCAGTAACTTTAGAGACCATTAGTACCTTGAGAGATATTAACAATAACTATAGTACCTTTGGAGATATTAGAGACCTTTAGAGATCTTGAGTACCTTTAGAGACATTATAGACCTTTAGAGACATTTGACACTTTTAGAGACCTTGAGTATCTTTAGAGACCTCAAGTACCTTTAGAGACATTAGAGATCTTTAGAGACCTTCAGTACTGACAGAGAACTTCAGTACCTTTAGAGGTATTAGAGACCTTTAGAGACTTTCGAGACTTATATAGCCATTACAGAACTTACAGACATTATAAACCTTTAGAGACATTATAAACCTTTAGAGACATTATAGACCTTTAGAGATATTAGAGACCTTTAGAGCCCTTCAGTACCTTTATAGACATTAGAGACGTTTATAGACATTAGAGACCTTTATAGAAATTAGAGACCTGAGGAGACATTAGGGACCTTTAGAGATATTAGAGACCTTTAGAGACCTTCAGTACCTTTAAAGACATCAGAGAACTTTAGAGAAATTAGAGACCTTTAGAGACATTCCAGACCTTCAGAGACATTAGAGACCTTTAGAGACCTTCAGTACCTTTAGAGACATTGAAGACGTTTAGAGACATTAGAGATCTTTAGACACATTAGAGACCTTTAGAGACCTTCAGTACCTTTAGAGACATTTAAGGTTTTTAGAGACATTAGAGAACTTTTGAGACATTAGAGACCTTTAGAGACCTTCAGTACCTTTAGACACATTTAAGGCTTTTAGAGACATTAGAAACTTCAGAGACATTGGAGAACCTTCGGGACATTAGAAAACTTTAAAGTCATTAGAAACCATTTGAGATATTAGACACCAGTAGTGACATTAGAGACATTTAGAGACCTTCAGTGCCTATAGAGACATTAGAGACCTTTAGAGACATTACAGAACGTAGAGATATTATAGATCTTTAGAGACATTAGAGACATTTAGAGACATTAGAGACTTTTAGAGACATTACAGAACATGGAGACATTATAGAACGTTATAGATCTTAGAGACCTTTAGAGACATTAGAGACCTTTAGAGACCTGCAGTACCTTTAGAGACATTATAGACCTTTAGAGACATTAGAGACTTTTAGAGACCTTCATTATCTTTAGACACAATCAGGACCTTTAGAGACCTTCAGTACCTTAAGAGACCATTAGTAACTTTAGAGACCTTCAGTACCTTTAGATACATTAGAGACCTTTACAGACATTAGAGACCTTTAGAGACCTTCAGTAACTTAAGAGACATTCATTACCTCAAGAGACCTTCAGTAACTTTAGAGACTATTAGTACCTTTAGAGACATCAGAGACCCTTACAGATCTTCAGTACCTTTAGATTCCTTCAGTACCTTTAGGGAACTTCAGTACCTTTAGAGACATTAGAGACCTTTAGAGACATTGGAAAGTTTTGGAGACCTTAAGTACCATTAGAGACCTTCAGTACCATTAGAGAGATAAGAGTCTTTAGAGTCCTTCAGTACCTTTAGAGACCTTCAGTAACTTTAGAGACCATTAGTACCCTTAGAAACCTGCAGTACCTTTGGAGACATTAGAGACCTTAAGAGACATTCAGTACCTTTAGAGACCTTCAGTACCTTAAGATACCTTCAGTAATTTTAGAGAGCTTCAGTATCTTTAGAGACCGTCAGTACCTTCAGAAACCTTCAGTAACATTAGAGACATTAGAGACCTTTAGAGACCTTCAGTACGTTTTGGGACCTTCCGTACCTTTAGAAACATTATTGAACTTTAGAGAACTTACAGACGTTTAGAGATGTTCAGTACCTTTAGAGACCTTCAGTAGCTTTAGAGACATTAGAGACTTTTAGAGAACTTCAGTACTTTTAGAGACCTTCATAACATTAGAGAACTTCAGTACCTTTAGAGACCCACCATAGCTTTAGAGACATTAGAGACCTTTAAAGACCTTCAGTAACTTTAGAGACCTTCAGGACCTTTAGAGACCTTCATTACCTATGGAGACATTCAGTACCTTTAGAGACATTAGAGACCTTTAGAGACATTCAGTACCTTTAGAGAAGTTCAGTACCTCTAGAGACCTTCAGTACCTTTAGAGACATTAGAGGCCTGTAGTGTCCTTAGAGGCCTTAAGAGACCTTGAGTACCTATAGAGACATTCAGTACCTCTAGAGACCTTCTGTATTTTAGAGACCTTCAGTACCTTGAGAGACCTTCAGTAACTTTAGAGACAATTAGTACCTTTAGAGGCCTTCATTACCTTTAGAGACATTAGAGAACTTTAGAGACCTTCAGGACCTTTGGAAAACTTCAATACCTTTAGAGACATTCAGTACCTTTAGAGACATTAGAGAACTTTAGAGACCTTCAGGACCTTTGGAGAACTTCAATACCTTTAAAGACCACCAGTACCTTTAGAGACATTAGAGATCTTTAGAGACCTTAGAGGCCTTTAGAGACCTTGAGTTCCTATAGAGACGTTCAGTACCTCTAGAGACTTCCTGTATTTTAGAGATTTTCAATATCTTTAGAGACCTCTAGATACCTTCAGTACCTTTAGAGACATTAGAGACCTTTAGAGACCTTGAATACATTTAGAGACCTTCCGTACCTTTAAAGGCCATCAGTAACTTTAGAGACATTTGAGACCTGTAGACACATTAGAGACCTTTAGAGGCCTTCAGTACCTTTGGAGACCATCAGTACCTTTAAAGACCTTCAGTACCTTTAGAGACCTTCAATACCTTTAGAGACATTAGAGACCTTTAGAGACTTTCAGTACCCTTAGAGACCTTTAGTACTTTTAGAGACCTTAAGTACCTTTTGAAACATTAGAGACCCTTAGAGACTTTCAGTACCATTAGAGACTTTCAGTACCTTTAGAGATCTTCAGTACCTTTAGAGACATTTAGTACCTTTAGAGAAATTATAGAACTTTAGATACCTTCTGTAACTTTAGAAACCTTCAGTACCTTTAGAGACATTAGAGATCTTTAGAAACATTAGAGACATTTAGAGACATCAGAGACGTTTAGCGACCTTCAGTACCTTTAGAGACCTTCAGTATATTTAGCGACATTAGAGACCTCTAGAGGTTTTCAGTACCTTTAGGGACCTTCACTACCTTTAGAGACATTAGAGACCTTTAGAGACATTACAGAATTTAGAGATACTACAGATCTTTAGAGACATTAGAGACCTTTAGAGACATTAGAGACCGTTAGAGACATTACAGAACATGGAGACATTATAGAACATTATAGATATTAGAGACCTTTAGAGACATTAGAGACCTTTAGAGACCTTCAGTATCTTTAGAGACAATCAGGACCTTTAGAGACCTTCCGTACCTTTAGAGACCCTTACTAACTTTAGAGACCTTCATAAGTTTTAGAGACCATTACTAACATTAGAGACCTTCAGTACCTTTAGATACATTAGAGATCTTTATAGACATTAGAGACCTTCAGAAACCTTCAGTACCTTTAGAAACCTTCAGTACCTTTAGAGACCTTCTGTAAATTTAGAGACCATTAGTACCTTTAGAGACATTAGAGACCTTTAGAGAACTATAGTACCTTTAGAGACCTTCAGTACCTTTAGAGACATTACAGACCCGAAGGGACCTTCCGTAACTTTAGACACCATTAGTAGCTTTAGAGACCTGCCGTACCTTTAGAGACATTACAGACCCTTACAGATCTTCAGTACCTTTAGAGACCGTCAGTAACTATAGGGACCTTCAGCACCTTTAGAGAAATTAGAGACCTTTAAAGGCACTAGAAACCTTTAGAGACATTAGAGACCTTTAGAGACCTGCAGTACCTTTAGAGACATTATAGACCTTTAGAGACATTAGAGACTTTTAGAGACCTTCATTATCTTTAGACACAATCAGGACCTTTAGAGACCTTCAGTACCTTAAGAGACCATTAGTAACTTTAGAGACCTTCAGTACCTTTAGATACATTAGAGACCTTTACAGACATTAGAGACCTTTAGAGACCTTCAGTAACTTAAGAGACATTCATTACCTCAAGAGACCTTCAGTAACTTTAGAGACCATTAGTACCTTTAGAGACATCAGAGACCCTTACAGATCTTCAGTACCTTTAGAGACCTTCAGTACCTTTAGGGAACTTCAGTACCTTTAGAGACATTAGAGACCTTTAGAGACATTGGAAAGTTTTAGAGACCTTAAGTACCTATTGAGACCTTCAGTACCATTAGAGAGATAAGAGCCTTTAGAGTCCTTCAGTACCTTTAGAGACCTTCAGTAACTTTAGAGAACATTAGTACCCTTAGAAACCTGCAGTACCTTTGGAGACATTAGAGACCTTAAGAGACATTCAGTACCTTTAGAGACCTTCAGTACCTTAAGATACCTTCAGTAATTTTAGAGAGCTTCAGTATCTTTAGAGACCGTCAGTACCTTCAGAAACATTCAGTAACATTAGAGACATTAGAGAACTTTAGAGATCTTCAGTACGTTTTGGGACCTTCCGTACCTTTAGAAACATTATTGAACTTTAGAGAACTTACAGACGTTTAGAGATGTTCAGTACCTTTAGAGACCTTCAGTACCTTTAGAGACATTGGAGACTTTTAGAGAACTTCAGTACTTTTAGAGACCTTCATAACATTAGAGAACTTCAGTACCTTTAGAGACCCACCATAGCTTTAGAGACATTAGAGACCTTTAAAGACCTTGAGTATCTTTAGAGACCTTCAGGACCTTTAGAGACCTTCATTACCTATAGAGACATTCAGTACCTTTAGAGACATTAGAGACCTTTAGAGACATTCAGTACCTTTAGAGAAGTTCAGTACCTCTAGAGACCTTCAGTACCTTTAGAGACTTTAGAGGCCTGTAGTGTCCTTAGAGGCCTTAAGAGACCTTGAGTACCTATAGAGACATTCAGTACCTCTAGAGACCTTCTGTATTTTAGAGACCTTCAGTACCTTGAGAGACCTTCAGTAACTTTAGAGACCATTAGTACCTTTAGAGACCTTCATTACCTTTAGAGACATTAGAGAACTTTAGAGACCTTCAGGACCTTTGGAGAACTTCAATACCTTTAAAGACCACCAGTTCCTTTAGAGACATTAGAGATCTTTAGAGACCTTAGAGGCCTTTAGAGACCTTGAGTTCCTATAGAGACGTTCAGTACCTCTAGAGACTTCCTGTATTTTAGAGATTTTCAATATCTTTAGAGACCTCTAGATACCTTCAGTACCTTTAGAGACATTAGAGACCTTGAATACATTTAGAGACCTTCCGTACCTTTAAAGGCCATCAGTAACTTTAGAGACATTTGAGACCTGTAGACACATTAGAGACCTTTAGAGGCCTTCAGTACCTTTGGAGACCATCAGTACCTTTAAAGACCTTCAGTACCTTTAGAGACCTTCAATACCTTTAGAGACATTAGAGACCTTTAGAGACTTTCAGTACCCTTAGAGACCTTTAGTACTTTTAGAGACCTTAAGTACCTTTTGAAACATTAGAGACCCTTAGAGACTTTCAGTACCATTAGAGACTTTCAGTACCTTTAGAGATCTTCAGTACCTTTAGAGATCTTCAGTACCTTTAGAGACATTTAGTACCTTTAGAGAAATTATAGAACTTTAGATACCTTCTGTAACTTTAGAAACCTTCAGTACCTTTAGAGACATTAGAGATCTTTAGAAACATTAGAGACATTTAGAGACATCAGAGACATTTAGCGACCTTCAGTACCTTTAGAGACCTTCAGTATATTTAGCGACATTAGAGACCTCTAGAGGTTTTCAGTACCTTTAGGGACCTTCACTACCTTCAGAGACATTAGAGACCTTTAGAGACATTACAGAATTTAGAGATACTACAGATCTTTAGAGACATTAGAGACCTTTAGAGACATTAGAGACCTTTAGAGACATTACAGAACATGGAGACATTATAGAACGTTATAGATATTAGAGACCTTTAGAGACATTAGAAACCTTTAGAGACCTGCAGTACCTTTAGAGACTTTAGAGACATTAGAGACCTTTAGAGACCTTCAGTATCTTTAGAGACAATCAGGACCTTTAGAGACCTTCCGTACCTTTAGAGACCCTTACTAACTTTAGAGACCTTCATAAGATTTAGAGACCATTACTAACATTAGAGACCTTCAGTACCTTTAGATACATTAGAGATCTTTATAGACATTAGAGACCTTTAGAGACCTACAGTACCATTAGAGCTATTAGAGACATTTAAGGACATTAGAGACCTTCAGAAACCTTCAGTACCTTTAGAAACCTTCAGTACCTTTAGAGACCTTCTGTAAATTTAGAGACCATTAGTACCTTTAGAGACATTAGAGACCTTTAGAGAACTATAGTACCTTTAGAGACCTTCAGTACCTTTAGAGACATTACAGACCCGAAGGGACCTTCCGTAACTTTAGACACCATTAGTACCTTTAGAGACCTGCCGTACCTTTAGAGACATTACAGACCCTTACAGATCTTCAGTACCTTTAGAGACCGTCAGTAACCATAGGGACCTTCAGCACCTTTAGAGAAATTAGAGACCTTTAAAGGCACTAGAAACCTTTAGAGATATTAGAGAGCTTTAGAGACCTTCAGTAGCTTTAGAAACTTTCAGGACCTTTAGAGACCTTCATTACCTTTCAAGACATTAAGTAACGTTAGAGACCTTCAGTACCTTTAGAGATCTTCAGTACTTATAGAGACATTAGAGACTTTTAGAGACCTTCAGTACCTTTAAATACATTAAAGACCTTTAGAGACCTTCAGTACCTTTAGAGATCTTCAGTACATTTAGAGTCCTTCAGGACCTTTAGAGAACTTCAGTATATTTAGAGACATTCAGTACCTTTAGAGACATTAGAGTCCTCAAGAGTCCATGAGGACCTTTAAAGACCATCAGTACATTTAGAGACCTTCAGTATCTTTAGAGACATTATCGTCCTTTAGAGACCTTTAGAGACCTTCAGTACCTTTAGATAACTTCAGTAGCATTAGAGACATTAAAGACCTTTAGAGAGATTAGATATGTTAAGAGACATGAGAGATCTTTAAATACACTAGAGACCATTAGAGACATTAGAGACCATTAGAGACCGTCAGTACATTTAGATACCTTCAGTACCTTCAGAGACGTTAGAGATCTTTAGAGACACTAGAGACCGTTAGAGACATTAGAGACCATTAGAGACCTTCAGTACCTTTAGAGAACCTGAGTACCATTAGAGACATTAGAGACCTTTAGAGACCTTTAGTAACTTGAGAGACGTTAGAGACCTTTAGTATAATTAGAGACCTTTTGAGACATTGGAGAACTTTAGAGACATTAGAGACCTTAAAAACCTTTAGAGACATTAGAGACCTTAAAAACCTTTAGAGACATTAGAGACCTTTAGTGACATTAGGGACCTTTAGAGAAATTAGATACTCTTAAAGACATGAAAGACATGCAGCACCTTTAGAGTCATTAAGGACCTTTAGAGACATTAGAGACCTTTAGAGTCCTTCAGTACCTTTAAAGACCTTTAGCACTTTCAGAGACATTAGAGATCTTTAGAGAACTGCAGTAGCTTTAGAGACATTAGAGACCTTTAGAGACATTCGACACCATTAGAGACATTAGATACCTTCAGTAACTTTAGAGACATTAGAGACCTTTGAAGTCATTAGAGAACTTTTGAGACTTTAGAGACCTTTAGATACATTAGAGACCTTTACAGTAATTATAGACCTTTTTAGACATTAGAGAACTTGAGAGACATTACAGACTGTTAGAGACCTTTGGAGATATTAGAGACCATCAGTACCTTTAGAGACGTTAGTATCCTTTAGAGACATTACAGAACTTCAGAGACATTAGAGACCTTTAGAGACATCAGACACCTTTAGAGACATTTGAGACGTTTAGAGACATTGGAGCCTTTTAGAGACATTAGTGACCTTTAGAGACCATAAGTAGCTTTAAAGACCTTAAGTACCCTTAGATACATTAGATACCTTCAGAGACCTTCAGTAGCTTTAGAGACCTTAGAGACCTTTAGAGACATTAGAGACCTTTAGAGACCTTCAGTACCTTTAGAGACATTAGGGAACTTTAAAGACATTAGAGATCTTAAGTGATATTAGAGACCTTCAGCACCTTTAGAGATCCTTAGAGGCACTTGAGACCTTCAGAGACATTATAGGCCAATAGAGACCTTCAGTACCTTTAAAGACATTAGAGACCTTTAGATACCTTCAGTTACTTTAGAGACCTTCAGTACTTTAAGAGACCTTCAGTAACTTTAGAGACCATTAGTACCTTGAGAGATATTAACAATAACTATAGTACCTTTGGAGATATTAGAGACCTTTAGAGATCTTGAGTACCTTTAGAGACATTATAGACCTTTAGAGACATTTGACACTTTTAGAGACCTTGAGTATCTTTAGAGACCTCAAGTACCTTTAGAGACATTAGAGATCTTTAGAGACCTTCAGTACTGACAGAGAACTTCAGTACCTTTAGAGGTATTAGAGACCTTTAGAGACATTCGAGACGTATATAGACATTACAGAACTTACAGACATTATAAACCTTTAGAGACATTATAAAACTTTAGAGACATTATAGACCTTTAGAGATATTAGAGACCTTTAGAGCCCTTCAGTACCATTATAGACATTAGAGACGTTTATAGACATTAGAGACCTTTATAGAAATTAGAGAGCTGAGGAGACATTAGGGACCTTTAGAGATATTAGAGACCTTTAGAGACCATCAGTACCTTTAGAGACGTTAGTATCCTTTAGAGACATTAGAGACCTTTAGAGACATTCCAGAACTTCAGAGACATTAGAGACCTTTAGAGACCTTCAGTACCTTTAGAGACATTGAAGACGTTTAGAGACATTAGAGAACTTTTCAGACATTAGAGACCTTTAGAGACCTTCAGTACCTTTAGACACATTTAAGGTTTTTAGAGACATTAGAAACTTTAGAGACATTGGAGAACTTTCGGGACATTAGAAAACCTTAAAGTCATTAGAAACCATTTGAGATATTAGACACCAGTAGGGACATTAGAGACATTTAGAGACCTTCAGTGCCTATAGAGACATTAGAGACCTTTAGAGACATTACAGAACGTAGAGATATTATAGATGTTTAGAGACATTAGAGACATTTAGCGACATTAGAGACTTTTAGAGACATTACAGAACATGGAGACATTATAGAACGTTATAGATCTTAGAGACCTTTAGAGACATTAGAGACCTTTAGAGACCTGCAGTACCTTTAGAGACATTATAGACCTTTAGAGACATTAGAGACTTTTAGAGACCTTCATTATCTTTAGACACAATCAGGACCTTTAGAGACCTTCAGTACCTTAAGAGACCATTAGTAACTTTAGAGACCTTCAGTACCTTTAGATACATTAGAGACCTTTAGAGACATTAGAGACTTTTAGAGACCTTCATTATCTTTAGACACAATCAGGACCTTTAGAGACCTTCAGTACCTTAAGAGACCATTAGTAACTTTAGAGACCTTCAGTACCTTTAGATACATTAGAGACCTTTACAGACATTAGAGACCTTTAGAGACCTTCAGTAACTTAAGAGACATTCATTACCTCAAGAGACCTTCAGTAACTTTAGAGAGAATTAGTACCTTTAGAGACCTGCAGTACCTTTAGAGACATCAGAGACCCTTACAGATATTCAGTACCTTTAGATTCCTTCAGTACCTTTAGGGAACTTCAGTACCTTTAGAGACATTAGAGACCTTTAGAGACATTGGAAAGTTTTAGAGACCTTAAGTACCTATTGAGACCTTCAGTACCATTAGAGAGATAAGAGTCTTTAGAGTCCTTTAGTACCTTTAGAGACCTTCAGTAACTTTAGAGACCATTAGTACCCTTAGAAACCTGCAGTACCTTTGGAGACATTAGAGACCTTAAGAGACATTCAGTACCTTTAGAGACCTTCAGTACCTTAAGATACCTTCAGTAATTTTAGAGACCTTCAGTACGTTTTGGGACCTTCCGTACCTTTAGAAACATTATTGAACTTTAGAGAACTTACAGACGTTTAGAGATGTTCAGTACCTTTAGAGACCTTCAGTACCTTTAGAGACATTAGAGACTTTTAGAGAACTTCAGTACTTTTAGAGACCTTCATAACATTAGAGAACTTCAGTACCTTTAGAGACCCACCATAGCTTTAGAGACATTAGAGACATTTAAAGACCTTCAGTAACTTTAGAGACCTTCAGGACCTTTAGAGACCTTCATTACCTATGGAGACATTCAGTACCTTTAGAGACATTAGAGACCTTTAGAGACATTCAGTACCTTTAGAGAAGTTCAGTACCTCTAGAGACCTTCAGTACCTTTAGAGACTTTAGAGGCCTGTAGTGTCCTTAGAGGCCTTAAGAGACCTTGAGTACCTATAGAGACATTCAGTACCTCTAGAGACCTTCTGTATTTTAGAGACCTTCAGTACCTTGAGAGACCTTCAGTAACTTTAGAGACATTAGAGAACTTTAGAGACCTTCAGGACCTTTGGAGAACTTCAATACCTTTAGAGACATTCAGTACCTTTAGAGACATTAGAGAACTTTAGAGACCTTCAGGACCTTTGGAGAACTTCAATACCTTTAAAGACCACCAGTACCTTTAGAGATATTAGAGATCTTTAGAGACCTTAGAGGCCTTTAGAGACCTTGAGTTCCTATAGAGACGTTCAGTACCTCTAGAGACTTCCTGTATTTTAGAGATTTTCAATATCTTTAGAGACCTCTAGATACCTTCAGTACCTTTAGAGACATTAGAGACCTTTAGAGACCTTGAATACATTTAGAGACCTTCCGTACCTTTAAAGGCCATCAGTAACTTTAGAGACATTTGAGACCTGTAGACACATTAGAGACCTTTAGAGGCCTTCAGTACCTTTGGAGACCATCAGTACCTTTAAAGACCTTCAGTACCTTTAGAGACCTTCAATACCTTTAGAGACATTAGAGACCTTTAGAGACTTTCAGTACCCTTAG
Source organism: Coccyzus lansbergi (assembly GCA_033558105.1). Taxonomy (NCBI): domain Eukaryota; kingdom Metazoa; phylum Chordata; class Aves; order Cuculiformes; family Coccyzidae; genus Coccyzus; species Coccyzus lansbergi. The sequence goes on along the minus strand of JAUMJK010000613.1, from coordinate 962,158 downwards.
AGACCTTTAGTACTTTTAGAGACCTTAAGTACCTTTTGAAACATTAGAGACCCTTAGAGACTTTCAGTACCATGAGAGACTTTCAGTACCTTTAGAGATCTTCAGTACCTTTAGAGACATTTAGTACCTTTAGAGAAATTATAGAACTTTAGATACCTTCTGTAACTTTAGAAACCTTCAGTACCTTTAGAGACATTAGAGATCTTTAGAAACATTAGAGACATTTAGAGACATCAGAGACGTTTAGCGACCTTCAGTACCTTTAGAGACCTTCAGTATATTTAGCGACATTAGAGACCTCTAGAGGTTTTCAGTACCTTTAGGGACCTTCACTACCTTTAGAGACATTAGAGACCTTTAGAGACATTACAGAATTTAGAGATACTACAGATCTTTAGAGACATTAGAGACCTTTAGAGACATTAGAGACCTTTAGAGACATTACAGAACATGGAGACATTATAGAACGTTATAGATATTAGAGAACTTTAGAGACATTAGAAACCTTTAGAGACCTGCAGTACCTTTAGAGACTTTAGAGACATTAGAGACCTTTAGAGACCTTCAGTATCTTTAGAGACAATCAGGACCTTTAGAGACCTTCCGTACCTTTAGAGACCCTTACTAACTTTAGAGACCTTCATAAGTTTTAGAGACCATTACTAACATTAGAGACCTTCAGTACCTTTAGATACATTAGAGATCTTTATAGACATTAGAGACCTTTAGAGACCTACAGTACCATTAGAGCTATTAGAGACATTTAAGGACATTAGAGACCTTCAGAAACCTTCAGTACCTTTAGAAACCTTCAGTAACTTTAGAGACCTTCTGTAAATTTAGAGACCATTAGTACCTTTAGAGACATTAGAGACCTTTAGAGAACTATAGTACCTTTAGAGACCTTCAGTACCTTTAGAGACATTACAGACCCGAAGGGACCTTCCGTAACTTTAGACACCATTAGTACCTTTAGAGACCTGCCGTACCTTTAGAGACATTACAGACCCTTACAGATCTTCAGTACCTTTAGAGACCGTCAGTAACTATAGGGACCTTCAGCACCTTTAGAGAAATTAGAGACCTTTAAAGGCACTAGAAACCTTTAGAGACATTAGAGAGCTTTAGAGACCTTCAGTAGCTTTAGAAACTTTCAGGACCTTTAGAGACCTTCATTACCTTTCAAGACATTAAGTACCTTTAGAGACCTTCAGTACCTTTAGAGATCTTCAGTACTTATAGAGACATTAGAGACTTTTAGAGACCTTCAGTACCTTTAAATACATTAAAGACCTTTAGAGACCTTCAGTACCTTTAGAGATCTTCAGTACATTTAGAGTCCTTCAGGACCTTTAGAGAACTTCAGTATATTTAGAGACATTCAGTACCTTTAGAGACATTAGAGTCCTCAAGAGTCCATCAGGACCTTTAGAGACCATCAGTACATTTAGAGACCTTCAGTATCTTTAGAGACATTATCGTCCTGTAGAGACCTTTAGAGACCTTCAGTACCTTTAGATAACTTCAGTAGCATTAGAGACATTAAAGACCTTTAGAGAGATTAGATATGTTAAGAGACATGAGAGATCTTTAAATACACTAGAGACCATTAGAGACATTAGAGATCATTAGAGACCGTCAGTACATTTAGATACCTTCAGTACCTTCAGAGACGTTAGAGATCTTTAGAGACACTAGAGACCGTTAGAGACATTAGAGACCATTAGAGACCTTCAGTACCTTTAGAGAACTTGAGTACCATTAGAGACATTAGAGACCTTTAGAGACCTTTAGTAACTTGAGAGACGTTAGAGACCTTTAGTATAATTAGAGACCTTTTGAGACATTGGAGAACTTTAGAGACATTAGAGACCTTAAAAACCTTTAGAGACATTAGAGACCTTAAAAACCTTTAGAGACATTAGAGACCTTTAGTGACATTAGGGACCTTTAGAGAAATTAGATACTCTTAAAGACATGAAAGACATGCAGCACCTTTAGAGTCATTAAGGACCTTTAGAGACATTAGAGACCTTTAGAGTCCTTCAGTACCTTTAAAGACCTTTAGCACTTTCAGAGACATTAGAGATCTTTAGAGAACTGCAGTAGCTTTAGAGACATTAGAGACCTTTAGAGACATTCGACACCATTAGAGACATTAGATACCTTCAGTAACTTTAGAGACATTAGAGACCTTTGAAGTCATTAGAGAACTTTTGAGACTTTAGAGACCTTTAGATACATTAGAGACCTTTACAGTAATTATAGACCTTTTTAGACATTAGAGAACTTGAGAGACATTACAGACTGTTAGAGACCTTTGGAGATATTAGAGACCATCAGTACCTTTAGAGACGTTAGTATCCTTTAGAGACATTACAGAACTTCAGAGACATTAGAGACCTTTAGAGACATCAGACACCTTTAGAGACATTTGAGACGTTTAGAGACATTGGAGCCTTTTAGAGACATTAGTGACCTTTAGAGACCATAAGTAGCTTTAAAGACCTTAAGTACCCTTAGATACATTAGATACCTTCAGAGACCTTCAGTAGCTTTAGAGACCTTAGAGACCTTTAGAGACATTAGAGACCTTTAGAGACCTTCAGTACCTTTAGAGACATTAGGGAACTTTAAAGACATTAGAGATCTTAAGTGATATTAGAGACCTTCAGCACCTTTAGCGATCCTTAGAGGCACTTGAGACCTTCAGAGACATTATAGGCCAATAGAGACCTTCAGTACCTTTAAAGACATTAGAGACCTTTAGATACCTTCAGTTACTTTAGAGACCTTCAGTACTTTAAGAGACCTTCAGTAACTTTAGAGACCATTAGTACCTTGAGAGATATTAACAATAACTATAGTACCTTTGGAGATATTAGAGACCTTTAGAGATCTTGAGTACCTTTAGAGACATTATAGACCTTTAGAGACATTTGACACTTTTAGAGACCTTGAGTATCTTTAGAGACCTCAAGTACCTTTAGAGACATTAGAGATCTTTAGAGACCTTCAGTACTGACAGAGAACTTCAGTACCTTTAGAGGTATTAGAGACCTTTAGAGACATTCGAGACGTATATAGACATTACAGAACTTACAGACATTATAAACCTTTAGAGACATTATAAAACTTTAGAGACATTATAGACCTTTAGAGATATTAGAGACCTTTAGAGCCCTTCAGTACCATTATAGACATTAGAGACGTTTATAGACATTAGAGACCTTTATAGAAATTAGAGACCTGAGGAGACATTAGGGACCTTTAGAGATATTAGAGACCTTTAGAGACCATCAGTACCTTTAGAGACGTTAGTATCCTTTAGAGACATTAGAGACCTTTAGAGACATTCCAGAACTTCAGAGACATTAGAGACCTTTAGAGACCTTCAGTACCCTTAGAGACATTGAAGACGTTTAGAGACATTAGAGAACTTTTCAGACATTAGAGACCTTTAGAGACCTTCAGTACCTTTAGACACATTTAAGGTTTTTAGAGACATTAGAAACTTTAGAGACATTGGAGAACTTTCGGGACATTAGAAAACCTTAAAGTCATTAGAAACCATTTGAGATATTAGACACCAGTAGGGACATTAGAGACATTTAGAGACCTTCAGTGCCTATAGAGACATTAGAGACCTTTAGAGACATTACAGAACGTAGAGATATTATAGATGTTTAGAGACATTAGAGACATTTAGCGACATTAGAGACTTTTAGAGACATTACAGAACATGGAGACATTATAGAACGTTATAGATCTTAGAGACCTTTAGAGACATTAGAGACCTTTAGAGACCTGCAGTACCTTTAGAGACATTATAGACCTTTAGAGACATTAGAGACTTTTAGAGACCTTCATTATCTTTAGACACAATCAGGACCTTTAGAGACCTTCAGTACCTTAAGAGACCATTAGTAACTTTAGAGACCTTCAGTACCTTTAGATACATTAGAGACCTTTACAGACATTAGAGACCTTTAGAGACCTTCAGTAACTTAAGAGACATTCATTACCTCAAGAGACCTTCAGTAACTTTAGAGAGCATTAGTACCTTTAGAGACCTGCAGTACCTTTAGAGACATCAGAGACCCTTACAGATCTTCAGTACCTTTAGATTCCTTCAGTACCTTTAGGGAACTTCAGTACCTTTAGAGACATTAGAGACCTTTAGAGACATTGGAAAGTTTTGGAGACCTTAAGTACCACTAGAGACCTTCAGTACCATTAGAGAGATAAGAGTCTTTAGAGTCCTTTAGTACCTTTAGAGACCTTCAGTAACTTTAGAGACCATTAATACCCTTAGAAACCTGCAGTACCTTTGGAGACATTAGAGACCTTAAGAGACATTCAGTACCTTTAGAGACCTTCAGTACCTTAAGATACCTTCAGTAATTTTAGAGAGCTTCAGTATCTTTAGAGACCGTCAGTACCTTCAGAAACCTTCAGTAACATTAGAGACATTAGAGACCTTTAGAGACCTTCAGTACGTTTTGGGACCTTCCGTACCTTTAGAAACATTATTGAACTTTAGAGAACTTACAGACGTTTAGAGATGTTCAGTACCTTTAGAGACCTTCAGTACCTTTAGAGACTTTTAGAGAACTTCAGTACTTTTAGAGACCTTCATAACATTAGAGAACTTCAGTACCTTTAGAGACCCGCCATAGCTTTAGAGACATTAGAGACCTTTAAAGACCTTGAGTATCTTTAGAGACCTTCAGGACCTTTAGAGACCTTCATTACCTATGGAGACATTCAGTACCTTTAGAGACATTAGAGACCTTTAGAGACATTCAGTACCTTTAGAGAAGTTCAGTACCTCTAGAGACCTTCAGTACCTTTAGAGACTTTAGAGGCCTGTAGTGTCCTTAGAGGCCTTAAGAGACCTTGAGTAACTATAGAGACATTCAGTACCTCTAGAGACCTTCTGTATTTTAGAGACCTTCAGTACCTTGAGAGACCTTCAGTAACTTTAGAGACCATTAGTACCTTTAGAGACCTTCATTACCTTTAGAGACATTAGAGAACTTTAGAGACCTTCAGGACCTTTGGAGAACTTCAATACCTTTAGAGACATTCAGTACCTTTAGAGACATTAGAGAACTTTAGAGACCTTCAGGACCTTTGGAGAACTTCAATACCTTTAAAGACCACCAGTTCCTTTAGAGACATTAGAGATCTTTAGAGACCTTAGAGGCCTTTAGAGACCTTGAGTTCCTATAGAGACGTTCAGTACCTCTAGAGACTTCCTGTATTTTAGAGATTTTCAATATCTTTAGAGACCTCTAGATACCTTCAGTACCTTTAGAGACATTAGAGACCTTTAGAGACCTTGAATACATTTAGAGACCTTCCGTACCTTTAAAGGCCATCAGTAACTTTAGAGACATTTGAGACCTGTAGACACATTAGAGACCTTTAGAGGCCTTCAGTACCTTTGGAGACCATCAGTACCTTTAAAGACCTTCAGTACCTTTAGAGACCTTCAATACCTTTAGAGACATTAGAGACCTTTAGAGACTTTCAGTACCCTTAGAGACCTTTAGTACTTTTAGAGACCTTAAGTACCTTTTGAAACATTAGAGACCCTTAGAGACTTTCAGTACCATTAGAGACTTTCAGTACCTTTAGAGATCTTCAGTACCTTTAGAGACATTTAGTACCTTTAGAGAAATTATAGAATTTTAGATACCTTCTGTAACTTTAGAAACCTTCAGTACCTTTAGAGACATTAGAGATCTTTAGAAACATTAGAGACATTTAGAGACATCAGAGACGTTTAGCGACCTTCAGTACCTTTAGAGACCTTCAGTATATTTAGCGACATTAGAGACCTCTAGAGGTTTTCAGTACCTTTAGGGACCTTCACTACCTTTAGAGACATTAGAGACCTTTAGAGACATTAGAGACCTTTAGAGACATTACAGAATTTAGAGATACTACAGATCTTTAGAGACATTAGAGACCTTTAGAGACATTACAGAACATGGAGACATTATAGAACATTATAGATATTAGAGACCTTTAGAGACATTAGAGACCTTTAGAGACCTTCAGTATCTTTAGAGACAATCAGGAGCTTTAGAGACCTTCCGTACCTTTAGAGACCCTTACTAACTTTAGAGACCTTCATAAGTTTTAGAGACCATTACTAACATTAGAGACCTTCAGTACCTTTAGATACATTAGAGATCTTTATAGACATTAGAGACCTTTAGAGACCTACAGTACCATTAGAGCTATTAGAGACATTTAAGGACATTAGAGACCTTCAGAAACCTTCAGTACCTTTAGAAACCTTCAGTACCTTTAGAGACCTTCTGTAAATTTAGAGACCATTAGTACCTTTAGAGACATTAGAGACCTTTAGAGAACTATAGTACCTTTAGAGACCTTCAGTACCTTTAGAGACATTACAGACCCGAAGGGACCTTCCGTAACTTTAGACACCATTAGTACCTTTAGAGACCTGCCGTACCTTTAGAGACATTACAGACCCTTACAGATCTTCAGTACCTTTAGAGACCGTCAGTAACTATAGGGACCTTCAGCACCTTTAGAGAAATTAGAGACCTTTAAAGGCACTAGAAACCTTTAGAGACATTAGAGAGCTTTAGAGACCTTCAGTAGCTTTAGAAACTTTCAGGACCTTTAGAGACCTTCATTACCTTTCAAGACATTAAGTAACGTTAGAGACCTTCAGTACCTTTAGAGATCTTCAGTACTTATAGAGACATTAGAGACTTTTAGAGACCTTCAGTACCTTTAAATACATTAAAGACCTTTAGAGACCTTCAGTACCTTTAGAGATCTTCAGTACATTTAGAGTCCTTCAGGACCTTTAGAGAACTTCAGTATATTTAGAGACATTCAGTACCTTTAGAGACATTAGAGTCCTCAAGAGTCCATCAGGACCTTTAAAGACCATCAGTACATTTAGAGACCTTCAGTATCTTTAGAGACATTATCGTCCTTTAGAGACCTTCAGTACCTTTAGATAACTTCAGTAGCATTAGAGACATTAAAGACCTTTAGAGAGATTAGATATGTTAAGAGACATGAGAGATCTTTAAATACACTAGAGACCATTAGAGACATTAGAGACCATTAGAGACCGTCAGTACATTTAGATACCTTCAGTACCTTCAGAGACGTTAGAGATCTTTAGAGACACTAGAGACCGTTAGAGACATTAGAGACCATTAGAGACCTTCAGTACCTTTAGAGAACTTGAGTACCATTAGAGACATTAGAGACCTTTAGAGACCTTTAGTAACTTGAGAGACGTTAGAGACCTTTAGTATAATTAGAGACCTTTTGAGACATTGGAGAACTTTAGAGACATTAGAGACCTTAAAAACCTTTAGAGACATTAGAGACCTTAAAAACCTTTAGAGACATTAGAGACCTTTAGTGACATTAGGGACCTTTAGAGAAATTAGATACTCTTAAAGACATGAAAGACATGCAGCACCTTTAGAGTCATTAAGGACCTTTAGAGACATTAGAGACCTTTAGAGTCCTTCAGTACCTTTAAAGACCTTTAGCACTTTCAGAGACATTAGAGATCTTTAGAGAACTGCAGTAGCTTTAGAGACATTAGAGACCTTTAGAGACATTCGACACCATTAGAGACATTAGATACCTTCAGTAACTTTAGAGACATTAGAGACCTTTGAAGTCATTAGAGAACTTTTGAGACTTTAGAGACCTTTAGATACATTAGAGACCTTTACAGTAATTATAGACCTTTTTAGACATTAGAGAACTTGAGAGACATTACAGACTGTTAGAGACCTTTGGAGATATTAGAGACCATCAGTACCTTTAGAGACGTTAGTATCCTTTAGAGACATTACAGAACTTCAGAGACATTAGAGACCTTTAGAGACATCAGACACCTTTAGAGACATTTGAGACGTTTAGAGACATTGGAGCCTTTTAGAGACATTAGTGACCTTTAGAGACCATAAGTAGCTTTAAAGACCTTAAGTACCCTTAGATACATTAGATACCTTCAGAGACCTTCAGTAGCTTTAGAGACCTTAGAGACCTTTAGAGACATTAGAGACCTTTAGAGACCTTCAGTACCTTTAGAGACATTAGGGAACTTTAAAGACATTAGAGATCTTAAGTGATATTAGAGACCTTCAGCACCTTTAGAGATCCTTAGAGGCACTTGAGACCTTCAGAGACATTATAGGCCAATAGAGACCTTCAGTACCTTTAAAGACATTAGAGACCTTTAGATACCTTCAGTTACTTTAGAGACCTTCAGTACTTTAAGAGACCTTCAGTAACTTTAGAGACCATTAGTACCTTGAGAGATATTAACAATAACTATAGTACCTTTGGAGATATTAGAGACCTTTCGAGATCTTGAGTACCTTTAGAGACATTATAGACCTTTAGAGACATTTGACACTTTTAGAGACCTTGAGTATCTTTAGAGACCTCAAGTACCTTTAGAGACATTAGAGATCTTTAGAGACCTTCAGTACTGACAGAGAACTTCAGTACCTTTAGAGGTATTAGAGACCTTTAGAGACTTTCGAGACTTATATAGCCATTACAGAACTTACAGACATTATAAACCTTTAGAGACATTATAAAACTTTAGAGACATTATAGACCTTTAGAGATATTAGAGACCTTTAGAGCCCTTCAGTACCATTATAGACATTAGAGACGTTTATAGACATTAGAGACCTTTATAGAAATTAGAGAGCTGAGGAGACATTAGGGACCTTTAGAGATATTAGAGACCTTTAGAGACCATCAGTACCTTTAGAGACGTTAGTATCCTTTAGAGACATTAGAGACCTTTAGAGACATTCCAGAACTTCAGAGACATTAGAGACCTTTAGAGACCTTCAGTACCTTTAGAGACATTGAAGACGTTTAGAGACATTAGAGAACTTTTCAGACATTAGAGACCTTTAGAGACCTTCAGTACCTTTAGACACATTTAAGGTTTCTAGAGACATTAGAAACTTTAGAGACATTGGAGAACTTTCGGGACATTAGAAAACCTTAAAGTCATTAGAAACCATTTGAGATATTAGACACCAGTAGGGACATTAGAGACATTTAGAGACCTTCAGTGCCTATAGAGACATTAGAGACCTTTAGAGACATTACAGAACGTAGAGATATTATAGATCTTTAGAGACATTAGAGACATTTAGAGACATTAGAGACTTTTAGAGACATTACAGAACATGGAGACATTATAGAACGTTATAGATCTTAGAGACCTTTAGAGACATTAGAGACCTTTAGAGACCTGCAGTACCTTTAGAGACATTATAGACCTTTAGAGACATTAGAGACTTTTAGAGACCTTCATTATCTTTAGACACAATCAGGACCTTTAGAGACCTTCAGTACCTTAAGAGACCATTAGTAACTTTAGAGACCTTCAGTACCTTTAGATACATTAGAGACCTTTACAGACATTAGAGACCTTTAGAGACCTTCAGTAACTTAAGAGACATTCATTACCTCAAGAGACCTTCAGTAACTTTAGAGACCATTAGTACCTTTAGAGACCTGCAGTACCTTTAGAGACATCAGAGACCCTTACAGATCTTCAGTACCTTTAGATTCCTTCAGTACCTTTAGGGAACTTCAGTACCTTTAGAGACATTAGAGACCTTTAGAGACATTGGAAAGTTTTAGAGACCTTAAGTACCTATTGAGACCTTCAGTACCATTAGAGAGATAAGAGTCTTTAGAGTCCTTTAGTACCTTTAGAGACCTTCAGTAACTTTAGAGACCATTAGTACCCTTAGAAACCTGCAGTACCTTTGGAGACATTAGAGACCTTAAGAGACATTCAGTACCTTTAGAGACCTTCAGTACCTTAAGATACCTTCAGTAATTTTAGAGAGCTTCAGTATCTTTAGAGACCGTCAGTACCTTCAGAAACCTTCAGTAACATTAGAGACATTAGAGACCTTTAGAGACATTCAGTACCTTTAGAGACCTTCCGTACCTTTAGAAACATTATTGAACTTTAGAGAACTTACAGACGTTTAGAGATGTTCAGTACCTTTAGAGACCTTCAGTACCTTTAGAGACATTAGAGACTTTTAGAGAACTTCAGTACTTTTAGAGACCTTCATAACATTAGAGAACTTCAGTACCTTTAGAGACCCACCATAGCTTTAGAGACATTAGAGACCTTTAAAGACCTTCATTAACTTTAGAGACCTTCAGGACCTTTAGAGACCTTCATTACCTATGGAGACATTCAGTACCTTTAGAGACATTAGAGACCTTTAGAGACATTCAGTACCTTTAGAGAAGTTCAGTACCTCTAGAGACCTTCAGTACGTTTAGAGACTTTAGAGGCCTGTAGTGTCCTTAGAGGCCTTAAGAGACCTTGAGTACCTATAGAGACATTCAGTACCTCTAGAGACCTTCTGTATTTTAGAGACCTTCAGTACCTTGAGAGACCTTCAGTAACTTTAGAGACAATTAGTACCTTTAGAGGCCTTCATTACCTTTAGAGACATTAGAGAACTTTAGAGACCTTCAGGACCTTTGGAAAACTTCAATACCTTTAGAGACATTCAGTACCTTTAGAGACATTAGAGAACTTTAGAGACCTTCAGGACCTTTGGAGAACTTCAATACCTTTAAAGACCACCAGTACCTTTAGAGACATTAGAGATCTTTAGAGACCTTAGAGGCCTTTAGAGACCTTGAGTTCCTATAGAGACGTTCAGTACCTCTAGAGACTTCCTGTATTTTAGAGATTTTCAATATCTTTAGAGACCTCTAGATACCTTCAGTACCTTTAGAGACATTAGAGACCTTTAGAGACCTTGAATACATTTAGAGACCTTCCGTACCTTTAAAGGCCATCAGTAACTTTAGAGACATTTGAGACCTGTAGACACATTAGAGACCTTTAGAGGCCTTCAGTACCTTTGGAGACCATCAGTACCTTTAAAGACCTTCAGTACCTTTAGAGACCTTCAATACCTTTAGAGACATTAGAGACCTTTAGAGACTTTCAGTACCCTTAGAGACCTTTAGTACTTTTAGAGACCTTAAGTACCTTTTGAAACATTAGAGACCCTTAGAGACTTTCAGTACCATTAGAGACTTTCAGTACCTTTAGAGATCTTCAGTACCTTTAGAGACATTTAGTACCTTTAGAGAAATTATAGAACTTTAGATACCTTCTGTAACTTTAGAAACCTTCAGTACCTTTAGAGACATTAGAGATCTTTAGAAACATTAGAGACATTTAGAGACATCAGAGACGTTTAGCGACCTTCAGTACCTTTAGAGACCTTCAGTATATTTAGCGACATTAGAGACCTCTAGAGGTTTTCAGTACCTTTAGGGACCTTCACTACCTTTAGAGACATTAGAGACCTTTAGAGACATTACAGAATTTAGAGATACTACAGATCTTTAGAGACATTAGAGACCTTTAGAGACATTAGAGACCTTTAGAGACATTACAGAACATGGAGACATTATAGAACGTTATAGATATTAGAGAACTTTAGAGACATTAGAAACCTTTAGAGACCTGCAGTACCTTTAGAGACTTTAGAGACATTAGAGACCTTTAGAGACCTTCAGTATCTTTAGAGACAATCAGGAGCTTTAGAGACCTTCCGTACCTTTAGAGACCCTTACTAACTTTAGAGACCTTCATAAGTTTTAGAGACCATTACTAACATTAGAGACCTTCAGTACCTTTAGATACATTAGAGATCTTTATAGACATTAGAGACCTTTAGAGACCTACAGTACCATTAGAGCTATTAGAGACATTTAAGGACATTAGAGACCTTCAGAAACCTTCAGTACCTTTAGAAACCTTCAGTACCTTTAGAGACCTTCTGTAAATTTAGAGACCATTAGTACCTTTAGAGACATTAGAGACCTTTAGAGAACTATAGTACCTTTAGAGACCTTCAGTACCTTTAGAGACATTACAGACCCGAAGGGACCTTCTGTAACTTTAGACACCATTAGTACCTTTAGAGACCTGCCGTACCTTTAGAGACATTACAGACCCTTACAGATCTTCAGTACCTTTAGAGACCATCAGTAACTATAGGGACCTTCAGCACCTTTAGAGAAATTAGAGACCTTTAAAGGCACTAGAAAGCTTTAGAGACATTAGAGACCTTTAGAGACCTGCAGTACCTTTAGAGACATTATAGACCTTTAGAGACATTAGAGACTTTTAGAGACCTTCATTATCTTTAGACACAATCAGGACCTTTAGAGACCTTCAGTACCTTAAGAGACCATTAGTAACTTTAGAGACCTTCAGTACCTTTAGATACATTAGAGACCTTTACAGACATTAGAGACCTTTAGAGACCTTCAGTAACTTAAGAGACATTCATTACCTCAAGAGACCTTCAGTAACTTTAGAGACCATTAGTACCTTTAGAGACATCAGAGACCCCTACAGATCTTCAGTACCTTTAGATTCCTTCAGTACCTTTAGGGAACTTCAGTACCTTTAGAGACATTAGAGACCTTTAGAGACATTGGAAAGTTTTAGAGACCTTAAGTACCTATTGAGACCTTCAGTACCATTAGAGAGATAAGAGCCTTTAGAGTCCTTCAGTACCTTTAGAGACCTTCAGTAACTTTAGAGAACATTAGTACCCTTAGAAACCTGCAGTACCTTTGGAGACATTAGAGACCTTAAGAGACATTCAGTACCTTTAGAGACCTTCAGTACCTTAAGATACCTTCAGTAATTTTAGAGAGCTTCAGTATCTTTAGAGACCGTCAGTACCTTCAGAAACCTTCAGTAACATTAGAGACATTAGAGAACTTTAGAGACCTTCAGTACGTTTTGGGACCTTCCGTACCTTTAGAAACATTATTGAACTTTAGAGAACTTACAGACGTTTAGAGATGTTCAGTACCTTTAGAGACCTTCAGTACCTTTAGAGACATTAGAGACTTTTAGAGAACTTCAGTACTTTTAGAGACCTTCATAACATTAGAGAACTTCAGTACCTTTAGAGACCCGCCATAGCTATAGAGACATTAGAGACCTTTAAAGACCTTGAGTATCTTTAGAGACCTTCAGGACCTTTAGAGACCTTCATTACCTATAGAGACATTCAGTACCTTTAGAGACATTAGAGAACTTTAGAGACATTCAGTACCTTTAGAGAAGTTCAGTACCTCTAGAGACCTTCAGTACCTTTAGAGACTTTAGAGGCCTGTAGTGTCCTTAGAGACTTTAAGAGACCTTGAGTACCTATAGAGACATTCAGTACCTCTAGAGACCTTCTGTATTTTAGAGACCTTCAGTACCTTGAGAGACCTTCAGTAACTTTAGAGACCATTAGTACCTTTAGAGACCTTCATTACCTTTAGAGACATTAGAGAACTTTAGAGACCTTCAGGACCTTTGGAGAACTTCAATACCTTTAGAGACATTCAGTACCTTTAGAGACATTAGAGAACTTTAGAGACCTTAGAGGCCTTTAGAGACCTTGAGTTCCTATAGAGACGTTCAGTACCTCTAGAGACTTCCTGTATTTTAGAGATTTTCAATATCTTTAGAGACCTCTAGATACCTTCAGTACCTTTAGAGACATTAGAGACCTTTAGAGACCTTGAATACATTTAGAGACCTTCCGTACCTTTAAAGGCCATCAGTAACTTTAGAGACATTTGAGACCTGTAGACACATTAGAGACCTTTAGAGGCCTTCAGTACCTTTGGAGACCATCAGTACCTTTAAAGACCTTCAGTACCTTTAGAGACCTTCAATACCTTTAGAGACATTAGAGACCTTTAGAGACTTTCAGTACCCTTAGAGACCTTTAGTACTTTTAGAGACCTTAAGTACCTTTTGAAACATTAGAGACCCTTAGAGACTTTCAGTACCATTAGAGACTTTCAGTACCTTTAGAGATCTTCAGTACCTTTAGAGACATTTAGTACCTTTAGAGAAATTATAGAACTTTAGATACCTTCTGTAACTTTAGAAACCTTCAGTACCTTTAGAGACATTAGAGATCTTTAGAAACATTAGAGACATTTAGAGACATCAGAAACATTTAGCGACCTTCAGTACCTTTAGAGACCTTCAGTATATTTAGCGACATTAGAGACCTCTAGAGGTTTTCAGTACCTTTAGGGACCTTCACTACCTTCAGAGACATTAGAGACCTTTAGAGACATTACAGAATTTAGAGATACTACAGATCTTTAGAGACATTAGAGACCTTTAGAGACATTAGAGACCTTTAGAGACATTACAGAACATGGAGACATTATAGAACGTTATAGATATTAGAGACCTTTAGAGACATTAGAAACCTTTAGAGACCTGCAGTACCTTTAGAGACTTTAGAGACATTAGAGACCTTTAGAGACCTTCAGTATCTTTAGAGACAATCAGGAGCTTTAGAGACCTTCCGTACCTTTAGAGACCCTTACTAACTTTAGAGACCTTCATAAGTTTTAGAGACCATTACTAACATTAGAGACCTTCAGTACCTCTAGATACATTAGAGATCTTTATAGACATTAGAGACCTTTAGAGACCTACAGTACCATTAGAGCTATTAGAGACATTTAAGGACATTAGAGACCTTCAGAAACCTTCAGTACCTTTAGAAACCTTCAGTACCTTTAGAGACCTTCTGTAAATTTAGAGACCATTAGTACCTTTAGAGACATTAGAGACCTTTAGAGAACTATAGTACCTTTAGAGACCTTCAGTACCTTTAGAGACATTACAGACCCGAAGGGACCTTCCGTAACTTTAGACACCATTAGTACATTAGAGACCTGCCGTACCTTTAGAGACATTACAGACCCTTACAGATCTTCAGTACCTTTAGAGACCGTCAGTAACTATAGGGACCTTCAGCACCTTTAGAGAAATTAGAGACCTTTAAAGGCACTAGAAACCTTTAGAGACATTAGAGAGCTTTAGAGACCTTCAGTAGCTTTAGAAACTTTCAGGACCTTTAGAGACCTTCATTACCTTTCAAGACATTAAGTAACGTTAGAGACCTTCAGTACCTTTAGAGATCTTCAGTACTTATAGAGACATTAGAGACTTTTAGAGACCTTCAGTACCTTTAAATACATTAAAGACCTTTAGAGACCTTCAGTACCTTTAGAGATCTTCAGTACATTTAGAGTCCTTCAGGACCTTTAGAGAACTTCAGTATATTTAGAGACATTCAGTACCTTTAGAGACATTAGAGTCCTCAAGAGTCCATCAGGACCTTTAAAGACCATCAGTACATTTAGAGACCTTCAGTATCTTTAGAGACATTATCGTCCTTTAGAGACCTTTAGAGACCTTCAGTACCTTTAGATAACTTCAGTAGCATTAGAGACATTAAAGACCTTTAGAGAGATTAGATATGTTAAGAGACATGAGAGATCTTTAAATACACTAGAGACCATTAGAGACATTAGAGACCATTAGAGACCGTCAGTACATTTAGATACCTTCAGTACCTTCAGAGACGTTAGAGATCTTTAGAGACACTAGAGACCGTTAGAGACATTAGAGACCATTAGAGACCTTCAGTACCTTTAGAGAACTTGAGTACCATTAGAGACATTAGAGACCTTTAGAGACCTTTAGTAACTTGAGAGACGTTAGAGACCTTTAGTATAATTAGAGACCTTTTGAGACATTGGAGAACTTTAGAGACATTAGAGACCTTAAAAACCTTTAGAGACATTAGAGACCTTAAAAACCTTTAGAGACATTAGAGACCTTTAGTGACATTAGGGACCTTTAGAGAAATTAGATACTCTTAAAGACATGAAAGACATGCAACACCTTTAGAGTCATTAAGGACCTTTAGAGACATTAGAGACCTTTAGAGTCCTTCAGTACCTTTAAAGACCTTTAGCACTTTCAGAGACATTAGAGATCTTTAGAGAACTGCAGTAGCTTTAGAGACATTAGAGACCTTTAGAGACATTCGACACCATTAGAGACATTAGATACCTTCAGTAACTTTAGAGACATTAGAGACCTTTGAAGTCATTAGAGAACTTTTGAGACTTTAGAGACCTTTAGATACATTAGAGACCTTTACAGTAATTATAGACCTTTTTAGACATTAGAGAACTTGAGAGACATTACAGACTGTTAGAGACCTTTGGAGATATTAGAGACCATCAGTACCTTTAGAGACGTTAGTATCCTTTAGAGACATTACAGAACTTCAGAGACATTAGAGACCTTTAGAGACATCAGACACCTTTAGAGACATTTGAGACGTTTAGAGACATTGGAGCCTTTTAGAGACATTAGTGACCTTTAGAGACCATAAGTAGCTTTAAAGACCTTAAGTACCCTTAGATACATTAGATACCTTCAGAGACCTTCAGTAGCTTTAGAGACCTTAGAGACCTTTAGAGACATTAGAGACCTTTAGAGACCTTCAGTACCTTTAGAGACATTAGGGAACTTTAAAGACATTAGAGATCTTAAGTGATATTAGAGACCTTCAGCACCTTTAGAGATCCTTAGAGGCACTTGAGACCTTCAGAGACATTATAGGCCAATAGAGACCTTCAGTACCTTTAAAGACATTAGAGACCTTTAGATACCTTCAGTTACTTTAGAGACCTTCAGTACTTTAAGAGACCTTCAGTAACTTTAGAGACCATTAGTACCTTGAGAGATATTAACAATAACTATAGTACCTTTGGAGATATTAGAGACCTTTAGAGATCTTGAGTACCTTTAGAGACATTATAGACCTTTAGAGACATTTGACACTTTTAGAGACCTTGAGTATCTTTAGAGACCTCAAGTACCTTTAGAGACATTAGAGATCTTTAGAGACCTTCAGTACTGACAGAGAACTTCAGTACCTTTAGAGGTATTAGAGACCTTTAGAGACTTTCGAGACTTATATAGCCATTACAGAACTTACAGACATTATAAACCTTTAGAGACATTATAAAACTTTAGAGACATTATAGACCTTTAGAGATATTAGAGACCTTTAGAGCCCTTCAGTACCATTATAGACATTAGAGACGTTTATAGACATTAGAGACCTTTATAGAAATTAGAGACCTGAGGAGACATTAGGGACCTTTAGAGATATTAGAGACCTTTAGAGACCATCAGTACCTTTAGAGACGTTAGTATCCTTTAGAGACATTAGAGACCTTTAGAGACATTCCAGAACTTCAGAGACATTAGAGACCTTTAGAGACCTTCAGTACCCTTAGAGACATTGAAGACGTTTAGAGACATTAGAGAACTTTTCAGACATTAGAGACCTTTAGAGACCTTCAGTACCTTTAGACACATTTAAGGTTTTTAGAGACATTAGAAACTTTAGAGACATTGGAGAACTTTCGGGACATTAGAAAACCTTAAAGTCATTAGAAACCATTTGAGATATTAGACACCAGTAGGGACATTAGAGACATTTAGAGACCTTCAGTGCCTATAGAGACATTAGAGACCTTTAGAGACATTACAGAACGTAGAGATACTATAGATCTTTAGAGACATTAGAGACATTTAGAGACATTAGAGACTTTTAGAGACATTACAGAACATGGAGACATTATAGAACGTTATAGATCTTAGAGACCTTTAGAGACATTAGAGACCTTTAGAGACCTGCAGTACCTTTAGAGACATTATAGACCTTTAGAGACATTAGAGACTTTTAGAGACCTTCATTATCTTTAGACACAATCAGGACCTTTAGAGACCTTCAGTACCTTAAGAGACCATTAGTAACTTTAGAGACCTTCAGTACCTTTAGATACATTAGAGACCTTTACAGACATTAGAGACCTTTAGAGACCTTCAGTAACTTAAGAGACATTCATTACCTCAAGAGACCTTCAGTAACTTTAGAGAGCATTAGTACCTTTAGAGACCTGCAGTACCTTTAGAGACATCAGAGACCCTTACAGATCTTCAGTACCTTTAGATTCCTTCAGTACCTTTAGGGAACTTCAGTACCTTTAGAGACATTAGAGACTTTTAGAGAACTTCAGTACTTTTAGAGACCTTCATAACATTAGAGAACTTCAGTACCTTTAGAGACCCACCATAGCTTTAGAGACATTAGAGACCTTTAAAGACCTTCATTAACTTTAGAGACCTTCAGGACCTTTAGAGACCTTCATTACCTATGGAGACATTCAGTACCTTTAGAGACATTAGAGACCTTTAGAGACATTCAGTACCTTTAGAGAAGTTCAGTACCTCTAGAGACCTTCAGTACCTTTAGAGACTTTAGAGGCCTGTAGTGTCCTTAGAGGCCTTAAGAGACCTTGAGTACCTATAGAGACATTCAGTACCTCTAGAGACCTTCTGTATTTTAGAGACCTTCAGTACCTTGAGAGACCTTCAGTAACTTTAGAGACAATTAGTACCTTTAGAGGCCTTCATTACCTTTAGAGACATTAGAGAACTTTAGAGACCTTCAGGACCTTTGGAAAACTTCAATACCTTTAGAGACATTCAGTACCTTTAGAGACATTAGAGAACTTTAGAGACCTTCAGGACCTTTGGAGAACTTCAATACCTTTAAAGACCACCAGTACCTTTAGAGACATTAGAGAACTTTAGAGACCTTAGAGGCCTTTAGAGACCTTGAGTTCCTATAGAGACGTTCAGTACCTCTAGAGACTTCCTGTATTTTAGAGATTTTCAATATCTTTAGAGACCTCTAGATACCTTCAGTACCTTTAGAGACATTAGAGACCTTTAGAGACCTTGAATACATTTAGAGACCTTCCGTACCTTTAAAGGCCATCAGTAACTTTAGAGACATTTGAGACCTGTAGACACATTAGAGACCTTTAGAGGCCTTCAGTACCTTTGGAGACCATCAGTACCTTTAAAGACCTTCAGTACCTTTAGAGACCTTCAATACCTTTAGAGACATTAGAGACCTTTAGAGACTTTCAGTACCCTTAGAGACCTTTAGTACTTTTAGAGACCTTAAGTACCTTTTGAAACATTAGAGACCCTTAGAGACTTTCAGTACCATTAGAGACTTTCAGTACCTTTAGAGATCTTCAGTACCTTTAGAGACATTTAGTACCTTTAGAGAAATTATAGAATTTTAGATACCTTCTGTAACTTTAGAAACCTTCAGTACCTTTAGAGACATTAGAGATCTTTAGAAACATTAGAGACATTTAGAGACATCAGAGACGTTTAGCGACCTTCAGTACCTTTAGAGACCTTCAGTATATTTAGCGACATTAGAGACCTCTAGAGGTTTTCAGTACCTTTAGGGACCTTCACTACCTTCAGAGACATTAGAGACCTTTAGAGACATTACAGAATTTAGAGATACTACAGATCTTTAGAGACATTAGAGACCTTTAGAGACATTAGAGACCTTTAGAGACATTACAGAACATGGAGACATTATAGAAAGTTATAGATATTAGAGACCTTTAGAGACATTAGAAACCTTTAGAGACCTGCAGTACCTTTAGAGACTTTAGAGACATTAGAGACCTTTAGAGACCTTCAGTATCTTTAGAGACAATCAGGACCTTTAGAGACCTTCCGTACCTTTAGAGACCCTTACTAACTTTAGAGACCTTCATAAGTTTTAGAGACCATTACTAACATTAGAGACCTTCAGTACCTTTAGATACATTAGAGATCTTTATAGACATTAGAGACCTTTAGAGACCTACAGTACCATTAGAGCTATTAGAGACATTTAAGGACATTAGAGACCTTCAGAAACCTTCAGTACCTTTAGAAACCTTCAGTACCTTTAGAGACCTTCTGTAAATTTAGAGACCATTAGTACCTTTAGAGACATTAGAGACCTTTAGAGAACTATAGTACCTTTAGAGACCTTCAGTACCTTTAGAGACATTACAGACCCGAAGGGACCTTCTGTAACTTTAGACACCATTAGTACCTTTAGAGACCTGCCGTACCTTTAGAGACATTACAGACCCTTACAGATCTTCAGTACCTTTAGAGACCATCAGTAACTATAGGGACCTTCAGCACCTTTAGAGAAATTAGAGACCTTTAAAGGCACTAGAAACCTTTAGAGACATTAGAGACCTTTAGAGACCTGCAGTACCTTTAGAGACATTATAGACCTTTAGAGACATTAGAGACTTTTAGAGACCTTCATTATCTTTAGACACAATCAGGACCTTTAGAGACCTTCAGTACCTTAAGAGACCATTAGTAACTTTAGAGACCTTCAGTACCTTTAGATACATTAGAGACCTTTACAGACATTAGAGACCTTTAGAGACCTTCAGTAACTTAAGAGACATTCATTACCTCAAGAGATCTTCAGTAACTTTAGAGAGCATTAGTACCTTTAGAGACCTGCAGTACCTTTAGAGACATCAGAGACCCTTACAGATCTTCAGTACCTTTAGATTCCTTCAGTACCTTTAGGGAACTTCAGTACCTTTAGAGACATTAGAGACCTTTAGAGACATTGGAAAGTTTTGGAGACCTTAAGTACCATTAGAGACCTTCAGTACCATTAGAGAGATAAGAGCCTTTAGAGTCCTTCAGTACCTTTAGAGACCTT
This sequence comes from Coccyzus lansbergi, assembly GCA_033558105.1. Taxonomy (NCBI): domain Eukaryota; kingdom Metazoa; phylum Chordata; class Aves; order Cuculiformes; family Coccyzidae; genus Coccyzus; species Coccyzus lansbergi. The sequence continues at coordinate 941,594 of JAUMJK010000613.1, read as the reverse complement.
CAGTAACTTTAGAGACCATTAGTACCCTTAGAAACCTGCAGTACCTTTGGAGACATTAGAGACCTTAAGAGACATTCAGTACCTTTAGAGACCTTCAGTACCTTAAGATACCTTCAGTAATTTTAGAGAGCTTCAGTATCTTTAGAGACCGTCAGTACCTTCAGAAACCTTCAGTAACATTAGAGACATTAGAGACCTTTAGAGAACTTCAGTACATTTTGGGACCTTCCGTACCTTTAGAAACATTATTGAACTTTAGAGAACTTACAGACGTTTAGAGATGTTCAGTACCTTTAGAGACCTTCAGTACCTTTAGAGACATTAGAGACTTTTAGAGAACTTCAGTACTTTTAGAGACCTTCATAACATTAGAGAACTTCAGTACCTTTAGAGACCCACCATAGCTTTAGAGACATTAGAGACCTTTAAAGACCTTCAGTAACTTTAGAGACCTTCAGGACCTTTAGAGACCTTCATTACCTATGGAGACATTCAGTACCTTTAGAGACATTAGAGACCTTTAGAGACATTCAGTACCTTTAGAGAAGTTCAGTACCTCTAGAGACCTTCAGTACCTTTAGAGACTTTAGAGGCCTGTAGTGTCCTTAGAGGCCTTAAGAGACCTTGAGTACCTATAGAGACATTCAGTACCTCTAGAGACCTTCTGTATTTTAGAGACCTTCAGTACCTTGAGAGACCTTCAGTAACTTTAGAGACATTAGAGAACTTTAGAGACCTTCAGGACCTTTGGAGAACTTCAATACCTTTAGAGACATTCAGTACCTTTAGAGACATTAGAGAACTTTAGAGACCTTCAGGACCTTTGGAGAACTTCAATACCTTTAAAGACCACCAGTACCTTTAGAGACATTAGAGATCTTTAGAGACCTTAGAGGCCTTTAGAGACCTTGAGTTCCTATAGAGACGTTCAGTACCTCTAGAGACTTCCTGTATTTTAGAGATTTTCAATATCTTTAGAGACCTCTAGATACCTTCAGTACCTTTAGAGACATTAGAGACCTTTAGAGACCTTGAATACATTTAGAGACCTTCCGTACCTTTAAAGGCCATCAGTAACTTTAGAGACATTTGAGACCTGTAGACACATTAGAGACCTTTAGAGGCCTTCAGTACCTTTGGAGACCATCAGTACCTTTAAAGACCTTCAGTACCTTTAGAGACCTTCAATACCTTTAGAGACATTAGAGACCTTTAGAGACTTTCAGTACCCTTAGAGACCTTTAGTACTTTTAGAGACCTTAAGTACCTTTTGAAACATTAGAGACCCTTAGAGACTTTCAGTACCATTAGAGACTTTCAGTACCTTTAGAGATCTTCAGTACCTTTAGAGACATTTAGTACCTTTAGAGAAATTATAGAACTTTAGATACCTTCTGTAACTTTAGAAACCTTCAGTACCTTTAGAGACATTAGAGATCTTTAGAAACATTAGAGACATTTAGAGACATCAGAGACGTTTAGCGACCTTGAGTACCTTTAGAGACCTTCAGTATATTTAGCGACATTAGAGACCTCTAGAGGTTTTCAGTACCTTTAGGGACCTTCACTACCTTTAGAGACATTAGAGACCTTTAGAGACATTACAGAATTTAGAGATACTACAGATCTTTAGAGACATTAGAGACCTTTAGAGACATTAGAGACCGTTAGAGACATTACAGAACATGGAGACATTATAGAACATTATAGATATTAGAGACCTTTAGAGACATTAGAGACCTTTAGAGACCTTCAGTATCTTTAGAGACAATCAGGACCTTTAGAGACCTTCCGTACCTTTAGAGACCCTTACTAACTTTAGAGACCTTCATAAGTTTTAGAGACCATTACTAACATTAGAGACCTTCAGTACCTTTAGATACATTAGAGATCTTTATAGACATTAGAGACCTTTAGAGACCTACAGTACCATTAGAGCTATTAGAGACATTTAAGGACATTAGAGACCTTCAGAAACCTTCAGTACCTTTAGAAACCTTCAGTACCTTTAGAGACCTTCTGTAAACTTAGAGACCATTAGTACCTTTAGAGACATTAGAGACCTTTAGAGAACTATAGTACCTTTAGAGACCTTCAGTACCTTTAGAGACATTACAGACCCGAAGGGACTTTCTGTAACTTTAGACACCATTAGTACCTTTAGAGACCTGCCGTACCTTTAGAGACATTACAGACCCTTACAGATCTTCAGTACCTTTAGAGACCATCAGTAACTATAGGGACCTTCAGCACCTTTAGAGAAATTAGAGACCTTTAAAGGCACTAGAAACCTTTAGAGACATTAGAGACCTTTAGAGACCTGCAGTACCTTTAGAGACATTATAGACCTTTAGAGACATTAGAGACTTTTAGAGACCTTCATTATCTCTAGACACAATCAGGACCTTTATAGACCTTCAGTACCTTAAGAGACCATTAGTAACTTTAGAGACCTTCAGTACCTTTAGATACATTAGAGACCTTTACAGACATTAGAGACCTTTAGAGACCTTCAGTAACTTAAGAGACATTCATTACCTCAAGAGACCTTCAGTAACTTTAGAGACCATTAGTACCTTTAGAGACATCAGAGACCCTTACAGATCTTCAGTACCTTTAGAGACCTTCAGTACCTTTAGGGAACTTCAGTACCTTTAGAGACATTAGAGACCTTTAGAGACATTGGAAAGTTTTAGAGACCTTAAGTACCTATTGAGACCTTCAGTACCATTAGAGAGATAAGAGCCTTTAGAGTCCTTCAGTACCTTTAGAGACCTTCAGTAACTTTAGAGAACATTAGTACCCTTAGAAACCTGCAGTACCTTTGGAGACATTAGAGACCTTAAGAGACATTCAGTACCTTTAGAGACCTTCAGTACCTTAAGATACCTTCAGTAATTTTAGAGAGCTTCAGTATCTTTAGAGACCGTCAGTACCTTCAGAAACCTTCAGTAACATTAGAGACATTAGAGACCTTTAGAGACCTTCAGTACGTTTTGGGACCTTCCGTACCTTTAGAAACATTATTGAACTTTAGAGAACTTACAGACGTTTAGAGATGTTCAGTACCTTTAGAGACCTTCAGTACCTTTAGAGACATTAGAGACTTTTAGAGAACTTCAGTACTTTTAGAGACCTTCATAACATTAGAGAACTTCAGTACCTTTAGAGACCCGCCATAGCTTTAGAGACATTAGAGACCTTTAAAGACCTTGAGTATCTTTAGAGACCTTCAGGACCTTTAGAGACCTTCATTACCTATGGAGACATTCAGTACCTTTAGAGACATTAGAGACCTTTAGAGACATTCAGTACCTTTAGAGAAGTTCAGTACCTCTAGAGACCTTCAGTACCTTTAGAGACTTTAGAGGCCTGTAGTGTCCTTAGAGGCCTTAAGAGACCTTGAGTACCTATAGAGACATTCAGTACCTCTAGAGACCTTCTGTATTTTAGAGACCTTCAGTACCTTGAGAGACCTTCAGTAACTTTAGAGACAATTAGTACCTTTAGAGGCCTTCATTACCTTTAGAGACATTAGAGAACTTTAGAGACCTTCAGGACCTTTGGAAAACTTCAATACCTTTAGAGACATTCAGTACCTTTAGAGACATTAGAGAACTTTAGAGACCTTCAGGACCTTTGGAGAACTTCAATACCTTTAAAGACCACCAGTACCTTTAGAGACATTAGAGATCTTTAGAGACCTTAGAGGCCTTTAGAGACCTTGAGTTCCTATAGAGACGTTCAGTACCTCTAGAGACTTCCTGTATTTTAGAGATTTTCAATATCTTTAGAGACCTCTAGATACCTTCAGTACCTTTAGAGACATTAGAGACCTTTAGAGACCTTGAATACATTTAGAGACCTTCCGTACCTTTAAAGGCCATCAGTAACTTTAGAGACATTTGAGACCTGTAGACACATTAGAGACCTTTAGAGGCCTTCAGTACCTTTGGAGACCATCAGTACCTTTAAAGACCTTCAGTACCTTTAGAGACCTTCAATACCTTTAGAGACATTAGAGACCTTTAGAGACTTTCAGTACCCTTAGAGACCTTTAGTACTTTTAGAGACCTTAAGTACCTTTTGAAACATTAGAGACCCTTAGAGACTTTCAGTACCATTAGAGACTTTCAGTACCTTTAGAGATCTTCAGTACCTTTAGAGACATTTAGTACCTTTAGAGAAATTATAGAACTTTAGATACCTTCTGTAACTTTAGAAACCTTCAGTACCTTTAGAGACATTAGAGATCTTTAGAAACATTAGAGACATTTAGAGACATCAGAGACGTTTAGCGACCTTCAGTACCTTTAGAGACCTTCAGTATATTTAGCGACATTAGAGACCTCTAGAGGTTTTCAGTACCTTTAGGGACCTTCACTACCTTCAGAGACATTAGAGACCTTTAGAGACATTACAGAATTTAGAGATACTACAGATCTTTAGAGACATTAGAGACCTTTAGAGACATTAGAGACCTTTAGAGACATTACAGAACATGGAGACATTATAGAAAGTTATAGATATTAGAGACCTTTAGAGACATTAGAAACCTTTAGAGACCTGCAGTACCTTTAGAGACTTTAGAGACATTAGAGACCTTTAGAGACCTTCAGTATCTTTAGAGACAATCAGGACCTTTAGAGACCTTCCGTACCTTTAGAGACCCTTACTAACTTTAGAGACCTTCATAAGTTTTAGAGACCATTACTAACATTAGAGACCTTCAGTACCTTTAGATACATTAGAGATCTTTATAGACATTAGAGACCTTTAGAGACCTACAGTACCATTAGAGCTATTAGAGACATTTAAGGACATTAGAGACCTTCAGAAACCTTCAGTACCTTTAGAAACCTTCAGTACCTTTAGAGACCTTCTGTAAACTTAGAGACCATTAGTACCTTTAGAGACATTAGAGACCTTTAGAGAACTATAGTACCTTTAGAGACCTTCAGTACCTTTAGAGACATTACAGACCCGAAGGGACTTTCTGTAACTTTAGACACCATTAGTACCTTTAGAGACCTGCCGTACCTTTAGAGACATTACAGACCCTTACAGATCTTCAGTACCTTTAGAGACCATCAGTAACTATAGGGACCTTCAGCACCTTTAGAGAAATTAGAGACCTTTAAAGGCACTAGAAACCTTTAGAGACATTAGAGACCTTTAGAGACCTGCAGTACCTTTAGAGACATTATAGACCTTTAGAGACATTAGAGACTTTTAGAGACCTTCATTATCTTTAGACACAATCAGGACCTTTAGAGACCTTCAGTACCTTAAGAGACCATTAGTAACTTTAGAGACCTTCAGTACCTTTAGATACATTAGAGACCTTTACAGACATTAGAGACCTTTAGAGACCTTCAGTAACTTAAGAGACATTCATTACCTCAAGAGATCTTCAGTAACTTTAGAGAGCATTAGTACCTTTAGAGACCTGCAGTACCTTTAGAGACATCAGAGACCCTTACAGATCTTCAGTACCTTTAGATTCCTTCAGTACCTTTAGGGAACTTCAGTACCTTTAGAGACATTAGAGACCTTTAGAGACATTGGAAAGTTTTGGAGACCTTAAGTACCATTAGAGACCTTCAGTACCATTAGAGAGATAAGAGTCTTTAGAGTCCTTCAGTACCTTTAGAGACCTTCAGTAACTTTAGAGACCATTAGTACCCTTAGAAACCTGCAGTACCTTTGGAGACATTAGAGACCTTAAGAGACATTCAGTACCTTTAGAGACCTTCAGTACCTTAAGATACCTTCAGTAATTTTAGAGAGCTTCAGTATCTTTAGAGACCGTCAGTACCTTCAGAAACCTTCAGTAACATTAGAGACATTAGAGACCTTTAGAGACATTCAGTACCTTTAGAGACCTTCCGTACCTTTAGAAACATTATTGAACTTTAGAGAACTTACAGACGTTTAGAGATGTTCAGTACCTTTAGAGACCTTCAGTACCTTTAGAGACATTAGAGACTTTTAGAGAACTTCAGTACTTTTAGAGACCTTCATAACATTAGAGAACTTCAGTACCTTTAGAGACCCACCATAGCTTTAGAGACATTAGAGACCTTTAAAGACCTTCAGTAACTTTAGAGACCTTCAGGACCTTTAGAGACCTTCATTACCTATGGAGACATTCAGTACCTTTAGAGACATTAGAGACCTTTAGAGACATTCAGTACCTTTAGAGAAGTTCAGTACCTCTAGAGTCCTTCAGTACCTTTAGAGACTTTAGAGGCCTGTAGTGTCCTTAGAGGCCTTAAGAGACCTTGAGTACCTATAGAGACATTCAGTACCTCTAGAGACCTTCTGTATTTTAGAGACCTTCAGTACCTTGAGAGACCTTCAGTAACTTTAGAGACATTAGAGAACTTTAGAGACCTTCAGGACCTTTGGAGAACTTCAATACCTTTAGAGACATTCAGTACCTTTAGAGACATTAGAGAACTTTAGAGACCTTCAGGACCTTTGGAGAACTTCAATACCTTTAAAGACCACCAGTACCTTTAGAGACATTAGAGATCTTTAGAGACCTTAGAGGCCTTTAGAGACCTTGAGTTCCTATAGAGACGTTCAGTACCTCTAGAGACTTCCTGTATTTTAGAGATTTTCAATATCTTTAGAGACCTCTAGATACCTTCAGTACCTTTAGAGACATTAGAGACCTTTAGAGACCTTGAATACATTTAGAGACCTTCCGTACCTTTAAAGGCCATCAGTAACTTTAGAGACATTTGAGACCTGTAGACACATTAGAGACCTTTAGAGGCCTTCAGTACCTTTGGAGACCATCAGTACCTTTAAAGACCTTCAGTACCTTTAGAGATCTTCAATACCTTTAGAGACATTAGAGACCTTTAGAGACTTTCAGTACCCTTAGAGACCTTTAGTACTTTTAGAGACCTTAAGTACCTTTTGAAACATTAGAGACCCTTAGAGACTTTCAGTACCATTAGAGACTTTCAGTACCTTTAGAGATCTTCAGTACCTTTAGAGACATTTAGTACCTTTAGAGAAATTATAGAACTTTAGATACCTTCTGTAACTTTAGAAACCTTCAGTACCTTTAGAGACATTAGAGATCTTTAGAAACATTAGAGACATTTAGAGACATCAGAGACGTTTAGCGACCTTGAGTACCTTTAGAGACCTTCAGTATATTTAGCGACATTAGAGACCTCTAGAGGTTTTCAGTACCTTTAGGGACCTTCACTACCTTTAGAGACATTAGAGACCTTTAGAGACATTACAGAATTTAGAGATACTACAGATCTTTAGAGACATTAGAGACCTTTAGAGACATTAGAGACCGTTAGAGACATTACAGAACATGGAGACATTATAGAACATTATAGATATTAGAGACCTTTAGAGACATTAGAGACCTTTAGAGACCTTCAGTATCTTTAGAGACAATCAGGACCTTTAGAGACCTTCCGTACCTTTAGAGACCCTTACTAACTTTAGAGACCTTCATAAGTTTTAGAGACCATTACTAACATTAGAGACCTTCAGTACCTTTAGATACATTAGAGATCTTTATAGACATTAGAGACCTTTAGAGACCTACAGTACCATTAGAGCTATTAGAGACATTTAAGGACATTAGAGACCTTCAGAAACCTTCAGTACCTTTAGAAACCTTCAGTACCTTTAGAGACCTTCTGTAAACTTAGAGACCATTAGTACCTTTAGAGACATTAGAGACCTTTAGAGAACTATAGTACCTTTAGAGACCTTCAGTACCTTTAGAGACATTACAGACCCGAAGGGACTTTCTGTAACTTTAGACACCATTAGTACCTTTAGAGACCTGCCGTACCTTTAGAGACATTACAGACCCTTACAGATCTTCAGTACCTTTAGAGACCATCAGTAACTATAGGGACCTTCAGCACCTTTAGAGAAATTAGAGACCTTTAAAGGCACTAGAAACCTTTAGAGACATTAGAGACCTTTAGAGACATTGGAAAGTTTTAGAGACCTTAAGTACCTATTGAGACCTTCAGTACCATTAGAGAGATAAGAGCCTTTAGAGTCCTTCAGTACCTTTAGAGACCTTCAGTAACTTTAGAGAACATTAGTACCCTTAGAAACCTGCAGTACCTTTGGAGACATTAGAGACCTTAAGAGACATTCAGTACCTTTAGAGACCTTCAGTACCTTAAGATACCTTCAGTAATTTTAGAGAGCTTCAGTATCTTTAGAGACCGTCAGTACCTTCAGAAACCTTCAGTAACATTAGAGACATTAGAGACCTTTAGAGACCTTCAGTACGTTTTGGGACCTTCCGTACCTTTAGAAACATTATTGAACTTTAGAGAACTTACAGACGTTTAGAGATGTTCAGTACCTTTAGAGACCTTCAGTACCTTTAGAGACATTAGAGACTTTTAGAGAACTTCAGTACTTTTAGAGACCTTCATAACATTAGAGAACTTCAGTACCTTTAGAGACCCGCCATAGCTTTAGAGACATTAGAGACCTTTAAAGACCTTGAGTATCTTTAGAGACCTTCAGGACCTTTAGAGACCTTCATTACCTATGGAGACATTCAGTACCTTTAGAGACATTAGAGACCTTTAGAGACATTCAGTACCTTTAGAGAAGTTCAGTACCTCTAGAGACCTTCAGTACCTTTAGAGACTTTAGAGGCCTGTAGTGTCCTTAGAGGCCTTAAGAGACCTTGAGTACCTATAGAGACATTCAGTACCTCTAGAGACCTTCTGTATTTTAGAGACCTTCAGTACCTTGAGAGACCTTCAGTAACTTTAGAGACAATTAGTACCTTTAGAGGCCTTCATTACCTTTAGAGACATTAGAGAACTTTAGAGACCTTCAGGACCTTTGGAAAACTTCAATACCTTTAGAGACATTCAGTACCTTTAGAGACATTAGAGAACTTTAGAGACCTTCAGGACCTTTGGAGAACTTCAATACCTTTAAAGACCACCAGTACCTTTAGAGACATTAGAGATCTTTAGAGACCTTAGAGGCCTTTAGAGACCTTGAGTTCCTATAGAGACGTTCAGTACCTCTAGAGACTTCCTGTATTTTAGAGATTTTCAATATCTTTAGAGACCTCTAGATACCTTCAGTACCTTTAGAGACATTAGAGACCTTTAGAGACCTTGAATACATTTAGAGACCTTCCGTACCTTTAAAGGCCATCAGTAACTTTAGAGACATTTGAGACCTGTAGACACATTAGAGACCTTTAGAGGCCTTCAGTACCTTTGGAGACCATCAGTACCTTTAAAGACCTTCAGTACCTTTAGAGACCTTCAATACCTTTAGAGACATTAGAGACCTTTAGAGACTTTCAGTACCCTTAGAGACCTTTAGTACTTTTAGAGACCTTAAGTACCTTTTGAAACATTAGAGACCCTTAGAGACTTTCAGTACCATTAGAGACTTTCAGTACCTTTAGAGATCTTCAGTACCTTTAGAGACATTTAGTACCTTTAGAGAAATTATAGAATTTTAGATACCTTCTGTAACTTTAGAAACCTTCAGTACCTTTAGAGACATTAGAGATCTTTAGAAACATTAGAGACATTTAGAGACATCAGAGACGTTTAGCGACCTTCAGTACCTTTAGAGACCTTCAGTATATTTAGCGACATTAGAGACCTCTAGAGGTTTTCAGTACCTTTAGGGACCTTCACTACCTTCAGAGACATTAGAGACCTTTAGAGACATTACAGAATTTAGAGATACTACAGATCTTTAGAGACATTAGAGACCTTTAGAGACATTAGAAACCTTTAGAGACCTGCAGTACCTTTAGAGACTTTAGAGACATTAGAGACCTTTAGAGACCTTCAGTATCTTTAGAGACAATCAGGACCTTTAGAGACCTTCCGTACCTTTAGAGACCCTTACTAACTTTAGAGACCTTCATAAGTTTTAGAGACCATTACTAACATTAGAGACCTTCAGTACCTTTAGATACATTAGAGATCTTTATAGACATTAGAGACCTTTAGAGACCTACAGTACCATTAGAGCTATTAGAGACATTTAAGGACATTAGAGACCTTCAGAAACCTTCAGTACCTTTAGAAACCTTCAGTACCTTTAGAGACCTTCTGTAAATTTAGAGACCATTAGTACCTTTAGAGACATTAGAGACCTTTAGAGAACTATAGTACCTTTAGAGACCTTCAGTACCTTTAGAGACATTACAGACCCGAAGGGACCTTCTGTAACTTTAGACACCATTAGTACCTTTAGAGACCTGCCGTACCTTTAGAGACATTACAGACCCTTACAGATCTTCAGTACCTTTAGAGACCATCAGTAACTATAGGGACCTTCAGCACCTTTAGAGAAATTAGAGACCTTTAAAGGCACTAGAAACCTTTAGAGACATTAGAGACCTTTAGAGACCTGCAGTACCTTTAGAGACATTATAGACCTTTAGAGACATTAGAGACTTTTAGAGACCTTCATTATCTTTAGACACAATCAGGACCTTTAGAGACCTTCAGTACCTTAAGAGACCATTAGTAACTTTAGAGACCTTCAGTACCTTTAGATACATTAGAGACCTTTACAGACATTAGAGACCTTTAGAGACCTACAGTACCATTAGAGCTATTAGAGACATTTAAGGACATTAGAGACCTTCAGAAACCTTCAGTACCTTTAGAAACCTTCAGTACCTTTAGAGACCTTCTGTAAATTTAGAGACCATTAGTACCTTTAGAGACATTAGAGACCTTTAGAGAACTATAGTACCTTTAGAGACCTTCAGTACCTTTAGAGACATTACAGACCCGAAGGGACCTTCTGTAACTTTAGACACCATTAGTACCTTTAGAGACCTGCCGTACCTTTAGAGACATTACAGACCCTTACAGATCTTCAGTACCTTTAGAGACCATCAGTAACTATAGGGACCTTCAGCACCTTTAGAGAAATTAGAGACCTTTAAAGGCACTAGAAACCTTTAGAGACATTAGAGACCTTTAGAGACCTGCAGTACCTTTAGAGACATTATAGACCTTTAGAGACATTAGAGACTTTTAGAGACCTTCATTATCTTTAGACACAATCAGGACCTTTAGAGACCTTCAGTACCTTAAGAGACCATTAGTAACTTTAGAGACCTTCAGTACCTTTAGATACATTAGAGACCTTTACAGACATTAGAGACCTTTAGAGACCTTCAGTAACTTAAGAGACATTCATTACCTCAAGAGATCTTCAGTAACTTTAGAGAGCATTAGTACCTTTAGAGACCTGCAGTACCTTTAGAGACATCAGAGACCCTTACAGATCTTCAGTACCTTTAGATTCCTTCAGTACCTTTAGGGAACTTCAGTACCTTTAGAGACATTAGAGACCTTTAGAGACATTGGAAAGTTTTGGAGACCTTAAGTACCATTAGAGACCTTCAGTACCATTAGAGAGATAAGAGTCTTTAGAGTCCTTCAGTACCTTTAGAGACCTTCAGTAACTTTAGAGACCATTAGTACCCTTAGAAACCTGCAGTACCTTTGGAGACATTAGAGACCTTAAGAGACATTCAGTACCTTTAGAGACCTTCAGTACCTTAAGATACCTTCAGTAATTTTAGAGAGCTTCAGTATCTTTAGAGACCGTCAGTACCTTCAGAAACCTTCAGTAACATTAGAGACATTAGAGACCTTTAGAGAACTTCAGTACGTTTTGGGACCTTCCGTACCTTTAGAAACATTATTGAACTTTAGAGAACTTACAGACGTTTAGAGATGTTCAGTACCTTTAGAGACCTTCAGTACCTTTAGAGACATTAGAGACTTTTAGAGAACTTCAGTACTTTTAGAGACCTTCATAACATTAGAGAACTTCAGTACCTTTAGAGACCCACCATAGCTTTAGAGACATTAGAGACCTTTAAAGACCTTCAGTAACTTTAGAGACCTTCAGGACCTTTAGAGACCTTCATTACCTATGGAGACATTCAGTACCTTTAGAGACATTAGAGACCTTTAGAGACATTCAGTACCTTTAGAGAAGTTCAGTACCTCTAGAGACCTTCAGTACCTTTAGAGACTTTAGAGGCCTGTAGTGTCCTTAGAGGCCTTAAGAGACCTTGAGTACCTATAGAGACATTCAGTACCTCTAGAGACCTTCTGTATTTTAGAGACCTTCAGTACCTTGAGAGACCTTCAGTAACTTTAGAGACATTAGAGAACTTTAGAGACCTTCAGGACCTTTGGAGAACTTCAATACCTTTAGAGACATTCAGTACCTTTAGAGACATTAGAGAACTTTAGAGACCTTCAGGACCTTTGGAGAACTTCAATACCTTTAAAGACCACCAGTACCTTTAGAGACATTAGAGATCTTTAGAGACCTTAGAGGCCTTTAGAGACCTTGAGTTCCTATAGAGACGTTCAGTACCTCTAGAGACTTCCTGTATTTTAGAGATTTTCAATATCTTTAGAGACCTCTAGATACCTTCAGTACCTTTAGAGACATTAGAGACCTTTAGAGACCTTGAATACATTTAGAGACCTTCCGTACCTTTAAAGGCCATCAGTAACTTTAGAGACATTTGAGACCTGTAGACACATTAGAGACCTTTAGAGGCCTTCAGTACCTTTGGAGACCATCAGTACCTTTAAAGACCTTCAGTACCTTTAGAGATCTTCAATACCTTTAGAGACATTAGAGACCTTTAGAGACTTTCAGTACCCTTAGAGACCTTTAGTACTTTTAGAGACCTTAAGTACCTTTTGAAACATTAGAGACCCTTAGAGACTTTCAGTACCATTAGAGACTTTCAGTACCTTTAGAGAACTTCAGTACCTTTAGAGACATTTAGTACCTTTAGAGAAATTATAGAACTTTAGATACCTTCTGTAACTTTAGAAACCTTCAGTACCTTTAGAGACATTAGAGATCTTTAGAAACATTAGAGACATTTAGAGACATCAGAGACGTTTAGCGACCTTCAGTACCTTTAGAGACCTTCAGTATATTTAGCGACATTAGAGACCTCTAGAGGTTTTCAGTACCTTTAGGGACCTTCACTACCTTTAGAGACATTAGAGACCTTTAGAGACATTACAGAATTTAGAGATACTACAGATCTTTAGAGACATTAGAGACCTTTAGAGACATTAGAGACCGTTAGAGACATTACAGAACATGGAGACATTATAGAACATTATAGATATTAGAGACCTTTAGAGACATTAGAGACCTTTAGAGACCTTCAGTATCTTTAGAGACAATCAGGACCTTTAGAGACCTTCCGTACCTTTAGAGACCCTTACTAACTTTAGAGACCTTCATAAGTTTTAGAGACCATTACTAACATTAGAGACCTTCAGTACCTTTAGATACATTAGAGATCTTTATAGACATTAGAGACCTTTAGAGACCTACAGTACCATTAGAGCTATTAGAGACATTTAAGGACATTAGAGACCTTCAGAAACCTTCAGTACCTTTAGAAACCTTCAGTACCTTTAGAGACCTTCTGTAAACTTAGAGACCATTAGTACCTTTAGAGACATTAGAGACCTTTAGAGAACTATAGTACCTTTAGAGACCTTCAGTACCTTTAGAGACATTACAGACCCGAAGGGACTTTCTGTAACTTTAGACACCATTAGTACCTTTAGAGACCTGCCGTACCTTTAGAGACATTACAGACCCTTACAGATCTTCAGTACCTTTAGAGACCATCAGTAACTATAGGGACCTTCAGCACCTTTAGAGAAATTAGAGACCTTTAAAGGCACTAGAAACCTTTAGAGACATTAGAGACCTTTAGAGACCTGCAGTACCTTTAGAGACATTATAGACCTTTAGAGACATTAGAGACTTTTAGAGACCTTCATTATCTCTAGACACAATCAGGACCTTTATAGACCTTCAGTACCTTAAGAGACCATTAGTAACTTTAGAGACCTTCAGTACCTTTAGATACATTAGAGACCTTTACAGACATTAGAGACCTTTAGAGACCTTCAGTAACTTAAGAGACATTCATTACCTCAAGAGACCTTCAGTAACTTTAGAGACCATTAGTACCTTTAGAGACATCAGAGACCCTTACAGATCTTCAGTACCTTTAGAGACCTTCAGTACCTTTAGGGAACTTCAGTACCTTTAGAGACATTAGAGACCTTTAGAGACATTGGAAAGTTTTAGAGACCTTAAGTACCTATTGAGACCTTCAGTACCATTAGAGAGATAAGAGCCTTTAGAGTCCTTCAGTACCTTTAGAGACCTTCAGTAACTTTAGAGAACATTAGTACCCTTAGAAACCTGCAGTACCTTTGGAGACATTAGAGACCTTAAGAGACATTCAGTACCTTTAGAGACCTTCAGTACCTTAAGATACCTTCAGTAATTTTAGAGAGCTTCAGTATCTTTAGAGACCGTCAGTACCTTCAGAAACCTTCAGTAACATTAGAGACATTAGAGACCTTTAGAGACCTTCAGTACGTTTTGGGACCTTCCGTACCTTTAGAAACATTATTGAACTTTAGAGAACTTACAGACGTTTAGAGATGTTCAGTACCTTTAGAGACCTTCAGTACCTTTAGAGACATTAGAGACTTTTAGAGAACTTCAGTACTTTTAGAGACCTTCATAACATTAGAGAACTTCAGTACCTTTAGAGACCCGCCATAGCTTTAGAGACATTAGAGACCTTTAAAGACCTTGAGTATCTTTAGAGACCTTCAGGACCTTTAGAGACCTTCATTACCTATAGAGACATTCAGTACCTTTAGAGACATTAGAGAACTTTAGAGACATTCAGTACCTTTAGAGAAGTTCAGTACCTCTAGAGACCTTCAGTACCTTTAGAGACTTTAGAGGCCTGTAGTGTCCTTAGAGGCCTTAAGAGACCTTGAGTACCTATAGAGACATTCAGTACCTCTAGAGACCTTCTGTATTTTAGAGACCTTCAGTACCTTGAGAGACCTTCAGTAACTTTAGAGACCATTAGTACCTTTAGAGACCTTCATTACCTTTAGAGACATTAGAGAACTTTAGAGACATTCAGGACCTTTGGAGAACTTCAATACCTTTAGAGACATTCAGTACCTTTAGAGACATTAGAGACCTTTAGAGACATTCAGTACCTTTAGAGAAGTTCAGTACCTCTAGAGACCTTCAGTACCTTTAGAGACTTTAGAGGCCTGTAGTGTCCTTAGAGGCCTTAAGAGACCTTGAGTACCTATAGAGACATTCAGTACCACTAGAGACCTTCTGTATTTTAGAGACCTTCAGTACCTTGAGAGACCTTCAGTAACTTTAGAGACCATTAGTACCTTTAGAGACCTTCATTACCTTTAGAGACATTAGAGAACTTTAGAGACCTTCAGGACCTTTGGAGAACTTCAATACCTTTAGAGACATTCAGTACCTTTAGAGACATTAGAGAACTTTAGAGACCTTCAGGACCTTTGGAGAACTTCAATACCTTTAAAGACCACCAGTTCCTTTAGAGACATTAGAGATCTTTAGAGACCTTAGAGGCCTTTAGAGACCTTGAGTTCCTATAGAGACGTTCAGTACCTCTAGAGACTTCCTGTATTTTAGAGATTTTCAATATCTTTAGAGACCTCTAGATACCTTCAGTACCTTTAGAGACATTAGAGACCTTTAGAGACCTTGAATACATTTAGAGACCTTCCGTACCTTTAAAGGCCATCAGTAACTTTAGAGACATTTGAGACCTGTAGACACATTAGAGACCTTTAGAGGCCTTCAGTACCTTTGGAGACCATCAGTACCTTTAAAGACCTTCAGTACCTTTAGAGACCTTCAATACCTTTAGAGACATTAGAGACCTTTAGAGACTTTCAGTACCCTTAGAGACCTTTAGTACTTTTAGAGACCTTAAGTACCTTTTGAAACATTAGAGACCCTTAGAGACTTTCAGTACCATGAGAGACTTTCAGTACCTTTAGAGATCTTCAGTACCTTTAGAGACATTTAGTACCTTTAGAGAAATTATAGAACTTTAGATACCTTCTGTAACTTTAGAAACCTTCAGTACCTTTAGAGACATTAGAGATCTTTAGAAACATTAGAGACATTTAGAGACATCAGAGACGTTTAGCGACCTTCAGTACCTTTAGAGACCTTCAGTATATTTAGCGACATTAGAGACCTCTAGAGGTTTTCAGTACCTTTAGGGACCTTCACTACCTTTAGAGACATTAGAGACCTTTAGAGACATTACAGAATTTAGAGATACTACAGATCTTTAGAGACATTAGAGACCTTTAGAGACATTAGAGACCGTTAGAGACATTACAGAACATGGAGACATTATAGAACATTATAGATATTAGAGACCTTTAGAGACATTAGAGACCTTTAGAGACCTTCAGTATCTTTAGAGACAATCAGGACCTTTAGAGACCTTCCGTACCTTTAGAGACCCTTACTAACTTTAGAGACCTTCATAAGTTTTAGAGACCATTACTAACATTAGAGACCTTCAGTACCTTTAGATACATTAGAGATCTTTATAGACATTAGAGACCTTTAGAGACCTACAGTACCATTAGAGCTATTAGAGACATTTAAGGACATTAGAGACCTTCAGAAACCTTCAGTACCTTTAGAAACCTTCAGTACCTTTAGAGACCTTCTGTAAACTTAGAGACCATTAGTACCTTTAGAGACATTAGAGACCTTTAGAGAACTATAGTACCTTTAGAGACCTTCAGTACCTTTAGAGACATTACAGACCCGAAGGGACTTTCTGTAACTTTAGACACCATTAGTACCTTTAGAGACCTGCCGTACCTTTAGAGACATTACAGACCCTTACAGATCTTCAGTACCTTTAGAGACCATCAGTAACTATAGGGACCTTCAGCACCTTTAGAGAAATTAGAGACCTTTAAAGGCACTAGAAACCTTTAGAGACATTAGAGACCTTTAGAGACCTGCAGTACCTTTAGAGACATTATAGACCTTTAGAGACATTAGAGACTTTTAGAGACCTTCATTATCTTTAGACACAATCAGGACCTTTATAGACCTTCAGTACCTTAAGAGACCATTAGTAACTTTAGAGACCTTCAGTACCTTTAGATACATTAGAGACCTTTACAGACATTAGAGACCTTTAGAGACCTTCAGTAACTTAAGAGACATTCATTACCTCAAGAGACCTTCAGTAACTTTAGAGACCATTAGTACCTTTAGAGACATCAGAGACCCTTACAGATCTTCAGTACCTTTAGAGACCTTCAGTACCTTTAGGGAACTTCAGTACCTTTAGAGACATTAGAGACCTTTAGAGACATTGGAAAGTTTTAGAGACCTTAAGTACCTATTGAGACCTTCAGTACCATTAGAGAGATAAGAGCCTTTAGAGTCCTTCAGTACCTTTAGAGACCTTCAGTAACTTTAGAGAACATTAGTACCCTTAGAAACCTGCAGTACCTTTGGAGACATTAGAGACCTTAAGAGACATTCAGTACCTTTAGAGACCTTCAGTACCTTAAGATACCTTCAGTAATTTTAGAGAGCTTCAGTATCTTTAGAGACCGTCAGTACCTTCAGAAACCTTCAGTAACATTAGAGACATTAGAGACCTTTAGAGACCTTCAGTACGTTTTGGGACCTTCCGTACCTTTAGAAACATTATTGAACTTTAGAGAACTTACAGACGTTTAGAGATGTTCAGTACCTTTAGAGACCTTCAGTACCTTTAGAGACATTAGAGACTTTTAGAGAACTTCAGTACTTTTAGAGACCTTCATAACATTAGAGAACTTCAGTACCTTTAGAGACCCGCCATAGCTTTAGAGACATTAGAGACCTTTAAAGACCTTGAGTATCTTTAGAGACCTTCAGGACCTTTAGAGACCTTCATTACCTATAGAGACATTCAGTACCTTTAGAGACATTAGAGAACTTTAGAGACATTCAGTACCTTTAGAGAAGTTCAGTACCTCTAGAGACCTTCAGTACCTTTAGAGACTTTAGAGGCCTGTAGTGTCCTTAGAGACCTTAAGAGACCTTGAGTACCTATAGAGACATTCAGTACCTCTAGAGACCTTCTGTATTTTAGAGACCTTCAGTACCTTGAGAGACCTTCAGTAACTTTAGAGACCATTAGTACCTTTAGAGACCTTCATTATCTTTAGAGACATTAGAGAACTTTAGAGACATTCAGGACCTTTGGAGAACTTCAATACCTTTAGAGACATTCAGTACCTTTAGAGACATTAGAGACCTTTAGAGACATTCAGTACCTTTAGAGAAGTTCAGTACCTCTAGAGACCTTCAGTACCTTTAGAGACTTTAGAGGCCTGTAGTGTCCTTAGAGGCCTTAAGAGACCTTGAGTACCTATAGAGACATTCAGTACCACTAGAGACCTTCTGTATTTTAGAGACCTTCAGTACCTTGAGAGACCTTCAGTAACTTTAGAGACCATTAGTACCTTTAGAGACCTTCATTACCTTTAGAGACATTAGAGAACTTTAGAGACCTTCAGGACCTTTGGAGAACTTCAATACCTTTAGAGACATTCAGTACCTTTAGAGACATTAGAGAACTTTAGAGACCTTCAGGACCTTTGGAGAACTTCAATACCTTTAAAGACCACCAGTTCCTTTAGAGACATTAGAGATCTTTAGAGACCTTAGAGGCCTTTAGAGACCTTGAGTTCCTATAGAGACGTTCAGTACCTCTAGAGACTTCCTGTATTTTAGAGATTTTCAATATCTTTAGAGACCTCTAGATACCTTCAGTACCTTTAGAGACATTAGAGACCTTTAGAGACCTTGAATACATTTAGAGACCTTCCGTACCTTTAAAGGCCATCAGTAACTTTAGAGACATTTGAGACCTGTAGACACATTAGAGACCTTTAGAGGCCTTCAGTACCTTTGGAGACCATCAGTACCTTTAAAGACCTTCAGTACCTTTAGAGACCTTCAATACCTTTAGAGACATTAGAGACCTTTAGAGACTTTCAGTACCCTTAGAGACCTTTAGTACTTTTAGAGACCTTAAGTACCTTTTGAAACATTAGAGACCCTTAGAGACTTTCAGTACCATTAGAGACTTTCAGTACCTTTAGAGATCTTCAGTACCTTTAGAGACATTTAGTACCTTTAGAGAAATTATAGAACTTTAGATACCTTCTGTAACTTTAGAAACCTTCAGTACCTTTAGAGACATTAGAGATCTTTAGAAACATTAGAGACATTTAGAGACATCAGAGACGTTTAGCGACCTTCAGTACCTTTAGAGACCTTCAGTATATTTAGCGACATTAGAGACCTCTAGAGGTTTTCAGTACCTTTAGGGACCTTCACTACCTTTAGAGACATTAGAGACCTTTAGAGACATTACAGAATTTAGAGATACTACAGATCTTTAGAGACATTAGAGACCTTTAGAGACATTAGAGACCGTTAGAGACATTACAGAACATGGAGACATTATAGAACATTATAGATATTAGAGACCTTTAGAGACATTAGAGACCTTTAGAGACCTTCAGTATCTTTAGAGACAATCAGGACCTTTAGAGACCTTCCGTACCTTTAGAGACCCTTACTAACTTTAGAGACCTTCATAAGTTTTAGAGACCATTACTAACATTAGAGACCTTCAGTACCTTTAGATACATTAGAGATCTTTATAGACATTAGAGACCTTTAGAGACCTACAGTACCATTAGAGCTATTAGAGACATTTAAGGACATTAGAGACCTTCAGAAACCTTCAGTACCTTTAGAAACCTTCAGTACCTTTAGAGACCTTCTGTAAACTTAGAGACCATTAGTACCTTTAGAGACATTAGAGACCTTTAGAGAACTATAGTACCTTTAGAGACCTTCAGTACCTTTAGAGACATTACAGACCCGAAGGGACTTTCTGTAACTTTAGACACCATTAGTACCTTTAGAGACCTGCCGTACCTTTAGAGACATTACAGACCCTTACAGATCTTCAGTACCTTTAGAGACCATCAGTAACTATAGGGACCTTCAGCACCTTTAGAGAAATTAGAGACCTTTAAAGGCACTAGAAACCTTTAGAGACATTAGAGACCTTTAGAGACCTGCAGTACCTTTAGAGACATTATAGACCTTTAGAGACATTAGAGACTTTTAGAGACCTTCATTATCTCTAGACACAATCAGGACCTTTATAGACCTTCAGTACCTTAAGAGACCATTAGTAACTTTAGAGACCTTCAGTACCTTTAGATACATTAGAGACCTTTACAGACATTAGAGACCTTTAGAGACCTTCAGTAACTTAAGAGACATTCATTACCTCAAGAGACCTTCAGTAACATTAGAGACCATTAGTACCTTTAGAGACCTGCAGTACCTTTAGAGACATCAGAGACCCTTACAGATCTTCAGTACCTTTAGATTCCTTCAGTACCTTTAGGGAACTTCAGTACCTTTAGAGACATTAGAGACCTTTAGAGACATTGGAAAGTTTTGGAGACCTTAAGTACCATTAGAGACCTTCAGTACCATTAGAGAGATAAGAGTCTTTAGAGTCCTTCAGTACCTTTAGAGACCTTCAGTAACTTTAGAGACCATTAGTACCCTTAGAAACCTGCAGTACCTTTGGAGACATTAGAGACCTTAAGAGACATTCAGTACCTTTAGAGACCTTCAGTACCTTAAGATACCTTCAGTAATTTTAGAGAGCTTCAGTATCTTTAGAGACCGTCAGTACCTTCAGAAACCTTCAGTAACATTAGAGACATTAGAGACCTTCAGTACGTTTTGGGACCTTCCGTACCTTTCGAAACATTATTGAACTTTAGAGAACTTACAGACGTTTAGAGATGTTCAGTACCTTTAGAGACCTTCAGTACCTTTAGAGACATTAGAGACTTTTAGAGAACTTCAGTACTTTTAGAGACCTTCATAACATTAGAGAACTTCAGTACCTTTAGAGACCCACCATAGCTTTAGAGACATTAGAGACCTTTAAAGACCTTGAGTATCTTTAGAGACCTTCAGGACCTTTAGAGACCTTCATTACCTATAGAGACATTCAGTACCTTTAGAGACATTAGAGAACTTTAGAGACATTCAGTACCTTTAGAGAAGTTCAGTACCTCTAGAGACCTTCAGTACCTTTAGAGACTTTAGAGGCCTGTAGTGTCCTTAGAGGCCTTAAGAGACCTTGAGTACCTATAGAGACATTCAGTACCTCTAGAGACCTTCTGTATTTTAGAGACCTTCAGTACCTTGAGAGACCTTCAGTAACTTTAGAGACATTAGAGAACTTTAGAGACCTTCAGGACCTTTGGAGAACTTCAATACCTTTAGAGACATTCAGTACCTTTAGAGACATTAGAGAACTTTAGAGACCTTCAGGACCTTTGGAGAACTTCAATACCTTTAAAGACCACCAGTACCTTTAGAGACATTAGAGATCTTTAGAGACCTTAGAGGCCTTTAGAGACCTTGAGTTCCTATAGAGACGTTCAGTACCTCTAGAGACTTCCTGTATTTTAGAGATTTTCAATATCTTTAGAGACCTCTAGATACCTTCAGTACCTTTAGAGACATTAGAGACCTTTAGAGACCTTGAATACATTTAGAGACCTTCCGTACCTTTAAAGGCCATCAGTAACTTTAGAGACATTTGAGACCTGTAGACACATTAGAGACCTTTAGAGGCCTTCAGTACCTTTGGAGACCATCAGTACCTTTAAAGACCTTCAGTACCTTTAGAGATCTTCAATACCTTTAGAGACATTAGAGACCTTTAGAGACTTTCAGTACCCTTAGAGACCTTTAGTACTTTTAGAGACCTTAAGTACCTTTTGAAACATTAGAGACCCTTAGAGACTTTCAGTACCATTAGAGACTTTCAGTACCTTTAGAGATCTTCAGTACCTTTAGAGACATTTAGTACCTTTAGAGAAATTATAGAACTTTAGATACCTTCTGTAACTTTAGAAACCTTCAGTACCTTTAGAGACATTAGAGATCTTTAGAAACATTAGAGACATTTAGAGACATCAGAGACGTTTAGCGACCTTCAGTACCTTTAGAGACCTTCAGTATATTTAGCGACATTAGAGACCTCTAGAGGTTTTCAGTACCTTTAGGGACCTTCACTACCTTTAGAGACATTAGAGACCTTTAGAGACATTACAGAATTTAGAGATACTACAGATCTTTAGAGACATTAGAGACCTTTAGAGACATTAGAGACCTTTAGAGACATTACAGAACATGGAGACATTATAGAACATTATAGATATTAGAGACCTTTAGAGACATTAGAGACCTTTAGAGACCTTCAGTATCTTTAGAGACAATCAGGACCTTTAGAGACCTTCCGTACCTTTAGAGACCCTTACTAACTTTAGAGACCTTCATAAGTTTTAGAGACCATTACTAACATTAGAGACCTTCAGTACCTTTAGATACATTAGAGATCTTTATAGACATTAGAGACCTTTAGAGACCTACAGTACCATTAGAGCTATTAGAGACATTTAAGGACATTAGAGACCTTCAGAAACCTTCAGTACCTTTAGAAACCTTCAGTACCTTTAGAGACCTTCTGTAAACTTAGAGACCATTAGTACCTTTAGAGACATTAGAGACCTTTAGAGAACTATAGTACCTTTAGAGACCTTCAGTACCTTTAGAGACATTACAGACCCGAAGGGACCTTCTGTAACTTTAGACACCATTAGTACCTTTAGAGACCTGCCGTACCTTTAGAGACATTACAGACCCTTACAGATCTTCAGTACCTTTAGAGACCATCAGTAACTATAGGGACCTTCAGCACCTTTAGAGAAATTAGAGACCTTTAAAGGCACTAGAAACCTTTAGAGACATTAGAGACCTTTAGAGACCTGCAGTACCTTTAGAGACATTATAGACCTTTAGAGACATTAGAGACTTTTAGAGACCTTCATTATCTTTAGACACAATCAGGACCTTTAGAGACCTTCAGTACCTTAAGAGACCATTAGTAACTTTAGAGACCTTCAGTACCTTTAGATACATTAGAGACCTTTACAGACATTAGAGACCTTTAGAGACCTTCAGTAACTTAAGAGACATTCATTACCTCAAGAGACCTTCAGTAACTTTAGAGAGCATTAGTACCTTTAGAGACCTGCAGTACCTTTAGAGACATCAGAGACCCTTACAGATCTTCAGTACCTTTAGATTCCTTCAGTACCTTTAGGGAACTTCAGTACCTTTAGAGACATTAGAGACCTTTAGAGACATTGGAAAGTTTTGGAGACCTTAAGTACCATTAGAGACCTTCAGTACCATTAGAGAGATAAGAGTCTTTAGAGTCCTTCAGTACCTTTAGAGACCTTCAGTAACTTTAGAGACCATTAGTACCCTTAGAAACCTGCAGTACCTTTGGAGACATTAGAGACCTTAAGAGACATTCAGTACCTTTAGAGACCTTCAGTACCTTAAGATACCTTCAGTAATTTTAGAGAGCTTCAGTATCTTTAGAGACCGTCAGTACCTTCAGAAACCTTCAGTAACATTAGAGACATTAGAGACCTTTAGAGACCTTCAGTACGTTTTGGGACCTTCCGTACCTTTAGAAACATTATTGAACTTTAGAGAACTTACAGACGTTTAGAGATGTTCAGTACCTTTAGAGACCTTCAGTACCTTTAGAGACATTAGAGACTTTTAGAGAACTTCAGTACTTTTAGAGACCTTCATAACATTAGAGAACTTCAGTACCTTTAGAGACCCACCATAGCTTTAGAGACATTAGAGACCTTTAAAGACCTTCAGTAACTTTAGAGACCTTCAGGACCTTTAGAGACCTTCATTACCTATGGAGACATTCAGTACCTTTAGAGACATTAGAGACCTTTAGAGACATTCAGTACCTTTAGAGAAGTTCAGTACCTCTAGAGACCTTCAGTACCTTTAGAGACTTTAGAGGCCTGTAGTGTCCTTAGAGGCCTTAAGAGACCTTGAGTACCTATAGAGACATTCAGTACCTCTAGAGACCTTCTGTATTTTAGAGACCTTCAGTACCTTGAGAGACCTTCAGTAACTTTAGAGACATTAGAGAACTTTAGAGACATTAGAGAACTTTAGAGACCTTCAGGACCTTTGGAGAACTTCAATACCTTTAGAGACATTCAGTACCTTTAGAGACATTAGAGAACTTTAGAGACCTTCAGGACCTTTGGAGAACTTCAATACCTTTAAAGACCACCAGTACCTTTAGAGACATTAGAGATCTTTAGAGACCTTAGAGGCCTTTAGAGACCTTGAGTTCCTATAGAGACGTTCAGTACCTCTAGAGACTTCCTGTATTTTAGAGATTTTCAATATCTTTAGAGACCTCTAGATACCTTCAGTACCTTTAGAGACATTAGAGACCTTTAGAGACCTTGAATACATTTAGAGACCTTCCGTACCTTTAAAGGCCATCAGTAACTTTAGAGACATTTGAGACCTGTAGACACATTAGAGACCTTTAGAGGCCTTCAGTACCTTTGGAGACCATCAGTACCTTTAAAGACCTTCAGTACCTTTAGAGATCTTCAATACCTTTAGAGACATTAGAGACCTTTAGAGACTTTCAGTACCCTTAGAGACCTTTAGTACTTTTAGAGACCTTAAGTACCTTTTGAAACATTAGAGACCCTTAGAGACTTTCAGTACCATTAGAGACTTTCAGTACCTTTAGAGATCTTCAGTACCTTTAGAGACATTTAGTACCTTTAGAGAAATTATAGAACTTTAGATACCTTCTGTAACTTTAGAAACCTTCAGTACCTTTAGAGACATTAGAGATCATTAGAAACATTAGAGACATTTAGAGACATCAGAGACGTTTAGCGACCTTCAGTACCTTTAGAGACCTTCAGTATATTTAGCGACATTAGAGACCTCTAGAGGTTTTCAGTACCTTTAGGGACCTTCACTACCTTTAGAGACATTAGAGACCTTTAGAGACATTACAGAATTTAGAGATACTACAGATCTTTAGAGACATTAGAGACCTTTAGAGACATTAGAGACCTTTAGAGACATTACAGAACATGGAGACATTATAGAACATTATAGATATTAGAGACCTTTAGAGACATTAGAGACCTTTAGAGACCTTCAGTATCTTTAGAGACAATCAGGACCTTTAGAGACCTTCCGTACCTTTAGAGACCCTTACTAACTTTAGAGACCTTCATAAGTTTTAGAGACCATTACTAACATTAGAGACCTTCAGTACCTTTAGATACATTAGAGATCTTTATAGACATTAGAGACCTTTAGAGACCTACAGTACCATTAGAGCTATCAGAGACATTTAAGGACATTAGAGACCTTCAGAAACCTTCAGTACCTTTAGAAACCTTCAGTACCTTTAGAGACCTTCTGTAAACTTAGAGACCATTAGTACCTTTAGAGACATTAGAGACCTTTAGAGAACTATAGTACCTTTAGAGACCTTCAGTACCTTTAGAGACATTACAGACCCGAAGGGACCTTCTGTAACTTTAGACACCATTAGTACCTTTAGAGACCTGCCGTACCTTTAGAGACATTACAGACCCTTACAGATCTTCAGTACCTTTAGAGACCATCAGTAACTATAGGGACCTTCAGCACCTTTAGAGAAATTAGAGACCTTTAAAGGCACTAGAAACCTTTAGAGACATTAGAGACCTTTAGAGACCTGCAGTACCTTTAGAGACATTATAGACCTTTAGAGACATTAGAGACTTTTAGAGACCTTCATTATCTTTAGACACAATCAGGACCTTTAGAGACCTTCAGTACCTTAAGAGACCATTAGTAACTTTAGAGACCTTCAGTACCTTTAGATACATTAGAGACCTTTACAGACATTAGAGACCTTTAGAGACCTTCAGTAACTTAAGAGACATTCATTACCTCAAGAGACCTTCAGTAACTTTAGAGACCATTAGTACCTTTAGAGACATCAGAGACCCTTACAGATCTTCAGTACCTTTAGAGACCTTCAGTACCTTTAGGGAACTTCAGTACCTTTAGAGACATTAGAGACCTTTAGAGACATTGGAAAGTTTTAGAGACCTTAAGTACCTATTGAGACCTTCAGTACCATTAGAGAGATAAGAGCCTTTAGAGTCCTTCAGTACCTTTAGAGACCTTCAGTAACTTTAGAGAACATTAGTACCCTTAGAAACCTGCAGTACCTTTGGAGACATTAGAGACCTTAAGAGACATTCAGTACCTTTAGAGACCTTCAGTACCTTAAGATACCTTCAGTAATTTTAGAGAGCTTCAGTATCTTTAGAGACCGTCAGTACCTTCAGAAACCTTCAGTAACATTAGAGACATTAGAGACCTTTAGAGACCTTCAGTACGTTTTGGGACCTTCCGTACCTTTAGAAACATTATTGAACTTTAGAGAACTTACAGACGTTTAGAGATGTTCAGTACCTTTAGAGACCTTCAGTACCTTTAGAGACATTAGAGACTTTTAGAGAACTTCAGTACTTTTAGAGACCTTCATAACATTAGAGAACTTCAGTACCTTTAGAGACCCGCCATAGCTTTAGAGACATTAGAGACCTTTAAAGACCTTGAGTATCTTTAGAGACCTTCAGGACCTTTAGAGACCTTCATTACCTATAGAGACATTCAGTACCTTTAGAGACATTAGAGAACTTTAGAGACATTCAGTACCTTTAGAGAAGTTCAGTACCTCTAGAGACCTTCAGTACCTTTAGAGACTTTAGAGGCCTGTAGTGTCCTTAGAGACCTTAAGAGACCTTGAGTACCTATAGAGACATTCAGTACCTCTAGAGACCTTCTGTATTTTAGAGACCTTCAGTACCTTGAGAGACCTTCAGTAACTTTAGAGACCATTAGTACCTTTAGAGACCTTCATTACCTTTAGAGACATTAGAGAACTTTAGAGACCTTCAGGACCTTTGTAGAACTTCAATACCTTTAGAGACATTCAGTACCTTTAGAGACATTAGAGACCTTTAGAGACATTCAGTACCTTTAGAGAAGTTCAGTACCTCTAGAGACCTTCAGTACCTTTAGAGACTTTAGAGGCCTGTAGTGTCCTTAGAGGCCTTAAGAGACCTTGAGTACCTATAGAGACATTCAGTACCACTAGAGACCTTCTGTATTTTAGAGACCTTCAGTACCTTGAGAGACCTTCAGTAACTTTAGAGACCATTAGTACCTTTAGAGACCTTCATTACCTTTAGAGACATTAGAGAACTTTAGAGACCTTCAGGACCTTTGGAGAACTTCAATACCTTTAGAGACATTCAGTACCTTTAGAGACATTAGAGAACTTTAGAGACCTTCAGGACCTTTGGAGAACTTCAATACCTTTAAAGACCACCAGTTCCTTTAGAGACATTAGAGATCTTTAGAGACCTTAGAGGCCTTTAGAGACCTTGTGTTCCTATAGAGACGTTCAGTACCTCTAGAGACTTCCTGTATTTTAGAGATTTTCAATATCTTTAGAGACCTCTAGATACCTTCAGTACCTTTAGAGACATTAGAGACCTTTAGAGACCTTGAATACATTTAGAGACCTTCCGTACCTTTAAAGGCCATCAGTAACTTTAGAGACATTTGAGACCTGTAGACACATTAGAGACCTTTAGAGGCCTTCAGTACCTTTGGAGACCATCAGTACCTTTAAAGACCTTCAGTACCTTTAGAGACCTTCAATATTTTTAGAGACATTAGAGACCTTTAGAGACTTTCAGTACCCTTAGAGACCTTTAGTACTTTTAGAGACCTTAAGTACCTTTTGAAACATTAGAGACCCTTAGAGACTTTCAGTACCATTAGAGACTTTCAGTACCTTTAGAGATCTTCAGTACCTTTAGAGACATTTAGTACCTTTAGAGAAATTATAGAACTTTAGATACCTTCTGTAACTTTAGAAACCTTCAGTACCTTTAGAGACATTAGAGATCATTAGAAACATTAGAGACATTTAGAGACATCAGAGACGTTTAGCGACCTTCAGTACCTTTAGAGACCTTCAGTATATTTAGCGACATTAGAGACCTCTAGAGGTTTTCAGTACCTTTAGGGACCTTCACTACCTTTAGAGACATTAGAGACCTTTAGAGACATTACAGAATTTAGAGATACTACAGATCTTTAGAGACATTAGAGACCTTTAGAGACATTAGAGACCTTTAGAGACATTACAGAACATGGAGACATTATAGAACATTATAGATATTAGAGACCTTTAGAGACATTAGAGACCTTTAGAGACCTTCAGTATCTTTAGAGACAATCAGGACCTTTAGAGACCTTCCGTACCTTTAGAGACCCTTACTAACTTTAGAGACCTTCATAAGTTTTAGAGACCATTACTAACATTAGAGACCTTCAGTACCTTTAGATACATTAGAGATCTTTATAGACATTAGAGACCTTTAGAGACCTACAGTACCATTAGAGCTATTAGAGACATTTAAGGACATTAGAGACCTTCAGAAACCTTCAGTACCTTTAGAAACCTTCAGTACCTTTAGAGACCTTCTGTAAATTTAGAGACCATTAGTACCTTTAGAGACATTAGAGACCTTTAGAGAACTATAGTACCTTTAGAGACCTTCAGTACCTTTAGAGACATTACAGACCCGAAGGGACCTTCCGTAACTTTAGACACCATTAGTACCTTTAGAGACCTGCCGTACCTTTAGAGATATTACAGACCCTTACAGATCTTCAGTACCTTTAGAGACCGTCAGTAACTATAGGGACCTTCAGCACCTTTAGAGAAATTAGAGACCTTTAAAGGCACTAGAAACCTTTAGAGACATTAGAGACCTTTAGAGACCTGCAGTACCTTTAGAGACATTATAGACCTTTAGAGACATTAGAGACTTTTAGAGACCTTCATTATCTTTAGACACAATCAGGACCTTTAGAGACCTTCAGTACCTTAAGAGACCATTAGTAACTTTAGAGACCTTCAGTACCTTTAGATACATTAGAGACCTTTACAGACATTAGAGACCTTTAGAGACCTTCAGTAACTTAAGAGACATTCATTACCTCAAGAGACCTTCAGTAACTTTAGAGACCATTAGTACCTTTAGAGACATCAGAGACCCTTACAGATCTTCAGTACCTTTAGATTCCTTCAGTACCTTTAGGGAACTTCAGTACCTTTAGAGACATTAGAGACCTTTAGAGACATTGGAAAGTTTTAGAGACCTTAAGTACCTATTGAGACCTTCAGTACCATTAGAGAGATAAGAGCCTTTAGAGTCCTTCAGTACCTTTAGAGACCTTCAGTAACTTTAGAGAACATTAGTACCCTTAGAAACCTGCAGTACCTTTGGAGACATTAGAGACCTTAAGAGACATTCAGTACCTTTAGAGACCTTCAGTACCTTAAGATACCTTCAGTAATTTTAGAGAGCTTCAGTATCTTTAGAGACCGTCAGTACCTTCAGAAACCTTCAGTAACATTAGAGACATTAGAGACCTTTAGAGACCTTCAGTACGTTTTGGGACCTTCCGTACCTTTAGAAACATTATTGAACTTTAGAGAACTTACAGACGTTTAGAGATGTTCAGTACCTTTAGAGACCTTCAGTACCTTTAGAGACATTAGAGACTTTTAGAGAACTTCAGTACTTTTAGAGACCTTCATAACATTAGAGAACTTCAGTACCTTTAGAGACCCACCATAGCTTTAGAGACATTAGAGACCTTTAAAGACCTTGAGTATCTTTAGAGACCTTCAGGACCTTTAGAGACCTTCATTACCTATAGAGACATTCAGTACCTTTAGAGACATTAGAGAACTTTAGAGACATTCAGTACCTTTAGAGAAGTTCAGTACCTCTAGAGACCTTCAGTACCTTTAGAGACTTTAGAGGCCTGTAGTGTCCTTAGAGGCCTTAAGAGACCTTGAGTACCTATAGAGACATTCAGTACCTCTAGAGACCTTCTGTATTTTAGAGACCTTCAGTACCTTGAGAGACCTTCAGTAACTTTAGAGACCATTAGTACCTTTAGAGACCTTCATTACCTTTAGAGACATTAGAGAACTTTAGCGACCTTCAGGACTTTTAGAGAACTTCAATACCTTTAGAGACATTCAGTACCTTTAGAGACATTAGAGATCTTTAGAGACCTTAGAGGCCTTTAGAGACCTTGAGTTCCTATAGAGACGTTCAGTACCTCTAGAGACTTCCTGTATTTTAGAGATTTTCAATATCTTTAGATACCTCTAGATACCTTCAGTACCTTTAGAGACATTAGAGACCTTTAGAGACCTTGAATACATTTAGAGACCTTCCGTACCTTTAAAGGCCATCAGTAACTTTAGAGACATTTGAGACCTGTAGACACATTAGAGACCTTTAGAGGCCTTCAGTACCTTTGGAGACCATCAGTACCTTTAAAGACCTTCAGTACCTTTAGAGACCTTCAATACCTTTAGAGACATTAGAGACCTTTAGAGACTTTCAGTACCCTTAGAGACCTTTAGTACTTTTAGAGACCTTAAGTACCTTTTGAAACATTAGAGACCCTTAGAGACTTTCAGTACCATTAGAGACTTTCAGTACCTTTAGAGATCTTCAGTACCTTTAGAGACATTTAGTAACTTTAGAGAAATTATAGAACTTTAGATACCTTCTGTAACTTTAGAAACCTTCAGTACCTTTAGAGACATTAGAGATCTTTAGAAACATTAGAGACATTTAGAGACATCAGAGACGTTTAGCGACCTTCAGTACCTTTAGAGACCTTCAGTACCTTTAGAGACCTTCAGTATATTTAGCGACATTAGAGACCTCTAGAGGTTTTCAGTACCTTTAGGGACCTTCACTACCTTTAGAGACATTAGAGACCTTTAGAGACATTACAGAATTTAGAGATACTACAGATCTTTAGAGACATTAGAGACCTTTAGAGACATTAGAGACCTTTAGAGACATTACAGAACATGGAGACATTATAGAACGTTATAGATATTAGAGACCTTTAGAGACATTAGAAACCTTTAGAGACCTGCAGTACCTTTAGAGACTTTAGAGACATTAGAGACCTTTAGAGACCTTCAGTATCTTTAGAGACAATCAGGACCTTTAGAGACCTTCCGTACCTTTAGAGACCCTTACTAACTTTAGAGACCTTCATAAGTTTTAGAGACCATTACTAACATTAGAGACCTTCAGTACCTTTAGATACATTAGAGATCTTTATAGACATTAGAGACCTTTAGAGACCTACAGTACCATTAGAGCTATTAGAGACATTTAAGGACATTAGAGACCTTCAGAAACCTTCAGTACCTTTAGAGACCTTCTGTAAATTTAGAGACCATTAGTACCTTTAGAGACATTAGAGACCTTTAGAGAACTATAGTACCTTTAGAGACCTTCAGTACCTTTAGAGACCTTCAGTACCTTTAGAGACATTACAGACCCGAAGGGACCTTCCGTAACTTTAGACACCATTAGTACCTTTAGAGACCTGCCGTACCTTTAGAGACATTACAGACCCTTACAGATCTTCAGTACCTTTAGAGACCGTCAGTAACTATAGGGACCTTCAGCACCTTTAGAGAAATTAGAGACCTTTAAAGGCACTAGAAACCTTTAGAGACATTAGAGAGCTTTAGAGACCTTCAGTAGCTTTAGAAACTTTCAGGACCTTTAGAGACCTTCATTACCTTTCAAGACATTAAGTAACTTTAGAGACCTTCAGTACCTTTAGAGATCTTCAGTACTTATAGAGACATTAGAGACTTTTAGAGACCTTCAGTACCTTTAAATACATTAAAGACCTTTAGAGACCTTCAGTACCTTTAGAGACCTTCAGTACATTAAGTGACCTCAGTAACTTTAGAGACCTTCAGTACCTTTAGAGAACTTCAGTACCTTTAGAGCCATTAGAGACCTTTACAGATCTTCAGTACATTTAGAGTCCTTCAGGACCTTTAGAGAACTTCAGTATATTTAGAGACATTCAGTACCTTTAGAGACATTAGAGTCCTCAAGAGACCATCAGGACCTTTAGAGACCATCAGTACATTTAGAGACCTTCAGTATCTTTAGAGACACTATCGTCCTTTAGAGACCTTTAGAGACCTTCAGTACCTTTAGATAACTTCAGTAGCATTAGAGACATTAAAGACCTTTAGAGAGATTAGATATGTTAAGAGAAATGAGAGATCTTTAAATACACTAGAGACCATTAGAGACATTAGAGACCATTAGAGACCGTCAGTACATTTAGATACCTTCAGTACCTTCAGAGACGTTAGAGATCTTTAGAGACACTAGAGACCGTTAGAGACATTAGAGACCATTAGAGACCTTCAGTACCTTTAGAGAACTTGAGTACCATTAGAGACATTAGAGACCTTTAGAGACCTTTAGTAACTTGAGAGACGTTAGAGACCTTTAGTATAATTAGAGACCTTTTGAGACATTGGAGAACTTTAGAGACATTAGAGACCTTAAAAACCTTTAGAGACATTAGAGACCTTTAGTGACATTAGGGACCTTTAGAGAAATTAGATACTCTTAAAGACATGAAAGACATGCAGCACCTTTAGAGTCATTAAGGACCTTTAGAGACATTAGAGACCTTTAGAGTCCTTCAGTACCTTTAAAGACCTTTAGCACTTTCAGAGACATTAGAGATCTTTAGAGAACTGCAGTAGCTTTAGAGACATTAGAGACCTTTAGAGACATTCGACACCATTAGAGACATTAGATACCTTCAGTAACTTTAGAGACATTAGAGACCTTTGAAGTCATTAGAGAACTTTTGAGACTTTAGAGACCTTTAGATACATTAGAGACCTTTACAGTAATTATAGACCTTTTTAGACATTAGAGAACTTGAGAGACATTACAGACTGTTAGAGACCTTTGGAGATGTTAGAGACCATCAGTACCTTTAGAGACGTTAGTATCCTTTAGAGACATTAGAGACCTTTAGAAACATTACAGAACTTCAGAGATATTAGAGACCTTTAGAGACATCAGACACCTTTAGAGACATTTGAGACGTTTAGAGACATTGGAGCCTTTTAGAGACATTAGTGACCTTTAGAGACCATAAGTAGCTTTAAAGACCTTAAGTACCTTTAGATACATTAGATACCTTCAGAGACCTTCAGTAGCTTTAGAGACCTTAGAGACCTTTAGAGACATTAGAGACCTTTAGAGACCTTCAGTACCTTTAGAGACATTAGGGAACTTTAAAGACATTAGAGATCTTAAGTGATATTAGAGACCTTCAGCACCTTTAGAGATCCTTAGAGGCACTTGAGACCTTCAGAGACATTATAGGCCAACAGAGACCTTCAGTACCTTTAAAGACATTAGAGACCTTTAGATACCTTCAGTTACTTTAGAGACCTTCAGTACTTTAAGAGACCTTCAGTAACTTTAGAGACCATTAGTACCTTGAGAGATATTAACAATAACTATAGTACCTTTGGAGATATTAGAGACCTTTAGAGATCTTGAGTACCTTTAGAGACATTATAGACCTTTAGAGACATTTGACACTTTTAGAGACCTTGAGTATCTTTAGAGACCTCAAGTACCTTTAGAGACATTAGAGATCTTTAGAGACCTTCAGTACTGACAGAGAACTTCAGTACCTTTAGAGGTATTAGAGACCTTTAGAGACATTCGAGACGTATATAGACATTACAGAACTTACAGACATTATAAACCTTTAGAGACATTATAAACCTTTAGAGACATTATAGACCTTTAGAGATATTAGAGACCTTTAGAGCCCTTCAGTACCTTTATAGACATTAGAGACGTTTATAGACATTAGAGACCTTTATAGAAATTAGAGACCTGAGGAAACATTAGGGACCTTTAGAGATATTAGAGACCTTTAGAGACCTTCAGTACCTTTAAAGACATCAGAGAACTTTAGAGAAATTAGAGACCTTTAGAGACATTCCAGACCTTCAGAGACATTAGAGACCTTTAGAGATCTTCAGTACCTTTAGAGACATTGAAGACGTTTAGAGACATTAGAGATCTTTAGACACATTAGAGACCTTTAGAGACCTTCAGTACCTTTAGAGACATTTAAGGTTTTTAGAGACATTAGAGAACTTTTGAGACATTAGAGACCTTTAGAGACCTTCAGTACCTTTAGACACATTTAAGGTTTTTAGAGACATTAGAAACTTTAGAGACATTGGAGAACTTTCGGGACATTAGAAAACTTTAAAGTCATTAGAAACCATTTGAGATATTAGACACCAGTAGTGACATTAGAGACATTTAGAGACCTTCAGTGCCTATAGAGACATTAGAGACCTTTAGAGACATTACAGAACGTAGAGATATTATAGATCTTTAGAGACATTAGAGACATTTAGAGACATTAGAGACTTTTAGAGACATTACAGAACATGGAGACATTATAGAACGTTATAGATCTTAGAGACCTTTAGAGACATTAGAGACCTTTAGAGACCTGCAGTACCTTTAGAGACATTATAGACCTTTAGAGACATTAGAGACTTTTAGAGACCTTCATTATCTTTAGACACAATCAGGACCTTTAGAGACCTTCAGTACCTTAAGAGACCATTAGTAACTTTAGAGACCTTCAGTACCTTTAGATACATTAGAGACCTTTACAGACATTAGAGACCTTTAGAGACCTTCAGTAACTTAAGAGACATTCATTACCTCAAGAGACCTTCAGTAACTTTAGAGACTATTAGTACTTTTAGAGACATCAGAGACCCTTACAGATCTTCAGTACCTTTAGAGACCTTCAGTACCTTTAGGGAACTTCAGTACCTTTAGAGACATTAGAGACCTTTAGAGACATTGGAAAGTTTTGGAGACCTTAAGTAACATTAAAGACCTTCAGTACCATTAGAGAGATAAGAGTCTTTAGAGTCCTTCAGTACCTTTAGAGACCTTCAGTAACTTTAGAGACCATTAGTACCCTTAGAAACCTGCAGTACCTTTGGAGACATTAGAGACCTTAAGAGACATTCAGTACCTTTAGAGACCTTCAGTACCTTAAGATACCTTCAGTAATTTTAGAGAGCTTCAGTATCTTTAGAGACCGTCAGTACCTTCAGAAACCTTCAGTAACATTAGAGACATTAGAGACCTTTAGAGACCTTCAGTACGTTTTGGGACCTTCCGTACCTTTAGAAACATTATTGAACTTTAGAGAACTTACAGACGTTTAGAGATGTTCAGTACCTTTAGAGACCTTCAGTGCCTTTAGAGACATTAGAGACTTTTAGAGAACTTCAGTACTTTTAGAGACCTTCATAACATTAGAGAACTTCAGTACCTTTAGAGACCCACCATAGCTTTAGAGACATTAGAGACCTTTAAAGACCTTGAGTATCTTTAGAGACCTTCAGGACCTTTAGACACCTTCATTACCTATGGAGACATTCAGTACCTTTAGAGACATTAGAGACCTTTAGAGACATTCAGTACCTTTAGAGAAGTTCAGTACCTCTAGAGACCTTCAGTACCTTTAGAGACTTTAGAGGCCTGTAGTGTCCTTAGAGGCCTTAAGAAACCTTGAGTACCTATAGAGACATTCAGTACCTCTAGAGACCTTCTGTATTTTAGAGACCTTCAGTACCTTGAGAGACCTTCAGTAACTTTAGAGACCATTAGTACCTTTAGAGACCTTCATTACCTTTAGAGACATTAGAGAACTTTAGAGACCTTCAGGACCTTTGGAGAACTTCAATACCTTTAGAGACATTCAGTACCTTTAGAGACATTAGAGAACTTTAGAGACCTTCAGGACCTTTGGAGAACTTCAATACCTTTAAAGACCACCAGTTCCTTTAGAGACATTAGAGATCTTTAGAGACCTTAGAGGCCTTTAGAGACCTTGAGTTCCTATAGAGACGTTCAGTACCTCTAGAGACTTCCTGTATTTTAGAGATTTTCAATATCTTTAGAGACCTCTAGATACCTTCAGTACCTTTAGAGACATTAGAGACCTTTAGAGACCTTGAATACATTTAGAGACCTTCAGTACCTTAAAAGGCCATCAGTAACTTTAGAGACATTTGAGACCTGTAGACACATTAGAGACCTTTAGAGGCCTTCAGTACCTTTGGAGACCATCAGTACCTTTAAAGACCTTCAGTACCTTTAGAGACCTTCAATACCTTTAGAGACATTAGAGACCTTTAGAGACTTTCAGTACCCTTAGAGACCTTTAGTACTTTTAGAGACCTTAAGTACCTTTTGAAACATTAGAGACCCTTAGAGACTTTCAGTACCATTAGAGACTTTCAGTACCTTTAGAGATCTTCAGTACCTTTAGAGACATTTAGTACCTTTAGAGAAATTATAGAACTTTAGATACCTTCTGTAACTTTAGAAACCTTCAGTACCTTTAGAGACATTAGAGATCTTTAGAAACATTAGAGACATTTAGAGACATCAGAGACGTTTAGCGACCTTCAGTACCTTTAGAGACCTTCAGTATATTTAGCGACATTAGAGACCTCTAGAGGTTTTCAGTACCTTTAGGGACCTTCACTACCTTTAGAGACATTAGAGACCTTTAGAGACATTACAGAATTTAGAGATACTACAGATCTTTAGAGACATTAGAGACCTTTAGAGACATTAGAGACCTTTAGAGACATTACAGAACATGGAGACATTATAGAACATTATAGATATTAGAGACCTTTAGAGACATTAGAGACCTTTAGAGACCTTCAGTATCTTTAGAGACAATCAGGACCTTTAGAGACCTTCCGTACCTTTAGAGACCCTTACTAACTTTAGAGACCTTCATAAGTTTTAGAGACCATTACTAACATTAGAGACCTTGAGTACCTTTAGATACATTAGAGATCTTTATAGACATTAGAGACCTTTAGAGACCTACAGTACCATTAGAGCTATTAGAGACATTTAAGGACATTAGAGACCTTCAGAAACCTTCAGTACCTTTAGAAACCTTCAGTACCTTTAGAGACCTTCTGTAAATTTAGAGACCATTAGTACCTTTAGAGACATTAGAGACCTTTAGAGAACTATAGTACCTTTAGAGACCTTCAGTACCTTTAGAGACATTACAGACCTTTAGAGACACTACAGACCCGAAGGGACCTTCCGTAACTTTAGACACCATTAGTACCTTTAGAGACCTGCAGTACCTTTAGAGACATTACAGACCCTTACAGATCTTCAGTACCTTTAGAAACCTTCAGTACCTTTAGAGACCGTCAGTAACTATAGGGACCTTCAGCACCTTTAGAGATATTAGAGACCTTTAAAGGCACTAGAAACCTTTAGAGACATTAGAGAGCTTTAGAGACCTTCAGTAGCTTTAGAAACTTTCAGGACCTTTAGAGACCTTCATTACCTTTCAAGACATTAAGTAACTTTAGAGACCTTCAGTACCTTTAGAGATCTTCAGTACTTATAGAGACATTAGAGACTTTTAGAGACCTTCAGTACCTTTAAATACATTAAAGACCTTTAGAGACCTTCAGTACCTTTAGAGACCTTCAGTACATTAAGTGACCTCAGTAACTTTAGAGACCTTTAGTACCTTTAGAGACCTTTAGTACCTTTAAGTGACCTCAGTAACTTTAGAGCCATTAGAGACCTTTACAGATCTTCAGTACATTTAGAGTCCTTCAGGACCTTTAGAGAACTTCAGTATATTTAGAGACATTCAGTACCTTTAGAGACATTAGAGTCCTCAAGAGACCATCTGGACCTTTAGAGATGTTAGAGATCTTTAGAGACACTAGAGACCGTTAGAGACTGTAGAGACCATTAGAGACCTTCAGTACCTTTAGAGAACTTGAGTACCATTAGATACATTAGAGACCTTTAGAGACCTTTAGTAACTTGAGAGACGTTAGAGACCTTTAGTATAATTAGAGACCTTTTGAGACATTGGAGAACTTTAGAGACATTAGAGACCTTAAAAACCTTTAGAGACATTAGAGACCTTTAGTGACATTAGGGACCTTTAGAGAAATTAGATACTCTTAAAGACATGAAAGACACGCAGCACCTTTAGAGTCATTAAGGACCTTTAGAGACATTAGAGACCTTTGGAGTCCTTCAGTACCTTTAAAGACCTTTAGTACTTTCAGAGACATTAGAGATCTTTAGAGAACTGCAGTAGCTTTAGAGACTTTAGAGACCTTTAGAGACATTCGACACCATTAGAGACATTAGATACCTTCAGTAACTTTAGAGACATTAGAGACCTTTGAAGTCATTAGAGAACTTTTGAGACTTTAGAGACCTTTAGATACATTAGAGACCTTTACAGTAATTATAGACCTTTTTAGACATTAGAGAACTTGAGAGACATTACAGACTGTTAGAGACCTTTGGAGATATTAGAGACCATCAGTACCTTTAGAGACGTTAGTATCCTTTAGAGACATTAGAGACCTTTAGAAACATTAGAGACCTTCAGAGACATTAGAGACCTTTAGAGACATTTGAGACGTTTAGAGACATTGGAACCTTTTAGAGACATTAGTGACCTTTAGAGACCATAAGTAGCTTTAAAGACCTTAAGTACCTTTAGATACATTAGATATCTTCAGAGACCTTCAGTAGCTTTAGAGACCTTAGAGACCTTTAGAGACATTAGAGACCTTTAGAGACCTTCAGTACCTTTAGAGACATTAGGGAACTTTAAAGACATTAGAGATCTTAAGTGATATTAGAGACCTTCAGCACCTTTAGAGATCCTTAGAGGCACTTGAGACCTTCAGAGACATTATAGGCCAATAGAGACCTTCAGTACCTTTAAAGACATTAGAGACCTTTAGATACCTTCAGTTACTTTAGAGACCTTCAGTACTTTAAGAGACCTTCAGTAACTTTAGAGACCATTAGTACCTTGAGAGATATTAACAATAACTATAGTACCTTTGGAGATATTAGAGACCTTTAGAGATCTTGAGTACCTTTAGAGACATTATAGACCTTTAGAGACATTTGACACTTTTAGAGACCTTGAGTATCTTTAGAGACCTCAAGTACCTTTAGAGACATTAGAGATCTTTAGAGACCTTCAGTACTGATAGAGAACTTCAGTACCTTTAGAGGTATTAGAGACCTTTAGAGACTTTCGAGACTTATATAGCCATTACAGAACTTACAGACATTATAAACCTTTAGAGACATTATAAACCTTTAGAGACATTATAGACCTTTAGAGATATTAGAGACCTTTAGAGCCCTTCAGTACCTTTATAGACATTAGAGACGTTTATAGACATTAGAGACCTTTATAGAAATTAGAGACCTGAGGAGACATTAGGGACCTTTAGAGATATTAGAGACCTTTAGAGACGTTCAGTACCTTTAAAGACATCAGAGAACTTTAGAGAAATTAGAGACCTTTAGAGACATTCCAGACCTTCAGAGACATTAGAGACCTTTAGAGACCTTCAGTACCTTTAGAGACATTGAAGACATTTAGAGACATTAGAGAACTTTTGAGACATTAGAGACCTTTAGAGACCTTCAGTACCTTTAAAGACATCAGAGAACTTTAGAGAAATTAGAGACCTTTAGAGACATTCCAGACCTTCAGAGACATTAGAGACCTTTAGAGATCTTCAGTACCTTTAGAGACATTGAAGACATTTAGAGACATTAGAGATCTTTAAACACATTAGAGACCTTTAGAGACCTTCAGTACCTTTAGAGACATTTAAGGTTTTTAGAGACATTATAGAACTTTTCAGACATTAGAGACCTTTAGAGACCTTCAGTACCTTTAGAGACATTTAAGGTTTTTAGAGACATTAGAAACTTTAGAGACATTGGAGAACTTTCGGGACATTAGAAAACTTTAAAGTCATTAGAAACCATTTGAGATATTAGACACCAGTAGGGACATTAGAGACATTTAGAGTCCTTCAGTGCCTATAGAGACATTAGAGACCTTTAGAGACATTACAGAACGTAGAGATATTATAGATCATTAGAGACATTTAGAGACATTAGAGACCTTTAGAGACATCACAGAACATTGAGACATTATAGAACGTTATAGATATTAGAGACCTTTAGAGACATTAGATACCTTTCGAGACCTTCAGTACATGTGGAAACATTAGAGACTTTTAGAGACATTAGAGACCTATAGAGATCTTCAGTACCTTTAGAGACCTTGAGTACCGTTAGAGACATTAGAGACATTTAATGACATTAGAGACCTTTAGAGACATTAGTGACCTTTAGAGACCTTCATTATCTTTAGAGAACATCAGTACCTTTAGTGACCTTCAGTACCGTTAGAGACGTTTCAGAACATAGAGATATTATAGACCTTTAGATACATTAGAGACATTTAGAGACATTAGAGTCCTTTAAAGACATTACAGAACATGGAGACATTATAGAACGTTATAGATATTAGAGACCTTTAGAGACCTTTAGAGACCTGCAGTACCTTTAGAGACAATCAGGACCTTTAGAGACCTTCAGGACCTTTAGAGACCCTTAGTAACTTTAGAGACCTTCATAAACTTTAGAGACCATTAGTAACTTTAGAGACCTTCAGTACCTTTAGAGACATTAGAGACTTTTAGAGACCTATAGTACCTTTAGAGACCTTCAGTAGTTTTAGAGACATTCAGTACCTTTAGAGATATTAGAGACCTTTAGAGACCTTCATTACCTTTAGAGACTTTGTGTACCTTTAGAATCATAGACTCATTTAATCTAAGAATCATAGAATCTAAGTGCAGAAAGGGGGCTGCAAAGACCATGGTGGCTACACGGCAGAGGGTTAAATCAGCTCCGAGTTTTGTAGCCAGCTAGAGGGATGCTGCTACCCAGACGCAGCCAGAGTGGGTACATGCGGCTGCCCGGACCCTGAGCTGTAGGCATTGCCCCCATCTCAAACCAGCTCGTGCCTCTGCTCCTGATATGGGCTCCACTTGCGAAAGCTGCCTATGAGTGGAGGAACTTCTTCGCATGGTGGAGGAGTTAAGGGAAGAGGTAAAGAGGCTGAGGACCATCAGGGAATGTGAGAGGGAGATAGACATGTGGAGCAGTGCCCTCTCACTCCCTCAGCAACCTGCTGCACCTAGTATGGCCGATAACTACCCACCTGCACGCTGCATGCTTGTGACTATAAGGGATGAGGAATGGCAGCGGGTTCCTTCCAGGGGAAGGAAGCCTGCTCCCCTTAAGCAGTCAGCAATACCCGAGTTCCCCCTGGCAAACAAGTACCGGGTGCTCCAGGAGGAATCTAGTCCTGAGGATGATGGTCATCATAGCCTAGAATCTTTTCCTAGGCCACACCATCCTCGGAAGAAAATCACAACCTCCTCCACTAAGAAGAAGAGGAGGGTGATTGTTGTAGGGGAGTCCCTCCTCAAAGGAGCGGAGGGACCCATTTGCAGACCTGACCCGCTCCACAGGGAGGTCTGCTCCCTGCCAGGGGCATCAGAGAGGGAAGTAGCTGGGAAACTCCCTTCCCTGATCCATGAGACAGACTACTACCCTCTGGTAGTAGTCCAGACAGGTAATGATGGCCTAGCAAACAGAAAAGCTTAGGACATCAAAAAGAATTAAGGGCCCTTGGGAAGATGATGGAGGGCTCGGGGGCACAGGTGGTCTTCTGCTCCATCCCCAGGCTACATGGAGTGGACCTTCACATCACTAAGAAGGGCTCAATTAATGCCTGGCTCCGAACCTGGTGTGAGGAAAAGGGCTTTGGGTTCTTTGACCATGGAGTAGTTCATGCACCCCCTGACATGAATGCAAAGGTCAGGGCACGTGGGTCTCCTAGAGGGGTTAAGGTCCTTGCTAAAAACTTAGCTAAGCTCATAAATCGAGCTTTAAACTAGGTGTGAAGGGGGAGGGGATTGAGTCAAGACTAGGCAAGAGCGTGCCTTGATGTGGGGCACTAGAGATTAGGAGGGGGCATGCTGGTAAGGACCACCAGCATGTCACCGCACAGGAAGTGGGGGAGAATGCAGCCTGGCTCAGCAAGGGAGATATAGGTATTCTGGTACCAGCTATTCCAGTAAACAGGCAATTGGGAACAAGCACTGTCCCCTCTAAGAGGGCTGAAGGCTCGGCAGCTCAGCTGTTGTGCATTTACACCAATGCACGCAGCATGGGGAACAAGATGGAAGAACTGGAAGCTGTCGTAGGGTAAGGAGACTATGATGTCGATGCCATCATGGAAACGTGGTGGGATGACTCATATAACTGGAGTTCAGGCATGGTGGGGTATAAACTCTTCAGGAGGGATAGGAGGGGTAGGAGAGGAGGTGGAGTAGCCCTCTTTGTAAGGGAGGACTTGGACACCTCTGAGATGGACTGTGGCGATGAGGAGATTGAGTGCCTGTGGGTTAAGATCAAGGGAGCCCATAAGAAGGGAAATTTTGTGATGGGAGTCTGTTACAGGCCACTCAGCCAAGGAGAAGCAGCTGATGAGCTCTTCCATAAACAGTTGGGGTTAATCTCCAAATTAATGCCTCTTGTCCTTGTGGGAGACTTCAATCTCCCTGTTATCTGCTGGGAGTACAATAGAGTAGAAAGGAAGCAGTCTAGGAGGTTCCTGGAGCGCATGGAAGACAACTTCCTTGCACAGCTGGTGAATGAACGAAGGAGGGAAGGTGCCCTCCTGGACTTGCTGTTTGTCAACAGAGAGGGCCTTGTGGGGGATGTGACAGTAGAGGGGGGGGTCGCCTAGGACTTAGTGACAACAAGATGATAGGGTTTTCTGTTCTAGGTGAAGTGAAGAGGGTGGTTAGCATTAAATTTCCAGAGGGCAGACTTTGAAATCTTTAGAAGGCTGGTTGGCAAAGTCTCCTGGGAGACAGTACTTGAGGGCAAGGGAGCCCATGAGGGCTGGGAGCTCTTCAAAAAGGAGATCCTAGCAGCTCAGGAGAAAGCCATCCCCATATTCTGGAAAAAAGGCCGGCAGGGGAAAAAAAACAACGTGGTTGAGTACAGAAGTCTTGATCGACATTAGGAAAAAAAGGAATATTTATAGGCTCTGGAAGAGGGGACAGGCCTCTTGAGTGGATTATAGGAGGGTAGTGAGGCTGTGTAGGAAAAAAATCAGAGGGGCTAAGGCTGAAATAAAGATCAGATTGGCTAAGTCTGTAAAAGACAACAAAAAATCTTTCTATAAATATATAAACAGTAAAAGGAGGACAAGGGAGACCATACAGTCCCTCTTGGACACAGAGGGAACAGCAGTGACAGGGGATGAGGAGAAGGCTGAGGTACTTAATGCCTTCTTTGCCTCACTCTTTAATTGTAAAGAAAGGTCTCGAATGTCTCTAAAGTTAATGAAGGTCTATAAAGGTACTGAAAATCTATAAAGGTCTCTAATGTCTCTAAAGGTACTGAAGTCTCTAAAGTTCATTAATGTCTCTTAAGCTGTCTAATGTCGATAATGGACTCTAATGCCTATAAAGGTACTAAAGGTCTCTAAAGGTACAAAAGGTTTTGAAAGATCTCTAATGCCTCTACAGGCTTCTAATGTTTCTAAAGGTACTCAAGGTCTCTAAAGGTACTCAAGGTCTCTAAAGGTAGTGAAAGTCTATAAAGGTACTGAAGGGCTCTAAAGGTACTGAAGGTCTCGAAAGGTCTCTAATGTCTCTAAAGGAACTGAATGTCTCTAAAGGTACTGAAGGTCTCTAACGGTACTGACAGTCTCTAAAGGTCTCTAATTTCTCGAAAGGTCTCTAATGTCTCTAAAGGTACTGAAGGTCTTTAAAGGTCTCTAGTGTCTCTAAAGATACTGAAAGTCTCTAAAGGTACTGAGGGTCTCTAAAGGTACTGAAGGTCTCTAAAGGTACTGAAGGTGTCTAAAGTTCTCTAATGTCTCTAAAGGTGTCCAGTGTCTCTAAAGGTCTCTGGTGTCTCTGAAGGTGTCTACAGTCTCTAAAGGTCTCTAGTGTCTCTAAAGGTCCCTAGTGTCTCTACAGTTCTCTAGAGTCTCTAAATTTCTATAATGTCTCTAAAGGTACTGAAGGTCTCAAAAGGACTCTAATGTCTCTAAAGATCTCTAGAGCTCTCTAATGTCTCTAAAGGTCTCTAGTGTCTCTAAAGCTCCCTAATATCTCTAAAGGTTTGTAATATATCTAAACGTACTGAAGTTCTTTAAAGGTCCTGAAGGTCTCTAAAGGTTTCTAATCTCTCCAAAGGTCTCTAATGTCTTTAAAGGTCTGTAATGTCTCTAAAGGTCTCTAATGTCTCTGAATACCTCTAATGTCTCCAAAGGTCTCTAATGTCTCTACAGGTTTCTAATGTCTTTGAAGGTACTAAATTTCTTTAATGTCTCTAAAAGACTCTAATGTGTCTAAAGGTCTCAAATGTCTCTAAATTTTCTTAAGGTCTCTAATGTTCCTAAAGGTTTTTAACAGTCTCTATAGTTCTCTAATATCTCAAATTGTCTCTAATGACTCTAAAGGTCTCTAATGACTCTAAAGTTACTAAAGGTATCTAATGTCTCTTAAGGTCTCTAATGCCTCTAAAGGTCTCGAATGTCTCTTTAAGGTCTCTAATGTCTCTAAACATCTATAAAGCTCTCTAAA
Organism: Coccyzus lansbergi; assembly: GCA_033558105.1. Lineage (NCBI taxonomy): Eukaryota > Metazoa > Chordata > Aves > Cuculiformes > Coccyzidae > Coccyzus > Coccyzus lansbergi. The sequence continues at coordinate 897,055 of JAUMJK010000613.1, read as the reverse complement.
GTTTCTAAAGGTCTCTAATGTCTCTAAAGGTCTCTAATGCCACGTAAGATCTCTAATTTCTCTATAGGTCTCTAAAGTGTGTAAGGATATTGAAGGTCTCTAAAGGTCACTAATGTCTCTAAAGCTGTCTAATGTCCCTAAAGTTATGGAAGGTCTCTAAAGGTATCGAATGTCTCAAAGGTCTCAAATGTATCTAAAGGTCTCTAATGTCTCTAAAGGTACTGAAGGTCTCTAAAGGTCTGTAGTGTCTCTAAAGGTCTCTAATGTGAACTAAAGACTCTAATGTCTGTAAAGGTTTCTAATGTCTATAAAGCTACTGAAGGCCTCGAAAGGTCTCTAATGTCTCTAAAGGTACTGGAGGTCTCTCAAGGTTTCTAATGCCTCAAAGGGTCTCTAATGTCTCTACAGGTCTCTAATGTCTCTAAAGGTACTGAAGGTATCTAAAAGTCTCTAATTTCTATAAAGGTCTCTAATGTCTCTAAAGATCTCTAATGTCTCTAATATCTCTAAAGGTTTCTAATGTTCCTAAAGGAACTGAAGGTCTCTAAAGGTCTTTAAGGTATAAAAAGGTCTCTAATATCTCAAAGGTGTATAGTGTCTCTAAATTCTGTCATGTCTCTAAAGGTCTCTAATGTCTCTAATCTCTCTAAAAGTCTCTAATGGTTTTAAAAGTACTGAAGGCCTCTAGAGGTCTCTAATGTCTCAAAAGGTCTCTAATGTCTCAAAAGGTCTCTAATGTCTAATAAGGTATATAATGTCTCTAAAGTTCTCTAAAGGCACTGAAGGTTTCTAAAGGTACTGAAGGTCTCTAAAGGTCTCTAATTTCTATAAAGGTCTGTAAGGTCTCTAAAGGTCTCTAATGTCTCTACAGTTCTCTAATGTATCTAAAGATCTCTAATGATTCTAAGGGTCTCTAATATCTCTAAAGGTTTCAAATGTCCCTAAAGGTACTGAAGGTCTCTAAAGGTCTCTAATTTCTATAAAGGTCTGTAAGGTCTCTAAAGGTCTCTAATGTCTCTAAGTTCTGTTATGTCTCTACAGGTCTCTAATGTCTCTAATCTCTCTAAAGGTCTCTAATGTCTCTAAATGTACGGAAGGTCTCTAAAGGTCTCTAATGTCTCATAAGGTCTATCATGTCTCTACAGGTCTCTAAAGGTCTCTAATGTCTCTAAAAGTACTGAAGGTCTGTAAATGTACTGAAGGTCTCTAAAGTTCCCTAGTGTTTCTAATGGTCATAAGAAATGACTCTTAAGGTCTCTATTATCTCTAAGGTCTCTAATATCTCTAAAGGTCTCTAATGTCTCTAAAGGTTTCTAGTGTCTCTAAAGCCCTCTAAAGTATCCAAAAGTCTATAATGTCTCTAAAGGTCTCAAAAGGTCTCTTATGTCTCTAAATATCTGTAATGGTCTCTAATGTCTCTAAAGGTCTCTGATATTTCTAAAGGACTCTAAAGTCTCTAAAGGTACTTAAGGTCTCTACTGCCTCTAAAGATTTGCAATGTCTCTTAAGGTTTCTAATGACTCTAAAGGTCTCTAAAGTTCCCTAAGGTCTCCTGAGGACTCTAATGACTCTACAGGTCTCTAATATCTCTAAAGGTCTCTAATGTCTCTAAAGGTACTGAAGATCTCTAATGTCTCTAAAGGGATCTAATGCCTCTAAAGGTCTCTAATATCTCTTAAGGTCTGTAGTATCTCAAAAGTTATTTAATGTCTCTAATGTCTCTAAAGGCACTGAAGGCCTATAATGTCTCTAAAGATCTCTAATGTCTCAAAGGGACTGAAGGTCTCTAAAGGTACTGAAGGTGTCTAAAGGTACTGAAGGTCTCTAAAGGTCTTTAATGTCTCAAAAGGTCTGAAATGTCTCTAAATGTCTGAAATGTCTCTAAAGGTCTCTAATGTCTCTAAATGTCTCTGATATATCTAAAGGTAGTGAAGGTCTCTAAAAGTACTGAAGGTCTCTAAAGGTCCTTAATGTCTCTAACGTTACTGAAGGTGTCTAAAGGTATCTAATATCTCTAAAGGTACTGAAGGTCTCTAAAGTTACTAAAGGTCTATAAACGTCTCTAATGTCTCTAAAGGTATAGAAAGTCTCTAAAGGTACTGAAGGTCTCTAAGATCTCTAATATCTCTAAAGGTCTCTAATGTCCCTAAAGTTAGTGAAGGTCCTTCAAGGTACTGAAGGTCTCTAAAGGTACTGAAGGTCTTTAAAGGTCTCTAGTGTCTCTATAGGTCCCTAATGTTTCTAAAGGAACTGAAGGTCTCTAGCACTACTGAAGGTATCTAAAGGTCTCCAATGTCTCTAAAGGTCTGTAATGTCTCAAAAGGTACAAAAGTCTCTAAAGATCTAAAATATCTCTAAAGGTCTCAAATGTCTCTAAAGTTACTGAAGGTCTCAAAAGGTTCTAAAGGTCTCAAAAGTTCTCACATGTCTCTAACGGTACTGATGGCCTCTAAAGTGACTGAAGGCTTCTAAAGGTACTGAAATTCACTAAAGGTTCTCTAGTTCTCTAAAGATACTGAAGGACTCTATAGGTACTGAAGGTCTCTAAAGGTACTGAAGGTGTTTTAAGGTACTGAAGGTCTCTAAAGGTCTCTAATGTCTCTAAAGGTACTGAAGGTCTCTAAAGGTCACCAATGTTTCTATAGGTTGCCAATGTCTCTAAAGATACTAAAGGTCTCTAAAGGTACAAAAGGTCTCTAAGATCTCTAATATCTGTAAAGGTCTCAAATGTCTCTAATGGCCTCTAATATCTCTAAAGGTCTCTAATGTCTGTAAAGGTACTGAAGGTCTCTTAGGGTACTGAAGGTCTCTAATGGTACTGAAGATCTCGCAAGTTCTCTAATGTGTCTAGAGGCACTGAAGGTCTCTAAAGGTCTCTAATATGTCTAAAAGTCTGTAAAGTCTGTAAAGTTACTGAAGGTCTCTAATGTCTCTAAAAATAGTAAAGGTCTCTGAAGGTACTACAGGTCACAAAAGGTCTCTAATGTCTCTAAAGGTCTCTAATGTCTATAAAAATCTCTAATGTCTCTAAAGGTAGTCAAGGTCTCTAAAGGTACTGAAGATCTCTCAAGTCCTTTAAAGTCTCTAAAGGTACTGAAGGTCTCTAAAGATCTCTAATGTATCTAAAGGTCCCTAATTTCTCGTAAGGTCTCTAATGTCTCTAAAGATACTCAAGGTCTCTAAAGGTACTGAAGGTCTCTAAAGGTCTCTACTGTCTCTAAAGTTAATGAAGTTTTATAAAGGTACTGATGGTCTCTAAAGGTCTCTAATGTCTCTAAAGGTCTCTAATTTCTCTAAAGGTACTTAAGGTCTCTAAGGGTTCTGAAGGTCTCTAAGGCTACTGAAGGTCTATAAACCTCTCGAATGTCTCTAAAGGTACAGAAAGTCTCTAAAGGTACTGAAGTTCTCTAAGATCTCTAATATCTCTAAAGGTCTCTAATGTCTCTAAAGTTAGTGAAGGTCTTTCAAGGTACTGAAGGTCTCTAAAGGTACTGAAGGTCTTTAAAGGTCTCTAGTGTCTCTATAGGTCTCTAATGTTTCTAAAGGAACTGAAGGTCTCTAACACTACAGAAGGTATCTAAAGGTCTCCAATGTCTCTAAAGGTCTCTAATGTCTCAAAAGGTGCAAAAGTCTCTAAAGATCTAAAATATCTCTGAAGGTCTCAAAAGGTTCTAAAGGTCTCAAAAGTTCTCACATGTCTCTAACGGTACTGATGGCCTCTAAAGTGACTGAATGTTTCAAAAGGTACTGAAATTCACTAAAGGTACTCCAGTTCTCTAAAGGTACTGAAGGACTCTATAGGTACTGAAGGTCTCTAAAGGTACTGAAGGTCTCTAAAGGTACTGAAGGTCTCTAAAGGTCTCTAATGTCTCTAAAGGTACTGAAGGTCTCTAAAGGTCACCAATGGTTCTATAGGTTGCCAATGTCTCTAAAGATACTAAAGGTCTCTAAAGGTACAAAAGGTCTCTAAGATCTCTAATATCTGTAAAGGTCTCAAATGTCTCTAATGGCCTCTAATATCTCTAAAGGTCTCCAATGTCTGTAAAGGTACTGAAGGTCTCTTAGGGTACTGAAGGTCTCTAAAGGTACTGAAGATCTCGGAAGTTCTCTAATGTGTCTAGAGGCACTGAAGGTCTCTAAAGGTCTCTAATATGTCTAAAAGTCTGTAAGGTCTGTAAAGTTACTGAAGGTCTCTAATGTCTCTAAAAATAGTAAAGGTCTCTGAAGGTACTACAGGTCACAAAAGGTCTCTAATGTCTCTAAAGGTCTCTAATGTCTATAAAAATCTCTAATGTCTCTAAAGGTAGTCAAGGTCTCTAGAGGTACTGAAGATCTCTCAAGACCTTTAAAGTCCCTAAAGGTACTGAAGGTCTCTAAAGATCTCTAATGTATCTAAAGGTCCCTAATTTCTCTTAAGGTCTCTAAAGTCTCTAAAGATACTCAAGGTCTCTAAAGGTACAAAACGTCGCTAAAGGTCTCTACTGTCTCTAAAGTTAATGAAGTTCTATAAAGGTACTGATGGTCTCTAAAGGTCTCTAATGTCTCTAAAGGTCTCTAATTTCTCTAAAGGTACTTAAGGTCTCTAAGGGTTCTGAAGGTCTCTAAGGCTACCGAAGGTCTATAAACCTCTCGAATGTCTCTAAAGGTACAGAAAGTCTCTAAAGGTACTGAAGTTCTCTAAGATCTCTAATATCTCTAAAGGTCTCTAATGTCTCTAAAGTTAGTGAAGGTCTTCCAAGGTACTGAAGGTCTCTAAAGGTACTGAAGGTCTTTAAAGGTCTCTAGTGTCTCTATAGTTCTCTAATGTTTCTAAAGGAACTGAAGGTCTCTAGCACTACTGAAGGTATCTAAAGGTCTTCAATGTCTCTAAAGGTCTCTAATGTCTCAAAAGGTACAAAAGTCTCTAAAGATCTAAAATATCTCTAAAGGTCTCAAATGTCTCTAATGTTACTGAAGGTCTCAAAAGGTTCTAAAGGTCTCAAAAGTTCTCACATGTCTCTAACGGTACTGATGGCCTCTAAAGTGACTGAAGGTTTCTAAAGGTACTGAAATTCACTAAATGTACTCCAGTTCTCTAAAGGTACTGAAGGTCTCTAAAGGTCTCTATTGTCTCTAAAGGTACTGAAGGTGTTTTAAGGTACTGAAGGTCTCTAAAGGTACTGAAGGTCTCTAAAGGTCTCTAATGTCTCTAAAGGTACTGAAGGTCTCTAAAGGTCACCAATGGTTCTATAGGTTGCCAATGTCTCTAAAGATACTAAAGGTCTCAAAGGTACAAAAGGTCTCTAAGATCTCTAATATCTGTAAAGGACTCAAATGTCTCTAATGGCCTCTAATATCTCTAAAGGTCTCTAATGTCTGTAAAGGTACTGAAGGTCTCTTAGGGTACTGAAGGTCTCTAAAGGTACTGAAGATCTCGGAAGTTCTCTAATGTGTCTAGAGGCACTGAAGGTCTCTAAAGGTCTCTAATATGTCTAAAAGTCTGTAAGGTCTGTAAAGTTACTGAAGGTCTCTAATGTCTCTAAAAATAGTAAAGGTCTCTGAAGGTACTACAGGTCACAAAAGGTCTCTAATGTCTCTAAAGGTCTCTAATGTCTATAAAAATCTCTAATGTCTCTAAAGGTAGTCAAGGTCTCTAAAGGTACTTAAGATCTCTCAAGTCCTTTAAAGTTTCTAAAGGTACTGAAGGTCTCTAAAGATCTCTAATGTATCTAAAGGTCCCTAATTTCTCTTAAGGTCTCTAATGTCTCTAAAGATACTCAAGGTCTCTAAAGGTACAAAACGTCTCTAAAGGTCTCTACTGTCTCTAAAGTTAATGAAGTTCTATAAAGGTACTGATGGTCTCTAAAGGTCTCTAATGTCTCTAAAGGTCTCTAATTTCTCTAAAGGTACTTAAGGTCTCTAAGGGTTCTGAAGGTCTCTAAGGCTACTGAAGGTCTATAAACCTCTCGAATGTCTCTAAAGGTACAGAAAGTCTCTAAAGGTACTGAAGTTCTCTAAGATCTCTAATATCTCTAAAGGTCTCTAATGTCTCTAAAGTTAGTGAAGGTCTTTCAAGGTACTGAAGGTCTCTAAAGGTACTGAAGGTCTCTAAAGGTCTCTAATGTCTCTATAGGTCTCTAATGTTTCTAAAGGAACTGAAGGTCTCTAACACTACTGAAGGTATCTAAAGGTCTCCAATGTCTCTAAAGGTCTCTAATGTCTCAAAAGGTACAAAAGTCTCTAAAGATCTAAAATATCTCTAAAGGTCTCAAATGTCTCTAATGTTACTGAAGGTCTCAAAAGGTTCTAAAGGTCTCAAAAGTTCTCACATGTCTCTAACGGTACTGATGGCCTCTAAAGTGACTGAAGGTTTCTAAAGGTACTGAAATTCACTAAAGGTTCTCCAGTTCTCTAAAGGTACTGAAGGACTCTATAGGTACTGAAGGTCTCTAAAGGTACTGAAGGTGTTTTAAGGTACTGAAGGTCTCTAAAGGTCACCAATGTTTCTATAGGTTGCCAATGTCTCTAAAGATACTAAAGGTCTCTAAAGGTACAAAAGGTCTCTAAGATCTCTAATATCTGTAAAGGACTCAAATGTCTCTAATGGCCTCTAATATCTCTAAAGGTCTCCAATGTCTGTAAAGGTACTGAAGGTCTCTTAGGGTACTGAAGGTCTCTAAAGGTACTGAAGATCTCGGAAGTTCTCTAATGTGTCTAGAGGCACTGAAGGTCTCTAAAGGTCTCTAATATGTCTAAAAGTCTGTAAGGTCTGTAAAGTTACTGAAGGTCTCTAATGTCTCTAAAAATAGTAAAGGTCTCTGAAGGTACTACAGGTCACAAAAGGTCTCTAATGTCTCTAAAGGTCTCTAATGTCTATAAAAATCTCTAATGTCTCTAAAGGTAGTCAAGGTCTCTAAAGGTACTGAAGATCTCTCAAGTCTTTAAAGTCTCTAAAGGTACTGAAGGTCTCTAAATGTACTGAAGGTCTCTAAAGATCTCTAATGTATCTAAAGGTCCCTAATTTCTCTAAAGGTCTCTAAAGGTACAAAACGTCTCTAAAGGTCTCTACTGTCTCTAAAGTTAATGAAGTTCTATAAAGGTACTGATGGTCTCTAAAGGTCTCTAATGTCTCTAAAGGTCTCTAATTTCTCTAAAGGTACTTAAGGTCTCTAAGGGTTCTGAAGGTCTCTAAGGCTACTGAAGGTCTATAAACCTCTCGAATGTCTCTAAAGGTACAGAAAGTCTCTAAAGGTACTGAAGTTCTCTAAGATCTCTAATATCTCTAAAGATCTCTAATGTCTCTAAAGTTAGTGAAGGTCTTTCAAGGTACTGAAGGTCTCTAAAGGTACTGAAGGTCTCTAAAGGTCTCTAATGTCTCTAAAGGTACTGAAGGTCTCTAAAGGTCTCTAGTGTCTCTATAGGTCTCTAATGTTTCTAAAGGAACTGAAGTTCTCTAACACTTCTGAAGGTATCTAAAGGTCTCCAATGTCTCTAAAGGTCTCTAATGTCTCAAAAGGTACAAAAGTCTCTAAAGATCTAAAATATCTCTAAAGGTCTCAAATGTCTCTAATGTTACTGAAGGTCTCAAAAGGTTCTAAAGGTCTCAAAAGTTCTCACATGTCTCTAACGGTACTGATGGCCTCTAAAGTGACTGAAGGTTTCTAAAGGTACTGAAATTCACTAAAGGTACTCCAGTTCTCTAAAGGTACTGAAGGTCTCAAAAGGTACTGAAGGTCTCTAAAGGTACTGAAGGTCTCTAAAGGTACTGAAGGTCTCTAAAGGTCTCTAATGTCTCTAAAGGTACTGAAGGTCTCTAAAGGTCACCAATGGTTCTATAGGTTGCCAATGTCTCTAAAGATACTAAAGGTCTCTAAAGGTACAAAAGGTCTCTAAGATCTCTAATATCTGTAAAGGACTCAAATGTCTCTAATGGCCTCTAATATCTCTAAAGGTCTCTAATGTCTGTAAAGGTACTGAAGGTCTCTTAGGGTACTGAAGGTCTCTAAAGGTACTGAAGATCTCGGAAGTTCTCTAATGTGTCTAGAGGCACTGAAGGTCTCTAAAGGTCTCTAATATGTCTAAAAGTCTGTAAGGTCTGTAAAGTTACTGAAGGTCTCTAATGTCTCTAAAAATAGTAAAGGTCTCTGAAGGTACTACAGGTCACAAAAGGTCTCTAATGTCTCTAAAGGTCTCTAATGTCTATAAAAATCTCTAATGTCTCTAAAGGTAGTCAAGGTCTCTAAAGGTACTGAAGATCTCTCAAGTCTTTAAAGTCTCTAAAGGTCCCTAATTTCTCTTAAGGTCTCTAAAGGTACAAAACGTCTCTAAAGGTCTCTATTGTCTCTAAAGTTAATGAAGTTCTATAAAGGTACTGATGGTCTCTAAAGGTCTCTAATGTCTCTAAAGGTCTCTAATTTCTCTAAAGGTACTTAAGGTCTCTAAGGGTTCTGAAGGTCTCTAAGGCTACTGAAGGTCTATAAACCTCTCGAATGTCTCTAAAGGTACAGAAAGTCTCTAAAGGTACTGAAGTTCTCTAAGATCTCTAATATCTCTAAAGGTCTCTAATGTCTCTAAAGTTAGTGAAGGTCTTTCAAGGTACTGAAGGTCTCTAAAGGTACTGAAGGTCTCTAAAGGTCTCTAATGTCTCTAAAGGTACTGAAGGTCTCTAAAGGTCTCTAGTGTCTCTATAGGTCTCTAATGTTTCTAAAGGAACTGAAGGTCTCTAACACTACTGAAGGTATCTAAAGGTCTCCAATGTCTCTAAAGGTCTCTAATGTCTCAAAAGGTACAAAAGTCTCTAAAGATCTAAAATATCTCTAAAGGTCTCAAATGTCTCTAATGTTACTGAAGGTCTCAAAAGGTTCTAAAGGTCTCAAAAGTTCTCACATGTCTCTAACGGTACTGATGGCCTCTAAAGTGACTGAAGGTTTCTAAAGGTACTGAAATTCACTAAAGGTACTCCAGTTCTCTAAAGGTACTGAAGGTCTCAAAAGGTACTGAAGGTCTCTAAAGGTACTGAAGGTCTCTAAAGGTACTGAAGGTCTCTAAAGGTCTCTAATGTCTCTAAAGGTACTGAAGGTCTCTAAAGGTCACCAATGGTTCTATAGGTTGCCAATGTCTCTAAAGATACTAAAGGTCTCTAAAGGTACAAAAGGTCTCTAAGATCTCTAATATCTGTAAAGGTCTCAAATGTCTCTAATGGCCTCTAATATCTCTAAAGGTCTCCAATGTCTGTAAAGGTACTGAAGGTCTCTTAGGGTACTGAAGGTCTCTAAAGGTACTGAAGGTCTTTAAATGTCTCTAGTGTCTCTATAGGTCTCTAATGTTTCTAAAGGAACTGAAGGTCTCTAACACTACTGAAGGTATCTAAAGGTCTCCAATGTCTCTAAAGGTCTCTAATGTCTCAAAAGGTACAAAAGTCTCTAAAGATCTAAAATATCTCTGAAGGTCTCAAAAGGTTCTAAAGGTCTCAAAAGTTCTCACATGTCTCTAACGGTACTGATGGCCTCTAAAGTGACTGAATGTTTCAAAAGGTACTGAAATTCACTAAAGGTACTCCAGTTCTCTAAAGGTACTGAAGGACTCTATAGGTACTGAAGGTCTCTAAAGCTCTCTAATGTCTCTAAAGGTACTGAAGGTCTCCAAAGGTCACCAATGTTTCTATAGGTTGCCAATGTCTCTAAAGATACTAAAGGTCTCTAAAGGTACAAAAGGTCTCTAAGATCTCTAATATCTGTAAAGGTCTCAAATGTCTCTAATGGCCTCTAATATCTCTAAAGGTCTCTAATGTCTGTAAAGGTACTGAAGGTCTCTTAGGGTACTGAAGGTCTCTAAAGGTACTGAAGATCTCGGAAGTTCTCTAATGTGTCTAGAGGCACTGAAGGTCTCTAAAGGTCTCTAATATGTCTAAAAGTCTGTAAGGTCTGTAAAGTTACTGAAGGTCTCTAATGTCTCTAAAAATAGTAAAGGTCTCTGAAGGTACTACAGGTCACAAAAGGTCTCTAATGTCTCTAAAGGTCTCTAATGTCTATAAAAATCTCTAATGTCTCTAAAGGTAGTCAAGGTCTCTAAAGGTACTGAAGATCTCTCAAGTCTTTAAAGTCTCTAAAGGTACTGAAGGTCTCTAAATGTACTGAAGGTCTCTAAAGATCTCTAATGTATCTAAAGGTCCCTAATTTCTCTTAAGGTCTCTAAAGGTACAAAACGTCTCTAAAGGTCTCTACTGTCTCTAAAGTTAATGAAGTTCTATAAAGGTACTGATGGTCTCTAAAGGTCTCTAATGTCTCTAAAGGTCTCTAATTTCTCTAAAGGTACTTAAGGTCTCTAAGGGTTCTGAAGGTCTCTAAGGCTACTGAAGGTCTATAAACCTCTCGAATGTCTCTAAAGGTACAGAAAGTCTCTAAAGGTACTGAAGTTCTCTAAGATCTCTAATATCTCTAAAGGTCTCTAATGTCTCTAAAGTTAGTGAAGGTCTTTCAAGGTACTGAAGGTCTCTAAAGGTACTGAAGGTCTCTAAAGGTCTCTAATGTCTCTATAGGTCTCTAATGTTTCTAAAGGAACTGAAGGTCTCTAACACTACTGAAGGTATCTAAAGGTCTCCAATGTCTCTAAAGGTCTCTAATGTCTCAAAAGGTACAAAAGTCTCTAAAGATATAAAATATCTCTAAAGGTCTCAAATGTCTCTAATGTTACTGAAGGTCTCAAAAGGTTCTAAAGGTCTCAAAAGTTCTCACATGTCTCTAACGGTACTGATGGCCTCTAAAGTGACTGAAGGTTTCTAAAGGTACTGAAATTCACTAAAGGTTCTCCAGTTCTCTAAAGGTACTGAAGGACTCTATAGGTACTGAAAGTCTCTAAAGGTACTGAAGGTGTTTTAAGGTACTGAAGGTCTCTAAAGGTCACCAATGTTTCTATAGGTTGCCAATGTCTCTAAAGATACTAAAGGTCTCTAAAGGTACAAAAGGTCTCTAAGATCTCTAATATCTGTAAAGGTCTCAAATGTCTCTAATGGCCTCTAATATCTCTATAGGTCTCTAATGTCTGTAAAGGTACTGAAGGTCTCTTAGGGTACTGAAGGTCTCTAAAGGTACTGAAGATCTCGGAAGTTCTCTAATGTGTCTAGAGGCACTGAAGGTCTCTAAAGGTCTCAAATATGTCTAAAAGTCTGTAAGGTCTGTAAAGTTACTGAAGGTCTCTAATGTCTCTAAAAATAGTAAAGGTCTCTGAAGGTACTACAGGTCACAAAAGGTCTCTAATGTCTCTAAAGGTCTCTAATGTCTATAAAAATCTCTAATGTCTCTAAAGGTAGTCAAGGTCTCTAAAGGTACTGAAGATCTCTCAAGTCCTTTAAAGTCTCTAAAGGTACTGAAGGTCTCTAAAGATCTCTAATGTATCTAAAGGTCCCTAATTTCTCTTAAGGTCTCTAATGTCTCTAAAGATACTCAAGGTCTCTAAAGATACTCAAGGTCTCTAAAGGTACAAAACGTCTCTAAAGGTCTCTACTGTCTCTAAAGTTAATGAAGTTCTATAAAGGTACTGATGGTCTCTAAAGGTCTCTAATGTCTCTAAAGGTCTCTAATTTCTCTAAAGGTACTTAAGGTCTCTAAGGGTTCTGAAGGACTCTAAGGCTACTGAAGGTCTATAAACCACTCGAATGTCTCTAAAGGTACAGAAAGTCTCTAAAGGTACTGAAGTTCTCTAAGATCTCTAATATCTCTAAAGGTCTCTAATGTCTCTAAAGTTAGTGAAGGTCTTTCAAGGTACTGAAGGTCTCTAAAGGTAATGAAGGTCTTTAAAGGTCTCTAGTGTCTCTATAGGTCTCTAATGTTTCTAAAGGAACTGAAGGTCTCTAACACTACTGAAGGTATCTAAAGGTCTCCAATGTCTCTAAAGGTCTCTAATGTCTCAAAAGGTACAAAAGTCTCTAAAGATCTAAAATATGTCTAAAGGTCTCAAATGTCTCTAATGTTACTGAAGGTCTCAAAAGGTTCTAAAGGTCTCAAAAGTTCTCACATGTCTCTAACGGTACTGATGGCCTCTAAAGTGACTGAAGGTTTCTAAAGGTACTGAAATTCACTAAATGTACTCCAGTTCTCTAAAGGTACTGAAGGCCTCTAAAGGTCTCTAATGTCTCTAAAGGTACTGAAGGTGTTTTAAGGTACTGAAGGTCTCTAAAGGTACTGAAGGTCTCTAAAGGTCTCTAATGTCTCTAAAGGTACTGAAGGTCTCTAAAGGTCACCAATGGTTCTATAGGTTGCCAATGTCTCTAAAGATACTAAAGGTCTCTAAAGGTACAAAAGGTCTCTAAGATCTCTAATATCTGTAAAGGACTCAAATGTCTCTAATGGCCTCTAATATCTCTAAAGGTCTCTAATGTCTGTAAAGGTACTGAAGGTCTCTTAGGGTACTGAAGGTCTCTAAAGGTACTGAAGATCTCGCAAGTTCTCTAATGTGTCTAGAGGCACTGAAGGTCTCTAAAGGTCTCTAATATGTCTAAAAGTCTGTAAGGTCTGTAAAGTTACTGAAGGTCTCTAATGTCTCTAAAAATAGTAAAGGTCTCTGAAGGTACTACAGGTCACAAAAGGTCTCTAATGTCTCTAAAGGTCTCTAATGTCTATAAAAATCTCTAATGTCTCTAAAGGTAGTCAAGGTCTCTAAAGGTACTTAAGATCTCTCAAGTCCTTTAAAGTCTCTAAAGGTACTGAAGGTCTCTAAATGTACTGAAGGTCTCTAAAGATCTCTAATGTATCTAAAGGCCCCTAATTCCTCTTAAGGTCTCTAAAGGTACAAAACGTCTCTAAAGGTCTCTACTGTCTCTAAAGTTAATGAAGTTCTATAAAGGTACTGATGGTCTCTAAAGGTCTCTAATGTCTCTAAAGGTCTCTAATTTCTCTAAAGGTACTTAAGGTCTCTAAGGGTTCTGAAGGTCTCTAAGGCTACTGAAGGTCTACAAACCTCTCGAATGTCTCTAAAGGTACAGAAAGTCTCTAAAGGTACTGAAGTTCTCTAAGATCTCTAATATCTCTAAAGGTCTCTAATGTCTCTAAAGTTAGTGAAGGTCTTTCAAGGTACTGAAGGTCTCTAAAGGTACTGAAGGTCTCTAAAGGTCTCTAATGTCTCTAAAGGTACTGAAGGTCTCTAAAGGTCTCTAGTGTCTCTATAGGTCTCTAATGTTTCTAAAGGAACTGAAGGTCTCTAACACTGCTGAAGGTATCTAAAGGTCTCCAATGTCTCTAAAGGTCTCTAATGTCTCAAAAGGTACAAAAGTCTCTAAAGATCTAAAATATCTCTAAAGGTCTCAAATGTCTCTAATGTTACTGAAGGTCTTAAAAGGTTCTAAAGGTCTCAAAAGTTCTCACATGTCTCTAACGGTACTGATGGCCTCTAAAGTGACTGAAGGTTTCTAAAGGTACTGAAATTCACTAAAGGTACTCCAGTTCTCTAAAGGTACTGAAGGACTCTATAGGTACTGAAGGTCTCTAAAGGTACTGAAGGTCTCTAAAGGTACTGAAGGTCTCTAAAGGTCTCTAATGTCTCTAAAGGTACTGAAGGTCTCTAAAGGTCACCAATGGTTCTATAGTTTGCCAATGTCTCTAAAGATACTAAAGGTCTCTAAAGGTACAAAAGGTCTCTAAGATCTCTAATATCTGTAAAGGTCTCAAATGTCTCTAATGGCCTCTAATATCTCTAAAGGTCTCCAATGTCTGTAAAGGTACTGAAGGTCTCTTAGGGTACTGAAGGTCTCTAAAGGTACTGAAGATCTCGGAAGTTCTCTAATGTGTCTAGAGGCACTGAAGGTCTCTAAAGGTCTCTAATATGTCTAAAAGTCTGTAAGGTCTGTAAAGTTACTGAAGGTCTCTAATGTCTCTAAAAATAGTAAAGGTCTCTGAAGGTACTACAGGTCACAAAAGGTCTCTAATGTCTCTAAAGGTCTCTAATGTCTATAAAAATCTCTAATGTCTCTAAAGGTAGTCAAGGTCTCTAAAGGTACTGAAGATCTCTCAAGTCCTTTAAAGTCTCTAAAGGAACTGAAGGTTTCTAAAGATCTCTAATGTATCTAAAAGTCCCTAGTTTCTCTTAAGGTCTCTAAAGTCTCTAAAGATACTCAAGGTCTCTAAAGGTACAAAACGTCTCTAAAGGTCTCTACTGTCTCTAAAGTTAATGAAGTTCTATAAAGGAACTGATGGTCTCTAAAGGTCTCTAATGTCTCTAAAGGTCTCTAATTTCTCTAAAGGTACTTAAGGTCTCTAAGGGTTCTGAAGGTCTCTAAGGCTACTGAAGGTCTATAAACCTCTCGAATGTCTCTAAAGGTACAGAAAGTCTCTAAAGGTACTGAAGTTCTCTAAGATCTCTAATATCTCTAAAGGTCTCTAATGTCTCTAAAGTTAGTGAAGGTCTTTCAAGGTACTGAAGGTCTCTAAAGGTACTGAAGGTCTTTAAATGTCTCTAGTGTCTCTATAGGTCTCTAATGTTTCTAAAGGAACTGAAGGTCTCTAACACTACTGAAGGTATCTAAAGGTCTCCAATGTCTCTAAAGGTCTCTAATGTCTCAAAAGGTACAAAAGTCTCTAAAGATCTAAAATATCTCTGAAGGTCTCAAAAGGTTCTAAAGGTCTCAAAAGTTCTCACATGTCTCTAACGGTACTGATGGCCTCTAAAGTGACTGAAGGTTTCTAAAGGTACTGAAATTCACTAAAGGTACTCCAGTTCTCTAAAGGTACTGAAGGACTCTATAGGGACTGAAGGTCTCTAAAGGTACTGAAGGTCTCTAAAGGTCTCTAATGTCTCTAAAGGTACTGAAGGTCTCTAAAGGTCACCAATGTTTCTATAGGTTGCCAATGTCTCTAAAGATACTAAAGGTCTCTAAAGGTACAAAAGGTCTCTAAGATCTCTAATATCTGTAAAGGTCTCAAATGTCTCTAATGGCCTCTAATATCTCTAAAGGTCTCTAATGTCTGTAAAGGTACTGAAGGTCTCTTAGGGTACTGAAGGTCTCTAAAGGTACTGAAGATCTCGCAAGTTCTCTAATGTGTCTAGAGGCACTGAAGGTCTCTAAAGGTCTCTAATATGTCTAAAAGTCTGTAAGGTCTGTAAAGTTACTGAAGGTCTCTAATGTCTCTAAAAATAGTAAAGGTCTCTGAAGGTACTACAGGTCACAAAAGGTCTCTAATGTCTCTAAAGGTCTCTAATGTCTATAAAAATCTCTAATGTCTCTAAAGGTAGTCAAGGTCTCTAAAGGTACTGAAGATCTCTCAAGTCTTTAAAGTCTCTAAAGGTACTGAAGGTCTCTAAATGTACTGAAGGTCTCTAAAGATCTCTAATGTATCTAAAGGCCCCTAATTCCTCTTAAGGTCTCTAATGTCTCTAAAGATACTCAAGGTCTCTAAAGGTACAAAACGTCTCTAAAGGTCTCTACTGTCTCTAAAGTTAATGAAGTTCTATAAAGGTACTGATGGTCTCTAAAGGTCTCTAATGTCTCTAAAGGTCTCTAATTTCTCTAAAGGTACTTAAGGTCTCTAAGGGTTCTGAAGGTCTCTAAGGCTACTGAAGGTCTATAAACCTCTCGAATGTCTCTAAAGGTACAGAAAGTCTCTAAAGGTACTGAAGTTCTCTAAGATCTCTAATATCTCTAAAGGTCTCTAATGTCTCTAAAGTTAGTGAAGGTCTTTCAAGGTACTGAAGGTCTCTAAAGGTACTGAAGGTCTCTAAAGGTCTCTAATGTCTCTAAAGGTACTGAAGGTCTCTAAAGGTCTCTAGTGTCTCTATAGGTCTCTAATGTTTCCAAAGGAACTGAAGGTCTCTAACACTACTGAAGGTATCTAAAGGTCTCCAATGTCTCTAAAGGTCTCTAATGTCTCAAAAGGTACAAAAGTCTCTAAAGATCTAAAATATCTCTAAAGGTCTCAAATGTCTCTAATGTTACTGAAGGTCTCAAAAGGTTCTAAAGGTCTCAAAAGTTCTCACATGTCTCTAACGGTACTGATGGCCTCTAAAGTGACTGAAGGTTTCTAAAGGTACTGAAATTCACTAAAGGTACTCCAGTTCTCTAAAGGTACTGAAGGTCTCAAAAGGTACTGAAGGTCTCTAAAGGTACTGAAGGTCTCTAAAGGTCTCTAATGTCTCTAAAGGTACTGAAGGTCTCTAAAGGTCACCAATGGTTCTACAGGTTGCCAATGTCTCTAAAGATACTAAAGGTCTCTAAAGGTACAAAAGGTCTCTAAGATCTCTAATATCTGTAAAGGTCTCAAATGTCTCTAATGGCCTCTAATATCTCTAAAGGTCTCCAATGTCTGTAAAGGTACTGAAGGTCTCTTAGGGTACTGAAGGTCTCTAAAGGTACTGAAGATCTCGGAAGTTCTCTAATGTGTCTAGAGGCACTGAAGGTCTCTAAAGGTCTCTAATATGTCTAAAAGTCTGTAAGGTCTGTAAAGTTACTGAAGGTCTCTAATGTCTCTAAAAATAGTAAAGGTCTCTGAAGGTACTACAGGTCACAAAAGGTCTCTAATGTCTCTAAAGGTCTCTAATGTCTATAAAAATCTCTAATGTCTCTAAAGGTAGTCAAGGTCTCTAAAGGTACTGAAGATCTCTCAAGTCCTTTAAAGTCCCTAAAGGTATTGAAGGTCTCTAAAGATCTCTAATGTATCTAAAGGTCCCTAATTTCTCTTAAGGTCTCTAAAGTCTCTAAAGATACTCAAGGTCTCTAAAGGTACAAAACGTCTCTAAAGGTCTCTACTGTCTCTAAAGTTAATGAAGTTCTATAAAGGTACTGATGGTCTCTAAAGGTCTCTAATGTCTCTAAAGGTCTCTAATTTCTCTAAAGGTACTTAAGGTCTCTAAGGGTTCTGAAGGTCTCTAAGGCTACTGAAGGTCTATAAACCTCTCGAATGTCTCTAAAGGTACAGAAAGTCTCTAAAGGTACTGAAGTTCTCTAAGATCTCTAATATCTCTAAAGGTCTCTAATGTCTCTAAAGTTAGTGAAGGTCTTTCAAGGTACTGAAGGTCTCTAAAGGTACTGAAGGTCTTTAAATGTCTCTAGTGTCTCTATAGGTCTCTAATGTTTCTAAAGGAACTGAAGGTCTCTAACACTACTGAAGGTATCTAAAGGTCTCCAATGTCTCTAAAGGTCTCTAATGTCTCAAAAGGTACAAAAGTCTCTAAAGATCTAAAATATCTCTGAAGGTCTCAAAAGGTTCTAAAGGTCTCAAAAGTTCTCACATGTCTCTAACGGTACTGATGGCCTCTAAAGTGACTGAATGTTTCAAAAGGTACTGAAATTCACTAAAGGTACTCCAGTTCTCTAAAGGTACTGAAGGACTCTATAGGGACTGAAGATCTCTAAAGGTACTGAAGGTCTCTAAAGGTCTCTAATGTCTCTAAAGGTACTGAAGGTCTCTAAAGGTCACCAATGGTTCTATAGGTTGCCAATGTCTCTAAAGATACTAAAGGTCTCTAAAGGTACAAAAGGTCTCTTAGATCTCTAATATCTGTAAAGGTCTCAAATGTCTCTAATGGCCTCTAATATCTCTAAAGGTCTCTAATGTCTGTAAAGTTACTGAAGGTCTCTAAAGTTACTGAAGATCTCGGAAGTTCTCTAATGTGTCTAGAGGCACTGAAGGTCTCTAAAGGTCTCTAATATGTCTAAAAGTCTGTAAGGTCTGTAAAGTTACTGAAGGTCTCTAATGTCTCTAAAAATAGTAAAGGTCTCTGAAGGTACTACAGGTCACAAAAGGTCTCTAATGTCTCTAAAGGTCTCTAATGTCTATAAAAATCTCTAATGTCTCTAAAGGTAGTCAAGGTCTCTAAAGGTACTGAAGATCTCTCAAGTCCTTTAAAGTCTCTAAAGGTACTGAAGGTCTCTAAAGATCTCTAATGTATCTAAAGGTCCCTAATTTCTCTTAAGGTCTCTAATGTCTCTAAAGATACTCAAGGTCTCTAAAGGTACAAAACGTCTCTAAAGGTATAAACCGTCTCTAAAGGTCTCTACTGTCTCTAAAGTTAATGAAGTTCTATAAAGGTACTGATGGTCTCTAAAGGTCTCTAATGTCTCTAAAGGTCTCTAATTTCTCTAAAGGTACTTAAGGTCTCTAAGGGTTCTGAAGGTCTCTAAGGCTACTGAAGGTCTATAAACCTCTCGAATGTCTCTAAAGGTACAGAAAGTCTCTAAAGGTACTGAAGTTCTCTAAGATCTCTAATATCTCTAAAGGTCTCTAATGTCTCTAAAGTTAGTGAAGGTCTTTCAAGGTACTGAAGGTCTCTAAAGGTAATGAAGGTCTTTAAAGGTCTCTAGTGTCTCTATACGTCTGTAATGTTTCTAAAGGAACTGAAGGTCTCTAACACTACTGAAGGTATCTAAAGGTCTCCAATGTCTCTAAAGGTCTCTAATGTCTCAAAAGGTACAAAAGTCTCTAAAGATCTAAAATATGTCTAAAGGTCTCAAATGTCTCTAATGTTACTGAAGGTCTCAAAAGGTTCTAAAGGTCTCAAAAGTTCTCACATGTCTCTAACGGTACTGATGGCCTCTAAAGTGACTGAAGGTTTCTAAAGGTACTGAAATTCACTAAATGTACTCCAGTTCTCTAAAGGTACTGAAGGCCTCTAAAGGTCTCTAATGTCTCTAAAGGTACTGAAGGTGTTTTAAGGTACTGAAGGTCTCTAAAGGTACTGAAGGTCTCTAAAGGTCTCTAATGTCTCTAAAGGTACTGAAGGTCTCTAAAGGTCACCAATGGTTCTATAGGTTGCCAATGTCTCTAAAGATACTAAAGGTCTCTAAAGGTACAAAAGGTCTCTAAGATCTCTAATATCTGTAAAGGACTCAAATGTCTCTAATGGCCTCTAATATCTCTAAAGGTCTCTAATGTCTGTAAAGGTACTGAAGGTCTCTTAGGGTACTGAAGGTCTCTAAAGGTACTGAAGATCTCGCAAGTTCTCTAATGTGTCTAGAGGCACTGAAGGTCTCTAAAGGTCTCTAATATGTCTAAAAGTCTGTAAGGTCTGTAAAGTTACTGAAGGTCTCTAATGTCTCTAAAAATAGTAAAGGTCTCTGAAGGTACTACAGGTCACAAAAGGTCTCTAATGTCTCTAAAGGTCTCTAATGTCTATAAAAATCTCTAATGTCTCTAAAGGTAGTCAAGGTCTCTAAAGGTACTTAAGATCTCTCAAGTCCTTTAAAGTTTCTAAAGGTACTGAAGGTCTCTAAAGATCTCTAATGTATCTAAAGGTCCCTAATTTCTCTTAAGGTCTCTAATGTCTCTAAAGATACTCAAGGTCTCTAAAGGTACAAAACGTCTCTAAAGGTCTCTACTGTCTCTAAAGTTAATGAAGTTCTATAAAGGTACTGATGGTCTCTAAAGGTCTCTAATGTCTCTAAAGGTCTCTAATTTCTCTAAAGGTACTTAAGGTCTCTAAGGGTTCTGAAGGTCTCTAAGGCTACTGAAGGTCTATAAACCTCTCAAATGTCTCTAAAGGTACAGAAAGTCTCTAAAGGTACTGAAGTTCTCTAAGATCTCTAATATCTCTAAAGGTCTCTAATGTCTCTAAAGTTAGTGAAGGTCTTTCAAGGTACTGAAGGTCTCTAAAGGTACTGAAGGTCTTTAAAGGTCTCTAGTGTCTCTATAGGTCTCTAATGTTTCTAAAGGAACTGAAGGTCTCTAACACTACTGAAGGTATCTAAAGGTCTCCAATGTCTCTAAAGGTCTCTAATGTCTTAAAAGGTACAAAAGTCTCTAAAGATCTAAAATATCTCTAAAGGTCTCAAATGTCTCTAATGTTACTGAAGGTCTCAAAAGGTTCTAAAGGTCTCAAAAGTTCTCACATGTCTCTAACGGTACTGATGGCCTCTAAAGTGACTGAAGGTTTCTAAAGGTACTGAAATTCACTAATGGTTCTCCAGTTCTCTAAAGGTACTGAAGGACTCTATAGGTACTGAAGGTCTCTAAAGGTACTGAAGGTGTTTTAAGGTACTGAAGGTCTCTAAAGGTATTGAAGGTCTCTAAAGCTCTCTAATGTCTCTAAAGGTACTGAAGGTCTCTAAAGGTCACCAATGTTTCTATAGGTTGCCAATGTCTCTAAAGATACTAAAGGTCTCTAAAGGTACAAAAGGTCTCTAAGATCTCTAATATCTGTAAAGGTGTCAAATGTCTCTAATGGCCTCTAATATCTCTAAAGGTCTCTAATGTCTGTAAAGGTACTGAAGGTCTCTTAGGGTACTGAAGGTCTCTAAAGGTACTGAAGATCTCGGAAGTTCTCTAATGTGTCTAGAGGCACTGAAGGTCTCTAAAGGTCTCTAATATGTCTAAAAGTCTGTAAGGTCTGTAAAGTTACTGAAGGTCTCTAATGTCTCTAAAAATAGTAAAGGTCTCTGAAGGTACTACAGGTCACAAAAGGTCTCTAATGTCTCTAAAGGTCTCTAATGTCTATAAAAATCTCTAATGTCTCTAAAGATAGTCAAGGTCTCTAAAGGTACTGAAGATCTCTCAAGTCCTTTAAAGTCTCTAAAGGTACTGAAGGTCTCTAAAGATCTCTAATGTATCTAAAGGTCCCTAATTTCTCTTAAGGTCTCTAATGTCTCTAAAGATACTCAAGGTCTCTAAAGATACTCAAGGTCTCTAAAGGTGCAAAACGTCTCTAAAGGTCTCTACTGCCTCTAAAGTTAATGAAGTTCTATAAAGGTACTGATGGTCTCTAAAGGTCTCTAATGTCTCTAAAGGTCTCTAATTTCTCTAAAGGTACTTAAGGTCTCTAAGGGTTCTGAAGGTCTCTAAGGCTACTGAAGGTCTATAAACCTCTCGAATGTCTCTAAAGGTACAGAAAGTCTCTAAAGGTACTGAAGTTCTCTAAGATCTCTAATATCTCTAAAGGTCTCTAATGTCTCTAAAGTTAGTGAAGGTCTTTCAAGGTACTGAAGGTCTCTAAAGGTACTGAAGGTCTTTAAAGGTCTCTAGTGTCTCTATAGGTCTCTAATGTTTCTAAAGGAACTGAAGGTCTCTAACACTACTGAAGGTATCTAAAGGTCTCCAATGTCTCTAAAGGTCTCTAATGTCTCAAAAGGTACAAAAGTCTCTAAAGATCTAAAATATCTCTGAAGGTCTCAAAAGGTTCTAAAGGTCTCAAAAGTTCTCATATGTCTCTAACGGTACTGATGGCCTCTAAAGTGACTGAATGTTTCAAAAGGTACTGAAATTCACTAAAGGAACTCCAGCTCTCTAAAGGTACTGAGGGACTCTATAGGGACTGAAGATCTCTAAAGGTACTGAAGGTCTCTAAAGGTCTCTAATGTCTCTAAAGGTACTGAAGGTCTCTAAAGGTCACCAATGGTTCTATAGGTTGCCAATGTCTCTAAAGATACTAAAGGTCTCTAAAGGTACAAAAGGTCTCTTAGATCTCTAATATCTGTAAAGGCCTCAAATGTCTCTAATGGCCTCTAAGATCTCTAAAGGTCTCTAATGTCTGTAAAGGTACTGAAGGTCTCTAAAGGTACTGAAGATCTCGGAAGTTCTCTAATGTGTCTAGAGGCACTGAAGATCTCTAATGGTCTCTAATATGTCTAAACGTCTGTAAGGTCTGTAAAGTTACTGAAGGTCTCTAATGTCTCTAAAAATAGTAAAGGTCTCTGAAGGTACTACAGGTCACAAAAGGTCTCTAATGTCTCTTAAGGTCTCTAATGTCTCTAAAGATACTCAAGGTCTCTAAAGGTACAAACCGTCTCTAAAGCTATAAACCGTCTCTAAAGGTCTCTACTGTCTCTAAAGTTAATGAAGTTCTATAAAGGTACTGATGGTCTCTAAAGGTCTCTAATGTCTCTAAAGGTCTCTAATTTCTCTAAAGGTACTTAAGGTCTCTAAGGGTTCTGAAGGTCTCTAAGGCTACTGAAGGTCTATAAACCACTCGAATGTCTCTAAAGGTACAGAAAGTCTCTAAAGGTACTGAAGTTCTCTAAGATCTCTAATATCTCTAAAGGTCTCTAATGTCTCTAAAGTTAGTGAAGGTCTTTCAAGGTACTGAAGGTCTCTAAAGGTAATGAAGGTCTTTAAAGGTCTCTAGTGTCTCTATAGGTCTCTAATATTTCTAAAGGAACTGAAGGTCTCTAACACTACTGAAGGTATCTAAAGGTCTCCAATGTCTCTAAAGGTCTCTAATGTCTCAAAAGGTACAAAAGTCTCTAAAGATATAAAATATCTCTAAAGGTCTCAAATGTCTCTAATGTTACTGAAGGTCTCAAAAGGTTCTAAAGGTCTCAAAAGTTCTCACATGTCTCTAACGGTACTGATGGCCTCTAAAGTGACTGAATGTTTCAAAAGGTACTGAAATTCACTAAAGGTACTCCAGTTCTCTAAAGGTACTGAAGGACTCTATAGGTACTGAAGGTCTCTAAAGGTACTGAAGGTCTCTAAAGGTCTCTAATGTCTCTAAAGGTACAGAAGGTCTCTAAAGGTCTCTAATGTCTCTAAAGGTACTGAAGGTCTCTAAAGGTCATCAATGGTTCTATAGGTTGCCAATGTCTCTAAAGATACTAAAGGTCTCTAAAGGTACAAAAGGTCTCTAAGATCTCTAATATCTGTAAAGGTCTCAAATGTCTCTAATGGCCTCTAATATCTCTAAAGGTCTCTAATGTCTGTAAAGGTACTGAAGGTCTCTTAGGGTACTGAAGGTCTCTAAAGGTACTGAAGATCTCGGAAGTTCTCTAATGTGTCTAGAGGCACTGAAGGTCTCTAAAGGTCTCTAATATGTCTAAAAGTCTGTAAGGTCTGTAAAGTTACTGAAGGTCTCTAATGTCTCTAAAAATAGTAAAGGTCTCTGAAGGTACTACAGGTCACAAAAGGTCTCTAATGTCTCTAAAGGTCTCTAATGTCTATAAAAATCTCTAATGTCTCTAAAGGTAGTCAAGGTCTCTAAAGGTACTGAAGATCTCTCAAGTCCTTTAAAGTCTCTAAAGGAACTGAAGGTCTCTAAAGATCTCTAATGTATCTAAAGGTCCCTAGTTTCTCTTAAGGTCTCTAAAGATACTCAAGGTCTCTAAAGGTACAAAACGTCTCTAAAGGTCTCTACTGTCTCTAAAGTTAATGAAGTTCTATAAAGGTACTGATGGTCTCTAAAGGTCTCTAATGTCTCTAAAGGTCTCTAATTTCTCTAAAGGTACTTAAGGTCTCTAAGGGTTCTGAAGGTCTCTAAGGCTACTGAAGGTCTATAAACCTCTCAAATGTCTCTAAAGGTACAGAAAGTCTCTAAAGGTACTGAAGTTCTCTAAGATCTCTAATATCTCTAAAGGTCTCTAATGTCTCTAAAGTTAGTGAAGGTCTTTCAAGGTACTGAAGGTCTCTAAAGGTACTGAAGGTCTTTAAAGGTCTCTAGTGTCTCTATAGGTCTCTAATGTTTCTAAAGGAACTGAAGGTCTCTAACACTACGGAAGGTATCTAAAGGTCTCCAATGTCTCTAAAGGTCTCTAATGTCTCAAAAGGTACAAAAGTCTCTAAAGATCTAAAATATCTCTGAAGGTCTCAAAAGGTTCTAAAGGTCTCAAAAGTTCTCACATGTCTCTAACGGTACTGATGGCCTCTAAAGTGACTGAAGGTTTCTAAAGGTACTGAAATTCACTAAAGGTACTCCAGTTCTCTAAAGGTACTGAAGGACTCTATAGATACTGAAGGTCTCTAAAGGTACTGAAGGTCTCTAAAGGTACTGAAGGTCTCTAAAGGTCTCTAATGTCTCTAAAGGTACTGAAGGTCTCTAAAGGTCACCAATGTTTCTATAGGTTGCCAATGTCTCTAAAGATACTAAAGGTCTCTAAAGGTACAAAAGGTCTCTAAGATCTCTAATATCTGTAAAGGTCTCAAATGTCTCTAATGGCCTCTAATATCTCTAAAGGTCTCCAATGTCTGTAAAGGTACTGAAGGTCTCTTAGGGTACTGAAGGTCTCTAAAGGTACTGAAGATCTCGGAAGTTCTCTAATGTGTCTAGAGGCACTGAAGGTCTCTAAAGGTCTCTAATATGTCTAAAAGTCTGTAAGGTCTGTAAAGTTACTGAAGGTCTCTAATGTCTCTAAAAATAGTAAAGGTCTCTGAAGGTACTACAGGTCACAAAAGGTCTCTAATGTCTCTAAAGGTCTCTAATGTCTATAAAAATCTCTAATGTCTCTAAAGGTAGTCAAGGTCTCTAAAGGTACTGAAGATCTCTCAAGTCCTTTAAAGTCTCTAAAGGTACTGAAGGTCTCTAAAGATCTCTAATGTATCTAAAGGCCCCTAATTTCTCTTAAGGTCTCTAATGTCTCTAAAGATACTCAAGGTCTCTAAAGGTACAAAACGTCTCTAAAGGTCTCTACTGTCTCTAAAGTTAATGAAGTTCTATAAAGGTACTGATGGTCTCTAAAGGTCTCTAATGTCTCTAAAGGTCTCTAATTTCTCTAAAGGTACTTAAGGTCTCTAAGGGTTCTGAAGGTCTCTAAGGCTACTGAAGGTCTATAAACCTCTCGAATGTCTCTAAAGGTACAGAAAGTCTCTAAAGGTACTGAAGTTCTCTAAGATCTCTAATATCTCTAAAGGTCTCTAATGTCTCTAAAGTTAGTGAAGGTCTTTCAAGGTACTGAAGGTCTCTAAAGGTACTGAAGGTCTTTAAAGGTCTCTAGTGTCTCTATAGGTCTCTAATGTTTCTAAAGGAACTGAAGGTCTCTAACACTACGGAAGGTATCTAAAGGTCTCCAATGTCTCTAAAGGTCTCTAATGTCTTAAAAGGTACAAAAGTCTCTAAAGATCTAAAATATCTCTAAAGGTCTCAAATGTCTCTAATGTTACTGAAGGTCTCAAAAGGTTCTAAAGGTCTCAAAAGTTCTCACATGTCTCTAACGGTACTGATGGCCTCTAAAGTGACTGAAGGCTTCTAAAGGTACTGAAATTCACCAAAGGTTCTCCAGTTCTCTAAAGGTACTGAAGGACTCTATAGGTACTGAAGGTCTCTAAAGGTACTGAAGGTGTTTTAAGGTACTGAAGGTCTCTAAAGGTACTGAAGGTCTCTAAAGCTCTCTAATGTCTCTAAAGGTACTGAAGGTCTCTAAAGGTCACCAATGTTTCTATAGGTTGCCAATGTCTCTAAAGATACTGAAGGTCTCTAAAGGTACAAAAGGTCTCTACGATCTCTAATATCTGTAAAGGTCTCAAATGTCTCTAATGGCCTCTAATATCTCTAAAGGTCTCTAATGTCTGTAAAGGTACTGAAGGTCTCTTAGGGTACTGAAGGTCTCTAAAGGTACTGAAGATCTCGGAAGTTCTCTAATGTGTCTAGAGGCACTGAAGGTCTCTAAAGGTCTCTAATATGTCTAAAAGTCTGTAAGGTCTGTAAAGTTACTGAAGGTCTCTAATGTCTCTAAAAATAGTAAAGGTCTCTGAAGGTACTACAGGTCACAAAAGGTCTCTAATGTCTCTAAAGGTCTCTAATGTCTATAAAAATCTCTAATGTCTCTAAAGGTAGTCAAGGTCTCTAAAGGTACTGAAGATCTCTCAAGTCCTTTAAAGTCTCTAAAGGTACTGAAGGTCTCTAAAGATCTCTAATGTATCTAAAGGTCCCTAATTTCTCTTAAGGTCTCTAATGTCTCTAAAGATACTCAAGGTCTCTAAAGATACTCAAGGTCTCTAAAGGTACAAAACGTCTCTAAAGGTCTCTACTGTCTCTAAAGTTAATGAAGTTCTATAAAGGTACTGATGGTCTCTAAAGGTCTCTAATGTCTCTAAAGGTCTCTAATTTCTCTAAAGGTACTTAAGGTCTCCAAGGGTTCTGAAGGTCTCTATGGCTACTGAAGGTCTATAAACCTCTCGAATGTCTCTAAAGGTACAGAAAGTCTCTAAAGGTACTGAAGTTCTCTAAGATCTCTAATATCTCTAAAGGTCTCTAATGTCTCTAAAGTTAGTGAAGGTCTTTCAAGGTACTGAAGGTCTCTAAAGGTACTGAAGGTCTTTAAAGGTCTCTAGTGTCTCTATAGGTCTCTAATGTTTCTAAAGGAACTGAAGGTCTCTAACACTACTGAAGGTATCTAAAGGTCTCCAATGTCTCTAAAGGTCTCTAATGTCTCAAAAGGTACAAAAGTCTCTAAAGATCTAAAATATCTCTGAAGGTCTCAAAAGGTTCTAAAGGTCTCAAAAGTTCTCACATGTCTCTAACGGTACTGATGGCCTCTAAAGTGACTGAAGGTTTCTAAAGGTACTGAAATTCACTAAAGGTACTCCAGTTCTCTAAAGGTACTGAAGGACTCTATAGGTACTGAAGGTCTCTAAAGGTACTGAAGGTCTCTAAAGGTCTCTAATGTCTCTAAAGGTACTGAAGGTCTCTAAAGGTCACCAATGGTTCTATAGGTTGCCAATGTCTCTAAAGATACTAAAGGTCTCTAAAGGTACAAAAGGTCTCTTAGATCTCTAATATCTGTAAAGGTCTCAAATGTCTCTAATGGCCTCTAATATCTCTAAAGGTCTCTAATGTCTGTAAAGGTACTGAAGGTCTCTTAGGGTACTGAAGGTCTCTAAAGGTACTGAAGATCTCGGAAGTTCTCTAATGTGTCTAGAGGCACTGAAGGTCTCTAAAGGTCTCTAATATGTCTAAAAGTCTGTAAGGTCTGTAAAGTTACTGAAGGTCTCTAATGTCTCTAAAAATAGTAAAGGTCTCTGAAGGTACTACAGGTCACAAAAGGTCTCTAATGTCTCTAAAGGTCTCTAATGTCTATAAAAATCTCTAATGTCTCTAAAGGTAGTCAAGGTCTCTAAAGGTACTGAAGATCTCTCAAGTCCTTTAAAGTCTCTAAAGGTACTGAAGGTCTCTAAATGTACTGAAGGTCTCTAAAGATCTCTAATGTATCTAAAGGTCCCTAATTTCTCTTAAGGTCTCTAATGTCTCTAAAGATACTCAAGGTCTCTAAAGGTACAAAACGTCTCTAAAGGTCTCTACTGTCTCTAAAGTTAATGAAGTTCTATAAAGGTACTGATGGTCTCTAAAGGTCTCTAATGTCTCTAAAGGTCTCTAATTTCTCTAAAGGTCTCTAAGGGCTCTGAAGTTCTCTAAGGCTACTGAAGGTCTATAAACCTCTCGAATGTCTCTAAAGGTACAGAAAGTCTCTAAAGGTACTGAAGTTCTCTAAGATCTCTAATATCTCTAAAGGTCTCTAATATCTCTAAAGGTCTCTAATGTCTCTAAAGGTACAGAAGGTATCTAAAGGTCTCTAATGTCTTCAAAGGTCTCTAATGTGTCTAAAGGTCTCTGATATCTCTAAAGGTCTCTAAAGTCTCTAAAGGTACTTAAGGTCTCTACTGTCTCTAAAGATTTGCAATGTCTCTTAAGGTTTCTAATGACTCTAAAGGTTTCTAAAGTTCTGTAATATCTCCTGAGGACTCTAATGTCTCTACAGGTCTCTAATATCTCTAAAGGTCTCTAATGTCTCTAAAGGTACATAAGGTATCTAAAGGTCTCTAATGTCTTCAAAGGTCTCTAATGTCTCTAAAGGTCTCTAATGTCTCAAAAGTTATTTAATGTTTCTAAATGTCTCTTTCGTCTCTAAAGGTACGAAAGGCATATAATCTCTCTAAAGATCCCTAATGTCTGTAAAGGTACTTAGTGTCTCTAAAGTCTCTAAAGGCTTCAAGTGTCTCTAAAGATCTCTAATGTCTCAAAGGGACTGAAGGTCTCTAAAGTTACTGAAGGTGTCTAAAGGTACTGAAGGTGTCTAAAGGTACTGAAGGTCTCTAAAGGTCTCTAATGTCTCTAAAGGAACTGAAGATCTATACGATCTCTAATGATCTGTAATGTCTCTCAAGTTCTCCAATGACTCTAAAGGTCTCTAAATATCTCTAATGTCTCCTGAGGACTCTAACGACTCTATAGGTCTCTAAAGTCTGTGTACTTCTCTTATGTCTCTAAAGGTCTCTTCATGTCTCTAATGTCTCTAAAGGTACTGAAGGTCTCTCATGTCTGTAAAGGTCTGCAATGCCTCTAAAGGTCTCTAATGTCTCTAAAGTTCACTAATGTTTCATAAAGGTACTGAAGATCTCTAATGTCTCTAATGTCTCTAAAGGTCACTAATGTTTCTTAAAGGTACTGAAAGTCTCTAATATCTCTAAAGGTCTCTAATGTCTCTAAAGCTAGCGAAGGTCTCTAAATGTCTCTAATGTCTCGAAAGGTCTCTAATATCTTCAAAGGTCCCTAAAGTCTCCAAAGTTCTCTAATGTCTCTTAAGGTCTCTAATGTCTCCAAAGGTCTCTAATGTCTCCAAAGGTCTCTAATGTCTCTAAAGCTTCTTAAGGTCTCTTATGTCTCTAAAGTTCTCTACTGTCTCTAAAGTTACTGATGGTCTCTAACGTCTCTAAACGTCTCTAACAGTCTCTAACGTCTCTAATGTCTCAAAATATCTCTGTTTAGTCTAAGGATCACTAATGTCTTTAAAAGTCTCTAATGTCTCTAAAGGTCTCTAAAGGTTACTAATGTCTCTAAAAGTACTGAAGGTCTCTAAAGGTATGGAAGGTCTCTAAATGTACTGAAGGTCTCTAAAGGCCTCTAATGTCTCTAAATGTAGTGAAGGTCTCTAAAGGTACAGAAGGTCACTAAAGGCCTCTAATGTCTCTAAAGGTACTTAAGGTCTCTAAAGGAAAAAAAGGTCTCTAAAGTTGTCTAAAATCTCTAAAGTTACTGAAGGTCCCGTCAGGTTTCTAATGTCTCTAAAGGTACTGATGGTCTCTGAAGATACTGAAGGTCTCTAAAGGTCTGTATTGTCTCTAAAGGTACTGAAGCTCTCTAAACGTCTCTGATGTCTCTAAAGGTACTGAAGGTCTCTAAAGGTCTCGAATGTCTCTAAAGGTTTCTAATGTCTCTAAAGGTACTGAAATTATCTAAAGGTCTCTAATATCTATAAAGGTCTTTAATGTCTATAAAGGTCTCTAATATCTCTAAGGTCTAAAATGTCTATAAAGGTATCTAATGACTCTAAAGATAGTCAAGGTCTCTACAGGTACTGAAGGTCTCATAAGGTCTCCAATGTCTCTAAAGTCTCTAAAGTTCTCTAATGTCTCTAAATGTAATCAAGGTCTCTAAAGGTGCTGAAGGTATTTAAAGGTCTCTAATGTCTCTAAAGTTACTGAAGGTCTCTAAAGGTACTGAAGGTCTCTAAAGGTCTCTAATTTGTCTAAAGGTACTGAAGGTCTCCAAAGGTCTCTAATGTCTCTAAACGTCTCAAACATCTGTAAAGGTACTGAAAGTTTCTAAAAGTACTTAAGGTCTCTTAAAGTCCTTAATGTATCTGAAGTTACTGAAGGTGTCTAAAGGTATCTAATGTCTCTAAAGTTACTGCAAGGTCTCTAAAGTTACTAAAGGTCTCTAAACGTCTCTAATGTCTCTAAAGGTACAGAAAGTCTCAAAAGGTACTGAAGTTCTATAAAGGTCTCTAATATCTCTAAAGGTCTCTAATGTCTCTAAAGTTAGTGAAGGTCTTTCAAGGTACTGAAGGTCTCTAAAGGTACTGAAGGTCTTTAAAGGTCTCTAGTGTCTCTATAGGTCTCTAATGTCTCTAAAGGTACTGAAGGTCTCTAAAGGTACTAAAGGTCTCTAAAGGTACAGAAGATCTCTAAAGTTCTCTAATGTCTCTAAAGTTCTCTAATGTGTCTAAAGGCACTGAAGGCGTCTAAAGGTTTCTAATATATCCAAAAGCCTCTAATGTCTCTAAAGTTACTGAAGGTCTCTAAAGGTACTTAAGTTCTCAAAATGTACTAAATATCTCTAAATGTGTCTGATGTCTCTAAATGTTCTGAAGGTCTCTAAAGGTACTGAAGGTCTCTGAAGGTCTCTAATGTTTCTAAAGATCTATAATGTCTCTAAAGGTACTGAAGGTCTCTAGAGGTATTCAAGGTCTCTATATGTCTCTAATGTCTCTAAAGGACTCTAATGTTTCTAAAGACATCTAATGTCTCTATAGGTACTGAAGATCTATAAAGGTCTCTAATGTCTCTAAAGGTACTGAAGGTTACTAAAGGAACTGAAAGTCTCTAAACTTCATTAATGTCTCTAAAGGTCTCTAATGTCTCTAAACGTACTGAAGGACTCTAAAGGTCTCTAATGTCTCTAAAGTTCTCTAATGTCTCTAAAGGTACTCAAGGTATCTAAAGTTCTCTAATTTCTCAAAAGTTCCTCTGAAGGACTCTAAAGTTACTGAAGGTATCTAAAGGTCTCTAATTTCTCAAAATTTCCTCTGAAGGACTCTAAAGGTACTGAAGGTATCTAAAGGTCTCTAATGTCTCTGAAGTTTTCTAATGTCTCTAAAGGTCTCTAATGTCTCTAAAGTTTTCTAATGTCTCTAAAGGTACTGAAGGTCTCTAAACGTCTCTAATGTCTCTAAAGCTAGTTAAGATTTTTAAAGTTACTGAAGGTCTCTAAATGTACTGAACGTGTCTAAAGGTACTAAAGGTCTGTAAGGGTCTCTAATGTTTTTATAGGTCTCTAATGTCTCTAAATGTACTGAAGGTTTCTAACGGTACTGAAGGTCTCTAAATGTCTCTAATATCTCTAAAATTCTCAAATGTCTCTAAAGGTACTGAAGGTCTCTAAATGTACTGAAGGTCTCTAAAGTTCTCCAATGTCTCTAAAGGTCTCTAATGTCTTTAAAGATACTCAAGGTCTCTAAAGGTACAAAAGGCTTCTAAAGGTTTCTAATGTGTCTAGAGTTAATAAAGTTCTATAAAGGTATTGAAGGTCTCTAAAGGTCTCTAATGTCTCTAAAGGTCTCTAATTTCTCTAAAGGTACTTAAGGTCTCTAACGTTACTGAAGGTCTCTAAAGGTCTCTAATCTCTCTAAAGATACTGAAGGTTTCTAAATGTACTGAAGGTCTCTAAAGGTCTGTTATTTCGCTAAAGGTACTCAAGGTCTCTAAATGTACAAAAGGTCTCTAAAGATCTGTAATGTCTCTAAAAATTTGTAACGTCTCTAAAGGTACTGAAGGCCTCTAAAATACTGAAGATATCTTAAGGTACTTAAAGACTCTAAAGGTACTGAAGGTCTATAATGTCTTTAGGTTCTGTAATGTCTCTAAAAGTCTCTAATGTCTCAAATCTCTCTAAAGGTCTCTAATGTCTCTAAATGTACTGAAGGTCTCTAAAGGTCTCTAATGTCTCTGCAGATCTTTAATGTCTCTGCAGGTCTCTAATGTCTCTACAAGTTTCTGATGTCCCATAAGGTCTATGACGTCTCTAGAGGTCTCTAAAGGTCTCTAATGTCTCATAAGGTTCTGAAGGTATCTAAATGTACTGAAGGTCTCTAACGTTCTCTAATGTTTCTAAAGGTTTCTAATGACTTTTAAGATCTCTATTATCTCTAAAGGTCTCTAATTTCTCTAAAGGTCTCTAATGTCTATAAAGGTACCGAAAGGTCTCAAAGGTACTATAGGGCTCTAAGAGTCTCTAATGTCTCTAAAGGTACTGAAGGTGTCTAAAGGTACTGAAGGTCTCTAAAGGTCTCTAATTTCTCTTTAGGTATTGAAGATCTTTAAATGTACTGAAGGTGTCTAAAGGTACTGAACGCCTGTAAAGTTACTGAAGGTCTCTTAAGGTCTATAATATCTCTAAAGGTCTCTAATGTCTCTAAACGTCTCTAATGTTTTTAAAGGTCTCTAATATCTCTAAAGCTACTGCAGGTCTCTAAAGGTCTTTAATATCACTAAAGGTACTAAAGGTCTTTAAAGTTACTGAAGGTCTCTAAAGGACTCTAATGTCTGTAAAGGTCTCTAATGTCTCTAAAGGACTCTAATGTCTCTAAAGGTACTTAAGGTATCTAATATCTCTAAAGGTCTCTAATGCCTCTAAAGGTACTAAATGTTTTTAATGTCTCTACATGTCTCCAATGTCTCTAAAGGTCTCTAATGTCTCTAAAGTTCTCTAATGTCTCTAAAGGTACTTAAGGTATCTAATATCTCTAAAGGTCTCTAATGCCTCTAAAGGTACTAAATGTTTTTAATGTCTCTACATGTCTCCAATGTCTCTAAAGGTCTCTAATGTCTCTAAAGTTCTCTAATGTCTCTAAAGGTACTGAAGGTCTCTAAAGTTCTCTAATGTCTCTTAAGTTCTGTAATGTCTCTAAAGATCTCTGAAGTCTCTAATATCTCTAAAGGTCTCTAATGTCTCTAGAGGTATGCAAGGTCTCTAAAGGTCTCTAATGTCTCTAAATGTACGCAAGGTCTCTAAAGGTACTGAAGTTCTCTAAAGGTCTCTAATGTCTCTAAAATTCCTTAATGTCTCTAATGGTCTCTAATGGTCTCTAAAAGTCTCTAATATCTATTAAGATCTCTGAGGTCTCTGATGTCTCTAAAGGTCTCTAATGTCTGTTATAGGTACTGAAGGTCTCTAAAGGTCTATAATGTCTCTAAAGTGTCTAAAGATCTCTAATGTCTCTAAAGATCTCTAATGTCTGTATAGGTCTGTAATGGTTCTAAAGGTCTCTAATGGTTCTAAAGGTCTCTAATGTCTCTAAAGGTACTGAAGGTATCTAAAGGTCTCTAATGTCTATAAAGGTCTCTAATGTCTCTAAAGGTCTCTTATGTCTCTACAGGTCTCTAAGGTCTCTAAAGGTACTTAAGGTCTCTAAAGGTCTCTAATGTCTCTAAAGGTCCTTAATGTCTCTAAATGTACTGAACATCTCTAAAGTTATGGAAGGTCTCTAATGTTCTCGAGTGTCTCTAAAGGTCTCTAATGTCTCTAAAGTTCTCTAATGTCTCTTAAGTTCTATAATGTTTCTGAAGTTCTGTAATGTATCAAAAGTCTCTAATATCTCTAAAGGTCTCAAATGTCTCTAAAGGTCCTGAAGATCTCTAGTGTCTCTATGGATCTGTAATGTCTCTAAAGGTCTCTAATGTCTCTAAAGATCTCTAAAGTTCTCCCCCAGGGAGCGTGGCCACCGGTGCGCAGCACCTGTTAGTGACTGGAGTGGGCATGGTCAGTCAGGAGGGAGGCGGGGCCTAGTGAAGGGAGAGGTGTGAGGGGACATGAGGGGGCGCGGTCAGTTGTGAAGTGGGCAGGGCCTGATGGGGCCTTAGGTCACTGTTGGGCAGCTGCAGCTCTCTGTGTTTCTCTAGGGATCCCTATAGGGCAGCTGTGGACCTCTATATGGTAACTCTGGGGTCTCTGTGGGTTTCTATGGGTCTCCAGGGGTCACTTTTTTACTCATTTTAGGACTATATTTTGTTCCTTTTTTTTTCTTGGCTCTAACGAGAGAATTAATTCTCGTAACAAACCATTGGGATAACTGTCATACTCAGTTATTGATCATTCATGCAACCATTAACAAGTCCGTGTTTAATGCTAAATATAGCATTATAAATCTTATAGCCTTAAAAATCCCCAAACCAACCTATGGAATAATTTTATCTGCAGAATTTTTAGGTTGTTACAGATGCTCCAATAATGAGGAGGCGATGGTGACACCGTAAGTGTGCTCAGTGCCATGTAAATTGCACATTTCTAGTTTAGGGAAATTCCCTTTGCTAAACTGGTCTGATTCAAGGGCATCAAATTCAAAGATGTTCTCAGTCATTTGTGTTTATGTTCTAAGCTGCGTTTTGTTTGGTTTATATGGAAAATCTGAGAAATGAACAAGTTCCTCCTTGGGCAACGTAACTGGAAAGACTTGGTTTACGTGGCTTTGTTTTCTCTCCGTCTTTCTGTCCCAGTTCTTGCTTCCCAAGGTCCTTGACCTCTGATTTCTTTTTCTCTGGTAACTGCTGTGGTCTCTGCAGCACCAGCTACTCGTGAGCCTTCTGGGGAACTGGGAAGAAGAAGTGGGTTGGAGCTCCATGCACATGTTGGGTTTGGAGTCCGGGAAGCCGGACGTGATTCCTGAAGTGCAGCAGTGGCTCTTACCTGTGGAAGGAAACATTCTATTTTCCTTGCCGTTGAGACAGAATTGTAGGAACGTCGTATCTGTGAGGCTTCTCCACTCAGTTTAATCTTCCAAAGCTCCTTGTAGTGCAGTGTCACCCGATGCCGAGATGGGACAGTCACATGTCACTTTAGGAAAAGGTTAAAAATCGGCATCCTCCTCAGACCTGCATGAAAAATAGAGTTAAGAAAAAATAATGTTCCTAATGTGTATTGGCACATAAATGGTGTCTTAGAATAGCTCAGTGGAGATAATTAGAACATTATTTCTCTCATTACCTAGATGAGCAGTGTAATATTCTGAAGAGGAGAGATACCAGTTTTGAATGTAGGGAAGCATCTTAAACTAATTTGAATCCCATCCAGATTGTCTTTATTGACTGTAACCTACTGGCTAATGTGTCTAATTCTGCAAAGGGCCATGTGGTACCCACTGGATTTATAATATTTATATCTTTTAAGACATTGAGTATGTAATTACAAGTAGAGTATGAAATACTTAAAAATTGGTTATAATTTGTAGTTCATATTTAATATGCTGTCACATAATAATGCTTATGAATTGTTCTTATGTTTGTAACTGATAGTGTGGAAAAACAGAGGTCACTGAAACTTAAATGCAGTTTTAGAACCTTCTCTGTCAAGATAATGTCCTTGTGCTAC
This sequence comes from Coccyzus lansbergi, assembly GCA_033558105.1. Taxonomy (NCBI): domain Eukaryota; kingdom Metazoa; phylum Chordata; class Aves; order Cuculiformes; family Coccyzidae; genus Coccyzus; species Coccyzus lansbergi. The sequence goes on along the minus strand of JAUMJK010000613.1, from coordinate 862,537 downwards.
ATTTAGAGATTGGTGGGAATGGTTGGACTCGATGACCTGGTGGGTCTCTTCCAACCTGGTGATTCTAGGATTCGACGATCTCAAGTGTGTTTGTTTAGATCCTAAAGCAGGCGACAGCCCTTCAAAAGCTGAAATTCAGTATGTGGATGCGTCACTTGATAATGAAGAAAAAGCAGATTGTAAAAACAAGGATGGGAAAATGCCAGATTGGTTTCAAGGTAAGAGAAAAATGGGGCTTGATGCTGTTAATTTTTTTTTTTGTAACTTTCAGCAGCACAGAAATTATTTGCGCTGTATGTACGTGTGCAGAGTTCCCATAGTGTGTTCTTCTCTAGAAGGTGAATTGTGCTGTGTGGATGCCTTTAGGGTCTGTGGCAGCAGAAAGACTAATCCCAGTGTTGGCAGAGAAACCCACAGGCTTTTGCTTAAAGTCGCCAGGTACTTCAGAAGAGAAACAAGATGGGATGAATGATTTGAAATTCTTACTATATGTATGTTTGGGGCAAGGGGCACAGACCCTTTTTGGACATAGAAGCTGTTCTGTAGTTCTGGAAAACCAGCTGTTCTGGAAAAGAAACAATGGGAAGAGCTGCCCGCCAGTCTGTCTGTTCAGAGCACAATGAGACTGAAAAGCAAATCGTTGGGAGAGCTTTGGGTTTTTGGCATCTGCTTAGGTTCTTGAAAAGAAAACCAGCATTCAGTATAACAATGAGTGAACACCACGTAACCAAAGAAACATCAGGAGTTACTTGTTCATCATAGACTTAATGTCAAAAGTGAGATTAGGGCTCTGACTAAATGCATTAAAATTATTCATTCAGAATATTTCTGATCAGAAATACAAACTTGTGCTTCGTGGCCAAACCAAATCTTTTTCATTTGTAGGTTTGGGTTATTTATTTTATTTCTTCACAAGATATCTTACCTCCTCCTTCAGTTTATTGGTGCTATCTTTAAAAAAATTCTAAGCCAAGTTTTTTAATTAAATTAAATTTGAAGTATAAACATCAGAAACTTAAAATTAAGGTATCAGAAATTAAATATACTGGTTTTATTGTTTTAGGGGGAAAGCATGTTCAAGAGGAGCAGGAAATAAGTCAGAAATAACTAGATGAGAAGGTTGAACGTGCTCAGGTAGTAAAGGCAGCAACCCAGAAAAGGAAAGCAAACAAAAAAATCCACCACCCCCAAACCCCTTTAAGTTTACTCAAAGGAAAATGTTGCTGTCTTCCTTGGATTTGCTTCCCAGCGCTGCCGAGGCCGCTCCCCGGGGCGCTCCCTGCCCTTCCTGCTCCCTGCGCTTACCGAGCGCTCCCGGCGCCGCTGCTCCTACAACCCAACGAGCGTCTGACCGGTCGCCGCCGCTGCCGCCACTGGAACCGCTAGAACCGCCCAACGGCCGCGGCTCCAACTGCCCCCGAGCGGCGGGGGCGGGGCCAGAGCGGGGGCGGTGCCAGAGGTGGGCGGGGCCACCCAAGGGGCGTGGTCTGAAGGGGGCGTGGTCACCGGTGCTCAGGGCCTGTGAGTGACTGGAGGGGGCGTGGTCAGTCAGGAGGGAGGCCGGGCCTAGTGAGGGGAGAGGCGTGAGGGGGCGTGAGGGGGCGTGGTCAGTGGTGAAGTGGGCGGGGCCTGATGGGGCCTCAGGGTCACTGTGAGGCAGCTGTGGGTCTCTGGGGTCTCTAGAGATACCTGTGGGGCAGCTGTGGGGTCTCTATAGGGTCGCTATGTGTCTCCATAGGTTGTTATTTTACTCATTTTGGGACTATATTTTGCACTTTTTTTTTTCTCTAATGAAAGAATTAATTCTCATAAAAAACATTGGGATAACTGCTCTACTGGCATCCTCTTGGAATGTTTCTTACCTTTCAGCCAGCAGTATCTCCCAGGCAGGAGGCTCATGCCTTTGGCTTGTTTACTGTTACCCACTAAAAGGAGAAATTTTCTTTTTCCGGAAAAATCTTTTTGTAGAACTTCTGCCTCTATATGGGGCAACCGTTAAGGAAAAGAATTGATTGAATCCAGATTGAAGTCCAAGTTTATAAATCTTTGTGTTCATTTCTATGGCTTTCAAATAACTGTAGCAGCTTTTCATCTGGACGTGATCTAGTTCATGAAAATTTCAAATAAATGGAGCTGATAGAAGTCAGATATATACATCTGGAGATACTGCTGTTCTACCTGAGACTGATCCTCACTGTGCAGTCCTGTACTTACAAATGTAGGAGCACAATCCTTTAGAAAATCACTTCATGATGTTCTTTTAATCCTATTCTGAGAGTCAACCCAGCTGAGCAGCTGGTGTTTCAGCAAGAGGCTGAGTTGGAAGTTAAGCTAGTTGATAAATTGGGACTTCAATTTCTTCTTTAATGTTTATTTTTGTGAGACTCTGAGAGTCTCACAACTCAATACAGAGTTTCCTAAAACGAAACAGAACAGATTCTAATTGACAGCAAGCAGCTGAACGATGTCTCCACCTAAAGATTCTGCAGTCTCAGTCTGAACTATGCTAATTTCCTTGTGATGAAGTTCTGCACAGACAGGCAGTCAAAGATGTAAATTAAATTTACAAAATAATTTCAGTTGATGAAAGTTCTGTCACCTGGTTTTCCTACACTTGTGATTGCTTAGAAAGAGGAGGGCTTAGGCTTGGCAGTCACAAGGTACTGGTTAATATAAGCAGCAACCACGCTCAGCCCTGGTTCCTGGGGCACGTGTGGTAGTTGTAGTTGAAGAATAGTGCAAGTGTTAGTAGCTTGAGTCGTATGAGTCTTTGTCTGCCAGTATCACTGTGGCTGCATTGGAAACCACTTCTTTTTACAGCTGAATTTTTGTGAAGGGAAGTTTGTGAAGTGCTGATGACAATCACTGTGATTAAGGGCCTTGTCCTTCTGTAGTTCTTACAAAAAGCTTCCCAGAACATTGACAGTCTGCGAACCTAACGACTTATTTTGTCAGAAGGTTGGGTTGGGAATAAATTAAATAATCACAGCTTTTACTACTTTTTTTCCTTTGCTCTGGGGTTTGGAACTTACATACCAACTAATAACACTAAAAAATATCCTCATCAGTAATTTGTATGCTGGTGTCTGGGGCTGCTGGGATTGCTGCAAAGAAATAATGTGTGTCAGAGCTACTGGAGTAGAGTGTGTGTGGGTTATTTGTCGAGTATTGAGTCTTATCTTACAATGTAGTTTAGAAAAAAAATCACAGAACTACTGAAGTTTAAAATAGAGCAAGAAACATGAAACCCCAAATCTTGACAGTCTGCTAATCTAACAGCATATTTTGTCAGAAGATAGAGTTCAGAATAAATTAAATATCACAGAATTTATAATTTAACGAATCATTCTGAAGTTTCTGGACAAGGGAGTTGTTTTCTGTTGGAGAAATGACTCACATAGAAAATTAACAGTTCATCTTAGCCAATAATATTTCTGGCCTAGGTGGGGGAACAAGTAGCAAAGTAGCAAGGTCTCACTGGCAAAACAGGCTTTCTTCTTCCCCTAGCAGAAGGAAACCACTGTCCCCCAGCAGTCTCCAAGTACAACAGAGCCCAGGCCCCAAGGGGTCTGCAGGAACTGGAGACAACCCTCTTACAAGCATGCACCTTCTGCAAACGTCACAGCAAAAAGCAAAGAGAAGGGCAGGAAAAGGCCACCAATGATAAGAGGCTTCACTCATGGCTTGAAACTGGCTAGTCCGGAGCAGCTTCGCCTCCCCAGTAGGGGCCGACTTCTGCTTGGTGGAGAGAGACTTCTCCTTCATGAAGGCAGAAAGAATGGGCTGAAACACACAACAGCAGCTCAGCAAGAGCTACAGAAATTGGTCCAGAAAGGCTTTCCTTGTTCAAATGGCACCGAGAAAGAAGTTTGGAACCTCTTCTATCTGGGACCAGTCATGTCTCCAAGGCTTCAGCCAGAGTTGGAGCAGCTCATCACACGCCCAGCTCCCGCAGGGCTGGGACAGTTGGAGCAGCACTGGCCAGTGTGCCAGCAGGACAGCAGATATCACTGCCCACCCACAGAGGATGGAAAGAAGGACACTCTCACGCTCCAGCTAGTCCAGCTCAACACCCAGCAAAATCCTTGCACTTGGCTCCAGTGGCACATTCAGGCAAGACTCTGGACTTGCCCTCAAGCAGCACACAAGCCAAACCTCACTGCACCAGGAGAGCCACCTCCAACAAGCACAGTGGCACAGAGACGGGAGCCTGCGTCCAGCTTCCCAGTGCTGCTGGACAACAGCAGAAGTGGGCAGAGGAGGGACACAGGGGAACTTCACAGCCCAAACACAGCTCTTACCTGCTCTCTGCTGACAGGCACAGGCTTCTCTGCCCTTCTACCCTGCTTCCGATCACGAGATGCTGCCACTTTCCTCGGGAATCCTTCAGCCATCTTGGGAAGCCCCACAGGCTGATTGCTCCCACCAGTAGCCATGACTCAGCCACCTGCAAAAAGCAACAGCGACAGGCCTTGAAAATCTAGAATCCCGTTTGTGACAGAGAGGATACCCTGTGTCTCCAGGCTTTGGTATCCTTCCCATGGGAACAGGAGCCTCCCCACCCTCTTTCAGGAGCAGACCGAGTTTAAGCTGCGCAGTTGAGATTCATACAAGTCAAACTCTGAGTTATTTCCCACCTTCAGCAAAGCAGCAAGGCTGGACAACTAGTGACAAGCGATGTGTGTGCTCCTGAAGCACTCTGAGATCTGTATGTTCCCACTCCGCACAGGACACGGTTTGGGACACACAAAGCAGCTCCACGCTCAGTGGGCTACTGCCCTTGTCCCCTGGCAACGACGCGCACTCCTAGCCTGCCCCGACCCAGCCGGCACAGTGAGGTCACAGAGAGGGAGGCAGGGCTGTGGAATGGGATGGGGTGCTCAGCATCCACCAGGACCCCGCAGAGGTGTGGGGCCTGCCCGCAGCTCCCCTCATCCAGAGCAGTGTCTGTCAGCTCAGGGGAGGGGAGGGAGACCGCGAACACCTCACGAGAGCCCAGGCCTCCCAACAGGCTGCTAATGCCCACACAGCTCTGGCAGCGAGTTCCCAGCCACCTACTGCAAACTGGGAAATTGCAGTTACTCAGCTGCTTTTAATATATTAGATTTCTCTACCCAATCTGTTGTATACAAGTTCTTAAATTGCTAAGCAGACCTTGTACTGTACCAGAAAGGTACCTGGAGATAACATTTCTCTTCTCCAAAATACTTGCTCAGCCATTTCTGGGTGAAAAACAGCTTATGCAATCATATTTTGCAGGAATATTACAAGTTCAATTCAGCAATAAATATGTATAAATATAAATATATATGTGTGTGTCTATATATTTACACTGACAGCCTGTGTTCATATCTCAAAATGCACTCAGACTATCATCCTGTAGTTGTCAACAGACTTCTTACTACAAATGTATGACTCACAAATCCCCAAGCAGACATCCCAGACTCATATGGTGTTACTGAATCCCCATTAGGAGCATCTCAACACATTGACAAGAACCACAAGGAGAGCAATGTTCTTCGTACGTGTAAAACCAGAATATATGTGGGACGGAAGAAGGAGAGGGGAATAAAAGAACTCGTTGAACGCATATGAACCCACCAATAATAGTAATATTACTTCACAGGAAAGAATACTTCTGATATCAGAAACCACCAGGCGAGCGAGTCCAGAGAAGAGCAACGAAGCTGGTGAAGGGGCTGGAGAACAAGAGAAGCAGCTGAGAGAGCTGGGGGTGTTTATCCTGGAGAAGAGGAGGCTGAGGAGAGACCTCATTGCTCTCTATAACTACCTGAGAGGAGGTTGTGGAGAGGAGGGAGCTGGGCTCTTCTCCCAAGGGACAGGACGAGAGGGAATGGCCTTAAGCTCCACCAGGGGAGATTTAGGCTGGACATTAGGAAAAAATATTTCATAGAAATGGGAAAGATTTTTCTTTTCATTTTCTTTACCTTTTATTTTTTTAGGTTTTTATATTTTATTTTTAATTTTTTGACACTAGCTTCATTTTTAGGTGTGTCTCGTGTTGTATCAGGAGAAGGAAAATGACGATTTGTTTTTTACAAAAAATATATTTCGTGGGCTAAAAATATCATGATTTTGCCATGTGTATGCATTAGTTTGTTTGAAGGATGAATGCTTTTCTTTTTTTTTTTAGCTACTAACATTGCTAATGACATAGAAAAGGCTGCTCATAGAAAGGGTCAAAATTGTTTATAATAACTATTTTAATGAAAATGAATACCAAATGAAGATAAAATCAGTAAAAGCTTAGAATTTTTCTTTTATTGTTTTGGAATTAAAACAGCTTCAAGAATTTAAAAAAATTCCCCCAAATGGATTTTCATGTTTTGATCAGTTCTGAGAACACGTGAGCAAAGTAATGTCTTAATACTCAGCATGATTTTGTTTTATTTGAAATTTTAACTATCAATTTCACCCAGACTTGGCTGAAAATATTTTGTCTTACATTTTTATAACTAACCCTTCAAGTGGGAGGAAAAATATAAGCTGGAGGGTGGTTTTTCCCTAATTTGCTTTGTGAATACGGCAGTACATTTTGTATATTCCCTTTCTTTGTTTCCCAGGCATGGGCTTTTGAATAATTTCCCCAATTTGTGTGGATTTCATGCTTTAAAACAGAACTGAGGCGATGTCTAAGCCAGTCAGTAGGAGCCTCTATTAGCTCCAAAGGATTTCTGGAGGCACAGGTGTGCAGGTTGCAGCTTTGCTGCAACCCCTCCTGATTCTTCCAAATCCTTACACGCCAAGACCATGGTGCTCATATTCCTTATTTTCTCACCTTTCCTTTGCTGGGGGAGTCAGGGGCTGCGCACTCTGCGGAGCCCAAACCCACCAGGCACTCCAGGTGGGTTTAGATGAAGGGAAACATATTAGATCTACGGATTGGATCTAGGAAACAGTCATTAACTGTGAGAGTGATGAGGCACTGCAACAAGTTGCCCAAAGAGGTTGCAGATGTCCCACCCCTGGAAGTGTCCCTCTTTCATGATCAACTAATCTAAAACAATTTATGATGGAATTGTCTCTGGCAATTTCTAACCATTTCCTTTTTGCTTATTTCCTTTGCATCTAGCTGGTTTTCAGTGCCATTTAAAAATGTGTTTTCTTGTTACTTCACATACTTATTCCAGAGACAACTTTTTCTTTAAGCTTTTTTATTATTTGATGAGTCTAGAAAAATTGTTAATTTCTCATGAAATGCAGACATTTCTTTTGAAAGAAAACAAATTATTTTTTTCCCTTATAGTTCTCAGAAATGTGTGGCTTCTGCTGGTTTAAAGTTTGGAAAATTAAGTATTAAGACAAAGGATTAAAGAAGATCAGACATTCATTTATACACAATCTAGATTAAAATTGATTTTGTTTTGGGCTGCTACAGAAATTTAATTATGGCCCTCTGGGCCACTCAGTTGCCATCACTAGAATCATAGAATCATAGAACAACCAGGTTGGAAGAGACCCATCGGATCATCGAGTCCAACCATTCCTATCAAACACTAAACCAAGTCACTCAGGACCTCATCTACCTGTCCCTTAAACACCTCCAGGAAAGGTGAATCAACCACCTCCCTGGGCAGCCTATTCCAATGCCCAATGACCCTTTCCGTGAAAAACCTCCTCCTAATCTCTAGCCTGAATCTCCCCTGGTGGAGCTTGAGGCCATTCCCTCTTGTCCTGTCCCCTGTCCCTTGGGAGAAGAGCCCAGCTCCCTCCTCTCTACAACCTCCTTTCAAGTAGTTGTAGAAAGCAATGAGGTCTCCTCTCAGCCTCCTCTTCTCCAGGATAAACACCCCCAGCTCTCTCAGCCGCTCCTCATAAGACCTGTTCTCCAGACCCTTCACCAGCTTCCTCGCTCTTCTCTGGACTCGCTCCAGAGTCTCAACATCCTTGTGGCGAGGGGCCCAGAACTGAACACAGGATTCAAGGACCGGCCTCACCAGTGCTGAGTACAGAGGGAGAAGAACCTCCCTGGACCTGGTGGTCACACCATTTCTGATCCAAGCCAAGATACCTTTGGCCTTTTTGGCCAACTGGGCACACTGCTGGCTCATGTTCAGTCGCTGTCGACCAACACCTCCAGGTCCCTCTCCTCCTGGCAGTTTTCCAGCCAGACTTCTCCCAGTCTGTAGCTCTGCATAGGGTTGTTGTGCCCCAAGTGCAGGACCCGGCATTTGGCCGTGTTAAACCTTATGCCATTGGACACTGCCCAGCGCTCCAGCCTGTTTAGGTGCCTTTGCAGAGCCTCCCTACCCTCCAGCAGACTGACACTTCCACACAGCTTTGTGTTATCTCCAAACTTGCTAAGGGTACCCTCAATGCCCTCATCCAGGTCATTGATGAAGACATTGAACAGGACTGGACCCAGCACTGAGCCCTGGGGAACCCCACTTGTCACTGGCCTCCAGCTGGACTTAACACCATTTACTACCACTGTCTGGGCCCTCCAGCCATTTTTCTACCCAGGAGAGTGTGAGCCTGTCCAGGACAGAGGTGACAGGTTCTGTAGCAGAATGCTGTGAGAAACTGTGTCAAAGGTTTTACTGAAATCCAGGAAGATCCATCCACAGCCTTTCCCTCGTCCAGCAGCCGAGTCACTTTGTCACAGAAGGCGATCAGGTTGGTTTTGCAGGACCTGCCTTTTGTGAACCCATGTTGACTGGGCCTGATCACCTGGTTCTCTTGCATGTGCTTCATGATCACACTCAAGATCACCTGTTCCATGACTTTCCCTGCACTGAGGTCAGATTGACTGGCCTGGAGTTCCCCGGATCCTCCCTGCGACCCTTCTTGTAGATGGGCACAACATCAGCCTCCAGTCCAGTGGAACCTCCCCAGTCTTCCAGGACTGCTGGAAGATGATGGAAAGGCCTTTGGCCAATACATCTGCCAGCTCCCTCAATACCCTAGGGTCAATCCCCTCTGGCCCCATAGACTTATGGGTGTCCAGTTGGGCAAGCAAGGCTCTTACTACCTCCTCTTGGATCATGGGAGCCTCATATTGCTTCTCTAGTTCTGGGATTTGTACACAGAGGGAACAGCTTTCTTTACAATCAAAGAGTGAGGCAAAGAAGGCATTAAGTACCTCAGCCTTCTCCTCATCCCCAGTCACTGTTGTTCCCTCTGTGTCCAAAAGGGACTGTGTGATCTCCCTAGTTCTTCTCTTGTTATTTATATATTTATAGAAAGATTTTTTATTATCTTTTGTGGACTTTGCTAACCTGATTTCTAGTTCAGCCTTAGCCCCTCTGATTTTTTCCCTACACAACCTCACTTCCCTCCTGTAGTCCACCCAAGAGGCCTGTCCCCTCTTCAAAAGCCTATAAACATTCTTCTTCTTCCTAATGTCACTTGAGATCTACTTTTCCCCTGCCGGCTTTTTTTCCGGAACACGGGGATGGCTTTCTCCTGAGCTGCTAGGATCCCTTGCCCTCAAGTACTGTCTCCCAGGAGACTTTGCCAACCAGCCTTCTGAAGAGTTTAAAATCTGCCCTCTGGAAATTTAATGCTAACCACCCTCTTCACCTAGAACAGAAAATCCATCATCTCATGGTCACTTAGTCATAGGCGTCCCCCTACTGCCACATCCCCCACGAGGCCTTCTCTGTTGACAAACAGCAAGTCCAGGAGGGCATCTTCCCTCTTTGGTTCATTCACCAGCTGTGCAAGAAAATTGTCTTCCATGCACTCCAGGAACCTCCTAGACTGCTTCCTTTCTGCTCTATTGTACTCCCAGCAGATATCAGGGAGATTGAAGTCTCCCACAAGCACAAGATGTATTGACTTGGAGATTAACCCCAGCTGGTTAGAGAAAAAAAATACTAATTATTGTTTACAATACTATAGTGAAAGGGAATGCAAAGGAAGAAATCGGTGGGCAACTCTCCTACTTTCCAGTCCCAGCAAATCAGGTAATAAACTAAATGTTTAAATAAAATTGTAGGTCCTACTCTGTCCACCTTGGGGTGTGACAGCCACTGAAGGCTGTAAGTGACCCAGTCCAGTGCCAGCCCAGCCTCACTGTGCAGACTGAACCCTGATACCAAAAATGGCAGCAAATCAACTCTCTGAGAGGCCTGTTGGACTTCGTCAGGGCTGGGACACACAAAGAGTGATCCCCATCAGTCACGTGCAGTGATACAGGAGCTGGCACAGAAGACATTTCCACTTAGATGTGTGTGGATAAATTCTCCCAGAAATCTCCTGCTCATTCTGTTCCTCTGCAAGGATTCATTCTGATGTTATTTATAAAATGTAACAGCTGAGAGAGCTGGGGGTGTTTAGCCTGGAGAAGAGGAGGCTGAGAGGAGACCTCATTGCTCTCTCCAACTCCCTGAAAGGAAGTTGTGGAGAGGAGGGAGCTGACCTCTTCTCCCAAGGGACAAGACAAGGGATCCCTGCAGCCCTCGCTGGGCCTGGAAAGGAACAACAGAGAGGCAGGTGTGGGATGCAGGATTGTTTTATTGCAGTGCAGGAGAGCACCAACTAGGGAGAGACACAGCAGGCAGAGGCAGGGAGGTTGTCCCCGTGTCCTTCAAGGGGGGTGTCCCAGGGACTACAGCGTCTGTGGGTGTGGGTCTAGCCGGGCCAACAGGTGTCCCAGAGGGACAATGCTGGGTAAGCCCCACAGAAGCTGGTCTTCTTAAGCTGGTGGAGGCAAAACAATCTTCACCAGAGCATTGCTTCTCACTCCCAAAGCTTCATGGATGATGAATTCCAGACCATGAGGACTTAGCACAGCAATCCCAAAAGGTTTTGCATGTCCAAATACAGTCCAAAAAAGGTTCTTGAAGTAGAGGAGAGGGGAGAAGAGAAGAGGGCAAAGACTGGACAGCCAGCAGCCCAGGGGTTGTGTGGGACAGGGAATGATCATCCCTTCTGCGAGCCCCGTGCCCAGCAGCTCAGGCAAGCAGAGGGAGGGATGTTGGCATTGGGGCTGGAAGCAGCGCCTGGCTGTGGGGAGGGTCTAGCAGGGCCCACAGGTGTCCCAGAGCTTCTTGCTGTAGCGCGGCAAGACGCAAGGGCTGCAGGCAGGAGAAAGATAGGGTCTGGCAGGGGTGCAGAGGCCCCCCGAGCCCAGCGTGGCCCCGGCCCCGTAGAGGCCCCCCAGCCCCAGGTTGCCCCCAATGGCGGGTGCTCCGGAGGAGCCCACCACGGCTTGCTGGGGGAAGGAGCTGAGGATGGGGCCGGGGAAGGTGACAACCACGGGCGGAGGCTGGATGAAGGCTGTGGAGTCGGGGCACTGGCGCGCGCACAGCTCGTTGCAGCTCTCAGCGATGGGCTGGGGCACTGCCACGCCGCTTTTTGGGGCACACACGTCGTAGCAAGACATCTTGGTGCTGAGGCAGTTGGAGCTCTGCAAGAGGACACAGACAGCAAGGGAGAAGTAGAGGGCAACTCCTGAGACACAGAAGATGCAATCAGAGCAGAGCACAGGAGGACAAGCTCTTGCACACTTACCCTGTTCCCCAAGGACAAGGCACTCACAGCAGTGTCTGGGACAGCCTGGCAGAGGCAGAGCTTTTATAGCAGCCCTGCCAGTGCCCAGCACCACCTGGGCCAATGTGGGGAGGAGACACTCCCTGCTGCCCAGGAAGATGATTGGGCTCTTTGACTCCTGCCCCTCCCTGGCTCAGCATCCCCTTGCCAGATCAGCACATGCCATTGCCAGGGATTTTCTCCTCTTTCTTCTGTGTCAGGCAACTGGCACCAGGCATCTCCTGGCTGGGGGATCCCAAGGCAGAGAGGCTGTAATTCTGCAGGTCCTGGCTCTCTTCCTTATGCTTTTCACTGTCTTTGCCCTCTGCCCACAGCCAGGCTCTACTGTGGTAACCAATGTGAACACCAATGGGATTAATCTATTCAAAGGCTTCTAAAACCACAGCACCAGAGGGAAGCCCACATCCCCAGCACCATGAGGGCAGCCCTGGCCCTGAACTGTCCCAAAGCAATGGGGTTCCCAGAACATTTGCACAGGGTTGACAGGAGTGACGCTGGGCTGGCATGAACCTGTGTCACGGGGGACCAGGTAGGACCCTTTTCTGCTTGAACTAGGGACCACAGGGAAGCACATGGGGTGTCTTTATCCCCCAGACATGCGGAAATCGATTGATGGCCCAGACCAGCAGGCAGAAGGGGGGCAGGTCCCTTGGGCTCTTAGATGATGCATCGTGCTGAGCAGGCAGTGCCTGACAGGAGTGCCTTCAATTTGGTGCTATCACAGCCTCTCCCCTCTGCTGATCACAGACACTCAGCGTACGTCACGCAGGTGCTGGCATGCAGGAGCCATTGGAGAAGCTGTTCCCTTGGCCAGAACCAGGACCAGGACCAGGACCAAGCCCTTGGGGAAGATCTCTGGCACGCAGGGTGCTTGCAGTCACCCTCTGTCACACTGCGAATCCTCTTACCCAGCGAGATAATGACAAGACATTGGGGCTAATTGGGCCTCTTAGGTGTCTGCTGACAAGCGTCCCAGCAGGGTAATTGCAGGGGCTGATGCAGCAGCTTGGGCTTGGGGAGGAAAGAGAGTCAGCAGAAGAGGCTGGTGGCACTCAGGGAGGAGGCAGGGGCTTGGCCAGCAGCAGCCACGTGCCCCCAGCAGGACCAGATGGTCCCCGTCATCGCCAGCCCTGCATAAAAGCGCTGCCCTTGGGGAGCCCTGGCATCCAGCACTCCTGCCTCGCTCTGATCAGGACAAGGGCAGGTGGGTGCCTGTGGGTCTGTGTCTCCTCTGGCCAGGGCCGGCATGGGGCCTCCCTGGCCAGGAGAGCTGGGACAGCAGCGGCTGCGCTGGCTGCAGGCTTGGCCGGGCAGGGAGGGCTGAGCTGGAGTGGGAGAGAGAAGAGCCCTGTGTGTGGGACAGGCAGAGGCAGGTCGTGCACAGGCTCCCGGGGAGGGTTTGTGGAGATCAGGGTGCTGAGGGGGTCTGGCTGGGAAAGGATGAGCCGTGGGAAAGGTGGTGGCTTTGCTGTTCCGCTCCAGGGCAGTCGTAGGAACTGTGTTCTTTGCCAGGGCATCTCCTGAGGATTCCTAACTCCTCTCCTTGCTTCCATCACTTCCAGCCTCGTCTCTCTCACCCCAAGATGTCTTGCTACGACGTGTGTGCCCCAAAAACCGGTGTGGCCGTGCCCCAGCCCATCGCTGAGAGCTGCAACGAGCTGTGCGCCCGCCAGTGCCCCGACTCCACAGCCTTCATCCAGCCTCCGCCCGTGGTTGTCACCTTCCCCGGCCCCATCCTCAGCTCCTTCCCCCAGCAAGCCGTGGTGGGCTCCTCCGGAGCACCCGCCTTTGGGGGCAACCTGGGGCTGGGAGGCCTCTACGGGGCCGGGGCCACGCTGGGCTCGGGGGGCCTCTGCACCCCTGCCAGACCCTATCTTTCTCCTGCCTGCAGCCCTTGCGTCTTACCGCGCTACAGCAAGAAGCTCTGGGACACCTGTGGGCCCTGCTAGACCCACACCCACAGACGCTGTAGTCCCTGGGACACCTCCCTTGAAGGACACGGGGACAACCTCCCTGCCTCTGCCTGCTGTGTCTTTCCCTAGTTGGTGCTCTCCTGCACTGCAATAAAACAGTCCTGCATCCCTCACCTGCCTCTCTGTTGTTCCTTTCCAGGCCCAGCGAGGGCTGCAGGGATCCCTCCTCCTGCACAGTTTCCCCTCAGGCTGGGTCTGGGCAGTGTCTGAGCCCCAGCAGAGCTGGGCTGAGCTGCCTCTGGGGTGCGCACACAGCCCTGGCAGCTCTGGCCACACTCGCTCCTGCAGCTCAGTTCCAGGGGCTCTGTCTGAGTAAGGACTTGCAGCCAAATGATATTTCTTCATTTCCACTCTTACTGCTCATGTTCAGGCAGCCCTAGGGGCTGGAGGGCGGCCAAGGTCAATTCCTCTGACTGCTGCAGCCAGTTTTCTTCATCCACTGCTCTCTCTGAGCCTCCTGGAGAAAAAAGCAGGGGGAAGGTATCCCATTTCCCTTCCCTCTCCAGTTCATTTTCCACTTCCCCGTCTCCTTATGTTTCCCCTTCTGGCTAGAGAGACACATAGAATAGTTAAGGCTTGAGAAGTCCTTTATGTTCGTAGAGTGCAATCCTTTACTTGGTGCTTCCAGCCTCACTACATGTCACAAATGCAGGGTTTTTTAAATACAAAGCACATATATAAGTAGAAGTAACACTTCATAGGGCTTGATGATAAGGTCACACTATTACTTACCGCAGTGAGGAAGCATATGAGGGAATCTCAAGTTGTATGTTTTTATAGATAAACAGTTACATGTACTTACAGCCAAAGGATTATATGTGAACATTGTTCCCTCTGGCACTCAGCTGAGACTCCAAAGTTCCATAATGCTTCTGCCCTGTTCCCTTTACATTCCTGTCTTGGTGTCCAGTGTCAGTTTGCTCCAGGGTTCAAATCCAAGATTTCACTAAGCAGCCTCTCAGGCATCGCATCCTTTCATCTGGATTCCCAGTGTAAGTTGATGCTAAAGCTTGAATCCAAGCCTTCTAAACATAAAATATCGGACAGTGGATTTGATAAAATCATTAACTAAATAGAGGGATATCGACAGGTGGTTGATGCAGGGGAGAGAAAGGGGACCATGTGAGCCAAGAAATCCCAGGGCAATGGTGCCCTCACAGACAATTTACCCACCCTCTCACATGCTTCTTCAGTTCCGTAGTAGTTTTTAGGTCTGGCTGTACACATTCCTTCACTGTCTTTCAGACAGGTCTTTCCCTGCCATTGATACAATTGGCATTGATGATCTTTGCTCTTGAAGCCTTCTTCTCCTCATTTTCATGGTCTCGGGAGGCCAAGGGGGTACTGAACAGGTTATACACAATGGGAAGATTTTTAACTGGGAATTCCAACTTGTGACCTAGTGCTTGCAGCCCCAAAGGCCAAAAGGATCATGGGCTGTCAACTCTGTCCTGGGCTCAACCCAAAGAAGCATGTTCAGCATATCAAGAGAGGGGATTCTGCTCCTCTACTATACCCTCACCAAGCCCCACAAGGAGTCCTGTTCCCAGCTCTGGCACTGCCAGCATCACAAGTTTTTGGACAAGTTGGAGTGAGTGCAGAGCAAGGCCCATTCCCCAGCTCCTGTAAGACCCACCAAAAGGTTCTCTCTGGCCTAAGTGCTGCCTGCACCTTCCCTCTACCAACAGTAACCCCACCTCACCATCCCTGTGACCCTGAAGAAAAGCAGTTGCCCTCCCACAGCTGCCACTAGCATGCCTCTAGGATCTTTGCAACTTGGCACAGAGAGGGAGGGAGACATGACTTGCATGCAGGAAATCTTTATTGTGCCCAGAGGGGCAAGAGAGATTCCAAGGGCAATGCTGGGTAAGCCCCACAGAAGCTGGTCTTCTTAAGCTGGTGGAGGCAAAACAATCTTCACCAGAGCATTGCTTCTCACTCCCAAAGCTTCATGGATGATGAATTCCAGACCATGAGGACTTAGCACAGCAATCCCAAAAGGCTTTGCATGTCCAAATACAGTCCAAAAAAGGTTCTTGAAGTAGAGGAGAGGGGAGAAGAGAAGAGGGCAAAGACTGGACAGCCAGCAGCCCAGGGGTTGTGTGGGACAGGGAATGATCATCCCTTCTGCGAGCCCCGTGCCCAGCAGCTCAGGCAAGCAGAGGGAGGGATGTTGGCATTTGGGCTGGAGGCAGCGCCTGGCTGTGGGGAGGGTCTAGCAGGGCCCACAGGTGTCCCAGAGCTTCTTGCTGTAGCGCGGCAAGACGCAAGGGCTGCAGGCAGGAGAAAGATAGGGTCTGGCAGGGGTGCAGAGGCCCCCCGAGCCCAGCGTGGCCCCGGCCCCGTAGAGGCCCCCCAGCCCCAGGTTGCCCCCAATGGCGGGTGCTCCGGAGGAGCCCACCACGGCTTGCTGGGGGAAGGAGCTGAGGATGGGGCCGGGGAAGGTGACAACCACGGGCGGAGGCTGGATGAAGGCTGTGGAGTCGGGGCACTGGCGCGCGCACAGCTCGTTGCAGCTCTCAGCGATGGGCTGGGGCACGGCCACGCCGCTTTTTGGGGCACACACGTCGTAGCAAGACATCTTGGTGCTGAGGCAGTTGGAGCTCTGCAAGAGGACACAGACAGCAAGGGAGAAGTAGAGGGCAACTCCTGAGACACAGAAGATGCAATCAGAGCAGAGCACAGGAGGACAAGCTCTTGCACACTTACCCTGTTCCCCAAGGACAAGGCACTCACAGCAGTGTCTGGGACAGCCTGGCAGAGGCAGAGCTTTTATAGCAGCCCTGCCAGTGCCCAGCACCACCTGGGCCAATGTGGGGAGGAGACACTCCCTGCTGCCCAGGAAGATGATTGGGCTCTTTGACTCCTGCCCCTCCCTGGCTCAGCATCCCCTTGCCAGATCAGCACATGCCATTGCCAGGGATTTTCTCCTCTTTCTTCTGTGTCAGGCAACTGGCACCAGGCATCTCCTGGCTGGGGGTTCCCAAGGCAGAGAGGCTGTAATTCTGCAGGTCCTGGCTCTCTTCCTTATGCTTTTCACTGTCTTTGCCCTCTGCCCACAGCCAGGCTCTACTGTGGTAACCAATGTGAACACCAATGGGATTAATCTATTCAAAGGCTTCTAAAACCACAGCACCAGAGGGAAGCCCACATCCCCAGCACCATGAGGGCAGCCCTGGCCCTGAACTGTCCCAAAGCAATGGGGTTCCCAGAACATTTGCACAGGGTTGACAGGAGTGACGCTGGGCTGGCATGAACCTGTGTCACGGGGGACCAGGTAGGACCCTTTTCTGCTTGAACTAGGGACCACAGGGAAGCACATGGGGTGTCTTTATCCCCCAGACATGCGGAAATCGATTGATGGCCCAGACCAGCAGGCAGAAGGGGGGCAGGTCCCTTGGGTTCTTAGATGATGCATCGTGCTGAGCAGGCAGTGCCTGACAGGAGTGCCTTCAATTTGGTGCTATCACAGCCTCTCCCCTCTGCTGATCACAGACACACAGCGTACGTCACGCAGGTGCTGGCATGCAGGAGCCATTGGAGAAGCTGTTCCCTTGGCCAGAACCAGGACCAGGACCAAGCCCTTGGGGAAGATCTCTGGCACGTAGGGTGCTTGCAGTCACCCTCTGTCACACTGCGAATCCTCTTACCCAGCGAGATAATGACAAGACATTGGGGCTAATTGGGCCTCTTAGGTGTCTGCTGACAAGCGTCCCAGCAGGGTAATTGCAGGGGCTGAAGCAGCAGCTTGGGCTTGGGGAGGAAAGAGAGTCAGCAGAAGAGGCTGGTGGCACTCAGGGAGGAGGCAGGGGCTTGGCCAGCAGCAGCCACGTGCCCCCAGCAGGACCAGATGGTCCCCGTCATCGCCAGCCCTGCATAAAAGCGCTGCCCTTGGGGAGCCCTGGCATCCAGCACTCCTGCCTCGCTCTGATCAGGACAAGGGCAGGTGGGTGCCTGTGGGTCTGTGTCTCCTCTGGCCAGGGCCGGCATGGGGCCTCCCTGGCCAGGAGACCTGGGACGGCAGCGGCTGCGCTGGCTGCAGGCTTGGCCGGGCAGGGAGGGCTGAGCTGGAGTGGGAGAGAGAAGAGCCCTGTGTGTGGGACAAGCAGAGGCAGGTCGTGCACAGGCTCCCGGGGAGGGTTTGTGGAGATCAGGGTGCTGAGGGGGTCTGGCTGGGAAAGGAGGAGCTGTGGGAAAGGTGGTGGCTTTGCTGTTCCACTCCAGGGCAGTCGTAGGAACTGTGTTCTTTGCCAGGGCATCTCCTGCGGATTCCTAACTCCTCTCCTTGCTTCCATCACTTCCAGACTCATCCCTCTCACCCCAAGATGTCTTGCTACGACGTGTGTGCCCCAAAAACCAGTGTGGCCGTGCCCCAGCCCATCGCTGAGAGCTGCAACGAGCTGTGCGCCCGCCAGTGCCCCGACTCCACAGCCTTCATCCAGCCTCCGCCTGTGGTTGTCACCTTCCCCGGCCCCATCCTCAGCTCCTTCCCCCAGCAAGCCGTGGTGGGCTCCTCCGGAGCACCCGCCTTTGGGGGCAACCTGGGGCTGGGGGGCCTCTACGGGGCCGGGGCCACGCTGGGCTCGGGGGGCCTCTGCACCCCTGCCAGACCCTATCTTTCTCCTGCCTGCAGCCCTTGCGTCTTGCCGCGCTACAGCAAGAAGCTCTGGGACACCTGTGGGCCCTGCTAGACCCACACCCACAGACGCTGTAGTCCCTGGGGCACCTCCCTTGAAGGACACGGGGACAACCTCCCTGCCTCTGCCTGCTGTGTCTCTCCCTAGTTAGTGGTCTCCTGCACTGCAATAAAACAATCCTGCATCCCACACCTGCCTCTCTGTTGTTCCTTTCCAGGCCCAGCGAGGGCTGCAGGGATCCCTCCTCCTGCACAGTTTCCCCTCAGGCTGGGTCTGGACAGTGTCTGAGCCCCAGCAGAGCTGGGCTGAGCTGCCTCTGGGGCGAGCGCACAGCCCTGGCAGCTCTGGCCACACTCGCTCCTGCAGCTCAGTTCCAGGGGCTCTGTCTGAGTAAGGACTTGCAGCCAAATGATATTTCTTCATTTCCACTCTTACTGCTCATGTTCAGGCAGCCCTAGGGGCTGGAGGGCGGCCAAGGTCAATTCCTCTGACTGCTGCAGCCAGTTTTCTTCATCCACTGCTCTCTTTGAGCCTTTGGGAGAGAAAAAAGCAGGGGGAAGGCATCCCATTTCCCTTCCCTCTCCAGTTCATTTTCCACTTCCCCGTCTCCTTATGTTTCCCCTTCTGGCTAGAGAGACACATAGAATAGTTAAGGCTTGAGAAGTCCTTTATGTTCATAGAGTGCAATCCTTTACTTGCTGCTTCCAGCCTCACTACATGTCACAAATGCAGTTTTTTTAAAATATAAAGCACATATTTAAGTAGAAGTAACACTTCATAGGGCTTGATGATAAGGTCACACTATTACTTACCGCAGTGAGGAAGCATATGAGGGAATCTCAAGTTGTATGTTTTTATAGATAAACAGTTACATGTACTTACAGCCAAAGGATTATATGTGAACATTGTTCCCTCTGGCACTCAGCTGAGACTCCAAAGTTCCATAATGCTTCTGCCCTGTTCCTTTTACATTCCTGTCTTGGTGTCCAGTGTCAGGTTGCTCCAGGGTTCAAATCCAAGATTTCACTAAGCAGCCTCTCAGGCATCGCATCCTTTCATCTGGATTCCCAGTGTTAGTTGATGCTAAAGCTTGAATCCAAGCCTTCTAAACGCAAAATATTGGACAGTGGATTTGATAAAATGATTAACTAAACAGAGGGATATCGACAGGTGGTTGATGCCGGGGAGAGAAAGAGGACCACGTGAGCCAAGAAATCCCAGGGCAATGGTGCCCTCACAGACAATTTACCCACCCTCTCACATGATTGTTCAGTTCCGTAGTAGTTTTTAGGTCTGACTGTACACGTTCCTTCACTGTCTTTCAGACAGCTCTTTCCCTGCTATTGATACAATTGGCATTGATGATCTTTGCTCTTGAAGCCTTCTTCTCCGCACACCCTCCAGCCTTTGCCCCCTTCTCTTCTCCCCTCTCCTCTACTTCAACAGCCTTTTTTGGGCTGTATTTGGACTTGCAAAGCCCTTTGCGATTGCCGTGCTAAGTCCTCAAGGTCTGGCATTCGTCATCCACGAAGCTTCCGTGGGGCTTACCCAGCATTGCCCTTAGAATCTCTCTTGCCCCTCTGGGCACAATAAAGGTTTCCTGCAGGCAAGTCACATCTCTCTGCAAAGATCCTACAGGCATGAAAGTGGCAGCTGTGGGAGGGCAACTGCTTTTCTTCAGGGTCCCAGGGCTGGTGAGGTGGGGTTGCTGTTGGTAGAGAGAAGGTGCAGGCAGCACTTAGGGCAGAGAGAACCTTTTGGTGGGTCTTACAGGAGCTGGGGAATGGGCCTTGCTCTGCACTCACTCCAACGTGTCCAAAAACAGTGCCAGAGCTGGGAACAGGACTCCTTGTGGGGCTTGGTGAGGGTATAGTAGAGGAGCAGAATCCCCTCTCTTGATATGCTGAACTTGCTTCTTTGGGTTGAGCCCAGGACAGAGTTGACAGCCCATGATCCTTTTGGCCTTCGAGGCTGCAAGTCACGAGTTGGAATTCCCAGTTAAAAATCTTCCCATTGTGTATAACCTGTTCAGTACTCCCTTGGCCTCCCGAGACCATGAAAAACAGGAGAAGGTGGCGGCGAGAGGGTGTTGGAGCGAGAATCTAAAACTTTATTATATACAGTAGTTTGAATTAGTTGCAAATCAAGAAAAGAAATGATTTAAATGTATGTAGTAGTTTTTAAAGTTATAAGAAATCTTAAAACCTAGTGGCATAGAAAGAAGTGTTAGTTACTCATGAACGCTAACAAAGCCACAAAGGCTTATACAGGCTCAAAGTTTCTTTTACAACATTAAGTGATTGTTCTGCTCTAATGCTTCTCTAGTTTCTCATTGGTAATTTTTGTTTGGTAGACCTCGAGTTGTTACTTTGTGGTCTATTGAGCTGTGAGCTACAATACTCCCAGAGCTGTTCCTCATAGAAAGCATAAGATTAATGTAAAACTGATTGCCTGTTGCTAAAGGAGGCGCAAGCGCAGTTTGAGCTGATAAAAACGTGCTGATGATAAAAACGTGCTCGAAACATACATATGCATTAGCCAATGGTGTAACCTGCTGAATATACATTAGATTGCGAAACCTGGTGAGGTCGCGTTTAACGGTCGTCGGAACCGGATTTGGGTACTGTCCTCCCGTTCCCGGGGCCTCACAATAAAGCGCCACATATAACCCTTGCCGGAGTGTTATGTGTTTGTCACACCGATGCTACCAAGAGGATGAGAGCAGACAGCCCTGTCGGGACTCCCCTCCCGCCGCCAATGAGCCGCAGGAGGCTCCCCTGCCCCGCGCGCCGGGACGGGACGGGAGGGGTCCTTCGTGGCTTTGTCCGCCAAAGGGGCGCCCATTCTCAACGCCGGCTCCGGCAGGGTCGGGCGAAGGGCGCGGGCAGCCCCGGCGGGGGCCTTGCTGGAGGCGTGGCTCGGGGCGCCCCGCGCGTGGCGGCCATGGCGGCGCTGGGGAAGGAGGCTGTGGGGACGGGACGGGGAGCCCGTTGGCCTCCGCCCCGCCCGGGTTTCCGTCGGCACCGCGTGCAGGAGGGTGCCGGGGCTGGGGCCCAGCGGCTGTGGGAGCGGGGAGGGCGCCGGGCCTGCTGAGTGGAAAGGAGGAGGCTGAGGGGAGAGGAGGTTGGAGTGAGGTGAGTGCTGGGCTCAGCTCCCACGGAGCAAGGGAAGGGACGAGAGGAAACGGCCTCAAGCTGTGCGAGAGGAGGGTCGCCTTGGCTACTGGGAGAGATTTCTCTGCTGCCCGAGGGGTGAAGCCCTGGCAGAGGCTGCCGGGGGCAGGGCTGGAGTCCCCGTCCCTGGAGGGTTCCCAACACGGGTGGCACCTGGGGACAGGGTTCAGAGGGCGCGGTGGGGCTGGGCCGCTGGGAAATGAGGAAAGCTTTGGGCACTGCTCCCTGCCGTCCTTACCGCTGGATAAGGAAGGTTTTGTGCCTGCTGCTGAAGGGCAGGCAGTGGCCGTCTGGCTCCGGAGTGGCTGTGGAAGCCTCTGTCTGTCTCCCTGTGTGGGAGTGAGAGAAATAAACTTGCTTCCGTGTCTGGGGTCTCCTGGGGCGAATCCGAGTGCAGCAGGCAGAGCTCAGAGCTGTGCTTAATGCTTTTTAGTGATCAGTTACTTCTGGTGGAGAAAGAAGAGCTGAAGTTGTGCCCCTACTGCATTCATGTCATACTCTCTTCTACCCCAAAAGCATTTGCCTTAGTAGACAAAACTAGTAAGAAACAAAACTCCCAAGAGTCACATATGACATGAAAGTAGAGCTACAGCATATTCATTTTCCCTGTTGGCAGTCGAGACATCCTGCATACGCTTTGTTTTGTGTGTACAAAAACAGGCTACAAGCTAGAAGTAAACCGTTTATTTGCATTATTCATGAAGTATCCTTGTGTTTTATGGTGATCACAAGATTTGGCACATGCCACAGCTCTGCAGAGAGCATCACATTATTTCTTAGGCTAGATATTTCTGTAGCTTTGAAGATATGCTTTGCTTTCTTAAGTTCATCAAACCATTCAGGTGAAGTTACTTTGCAAGGGTAAAAGGTACACAAAGGTACTTTGGTGGTGGCTCTGCCTGCCCACCTGCAGAGCAGGAGCTGTGGGCTTTTCCGTGCAGTGGATGCGCAGATCCCTGGAGCTGGAATGTGCCCTTGACTGGGACTGAGGAAACTCTCCTGGCGCTGGAGGCGGGAAGGGGGCAGGGGGTGTTGCAGACCATTGCTGCTCTTGCTCGATTGGAAAAGCAGGCTTCAGCTTTTAGTTGTGTGTTTTTGATGGGGATTGAAATGCGTTCGTGTTGTTCTGTCCCATTGGGTTCATTTCCCACCCTGCTGTGTTCCAGAAGAAAGAGCTCCGAGGTTCTCCCCCAGGCTGGTGCATGGTTCCTCCAGAGGTGCCACTTGGGAGAAGGAGAGGGGCCGGTGAGTATGGGCTCGGGGAAGCCCAGCCGGGCTCTTGGGAAGTGTCTGAGGCCTCTCTCCGTGGCTGCTCCCAGGGCTCCTCTCCCGCCCTGCAGTCGCGCTGCCATGCAGACGGGAGCTGTTGCTCCTCACCCTGGTCCATGATGTCTCTGGACATGTATTATCTGAGCAGAAGGCTGAAGATGAGCAGTTCTGCTCCTGAATTCCTCTGAGACCTGGCGAGCGAGCCCCTTGTCTCTCCTTGAGCTGCAAGGAGCCAGGGGGGTTTGTGTTTCCTCGTGGCTGCCTTGAGCAGACGCTGTGTGGAGTCTGGCCAGGGCACTGCCGCTCACGTGCTCGGGATGGTGTAAACGCTGCAGCAGGTGCTGGGTTTAGAGTTGTGGGATCTTGGACATAGCCCCAACCCTTGGATTCTGTTTCTTCGTGGTGGAAAATGTCAGTAAGAGCTGCTGCCTGGAGAGGGACAAAGAGCTGTGGTGGTTTTTAGTGTCCCCAGAAGACCGGGAGGCAGGGTTGCCTAGGATTGTTGTGGCTGTGCCGGAACCACTCCAGGTTCCCTAGGGCACTTCCTCTGCTCTGTTCTCATGCTGCACTTTCCTGATCCGGAGCTAACATCCTGTCCTGCGCTGGGGAGCGCTGAGGTGGGTCGTGTTCCTGGGGCGGAAAGCGGTGGATGTTCTGGGATGGCTGCTGTGTCCCGTCAGGGGAGATTCGGACTGGAGCTGGAGAGAGATCCCTTCACTGGAAGGGTGGTGAAAGATGGGTCTAGGCTGCCCAGGGCAGTGGTGGAGTCAGTGTACCTGGAGATGTTCAGACGTTACAGAGGCGGCACTCGAGGACATGGTTTGGTGGGCACGGTGGTTTGGGCTGACAGCTGGACTGGATGTGCCTCGAGGTCTTTTCCAACTTTGACGATTCCATGGTTCTCTGCTGGCTTTGGGTTTGAGGGCCCTGTGTCCAGTCGGGGAGGGCTGGTGGGTCGGCGATGCCCGCGGGCGTTCAGCTGCTGGCAGCCTGGTTTGGTTCACCTTCCAGGTGGGAGGTGGCCAAAGTGCCCTTGCTCCTCTGCCTGTGCTGCTGTCAAAGCAGGCTGGTTTCTGGTTCTGCTCAGCCCCTGGAGAGCCCTGAGGGCTTCAGGCAACCCAGGAGCTGCGCTTCCCTTCCACTGCCTCCTGGACCCATGACACAGAACAAGACTCCCTCTCTAGCGAAGAAGAATCTTTATCGCTGGAACTCAGGCAGTTAAATCTTTTTTCTCTTCTTTTCCTCTCTCCCTCTCTCTCTTTCCTCTTCCCCTTTTCCTGACTCACTGAAAAATGTGAAGAGTTCAGTTCCTGAAAGATAAGGAAGAGGAGCTGAAACGTAACTTCTGGGATGGGGGAAAGCTGGAGGGGGAGAGAAGAGGACTTCTTGGGTCCAGGGGCCCAGCACCTGCCTTTGTAACACCTTTTTCTCTGTCCCCAGGTGCGCAGCAAGAGCAGTCTGAGAGAGCTGAGCGGAAGCAGAAGAGGCTAAAGGTGATTCCCGGTGCCACTGTCAGTATTGTTTGATGTGTTATCTGTCATATTTGTCCTTTGAGACCACTGAGATTTTTAAGATTACCCCTTTAGTGACAGTGTGTAGGGTCTCCAATTGTGCTCAATTTTGAAAGCCTTTCCTGCAAGACACTTGCCAAAGAGCACGTGTGTGGCCTCCACATTCACTTGTACCATATCTCTTTCTTTCCTGCACTCTTCGAGTCATCGAATCACTAGGTTGGAAAGGACCCAGAGGATCATCAATTCTACCAATTCCCATCAATCACTGAAGCTCAGCACCTCATCCCCTTGTCTTTTAAACCCCTCCAGGGAAGGTGACTCAACCCCCTCCCTGTGCAGCCTGTTCCAGTGCCCAGTGACCCTTTCTGTAAAAAAATTTTTCCTGATGTCCAGCCTGAACCTCCCCTGGCAGAGCTTGAGGCCATTCCCTCTTGTCCTGTCCCCTGACCCTGGGGAGAAGAGCCCAGCTCCCTCATAGCTACAACCTCCTTTCAGGGAGTTGTAGAGACCAATAAGGTTTCCCCTCAGCCTCCTCTTCTCCAGGCTAAACACTCCCCGCTCTTTCAGCCGTTCCTCATAGGGCCTGTTCTCCAGCCCCTTCACCAGCTTCGTTGCTCTTCTCTGGACTCGCTCCAGAGCCTCAACATCCTTCTTGTGCTGAGGGGCCCAGAACTGAACACAGGATTTGAGGTGCAGTCTCACCACTGCTGAGTCCAGAGGGAGAAGAAACTCCCTGGACCTGCTGGTTACACCTTTTCTCATCCAAGCCAAGATGCCATAGGCCTTCCTGGCCACCTGGGCACACTGCTGGCTCATGTTCAGTCGCTGTCAACCAACACCCCCAGGTCCTTCTCCTCCAGGCAGCCCTCAAGCCAGACTTCTCCTGGTCTGGAGCTGCTCAGGGTTGTTGTGCTCCAGGTGCAGGACCCGGCACTTGGCCTTGTTAAACCTCATCCCATTGGTCTCAGCCCATGGATCCAGCCTGTTCAGATCCATTTGGAGCTTCCCTACCCTCCAGCAGATCAACACTTCCACCCAGCTTAGTTTCATCTACAAACTTGCTAAGGGAGTACTCGATGCCTTCATCCAGGTCATTGATGAAGACGTTGAACAGGGCTGGACCCAGCACTGAGCCCTGGGGACACCACTTGTCACTGGCCTCCAGCTGGAGTTAACTCCATTTCCCACCACTCTCTGGGCCCTTCAGCCAACCAGTTTCCACCCAGGACAGTGTGTGGCTGTTCAGCCCTGGTGGCCCCAGGCCAGGATGGCAGCAGGCAGGGCTGGCAGCATTTGGCCATGCTGACAACAATCAGTATAGGATGAGCAAATGAAAGCCAACCTCTGCTGGGTCACCCTTCCTACCCTGCTTCTTAGCAAGGCTCTTCTCCCTTTGAGATGCTGGGAGGGGACATAGCTAGGAAAGGTGACCCCATCTGACCAACGGGACATCCCAGACCGTAGGACACTGTGCTCAAGGAATGGAAACTGGAGAAATGGGGAGGAAGTGAGGATGTTTGGAGTTGTTGCCTTTGTCTTCCCAAGCCGTCGTTAGGCGTGATGGAGCCCTGTTTTCCTGGGGATGGCTGAACGTCTGGCAGCCCAGAGGAAGCAGTGAGTGAATCCCTTCTTTGGCTTTGTTTGCACACGTAGCTTTTGATTACTTATTAAAATGTCTTTATCTTGAGCCGTGAGTTGTCCTGCTGTTGCCCTTCCCATGCTCTCCTCCATCCCCAGGCGGTGTGGGGCTCATCTGCCCACTGGGGTCAGCCCAGCCCACCCATGGACAAAGGGGTTTTGCTTTTCCCTGCAGGGATTGGGCTGCAGCACGAGAAGCAGCTGGGGCACCAACCATTCCTGTGATGTGTGGGTTCCGAGGTTTTTGAGTCCTTTCTGGAGAGAGGGGCTGTTCCCAAGGGAGTCCCCGCAGTGTCCCAGCCCCTGGAATGCTTTTCCTGCTGTGTGGGTGCTCCATCCCTGCCAGGGGGTCTGCCTGGGACAGGAGAAGCTCTGCAGAGCACGACTCTGCTCCTCTGCACCACCCAATTGTCTCCCTGAGGCAGACTAAGGTGAGCTGCCCTCTTGCAGCAGATCCAACTGCCACATGAGCAGAGGACATAAAGAGCTCATCTATGGTAGATCTGTGAATTCAGTGAGGGGTTTGATCTGCTAGATTATTTCAACAAAGAAAAATATTACCACATCTTTGATGAAATGGAAACACACAGAGCACTGTCAGCCCAGTGCAGATTCTTTTCACTCCTGCCTTAACTCTCCCCATTTAAAGTAAAACTTGTTCCACTGGGTTTGATATTTTTTGTATGTGAGTGGATAAGGTTCTTTTTTTTCCCACTCCTGGGACATGTTTCTGCTCCCTTGGAAACAAGAAGCTGTTTTCCCGGAGTGCACAGGTTGTCTTGGTAAGGTCTTTCAAAATGCCAGGGAGAGCAGGATCCCCAGGGAACAAGGCTGATAGAAAAGAGATTGAGAATATGTCGAAGGGCAGGTTGGATGTGGCTGTGAGGAATGTGCTGGAGTGGGAGGTGTCCCTGCCCCTGGCAGGGGGGTTGGAACTGGATGGCCTTTATCATAGAATCATAGAACAACCAGGTTGGAAGAGACCCACCGGATCATTGAGTCCAACCATTCCTATCAAACACTAAACCAAGTCCCTCAGGACCTCGTCTACCCGTCCCTTAAACACCTCCAGGGAAGGGGAATCAACCACCTCCCTGGGCAGCCTATTCCAATGCCCAATGACCCTTTCTGTGAAAAACTTCCTCCTAATCTCTAGCCTAAATCTCCCCTGGTGGAGCTTGAGTCCATTCCCTCTTGTCCTGTCCCCTGTCACTTGGGAGAAGAGCCCAGCTCCCTCCTCTCTACAACCTTTGTTGCAGAGAGCAATGAGGTCTCCTCTCAGCCTCCTCTTCTCCAGGATAAACACCCCCAGCTCTCTCAGACGCTCCTCATAAGACCTGTTCTCCAGACCCTTCACCAGCTTCATCGCTCTTCTCTGGACTTGCTCCAGAGCCTCAACATCCTTCTTGTGCTGAGGGGCCCAGAACTGAACACAGGATTCAAGGAGCAGTCTCCCCAGTGCTGAGTCCAGAGGGAGAATAACCTCCCTGGACCTGCTGGTCACACCATTTCTGATCCAAGCCAAGATGCCATTGGCCTTCTTGGCCCTCTGGGCACACTGCTGGCTCATGGTCAGTCGCTGTCGACCAACACCCCCAGGTCCCTCTCCTCCTGGCAGTTTTCCAGCCAGACTTCTCCCAGTCTGTAGCTCTGCATAGGGTTGTTGTGCCCCAAGTGCAGGACTCGGCATTTGGCCATGTTAAACCTCATGCCATTGGACACTACCCAGCGCTCCAGCCTGTTTAGGTGCCTTTGCAGAGCCTCCCTACCCTCCAGCAGACTGACACTTCCACACAGCTTTGTGTTATCTCCAAACTTGCTAAGGGTACCCTCAATGCTCTCATCCAGGTCATTGATGAAGACATTGAACAGGGCTGGACCCAGCACTGAGCCCTGGGGAACCCCACTTGTCACTGGCCTCCAGCTGGACTTAACACCATGTCCCACTACTCTCTGGGCCCTCCAGCCATTTTTTCTACCCAGGAGAGTGTGCGCCTGTCCAGATCAGAGGCTGACAAATCATTTGTGTACTGCTGAAGTTTACAAAAAAAAAAAAAATAAAAGCATCAACCCCCATTTTTCTCTTACCTTGAAAAGAATCTTGCATTTTTCCATCCTTGTTTTCCATCCTTGACCCCCAGGATCCCCCCAGAATCTCTGTAGATCCCCACAGGACCCCTCCAGCCCTCCTCTCCCAGAAGCCGTTAGTGATTCCCTGGACCCCTCTAGGATCCCCAGGTTAGGGTTAGGGGTAGGACATCAGGATGAATTGGGTTGAGTTGGGTCCAAACTGGTACATAGTTGGGTGAGTTGGGGTCAAACTGGGATAAGATGTGTTGAGTTGGGGCCAAACAAGTCCAAACTGGGCTAGGGTCAACTGGGTTAGGGACAAATTAATGTGGGATGGGGCTTAACTGGGCCAGACTGGCTCAGACCAGGCCACTCTGATCTGAAGTGGGTGAAAGTGGGCATACGGTGTTGAACTGGGCCAATGTGAGCTGAGCTGGGTCAAACTAGGCCAAGCTGGGCTGAAATGGGTCAATTCCTAACTGGTCAAATGAGCCAGATTCTAACAGGGCCAGACTTGTCCAAACCCAAACTGGGCTGAACTGGGCTGAACAGAGCCAAGCCCAAACTGGGCCAAATCATAGAATCATAGAATCACCAGGTTGGAAAAGACCCACCAGATCATCAAATCCAACCATTCCCATCAATCCCTAAATCATGTCCCTCAGCGGCTCATCCACCTGTGCCTTAAACACCTCCAGGGAAGGGGACTCAACCACCTCCCTGAGCAACCTGTTCCACTGCCCAATGACCCTTTCCTTGAAATATTTCTTCCTAATGTCAAGCCTGAGCCTCCCCTGGTGGAGCTTGAGGCCATTAACTCTCATCCTGTCCCTTGGGAGAAGAGCCCAGCTCCCTCTTCTCCACAACCTCCCTTCAGGTAGTTGCAGAGAGCAATGAGGTCTCCCCTCAGCCTCCTTTTCTCCAGGCTAAACACCCCCAGCTCTCTCAGCTGCTCCTCTTGTTCTCCAGCTTCATTGCTCTTCTCTGGACTTGCTCCAGAGCCTCAACATCCTTCTTGTGGTGAGAGGCCCAGAACTGAACACAGGATTCAAGGAGCGGCCTCACCAGTGCGGAGTCCAGAGGGAGAAGAACCTCCCTGGACCTGCTGGCCTGCTGGACCTGTTTGTCCCATTCCCCCTGGTCTCCGACTCTCCTGGAGGCAGCTGGGCTCACTGTGAGGATGATGCTTTCTTGGTCCATCCCACAGATCCCACTCCAGCCTCGGCAGGCACTGGGCCAGTGCTGCCTGCATTGCAGGTGACCCCAGTGAGGAATGTGGCCACCTCTGGCTGCGGCCAAGTGAGCCACGGCCTTGGCAAGCACGGGAAGGAAGATCCACCCTTCCCCAACCTGCTTGGCTTTGCTTTATTCCACTCCTGCTTTTCTAGCTCACGCTCCAAGCAGCCTCCTGCAAGGTAGCAGGGAAACTAATCGAGTCCAGGGAGGAGCACCAGAACCCCTTGCTGATCCCTCCCAGAGCTGAGCAAAGACACAAGGTCTCCCAGGATGCCATAGTTACTGGCTAACATTTCTCCTCAGGGATCTGATGGGGTGGACTTCACACGTGGCTTTGGAGCATCATGTTGTGGTCATCTGTCTCCTGCTTCTCTCTCCAGTTTCTTCCTCTCCAGGCAGCAGAAGGCGACCCCCACCCCACGCAGAGGGTTCAGCACCCCGAGTGTGATGCTGCAGAGCCCTCCTTCTCCTTCAGTGACCTACAAAGCTACAAACTGGGCTGTGCTCTTTTTAACGTGGGTGGGCTTGTAAAGAAAAGGAGGATTTCTTTTTCTGCAAGCAGCCAACCGACCCACCCAGGAGCCTTGGATCCCTGCCCCCATGCCTCTGGGTGAACCCAGAGCAGGCAGAGCATCTCCAGCCCTCTGGCTGACAGAGGGGGAGATTGGCTGGGGACACTGGCTTGAGGGTGGCTTTCCTCACCCTTGCAAGGCAGCTGAACCTGTAGCTTTTCTAATCGTAGAATCACCAGGTTGGAAGAGACCCACTGGATCATCGAGTCCAACCATTCCCGTCAATCACTAAACCATGTCCCTCAGCACCTCATCCACCTGTACCTTAAACACCTGCAGGGAAGGGGACCTAACCACCTCCCTGGGCAGCCTCTGACACTGCCCAATGACCCTTTCTGTGAAAAAACCCTTGGATGCTGCCTTTCCCTCCCAGGACACCTTTCAGCACCCACCAGCCTTACTGCCCCCATCCTCAAAGCAGCTGGTGAGAAAACCCAGGAGATCAAGAGGCTCCCAGGCCAACGCCGCACCAACCGCTCTAGGAATACCCGTGAGAGGAGGCAACAATCCCCCTGGGTTAGCCAGCGATTAATCCTGCTGCCCCCAACCAGCAGGAAAAGCAGCGTCAAGGGTGACGGCTCGTGGATCCGAGCGCCACATGTGCACTGGGATGAAGGAAGCTGCAGGGGCTGCAGAGCTGTTGTGCTCATGCTTGGCAGACTCAGCCACCCTTAATGCAATATTCTGCTTTTTAAGACAGAGCTGTAATGTGCAAGACGTTGGCTGCATGCCCTTCCCGGGAGGAAAAGAAAGCCTGTTGCTTTTAGTCCTCTTAGAAGCCTTTTCCTGTGCTTTCCTTTGTCTTACGGTGAGAAGCACAAACCTTGCCCAAGCCGATTTACAATCGTAGAATTGTTTGGGTTGGAAGAGACCTTCAAGGTTATCCAGTTCCAACCCCCCTGCATTGGGCAGGAGCTCTGCTGGAGCAGGAGGACACACAGTTTCCCTGCATGTGGAGTCAGGAGCTGCCCCAGACCACCCATCAGTGCCCTGGCACAGCTGACCCCACTGTACTCCCTCTCAAAAGCAACATAGAACCACAGAATCACTAGATAGGAAAGGACCCACTGGCTCATAGAGTCCAACCATTCCCACCAGTCACTAAACCATGCCCCTCAGCACCTCATCCTTTAAACCCCTCCAGAGAGGGTGAGCCAAACCCCTCCCTGGGCAGCCTCTTCCATGGGCAAAGCAAAGCAAAGCAACGCAACCCTCACCTTGTAGGGCCGAGTGGAGAAGCAGCACCACTCTCTGGAGCTGGTTGGCAGCAGGAGGGTGTGGAGCCAACAGTGTGTCCTGCCCAGAGAGACTTTCTGAGCTGAGAAGGGTGATGGTACCCAGGCACAGGGAGGGGAGTTGAGAAGATCCAGCCACTAAACAACCCTCCAGTGGCATTTTGCCTCCAAACACAATCCCAGAAGTGCAGAACAAGGACTCCTGCTTTACCCACTATTTTCTGCAAAACCAACTTTGCTCACTCTGTCTTGCGATGGCGAAACAAAACTTCTGCCCATGGCACTGCCACAGAGACGGGACTTGGAACCTGGTGGCAGAGACTCCACAGCATGCGGAGGCCCCATGGAGAACACCTTGTGGGCTCTGCTCTGCCTCAGCATCTCCACCACCACACTAGCCCCAGGAGCCTTTTGGCCAGTGCATCACAAAGCCGTCCCACGCTCACCACGCTGGTTTAGTAAAACTGAACCACCAGTGCCTTTCTGTGCCGGGAAAACAGCTCAGACCAAACTAGCTCTTCTCACATGGGAAGAGACATTCCCCAAGACTGCAGAGATCGCACCTGCGCTCGGGCTTGCTGGAATAACCACACTTACAAGACCAGCTGAGCACCCTGGGGAAAAAATAAAGGCTTTACAAATAACTTTAGTCAAGTTTACCAGGTTTAAGTTCAGAATCTGTTGGAGTCACCAGTCCTGGGTGGAAACTGGTTGGCTGGAGGGCCCAGAGAGTGGTGGGAAATGGAGTTAACTCCAGCTGGAGGCTAGTGACAAGTGGTGTCCCCAGGGCTCAGTGCTGGGTCCAGCCCTGTTCAATGTCTTCATCAATGACCTGGATGAAGGCATCGAGTGCTCCCTTAGCAAGTTTGCAGATAACACTAAGCTGTGTGGAAGTGTGGATGTGCTGGAGGGTACGGAGGCTTAGCAAAGGGATCTGAACAGGCTGGATCCATGGGCTGAGACCAATGGGATGAGGTTTAACATGGGTAAGTGCCGGGTCCTGCACCTGGGGCACAACAACCCTGAGCAGCTCCAGACTAGAAGTCTTGCTGGAAAGCTGCCTTGAGGAGAGGACCTGTGGGTGTTGGTTGACAGCTACTGACCATGAGCCAGCAGGGGCCCAGGTGGCCAAGAAGGCCAATGGCATCCTGGCTTGGATCAGAAACGGTGTGACCAGCAGGTCCAGGGAGGTTATTCTCCCTCTGTACTCAGCACTGGTGAGACTGCTCCTTGCACTCTGTGTTCGGTTCTGGGCCCCTCAGCACAAGAAGGATGTTGAGGCTCTGGAGCGAGTCCAGAGAAGAGCAAAGAAGCTGGTGAGGGGGTTGGAGAACAGGCCTTATAAGGAACGGCTGAAGGAAAGTTGGGTATTTTTATCCTGGAGAAGAGGAGGCTGAGAGGAGACCTCATTGCTCTCTACAAGTCCCTGAGAGGAGGTTGGGGAGAGGAGGGAGCTGGTCTTTCTCCCAAGTGACAGGGGACAGGACAATAGGGAGTGGCCTCAAGCTCTTCCAGGGGAGGTTTAGGCTGAACATTAGGAAAAAAAAAAAAAATCACAGAAAGGGTCACTTGGCAGTGGATCAGACTGCCCAGGAAGGTGGTTGAGTTCCATTCCCTGGAGGTGTTTAAGGGGTGGGTGGGTGGGTGAGGTGCTGGGGACATGGTTTAGTGATTGATGGGAATGGATGGACTCGATGATCTGGTAGGTCTCTTCCAACCTGGTGATTCTATGATTCTGTGATTCTATGAAGGAGGCAGGAAGGCCCAAAGAGGGTGAAGAGGGATGAAGGGGATTCCTGATAAGCACAAGGTGACCAAGTAATTACTGAAGCACAAGATGATGCTCAGAGATCTGAGTTTGCTCACACTGAGAAGGGCAGAGGAGGACCTAATGGTGTCTTCATGGTTAGCTGTGACCCAAGAGAAGGTCCTGTATGAATGCCTGAGCAAAGCCTCTTTGAACTCACACTTCAATACAACTACTTGTGCTGATCCCTGTGGCCATGACTTTTTAAGTAGTTTAAATAACCCTCTCACAACAAATCAGTGTCACAGACAGGATTCTAAAGCTGATCAGACCAAGTGCTTATGAAGCAAAAGAAGAGGCTCAGAGAAGTGGGTTTCCCCGCTCTTAGAAGGGTCCCAGCTATTTCTCATGGTGCAGCCCAATCCCTGCAGGGAAAAGCAAAACCCCTTTGTCCATGGGTGGGCTGGGCTGACCCCAGTGGGCAGATGAGCCCCACACTGCCTGGGGAGGGAGGAGAGCATGGGAAGGACAACTCACGGCTCAAGACAAAGACATTTTAATAGGTAAACCAAAAGCTGCCTATGCAAACAAAGCCAAAGAAGGGATTCACTCACTGGTAGAAGGGAGCGTGGAGGTCACTTCCACACTTCACTGTGAGCGTCTTGCAGGAAAAGCTTTCAAAATTCAGTGCAATTGTACATGGAGACCTTATGCAATTCGTGATTACAGAGGTAACTTAAAAAACCTCAGTGCTCGCAGAGGGGGAAGAGTGATAGATATCACGCCAACCCCTACCCCAACAGCAATGTGAATCATCATCTTCTTCTTCCTTTCCTTCTCAGTTTGCTCGTGCTGCTGCTGTGCACCTGGGGACAGAGAAACAGAGGTGTTGCAAAGCAGGAGCTGAGACCCCAAGCTCCAAAGCAGTTCTCTTTTCCCCTGCCATCATTCCTCCAGCCCAGAAGTTACTTTTCAGCTCCTCTTCCTTTTTTTTCAGGGCCTGATCTACAGTGAAGATGACAGTGGTTACCGCCTCGATGTCCTTGAGGAACTTCTTCAGGACAGCAGCAGCCTGGAGAACCCGCGATAGAAGAGAAGTCAAGAGAAGAACCAGCAGCTTGGAGGAAATGGTTTCTTGGGAGAAGGGGATGGGATGTGCAGACTCTCCCCTCAAAGGGGAGCTACACTTCTTCCTACCTTCACTCCCTTGCCAGGCATTTCCCAGTAATTCTTCACCAGTGCCTGCAGGTCTGCCTTGAAGATTCCTGACCCTCCTACCACACTGTAGACACCATCACCGAGGCGTCTCTCAATGTCCTGGAAGAGCTTCCTGAGAACATCCTCACACTTGGCACGGGATGCCTCCTCGTTACCCGTGCAAAACTTCTCCTTGACTTCCTCCACCTGGCGCTAGCCGGAGACACACAGAGGGAAGGTGTCAGCCCAGGTTGAGCTGAAGCCACCGCTCTCACCCCAGGCAGAAACCAAGCCAGGCTGACACAGAGACAGGCATCTCCAGGCTGCGGTGTAATCAACGGGGAGGTGACAATGGGGAGGCCGTTCTGTGCCCACAGACCCCTCTGGGCCAAGGTGCACAGGAGCAGAGAGCGTGCCAGAGACACCAGGCTTCACAAAACCCAGAGGCAAGACTCAGTCAGCACGACAGGGGCCGTGGGGAAGGCTCCAGGCTTCCAGCCGGAGCAGAGGCACATCTGGGCTGCAGCATGGGACGGGACAGGGCTGAGATTCATCCCCATCACAGCACGGTTTTGGAACCCAGGGAGAAGAGGCTGCTGCGGCAGGGACTACCACCTGGGGACCACCTACCTTGAGCTCTGCCTGGAAGCGGCACAGGCCCTCCTCAAATGCCCGTCTGTGGAACAGCTCCAGAGCCTCCTGCTCGCACTGGCTGTGCAGCTCCAGGAACTCCTCAACAGTCTCTGTCGGCGGCTTTGCTCGCTGCTCCATCAGATCCCGGTACAACGTCACAGCCTCTTTAACTGCCGCTGCATTCTCCATCTCTGCCAGGGCCTGCACGGCGCTCTCCAGGCACGGCACTGCCCCGCTCTCGATGGCCTCCACGTAGGTTTCTGCCAGCTTCCCCAGCACTGCCAAGGAAGATCAATCAAGAGAGAGCTGCAGCCTCAACATAACGACAGCTCCAAGTCTTCCTCAAGTTATTTTTCCCACACTTTCCCAACCTGCCCGCAACTTCCAGAAGCTCCTGCTCCACAGGCAGGGACGGCACTAGCAGAAAAGCTCTCCCTGTACCCACCTGCATCCTTTCACCCTGCGGCTGATCCTTCCCAGACACAGCCTGGAGCTGCTGCCCATCCAAGCCTCCGAGCACCAGTACTCACGGTTCCCTCTCAGGATGCGCCCACCAGGGATGCTCTTAGGTGGAGACTTTTCCCAGATGTGCCTGCAGAATTTCTCCACCTGCTGCTGGAATTCATGACTCATCTCATCATCCTGAAGCTCCTCCAAGCGCACCAGGTCACTCCTGCTGGCTGGCTGGTCAAAAATAAAGCACTTGCGATGTGGAAAGGACTGGCGGATGCATTCCCGGGGCTGGTTGCAGCGTTGGGTCTCTGGGCTGTCACCTGCACGGAGAGAGGACACGGAGGGAGTTCACGGGCTTTGGGCTGTCGTTGACTGACACTGACGTGTTGCTGTGTCGGGGCTGGACACCATTCCCTTACCAGCCTCTAACTCCAGCGCGTCCTCCAAGTACTCATCCTCAGAGATTTCCTTCCCGTCCTTCTCCAGCTGAAGGGTGAAATCCCGCACAGCCCAGACAAAAGTCGGGAAGAAGGGGACTAATCGTCCTGCCTCCTCCAGGCCATCTTCCCTCTCCTCGAGTGCTGCTTTCACCTTGACACGCTCAGTCAGCTTCATCACGTAGCTGGCAGCTGGCTAAGGAAACAAGGACCTCAGCCCTGAACACGGGCACATCACCATCCTGCAACCACCCAGCACTTTGTGGGGAAGAGAAGAGGCTTGAGAGACAGGGAAGAGCCTGGAACCACCAGAAGGATGAGGGGAACACCCCTCAGCCCTCGACATGGGACCCCTAAGGACTCCAAGCACTTCCCTGGGCATCGGCAGAAGGTTCTGCAGCTCCTGGAGGAACTAGGATGTCTAAGTGCTTATGTCACCACCCAGGGAGAGGACGGCATCCCTGCTGCCGCGCTCCCACCAAGGATACTACAGCTGCTCCAGGGCCTGCTGGTCAATGGAGCCTTTGCTGTTGTAGATCAAGGTGCTGGAGAGCAGGACAGTCAGGACAAAGATCCACGTGTCGTTCTTGGTGTCACCCTGGAACAACAACCCCTGGCTCTTAGCAACAAGACTCCCTAAGAAGGAGCAAAGCCCCAAGCCTCCACACCCACAATGCCCCTAACCCACACACCAGGGCCACACCGGTTTTTGCACAGTCCCCCCATGACATCACCAGAGCTTTCTGTAGCTGCCATCACCCTCAGCTCTGCACTCTACACTTTGGGTCCCACAATCCTCTACCCAGTGTTCCTCAAGCTCCTCAGGCCCGTCCTGCTGCTCTTCTCCAGGAAAGTAGAGCAATTTGACAACTTCTCTACCCCAGCCTCCTTCCCCATGGCCGCTGGCTCTTCCCAGGTGAAGGGCACCACAGCTGGTGGCACCACCTCGACTCAGGCCACCAAGGCTGCACCCTCAAGACCTTCCACAAAGCGCTGGGAATGCACAAAGGCGGCTGCTGCTGCTTCCACACCTTCTTCACGTCGCCCAGTCCTTCACTGTCCAGCAGCACCAGAGTGTGTCCAGGCCGGCAGGGGTGAGGGACACACCACATCCAGATCCCTTTGGTGTGGGCCTGCACCCCAGAGCCCATGGAGAAACCTGTCGGGGGACACAAAGGGCTCACCAGTATTAAACCCTGAGCAGGAAAAGCCAGTAAGCTTGGCCATGCGGGGCTGGGACCTCCCTCACCTTTCCTCTGTCCAGCCAGCCTGTTCATCAGGTAGGACTTGCCGGTGCGGTACAGCCCGGTGATGCCCACCACCACCACTGGCTGGGGGATCTCTGACAGCACCTGCAGGGCCTCCTGCTGGACCACCAGCCCCTTCCTTGGGCTGTTCTCAATGAGGCAGACGGGCGCCGGCATCTGGCTGGCAGAAGCCATTGCTGACGGCACACAGGACCTGCCAAGGAGACGGGCAGAGGGGCTGCTTAGCGAGGGGGCCACCCACAGCCCAGACAGGGATGGGCAGCAGTGGCCGGAATCACTGAAAGCCAACGCAAGAATGATTTGGAATGAGAGGGAAAAGAAGAAAGGGCGAGAAACCTGCTCACTGCTCAGGCTGCTGAGCGGAGCAGGAAAGGCCTTGGTGCTGTGCAGACACAGAATCACAGAATCATAGAACAACCAGGTTGGAAGAGACCCATCGGATCTTCTAGTCCAACCATTCCCATCAAACACTAAACCAAGTCCCTCAGGACCTCATCTACCAGTTCCTGAAACACCTCCAGGGAAGGTGAATCAACCACCTCCCTGAGAAGCCTCTGACACTGCCCAATAACCCTTTCTGTGAAAAACTTCCTCCTAATCTCCAGCCTAAACCTCCCCTGCCAGAGCTTGAGGCCATTCCCTCTTGTCCTGTCCCCTGGCACTTGGGAGAAGAGCCCAGCTCCCTCCTCTCTACAACCTCCTTTCAGGTAGTTGTAGAGAGCAATGAGGTCTCCTCTCAGCTCAGTGAGCTCTTAGCTTTGAGCTAAAGCAGAAGGGATTTTCTAATGTTACAGCTACACCTGCTCAAAGTCATTGCATTCTCGGGCATTTAACTATGTTTGCAGGCACAGTGAGAACACTGAGCATTTACTGTAATCTCCAAAGTAATGGGCACTGGGATGCAGAAAGGTCAGTGCTGACATTGGTCCCTGGGGAGACCAAAGCCATCCTGGAGCCGGTGGAACCATGAGGGAAAGGGGAGGGAAAGGGGGGCAGCTGCAGGAAGGGGAGAACCCAAACTGACCAACAGAGGATTCCATCCCAAAGACATCACTCTCGGGATAACACAGGGGGATGACAAGGGCCAGGCTCTGTTCTTTGATGACCAGCACCCAGTGAGAACTCTGGCTTTTGCCCCGATCCCCTCTCCGGGAGTTGGGTGGCAAGGGGGGGATCGGGATCCTGAGTGGTCCTCTTTGACTTAAAATCAGGCTGAAGTGTGACAAGAATATCCATGTGTTCCTTTATCCAGTTCCTGAGTGCAGCTGCGGCAGCGCTGAGTCCAGCCTGGGGCCTTCTCCACCCACTAACTCCTAGGCAGGGGGGAACCGGAAGCCAAACTGGTTGCACTTGGTCTCGGATAGGGCTGGGTGGGGCTGAACCCTGACAGCAATAACAAAAATGTCCCCATGTTACCAACCCTGCTCTCAGCACCAACGGAAACCAGAACTCCATCCCAGCTGCCCTGAAGAAAAGGAACTCTGTCCCAGCCCAAAGCAGCACAGGGGGAAGGAGAAGCTGCGAGGGGACACAGCCAGGACAGTTGACCCCAAATGAACTCTTGGGCTTTGCTTGTTTGCACATTAACTGTTAAGCTCTCCTGGTCTCCACTCACAAGCTTTCTCGCTGCCTCTCCCAGTTTCAGGAGTTGCTGCCTGCGGTTAAAGGCCACCAACCCCCAAGCCCTGCCAGGCACCAGCAAACCCCACGGACGCAGAGGCAGCCCAGTGCCCCAGCCCATGCCGGCACCAGAACCTGCCTCCCTGCAGCCTCCCGGACACCACAGCACAGGCTCCACAGACACTGCCACTCCTCTCAGAGGAGCTCAGGAGCCCTGCCCTCCTCCAGGAACATCACAGGGAGGGCCACAGGGGGACAAGAGGCTACAGCACAGCAGGGAGGAGAGGAAAGCTCAGGGCAGAGGGGCCAAGCTCAGGCGAGTCCTAACTTAGGCG
Organism: Coccyzus lansbergi; assembly: GCA_033558105.1. Taxonomy (NCBI): domain Eukaryota; kingdom Metazoa; phylum Chordata; class Aves; order Cuculiformes; family Coccyzidae; genus Coccyzus; species Coccyzus lansbergi. Next base: position 824,013 of record JAUMJK010000613.1, on the reverse strand, counting down.
CCAAGACTTGGGAGTGTTGAACACGAGCTCCCAGGCTCCGTCATCCCTGCTCCGTCCCACGGCCCCAGCAGACACTTGGAGCCCTTCCTCCTCCCACCTGCTGGGCTCCCTGTCACCCACTGGGGTCAGCAGCAGCCCCCATAGCCCCATGCCCAGGGCTGCTTGCAAGGGCTGGGAGGAGGCATCGGGGGAAAGGACTCACCCTCCTCTTCCTCACTTGCGGGCGGCTGACACAGCTTTGCTGCAGCCTGGCTCCAGCCTGGCCTTTTATGCTGTGCCTTTCTCCTCCTATTCCAGTAAACTGCGTGACTGACAGACAGCGAAAGCGAAAGTCAGGAACCAAAAGCAAAGCAGGAAGCACTATGATTAGCCCTTGGCTAGGGTTTACCCTCCACGAGGCAGCTCCACTCCACAACTGAGAGCAGGCGAGACAGAGGCGGCTTAATAAGTGAAGGAATGAGAAAGATTAACAAGCAATTGAAAAGCAAACCCTGACCACTTAACACAAACCCAAACCCTCATGTTAGCACTTACCCTGACCAAATGGCTAATGCCAACACAAACCCTAGCCCCAGCCCCAGAGTCCTGGGAACAGGTAATCATGGATCACAGAATAGTTTGTGAGTTGGAAGGGACATTAAAGATCATCTAGTTCCAGCCCCCACCCTGTGATGGGCAGACACTAGATCAGGCTGCCCAAGGCCCCATCCAACCTGGCCTTGAACACCTCCAGGCATGGGGCAGCCACAACTTCCCTGGGGAACCTCTTCCAGTGCCTCATCCCCCTCATCGTGAGGAAGTTCCTCCTTATGTCTAGTCTAAATCTGTCACTCTCCAGTTTATAGCCATTGACCCTAGTCCTATCACTACAAGCCTTTGTGAAAAGGCTCTCCCCAGCTTTCTTGTAGGCACCCTTCAGGTACTGGAAGGTCACTATAAGGTCTCCTTGGAGCCTTCTCTTCTCCAGGCTGAGCAAGCCCAACTCTCTCAGCCTGTCCTCGCATGGGAGGTGCTCCATTCCTCAGGTCATCTTTGTAGCCTCCTCTGGTCCTGTTCCAACAGCTCCATATCCTTCGTATGTTGAGGATTCCAGAACTGGACATAATACTCCAGGTGGGGTCTCACAAGAGAGGAAGAGAGGGGCAGAACCACCTCCCTTGACCTGTAGGCTTTTGATACAGCCCAGGATACAGTTGGCCTTCGGGGCTGGGAGTGCACATTGCTGGCTCGTGTCGAGCTTCTTGTCAATCAGCACCCCCAAGTCCTTCTCTGCAGGGCTGCTCCCAGTCATATTATCCCCCATCCTGTACTGAAACCGCAGATTGCCCCAACCCAGGTGTAGGTCCTTGCACTGGGCCTTGCTCAGCCTCATGAGGTGCACACAGGCCCACGTCTCCAGGTCCCTCTAGATGACATCCCATCCTTTTGGAGTGGCAACCATGCCTCTCAGCTTGGTGTCATCAGCAAATTTGACGAGGGTGCACTCAGTCTTACTGTCTGTATCATTGATGATGACACTAAACAGCACTGGGCCCAGGATGGACCCCTCAGGGACACCTCTGGTCACAGATCTCCATCTGGTTATCAAGCCATTTGACATTTGCCTGCCCCCTTGAAGCTGCTGAAGAGGCTGCTGCTTTGCTGAGTCGCAGGGTGGAGAGGGGCCAGATGGAGGTCTGAGGCTGCCACTTGAGCAGCCACATCAAAGCCCATCTGTGCAGCAAGGATAGGGAGGGGAGAAGGAGCGATTATGTCTCTGCCACTCGTTCACCTATCAGGGTGAACTGATAAACTGGCCCATGGTCACCCCTCCCGCACACTAACATAGGGATGTACATCATAACTGTAGAACAAAAACAAAGACTCAGAGGTGATCCACAACACAAAAGTATTAACGCTTATATTCTTGACTCCAAATTGTAACATTATAGGTAATAAACTAAATGTTTAAATACAATTGTGGGTCCTACTCTGTCTACCTTGGGGTGTGACAGCCACTGAAGGCTGTAAGTGACCCAGTCCAGTGCCAGCCCAGCCTCACTGTGCAGACTGAACCCTGATACCAAAAATGGCAGCAAATCAACTCTCTGAGAGGCCTGTTGGACTTTGTCAGGGCTGGGACACACAAAGAGTGATCCCCATCAGTCACATGCAGTGATAGAGGAGCTGGCACAGAAGACATTTCCACTTAGATGTGTGTGGATAAATTCTCCCAGAAATCTCCTGCCCATTCTGTTCCTCTGCAAGGACTCATTCTGATGTTATTTATAAAATGTAACAGCTGAGAGAGCTGGGGGTGCTTAGCCTAGAGAAGAGGAGGCTGAGGAGAGACCTCATTGCACTCTCCAGCTCCCTGAAAGGAGGTTGTGGAGAGGAGGGAGCTGACCTCTTCTCCAAAGGGACAGGGGACAGGATGAGAGGCTCAAGCTCCACCAGGGGAGGTTCAGGCTGAACGTTTGGGAAAAAAATATTCACAGAAAGGGTGATTGGGCACTGGAACAGGCTGCCCAGGGAGGGTTGAGTCACCTTCCCTGGAGGTGTTCAAGGCTTGGGCAGACGAAGTGCTGAGAGGCATAGTTTAGTGATTGGTAGGATTGGTTGGGCTCGATAATCCAATGGGCCTTTTCCAACCTGGTGATTCTATGATAACTTCACAAGAGTCAAATCTCCGCTCATTGGAGATTTGGCTCCAGCTCTGCCTGACCTCGCCTTTGGGAAAGGGAGAGAGAGGGACAGAGGGGATTAGAGCAGAGACCCCTCTTCAGCACAGAGCACACTGGACACAAGCCATGACAGCCCTCCAGGGCCTGCCCAGTGGAGAGGAGGACCCCGAGGGGAGAGCTCCTTGCTCTCTGCACCTCTGGGAATGGAGGTTGCAGTGAGGAGGGTGCTGGGCTCAGCTCCCAAGGAACAAGGGAAGGGACGAGAGGAAATGGCCTCTAGTTGTGCCAGAGGACGCTTACATCGCATGCTGGAAGGATTTCTCTGCTGAGCGAGGGGTGAAGCCCTGGCAGAGGCTGCCGAGGGCAGGGCTGGAGTCTCCGTCCCTGGAGGGGTTCCCAACACGGGTGGCACCTGGGGACAGGGTTCAGTGGGCACGGTGGGGCTGGGCTGATGGTTGGACTGGAGAGAGTCCAACCCACATTGTGCTCATGGAGCGCCAGGTGAGCAATCCCTAGTCACCCTCAGGGCTTACCATCTCCATCCCTCTCGGCACACTAGGACTTTCCTTTTCTCTCGCCAGGCAGCAGTCACTCACACCAGGCAGCTTCCCCTCTCACTCAAACACTTCATCTTCAGACTTGAGCACTTTCTGCACTTCTCCTCCAACTGCTTTTCTTTAATACCTCTCTCGGGGTCTCACTCTGCACAATCACACCTGCAACTTGGCTTCACCTCTCACAAGCCTGGAAAACTTGGCGGCACAACATCACTTCTTTAGAACACAACACAAGAAGCAATGGCTTCTCATTTTTATTTTCACCTCCCTTGTAGCAGCAAGATAAGAAAACAAACAAGGAGATACAAAACAATTAAGGTTGGAAGTGCCAGGGACCAGTTGGAGAACCCTGGTTTGACAGAGATCCAAGATTCCTGGGAGGTGAAGAAAGCTGCAGCTGCACCAAGGAACCAGAAGCGTGGAAATAAAAGGAACTTTTCTTTATTGAGCAGGGGATAAAACTCTGGTGGTTTACATGTTTCAGTGAGTCAGGAAAAGGGAAAGAGGAAAGAGAGAGGGAGAGAGAAAAAAAGAGAAAAAAGATTTAACCACCCGAGGTCCAGCAATAGAGATTTTTTCTTTGCTAGAGAGGGAATCTTGTTCTGTGTCATGGATCCAGGAGGCAGTGGAAGGGAATCCTGACATCATCCTGATAACATCCTCCCACAGTGTCCTGAGAGAAACCTGATGGTCTGCCTCAGGGAGACAATTGGGTGGTGCAGAGGAGCAGAGTCGTGCTCTGCAGAGCTTCTCCTGTCCCAGGCAGAGCCCCTGGCAGGGATGGAGCACCCACACAGCAGGAAAAGCATTCCAGGGGCTGGGACACTGCGGGGACTCCCTTGGGAACAGCCCCTCTCTCCAGAAAGGACTCAAAAACCTCGGAACCCACACATCACAGGAATGGTTGGTGTCCCAGCTGCTTCTCGTGCTGCAGCCCAATCCCTGCAGGGAAAAGCAAAACCCCTTTGTCTATGGGTGGGCTGGGCTGACCCCAGTGGGCACATGAGCCCCACACCGCCTGGGGATGGAGGAGAGCATGGGAAGGGCAAAAGCAGGACAACTCACGGCTCAAGATAAAGACATTTTAATAGGTAAACCAAAAGCTGCCTATGCAAACAAAGCCAAAGAAGGGATTCACTCACTGCTTCCTCTGGGCTGCCAGACGTTCAGCCATCCCCAGGAAAACAGGGCTCCATCACGCCTAACGACAGCTTGGGAAGACAAACGCCACAACTCCAAACATCCTCCCTTCCTCCCCATTTTTCCAGTTTCCATTCCTTGAGCACAGTGTCCTACGGTCTGGGATGTCCCGTTGGTCAGATGGGGTCACCTTTCCTAGCTATGTCCCCTCCCAGCATCTCAAAGGGAGAAGAGCCTTGCTAAGAAGCAGGGTAGGAAGGGTGACCCAGCAGAGGTTGGCTTTCATTTGCTCATCCTCTACCGATTGTTGTCAGCATGGCCAAATGCTGCCAGCCCTGCCTGCTGCCATCCTGGCCTCCCTGTGCCTGGGGCCACCAGGGTTGGACAGCCACACACTGTCCTGGGTGGAAACTGGTTGGCTGAAGGGCCCAGAGAGTGGTGGGAAATGGAGTTAACTCCAGCTGGAGGCCAGTGACAAGTGGTGTCCCCAGGGCTCAGTGCTGGGTCCAGTCCTGTTCAACGTCTTCATCAATGACCTAGATGAAGGCATCGAGTACTCCCTTAGCAAGTTTGTAGATGAAACTAAGCTGGGTGGAAATGTGGATCTGCTCGAGGGTAGGGAGGCTCAAAAGGGATCTGAACAGGCTGGATCCATGGGCTGAGACCAATGGGATGAGGTTTAACATGGCCAAGTGCCGGGTCCTGCACCTGGGGCACAACAACCCTGAGCAGCTCCAGACCAGGAGAAGTCTGGCTTGAGGGCTGCCTGGAGGAGAAGGACCTGGGGGTGTTGGTTGACAGCGACTGAACATGAGCCAGCAGTGTGCCCAGGTGGCCAGGAAGGCCTATGGCATCTTGGTTTGGATGAGAAAAGGTGTAACCAGCAGGTCCAGGGAGTTTCTTCTCCCTCTGGACTCAGCACTGGTGAGACTGCACCTCAAATCCTGTGTTCAGTTCTGGGCCCCTCAGCACAAGAAGGATGTTGAGGCTCTGGAGCGAGTCCAGAGAAGAGCAACGAAGCTGGTGAAGGGGCTGGAGAACAGGCCCTATGAGGAACGGCTGAAAGAGCGGGGAGTGTTTAGCCTGGAGAAGAGGAGGCTGAGGGGAAACCTTATTGGTCTCTACAACTCCCTGAAAGGAGGTTGTAGCTATGAGGGAGCTGGGCTCTTCTCCCCAGGGTCAGGGGACAGGACAAGAGGGAATGGCCTCAAGCTCTGCCAGGGGAGGTTCAGGCTGGACATCAGGAAAAATTTTTTTACAGAAAGGGTCACTGGGCACTGGAACAGGCTGCACAGGGAGGGGGTTGAGTCACCTTCCCTGGAGGGGTTTAAAAGACAAGGGGAAGAGGTGCTGAGCTTCAGTGATTGATGGGAATTGGTAGAATTGATGATCCTCTGGGTCCTTTCCAACCTAGTGATTCTATGACTCGAAGAGTGCAGGAAAGAAAGAGATATGGTACAAGTGAATGTGGAGGCCACACACGTGCTCTTTGGCAAGTGTCTTGCAGGAAATGCTTTCAAAATTGAGCACAATCGTACTTGGAGACCCTACACACTGTCACTAAAGGGGTAATCTTAAAAATCTCAGTGGTCTCAAAGGACAAATATGACAGATAACACATCAAACAATACTGACAGTGGCACCGGGAATCATCTTTAGTCTCTTCCGCTTCCGCTCAGCTCTCTCAGACTGCTCTTGCTGCGCACCTGGGGACAGAGAAAAAGGTGTTACAAAGGCAGGTGCTGGGCCCCTGGACCCAAGAAGTCCTCTTCTCTCCCCCTCCAGCTTTCCCCCATCCCAGAAGTTACGTTTCAGCTCCTCTTCCTTATCTTTCAGGAACTGAACTCTTCACATTTTTCAGTGAGTCAGGAAAAGGGGAAGAGGAAAGAGAGAGAGGGAGAGAGGAAAAGAAGAGAAAAAAGATTTAACTGCCTGAGTTCCAGCGATAAAGATTCTTCTTCGCTAGAGAGGGAATCTTGTTCTGTGTCATGGGTCCAGGAGTCAGTGGAAGGTAAGCGCAGCTCCTGGGCTGCCTGAAGCCCTCAGGGCTCTCCAGGGGCTGAGCAGAACCAGAAACCAGCCTGCTTTGACAGCAGCACAGGCAGAGGAGCAAGGGCACTTTGGCCACCTCCCACCTGGAAGGTGAACCAAACCAGGCTGCCAGCAGCTGAACGCCCGCGGGCATCGCCGACCCACCAGCCCTCCCCGACTGGACACAGGGCAGCTCAAACCCAAAGCCAGCAGAGAACCATGGAATCGTCAAAGTTGGAAAAGACCTCGAGGCACATCCAGTCCAGCTGTCAGCCCAAACCACCGTGCCCACCAAACCATGTCCTCGAGTGCCGCCTCTGTAACGTCTGAACATCTCCAGGTACACTGACTCCACCACTGCCCTGGGCAGCCTAGACCCATCTTTCACCACCCTTCCAGTGAAGGGATCTCTCTCCAGCTCCAGTCCGAATCTCCCCTGACGGGACACAGCAGCCATCCCAGAACATCCACCGCTTTCCGCCCCAGGAACACGACCCACCTCAGCGCTCCCCAGCGCAGGACAGGATGTTAGCTCCGGATCAGGAAAGTGAAGCATGAGAACAGAGCAGAGGAAGTGCCCTAGGGAACCTGGAGCGGTTCCGGCACAGCCACAACAATCCTAGGCAACCCTGCCTCCCGGTCTTCTGGGGACACTAAAAACCACCACAGCTCTTTGTCCCTCTCCAGGCAGCAGCTCTTACTGACATTTTCCACCACGCAGAAACAGAATCCAAGGGTTGGGGCTATGTCCAAGATCCCACAACTCTAAACCCAGCACCTGCTGCAGCGTTTACACCATCCCGAGCACGTGAGCAGCAGTGCCCTGGCCAGACTCCACACAGCGTCTGCTCAAGGCAGCCACGAGGAAACACAAACCCCCCTGGCTCCTTGCAGCTCAAGGAGAGACAAGGGGCTCGCTCGCCAGGTCTCAGAGGAATTCAGGAGCAGAACTGCTCATCTTCAGCCTTCTGCTCAGATAATACATGTCCAGAGACATCATGGACCAGGGTGAGGAGCAACAGCTCCCGTCTGCATGGCAGCGCGACTGCAGGGCGGGAGAGGAGCCCTGGGAGCAGCCACGGAGAGAGGCCTCAGACACTTCCCACGAGCCCGGCTGGGCTTCCCCGAGCCCATACTCACCGGCCCCTCTCCTTCTCCCAAGTGGCACCTCTGGAGGAACCATGCACCAGCCTCGGGGAGACCCTCGGAGCTCTTTCTTCTGGAACACAGCAGGGTGGGAAATGAACCCAATGGGACAGAACAACACGAACGCATTTCAATCCCCATCAAAAACACACAACTAAAAGCTGAAGCCTGCTTTTCCAATCGAGCAAGAGCAGCAATGGTCTGCAACACCCCCTGCCCCCTTCCCGCCTCCAGCGCCAGGAGAGTTTCCTCAGTCCCAGTCAAGGGCACATTCCAGCTCCAGGGATCTGCGCATCCACTGCACGGAAAAGCCCACAGCTCCTGCTCTGCAGGTGGGCAGGCAGAGCCACCACCAAAGTACCTTTGTGTACCTTTTACCCTTGCAAAGTAACTTCACCTGAATGGTTTGATGAACTTAAGAAAGCAAAGCATATCTTCAAAGCTACAGAAATATCTAGCCTAAGAAATAATGTGATGCTCTCTGCAGAGCTGTGGCATGTGCCAAATCTTGTGATCACCATAAAACACAAGGATACTTCATGAATAATGCAAATAAACGGTTTACTTCTAGCTTGTAGCCTGTTTTTGTACACACAAAACAAAGCGTATGCAGGATGTCTCGACTGCCAACAGGGAAAATGAATATGCTGTAGCTCTACTTTCATGTCATATGTGATTCTTGGGAGTTTTGTTTCTTACTAGTTTTGTCTACTAAGGCAAATGCTTTTGGGGTAGAAGAGAGTATGACATGAATGCAGTAGGGGCACAACTTCAGCTCTTCTTTCTCCACCAGAAGTAACTGATCACTAAAAAGCATTAAGTGGTAGAAGAACCTCAGGATTTCTGTAGCTAAAGCATTAAGGGAGCACTATATGCCATCCAAAGGAGAAAGAAGTAGTGCTGTATAAATTAATATTTCCATATTTTATATCTTTTCCCGGCCTGGCTAGATTGCTGGTAAGTGCTGTGTGCATGTGATTCTGCTTTCCTCAGTTGTACTGAATATTTCAATATTGCCCTTCTAAACCACATTGGTTAAAGCAATTCTTTTTAAAGGATCCTGCCAAACTGTATATTACCTCGGAACAGGCAGGACATGTTTGGGCACCGGCAGAGGCTGTCCAGGGAGGGGGTTGAGTCACCTTCCCTGGAGGGGTTTAAGGGACAGGTGGACGAGGTGCTGAGGGACATGGGTTAGTGACTGATGGGAATGGTTGGACTCGATGATCCGGTGGGTCTCTTCCACCCTGGTGATTCAAGCCTCAGTTGACTTGACCTGTGCACAGCAATGCACATTTTGGATGTCTCCAACCACAAAGAGATCTGCTGGCTCCTGGAAGCCCTGGACAACAGCTCTTGGGTGCCTGAAGCCCTCAGGGCTCTCCAGGGCTGGGCAGAACCAGAAGGCAGCGCTGACTGGAGACCAGGCCGGGTGAGAGGGGCAAGGGGACTGTGGGCCCTTCCCAAGCGCTACCTCAACCAAACCAGGCTCCACACAGCCAAATGCCTGCAGGCACGGCCGCAAAACCAGCCTTCCCCGACCAGACACGGGCACATCACACCCAGAGCCAGCACTGCACGTGGAACCTGGCCACAAACGCTGCCCCAGCACAGCTCTGAGCTCTGCCTGCTGCACTCGGATTCGCCCCAGGAGACCCCAGACACGGAAGCAAGTTGATTTCTCTCACTCCCACACAGGGAGACAGACAGAGGCTTCCACAGCCACTCCGGAGCCAGACGGCCGCTGCCTGCCCTTCAGCAGCAGGCACAAAACCTTCCTTATCCAGCGGTAAGGACGGCAGGGAGCAGTGCCCAAAGCTTTCCTCATTTCCCAGCGGCCCAGCCCCACCGCGCCCTCTGAACCCTGTCCCCAGGTGCCACCCGTGTTGGGAACCCTCCAGGGACGGGGACTCCAGCCCTGCCCCCGGCAGCCTCTGCCAGGGCTTCACCCCTCGGGCAGCAGAGAAATCTCTCCCAGTAGCCAAGGCGACCCTCCTCTCGCACAGCTTGAGGCCGTTTCCTCTCGTCCCTTCCCTTGCTCCGTGGGAGCTGAGCCCAGCACTCACCTCACTCCAACCTCCTCTCCCCTCAGCCTCCTCCTTTCCACTCAGCAGGCCCGGCGCCCTCCCCGCTCCCACAGCCGCTGGGCCCCAGCCCCGGCACCCTCCTGCACGCGGTGCCGACGGAAACCCGGGCGGGGCGGAGGCCAACGGGCTCCCCGTCCCGTCCCCACAGCCTCCTCCCCAGCGCCGCCATGGCCGCCACGCGCGGGGCGCCCCGAGCCACGCCTCCAGCAAGGCCCCCGCCGGGGCTGCCCGCGCCCTTCGCCCGACCCTGCCGGAGCCGGCGTTGAGAATGGGCGCCCCTTTGGCGGACAAAGCCACGAAGGACCCCTCCCGTCCCGTCCCGGCGCGCGGGGCAGGGGAGCCTCCTGCGGCTCATTGGCGGCGGGAGGGGAGTCCCGACAGGGCTGTCTGCTCTCATCCTCTTGGTAGCATCGGTGTGACAAACACATAACACTCCGGCAAGGGTTATATGTGGCGCTTTATTGTGAGGCCCCGGGAACGGGAGGACAGTACCCAAATCCGGTTCCGACGACCGTTAAACGCGACCTCACCAGGTTTCGCAATCTAATGTATATTCAGCAGGTTACACCATTGGCTAATGCATATGTATGTTTCGAGCACGTTTTTATCATCAGCACGTTTTTATCAGCTCAAACTGCGCTTGCGCCTCCTTTAGCAACAGGCAATCAGTTTTACATTAATCTTATGCTTTCTATGAGGAACAGCTCTGGGAGTATTGTAGCTCACAGCTCAATAGACCACAAAGTAACAACTCGAGGTCTACCAAACAAAAATTACCAATGAGAAACTAGAGAAGCATTAGAGCAGAACAATCACTTAATGTTGTAAAAGAAACTTTGAGCCTGTATAAGCCTTTGTGGCTTTGTTAGCGTTCATGAGTAACTAACACTTCTTTCTATGCCACTACGTTTTAAGATTTCTTATAACTTTAAAACTACTACATACATTTAAATCATTTCTTTTCTTGATTTGCAACGAATTCAAACTACTGTATATAATAAAGTTTTAGATTCTCGCTCCAACACCCTCTTGCCGCCACCTTCTCCCGTTTTTCATGGTCTCGGGAGGCACTGAACAGGTTATACACAATGGGAAGATTTTTAACTGGGAATTCCAACTCGTGACTTGCAGCCCCGAAGGCCAAAAGGATCATGGGCTGTCAACTCTGTCCTGGGCTCAACCCAAAGAAGCATGTTCAGCATATCAAGAGAGGGGATTCTGCTCCTCTACTATACCCTCACCAAGCCCCACAAGGAGTCCTGTTCCCAGCTCTGGCACTGTTTTTGGACACGTTGGAGTGAGTGCAGAGCAAGGCCCATTCCCCAGCTCCTGTAAGACCCACCAAAAGGTTCTCTCTGCCCTAAGTGCTGCCTGCACCTTCTCTCTACCAACAGCAACCCCACCTCACCAGCCCTGGGACCCTGAAGAAAAGCAGTTGCCCTCCCACAGCTGCCACTTTCATGCCTGTAGGATCTTTGGCACAGAGAGGGAGAGAGACGTGACTTGCCTGCAGGAAACCTTTATTGTGCCCAGAGGGGCAAGAGAGATTCTAAGGGCAATGCTGGGTAAGCCCCACGGAAGCTTCGTGGATGACGAATGCCAGACCTTGAGGACTTAGCACGGCAATCGCAAAGGGCTTTGCAAGTCCAAATACAGCCCAAAAAAGGCTGTTGAAGTAGAGGAGAGGGGAGAAGAGAAGGGGGCAAAGGCTGGAGGGTGTGCGGAGAAGAAGGCTTCAAGAGCAAAGATCATCAATGCCAATTGTATCAATAGCAGGGAAAGAGCTGTCTGAAAGACAGTGAAGGAACGTGTACAGTCAGACCTAAAAACTACTACGGAACTGAACAATCATGTGAGAGGGTGGGTAAATTGTCTGTGAGGGCACCATTGCCCTGGGATTTCTTGGCTCACGTGGTCCTCTTTCTCTCCCCGGCATCAACCACCTGTCGATATCCCTCTGTTTAGTTAATCATTTCATCAAATCCACTGTCCAATATTTTGCGTTTAGAAGGCTTGGATTCAAGCTTTAGCATCAACTAACACTGGGAATCCAGATGAAAGGATGCGATGCCTGAGAGGCTGCTTAGTGAAATCTTGGATTTGAACCCTGGAGCAACCTGACACTGGACACCAAGACAGGAATGTAAAAGGAACAGGGCAGAAGCATTATGGAACTTTGGAGTCTCAGCTGAGTGCCAGAGGGAACAATGTTCACATATAATCCTTTGGCTGTAAGTACATGTAACTGTTTATCTATAAAAACATACAACTTGAGATTCCCTCATATGCTTCCTCGCTGCGGTAAGTAATAGTGTGACCTTATCATCAAGCCCTATGAAGTGTTACTTCTACTTAAATATGTGCTTTATATTTTAAAAAAACTGCATTTGTGACATGTAGTGAGGCTGGAAGCAGCAAGTAAAGGATTGCACTCTATGAACATAAAGGACTTCTCAAGCCTTAACTATTCTATGTGTCTCTCTAGCCAGAAGGGGAAACATAAGGAGACGGGGAAGTGGAAAATGAACTGGAGAGGGAAGGGAAATGGGATGCCTTCCCCCTGCTTTTTTCTCTCCCAAAGGCTCAAAGAGAGCAGTGGATGAAGAAAACTGGCTGCAGCAGTCAGAGGAATTGACCTTGGCCGCCCTCCAGCCCCTAGGGCTGCCTGAACATGAGCAGTAAGAGTGGAAATGAAGAAATATCATTTGGCTGCAAGTCCTTACTCAGACAGAGCCCCTGGAACTGAGCTGCAGGAGCGAGTGTGGCCAGAGCTGCCAGGGCTGTGCGCTCGCCCCAGAGGCAGCTCAGCCCAGCTCTGCTGGGGCTCAGACACTGTCCAGACCCAGCCTGAGGGGAAACTGTGCAGGAGGAGGGATCCCTGCAGCCCTCGCTGGGCCTGGAAAGGAACAACAGAGAGGCAGGTGTGGGATGCAGGATTGTTTTATTGCAGTGCAGGAGACCACTAACTAGGGAGAGACACAGCAGGCAGAGGCAGGGAGGTTGTCCCCGTGTCCTTCAAGGGAGGTGCCCCAGGGACTACAGCGTCTGTGGGTGTGGGTCTAGCAGGGCCCACAGGTGTCCCAGAGCTTCTTGCTGTAGCGCGGCAAGACGCAAGGGCTGCAGGCAGGAGAAAGATAGGGTCTGGCAGGGGTGCAGAGGCCCCCCGAGCCCAGCGTGGCCCCGGCCCCGTAGAGGCCCCCCAGCCCCAGGTTGCCCCCAAAGGCGGGTGCTCCGGAGGAGCCCACCACGGCTTGCTGGGGGAAGGAGCTGAGGATGGGGCCGGGGAAGGTGACAACCACAGGCGGAGGCTGGATGAAGGCTGTGGAGTCGGGGCACTGGCGGGCGCACAGCTCGTTGCAGCTCTCAGCGATGGGCTGGGGCACGGCCACACTGGTTTTTGGGGCACACACGTCGTAGCAAGACATCTTGGGGTGAGAGGGATGAGTCTGGAAGTGATGGAAGCAAGGAGAGGAGTTAGGAATCCGCAGGAGATGCCCTGGCAAAGAACACAGTTCCTACGACTGCCCTGGAGTGGAACAGCAAAGCCACCACCTTTCCCACAGCTCCTCCTTTCCCAGCCAGACCCCCTCAGCACCCTGATCTCCACAAACCCTCCCCGGGAGCCTGTGCACGACCTGCCTCTGCTTGTCCCACACACAGGGCTCTTCTCTCTCCCACTCCAGCTCAGCCCTCCCTGCCCGGCCAAGCCTGCAGCCAGCGCAGCCGCTGCCGTCCCAGGTCTCCTGGCCAGGGAGGCCCCATGCCGGCCCTGGCCAGAGGAGACACAGACCCACAGGCACCCACCTGCCCTTGTCCTGATCAGAGCGAGGCAGGAGTGCTGGATGCCAGGGCTCCCCAAGGGCAGCGCTTTTATGCAGGGCTGGCGATGATGGGGACCATCTGGTCCTGCTGGGGGCACGTGGCTGCTGCTGGCCAAGCCCCTGCCTCCTCCCTGAGTGCCACCAGCCTCTTCTGCTGACTCTCTTTCCTCCCCAAGCCCAAGCTGCTGCTTCAGCCCCTGCAATTACCCTGCTGGGACGCTTGTCAGCAGACACCTAAGAGGCCCAATTAGCCCCAATGTCTTGTCATTATCTCGCTGGGTAAGAGGATTCGCAGTGTGACAGAGGGTGACTGCAAGCACCCTACGTGCCAGAGATCTTCCCCAAGGGCTTGGTCCTGGTCCTGGTTCTGGCCAAGGGAACAGCTTCTCCAATGGCTCCTGCATGCCAGCACCTGCGTGACGTACGCTGTGTGTCTGTGATCAGCAGAGGGGAGAGGCTGTGATAGCACCAAATTGAAGGCACTCCCTGTCAGGCACTGCCTGCTCAGCTCGATGTATCACCAGGCCCAAGGGACCTGGCCCTCTTCTGCCTGCAGGTCTGGGCCATCAATCGATCTCTGGGGGATAAAGACACCCCATTTGCTTCCCTGTGGTCCCTAGTTCAAGCAGAAAAGGGTCCTACCTGGTCCCCCGTGACACAGGTTCATGCCAGCCCAGTGTCACTCCTGTCAACCCTGTGCAAATGTTCTGGGAACCCCATTGCTTTGGGACAGTTCAGGGCCAGGGCTGCCCTCCTGGTGCTGGGGATGTGGGCTTCCCTCTGGTGCTGTGGTTTTAGAAACCTTTGAATAGATTAATCCCACTGGTGTTCACATTGGTTCCCACAGTAGAGCCTGGCTGTGGGCAGAGGGCAAAGATCTCTAGACAGTGAAAAGCATAAGGAAGAGAGCCAGGACCTGCAGAATTACAGCCTCTCTGCCTTGGAATCCCCAGCCAGGAGATGCCTGGTGCCAGATATCTCACACAGAAGAAAGAGGAGAAAATCCCTGGCAATGGCATGTGCTGATCTGGCAAAGGGCATGCTGAGCCAGGGAGGGGCAGGAGTCAAAGAGCCCAATCATCTTCCTGGGCAGCAGGGAGTGTCTCCTCTGCACATTGGCCCAGGTGGTGCTGGGCACTGGCAGGGCTGCTATAAAAGCTCTGCCTCTGCCAGGCTGTCCCAGACACTGCTCTGAGTGCCTTGTCCTTGGGGAACAGGGTAAGTGTGCAAGAGCTTGTCCTCCTGTGCTCTGCTCTGATTGCATCCTCTGTGTCTCAGGAGTTGCCCTCTACTTCTCCCTTGCTGTCTGTGTCCTCTTGCAGAGCTCCAACTGCCCCAGCACCAAGATGTCTTGCTATGACGTGTGTGCCCCAAAAAGCGGCGTGGCCGTGCCCCAGCCCATCGCTGAGAGCTGCAACGAGCTGTGCGCCCGCCAGTGCCCCGACTCCACAGCCTTCATCCAGCCTCCGCCCGTGGTTGTCACCTTCCCTGGCCCCATCCTCAGCTCCTTCCCCCAGCAAACCGTGGTGGGCTCCTCCGGAGCACCCGCCTTTGGGGGCAACCTGGGGCTGGGGGGCCTCTACGGGGCCGGGGCCACGCTGGGCTCGGGGGGCCTCTGCACCCCTGCCAGACCCTATGTTTCTCCTGCCTGCAGCCCTTGCGTCTTGCCGCGCTACAGCAAGAAGCTCTGGGACACCTGTGGGCCCTGCTAGACCCACACCCACAGACGCTGTAGTCCCTGGGACACCTCCCTTGAAGGACACGGGGACAACCTCCCTGCCTCTGCCTGCTGCGTCTTTCCCTAGCTGGTGCTCTCCTGCACTGCAATAAAACAATCCTGCATCCCACACCTGCCTCTCTGTTGTTCCTTTCCAGGCCCAGGGAGGGCTGCAGGGATCCCTCGTCCTGTCCTCTATCCCTTGGGAGAAGAGGTCAGCTCCCTCCTCTCCACAACCTCCTTTCAGGGAGTTGGAGAGAGCAACGAGGTCTCCCCTCAGCCTCCTCTTCTCCAGGCTAAACCCCCCCAGCTCTCTCAGTTGTTAAAGTTGATAAATAACATAAGAATGAGTCCTTGCAGGGTAACAGAATGGGCAGGAGATTTCTGGGAGAAATTATCCACGCGCATCTATCCACACGCGACTGATGGGGATCACTCTTTGTGTGTCCCAGCCCTGACGAAGTCCAACAGGCCTCTCAGAGAGTTGATTTGCTGCCATTTTTGGTATCAGGGTTCAGTCTGCACAGTGAGGCTGGGCTGGCACTGGACTGGGTCACTTACAGCCTTCAGTGGCTGTCACACCCCAAGGTAGACACAGTAGGACCCAGAATTGTATTTAAACATTTAGTTTATTACCTGATTTACTGGGGCTGGAAAGTAGGAGAGTTGCCCACAGATTTCTTCCTTTGCATTCCCTTTCACTGTAGTATTGTAAACAATAATTAGTATTTTTGTGGTAGTTCTGGGACATACTGTCCTCGTTTGGTGCATTGATGATCCCTCTGTCCAGAGAGATACTTTTATTTGATCAAGCCAGGCTAGCAAAGAAGTGCCTTTAGGAAGTGGTAGAGCTGGTAGCCAAATCAAAGGCAATGTTGCCCCTTGTGCCTTTAGAACTAACCCTGCTTGTCTGGGCTGTGTGCTCTTGCAGCTTTGTGTTGCAGAGCTCAGCGTGTGAGCCCTGCTCAGTGCTCGCTTCAGGTTGCTGTGATGAAGTGACTCTGTGCTCTTGCTTGTTTACTGCCTTCTTGTTGACTTGTTTTTCTGTTAATTCCTGTTCTAAGAAGTCCATTTTCAATTGAGAGTGAAGCTTTCTATGCCTCTCCTGCTCTCCTCTTTCTGAAGCCAGTGTAAGCTTGGCTGTAGGACGTGGCACCTGGGAGATCCAACTGCCACATGAACAGAGAACATAAAAAGCTCATCTATGGTAGATCTGTGAACTCAGAGAGGGGTTTGATCTGCTAGATTATTTCAGCAAAGAAAAATGTAACTACATCTTTGATGAAATGAATACACACAGAGCACTCTCAGCCCAGTGTGGAGTCTTTTCTCTCCTGCCTTGACTATCCCCATTTAAAGTAAAATATGTTCCACTGAGTTTGATATATTTTGTAGATGAGTGAATAAGTTTCTTTTTTTCCCACTCCTTGGACATGTTTCTGCTCCCTTGGAAACAAGAAACTGTTTTCCCGGAGTGCACAGGTTGTCTTGGTAAGGTCTTTCAAAATGCCAGGGAGAGCTGGATCCCCAGGGAACAAGGCTGATAGAAAAGAGATTGAGAATATGTTGAAGGGCAGGTTGGATGTGGTTGTGAGGAATGTGCTGGAGTGGGAGGTGTCCCTGCCCCTGGCAGGGGGGTTTGAACTGGATGGGCTTTATCATAGAATCATAAAATCACCAGGTCGGAAGAGACCCACCGGATCATCAAGTCCAACCATTCCTATCAAACACTAAACCATGTTCCTCAGGACCTCGTCTACCCGTCCCTTAAACACCTCCAGGGAAGGTGAATCAACCACCTCCCTGGGCAGCCTGTTCCAATGCCCAATGACCCTCTATGTGAAAAACTTCCTCCTAATCTCTAGCCTAAATCTCCCCTGGCAGAGCTTAAGGCCATTCCCTCTTGTCCTGACCCCTGTCACGTGGGAGAACAGTCCAGCTCCCTCCTCTCTACAACCTCCCTAAAAATAGTTGTAGAGAGCCATGAGGTCTCCACTCAGCCTCCTCTTCTCCAGGATAAACACCACCAGCTCTCTCTGCTCTTTCCTCCTAAGGCCTGTTCTCCAGCCCCTTCACTAGCTTCATTGCTCTTCTCTGGACTCGCTCCAGAGCTTCAACATCCTTCTTGTGGGGAGTGGCCCACAACTGAACACAGGATTCGAGGGGCGGCCTCACCAGTGCTGAGAGTCCAGAGGGAGAAGAACCTCCCTGGACCTGCTGGTCACACCATTTCTGATCCAAGCCAGGATGCCATTGGCCTTCTTGGTGACCTGGGCAAACTGCTGGCTCCTGTTCAGTTGCTGTCAACCAACACCCCCAGGTCCTTCTCCTCCTGACAGCTTTCCGGACAGACTTCTCCCAGTCTGTAGCTCTGCATAGGGTTGTTGTGCCCCTAGTGCAGGACCTGACATTTGGCCTTGTTAAACCTCATCCCATTGGTCTCAGCCCATGGATCCAGCCTGTTCAGATCCCTTTGCTGAGTCTCCCAATCCTGCAGCAGATCCAGCTTCCACCCAGCTTAGTGTCATCTACAAACTTGCTGAGGGAGCACTCGATGCCTTCATCCAGGTCATTGATGAAGACATTGAACAGGGCTGGACCCAGCACTGAGCCCTGGGGACACCACTTGTCACTGGCCTCCAGCTGCCGTTAACTGCATTTCTCACCTCTCCCTGGGCCCTCCAGCCAACCAGGTTTTGACCCAGGAATTCCCGTGGCCAATGGAAGAGGAGGCCTGCATGGCCCTGGGCTGAGAGTAGGAGTGGCCATGGACAGGGCCATGGGCAGGGGGCAGGGCCAAGCTGTGTTTCTCAGCAAGAAGTGAAGTGGTTAGAGGGAAGAGCTGGAGCCCTGAGAGCCTGAGCTTGGAAAGGGAGAGATGGAGGTGGAGATGATGGAGGTGGACATGAAGATGGAGGTGGTGGAGATGAGGTTGATGATCGAGTACATGGAGGTCGACCATCAGATAGAGGATTGGATGGAGTGTGATTATTTTAAGAATTATGATCTAAAAATCCAAACATAAAACCACCTCATAAGCCCACCACAGGGGACCTAAAAGAATGCAATTAACAGTCAAATGAAACAGATTTTTAATTACTGGATGATGTCATCCGTGTGAAGGCTTCTCAGATAAACTCGTGATGCTTCTTATAGGCCCAAGAGTAGATTAAACTAAATACCTGACTAGAGGACATGCCCTACGCATGCGCTTTCATGTCTCCCTGTCCACCTGCAGTTCCCACTGGGAAGAGCAGCAGAAGCCTGGCTTGAAAAGGGAAATAGAACCAAGTAGCTTAAACTAAATACCTCACACATGACAGGTATTAGATTTATCAAGCCTTTAAAAAATACGTTATAAGCAGATTATTTAACATGTAGAAAGCATGATAGGTGGTTCTCGACAGTGACTGAGAAGGTTATGGGACTGTGAGTGCCCTGCAAACCGATAAAAAGGCTGAGACTACCAAGGCCACCATGGCCTGGGACACAACAGCAACCACAAAAATAAGCTGTTCTATTCCTCACTGGAAAAGTTAGGGAAGCAAAGGCTAATGCAGATTGACAGAGAGCTCTGCTCTTCTTCCAGAGTGAGGCACAGCTGGTGCTGCACACATTCCTGGAGGACTGGAGTTGGAGCACCACGATCCCCATCCCTGGCTGCACAGCCAACGCTCCACTCAGACTGAAGCCTTCGTGCCTGAGGAAGAGGCAGAGGGCAGGAGCTCAGTGTCCCCACTAGCTCAGCAGCACTGAGCCTCTTCCCCAAGAGCTCTGAGGCTTGAGGCCACCTGTCGTCCATTCAGCAGGAAGGAAATACAGGAACAGATGGAAGGTCCGGCAGGCCCTGCCTTCTCCAACAGGCTATGGAACCCCCAATGCTTGGGCCTCTACCTCAAGGAAAGACTGACTGACCCCAATGGAAGATGTTCCAGCAACATGTGGGACCTCTTATTGGGAGGAGAGTATCTCCTAGAAACCCTCCTCTGGGGAAAATGTCCAGTACAGAATTAATATCTAAGGAATACGTGTGTATATGTTATTAAATATACATAAATATATATTACTATATTATTTATATATAGTAATATAATGTATTAATGTGCATCCTGTATATATATTAATATATTAATATCTGAATAAAATGTTTGTGGTTAAAATGTTATTTTGATTTTGTTTCTATTGTTTATAGATAATATATATAATATATAATAAGATGTTGTTCTATGATAATATAATATAATATAATATAATATAATATAATATAATATAATATAATATAATATAATATAATATAATATAATATAATATAATATAATATAATATAATATAATATAATATAATATAATATAATATAATATAATATAATATAATATAATATAATATAATATAATATTTAATACCTGAAGAAAACTATTTGTTGATAATATATGTATAATATATGAAATATATAATAATATATTTTATGTATATATTATTTAATGTATTCATTAATATCTGAATAAATATTTGGTTTTAAAATGTTTGAGTTGTCCAAGTCATTGACTTCTCCCATTAAATCCAACTTTCAGATACTTAGCAAGATCCCACAGCCTTTCTTCCTGTACAAGAAGGGGTCTCCGCACATGCCCTTCGGCAAGTCCAGCACATCCCTGCCCTCATTCGCAGAGCCCAGAGTTCTTGTCAGGGGCCAAAAGGCACAAAGCGCCGTACGCTCCCAGCAAATATCCACAAGTGCCTCATGGTTCCCAGGTCCCATTCAAGAATTCTAAATTCCCCTGGGCCCCTGCTGGCTCATGGCCAGTCGCTGTCCCCCAACACCCCCAGGTCCCTCTCCTCCAGGCACTTTCCAGCCAGGCTTCTCCTAGTCTGGAGCTGCCCAGGGTTGTTGTGCCCTTGCATAAGAAATCCCATGGGAAGATCAGAATGAAGCGTGTTGTGGAAGCACCAGGAGATGGTGCAAAGGCAAACTCTGTCCATGCTGTCCCTCTCCCTTAGCTCGTGCCTCTGCTTCTGTTACGGGCTCCACTTGCGAAAGCTGTCTTCGAGTGGAGGAACTTCTTCGCATGGTGGAGGAGTTAAGGGAGGAGGTTAGGAGACTCAGGACTATCAGGGAATGTGAGAGGGAGATAGACATGTGGAGCAGTTCCCTCTCACTCCCTCAGCAACCTCCTGCACCTAGTGTGCCCGATAACCAGCCACCTGCACACTGCAAGCTTGGGGCTCTAAGGGATGGGGAATGGCGGCAAGTTCCTGCCAGAAGAAGGAAGCCTGCTCCCCTCAAGCAGTCAACAATACCTGAGATCCCCCTGGAGAACAAGTACCGGGTGCTCCAGGAGGAATCTAGTCCTGAGGATGATGGCCACCATAGCCTTGAATCTTTTCCTAGGCCGCACTATCCTCGGAAGAAAATGACAACATCCTCCACTAAGAAGAAGAGGAGGGTGATTGTTGTAGGGGATTCCCTCCTCAAAGGAACGGAGGGACCAATTTGCAGACCCGACCCGCTCCACAGAGAGGTCTGCTGCTTGCCTGGGGCATCAGAGAGGGATCCCTTCCCTGATCCATGAGACGGACGACTACCCTCTGGTAGTAGTCCAGACTGTTAGTGATGGTCTAGTAAGCAGTAAGGCTAAGGACATCAAAAAAGACTTCAGGGCCCTTGGGAAGATGATGGAGGGCTCTGGGGCAGAGGTGGTGTTCTGCTCCATCCCAAGGCTAAATGGAGTGGACCTGCAGGTTACTAAGAAGAACTCCATTAATGCCTGGCTCCGAACCTGGTGCGTGGAAAGGGGCTTTGAATTCTTTGATCATAGGGTGGTTCGTGCACGCCCTGACACGGTTGTGAAGATTGGGGCACGTGGGTCTCCTGGTAGGAGTAAGGCCCTTGCTAAGAACATAGCTAAGCTCATAAATCAAGCTTTAAACTAGATGTGAAGGGGGAGGGGATTGAGTCAAGGCTAGGCAAGAGCGAGCCTGGATGTGGGGCACTAGACATTAGGAGAGGGTGTGCTGTGAGGACCACCAGCACATCACTGCACAGGAAGTGGGGGAGAATGCACTCTGGAGCAGCAAAGGAGATACAGGTACTCTGGTGCAAGCTACTCCAGTTAACAGGCAATTGGGAGCAAGCACTGTCCCCTCTAAGAGGGCTGAAGGCTCGGCTCCTCAGCTGAAGTGCATTTACACCAATGCACGCAGCATGGGGAACAAGATGGAAGAACTGGAAGCTGTCGTAGGGCAAGGAGCCTATGATGTCGTTGCCATCACGGAAACGTGGTGGGATGACTCATATAACTGGAGTAGAGCTATGGTGGGTATAAACTCTTCAGGAGGGATAGGAAGGGTAGGGGAGGAGGCGGAGTAGCCCTCTTTGTAAGGGAGGACTTGGACACTGTTGAGATGGATTGTGGCGATGAGGAGATTGAGTGCCTGTGGGTTAAAATCAGAGGAGCCCATAAGAAGGTAGATTTTGTGCTGGGAGTCTGTTACAGGCCACCCAGCCAAGGAGAAGCAGCTGAGGAGCTCTTCTCTAACCAGCTGGGGTTAATCTCCAAATCAATGCCTCTTGTCCTTGTGGGAGATTTCAATCTCCCTGATATGTGCTGGGAGTACAATAGAGCAGAAAGGAAGCAGTCTAGGAGGTTCCTGGAGTGCGTGGAAGACAACTTCCTTGTGCAGCTGGTGAATGAGCCAAGGAGGGAAGGTGCCCTCCTGGACTTGCTGTTTGTCAACAGAGAAGGCCTCGTGGGGGATGTGGCAGTAGGGGGACGCCTAGGACTAAGTGACCATGAGATGATGGGTTTTCTGTTGTAGGCAAAGTGAAGAGGGTTGTTAGCATTAAATTTCCAGAGGGCAGACTTTGAACTCTTCAGAAGGCTGGTTGGCAAAGTCTCCTGGAGGACAGTCCTTGAGGGCAAGGGAACCCATGAGGGCTGGGAGCTTTTCAAAAAGGAAATCCTAGCAGCTCAGGAGAAAGCCATCCCCTTTTTCCGGAAAAAAAAGCCGTCAGGGGAAAAATAGCTTGGTTGAGTAGAGAAATCTTAAGTGACATTAGGAAGAAGAGGAATGTTTATAGGCTCTGGAAGAGGGGACAGGCCTCTTGGGTGGACTACAGGAGGGAAGTGAGGTTGTGTAGGGAAAAAATCAGAGGGGCTAAGGCTCAACTAGAAATCACGTTAGCAAAGTCCGCGAAGGATAATAAAACATCTTTCTATAAATATATAAATAATAAAAGGAGAACTAGGGAGACCATACAGTCCCTTTTGGACACAGAGGGAACAATAGTGACAGGGGATGAGGAGAAGGCTGAGGTACTTAATGCCTTCTTTGCCTCAGTCTTTAATTGTAAAGAAAGCTGTTCCCTCTGTGTAGAAATCCCGGAACTAGAGAAGCAATACGAGGCTCCCATGATCCAAGAGGAGGTGGTCAGAGCCTTGCTTGCCCAACTGGACACCCACAAGTCTATGGGGCCAGAGGGGATTCACCCATGGGTATTGAAGGAGCTGCCAGTCAGTCTGACCTCAGTGCCAGGGAAAGTCATGGAACAGGTGATCTTGAGAGTGATCATGAAGCACTTACAAGAGAACTGGTTGATCAGGCCCAGTCAACATGGGTTCACAAAAGGCAGGTCCTGCCAAACTAACCTGATCACCTTCTATGACAAAGTGACTCGGCTGCTGGACGAGGGAAAGGCTGTGGATGGATCTTCCTGGACTTCATCAAAGCCTTTGACACAGTTTCTCCCAGCATTCTGCTACGGAAACTGTCACCTCTGGCCTGGAGAGGCTCACATCCTCCTGGGTAGAAACTGGTTGGCTGGAGGACCCAGGGAGTGGTAGTAAATGGTGTTAAATCCAGCTGGAGGCCAGGGACAAGTGGTGTCCCCAGGGCTCAGTGCTAGGTCCAGCCCTGTTCAATGTCCTCATCATCGACCTGGATGAAGGCATTGAGGGTACCCTTAGCAAGTTTGCAGATGACACTAAGCTGTGTGCAAGTGTTGACCTGCTGGAGGGTAGGGAGGCTCTGCAAAGGGACCTGAACAGGCTGGATCCATGGGCTGAGTCCAATGGGATGAGGTTTAAAAAGGCCAAATGTCGGGTCCTGCACTTGGGGTACAACAACCCTATGCAGAGCTGCAGACTGGGAGAAGTCTGTCTAGAAAGCTGCCTGGAGGAGAGGACCTGGGGGTGCTGGTTGACAGCCGACTGACCATGACAAGAAGGATGTTGAAGCTCTGGAGTGAGTCCAGAGAAGAGCAACGAAGCTTGTGAAGGGGCTGTAGAACAGGCCTTAGGAGGAGCATCTGAGAGATCTGGCGGGTGTTTATTCTGGAGAAGAGGAGACTGAGAGGAGACCTCATTGCACTCTACAACTATTTTTAGGGAGGTTGTAGAGAGGAGGGAGCTGGACTCTTCTCCCACGTGACAGGGGTCAGGACAAGAGGGAATGGCCTCAAGCTCCACCAGGGGAGATTTAGGCTAGAGATTAGGAGGAGGTTTTTCCTGGAAAGAGTCATTGGGCATTGGAATAGGCTGCCCAGGGAGCTGGTTGATTCACCTTCCCTGGAGGTGTTTAAGGAACGGGTAGGTGAGTTCCTGAGAGACTTGGTTTAGTGTTTGATAGGAATGGTTGGACTCGATGATCCGATGGGTCTCTTCCAACCTGGTTGTTCTATGATTCTATGATTCCAGTGATGGCAACTGAGTGGCCCAGAAGGCCATAATTAAATTTCTGTAGCAACCCAAAACAAAATCGATTTTAATCTAGATTGTGTATAAATGCATGTCTGATTTTCTTGAATCCTTTGTCTTAATACTTAATTTTCCAAACTTATAACCAGCAGAAGCCACACATTTCTGACAACTATAAGGGAAAAAATAATTCTTTTTCTTTCAAAAGAAATGTCTGCATTTCATGAGAAATTAACAATTTTTCTAGACTTGTAAAATAATAAAAAAGCTTAAAGAAAATGTTGTCTCTGGAATAAGTATGTGAAGTAACAAGAAAACACATTTTTAGATGGCACTGAAAACCAGCTAGATGCAAAGGAAATAAGCAAAATGGAAATGCTTAGAAATTGCCAGAGACAATTCCATCCTAAATTGTTTTAAATCAGTTGATCATGAAAGAGGGACACTTCCAGGGGTGGGACATCCACAACCTCTTTGGGAACTTGTTGCAGTGCCTCATCACTCTCACAGTAAATGACTGTTTCCTAGATCCAATCCGTAGATCTAATCTGTTTCCCTTCATCTAAACCCACCTGGAGTGCCTGGTGGGTTTGGGCTCCGCAGAGTGTGCAGCCCCTGCCTCCCCCAGCAAAGGAAAGGTAAGAAAATAAGGAAAATGAGCACCACGGTCTTGTGGGGTAAGGATTTGGAAGAGTCCGGAGAGGCTGCAGCAAAGCTGCAACCTGCACATCTGTGCCTCCAGAAATCCTTTGGAGCTAATAGAGGTTCCTACCGACTGGCTTGGTCATCACCTCAGTTCTGTTTTAAAGCCTGAAATCCACACAAATGGGGGAAATTGTTCAAAAGCCCATGCCTGGGAAACAAAGAAAGGGAATTTACAAAATGTACTGCTGTATTCACAAAGCACATTAGGTAAAAAACCCACCCTCCAGCTTATATTTTTCCTCTCACTTGAATGGGAGGAAATGTCCAGCCTCCTAATGTCCAGCCTAAACCTCCCCTGGTGGATCTTGAGGCCATTCCCTCTCGTCCTGTTCCTTGGGAGAAGAGCCCAGCTCCCTCCCCTCCACAACCTCCTCTCAGGTAGTTATAGAGAGCAATGAGGTCTCTCCTCAGCCTCCTCTTCTCCAGGATAAACACCCCCAGCTCTCTCAGTTGCTCCTCTTGTTGTCCAGCCCCTTCCCCAGCTTCGTTGCTCTTCTCTGGACTCGCTCGCTTGGTGGTTTCTGATATCAGAAGTATTCTTTCCTGTGAAGTAATACTACTATTATTGGTGGGTTCATATGCATTCAACGAGTTCTTTTATTCCCCTCTCCTTCTTCCATCCCACATACATTCTAGTTTTACACGTACGAAGAACATTGCTCTCCTTGTGGTTCTTGTCAATGTGTTGAGCTGCTCCTAATGGGGATTCAGTATCATCATATGAGTCTGGGATGTCTGTTTGGGGATTTGTTAGTCATACGTTTGTAGTAAGAAGTGTGTTGACAACTACAGGATGATAGTCTGAGTGCATTTTGAGATATGAACACAGGTTGTCAGTGTAAATATATAGACACACACATATATTTTTATTTATACATATTTATTGCTGAATTGAACTTGTAATATTCCTGCAAAATATGATTGCATAAGCTGTTTTTCACCCAGAAATGGCTGAGCAAGTATTTTGGAGAAGAGAAATGTTATCTCCAGGTACCTTTCTGGTACAGTACAAGATCTGCTTAGCAATTGAAGAACTTGTATCCAACAGATTGGGTAGAGAAATCTATTAAAAGCAGCCGAGTAACTGCAATTTCCCAGATTGCAGTAGGTGGCTGGGAACTCGCTGCCGGAGCTGTGTGGGCATTAGCAGCCTGTTGGGAGGCCTGGGCTCTCGTGAGGTGTTTGCGGTCTTCCTCCCCTTCCCTGGGCTGACAGACACTGCTCTGGATGAGGGGAGCTGCGGGCAGGCCCCACACCTCTGCGGGACCCTGGTGGGCGCTGAGCACCCCATCCCATTCCACAGCCCTGCCTCCCTCTCTGTGACCTCACTGTGCCGGCTGGGTCGGGGCAGGCTAGGAGTGCGCGTTGTCGCCAGGGGACAAGGGCAGTAGCCCACTGAGCGTGGAGCTGCCTTGTGTGTCCCAAACCGTGTCCTGTGCGGAGTGGGAACATACAGATCTCAGAGTACTTCAGGAGCACACACATCGCTTGTCACTAGTTGTCCAGCCTTTCTGCTTTGCTGAAGGTGGGAAATAACTCAGAGTTTGACTTGTCTGACTCTCAACTGTGCAGCTTGAACTCGGTCTGCTCCTGAAAGAGGGTGGGGAGGCTCCTGTTCCCATGGGATACCAAAGCCTGGAGACACAGGGTATCCTCTCTGCCACAAACGGGATTCTAGATTTTCAAGGCCTGTTGCTGTTGCTTTTTGCAGGTGACTGAGTCATGGCCACTGGTGGGAGCAATCAGCCTGTGGGGCTTCCCAAGATGGCTGAAGGATTCCCGAGGAAAGTGGCAGCATCTCGTGATCGGAAGCAGGGTAGAAGGGCAGAGAAGCCTGTGCCTGTCAGCAGAGAGCAGGTAAGAGCTGTGTTTGGGCTGTGAAGTTCCCCTGTGTCCCTCCTCTGCCCACTTCTGCTGTTGTCCAGCAGCACTGGGAAGCTGGACGCAGGCTCCTGTCTCTGTGCCACTGTGCTTGTCGGAGGTGGCTCTCCTGGTGCAGTGAGGTTTGGCTTGTGTGCTGCTTGAGGGCAAGTCCAGAGTCTTGCCTGAATGTGCCACTGGAGCCAAGTGTAAGGCTTTTGCTGGGTGTTGAGCTGGACTAGCTGGAGCGTGAGAGTGTCCTTCTTTCCATCCTCTGTGGGTGGACAGTGATATCTGCTGTCCTGCTGGCACACTGGCCAGTGCTGCTCCAGCTGTCCCAGCCCTGCGGGAGCTGGGCGTGTGCTGGGCTGCTCCAACTCTGGCTGAAGCCTTGGAGACATGACTGGTCCCAGATAGAAGAGGTTCCAAACTTCTCTCTCGGTGCCATTTGAACAAGGAAAGCCTTTCTGGACCAATTTCTGTAGCTCTTGCTGAGCTGCTGTTGTGTGTTTCAGCCCATTCTTTCTGCCTTCATGAAGGAGAAGTCTGTCTCCATCAAGCAGAAGTCGGCCCTTACTCGGGAGGCGAAGCTGCTGTGGACTAGCCAGCTTCGAGCCATGAGTGAAGCCTCTTATCACAAGGTGGCCTTTTCCTGCCCTTCTCTTTGCTTTTTGCTGTGACATTTGCAGAAGGTGCATGCATGTAAGAGGCTTGTCTCCAGCTCCTGCAGACCCCTTGGGGACTGGGCTCTATTGTACTTGGGGACTGCTGGGGGGCAGTGGTTTCCTTCTGCTAGGGGAAGAAGAAAACCTGTTTTGCCAGTGAGACCTTGAAGTCCTGATGTGCAGGAGGCTGAGAGAAATCGCCTTTGCTGAAGGTGGTGGATCTTGCTGGAGTCAACTCCCATCCCAATTGCCGTGGGTAAAACCCAGTGCTGGGGGAAGAATCATAGAATCATAGAACAACCAGGTTGGAAGGGACCCATCGGATCATCAAGTCCAACCATTCCTATCAAGTGCTAAACCAAGTCCCTCAAGACCTCATCCCCCTGTCCCTTAAACACCTCCAGGGAAGGTGACTCAACCACCTCCGTGGGCAGCCTGTTCCAATGCCCAAATCATAGAGCAGGGCAGAACACAAGGGCATGACGACCCTGCCAGTTTCCATCCTCCTGCTGAAAGTGTGAAATGCCTGGAGCCAGGACTCCCTCAGGGGTAGTAGCACTGGCCTCTTGAGGGGCTTGATGCAAGGACTACTGCCTGATGAGCACAAGACCTTGATTTAGGCTTAATGGCTCCTTTCTAGATGTTAACTGCTAAGAACATGGGATGTATTCTTGAAAGATTGGGTTTTGCTACTTGTTCCCCTGACTAGGCCAGTAGTATTATTGGCTAAGATGAACTGTTGATGCGCCGTGGTATTTCTTCTTGTTCCTTTGCTTCTCCTTCTCTCAGCCAAAGTCTTTTCCAGGACAACCTCCATTTCCCTGCGTCCTTTGGCCTTCAGAAACCTCCACAGCCTCTGAAGGCTGTAGGCCCTGTGGGAATTGCTTAAGATGGAACAAAACCAATTGCATGAATGTTTTGGGTTGGAAGAAGGTGTGGGACCCTTGGAAGGGTGTTAGGTGTGCAGCCTGCGGGATGCTGCCAGATCTCTGGGGGAATGGCCCTGGGCAGAGCGCAGTGGATGTGCTTTCTCCTGATCAATGGTTTCTCAGATCTATCTTTAAATCTGCTTTTCTGACATGACTGCTGAGTGTCCAAAGGTGTCGATGACTGAGGAGGGCTCTTGAGCAGAAACTTGCCAGCCAAAGAGCTGTAAGAACTGGGTTCAGGATTGCCCTGGAGTGCCCAGGAGCTTGGGAACACATCAGACAAGCACACAAGTAACTAGCAGCACGCTGCAGCCACTGGCTTCAGCATGAGCAGGATCTGTGTGGAGGAGCAGGGGACCCAGCTGTGCCTTTAGGGTGGAGACAAGGCAGCTGCGAGTGGGGAGAAAAAGCAAGGAGGAATTTTCCGATTAATGCCTCTGTCGACGCTTGCTGTTAGTGTATCTCTTCAGACATGCTTCTGCAGTGGCATTAAAGAAAACAGCGCTCATGGAATCAAAATAAAGCCTCCATTGGAAGTTTCTGGCAAAGGAGATGCCAAGCCCACTCTTACTCGTAGCTTAGGTGCAAAGAGCTGAATCTTACCACCATCCAGCATTCCCCTCACCCCTCTTTTCGCTACCATGAGTGTTACCTCCTGGGGTGCTGGTTTCTAGGCTCTGTATCAAAAGAAAGAGTGAGGGCCACGTGGGGCTTGGTGCCTCGGTCTCACAGTAAAGATCATCCCAAAGTTGTGTGCCGTGGAGCAACTTTCACTTGCTCGGTGAGTGCTTGTGGCCTTTTCAGAAAGTGCTCTGGAGCTGTGTGAGCACATGAGTAGAAGGCTCAGCTGGAGGTGGGCTCTGCTTTGCCTTTTGGAGAAGGAAGCCTCTTGGAGCAATGCCTGCTAAGGAGATTCTTAGTTTGAGGCTGCTTCAAGTGGTCCAGAAATTCTTGATGAGCTCAGAAGAGGGATGGGTAAGCTGCAGTTTGCCCAGAGTGAGGCAGGCAAATGCGCTCCCCAAGGGACACTCTACTTGTGTGGAGACCAGTCTTGGCTTCTCATTCATGAATCTTCCTCCCAGCAGCTGAAGCACTCACCACTGTCTGTCTTGTGTCTCCAGTTGTCAGCAGTTCGCCGGCCAAATACACCGTTCCAGCCTCTCCCAGCGGAGTTGGTGTTTGAGTTCAGCACCCTTGGCGTCTATGAAAAGGCTTTGGTTCTGAGAAACGATGAGGAGGTAAGTGCTGGGATAGGAAGGTTTGATGACAGAATCACAGAATGGTTTTGCTTGGAAAAGACCTTTAAGATGATTGAGTCCAATGATGGATCCAGCCCTGCTAAGTGCGACAGTAGACCATATCCCAAGTACGACATCTCCTCTCCTCTCCTCTCCTCTCCTCTCCTCTCCTCTCCTCTCCTCTCCTCTCCTCTCCTCTCCTCTCCTCTCCTCTCCTCTCCTCTCCTCTCTGTTTTCCTCTGTTCCTCCTTTTTCTCTTCTTCAACTTGCTTTTATTGCCAGTAAAGCCATGGTGTCTGTGGTCTCCTTCTCTTGCAGTCAAGCCTGTGTGGCTCTGTGGCACCGCGGCTTGACTGCCTCACTCACGCCCGGTCTGTTCCAAGGGCCTTTTGTCCTTCCTCCAGGACAAGAGATGCTGTTTGTCCTTGAGAGAAGGCATTCCCCCTTTGGAGGTGTGAGTGCCTGGGTGTGTGTAGGCAGGAGCAAGCAGGATCTTTGGGCTGGTTGCTGATGTGACTGTAACTCCGTCCTGCTGGTGTCTTCCCTGCTTGGCGCTTCCTTCCCAGAGAGGTTGTCCCGTCTGCCTCTGGGCTCGAGCTGTTTGCCCAGGCAGAAGGGATTTGAGGCTCCCCTTGTGTGCTCTGCACACTTCCCTCTGGAGGGAAAGGTGCTGTGGCAGGGAGGCTGAGGAAGGATTTTGTCAGGGTGTGGCCAGGTCTCTTCTTGTCTTTCCATGAGAGGCAAAATGATTGTTTCATGTCTTTCCTTCAGGTTCCTCAGCTGGTGAAGGTCACCATGGAGATCTCACCGTAT
Source organism: Coccyzus lansbergi (assembly GCA_033558105.1). Classification (NCBI taxonomy): domain Eukaryota; kingdom Metazoa; phylum Chordata; class Aves; order Cuculiformes; family Coccyzidae; genus Coccyzus; species Coccyzus lansbergi. The sequence goes on along the minus strand of JAUMJK010000613.1, from coordinate 793,948 downwards.
TTCAAGTTGGCCATTTACAATCCTGACTGGCACAAGGTGCTGCCTGGCGAGAGTGCAACTTTCAACGTCTTTTTCATCCCTCAGAAGATCAAGGTGAGAATGGAGGCCCCAGGAGGGTCGTGCCTTCAGTGGAAGATGAAGCTAGAGGGGTGGCTTTGGAAGAGGGCATCTGGTTTTGAGGAAGTGTGCTGGTTTTAGTGGGGTGGTACTGGATGTAAAAGTAGGGGATCCTCTGCCCGTGTCGTGAAGATGATGCTGAGGCTCTTGAGTGTTTGAGATTGCTTTTATCCTTCAGTGCTGGGCCATGTCCTTAGCTGCAAGGAGGTGTCTGTGCTGCTGGTGGCTTTGAGATGCCTGCCTGGAAGAGGGTCTCTAGGAATAAGTAGGCAGCCCCATCAGCCCAGAGCCTGAGGGCAGCTGTCTTGCTGTGCTTGTATTTGTGTCTTCATGCCTGTAACTGGGGTTTCTCTGCATCCTCTGCCAAGCTTCAGAGATGTTGCTGCGTTTCTGGGATGGGATCCAGTGCTGTGCACAGCTAAGTTCTTAGTGGTGCCTCTGATAGTCTGCAGTGGGGATGGAAGCAGGTTCTTGTTACTACAGTAATCTCCCACATGCAATGACTCTGGTTTGGTGCCTCAGAATCAAAGTACGGGTTTTGTCTGGTTCTGTCAGTTTGCTTCCAGAGCAGGTGGATCCGCAGGGTTGTTTCTTCCTTGGGAGCTCTCAGCCCTGTCCAAGTCCTACTGCTGGAACGAAACGTCCTTAAGGTAAAAATTGCGCTACGTGGATGGTGCCAAATGCCAGGTGCTGAGACTGTTTCTTTCCCTGCAGACTTATTGCCATTACATCAGCTGCATGACCGAACGGGGAGAGTTTATAGTGCCAATTACAGCTAGTGGTGCTCGAGCTCTCCTGGACTTCCCTGCCCACCTGGACTTTTCCGTCTGCCCAGTCAACTACAGCACTCGGCAGACAGTGCTGATTCGCAACGTTGGCAATCGGGATACCCGCTACCGCCTCAGCACTTGGAGGTAAGAGAGCTTGTTTCTTCTGCACAAAATCCTGTTGTGTGATAAAGAGTAAAGAAGGAAAAAGGCAGCAGAGCGTGGGAGCTGCTGTGTTGCCATAGGTGGAAGTGGGCAGGAAGGGGGTTCTGCAGTTCCTTCCAGTGTTTGAAGCATGATGCATCTCGTGAGAAAACTCTGCAAGCCGCAGCACAGTTTTATAGTGCAGTGATGTCTCCAGCAGAGCCTGCAGCAAGCCTGATTCTGTTAGATTGAAAGGGAAAACCTAGGAAGGCACCTGGGCTGCCTTTGGGCTGTGTGAGATGCTGCATGGCAGCAGCAGCTCTGGGAGCTCGGCTCAGGCAGACCAAATGCCGTGTGGAGAGGCAGGTAAGCTCTGAGCTCCTGAAAGAGACATTGAAGACGGTGTCATCAACTATGCCTGTGTAAGCAAGTGCAACCAGAGATGGGCAATCAAATTGGCAATCGGCATTGAGGCCCTGCCAGTAACACTTAGTGGTTCGGGAAGTTTGTTTTGCAAACAGAATCAATATTGCTTTTGATTTTCAGCCTGCACCCTGGGAGTGGTCTTATTAGCCTCCAGATTGCCACAGGGCTAAATGAATCCACTTCCCTGCCCTGAGTCAGGCTTGGATGTGAGCGTGTGGCTCGTGGGCCCAGGGTGTGACAGTTGGTCTGGCCCCTGGGACCAAATATTCTTGAGCAGAATGAGCTCAAGATGGGCTCTTCTTGCAGAGCTTTGTCTCTCCCAGATGTCCTGGAGAGTGCTAGAATATGCTAGTAGCTGGCTTGCAGCCTCCTGGCCATAAGCACCTTCAGAAATGCTCACAAACCTCTGGCAGCCAAAGATGCCCATTCTCTGGGGTGACATGCACACGCTTTTCCCATGGTCCCCTCCTCAAGTGCCTGGTGTGGGCCGTGTTGTGGGCAGCCTGCGTTGCTCCTTTTGGTCTCAGAAGGCAGTCACCGCTTTTCCAGTTTGCTGCCCTGGAAATGGAAATGCTTTGTTGACACCACATCTGCAAGGAAGCCAGTTGAGCTGCTGGTGATGAGTGGAGAGTTGCTTAGTCCCAGAGGTCTTGGTGTCAGAGCCAAGGTCAAGGCTGCAGCAGAGCCCCTGCTGTCTGACTGGGGCTGCCTGGCTTCCCACAGTTTCTTCTCCAGCCAAACAAGGCTCAGAAGAGGATTTGACTTTTCTTCTGTGATTTGTGAGGGTCCAAGAGAAGCTTCCCCCAAAGCCTGTCAAGGCAGTTGAAGCAAACTTCTAGGATGCTCTTTGAGCAGGCTGCTGCTTCTCACTGTGGGAAAGACATAGGCAGGAACCTGTCAGTCGCTCTACAGTTTTCCTCTGGGATTTCCAGATCTCCTTGTCACCAACAAAATAAATAGCCAGGACATGTTTTGAAGGTGACAAAGTGACCACCAGCCAGGCACTAAACCAAATCCCTTTTGTTTTCTCAGTGTGCTTGTACAAGAGCCACCCAGCGCAGCCGCCATTTTGCAGGAGTGTTTCATTTGCCTTATCACTAAGCACTAAAGCACCGAGTTTTGGATCTGTCAGCCAAGAGCTGTTTAGCTGGCAACAAATCATCGTCATCACTCCTATGAATCTGAAGAACATCAGCACACTTTCCTAGTTACTCCCAACACATTGCACAGAATTTGTGTGCTGGGCCAAGCAGACAGTTTACAAGCTTGGATTACAGCCCAGACTCCCAGACTACATTGCTTGGGAATAGAGAAAAGCTCCATGAAGTTCCTCTTGATAGGCTTCTGTTAATGGTGTGAAATGCAGCTCAGCATTGAATTGTTCAGGCTGTAAATGGGATTCTCCTTTTTTCCCATGGGCTAGTATCTAGTCTATGTTTGCATTCATTGAGATGTGGCTGATGTTTCCTTTGCTCAGAGCAGCTTTCATTGCAAGGCTGATAAAATGGAACCTTTCCCAGGCTCAGGCTGGTTTTTGAAGGTCAAAAATGAATGCTGGAACCAATGGAACCATAATGGCAGTCAGGGTCTAGTTGTGTGTGCAGACAGTTCTCAGCAGCTCTGTGCTCCTCAAAACCCATTCTGTGACTATATTGCTGGCAGCCAGACCCTTGAGTCTCACTGCAGAGAGCTGGGTGGAGAGTATGGAGGAGATGAGGTCGTTTTAGAGCACAGGATCTTGTGAAGAGCTGGATCCCTTCCGAAAGGAGAGTCAGCAGCTCTGTTGCTGATGGTGGATGTTGGGGTTTGCCTCTGCTGACTGTGCTTTGATTGTTCCTTGCTTGCAGAAGTGAGCTGAAGTGAAGTAGACTGCAAAAGGAATATGGTCCTCAAGTCTCCCTCAAGAGTGCTGATCTCTCTCTTTGTGTTGCAGCCCTTTCTCTGTCGATCCCTCCGTTGGGAACCTTGGGATTGGTGAGGCCGCACAAGTGACAGTGGAGTATCACCCGCTGAAAACCGGGAATCATTCCGAGTGCCTGGAAATTCTCTATGAAACTGGTAAGCGCTGCATGCTGCACACTCTCAGCTTCCTTCCAAACAGTTCTGATGCAGTTATTTTGAAATGAACTTGAGGAAGGAGAGGAAATGATTCCTGGGGGGCTTGTCCCTCTAGCTTCAAAGCATGCAAAGAAGCTAAAGGCTGCTGATGGGAATTGCTCAAGTGAAATGGAAATCTTTTGACTAAATATATCAGTCTTAAAAGCTGCTTCTTGCAGGCGTAGAGCAGGGCAGCAGGCAATGTCCCCCAGCCTCACCTGGCAAGCCCTGGCTGCTTTGTCCTGCACTAAGTCAGACTCCCTGTGATTGGCAGACAAAAAGCAGCCACGTGGCTCTTTCAGAAACACCACCAGCAGCCTGTTTATTACAAGAGAGAAGCTCTAAGAAGAAAGCAGCAATTTGGGAGGCATTTTCTGTGCTTTGCTGTGCTGACTTGCTTGGCTCACCAGTGGCAGCAGATCCCAATCCCTCCTGCTGCTGTCAGGGTGACTTAGGCAGGATCAGGAGCACATTCTCTGCGTTTAATTTTTGCCGTGTGCTGCTGCTTCACTTGTTCCTCTGAGCGTCCCTTTTGTGCCCATGTGCCCCCAGATGCCTTTGCTTGTCAGCAACAAGGGCTGAGGAGAAACACAGCCCTAGTGGCAGGCGTGCAGGAGACTCCACGTGAGGCCTGGCTGAACTGGGACTCCTCAGTCACCTGAATGAGCTCAATCCAGAATTCCTTGTGAGCTGAGTGGGATGGCAACCCAAAGGCCACCTGGGCACATCGGAAAAATCTCACTGTCAGTAGAGTCACAGTGTCACCCTGGGGCTAGATGTCTACAAATAGACAGAAAAAGGCTGCTTAGTGCGGTGTCCAAGACATCCTCTGTCAGTCCACATGCAGCTATCAGCATGTGGTAAATGTTCTGCTCTGTCAAAGCGTCAGTGCTGCAAAGAGCCATAACACTTCCTTCTGCTCCTGGTGCTTTGCTCTGTTCTAGTATCAGCAAGTGAGGTGAGCAAAGACTCTGCTGTGCTTTGTTCCAGGTGAAAGAGTCCGCGCAACACTTTGTGGATCGGCTGTAGATGCCAGCATTGAGCTGGAGAAGGACTCCTTGACTATGGAGAAGACTTATGTTACTCTGGCAAGGTGCAGCTCTGTGCTCCTCCACAATGGCAGTGGAATTACAGCCCACTTCCAGTGGAAGGCTGCTGGCACTCGGCAACAGGAGGATCAGCAAAAGCAGAGGTTGGTTTGAGAAAGTCCTTTCAGCTGGATGCTCTGCTCAAGGGTAAAACTAACCTATGGGCTCAGAGTGATGTCGCTGCTTTGGAAAGCTTTAGGACAAGTAAACCATCCCTAGTGTCAGGAGATACCCCTGAGCTCCAAGAGAACAGAGCTCAGCACTTGCCACTCCAGTTCCACCCATGCTCCAGCTGAGGATTCTATTTTGGGGAGGAAAGTTTGATTACAATGACTACACAGCAAATGTTGTGTCCTTCAGCCCTGAGCAGGAGGTTTTGTTCTTCTTTCCTTGCAATCTCCGGGATGGCCATAGCTCCAGGGTCACTGTCGTGCTCTAAGATAAAGTTTTGAGGTCTTGGAGCAGGGAGGAGGCAGTGTGGGACTCTGCACTAGGATGTGACCCAAAATGACCTGGATTGTTGTGAGGTCTGTGCAGGGATTTGCTCTGTCTCCCTCCTGCAGGACTGCAGAAGGGATGTAAAGGTGGAATTCTTGTGCGTGGATGGGTTGAGTTGAGGGTTGTTCATCTCAGTGACTGGAAGCCCTCCCCGTGCACAGCATCGTCTGTCAGCCCTGGAGAAACATTTCCCATTGCAGTGGATGGGAGTGAGCCAAAGGGAGGGGCTTTGGTGCTGGTGACAGCGTTTGCCTGTGGCTCTGTGTGCAGCTCCATGGCTGCGGTTCCTTTCTATCTGCGTTTGAATGTAGCTGGGGAGTGATGGCTCTGCTGTTCTTCCTGCTGCACCTCCATCTGCTGCACATGCAGCCTTGCAGTTCTCCCTCAGAGATGTCTCCTGCTGGTTCTTCCCGGTCCTCTTCAGAGCTCTGCATTGAAGGCCAAAAAGGCAAAAGAGAAGGTGCTTTAAGGCTAGAATGAAGTGTTTGATTTCAGAGGTGATGCCCCTTCCTTTCTCAGGGCCTCAGTTTTCATGCATCTAAGCCCATGAAATTGCCCCAAGTTTTTGCCATCCCTGAATTCATTCATCTGCTTTTTTTTTTTTCTCTCCCGGCACGCAGGCTGAAGAGGCAGGAGAAGGAGTGCCCAGGAGTGCAGAGAGAGAAAGTGCAAGGAGACTCCCTGCTTTTCTCCAGTGATGTTTTCACCATCAAGCCAGTGGTAAGCGATAGCTGGGAAGTTCCCTTCCTTCTTGCCCTCCTCCTTCTCCCTGACAAGGTCTCTTGGCAGATCCCACATCAGCTGGTTGGATGTGCTGAGAAAGAAGAGTCCAGGGTTATCTCATGGGGCTGGGAGAAGTTATTGCAAAAGCCATTTCTGAGCTGCAGGCTCGTGGCAGGCGCTCAGAGCTGCCTAAACCTGATGTCTCTTGCAAGGGCTATAAACTGAGGGCACTGAAGTGTCCTTACAGCCTTCAGAGGTGCTTGATGTACTTTTAGGGCTCTGTGCAGGGGAAGGGTGTCAGTGCAGCACCTTTGTAAGCGAGAAGGGAAAAAGACATTGGATTTGCTCAATCTTTTCTGATCTAAGTCCAAGTGTTGGTGTAGCCATAGTGGCAGAGGGATCCGGTGGAAGATTTGGAGGAGAGAGGCCCCTTAGAGTGCCTGGTACTTGTGAAGAAATCCTGCTGGAGTAGGAGTCAGTTTGGTTCCTTCTCTGTAGCCTGAATTGAAGCAAATGCTTCTCCCAGGTGCTGCTAAGGGTTGGGGACTTGGAAAGTTTCTTTTGCAGCTGATTCCAAATGCTCTTCTAAATGCTGGTGACAGGTGTTGCTTGCTACTTTCTCTACACTGATGCTCTGAGGAAGTGCTCAAGGTGTAGAGCTGAGAACAAGAAATGTAATAGTTGAAGATGCATGATTTGTCTTCTGCTTCTGTTTTAGGAGGGAGATGTCTTGCCAAACTCTTGGGTTGCAATTAACGTGATCTTTAAACCCCAAGAAGCCAGAGTCTATGAAGAAACCGCCTACTGCGACATCTCAGGTATGGCTCCTTGGTCTTGTGTCAGGCAGAGGGAAGGTGAGGCACAGTCTTGCAGCTCCCTCTGCTCTTGTGTAATTGCTGGGAAGGGTCAGGGATCAGCAGGGCTGTGGTGGCAGCATTTGCTCTTCTGGGAGGTGTCTGTGAAGGCCAAAGAACTCCAGAGCGGAAAAGCTTGAATGGACAAGTACGATGCTCCTGTCGACCATTTCCAGTTGGGTGCCAGTCCCAAATCCCTCTGGAGCATGATGTGCGGGTGGCAGGCATGCCTCTCGCTGGGATTGTCTGGCAGCTTTGCTGCAGTTGCAGTTGTGTGAATTTTGCAGCTGGATCTCCTGCCTCACTGCAAAGGGACTTTGCTGGCCTCAGCTTTTTTTGCAGCTCCTGTGCTAATGGCTAAGCAGATGCTTCTGGATTAATTCGTTACAGAAGTGATCAGCACTGGTCACCTTGCAAAACTGGCAGTTGGGCAGTGGTCTGCAATTTGCTCTTGGAAAAGATGAAAAAGTTCAAAATGAACTTTCTTAATGATTCATGCAAATAAAGCCGTGGCTCTTGGGCGCTGGGAGGGAGCACGTGACGTGGGGCTCAGCTACCAAAAATTCATTTTTGTGTTTGTCTGTACACAGAACTGCAATTGGTTAAACTTTGAACTGATTGGTTAAAAATGAGGCAGCAGCCCAAGGGTGAAAGTGCTGAGGGTTCTGTATCTTCTCGTGGAGCATCTAGGGCTGGTCCCTTCAGGCCTGGAGTCAGGGACTAGCGTTGGGGCAGCCTGGAAAATCCAGGATGCCAGAGGGAAATGTTGTACTGACAGAGAAATGTCTCCGCAGGCCGTGAAGCCAGGCTGCCCCTCCACATCAAAGCTGAGGGCATTGGGCCCCAGCTCTGGTTCGCCTACAAGGAGTTGGAAATCGACGATGTCTGTGTCGGAAGGAGCCGCAGCTGTTTGGTGAGCAGTAGGGGTACACGGGAACTGGGGTGGATCCTGAGGGCTTTCTGGGCAAGCGTGAGCCTTGTGGAGCCGCAGGATTTCTGGCAACACGGGCAGTTCTGGGCAGGGACTATTGACATAACTGTCAGATGGTGGTGGTGGTGTCAGAGAATGTGGATGCTTTTTGATGGGCTCCAAAATGTGCGTGTGTTGTTCCTGAAGCCGTAATCCTGCCTTTGGGCAGCCTCCCTTTGAGCTCAGCTGGGAGGCTTCAAGCGAAGGAACCCAGCACCTTGACACAAACCCAACACTAGATCAAAAAGCCACTTCAGTCTTGGGACATCTCTGGCTCTAAAGAGAGCAAAACATTTGTGGAAAGAAGCAGAGAACTGTCTACATATTTGCAAATTTGCCCCTCCTCCCCCCACTGTCAAGACTTGTGCAAAAACCAAGATAGAGCCATGAAAAGAGGTAGAAAATGATGTGAATTCCAGTGCCAGATACTTTCAAATGATGGACTCTGGCAGGCGAGGACACATTAAGATGTTTTCTTACCAAAACATTGTGCTCTCTGCATTTTTAATGCTGATACTTTATTGATTCTCTCTGTATCAATTTATCAATATCGTTACCTGAGAAATTATGAAGAAGTAGGTGATGTTGTTAGTGCCACTCTGAGCAGCAAGTGCAGGGCTTGCCCCTGAAGCAATTAGTACCATTCCAGCTCTGCTGTGGGTTGGCTTCTTGGTGGCAGCTTGCAGGCAGATGTGGGCACTCCTTCCCTTCCAAGAAATTCATCTTGGAAATGTGGATTGTGGCAGGATTGTGTCAGTCGGTCAAGGCAGCTGATTTACTGAGTGTTCAAGATACTAGGTGTGTCTCTGAATTTGCAGTCATTCTCGCAATGGTTAGTTCCTTTGTGGTGGCTGTATTTAGGGAAGAGAAATTCTTTGGAGTAGATGGAGGAGCTCTGCCCCTCCTGCTCCTCCTTTCCTGATGTATCCGTCTAAAGAAGGATGGAGAAAGTGTCAGTTTGAAGTTAAAATTCAAAGAAGCCCTGAGTGCTGTCCTGTAGCAGAGCTGGAGAGCGTTGCTGAGGTTGGTTTTAGTGCAGCCCCAAGGGATCTGCTGCAGGCAGTGACCTTGTCGGCTGCAGTGGAAGCTGAAGGTGTTCTGCCTTGGGCAGGACCAGACTGCCCTGGGGCAGAAGCTGTTGTGGGTGAGTGACACCCGAGGCTGCAGTTGCCTTCAGGGTTCTTAGGGACAGGGCTGCATTGACGGGTGATGCTGTGCAGCTCCTCTGCACTGCAAGGCCAAGCAGACTGCTCTGTGTCAGGGGATAAACCCAGAGGGATTCTGGTCACGAGAAGTTATCACTACTTTGCTTGAAAAAAAAACCCCACAAAGGCCGAACTTGTCTTGTTTGTCTTTTCTTTGGCTTCAGCTAAGCCCAGCCCATCAGCCTTCTGAGAAATGGAAGATTTCTTAATGTATTTGTGTCTTGTGTTCTCCCTGCTGCAGGTGCTCCTGCTTAACAAAGGAGACATGGCTAGTGCCTTCAGCCTGATCCCTCCAAGTTCCCCTCTGGGCTCCTGCTTCACCTTTCATCCCCAGCAGGGCATTGTTTCACCCAAAGGGCTCCAGGAGATCAAGGTCTCCTTCAGTTCCACCATCGTGGGGGAGTTCACGGAAGAATTCAGGTTCAGGGTGGATGGATCTGCTGAGCCTCTGACTTTGACTCTCAGGTAAGGAGGGATGTAGGAGCTCTTTGGGCACATCTGTAGCCACCTCTGGATAATCCTCTCCCACCAGCCTCGTTTTGTGATGAAGCAGAGCTGCTGTCTAAGGTCTTAGTGTGGGGTGTCTAGGATCAAGACGAAGAGCTAAGGCTTTTTAAGCTTCCCTCCAGTTGGAATCCTGCAATTGCAGCAGCAAATGAAGCAGAGTTCTTTCTGTGCCTCTGGTGCTCTCACTAGCCAGTGGAGCTCTGAAAGCCTTGAGTCCCTGTGGGAAGCAGCTTTGCCTTCATGGTGGGTTGCTCTGCAATTTTCCCAGATGCTGTGTGCATGGAATTTGGCAGCAGCAGGTTCTTTCTGTCACCTTTTGGTACCCTGGTGTGAGAACCCGAGGGCTTGAAGTGATTGCCATGATGGGAAAGAATTTTCCTGAAGCTCTGGGCAGCGATGGTCAGAGACGTCCCAACTGAACACACAGCGAGGCCAGCAGGGCCTGGGAGGTGGCTGAAGGCTGGGCCAGCCTTGGGCTATTCTGCAGCCAGAAGCAGTGTTTTTAAAATCCTCTGTTCAAAATCCATACAAAAGGGAAAGCAGCAGCCTCAGCTGCTTGAAGTCACGGTGGTTGTGAGACCAGATTGTGCTGCTCTGAGTGGTAATGCAAGCTGAGAGCTTAGCACGTCTCTCTCCACGCTAACACTTGTCTTTCTCCTCACAGGGGCTGTGTCATTGAACCACCTCTTCATTTTGATGTTCCTTCCCTCGATTTTGGTGATGTCCCCTTTGGTGAGTGCCCCCAGGGCTGGGACCTTGAGTGGAGAGGTCTGTGTGTGGCCAACATGGAGCACTGCAGCAGGAGAACATCCAACACTTGTGTTCCTCCCCATGGGCCTTTGGGGTGTTAAACCGGGGCTGCTGGAGAAGGGGATTTACGCCACCTACGAGCCTGTAGCTGCTCTGGGGGAAAGTTCCTGATGCAAAGCAAGGCCACAATTTCCCCCCTGACTTTCAGCGTGAGATGTTCCGTAGCACTGCAAGGGCACCTTGTTATCACCAACCAGCAAATATGGCCAAACGCTGGCTCTTGGTCAGGCACTGATGTCCTTGGAGATGGGGGCTCCTTCCCTGCTGCCAGAGCCGGTGGTTGAGCAACCAGAGCATCTGCACTGAGATGCAGAGTCTGGTTTTGCATCTCAGTCTCACAAAAGGCTTTTTACTGAGATGATCTCCAGTTGAGATGCAAAATCACTGGTGGATTGATTGAAGGGCTGTTATCATTCCGTGCCCAGGCTGCTTCTGTTCATGGACCATTTAACAAATCACAGGTCAAGGGGCTTCTTGTGGAGTGGCCTGCAAGTTGCCCCATGCTCGGTCTGCTTGACAAAACCCATGAGATGCCTTAAGGATCGTACCGAAGGAAACGGCATGGGAATGCTTTTCATCAGGCTGTAGTTCCCAAGCTCATCCACCCTTGGTCTTCCTGTAGCTTCTCCTCAATGCCAATACGCTGCTTGTTGACAGAGTTAACAGGGGATTTGATGGATTCCATGTTGAGAATCAGTGCTCTGTCTGGGTGCACACTCCTAAGTGAAGTATAATTGATGCTGTTCTGGGTGGGGGTGTGAGAGAGCTCCTCTGTTCAAGAGAAAGAAACTTGTTGTGTTCAGCATTGCTAAGAGCAGGCATGAGCAAGGAAGCAAGCTCTGTGATCAGTATAAAAGGGAACTTGAGTGACAATTAATCACTTGCTCGGTTTTCTCCAACTGGCTGTGATTCAGAGAGAAAAGAGCTGAACTCCAAGCACAATTTGATCCTAAAAGGGTATTCGTACTAGGAATCCTTGGATAGTTGGATACATAAATTCATACTTGGATTGTTTTCCTAGGCTTCCCTCGCACATTGTCCTGTCGGCTCACGAACACCTCCATGAATCCTGTGACCTTTGACCTTTCCATTCCTGGGGACGGCCGTGGAGCGCCCAGTGTCACCAGCTCTGCTCTGATGTCGAGCGACGCTCGCCTGTCCTGGAGAAACCAGGTGGAATTTACCATAACTCCCAGTAGAGGGACCATCCACCCCCAGGAATTCTTGGACATCCAGGTATGGGAACAGTCTAGCCATACGTACTTCAGCAGGTGGAGCCACGTTTTGCCCCCAGCTTCCCACTGTAAATTTGAGCTCATTTGCAGGATGTCAACAGTGTTTCTCTGGTGTGACATTCTTGTAGTGGAGATGAAAAATTGGTCCCTTAATTTGAATGCAGTAGTGAGTAGAGCAGTAGCCCAAGTGTGTTTTGGTTTAGCTCCTATGTGCTCTGAGAACTGCTCGGTACATTTCACAAAGTAGATGTTGTCAGAAGACTGTTGTGAGTCCTTTAGACTGTGCTCTACACGTGGAGCAGTAGAAGAATTAGGGCCAAATCCTCCCTGTCCTTAGCATGGAAGGAGAACTGGAGGACACCATGCAGAGCCACTGGCTTTTGGGAGTGATGAAGCATTTGCTGCTCTTCTCTTCTACCAGGTCACTCTGTGCTCCAACACGGTGAAGAGGTACAGACTGGCACTGATGGTGCACGTGGAGGACTTTGTGAGGAATGTGGCATCCTTGCTCCTCACAGCCAGGTATCTTTCCTTTCTTTGCAGCTCCTTGTCTCTCTCGGTGTGTTCCCCACCAGCACAAAGCTGCCTTGCACAAGCTTTGCTGACTGCAGCTTCCAAAGAGAAGCAGTGCCTAGCTAGCCAGCTGTGCCCAGGCAGCCGGGAGAGCATCAGTGCTTTGAAAGCAGCCCATGTTGTGAAGCCCCTGGGCTGCAGTGGACAGGCACGGCCCTGAGCCTCCTCCTAAACGGAACAGTAATTCTAGTCCTGATTGGCCTGGATTGTGGTGCTTGAGGTGTAAGAAATTTGCCAAGGGCCACCTCTCCTCCTTGGTGCAAGTGCTGGAGTTGGGCTGAGTTGCAATCCAAATGCAAATGTTGGTTGGGGATGCAATGAGCCTGGTGAAAGCTGCTGTCTGGTTCAGTCAATGAAGGTGCCTGCAGGTGGGGAAGGGGCTTGTGGCAGGACTGGTGAGGGAAAAATGGAGGTAAGATCCTGCCTTTCTGGGACCATTGGAATGGTCCTTGCAAACCTCCTGCAGTGAAGGTGCCCGTCAGACAGCTCTGGCACAGGGCAAGTGGCTTGGCCTGGGCACCTGGCAGCCTCTGTGATGCTGAAGCTCAGGGTTTTCCCCTCTTTTACCAGAGGTTGTTGAGTAAGGAGTTAAAGGCAGTTTGTTGCTGTAGGGGCACTAAATGTCTCTTTGGCAGTGACAAACATGTTGTGCTTCATTTATTGCTGTTCAGGGAGTAAACAAATTCTACTTTCTCTCCGTATCTCTAATTCCTTTTTGGTCATCTCTGCCTAGATGCAGAGTTCCTCTGCTGCGAGTTGTCAACCCGGTTATGACCTTCGGACACTGCTTCCTCGGAGTCCCCTATGAGCAGATGGTGAACCTTGTCAACGACAGTGACCTCCCAGCCTGCTACAGGATTCTCCCTCAGGTTTGGCATTGCCTCCTGCCCTCTAATGCTATCGAGGGGATTATTAGAGAAAAACTAAGAAGGGTTCTGTATAAGACTGGTGACTTGTCTTCCGGTTGGTTCCTGTGTTCCTATTCCTACCTGAATATAAACTGTTTAGGAAGCAGTTTAGCTCCTAATCCTTAGGATACTTTGATGAAGGAGAAGGTAGAGGATTGTGCAAAGGTGCTGCAAGGAGGCTGCCAGCACAGGTTTGGGTGTGGATCCAGCAGCTTCTGGAAGCCTTCAAGGTGCTTAGTCCATGCTGGTCTTGGATTTGGTTTTGTGCCTTTCTGCTTTGTCCTAGAGGTTTTGGAAAAGGTGTTAATTGCTGCTGTGGTAGTTGTCAAGAAGTTTAGTTTCCTCCGAAGCTGAGTTTGATTGTGTCCCTTCCAGGAAAGCAAGCAGGATGCTGTGGAGTACTCCAGCCTCATGCCATGTGGGATTATCCAGCCACGCAGCTGGGTGCAAATCCCATTGAGGCTGCAGAGACGAGTGCTGGGAGAGCAGGACACCATCGCTCATGTCATGACAATTGGGAGTGCAGGATCCCCACTGGTGAGTGCTGGGGGAGATGCACGTTCATTGGTGCTGGGGGGGCCTAAAGGGTACAGAGATTCTTGCTGAGGAAACAAGGACTTGGAAGACGTGGCTGGTGTGGACGAGGACCAAGAGGATTCCCAGGATGAGCCACAGCCAGTAGCTGGAGAAGAGGAAAGGTGGCATCCTTTTAGATGATGTCCTGAGTGTGTGACACAGCATTTAATGATGGATCTGTGCGAAGGGGTAGCAAGCCCAGTGTGAAAGTCAGCACAGTCCCTGGGTCTCACCCTCTACTGCATTATTCGATAGAGCACGTGCTGCTTCCTTGGGAGTTTGGTTGAGGAGCACACAGGGAAATCCCTGACGCCTGCTAAAGCAAGCAGTGTGTAAGAAACTGTGCTGATAGTCAGGCCCATCCCATCTGAGAAATATCCATCACATCTCTCTGTCAATGCCCCAGCCAAGGCCACGGGCCCGGAGCTGTGGCAAAGCAAGCGTGAGAAACTGGGCTTGTTCCTCTGCTGATAATGGGAGCCTGTGGCTTCCAGACGGATTCACTCTAGGTCCCACACTTGTTCCAGGCTTTCTTTTTCGATCTGTCAACGCTGCAAGCTTCAAAGAGCTGTAACTATCCCTCAGGCTTGGAGCACTTAGAGGTGTCTGACGTTTTTTTAACTTTCCCTGTTTTTTTCTGATCTTTCCTACCTGCTTCCTGGATCAGGAAATCCACCTGGTGAGCATTGGAGAAGGACCAGCTGTCTCTGTGTGGCCAGGCAAGATGGAGTTTGGCAGCATCCAGGTCCTACAGGATGTGTCCCAGACTCTCCACCTCTCCAACCAGTCTCCCATCCCGGCATCCTTCCGGGCAGAGATGGTAGGTATCTGTGGGGGTCATTTCCAACAAAAGTGACTGGTCCGTCACAGCCTGTGAATTAACTTTGATATCCAACATTTTGTGTGAGAGAGAAAGCAAACTGTTCCAGCACAGCGCAGCAAGGGGAGCCTGGCTCTGGGGGCAATTTTCCCCGGAGCAGTCCTCAACAGAATAGGGAGTTTGCATGGCTGTTTGAGCAGAAATGAGCCTGGATCATTGTGACAAGATCTTCCTTTATTTTGTGGAAAGGGCTTAGCTCTGACAGTGATGCTTTTGGAGCTCCAGGAGCTCAAGAGAAGCCTCTAGGCCATTGCTGCTGAGAGGGCATGGGTTCCCCCCTGGTTTCCCTCTTGTGTCTGTGTTTGCTTTGTGTCACATTCCTGTTAATGACAGAGACCAAGGTGTGGATGCTCTCTGAGGAGAGGGATGACTTGGCAAAGTACAGCTGCACTTTTCATGCTGAGTTCTGCTTCCTCTTTCACTTGTGCAAGGCCAGAAGGGCCCAATCACTTTAATTAACCAACAATGGAGAAAATGGAGTGTGGCGGCTTGTCAGTCGTTCCTTAGCTCAGCATCCGTCCATCTCTCAGATGCTGCTGGTGTCTCCTGTAACCAAACTGTGGTAGCTCTTATTCCCAGTGCTGGTCTGTCCTTGTTTCCCTCCTCAGCTCGTGTCTGCCTTGTCTTACAGGCTGGCAAACGCTCCTGCTGGAGGATCGAACCCAGTAGAGGAGTGATCCCCCCCAACGCCGACGTGTCTGTGGCTGTCATCGCAAACCTGGATGACACAGAAGTATTTCAAGACGAATTGAAGGTGTTCATTGAGAACGGCAGCAGCTACGTCATCCCTGTCCAGGCTGCTGGAATCGGCATCACAATTGTCACAGACAAACCCGTTGTTCCGGAGCTCAACTTGGGGCCCCACTTCAGGTAGAGTTTGTCTCAGCTGCTGCTCCTGCCGTGGGCTCAGCAAGGAGGCGTTTTGCCGTAGTCCTTCAGCTCCTTCTCCTTCTGCACTCAGGGTCCTGGTGCCATTTCATTGACACTACAGGAATTCCTTTAGAAACATTTGATGGCCACGGGAATGTGGGTTGAGATGCTCAAAAGGCACCAACATGGAAAGCAGTTGCTAAATGATCTCTCAGTTGCCCTTCATTTTAATGCTCTGTCCACGGTGACTGAGATGATGTTCTTCCCCAAGCTTTTCCTTGCTGTGCACACAGAGAGCAGCTGCTGGACGGGGAGAAGCTTGGGGGCAGCCAAGCTCTGGCTCTTGCTGCGGGTTGGTGCTGGGTGTCTAGCTCAGCTCAGCCTGCTGGGAGGTGGCTTTCTTGCCAAATGCACAGTCAGATAATGGCTCTGGGGCACTGAAGCTGGATGAGTGCTAGGAAATAGCAGCTCCCATGACATTTTCCATCTCTGCTTCTCTTCTAGCAACATCCCGTTCTGTTACTCCTTCAACATCACTAACAAAGGACGGAAGACCCATTTCCTCCATTGGAACACCGAAGGGTCTTCAGCATTTTGCCAGCCTCGTAGTCTCGATGCCCTCAGTACCACCGAGGGCGAAGATTCCTCCCAGCACCCCACACCTGCCTGCCCCATGCTGAAGCTTCGACCTCTGAGCATGGAGCTGATGCCGGGAGAGAGTAAGGAGGTGGTGGTGGAAGGCTTCTCCAGCACTGCTCAGGTGAGGTCCCCCGTGAGGGCTGAGTCCTTCCCATTGGATCACCTCCACTGGGACTTTTTCAGCTGCCCCTTGATATTTGCCTGAGAAGCTAGGCAAGTGCTTTCAACAAAGTATTTTAGTGCCAGAAGTTCCCACAGTGGCACCAGTCTAGCACTGAGTCCTGGGGGAGAAAATCCAGCAGAGTGTGTCAGCTTTAGTGATCAATGTGATGTTGTCCCAGTGGGAAACTGTTCCCAAGGCTCATTCTAACGGAGAGCTTGAGAGCTCAGCCCAGCCTGTCAGGCAGCCCTGCTGTCCTAAGGGCAGCCAGGTCTGGCAGTGCCCCTGGGGGGCAGCTCCGAGGGGGAGATGTCAGCATGGTCACTGCTTCCGTATGAGGAGTGGCTGAGAGAGCTGGGGGTGTTTGGCCTGGAGAAGGGGAGGCTGAGGGGAGACCTCATTGCTCTCTACAACTACCTGAGAGGAGGTTGTGGAGAGGAGGGAGCTGGGGTCTTCTCCCAAGGGACAGGGGACAGGATAAGAGGGAATGGTCTCCACCAGGGGAGATTTAGGCTGGACATTAAGAAAAAAATTTTCAGAGGAAGGGTCATAGGGCACTGGCAGAGGCTGCCCAGGGAGGTGGTTGAGTCCCCTTCCCTGGAGGGGTTTAAGGGACAGGTAGATGAAGTGCTGAGGGACATGGTTTAGTGTTTGATAGGAATGGCTGGACTCGATGATCCCCTGGGTCTCTTCCAACCTGGTTATCCTATGTTTCTATGATTGTAAAAGGAAGCAGGGCTGCTGAGGAAAGCAATGGCCGTAGCTTTAGGGCAGTACTACCTGCTGCTGGTTGATGGCCAAGTTCCCATGACACAATTGCATGCAGGCTATCAGAATCCGTTCTGCCTCCAGGCAGGAGGGGAGCACACGCAGTGTGTTTTCTGGGTGCCCTGGTCACACCTGCTGGGTAACGTGTAGCTCTCGCACACAGGTGCTGAAGGAGCGGCTGCTGTGGGTCGCCATCGTGGGGAGCGAGGAAGAAAAGGTGCAGGTGATGCAGGTGGAGGTCACCTGTGAGTTCATTGCTCCTGCTCTGCACCTGTCCTCCACGGAGCTCATTTTCCATGTGGAGAAGGTAAGGCTATTTCTTTGTTTAGTTTCTGTGTTTTCAGGTCTCTCCTTTAGTTCTTAGGCGTCCAGAGAAGCACAAAATCCCCTGAGCAGGCACTTCAGGTTTCATTAGAAGGTTTTCATCTCTCCCTGATGTCTGCCTGTGGTCTCTTTGGCATCGTGCACTCTGATTTATTGAGTGCTGTAACGCTGCAGCCGTTTGATACCAATCCACGCAGAATTGTTTTGCAAGCACTCTCTCATTTATAGAAACCATGCAGGAAGCCCAGAGCAGTGCAGAAGCAAGAAGAAAGAGCTGATGCTTTGCTTAGCTTTGAAGCCCCAGAGGCTGTCATTGCCGCAGGGGCAGCAGGAGTCCTCTTGCAGCTGCACTGAGGAGGTTTCTAGCTGCTGTACATGCATGTACAAGCTCAAAACTAACCTGCAGCTACTCCAGGCTCTCCACCTTGGACTACATGCTGCTTGCTTGGCTCCTCTGAGCGACTTCACTGCTTTTCACGAGGCTACGAAAGAAAATAAGGTTGCAAGAAATTGCTGTGTGGGAGTGAAAACCATCTTGTGCCATTGTAGGCAAGAGAGGATAAAAACTGCAGAGAGATGATCTGGGTTCACTCTCTGGGGTTGATACTGTTCAAGCCTCTACTCAGGGTCCCTTTCTCTCCTCTGGGCATGAAACTCTTTTCCTGTTCCCCCAAAGGATGCTGTAGTTTCCAATCATGAAAAGCATCTGATCTATTTAGAACAAAGACTTTCAGAAGTGTACAAACTAGTAGAAATAGTAAATGGAGAAGAAAATTGGAAATACATCAGAAAGGGAAGGAGGTTCAAGTTGTTTTCTCTCATTTTCTGTAGCAACCGAGTGACATCTTGGAGCTCGAGTACCAGCCCTTTTCTTTGAAAAACACCTGCCTCCTGCCACTCAGTGTGGTCTTGGCCGTAGAGGAACCCTTCTCCATCTGCCATGCGGACGGGCAGCCCTTCCCTGCAGATACTGAGGTGAGCAGCTATGGAGCTTCCTGCTGGTGGGGACTGAAGAGGAGACGCG
Organism: Coccyzus lansbergi; assembly: GCA_033558105.1. NCBI lineage: Eukaryota > Metazoa > Chordata > Aves > Cuculiformes > Coccyzidae > Coccyzus > Coccyzus lansbergi. Next base: position 775,785 of record JAUMJK010000613.1, on the reverse strand, counting down.
TGGTGGTGTGTTTGTGTTGGGAGGCCCTCCAGGAGAGAAGTTTTCTCTTTGGAGTCAGCAGGAGACTGGCCTGGCCTAAATGAGGGAATCCTAGAATGGTTTGGGTGAGAAGGGGCCTTAAATGCCATCCAGTTCCACGCGTCTGCCATGGCAGGGACACCTTCCTGTGGATCGGGTGGTGTAGAGCCTCCTCCAAGCTGGTCTTGGAGACTAGATTTGAAGGTGCTGAAGGTTGTGGGAAGTGGGGCAACACATCTTGGCTGTAAGAGATGAAGAGAAAGGAGCAGGCTGCTGGCTCTGGGCAAGCCCTGTGGTCAAGGTGTCTCTTGGAAGCTGTCCTCGTGCTCCAGCAGCCATCGTCAGCTAAGCACAAGAGCTGCTTGGTCTCTTTGAGGACAGGCCTCAAAGGCACACAGCTTTTGTAGGTCCAGAATTGAGTAGAACAAGATCTCTTTCCCTCTTGTACTGATGAAGAGCACAGAGATCTTAGGCTAAGCTGGTCTCAGGCACTAGTCTCGTGGTGCTTGCAGGCAGGCACACACTGTAAAGGATGTGAAGGATGACCTGAGAAGCCCACGGGCAGGGCCAGCTTTGAGCATGAAGAGATTTTGTGCCATCCCAATATCTTGGGGCTTCAGCACACAGTGGTTAATCCCCTTCCCTCTCCTTGCAGCCTGTCAAGCTGGAGGCAGGGGAGGAATGTCATCTCTCCATAGGATTTAATCCTGCTTATGGAGAGGGTTTGACTAGCCTGGAGGTGGAGAAGGTGCTGAAGATCCATGTTCTGGAGCACCCTCACAAGGAAGAGGTCACTGTTCGCGGAGAAGTCCACTTTCCGAACGTCCCGAAGGTAAAGCACAGACAACGTGTAACATGGAACTTGTTGGTTGCATTTTCTGTGGCTCTTCTGCCTTTTGTGCTCCTGGGATTGCTTGAGCACTTGGCCTAGAGCTTGTTCAAGGGGGCTTTGGAGGGTCCAGAGCAAGGCTGCTTCACCTGGACCTGTTGATGAGGTGATGCTTTGCTTCTCTGCCACCTTCACCTCTTCCTCGTCTTGTGAGAACAGCACCTGCCCATCTGCTCGCCCTGCATCCATGTTTGCTGTCCAGTTCCAGGCCAGTGGTGTCCATGGCTGCTTTGAATATGGATGCTCTGGGCACTGGGACAGCATTTCAGAGCGATGTAGGAATGAGGGTCTGTCCTCCCAGACCAAGGAGAGCTCACACTCTTGGTTTTTCTGCTCAGGTGCACAAACGTGTGACGTGGAACACGGAGGAGAAGCTGCATCAGGACTTGAGCAGCAAACTTCGTGTTTTCACTGCACTGCCCTTGGCTGCAGCCCTGTCACCAGCACAGAGACGCGACAAGCAAGAGAGTTTTTCAGGCACGGAAGAGGTGAGATTGGCGATTGTCACTTTGGGAGGTCTGTCAGGGCAGGGTGGTAGTGAGAACCCAGTCTGGGGAGCAGGAGAAGAGCTCTACTGCCCCGTGGAGCTTTCTGCAAGCCCCATAGCCACGGTGCCTCAGTTTCCCCTGCAGCGCCCTCGTCTGAGAGGCGTTTTGAAATCCCCATGGGGAGCTTGCACAGAGAGCATCAGGGCACTGCAGTGGCTGTCCTGGGCCTTCCAGGTTGTTGACACAGGGCAGTCGTGGCTAGCATGGCTGAAGGATGCTGCCCCGGGGGCTTCCAAGCTTGTGTCTGTGCTGGCCAAGGGCTGTGACCCCCAGAGCTGTCCCCTGGCGCTGCTGACCTGCAGTTCTGCTCTGCTAATGGGGACCTGGGATGGGGTCAGGGGACACAGACAGAGGTTGCCCTCTTTGCAGTATTTACCGACCCTTCCCCTGCCTACAGGTCACAGGATCACAGGATCACAAAGGGTCACAGGATCACAACATCTCTGGACGAGACGAGATCACCTCTGTCGTCCCAGTCCAAGAGACAGAAAAGCCTGTGGTCAGCGATTATGGAATTTCCCCTGCCTCCTCCATCAACTTCGGTTCCATGGTGAGGGGCACCAAGAAATCCTGCACCTTCACCATCGAAAACAAAGGTGCTGAGGCCTTGAAATTCCAGATCTGCCGAGCGCCACCAAAACCAAGGTAAGAGAATACCTGTACCTCCCTTCCTGCTGAGGAGGCCCTGGAGCATGGCTGCGTGTGAGAGGCAGCCAGGAGACCTAGGTTATTGTCTGCTGGCGTCACTGGCTTGTGAGCAGAACACCTGCCATGTGAAGGACGGAGCTGGTGATGCTGCTGATGTCTGCGTAAGCTCCAGCAGTGGGTGCTGCCGACACTCTGGGAGCCACCAGGAGCAGGAAGGCTTTCCTCTGTGGGGAGAAAAGGCAGCTTTGTCCTCAGAGAAAGGCAGGAGAGCTCAGCATGATGGATGTTTCCTGCTTTTCTCCTCTCAGTGCACAGCAGATGAAAAGTGTCCAGCTGATCAAGAACAAAGCCCCAAGGACGGTGTCGGCCAAGAGAAGCAAGCCCTCGCTGAAAGAGGATGCAGGCCCTGTCATGGAGGTAGGTGGCTCCTGCTCGCCAGCGTGTGCTGCTGCAGGGGGTGTGAGAGGACACTGCTGTGCCCAGGCTGGGGGCTCCTGACCATGGGATGGGACGACGTCTGCATGACGGACGTGCTCTGGCTGCGACCTGGAGTTTTGGGTTGAGCTCTTTCCGCTCTCCTGTATTACCCATAGAGTCTGAAGGATCCTAGCTAGCACCTTCTACCTTTACACCCCATGTCCTTCCTCTGTGCCACTGAGAAGAGGCCTGGAGCTGCTCCTGGCTCGTTCTTGCCCTTCTGGGGCTGCCATTGGGCTCTGGAGTCATCTGTCCCTGCCCTGGAACTGGGCTTGGGCCCAGCTGGAGGGCCAGGAGCGGCATGCTCCTTGCTGAGGATGCTCAAGGTAAGGCTGTTGGACATCAATCTCTCGTGGGACTCTTTCTGCAGACTCGTGTCACTGTCGGCATGTTCACCGTGTCCCCTGGCTTTGGATCCATCCCTCCTGGGGGCAAGAAGACAATCACCGTCGACTGCTATGCAGGGATGCTGGGGAAATGCAAGGGGCAGCTCTCCATCAATATCCAAGGCAGAGCCCCCACGGACAAGCCCCATGGCATTCCCTACACCCTCTTGGCTGAGTCCTGCCTCCCAGGTAAGCCTCATCCACTGCTTGCGGTAGCCACACCTTCTGCTGCTCAGACCTGAACTTCCTGCTTTGCTGGAGAGGTGCCCTGACCCTAAATTCCTGTCTTGAAATGCTCAGAGGTTCCAATGACTTCCAAGTCCGCCCGTGGGGGGAGGCTCGGGGAGGATACTTAGAAGGCCAAAAGGAAACTTCTGCCCTTTAAGGCTGAGGGTGCCTGAGCCTCCATCCTCACAGCCCATTCCCTTAGCCAAGGCAGAAAGGGCTTTGCAGTGACTTGGGCAGAAAGGGCTTCTGGAGCCTTCTGAGAGGCCAGCGGAGCTCCCTCGGACTTTCTGGAAGAGGCTTTTGTGGGAATGTGTGCTGCTCTAACCATGTGGCCTTTTCAGGTTTCTAGGGAGAACTTTGGAATCCATCAAGGTCAAGAAGCAGCCGCAGTGTGAGAACAAGAAGGCGTCTGCGTGCAGGATTGCTTCTACAACAACTACTAGGGGAAGCTTTGGCCTTTAGACAAGAGACCAGAAAAGTCCAAGAGGGTTGCTTACTGGCTAATAAAGGGCTTGATTTCCAGTCCTATTGATTGTCTGTGATCTTGTCCGGGTTACGTGCACAGGTTCAGTCTCCCACAAATGGTGAGCAGTGACTTGATAGGAGCAACGTGGTAGGTCGGCAGTGTGGAGCTGCACTGTCCAACCTGGAGATCAGCAAGGCAGGTGGAAGGGCTGCTGGAGCAGTTAGTGAAAAGAAGAGGAAGGGGAAGGGGAAGAGGAGGGCTGGTGATATTCGGGGTCTGACAGAGCATACTTGAGGTGAGCAGCCCTGGGAATCACAGTATCCATGGAAGAAAAGTCAGTCCATGACTTCTTGATGAAGTTGTGACTCAACAGGATGTGAAATTGAGCCGAGTGGCACTGTCCCAACTTTAATATGGAGACGCTGCAAGGACTTTCTCGTGTGTCCTAGTAACGTTTTCAGTTTGACTGTTTGTGAATCCCTGGGGAGAGATTTATGGCGTCAATTACCACGCGAGATCCCAAAGCGTTTGAGGTTGCACGAACTTGGGGAACTGTTGAAGGGCCGTTAGAAACTCTGATGACAGGGCCGACGACAGAGGCAGCTGTTGCTCGGCTGTTCCAGGTGGCAGCTGAGGCAAATGTGCAGGAAATGGAAAGCAATATTCCTGCAGTGGATCTTTCTCCACCTCTGGCTTTGCTGGCTGGAGCTAAAGAATTTCTTGGAGCACAAATTCCAATCACTATCCCTCTGAGAGAGGAGGACAGGAATATTCCATATTCAGAGACTGGGGCAGGGCCAGAAGTGACTGCTGATAATCCCTTTGATCCAGGGCCAGCAGCCCCTGAGAGAACTTATTTTCACCAGTGGAGGTGCAGTGACCCTAAACAGCTACAACCTTTTCCTGGGATTTGTCCGCAGGAGGCTGGAGACTCAAAACCTGTAGAGAAAGTACTAACTGCTCCGCTATATCCACAGGGGCGATGTTGCCCCAGGCCGAGGGGGCTGCTCATCACCGCTGTTGCCGCCATGAAACTCAGGCTGTTTCAGCATTACAGACAGTTCACAGATACGATGAGAAATGAGTCGATTAAACGACGTTGGCAGCAGTTCACGAATCAAGACAGTTTAAATAATGCAATTTTACAACAGGTGCAGCTCTTTGGTTTATCAAACACTTTTAAAGATACCAGATGTTGGGAAGGTGAAACAGGCATGACCCTAATGTGGTATTTATAGACAGACTGAAGGATGCGCTCGACAAGCAGGTAGACAACCAAGCACTTACAGAAGCCTTAATTTTGCAATCAGTGATAAAAATCCTAATGACAAAGGGAGGAAGATATGGTGCAGTCTAAAAAATCCCACAAGAGCAACTGGGATCATTTACCTATCAAGCACAGCGGTGGCTGCTGCCCTGACTGTAAAGACGTTTTGTCATAGATTCAGCAAGGGCCTAAAATCTGCCCTCAGTGTGGAAAGGGTAAACATTTTACCAGTTGGGGTAGATCCTAATGGGATAAGAACGGGATAGTATTGCTGGAAATCCAGCATAAAGCATGGGTCGGAGGCCGACACAGATGCCTCTGCGGCAAGCAGCACCTCTCACCTCAGAGCAAGAACCAGAGGCAGCAGCAGCGAGACAGACGTGACCATCACCACTGCAGTAGTGCTGCAATCGTCCACACGTCACACAATACCACGGAACGTAAATGGACCATTGGGGATGGCTTTACGGCCTTGTAATTAGAATGATTATCAACTATTTGGCTGGAATCTTTGTGTTACCTGGGGTCATAGATGGAGGCTTTACTGGAATAATTCAAGCAAGAGTATGGATGTGTCTCCACTAGTGTTATGGGCAACATCTCCACTAGTATTAATGCCAAAGGAGAGCTGGAGAGTAAAAGTAATTCCTTTTAAAGCAGCCGTGTTCCAAGCTGACACTATAGAGTGTGGCTCACAAGGGTTTGGGTCCACAAGGATCCCTGAAATACGTTTGTCTTAGTCCTTACAAACTCAGCTTCCTATGTTGAAGTGCATATTAGTTTATAGTTTTTTAAACCCAAGGGGAAAAGCCAGAACATCTGAAAATGTCTGTAGTGCAATCTTCTGTCGTGCACATTCTTCTAATCTCATGGGGGAAACATGTGTTAAGTGCAATGGGAACAGGCACTGGAACTATGAAGAAGTGAAAAATTGGCTGCATTGCAAAATGTAGTGGAGGAGCAAATAGATCAAGGACACACAGTCCCAATTAATAGTCCTTGGAACACTCCTGTAGTTGTGATTAAAAAGAAATCTGGGAAATGGCATTTATGACATGACTTTTCCAGACAAACTACAAGAGGCCTTAGCTAAGCAGGCAGCAATATCGCCGCTAGAGAAGTGTTGCTTAAACAATTAGCCTCAGAGAATGCAAAGATGGACTCAGTGCACTGCTACCTGCATGATCTCCTGCTGCAAAGATTGCTTGTTTTACCAGAACTGACTGATGCCGACTTTGCGAGAGCGACGCAAGTAACAGCTTAGATGCCTCCTGACTTTATAGCAAAGGCACTAGAACTCAGCTCCCTCCTCTCTACAACCTCCTTTCAGGTACTTGTAGAGAGTAATGAGGTCTCCTCTCAGCCTCCTCTTCTCCAGGATAAACACCCCCAGGTCTCTCAGCCGCTCCTCATAGGGTCTGTTCTCCAGCCCCTTCACCAGCCTCGTAGCTCTTCTCTGGACTTGCTCCAGAGCCTCAACATCCTTCTTGTGCTGAGGGGCCCAGAACTGGACACAGGATTCAAGGAGCAGCCTCACCAGTGCTGAGTCCAGAGGGAGAATAACCTCCCTGGCCCTGCTGGTCACACCGTTTCTGATACAAGCCAGGATGCCATTGGCCTTCTTGGCCACCTGGGCACACTACTGGCTCATGGTCAGTCGGCTGTCGACCAACACCCCCAGGTCCCTCTCCTCCTGGCAGTTTTCCAGCCAGGCTTCTCCCAGTCTGTAGTTCTGCATAGGGTTGTTGTGCCCCAAGTGCAGGACCCGGCATTTGGCCGTGTTAAACCTCATGCCGTTGGACACTGCCCAGCTCTCCAGCCTGTCCAGGTCCCTTTGCAGAGCCTCCCTACCCTCCAGCAGATCCACACTTGCACACAGCTTTGTGTCATCTGCAAACTTGCTAATCATGCATACATGTCAGCTCCAAGGACAAGAAGAAGGCTCTGTTGCTTTTCCTGAACGTGTTGGGTCATATGGGGAGGAAGGGGTCCAGCCCCATGACTCTGCAGCTGGCGCAGAAGCTCCGGCCGGTCTGTGCTGACGTAAGGCTGCTGTGGGAGCCTGAGCCCCACCGCTTGGCCCTCTGCAAGGACAACTGCCCATCAGCCAAGTCCTGCAGGGGTATCTGGGCCACGTTTTTGCCTCCTGGGTGTGGAGTCACTCTTGTGCCACTTTAGCACGTGTAACCGTTGTCACGCAGGTGATTGTGCATCAGTTTTCCCGTGAGGAATCACTGGCTGCAGAGTCTAGTGAAGGCATCTGTGTATTCAGGCCGGATGTACAGGCAGGGCTGGGCTGGTGAGTTGTCCCCCACCAACACGAGAGAGGGTCTGACAGTTTCAGGAGGGGCTGGAGCAGAACAAGGAGGAAAAAGGATGTGTTTTGTTCTTTTTTTTTTTAACTTGTAAATTACTTCCTATGAAAGAGGTGAAATTGCACACAAATCTCTGCAGCCCTTTGGCACCATATGGAGGCCTCAATAGAGAGAAATGTAACGAGAAAAGCAAATAAAGAGAGGCCTTATCAACGCAGATCAATACATCCACACCACACTCCAGAGCCTGTAGCCCTGTGCCCACACAGACACTGTCCCCACCAATGTGGTGGCATCCCAGGGACTTCAGGAAGTGGCACCTGGACAAAGCAGCAGCCCAAGGCCCTGCTCTGCTCCTTGCATGACCTGAAGATATTCAGTTCTCAAGCTCGCCTCATGCTTTCCTGGGGAAGGAATGCAGAACTTTTCCAGGGATGTTGTGGCTGCATCATCCCTGGAGGTGCTCAAGGCCAGGTTGGACGGGGCCTTGGGCAGACTGATGTAGTGGTGTTTTGCAGAATCAAACTCTATAACTCCCTTAAGGGTTATAAAGCAGGTATGTGTTTATTTGCTGGAGGGTGTGAGGGGTAATCCTCCTAACTCACACACCGAGTGGTCTAATATGCAGATAAAGACATGCCTATTCTTAAACGCATATTATATATTCATTAACTTTCCCCGTTTCTGATTATAATTAGATTCACGAAGCTTCTCCAGTACTCATGCAGGCGCAGCGTCTCCTGGTGTTTGTGATCTGGGACTGAAGTAGCCTTCATCTTCCTCATGAATCGTCCCTGAACCAGATCTGTGCGCAGGAACAGACTGCAGAGACGGATGCAGTCAACTTTCTGCTGTTGTCCACATTCCAGCTTTCCCTTACCAGTGAATGTCTGCGAATGAGATCCTCTAACTTCCCTTTCTAACTTTTACCCCTACATCATATGTCCACACATCAGTGGGAGGTGTCCCTGCCCATGGCAGGGGAGCTGGAAATAGATCATCTCTAAGGTCCCTTTAACTCATAGTATTCTATGATTCTCCCTCCTCTACACTCCAACCCTCCTCCCAAATTCAAGTACAAACTGCAACAAGGACAATAGGATTTTTTAAAGGCTTCTTTATTAATTCATACACTACAACCCCTCTTGATAAATACTGTTGCTCACATTAAGGGTCCTAAGGGCTGTTGTTACCAAACAGAAACTCTCTGCAGTGTTTGACTTCTAAGCAAGTCTAAGGCAAACTACTGACGCTACAGCTTCTGCTCACTCCTGCCTGATATCAACTCTATCTCTAATAACCTACAGCAAAGGAGAGCTGAAGAATGCAGTTCTTGGAAACCCCAGCAGCGTGTGGGGGAGCATCCTTCTAAAGCAGATGTGGGCTGTGATCAGTGACTGTGATCCACTTGCTCACATCTGCTATTAAAGATGCATCGTTGGCTTCAAACAACTGCTCCGCACTGGCAGAATTTGAGAGAGTGCTTGTCCCTTCATCACAGAGATGCTACTGGAAAGAAGTGGCCACGAAACTTTTGTCCAATCTCAGGCTGTTCTGGGTGATAATACCAATGTGAGAAGTTCAATTAAACAGTACACATACCAATACAATAGATCACGCCGAGTCACTTCCAGGGTGGGGTGGGGCTTTTCCTCTGTTATCTGAACAGTTATCCATGAGAAATTAAAGAGTAGGGGGAGACGGGCATCACTCCATGTGCTGAATAACCATGGGAACCCAGTGGCATCTGCAAAGCAGCAGAGTCAGCAGCTGGCATGGAGAAACCCTTGTGGAGGAAGATGAGGAGAGTATGGCAGAGGGAGAGGTTTCTGCAGGAGGCTTCCTTGTGGGGAATGAAGACCTTGGAATATAGCATATCAGACCATAGAAGGTGTTCTCCTATGGCCACTGTTATTTTCATGTTGGGGGATGTCACTCGGATGGGATCAGGGACTGCAGTGGTGTCAGAGACCCACGGGGAATATTGGGTTCTCTGAGGAGGGTGGTGAGACGAGCCCATGGCATAACAGTGCTGAGGACTGAGCCATGTGGCTGGAGCGAAGCCGGCTGTCAGGAGCAGTGGGTTTGCACAGGGGATGGTTATTGTTATCGCTCCTTTTTCTTCTTTGAAGTCCCCTCTGCCCCCATCCCAACCATGGCAATGAGTGCTTCTGGGATGTCCTTTGGTGTGGGCACAGGAGCTGGCAGGGTGTGGGTGGTGACACTGGGTATTATGTTTCTGAAGAAGGTGTCGCTGCCCTGAAGCTTCTTTTGGGGAGAGAAGCCTGTTCTGGGGAAGCAGGTAAGGTGGTTGCACTGGCCCCGCCCCCCACTAACTGTCGGGTGCAGCATCACTTGAACAGAGCAACCTCCAGCTCCAACTGCCCTGCGCAGCCTGTGCAGAGCTCCTCATCCCCAGACGGCCTCGACGGACTCAGTCCTTGCCCAGAGACACAGGATCACAGGTTCACAGCCCAGTAGGGAAGCCACGCACTGCATCCCCAGCCTGGGAGTAAGTGAAGGCTGAATCTGCAGCTGGCTCTGCGTGAGGGTGTGCCTGGGGTGGGTCTGTGCGGCCCCCACCGCGTTGTGTTTAGGTGCCAGGAGCAGGGAGGAGCAGGAATAGCATGTCAGAGAGGGCAGCAGGAGACATTTTGTCTAGATCTTTCTTGAACTTTTGTCCTGCTTGGCAATATGGGGGAGAAACGCCCACGGTGTTTGGGGTGGCAGGGCTGGATGTTGGTTACATAAGGGGTGGTTTTAGTCATTTTTGTTTCATTGATTACTTTCTGAGTCCAGGACTTGTTGGGCCAACAAGGGTTGGGTGAGACTTGGATGTAGGGGTTTGAGTGAAATTTCCCAAGGTTCAGGGCTGGTAGATCACCCAGGAGAGGTGTCACGGCTCTGGTGCGCAGCAGCCCAGGGATGGATCTCACTCAGCGGTTGCTCCTCAGAGACCCTTATCCCTTCCCTGTTGTCATTGCAGGATCTGCCCCGTCCCCTCCATCTGCTTGAGACGCACCCTGTGAAGTCCAAAGGTGCCGATGAGGCATGGCTGAGGGGTGGCAGAGCCAGGATCAGGCAGGGAAGGACAGAGGGCAGGAGTGCAGCAGGAGAGACTCGGACGATGTGGACGACAGTGTGCCCGACCTGACGTGGCTGCTGGACTTCTCCATCACAAACGCTAGCATGGGCACCTCCTCCTGCTGCCCCAGCAGCCTGGACCCCCACAGCTCTCAGGGCATCCCCAGCTTTGCTGTGCAGTGCTCAGCCCTGGGCACTGACCCAGCGTGCATGGAAACACCCCACGCTCCCTGCATGCCCATCTCCTCCTCCAGCTTGGTGACGGAGCAGCACGGTGTGTCCACGCAGCCGCAGCTGACAGAGGGCATTGACTACCAGACCAACCCCTCCATCAAGCCACCCTACTCCTACGCCACCCTCATCTCCATGGCGATGGAAGCCAGCAAGGAGCCCCACGTTACTCTCTCCGACATCTGCAAGTGGATTACCGACAACTTCTGCTACTTCCGTCAAGCTGATCCCGCGTGGCAGGTAGGACATTCAGAGACCTCTTGCCCTGCCCCTTCTCCCTGTTATGGCTGGGAAGGGCCTTTCACAGCTTCCATTGTGTAAGAGAGAGCTCAGGGACATTTTTAGAGTAGAAAGGTCCCCACTGGGCTTTTGGTCCCTGCATCTCCTCTTGGCTCTGGAATGAAGATTTCTCTGTCTCCCACATCAGTTTTCTGTATCTTGCTGCCCTGTTCCATCTCAGAGGACACTCTCCAGCACGGGTGGCTTTCTAGAATATGATGGGGCAGGAGGCACCTGGATTGCTCCTCCCTCTGCTCTAGTTATTCCCAGCCCAAATCCACAGTGTGCCAGCTATCCTGCACCACTGCTCACCCAGGCAGGGCTGAGCTAAACCTTTCTTACCCCCTGCCCAGGAACTGTCCACCACCTCCCTGGGCATGAGGGTGACTGGAGGCTATTGAAGGCCAGCAGAGAGAAAGGTAGGGAAGCCCTTGGTCCCTCTCCAGTCTCACCGTGCTGGGAAACTTATGGGAGGGACACTATGGGATAAGCTTAGTGCCAGAGACTTGAATTTTTCCTGCAAACTCACAGCTGGATATTGACCACATTTTTAATTCAAAGTGTTCATTGAATGAAGGGAGAGGTGCAGGAGGCACACAAGGTTGTTGCAGGGACGGATGATTAATACATTAACCCACCAGGAAATATGTCTGGAAAAGGAGGAAATCCCCTTTTTCTGTCTTCTTCTTCCCCCATAGTCTTCCCCTCTCCTCATTCAACGACTGGCTAATGAGGATGCAGTGAGTTTACACTAAGCTCCTCTGGACCAGAAGGCACGTCTGGGGACACACAGGGCTGGGGTGGGAAAGCCTCTCCAGTTTTTCCCATCCGGTTTGTGTCAGCCTGGCTGCAGGGAGACATGTGCTTGGATTTTAGCAAACCGCTTTCCCCACAACAGTGGTTAAAGCTGGGCATGGGAGAAGGCCCCCAATGGTGCTGTCCACCATGGTGTTGCCACATGTCGCCGCTGGTAATGGGGCCACACGGATGTGAAGACCCTCCTCTTCCTCTTTACTGCAAAAGTGCTTCTCCACCAGTCTCTCCACACGTGTGGTTGCGGCGCCAGATGACGGGTTCCACTTTTGTATTTTTCTCTTTTTTCCCAGAACTCCATCCGACACAAGCTCTCCTCAAACAAGCGCTTCATCAAGGTGCCTCGAGAGAAGGACAAGCCAGGGAGAGGTGGCTTTTGGAAGCTTGACCCGCAATACGCCGAGCAGCTCAAGAGCGGTGCCGCCAAAAAGCAGAGGATGCGCCCAGTGCAGATCCTTCCAGCCTCCACTGCAAAAGCCCAGCAAGAAGCACAGTGTGGTGCCTCCCTGGCCACTTCGGCTTGTGCCTCTGTCAACATGGAGTCCCAGGTGCTGCTGAAAGAGTTTGAGGAGTGTATTGGCAACCAGAAGTGCAATCCAGTGGATGGCAGAGCAGGGCTCAAGCGCAAGCAGCCCTTGCCCGAGCAAACAGCCAAGATGTGTCGTCTTTCCAACTGCGCCTTGCTGAGCCAGGAGGAAGAGACCCAGCTGGGATCCCTGAAAGGGCTCTCTGACCCCAACCTGAACGGAGAGCTCTCCACTTTGGGGGATCTGGAGCTCACACCTCCATTGAGCCCCAATATGCTCAACCTGGAATTGATGGCACACGGGCACCACTTCGACTGTCCCCAGGGGCAGGAGCAGGAGCAGGTTCTCACTGAGTCCACCCAGAACATCCTGAACTTGGATGAAAACTTCTTGGCCACTTCTTTCCTGGAGCATCTCTGCGATGAAGGGACAAGCGATCACCTCTCAAATCCTTTCAATACGGAGCCTTTGTTTGAATTCAATGATGCATCTGTAATAGCAGATGTGAGCGACTGGATCGCTCTGGATTCCCTCTTGTAAGAGACCAGTCACTGATAAAAGCCCACATGTTCTCTAGCAGGATGCTCCCCCACGCTGCTGGCATTCCCAAGGTTTAGATTCTTCAAATCTTCTTCGTTGTAGTTTATTAGAAGTAGAGTAGGCATCAGGTAGGAGTTAACAGATGCTGTACTTTCATTGGTTTGCCTTAGACTTGCTTAGAAGTCAAAGATGGTAGAGAGTTTCTGCTTGTTAATTACAGCATTTAGGAACTTAATGTGAGCAACAGTATTGATCTAGAGAGGTTGTAGTACATGAATTAATAAAGAAACCTTTAAAAACTCCTATTGTCCTTGTTGCAGTTTGTACTCAAATTTGTGGAGAGGGTTGGAGTGTGTAGGTGGGAGAGTCATAGAACCATAGGATACTTTGGGTTGAAGGGACCTTAGAGATGATCTAGTTCCAGCTCCCCTGCCATGGGCAGGGACACCTCCCACGACCTCAGGCTGCCCAAGGCCCTGTCCAACCCGGCCTTGAGCACCTCCAGGGATGATGCAGCCGTAACGTCTCTGGAAAAGTTCTGCACTCCTTCCCCAGGAAAGCATGAGGCAAGATGAGAAGTGAATATCTTCAGATCATGCAAGGAGCAGAGCAGAGCCTTGGGTTGTTCCTTTGTCCAGGTGGCACTTCCTGATGTCCCTGGGATGCCACCACATTGGTGGGGACAGTGTCTTTGGGTACACAGGGCTACAGGCTCTGGGGTGTGATGTGGGTATATTTATCTGTATTGATAAGGCCTCTCTTTATTTGCTATTCTCATTATATTTCTCTGTATTGTGGCCTCCATATGGTGACAAAGGGCTGCAGAGGTTTGTGTGCAATTTCACCACTTTCATGGGATGTAATTTACAAGTTACAAAAAAACCCACATCCTTTTTCCTCCTTGTTCTTCTCCAGCCCCTCCTGACCCTGTCAGACCCTCTCTCCATGAGGTGGGGGACATCTCACCAGCCCAGCCCTGCCTGTACACTTTGCAGGGATCCCACCACTGCATTCCTGTGACCTCCTGCTAAAGAGGCAAGGAAGATGAGATCCTGTTCCTCCCTCCTTCCCCGAGGCAGCAGACATTCTGAGTTGGGGAGAACTTGATGAGGACAAGTCCCAAGATCTAGAGCCCAGTCTGGACAAGGGGCAGCCTTTCCTGCTCTACTGCAGCTCAGAGCCTAGAGTCTCCTTCCCTGCCCTTGGGTCCAGAGCCCCTAGGGCTGCTTCTGCAAGCCCCTTCCCTCCCTGGGTGCCCTGTGATTGCCCTGGGCAGCTGGGGCTCGGTGCTTCCCTCTCCCACCCCTGCCCACAATGCTGGGCTTGGCCGTAGTGTCACTCAGTCCCTCACCTCAGCCCAGCACTGCCCTTCCCTGGGGTCTCCCTGCTGAGGGGGAGCAGGGGCTGTGGCCAGACTGGCAGAGCCTGGAGCTGCGCTGCTGGGAGCACACTGGGGAGCAGGGGGATGACAGAACTCTGTGCCTGGGGCTTGCTACATGCTACGTGAGGCACCAACGAGAGGAGAAGCTACTTGAGATCTGGCAGGGTGAGTAGGGGCAGTGTTGTTCATGCTGGGGCTGCTGGGGCAGGGGACAGAGCCTGGGCAGCGAGCTGCTGTGCCTTGCCCTGCTTCAGGATTCAAGGGCAGAGGAACATCTCGGGGGCATTGGGAGCCTTCCTGAGCAGCAGCTTCCAGCTGAGGTATTTGTCCCACCTTCTCCTCCCGGCCAGGGAAAGGGAATGGTCAGGCTGGCAATGTCTGGAGGAGACGCCTGGGGGTCTCTGCAAAGAGGTGGGTTTCAGCTCCCTTCTCTTCCCTTGGTCGCAGCCCTCCTGGTTGTGCAGAAAGATCCCCAGCTCTCCATCTCATCTCTGGCAACTCAGAACATCCATATTCTGAGAGCTCTAGGGGAGCAGCCAACGTCACGATGGAATCAGTGGGCTCAGTGCTACCGGTCCTGGATGTCCGAGCAGGAGTGAAGGTCTCTTCAAGAAAATGCCTCTGTTGGATGAAAGGTGGAACCTGCTTGTTCTCTCGTAGCAAAGATTAGGCATGTTTCCTGGAAAGCTGTTACTGATAACGCTCTTAATCCCTATGAATCATTTATTCCATTTATTGTTGTTATAAGTAAAACTTGATCCGACAGAGTATTGGAGAGTTTGGGCTTTTATGTTGATCTCACTTTGCGCTGCGCATCCTGTCTTAAAACACCTTGGGGCTTCTCAAACGTGCAGCTTCTTGACCCACTGCCCCCACCCCACCTGCCACAGCAGCTGAGCGTGTGCCGATTTTCTTCACGGCCCTGGCTGAGGCTGACTGCTTCTCAGATTAGTTGATTTTGCAAGGGTTACGTTTTTCCTGCAGCTTTTGTGCAGCTCTGCTCACCCTCCTGTGCCCAGCAGGGCTCCAAAGCCACTCGTGTTTCACAAGGCATGTAGAGTAATAAAGCAGAGGATGCTGAGGGGAGACTTTGTTGCTTTCTACAACTAATTTCTCCCAAAAAGGGTCATTGGGCGCTGGGAGACGCTGCCCAGTGAGAGGATTGAGTCATTAAAATGACAGGTGGATGAGGTGCTGAGGGGCACAGTTTAGTGGTTGGTAGGAATGATTGGACTAGATGATCCTGGAGGTCTTTCCATACCTAGTGATTCTGTGAATATGTGGGTAGGAAGAGGGCAGGAGCAGAAGGACAGTGTTGGGTGCTTTTACACCATGTCACCCCCAGGAGATCAACGCAGGGACAGGAAAGGATGTTCCAGGGGCTGTGAGCAGCTCTCATGTCATGGGGAAGAGCCACCCTTGTGCCATGGAGAATCCACACAGATGGTGGTTTGTGCACCAGTTTTCCTGTGAGGAATCACTGTGCTGCTGCAGAGAGGGGTGAGGGTAATCGTGTCTCCAGGCCGAGTGTACAGGCAGGGCTGGGCTGGTGAGATGTCCCCCACCTCATGGAGAGAGGGTCTGACAGGGTCAGGAGGGGCTGGAGAAGAACAAGGAGGAAAAAGGATGTGGGGTTTTTTTTTTTAACTTGTAAATTACTTCCTATGAAAGAGGTGAAATTGCACACAAATCTCTGCAGCCCTTTGGCACCATATGGAGGCCTCAATGGAGAGAAATATAAAGAGAAAAGCAAATAAAGAGAGGCCTTATCAATACAGATAAATATACCCACATCACACCCCAGAGCCTGTAGCCCTGTGTACCCAAAGACACTGTCCCCACCAATGTGGTGGCATCCCAGGGACAGGCAGTGCCACCTGGACAAAGCAACAACCCAAGGCTCTGCTCTGCTCCTTGCATGACCTGAAGATATTCACTTCTCATCTTGCCTCATGCTTTCCTGGGGAAGGAGTGCAGAACTTTTCCAGAGACGTTACGGCTGCATCATCCCTGGAGGTGCTCAAGGCCGGGTTGGACAGGGCCTTGGGCAGCCTGAGGTCGTGGGAGGTGTCCCTGCCCATGGCAGGGGAGCTGGAACTAGATCATCTCTAAGGTCCCTTCAACCCAAAGTATTCTATGGTTCTATGACTCTCCCACCTCCACACTCCAACCCTCTCCCCAAATTTGAGTACAAACTGCAACAAGGACAATAGGAGTTTTTAAAGGTTTCTTTATTAATTCATGTACTACAACTTCTCTAGATCAATACTGTTGCTCACATTAAGTTCCTAAATGCTGTAATTAACAAACAGAAACTCTCTACCACTTTGACTTCTAAGCAAGTCTAAGGCAAACCAATGAAAGTACAGCATCTGTTAACTCCTACCTGATGCCTACTCTACTTCTAATAAACTACAAAGAAGAAGATTTGAAGAATCTAAACCTTGGGAATGCCAGCAGCGTGGGGGAGCATCCTGCTAGAGAACATGTGGGCTTTTATCAGTGACTGGCCTCTTACAAGAGGGAATCCAGAGCGATCCAGTCGCTCACATCTGCTATTACAGATGCATCATTGAATTCAAACAAAGGCTCCGTATTGAAAGGATTTGAGAGGTGATCGCTTGTCCCTTCATCGCAGAGATGCTCCAGGAAAGAAGTGGCCAAGAAGTTTTCATCCAAGTTCAGGATGTTCTGGGTGGACTCAGTGAGAACCTGCTCCTGCTCCTGCTCCTGCCCCTGGGGACAGTCGAAGTGGTGCCCGTGTGCCATCAATTCCAGGTTGAGCATATTGGGGCTCAATGGAGGTGTGAGCTCCAGATCCCCCAAAGTGGAGAGCTCTCCGTTCAGGTTGGGGTCAGAGAGCCCTTTCAGGGATCCCAGCTGGGTCTCTTCCTCCTGGCTCAGCAAGGCGCAGTTGGAAAGACGACACATCTTGGCTGTTTGCTCGGGCAAGGGCTGCTTGCGCTTGAGCCCTGCTCTGCCATCCACTGGATTGCACTTCTGGTTGCCAATACACTCCTCAAACTCTTTCAGCAGCACCTGGGACTCCATGTTGACAGAGGCACAAGCCGAAGTGGCCAGGGAGGCACCACGCTGTGCTTCTTGCTGGGCTTTTGCAGTGGAGGCTGGAAGGATCTGCACTGGGCGCATCCTCTGCTTTTTGGCGGCACCGCTCTTGAGCTGCTCGGCGTATTGCGGGTCAAGCTTCCAAAAGCCACCTCTCCCTGGCTTGTCCTTCTCTCGAGGCACCTTGATGAAGCGCTTCTTTGAGGAGAGCTTGTGTCGGATGGAGTTCTGGGAAAAAAGAGAAAAATACAAAAGTGGAACCCGTCATCTGGCGCCGCAACCACACGTGTGGAGAGACTGGTGGAGAAGCACTTTTGCAGTAAAGAGGAAGAGGAGGGTCTTCACATCCGTGTGGCCCCATTACCAGCGGCGACATGTGGCAACACCATGGTGGACAGCACCATTGGGGGCCTTCTCCCATGCCCAGCTTTAACCACTGTTGTGGGGAAAGCGGTTTGCTAAAATCCAGGCACATGTCTCCCTGCAGCCAGGCTGACACAAACCGGATGGGAAAAACTGGAGAGGCTTTCCCTCCCCAGCCCTGCGTGTCCCCAGACGTGCCTTCTGGTCCAGGGGAGCTTAGTGTAAACTCACTGCATCCTCATTAGCCAGTCGTTGAATGAGGAGAGGGGAAGACTATGGGGGAAGAAGAAGACAGAAAAAGGGGATTTCCTCCTTTTCCAGACATATTTCCTGGTGGGTTAATGTATTAATCATTTGTCCCTGCAACAACCTTGTGTGCCTCCTGCACCTCTCCCTTCATTCAATGAACACTTTGAATTAAAAATGTGGTCAATATCCAGCTGTGAGTTTGCAGGAAAAATTCAAGTCTCTGGCACTAAGCTTATCCCATAGTGTCCCTCCCATAAGTTTCCCAGCACAGTGAGACTGGAGAGGGACCAAGGGCTTCCCTACCTTTCTCTCTGCTGGCCTTCAATAGCCTCCAGTCACCCTCATGCCCAGGGAGGTGGTGGACAGTTCCTGGGCAGGGGGTAAGAAAGGTTTAGCTCAGCCCTGCCTGGGTGAGCAGTGGTGCAGGATAGCTGGCACACTGTGGATTTGGGCTGGGAATAACTAGAGCAGAGGGAGGAGCAATCCAGGTGCCTCCTGCCCCATCATATTCTAGAAAGCCACCCGTGCTGGAGAGTGTCCTCTGAGATGGAACAGGGCAGCAAGATACAGAAAACTGATGTGGGAGACAGAGAAATCTTCACTCCAGAGCCAAGAGGAGATGCAGGGACCAAAAGCCCAATGTGGACCTTCTACTCTAAAAATGGCCCTGAGCTCTCTCTTACACAATGGAAGCTGTGAAAGGCCCTTCCCAGCCATAACAGGGAGAAGGGGCAGGGCAAGAGGTCTCTGAATATCCTACCTGCCACGCGGGATCAGCTTGACGGAAGTAGCAGAAGTTGTCGGTAATCCACTTGCAGATGTCAGAGAGAGTAACGTGGGGCTCCTTGCTGGCTTCCATCGCCATGGAGATGAGGGTGGCATAGGAGTAGGGTGGCTTGATGGAGGGGTTGGTCTGGTAGTCAATGCCCTCTGTCAGCTGCGGCTGCGTGGACACACCGTGCTGCTCCGTCACCAAGCTGGAGGAGGAGATGGGCATGCAGGGAGCGTGGGGTGTTTCCATGCACGCTGGGTCAGTGCCCAGGGCTGAGCACTGCACAGCAAAGCTGGGGATGCCCTGAGAGCTGTGGGGGTCCAGGCTGCTGGGGCAGCAGGAGGAGGTGCCCATGCTAGCGCTGATGATGGAGAAGTCCAGCAGCCACGTCAGGTCGGGCACACTGTCGTCCACATCGTCCGAGTCTCTCCTGCTGCACTCCTGCCCTCTGTCCTTCCCTGCCTGATCCTGTCTCTGCCACCCCTCAGCCATGCCTCATCGGCACCTTTGGACTTCACAGGGTGCGTCTCAAGCAGATGGAGGGGACGGGGCAGATCCTGCAATGACAACAGGGAAGGGATAAGGGTCTCTGAGGAGCAACCGCTGAGTGAGATCCATCCCTGGGCTGCTGCGCACCAGAGCCGTGACACCTCTCCTGGGTGATCTACCAGCCTTGAACCTTGGGAAATTTCACTCAAACCCCTACATCCAAGTCTCACCCAACCCTTGTTGGCCCAACAAGTCCTGGACTCAGAAAGTAATCAATAAAAGAAAAATGACTAAAACCACCCCTTATGTAACCAACATCCAGCCCTGCCATCCCAAACACCGTGGGCATTTCTCCCACACATTGCCAAGCAGGACAAAATGTCAGGAGGAAAGACTAAGACAAATTGTCTTCAGCTTCCATCCCTTCCACACTTATTCCTGCTCCTCCCTGCTCCTGGCACCTAAACACAACGCGGTGGGGGCCGCACAGACCCACCCCAGGCACACCCTCACGCAGAGCCAGCTGCAGATTCAGCCTTCACTTACTCCCAGGCTGGGGATGCAGTGCGTGGCTTCCCTGCTGGGCTATGAACCTGTGATCCTGTGTCTCTGGGCAAGGACTGAGTCCGTCGAGGCCGTCTGGGGATGAGGAGCTCTGCTCAGGCTGCGCAGGGCAGTTGGAGCTGGAGGTTACTCTATTCAAATGAAGCTGCACCCAACAGTTAGTGGGGGGCGGGGCCAGTGCAACCACCTTACCTGCTCCCCCAGAACAGGCTTTTCTCCCCAAAAGAGGCTTCAGGGCAGCGACACCTTCTTCAGAACCATAGTACCCAGTGTCACCACCCACACCCTGCCAGCTCCTGTGCCCACACCAAAGGACATCCCAGAAGCACTCATTGCCATGGTTGGGATGGGGGCAGAGGGGACTTCAAAGAAGAAAAAGGAGCGATAACAATAGCCACCGTCTGTGCAAACCCACTGCTCCTGACAGCCGGCTTTGCTCCAGCCACATCGCTCAGTCCTCAGCACTGTTATGCCATGGGCTCGTCCCACCACCCTCCTCAGAGAACCCAATACTCCCCGTGGGTCTCTGACACCACTGCAGTCCCTGATCCCATCCGAGTGACATCCCCCAACATGAAAATAACAGTGGCCATAGGGGATCACCTTCTATGGTCTGATATGCTGTCTTTCAAGGTCTGCATTCCCCACAAGGAAGCCTCCTGCAGAAACCTCTCCCTCTGCCATGCTCTCCTCATCTTCCTCCACAAGGGTTTCTCCATGCCAGCTGCTGACTCTGCTGCTTTGCTGATGCCACCGTGTCTCATGACTGCTGCCAATCTGGGGTTGTCTCCTGTATCCCAGAAAGCCTTGACAAGGGAGGGAGCATCAAGTGCCAATGTTTTCTGCTGTGTGGAAGCCCTTTAGGGTGATTTAAAGAGAAGGTGACTGGGAGAGGGACAATTTCCTACGGCCCACCTCATCCTTCCCAACTTGCATGAACTGGTGACCATGTGATTTCCCTGCTCCTCTTTTTCACCCTGCTTCCCACACCCATGCACCTAGATCCATTCCTTTCCTCAGCCTTAGGTCCTTCCCAGGGAATGCCCTGCACACGATGTCCAGGGGACCTGTGGGACAGGCACACAAGGTTTGCATGATGGAGGAGGGCTGCAGCCTTTGTGCCTCAGCTGAGTGGAGAGAAGCAGCTCCGAGTGCTGAGCAAAGACAGCCCTTGTTTCCCTGGAATCTCCTCTGGTAGCAGGGGGCAGCAAGCTTCGGGGAAGCCAAGGAAGGTGCCTGTGGAATGGAGCCCTTAGAGTGTGCAGGCTGGCGGGACAGCCGCTGCTTTTCTGCAGAGCTCCAGGAGAACCTTTTGGGAGGCCCCTGGCTGTCCAATTCCACAGCTTCTGGACCTTCTCCACTCTCTGCTCCGTTTGTGAGGCAAGAGCAGGACCTCGGCACAGCTGTCTTTGCAGGACATGAGCTTTACAAGAGGAGGAGTTAGAAAACAGACACACACACACACACACACAAAAGTCAACCTGAGGTTAAAAGTGGTCTCCCATGGGTATTCAGCACCTGGAGTGATGGTCTCCCCAACCTCTCAATGTCCGTCCCAGGCCCAGCTCAGTCACCATGGGCTGGGCAGGGGCTGTGTTAACACCCTCATCCCCCTCTCCCAGTGCACAAATTGCTGCAAGCAGAGAGGTGCTGGCAAGGGAACACACAACCCTGTCATTGAATTAAACAAGGAACAGGGATCTAGGAAAGGGTTGGGGCTGGAGCGGGTGAGTGCAGGCACCGCCCTTAGGATCTCTGTGTGTCCCAGCACTGCCCAGTGCCGCTCCGTCTTTGTCCAGATTTATCTCTCAGAGGCTCCTCTAGCGTTTGGACAGCCAGTCCACTGGCGTCATCTTTTTTTACTTCAGTGGGGCACTTGGCCTTCTTGCTGCCTGCCCCTCCTGATATGGGCACTACCCGGCAGGAGATGTCCATCGGCGGCAGCAGTGGCAAGGGGGTCAAAACCACCTGGGGCTTCTTCTGCCATGCCTCCTCCACCAGTAGGGGCCGTGCAAGGCGGGTGACGCTGGGGAGGAGCTAGGGACCTCACAGGGGAATGGGGCTGTTAGGGAAATGAAGGACATCAGGGACCTTCTCTTCGCTGTCCCCAGCCCCAACACTACTCCTTTCTCCTTGGGGCAGCCACCCTCAGCTACATCCTTGCAGGAACTAGACATCTCATCAGGGATGGTGGTGAAGTTGAGGACATCACTTACAGCATCCTCATCATCCACAGTCTCAAGTCATGTGAGCATGTCAGTGATGTCTAGGGAAAATGCCTGCTCGTGCTGAAACTGCAGGTTCTTCTGGGCAACCTCAGCAATGCCTCTCCAAACACATCTGACCTCAGATCAGGCAAGGCAAAAGGCTTCTCCAGAGCTTCCAGGATGATCACTGCTGCTGAAAAAAACATTAAACCAATCTCGGCTCCAAAACCACAAAAGAGTTTTGGCACGGGATGCCTGGAGGCAGGCTCTGCCACCCCGAAAGCTCACCTCTGGGCTCTGTAGTGTTTCTACTGGCAAGAGCCAGGATAGGCTGCTGGGGCCTGGAGGTAGGGGTATGATCCTTGGTGGCCACCCTGTACCTTTTGGATGCCACCAGCACCTTCTGAGCAATGCTGGGAAGGGTGTGGAGAACAGGGAGGCCCTGCACCTACTGATGAGACACGGGATCAAGAGGCTCCCCTTGGTCCACAGCCCCTGGTCTCAGTGACTCTGGCTGGCGTGGCACCAGTGTCCACAGCACCAACTGCTCTCCCCAGCCATGACAAGGGCTCTGCCAGCAGTTAACGAGAGCTGCATTGAGCCTTCCACTGTGCCTCTCACATCACCTCCCACAGGCACCATCAGCACAGCAAATGCATCACTATGGGCTGATCTCTCCAAGTGACAGGGGCTGATCGACAGGCCTAAAATGATGCAGGTGACCCACGGACGATTCAGATCGCATTGTGACCTGTACTCTTTGATCTATAACTTCTCCCATTGCTATTATCAGTAATATTTGTGCCGTGCTAGTCTTAAACGCAGAGAGTGTGAGAAAGTGTTTCCTAGTTCTATATTCAGTACACATGGCCTGTGCCAGGAGAGGAGCAATGAGGAGCTGAGCCCTGAGATCGCATGTTTTTAGAATAATGTTTGTTGTTTATTCAGTGATATAAAACTGGACCCTTCACAGAGATTGGTGGAGACCCCACTTACAAGTGGACACACTGCGTAGGAGCCCCAGTTGTCCGAGATAGACTCTCCAAATCTGCAGCACAAAAAAATGGTATCCCATGGTGACTGTGTGTCGGTAAGATGGTAATAGGACAGCTGGTGACGTACGTTTGTTAACTAATTAGTGCCCTCTACAACTCAAGCTGAACCAGGGGAGGGTTAGGCTTGACATTAGGAGAAAATATTTCACAAAAAGGGTCATTGGGGACTGGCAGAGGCTGCCCAGGGAGGTGATTGAGTCACCATCCATGGAGGTGTTTAAAAGACAGGTGGAAGCTCTTCTGTGTGGAAGCTCTTCAGAGTGATTTAAAGAGAAAGTGGCTGGGATAGACACTTGGCTATAGCCACCACCATTCCTAGAGTGGACAGTTCAATGCTGTGAAGCTGTGTGATGTCAGGCCTCCATCCTTTGAGGTTTTTTAGACACCACTGGATGAACCCTCACAGCATCTTGTTCTGACATCCTCACTGCCACTATTGGAGCTTGATGTCTAAAGGACTGCCCACCCCATCCTTCCCAACTTGCATGAACTGGTGATCACGTGATTTCCCTGCTCCTCTTTTTCACCCTGCTTCCCACACCCATGCACCTAGATCCATTCCTTTCCTCAGCCTTAGGTCCTTCCCAGGGAATGCCCTGCACACGATGTCCAGGGGACCTGTGGGACAGGCACACAAGGTTTGCATGATGGAGGAGGGCTGCAGCCTTTGTGCCTCAGCTGAGTGGAGAGAAGCAGCTCCGAGTGCTGAGCAAAGACAGCCCTTGTTTCCCTGGAATCTCCTCTGGTAGCAGGGGGCAGCAAGCTTCGGGGAAGCCAAGGAAGGTGCCTGTGGAATGGAGCCCTTAGAGTGTGCAGGCTGGCGGGACAGCCGCTGCTTTTCTGCAGAGCTCCAGGAGAACCTTTTGGGAGGCCCCTGGCTGTCCAACTCCACAGCTTCTGGACCTTCTCCACTCTCTGCTCCGTTTGTGAGGCAAGAGCAGGACCTCGGCACAGCTGTCTTTGCAGGACATGAGCTTTACAAGAGGAGGAGTTAGACACATACACGCACACACACAAAAGTCAACCTGAGGTTAAAAGTGGTCTCCCATGGGTATTCAGCACCTGGAGTGATGGTCTCCCCAACCTCTCAATGTCCGTCCCAGGCCCAGCTCAGTCACCATGGGCTGGGCAGGGGCTGTGTTAACACCCTCATCCCCCTCTCCCAGTGCACAAATTGCTGCAAGCAGAGAGGTGCTGGCAAGGGAACACACAACCCTGTCATTGAATTAAACAAGGAACAGGGATCTAGGAAAGGGTTGGGGCTGGAGCGAGTGAGTGCAGGTACCGCCATTGGGATCTCTCTGTGTCCCAGCACTGCCCAGTGCCGCTCCGTCTTTGTCCAGATTCATCTCTCAGAGGCTCCTCTAGCGTTTGGACAGTCAGTCCACTGGCATCATATATTTTTAATTCAGTGGGAGGTTATGCTGCAGGGAGATCTCCTGTTTCTTGGTGCTGTTGGCTGGAGCATGGCACTTGGCCTTCTTGCTGCCTGCCCCTCCTGATCTGGGCACTACCCGGCAGGAGAAGTCCATCGGCAGCACCGGCAAGGGGGTCAAAACCACCTGGGGCTGTTTCTGCCGTGCCAGTAGGGGTCGTGCAAGGCTGGTGACACTGGCGAGCAGCTGGAGGCCTCACAGGGGAATAGGGCTGTTGGGGAAATGAAAGACATCAGGGACCTTCTCCTCGCTATCCCCAGCCCCAACACTACTCCTCTCTCCTTGGGGAAGCCACCCTCTGCTATGTACCTGCAGGAACTGGACGGCTTGTCAGGGATGGTGGTGAAGTTGAGGACATCACTTACAGTGTCCTCACCATCCATGCTGTCAAGCCTGTTGAACATGTCCGTGATGTCTAGGGTAAATGCCTGCTCATGATGAAACTGCAGGTCCTCCTGGGCAATCTGAGAAAATGCCTCTGAAACACATCTGGCCTCAGATCAGGCAGGGCAAAAGGCTTGTCCAGAGCTTCCAGGATGATCACTGCTGCTGAAAATCATTAAAACAAGCTCAGTTGCAAAGGCACAAACCCCTCATTTTAGGATCCAAGGCTGCCTTTCTAGGGTCTAAGCCCTCAAATTTGGGACTCAAGTCTCCACCTCTGCCCAGGTCCAGCACTCAGCCCCTCCAGCCTGGCAGCAGGTTGAGGGATGTATGGAGCCTCTCAGCCTCCCTTGACTCCACATTACACCCAACCAGTGCAAGGAAGGGCCCATCAGCTGGACTGAGTCCTCAGGGGTCTGAGCAAGACCTGGTACTCTTTAATTTCTCATGGATAACTGTTCAGGTAACAGAGGAAAAGCCCCACCCCACCCTGGAAGTGACTCGGCGTGATCTATTGTATTGGTATGTGTACTGTTTAATTGAACTTCTCACATTGGTATTATCACCCAGAACAGCCTGAGATTGGACAAAAGTTTCGTGGCCACTTCTTTCCAGTAGCATCTCTGTGATGAAGGGACAAGCACTCTCTCAAATTCTGCCAGTGCGGAGCAGTTGTTTGAAGCCAACGATGCATCTTTAATAGCAGATGTGAGCAAGTGGATCACTCTAGATTCCCTCTTGAAAGAGAACAGTTACTGATCAAAACCCACATCTGCTTTAGAAGGATGCTCCCCCACACGCTGCTGGGGTTTCCAAGAACTGCATTCTTCAGCTCTCCTTTGCTGTAGGTTATTAGAGATAGAATTGATATCAGGCAGGAGTGAGCAGAAGCTGTAGCGTCAGTAGTTTGCCTTAGACTTGCTTAGAAGTCAAACACTGTAGAGAGTTTCTGTTTGGTAACAACAGCCCTTAGGACCTTTAATGTGAGCAACAGTATTTATCAAGAGGGGTTGTAGTGTATGAATTAATAAAGAAGCCTTTAAAAACTCCCATTGTCCTTGTTGCAGTTTGTACTCAAATTTGGGGAGAGGGTCGGAGTGTAGAGGAGGGAGAGTCATAGAATACTATGAGTTAAAGAGACCTTAGAGATGATCTATTTCCAGCTCCCCTGCCATGGGCAGGGACACCTCCCACTGATGTGTGGACATATGATGTAGGGGTAAAAGTTAGAAAGGAAAGTTAGAGGATCTCATTCGCAGACATTCACTGGTAAGGGAAAGCTGGAATGTGGACAACAGCAGAAAGTTGACTGCATCCGTCTCTGCAGTCTGTTCCTGCGCACAGATCTGGTTCAGGGACGATTCATGAGGAAGACGAAGGCTACTTCAGCCCCAGATCACAAACACCAGGAGACGCTGCACCTGCATGAGTACTGGAGAAACTTCGTGAATCTAATTATAATCAGAAACGGGGAAAGTTAATGAATATATAATATGCGTTTAAGAATAGGCATGTCTTTATAAGCATCTGCATATTAGACCACTCGGTGTGTGAGTTAGGAGGATTACCCCTCACACCCTCCAGCAAATAAACACATATCTGCTTTATAACCCTTAAGGGAGTTATAGAGTTTCGTTCTGCAAAACACCACTACATCAGTCTGCCCAAGGCCCCGTCCAACCTGGCCTTGAGCACCTCCAGGGATGATGCAGCCACAACATCCCTGGAAAAGTTCTGCATTCCTTCCCCAGGAAAGCATGAGGCGAGCTTGAGAACTGAATATCTTCAGGTCATGCAAGGAGCAGAGCAGGGCCTTGGGCTGCTGCTTTGTCCAGGTGCCACTTCCTGAAGTCCCTGGGATGCCACCACATTGGTGGGGACAGTGTCTGTGTGGGCACAGGGCTACAGGCTCTGGAGTGTGGTGTGGATGTATTGATCTGCGTTGATAAGGCCTCTCTTTATCTGCTTTTCTCATTATATTTCTCTCTATTGAGGCCTCCATATCGTGCCAAAGGGCTGCAGAGATTTGTGTGCAATTTCACCTCTTTGATAGGAAGTAATTTACAAGTTAAAAAAACCCAAAACACATCCTTTTTCCTCCTTGTTCTGCTCCAGCCCCTCCTGACTCTGTCAGACCCTCTCTCGTGTTGCTGGGGGACAACTCACCAGCCCAGCCCTGCCTGTACATCCAGTCTGGATACACAGATGCCCTCAGCCCTCTCCGCAGCCAGTGATTCCTCACGGGAAAACTGATGCACAATCACCTGTGTGACAACGGCTACACGTGCTAAAGTGGCACAAGAGTGGTTCAGCCCCAAGGCCTGGGAGCTGCTCAAAGCCCTGGATCATTCTTCCCTGGCCCTGCGTGGAGCTCCTGGAGGTGACATGGTGTAAGCGCTCGACTCTGTCCCTCTGCTCATGCCACGTTCTTACCCACAGAATCACTAGGTTGGAAAAGACCCCCAGGATTATTTAGTCCAACCATTTCTGTCAACCACTTAACCATGACCTTCAGCAGCTCATCCACCTGTCATTTAAATACCTCCAACGACAGTGACTCAACCACCTCCCTGGGCAGCCTCTGTCAGCGCCCAATGACCCTTTCTGTGAAAAATGAGTTGTAGACAGCAACAAGGTCTCGCCTCAGCCTCCTCTGCTTTATCCCTCTACATGCCCTGTGAAACACAAGTGGCTTTGGAGCCCTGCTTGGCAAAGGAGGGTCAACAGAGCTCCACAAAAGCTGAAGGAACAACCAAACCCTTGCAAAATCAACCAAGCTAAGAAGCAGTTGGGCTCTGCCAGGGCCGTCAAGAAAGTCAAGAAGAAGCAGGTTTGAGATACCCCAAGGTGTTTTAAAACATGCTGCACAGCACAAAGTGAGATCAGCATAAAAGCCCATACTCTCCAATACTCTGCCAAATCAAGTTTACTTACTACAACAATAAATGTAAAAGAAGATTCATAGAGATTAAGAGTGTTATCAAGAACAGCTTTCCAGGAAACATGCCCAATGACTGCTACAAGACAACAAGCGGCTTCCTCCTTTCATCCAACAGAGGTATCTTCTTGAAGAGACCTTCATTCCTCTCTTGATAACCACACCCACCAGGGCCATTGCATGTTGTCTGCTCCCCTAGAGATCTCAGAATAGGGATGTTCTGAGTTTCCAGAGACAAGATGGAGACCTGGCAACACTTCCCTAAAACCAGGACGGCTGCGACAAAGGAGAAGGGAGCTGAAACCCACCTCTCTGCAGAGACCCCAGATGTTCCTGAAGTGGGTAAAGGCACAGTAGCTCACTCTGTCTGCCCAGGCTCTGTCCCCTGCCCCAGCAGCCCCAGCACACACAACACTGCCCCTACTCACCCTGGCAGATCTTAGGCAGTTTCTCCTCCCATTGGTGCCTCAGGTAGTGTGCTGCAGGCCCCAGGCACAGAGCTCTTACCCCAGCGTGCTCCCAGCAGCGCAGCTCCCGGCTCTGATGGTCTGGCTGCAGCCCCTGCTCCCTCTCAGCAGGGAGACCCCAGGGAAGGGCAGTGTCAGGCTCGGGTGAGTATCTGAGTAACACTACGGCCAAGCCCAGCGTTGTGGGCAGGGGTGGGAGAGGGAAGCACCGAGTCCTGGCTGCCAAATCCCATCACAGGGCAGCCAGTGGGGAAAGGGGCTTGGAGAAGCAGAGACTCTACGCTCTGGGCTGGAGCAGAGCAGGAAAAGCAGCCCCTTGTGCAGACTGGGCTCTAACGCTTTGGGCTTCTCTGCACCAAGTTCTCCCTAATAAGAAATACCTACTGTGTCTGGGTCAGTTGTTACTTTAGCAGCTTAGCAGCAGGGAGGAGGGCTTCCCGAGCTGCTGCAGACAGAGACAGGGAGTGGGGTTCCAGGGATTCCAAGCCCTGGCCTCCAGCACTTGCAAGGACAGACAGAAAGTCTCTAGAGACTCTGTGGACAGGTGTTGGTGGCCATGGACTGCTGCTGAGCCCTGCTGGACCAGCAATTGCAGGCGTGGGAGATGTCCATGCCAGCTTCTCCTTTCTCCCTTTTCATCCTCTCTCCGAGTGCTCTGCAGGAGAGATGAATGGGGGAAGGAGGGAGGGACAGGACCTCATCTTCCTCACCTCTGTGGCAGGAGGCCAGGGGAAGGCAGTTGTAGGATCCATGTAGGGAAGCAGGGTCTGCCCCATACTCAGCGACTCAGGCTCTTGGACCCTGAGACCACACAGACTTCTCATGTCAGACTGCCAGCAGCCCTTTTCCCTCCTTGCTGTCCCGGCCACACTTGTGGGGTCAGCTCAGCCTTCCCCGCATCTCTGCTCAGTTTGAAATCCCTACCTTGTCCATGCTCTTGTTTTGGTCCTTCATCTGCTGCTTGTTGGTCCCCACCACCATCTGCATCACATCTTGGAAGAGGCACAAGGAAGGCTCTCGCAGCTGCACTCCTGGAATGGATGAGGACAGGAGACTTTGAGCAAGAGCTGCTCCCAGGGTAGGGTTGAGGTCAGGGCTCCTGTGAGAGGAGCTGCTTTGGAGTCAGGCTCCACACCCAGGACAGAAAAACGTGGCCCAGAAACCCCTGCAGGACTTGGCTGATGGGCAGTTGTCCTTGCAGAGGGCCAAGCGGTGGGGCTCAGGCTCCCACAGCAGCCTTACGTCAGCACAGACCGGCCGGAGCTTCTGCGCCAGCTGCAGAGTCATGGGGCTGGACCCCTTCCTCCCCATATGACCCAACACGTTCAGGAAAAGCAACAGAGCCTTCTTCTTCTCCTTGGAGCTGACATGTATGCATGATGTCTGGCAGCAGGACCAGCATTTTTCTTGCCTGTATCAAGCACAGAATTCCCTTTCTGAAAAATGGGGAAAGAGCACCCTAGCACAAATTCTCTGGACACTGAGCACCAGCCTCCATGTTACCCACAGCCTCAGCCCTGTGCTGCCAACATGGCTCCAGCCTGCCTGGGCCTTACTCACTGTCTCAGGTCTCTTTGACAGCGCAACCAAAAATCTCGCCTCCAGCACAAGCAGCTCAGGGCTTGGACATGCAGGAACCTCTGAATTTGGCCCTGGCCTGCAATCTCCTCTGCATTAATGCAGCTGGAGGCCAGCAGCTGGCAGAAAGGGAGCAGGGGCAGGAGCTGCAGGGTTCCCCGCACCGTGTGGCTCCCGGTGCCCACTGGCAGCTGAGGGCAAGGCCACTGGGGCCCACACAGCATGGGGTGACCGTGGCACAGTTGGTGCAGGGGAACCCAGTGCTAGGCAGGTCCCTACCAGCCCCAAGGGGCCATGTCCTTATGTCCTGGAGGAGGTGACCCTCTGGGGACAGGATTCCTCCTTGGCATCCAGGCTTGAGTCTCTCAGAGCCTCAATGGCCATGAGGACGAGCTCTGTCTTCTCAGAAGTCCCCAAGTATCTTCCAAATGACTGTAGGTAGAAGAAAGGCAGGGAAGTCATGGCCCATCGACTGCCCAGATGGTGCTGCTCGGCTGAGCTGGAGAAGCAGCTCTGGGCACAGATGCCCCAGCAGCAGTGCCTGCAGGAAAGCCGGCAGCAGGGGCTGCTGTCAGTGCATGATGGAGCATGGGAACAGACAGACCTGAGCATGGGGGAGGAAGGGTGGAGGCTGTGGGCACAGCGCTGGCCCACGGAGAACCGAGGCTCGCTGCAAGCCAGGAAGGCTGGAGCCACTGCTGGATCCCTGCTCAGAGACAGCACCCACTCCCTCACTAGGAACACGAAGGCCAGGCCAGTTCCGCTCATTCCGATCGCTTTGCTCACACGAGTCTCCTGCTGATGCCATGGAGCAGGGGCCAAGCCAGGGAGGAGCTCATTACCATGGCT
Organism: Coccyzus lansbergi; assembly: GCA_033558105.1. Lineage (NCBI taxonomy): Eukaryota > Metazoa > Chordata > Aves > Cuculiformes > Coccyzidae > Coccyzus > Coccyzus lansbergi. The sequence goes on along the minus strand of JAUMJK010000613.1, from coordinate 745,271 downwards.
GTGTGGATGGTGCTTGTCAAAGTCAGCCAGGTGCCTCAGCTTCCCGCTCCCTTTGTCTCTCTGGATGTTCCGGATCATCCTGTGGATGCGTCTGCCTAAAAACAAGGGGATCACAGATGAGTGGATAAGTGAGAGGCAAGGGACATCTGGAAGCAGGCAGAATCTCATGGATGACCTCCAGAAGCACCAGAATAGTCTCTTGCAAGACTCGGGGAATGAAGCAGGCGCATGAGGAGAGATCTGTGTGTGTGTGTGGAGGGAGGCAGCCCACCCCAGATCCTCTTACATTTTTGCTGCTGGAAGAATCTGAAGAAGTAAAGAAGAGCATCCAAAGCCCCCAATCTGATCTCCTAGCTCTTGCAAAAGCAGTAAAAGATGAGACGTCCCAGCAGCTGTCAAAGGATGGGGGATACGGATCTCTGTGAGGCAGGCACGGCTGTCATCGTCTCCTTTGCAGGTGCTCCAGATCTGGGTGAGGGAGGTTAGAAATGTAGAAGGGCTGAGGGACAGGAGGTGCAATTGAAGTCCTAGACCCAGGAATTTCCGCAAGGAAATGTCCCCTGTGAGACAGTGCTTGGAGGAACCTCCCAAAGCAGCTTGTAGGGCAGCAGGGCAGGAAGAGCTGCAGATGTGACCTCCCACCATACACCTTGTCCTGCCCTCGGCAAAGCAGAGCCCTGAAGTGCCCTCTCCGTGGAGGCTGGGCTTTGGGACAGGAGCCTGCCTGGGGGTCTGCAGAGGGGTGTGCCAATCCAGCCCCCTGAGAAGCCAGGAGTGCAGGGCTCCAGGGCTGGGGTCCCTGTGTGGGACATGAAGGTCCCAGTGGGTCGCTGCCCGGCAGATGCACAGAGGAGAGCATAGGGGACCACGAGGCAGGGGATGGGCAGCACCCGCTGCCGCTGCTGCAGTGCCTGAGGAGAGGGGTCAAAGGCCTCCCACTGCCTCCGTGCAAGGAGAGCTCTAGGGACAGAGCTGGCCCAGAAGTGCCGCGGGCAAGGCTTTGCTGTGACACAGGAGTAGGATGCAGAGGGGACGTCGCGTGGACTGCAGCTAGGGGACACTTGGCTCCCAGAAGAGTGTGATGGGCAACCCTTGGCTGAATGAGGGAGTTGGGCACCCTCCCTGCAGAGTGCTCTGCGTGTGGCACTGGGCTGGGGACCATCCCCTTAGGACTGAATATTCCCTTCTTCCAGGGCGAGGAACAGCCCCCGTGAACCGCACTCTTGGCCAATGACAGACCGGTAAGATGGTGGCCAAGATCCTAGGAAAGGAGGATGCAGTTGGCTATCTCTCATCTCTAAGCTAAGGGGCTGCTGAGATGCAGCACTCCTACTTTCTTTTTCCAACAGCATCCATGCTCGTGCTGACACGTCAGGCAGGGTGCTTTAACTTTCTCATCTTGTGTACTTGAGAAGCTTAAGCGGCACAGCCCAGTTCTGCTGCTGCCAGCCACCAAACACTTTCTCACACAGTACAGTTCTAATGATAATGAAATATTTTCTCACATTCTTTGTGTTTAATAGTTCCACAGCCCAATCTCATTGATAACAGCAATGTGAGAAGTTCATAGAATCATAGAATAACCAGGTTGGAGACCCACTTGATCATCAAGTCCAACCATTTCTATCAAACACTAAACCATGCCCCTTAGCACCTCGTCCACTCATGCCTTAAACACCTCCAGGGAAGGAGAATCAACCACCTCCCTGGGCCTTCCAGTGCCCAATGACCCTTTCTGTGAAAAACATTTTCCTAATATCCAGCCTGAACCTCCCCTGGCGGAGCTTGAGGCCATTCCCTCTTGTCCTGTCCCCTGTCACTTGGCAGAAGAGGCCAACTCCCTCCTCTCTACAACCTCCCCTCAGGCAGTCGTAGAGAGCAATGAGGTCTTCTCTCAACCTCCTCTTCTCCAGGCTAAACAACCCCAACTCTCTCAGCCCTTCCTCGTAAGGCCTGTTCTCCAGCCCCTTCACCAGTTTTGTTGCTCTTCTCTGGACTTGCTCCAGTGCTTAGTATAGAGGGAGAATAACCTCCCTGGACCTGCTGGTCACACCGTTTCTGATACAAGCCGAGATGCCATTGGCCTTCTTGGCCACCTGGCCACGATGCTGGCTCATTCTCAGTCGGCTTTCAACAAACATCCCCAGGTCTCTCTCCTCCAGGCAGCTTTCTACACAGACTTCTCCTGTCTGTTCAACAGTATCCATACCAATACAATACTATTGCTTCATGGATAACCTATAGATCATGCCCTGTCTATTCTTGGGGCGGGGCCGGGGGGGTGTGCTTTTCCTGTTGAATCTGAATAGTTATGGGGAATTAAGAGCACCATGCTAACCTGCTGCCAGACTGGAGGGACTGGGTGCTAGACCTGCAGAGGTGGAGCCTTGACCTTCGAATCTGAGGGCTTAGACCCTAAAAATGCAGCCTTGGATCCTATAATGAGGATTTGGAGCCTAAAATCATGCTTCGGAAACTGAGAATGTAGTGAGATTTTCTGCCCTAAAAATGAAGTTCTGGGCCTAAAAATGAGGCTTGGAAACACAGAATGGCTTCCAAAACTAGAAGTAAGTCTATATAAATTACATTCTGAACCCTAGAAAGAAGGCACTTGACCCAATAAATGACAGCTTTCACCCCCAAAATTCAACCTCAGGCCCATCAAACCCATCAAACTCATTTGTGTAAGTGAGAGTTTAGACCCTCCAAACAAAGCTTTGGATCTTAACATGAGGCTTTGAATCTGTGGTGTGCTGGAAGCCACAATGTCTTCCCAGCAGCCCCAATCCTTGCCTACTCTCACCCTCCAGCAGTTCAAGTTTATGGAAGGTGATAGCAGCCAAGTAATGGACACTCAGACCCAAACCCCTCTGGTTTGTTAAAAAAGACCTCCCACAACAGTCTGAGCCCTGCAGCTCTAAAAGGAACCTTTGCAGAACAGTACGGATTTGTGCCCTCAAGTGATGCTTTGGACCCTCAAACAGAGGTTTTCAAACCTCTTATTACACCTTGGGCACTGAAATGAGGGTTTGGAAACTCATTACGCTCTTTTGGGCCACAAAACAAAACACCTGGACCTTAACGGTAGTGTTTTGGAACCCCACAATACCCCTGTGCAACCTCAAAATGAAGCTTTGGCTTCTAAACACAGGATTTCAAGGGCTCTAAAACAAGGGCTGAGGTACTGAAAGTGGATCTCTAGAAACAAAAAAATAAAGTGCAGGCCCTAAAACTGGGCTTCAGAGGACATATCAGAGGACAGACCTACGCAAAAATCCTTGGAACAACACACACCACTACAAACTGGTACCAATCACTGGGGAACACACTATTGCACAAATAACCAGAATCTCTAAGGGCTGTAGAGGTGGTGGAGGATCCTACAGCTCATGTACTCACCTCGTGAAGAGATGACACCAAACCGCAAGGAGAAGACCAGCCTGGGTATTCCTAGCATAGAGACAACATCCACCCACAATCCTATTGCTCAAGGAGAACTCAAAATGGCCTCTGCCAGGGCTGCATTTCTACTCAAGGCCAAATGGGGCCTGGAACGGTCTGCCCAGGGAGGTGGTTGATTCCCCTTCCCTGGAGGTGTTTAAGGCAAGGGTAGATGAGGTCCTGAGAGACATGGTTTAGTGTTTGATAGGAGTGGTTGGACTTGATGATCCAGTGGGTCTCTTCCAACCTGGTTGTTCTATGATTCTATGATTCTATGGTCATATATGGTCATGTTGGCAGCCATTGGCTGGAGGGTCCCTAGGCAGCACCAGGGTTGGTCTGCAAGCTGAGCCCCAGCTCCCCTGCACCCGCCTCAGCCTCCTGCCTCTCAGGGCAGATGTTGCTGCCACAGGAGGTTTTCCGGAAAGTTCTCCTGGAAGTACTCTGGGCACTTTAAAGACATTCCTGTGGAAAGTTCCTTCACTGATGTTTTGAAGTGTCCTGCGGAGCGATCCCTGCTGAGTCCCCTCCCTGTCCCTCTGATGAGTTCCCCAGCAAGGCCTGAGCAATGAATCCCTGGGATGCTGAGCGGTCCCATCCCCGAGCAGGGCAGCTGCAGGGGAAGCCATGTGAGAGGGGAGACAGAAACTGTCTGGGGCTGGGGCCCCATCCCTCGGGGCGGTTTGGAGCTCCAGCCGGGCTGAGGCTGGAACAGAGAGTGACCCTGCTGAGACCAGTGTGGCTGCTGGGAAGTAGTGACAGCTCTGGGCTGGCCCTTGGGGCCCAACACAGCCCCTGGGAAGCCCCTGCCCTAGCACTGCAGCTTCCAGAATGTCCTGGGCCCCTCCTGGCTGCCGGACCATGCATCTCCTGTTTGGATAGTATGAGGACCAATCTTCTAGTAGTTGAAGGTCAGGATCAGGAAATCACAGAATAACAGAATCACAGAATCACAGAACAACCAGGTTGGAAGGGACCCATCGGATCTTCTAGTCCAACCATTCCCATCAAACACTAAACCAAGTCCCTCAAGACCTCATCCACCCGTGTCTTAAACACCTCCAGGGAAGGTGACTCAACCACCTCCCTGGGCAGCCTATTCCAATGCCCAATGACCCTCTGTGTGAAAAACCTCCTCCTAATCTCCAGCCTAAATCTGCCCTGGCGGAGCTTGAGGCCATTCCCTCTCGTCCTGTCCCCTGGCACTTGGGAGAAGAGGCCAGCTCCCTCCTCTCTACAACCTCTTTTCAGGTACTTGTAGAGAGTAATGAGGTCTCCTCTCAGCCTCCTCTTCTCCAGGCTAAACAACCCCAGCTCTCTCAGCCGCTCCTCATAGGGTCTGTTCTCCAGCCCCTTCACCAGCCTCGTTGCTCTTCTCTGGACATCTGCTAAAGATTTCCGACATGTCTCGGCTTCACAGGTTGTTCCCACACAATCTTTATGCACAGTTCCTCTCCCAGGCAGAGGGAGAAGTGTCCCAGGGCTCAGTCTGACATGGCTTCAGTCTCCTGCTTCCCACCCTGAAGAGACGTTTTACCACATGGTGCTAAGCACAAAGTGCAATCAGCAGAGAAGGCCCAACTCTCAAATACTGTGAGAAATCAAGTTTTCCTTCACTTATTATGATAAGAAAGGTAACAAGCGATTAGCAGTGATTAACATCAAGTTAACAGTAACTTTGCTTTCCAGGCAATGTCTCTAATCATTACTACTAGAGCATGAGTATAGTAATTTGATTCATAGAATCATGGCATCCCTAGGTTGGAAAGGACCCACTGGATCTTTGAGTCCAACCATTCCCATAAACCACGAAACCATGTCCCTGAGCACCTCATCCACCCGTCTTTGAAACACCTCCATGGATGGTGACTCAATCACCTCCCTGGGCAGCCTCTGCCAGTCCCCAATGACCCTTTTTGTGAAATATTTTCTCCTAATGTCAAGACTAACCCTCCCCTGGTTCAGCTTGAGTTGTAGAGGGCACTAATTAGTTAACAAAGGTACGTCACCAGCTGTCCTATTACCATCTTGCCGACACACAGTCACCATGGGATACCATTTTTTTGTGCTGCAGATTTGGAGAGTCTGTCTCGGACAACTGGGGCTCCTACGCAGTGTGTCCACTTGTAAGTGGGGTCTCCACCAATCTCTGTGAAGGGTCCAGTTTTATATCACTGAATAAACAACAAACATTATTCTAAAAACATGCGATCTCAGGGCTCAGCTCCTCATTGCTCCTCTCCTGGCACAGGCCATGTGTACTGAATATAGAACTAGGAAACACTTTCTCACACTCTCTGCGTTTAAGACTAGCACGGCACAAATATTACTGATAATAGCAATGGGAGAAGTTATAGATCAAAGAGTACAGGTCACAATGCGATCTGAATCGTCCGTGGGTCACCTGCATCATTTTAGGCCTGTCGATCAGCCCCTGTCACTTGGAGAGATAAACCCATAGTGATGCATTTGCTGTGCTGATGGTGCCTGTGGGAGGTGATGTGAGAGGCACAGTGGAAGGCTCAATGCAGCTCTCGTTAACTGCTGGCAGAGCCCTTGTCATGGCTGGGGAGAGCAGTTGGTGCTGTGGACACTGGTGCCACGCCAGCCAGAGTCACTGAGACAAGGGGCTGTGAACCAAGGGGAGCCTCTTGATCCCGTGTCTCATCACTAGGTGCAGGGCCTCCCTGTTCTCCACACCCTTCCCAGCATTGCTCAGAAGGTGCTGGTGGCATCCAAACAGTACAGGGTGGCCACCAAGGATCATACCCCTACCTCCAGGCCCCAGCAGCCTATCCTGGCTCTTGCCAGTAGAAACACTACAGAGCCCAGAGGTGAGCTTTCGGGGTGGCAGAGCCTGCCTCCAGGCATCCCGTGCCAAAACTCTTTTGTGGTTTTGGAGCCGAGATTGGTTTAATGTTTTTTTTCAGCAGCAGTGATCATCCTGGAAGCTCTGGAGAAGCCTTTTGCCTTGCCTGATCTGAGGTCAGATGTGTTTGGAGAGGCATTGCTGAGGTTGCCCAGAAGAACCTGCAGTTTCAGCACGAGCAGGCATTTTCCCTAGACATCACTGACATGCTCGCATGACTTGAGACTGTGGATGATGAGGATGCTGTAAGTGATGTCCTCAACTTCACCACCATCCCTGATGAGATGTCCAGTTCCTGCAAGGATGTAGCTGAGGGTGGTTGCCCCAAGGAGAAAGGAGTAGTGTTGGGGCTGGGGACAGCGAGGAGAAGGTCCCTGATGTCCTTCATTTCCCTAACAGCCCCATTCCCCTGTGAGGTCCCTGGCTCCTTCCTAGCGTCACCCGCCTTGCACGGCCCCTACTGGTGGAGGAGGCATGGCAGAAGAAGCCCCAGGTGGTTTTGACCCCCTTGCCACTGCTGCCGCCGATGGACATCTCCTGCCGGGTAGTGCCCATATCAGGAGGGGCAGGCAGCAAGAAGGCCAAGTGCCCCACTGAAGTAAAAAAAGATGATGCCAGTGGACTAGCTGTCCAAACGCTAGAGGAGCCTCTGAGAGATAAATCTGGACAAAGACGGAGCGGCGCTGGGCAGTGCTGGGACACACAGAGATCCTAAGGGCGGTGCCTGCACTCACCCGCTCCAGCCCCAACCCTTTCCTAGATCCCTGTTCCTTGTTTAATTCAATGACAGGGTTGTGTGTTCCCTTGCCAGCACCTCTCTGCTTGCAGCAATTTGTGCACTGGGAGAGGGGGATGAGGGTGTTAACACAGCCCCTGCCCAGCCCATGGTGACTGAGCTGGGCCTGGGACAGACATTGAGAGGTTGGGGAGACCATCACTCCAGGTGCTGAATACCCATGGGAGACCACTTTTAACCTCAGGTTGACTTTTGTGTGTGTGTGTGTATGTGTCTAACTCCTCCTCTTGTAAAGCTCATGTCCTGCAAAGACAGCTGTGCCGAGGTCCTGCTCTTGCCTCACAAACGGAGCAGAGAGTGGAGAAGGTCCAGAAGCTGTGGAATTGGACAGCCAGGGGCCTCCCAAAAGGTTCTCCTGGAGCTCTGCAGAAAAGCAGCGGCTGTCCCGCCAGCCTGCACACTCTAAGGGCTCCATTCCACAGGCACCTTCCTTGGCTTCCCCGAAGCTTGCTGCCCCCTGCTACCAGAGGAGATTCCAGGGAAACAAGGGCTGTCTTTGCTCAGCACTCGGAGCTGCTTCTCTCCACTCAGCTGAGGCACAAAGGCTGCAGCCCTCCTCCATCATGCAAACCTTGTGTGCCTGTCCCACAGGTCCCCTGGACATCGTGTGCAGGGCATTCCCTGGGAAGGACCTAAGGCTGAGGAAAGGAATGGATCTAGGTGCATGGGTGTGGGAAGCAGGGTGAAAAAGAGGAGCAGGGAAATCACATGGTCACCAGTTCATGCAAGTTGGGAAGGATGGGGTGGGCCGTAGGAAATTGTCCCTCTCCCAGTCACCTTCTCTTTAAATCACCCTAAAGGGCTTCCACACAGCAGAAAACATTGGCACTTGATGCTCCCTCCCTTGTCAAGGCTTTCTGGGATACAGGAGACAACCCCAGATTGGCAGCAGTCATGAGACACGGTGGCATCAGCAAAGCAGCAGAGTCAGCAGCTGGCATGGAGAAACCCTTGTGGAGGAAGATGAGGAGAGCATGGCAGAGGGAGAGGTTTCTGCAGGAGGCTTCCTTGTGGGGAATGCAGACCTTGAAAGACAGCATATCAGACCATAGAAGGTGATCTCCTATGGCCACTGTTATTTTCATGTTGGGGGATGTCACTCGGATGGGATCAGGGACTGCAGTGGTGTCAGAGACCCACGGGGAGTATTGGGTTCTCTGAGGAGGGTGGTGGGACGAGCCCATGGCATAACAGTGCTGAGGACTGAGCGATGTGGCTGGAGCAAAGCCGGCTGTCAGGAGCAGTGGGTTTGCACAGACGGTGGCTATTGTTATCGCTCCTTTTTCTTCTTTGAAGTCCCCTCTGCCCCCATCCCAACCATGGCAATGAGTGCTTCTGGGATGTCCTTTGGTGTGGGCACAGGAGCTGGCAGGGTGTGGGTGGTGACACTGGGTACTATGGTTCTGAAGAAGGTGTCGCTGCCCTGAAGCCTCTTTTGGGGAGAAAAGCCTGTTCTGGGGGAGCAGGTAAGGTGGTTGCACTGGCCCCGCCCCCCACTAACTGTTGGGTGCAGCTTCATTTGAATAGAGTAACCTCCAGCTCCAACTGCCCTGCGCAGCCTGAGCAGAGCTCCTCATCCCCAGACGGCCTCGACGGACTCAGTCCTTGCCCAGAGACACAGGATCACAGGTTCACAGCCCAGCAGGGAAGCCACGCACTGCATCCCCAGCCTGGGAGTAAGTGAAGGCTGAATCTGCAGCTGGCTCTGCGTGAGGGTGTGCCTGGGGTGGGTCTGTGCGGCCCCCACCGCGTTGTGTTTAGGTGCCAGGAGCAGGGAGGAGCAGGAATAGTGTGGAAGGGATGGAAGCTGAAGACAATTTGTCTTAGTCTTTCCTCCTGACATTTTGTCCTGCTTGGCAATGTGTGGGAGAAATGCCCACGGTGTTTGGGCTGGATGTTGGTTACATAAGGGGTGGTTTTAATCATTTTTCTTTTATTGATTACTTTCTGAGTCCAGGACTTGTTGGGCCAACAAGGGTTGGGTGAGACTTGGATGTAGGGGTTTGAGTGAAATTTCCCAAGGTTCAGGGCTGGTAGATCACCCAGGAGAGGTGTCACGGCTCTGGTGCGCAGCAGCCCAGGGATGGATCTCACTCAGCGGTTGCTCCTCAGAGACCTTTATCCCTTCCCTGTTGTCATTGCAGGATCTGCCCCGTCCCCTCCATCTGCTTCAGACGCACCCTGTGAAGTCCAAAGGTGCCGATGAGGCATGGCTGAGGGGTGGCTGAGCCAGGATCAGGCAGGGAAGGACAGAGGGCAGGAGTGCAGCAGGAGAGACTCGGACGATGTGGACGACAGTGTGCCCGACCTGACGTGGCTGCTGGACTTCTCCATCATCAGCGCTAGCATGGGCACCTCCTCCTGCTGCCCCAGCAGCCTGGACCCCCACAGCTCTCAGGGCATCCCCAGCTTTGCTGTGCAGTGCTCAGCCCTGGGCACTGACCCAGCGTGCATGGAAACACCCCACGCTCCCTGCATGCCCATCTCCTCCTCCAGCTTGGTGACGGAGCAGCACGGTGTGTCCACGCAGCCGCAGCTGACAGAGGGCATTGACTACCAGACCAACCCCTCCATCAAGCCACCCTACTCCTACGCCACCCTCATCTCCATGGCGATGGAAGCCAGCAAGGAGCCCCACGTTACTCTCTCCGACATCTGCAAGTGGATTACCGACAACTTCTGCTACTTCCGTCAAGCTGATCCCGCGTGGCAGGTAGGACATTCAGAGACCTCTTGCCCTGCCCCTTCTCCCTGTTATGGCTGGGAAGGGCCTTTCACAGCTTCCATTGTGTAAGAGAGAGCTCAGGGCCATTTTTAGAGTAGAAGGTCCACATTGGGCTTTTGGTCCCTGCATCTCCTCTTGGCTCTGGAGTGAAGATTTCTCTGTCTCCCACATCAGTTTTCTGTATCTTGCTGCCCTGTTCCATCTCAGAGGACACTCTCCAGCACGGGTGGCTTTCTAGAATATGATGGGGCAGGAGGCACCTGGATTGCTCCTCCCTCTGCTCTAGTTATTCCCAGCCCAAATCCACAGTGTGCCAGCTATCCTGCACCACTGCTCACCCAGGCAGGGCTGAGCTAAACCTTTCTTACCCCCTGCCCAGGAACTGTCCACCACCTCCCTGGGCATGAGGGTGACTGGAGGCTATTGAAGGCCAGCAGAGAGAAAGGTAGGGAAGCCCTTGGTCCCTCTCCAGTCTCACCGTGCTGGGAAACTTATGGGAGGGACACTATGGGATAAGCTTAGTGCCAGAGACTTGAATTTTTCCTGCAAACTCACAGCTGGATATTGACCACATTTTTAATTCAAAGTGTTCATTGAATGAAGGGAGAGGTGCAGGAGGCACACAAGGTTGTTGCAGGGACAAATGATTAATACATTAACCCACCAGGAAATATGTCTGGAAAAGGAGGAAATCCCCTTTTTCTGTCTTCTTCTTCCCCCATAGTCTTCCCCTCTCCTCATTCAACGACTGGCTAATGAGGATGCAGTGAGTTTACACTAAGCTCCCCTGGACCAGAAGGCACGTCTGGGGACACGCAGGGCTGGGGTGGGAAAGCCTCTCCAGTTTTTCCCATCCGGTTTGTGTCAGCCTGGCTGCAGGGAGACATGTGCCTGGATTTTAGCAAACCGCTTTCCCCACAACAGTGGTTAAAGCTGGGCATGGGAGAAGGCCCCCAATGGTGCTGTCCACCATGGTGTTGCCACATGTCGCCGCTGGTAATGGGGCCACACGGATGTGAAGACCCTCCTCTTCCTCTTTACTGCAAAAGTGCTTCTCCACCAGTCTCTCCACACGTGTGGTTGCGGCGCCAGATGACGGGTTCCACTTTTGTATTTTTCTCTTTTTTCCCAGAACTCCATCCGACACAAGCTCTCCTCAAAGAAGCGCTTCATCAAGGTGCCTCGAGAGAAGGACAAGCCAGGGAGAGGTGGCTTTTGGAAGCTTGACCCGCAATACGCCGAGCAGCTCAAGAGCGGTGCCGCCAAAAAGCAGAGGATGCGCCCAGTGCAGATCCTTCCAGCCTCCACTGCAAAAGCCCAGCAAGAAGCACAGCGTGGTGCCTCCCTGGCCACTTCGGCTTGTGCCTCTGTCAACATGGAGTCCCAGGTGCTGCTGAAAGAGTTTGAGGAGTGTATTGGCAACCAGAAGTGCAATCCAGTGGATGGCAGAGCAGGGCTCAAGCGCAAGCAGCCCTTGCCCGAGCAAACAGCCAAGATGTGTCGTCTTTCCAACTGCGCCTTGCTGAGCCAGGAGGAAGAGACCCAGCTGGGATCCCTGAAAGGGCTCTCTGACCCCAACCTGAACGGAGAGCTCTCCACTTTGGGGGATCTGGAGCTCACACCTCCATTGAGCCCCAATATGCTCAACCTGGAATTGATGGCACACGGGCACCACTTCGACTGTCCCCAGGGGCAGGAGCAGGAGCAGGTTCTCACTGAGTCCACCCAGAACATCCTGAACTTGGATGAAAACTTCTTGGCCACTTCTTTCCTGGAGCATCTCTGCGATGAAGGGACAAGCGATCACCTCTCAAATCCTTTCAATACGGAGCCTTTGTTTGAATTCAATGATGCATCTGTAATAGCAGATGTGAGCGACTGGATCGCTCTGGATTCCCTCTTGTAAGAGGCCAGTCACTGATAAAAGCCCACATGTTCTCTAGCAGGATGCTCCCCCACGCTGCTGGCATTCCCAAGGTTTAGATTCTTCAAATCTTCTTCTTTGTAGTTTATTAGAAGTAGAGTAGGCATCAGGTAGGAGTTAACAGATGCTGTACTTTCATTGGTTTGCCTTAGACTTGCTTAGAAGTCAAAGTGGTAGAGAGTTTCTGTTTGTTAATTACAGCATTTAGGAACTTAATGTGAGCAACAGTATTGATCTAGAGAAGTTGTAGTACATGAATTAATAAAGAAACCTTTAAAAACTCCTATTGTCCTTGTTGCAGTTTGTACTCAAATTTGGGGAGAGGGTTGGAGTGTGGAGGTGGGAGAGTCATAGAAGCATAGAATACTTTGGGTTGAAGGGACCTTAGAGATGATCTAGTTCCAGCTCCCCTGCCATGGGCAGGGACACCTCCCACGACCTCAGGCTGCCCAAGGCCCTGTCCAACCCGGCCTTGAGCACCTCCAGGGATGATGCAGCCGTAACGTCTCTGGAAAAGTTCTGCACTCCTTCCCCAGGAAAGCATGAGGCAAGATGAGAAGTGAATATCTTCAGGTCATGCAAGGAGCAGAGCAGAGCCTTGGGTTGTTGCTTTGTCCAGGTGGCACTGCCTGTCCCTGGGATGCCACCACATTGGTGGGGACAGTGTCTTTGGGTACACAGGGCTACAGGCTCTGGGGTGTGATGTGGGTATATTTATCTGTATTGATAAGGCCTCTCTTTATTTGCTTTTCTCTTTATATTTCTCTCCATTGAGGCCTCCATATGGTGCCAAAGGGCTGCAGAGATTTGTGTGCAATTTCACCTCTTTCATAGGAAGTAATTTACAAGTTAAAAAAAAAAACCCCACATCCTTTTTCCTCCTTGTTCTTCTCCAGCCCCTCCTGACCCTGTCAGACCCTCTCTCCATGAGGTGGGGGACATCTCACCAGCCCAGCCCTGCCTGTACACTCGGCCTGGAGACACGATTACCCTCACCCCTCTCTGCAGCAGCACAGTGATTCCTCACAGGAAAACTGGTGCACAAACCACCATCTGTGTGGATTCTCCATGGCACAAGGGTGGCTCTTCCCCATGACATGAGAGCTGCTCACAGCCCCTGGAACATCCTTTCCTGTCCCTGCGTTGATCTCCTGGGGGTGACATGGTGTAAAAGCACCCAACACTGTCCTTCTGCTCCTGCCCTCTTCCTACCCACATATTCACAAAATCACTAGGTATGGAAAGACCTCCAGGATCATCTAGTCCAATCATTCCTACCAACCACTAAACTGTGCCCCTCAGCACCTCATCCACCTGTCATTTAAATGACTCAATCCTCTCACTGGGCAGCGTCTCCCAGCGCCCAATGACCCTTTTTGGGAGAAATTAGTTGTAGAAAGCAACAAAGTCTCCCCTCAGCATCCTCTGCTTTATTACTCTACATGCCTTGTGAAACACGAGTGGCTTTGGAGCCCTGCTGGGCACAGGAGGGTGAGCAGAGCTGCACAAAAGCTGCAGGAAAAACGTAACCCTTGCAAAATCAACTAATCTGAGAAGCAGTCAGCCTCAGCCAGGGCCGTGAAGAAAATCGGCACACGCTCAGCTGCTGTGGCAGGTGGGGTGGGGGCAGTGGGTCAAGAAGCTGCACGTTTGAGAAGCCCCAAGGTGTTTTAAGACAGGATGCGCAGCGCAAAGTGAGATCAACATAAAAGCCCAAACTCTCCAATACTCTGTCGGATCAAGTTTTACTTATAACAACAATAAATGGAATAAATGATTCATAGGGATTAAGAGCGTTATCAGTAACAGCTTTCCAGGAAACATGCCTAATCTTTGCTACGAGAGAACAAGCAGGTTCCACCTTTCATCCAACAGAGGCATTTTCTTGAAGAGACCTTCACTCCTGCTCGGACATCCAGGACCGGTAGCACTGAGCCCACTGATTCCATCGTGACGTTGGCTGCTCCCCTAGAGCTCTCAGAATATGGATGTTCTGAGTTGCCAGAGATGAGATGGAGAGCTGGGGATCTTTCTGCACAACCAGGAGGGCTGCGACCAAGGGAAGAGAAGGGAGCTGAAACCCACCTCTTTGCAGAGACCCCCAGGCGTCTCCTCCAGACATTGCCAGCCTGACCATTCCCTTTCCCTGGCCGGGAGGAGAAGGTGGGACAAATACCTCAGCTGGAAGCTGCTGCTCAGGAAGGCTCCCAATGCCCCCGAGATGTTCCTCTGCCCTTGAATCCTGAAGCAGGGCAAGGCACAGCAGCTCGCTGCCCAGGCTCTGTCCCCTGCCCCAGCAGCCCCAGCATGAACAACACTGCCCCTACTCACCCTGCCAGATCTCAAGTAGCTTCTCCTCTCGTTGGTGCCTCACGTAGCATGTAGCAAGCCCCAGGCACAGAGTTCTGTCATCCCCCTGCTCCCCAGTGTGCTCCCAGCAGCGCAGCTCCAGGCTCTGCCAGTCTGGCCACAGCCCCTGCTCCCCCTCAGCAGGGAGACCCCAGGGAAGGGCAGTGCTGGGCTGAGGTGAGGGACTGAGTGACACTACGGCCAAGCCCAGCATTGTGGGCAGGGGTGGGAGAGGGAAGCACCGAGCCCCAGCTGCCCAGGGCAATCACAGGGCACCCAGGGAGGGAAGGGGCTTGCAGAAGCAGCCCTAGGGGCTCTGGACCCAAGGGCAGGGAAGGAGACTCTAGGCTCTGAGCTGCAGTAGAGCAGGAAAGGCTGCCCCTTGTCCAGACTGGGCTCTAGATCTTGGGACTTGTCCTCATCAAGTTCTCCCCAACTCAGAATGTCTGCTGCCTCGGGGAAGGAGGGAGGAACAGGATCTCATCTTCCTTGCCTCTTTAGCAGGAGGTCACAGGAATGCAGTGGTGGGATCCCTGCAAAGTGTACAGGCAGGGCTGGGCTGGTGAGATGTCCCCCACCTCATGGAGAGAGGGTCTGACAGGGTCAGGAGGGGCTGGAGAAGAACAAGGAGGAAAAAGGATGTGGGTTTTTTTGTAACTTGTAAATTACATCCCATGAAAGTGGTGAAATTGCACACAAACCTCTGCAGCCCTTTGTCACCATATGGAGGCCACAATACAGAGAAATATAATGAGAATAGCAAATAAAGAGAGGCCTTATCAATACAGATAAATATACCCACATCACACCCCAGAGCCTGTAGCCCTGTGTACCCAAAGACACTGTCCCCACCAATGTGGTGGCATCCCAGGGACATCAGGAAGTGCCACCTGGACAAAGGAACAACCCAAGGCTCTGCTCTGCTCCTTGCATGATCTGAAGATATTCACTTCTCATCTTGCCTCATGCTTTCCTGGGGAAGGAGTGCAGAACTTTTCCAGAGACGTTACGGCTGCATCATCCCTGGAGGTGCTCAAGGCCGGGTTGGACAGGGCCTTGGGCAGCCTGAGGTCGTGGGAGGTGTCCCTGCCCATGGCAGGGGAGCTGGAACTAGATCATCTCTAAGGTCCCTTCAACCCAAAGTATCCTATGGTTCTATGACTCTCCCACCTACACACTCCAACCCTCTCCACAAATTTGAGTACAAACTGCAACAAGGACAATAGGAGTTTTTTTAAGGTTTCTTTATTAATTCATGTACTACAACCTCTCTAGATCAATACTGTTGCTCACATTAAGTTCCTAAATGCTGTAATTAACAAGCAGAAACTCTCTACCATCTTTGACTTCTAAGCAAGTCTAAGGCAAACCAATGAAAGTACAGCATCTGTTAACTCCTACCTGATGCCTACTCTACTTCTAATAAACTACAACGAAGAAGATTTGAAGAATCTAAACCTTGGGAATGCCAGCAGCGTGGGGGAGCATCCTGCTAGAGAACATGTGGGCTTTTATCAGTGACTGGTCTCTTACAAGAGGGAATCCAGAGCGATCCAGTCGCTCACATCTGCTATTACAGATGCATCATTGAATTCAAACAAAGGCTCCGTATTGAAAGGATTTGAGAGGTGATCGCTTGTCCCTTCATCGCAGAGATGCTCCAGGAAAGAAGTGGCCAAGAAGTTTTCATCCAAGTTCAGGATGTTCTGGGTGGACTCAGTGAGAACCTGCTCCTGCTCCTGCTCCTGCTCCTGCTCCTGCCCCTGGGGACAGTCGAAGTGGTGCCCGTGTGCCATCAATTCCAGGTTGAGCATATTGGGGCTCAATGGAGGTGTGAGCTCCAGATCCCCCAAAGTGGAGAGCTCTCCGTTCAGGTTGGGGTCAGAGAGCCCTTTCAGGGATCCCAGCTGGGTCTCTTCCTCCTGGCTCAGCAAGGCGCAGTTGGAAAGACGACACATCTTGGCTGTTTGCTCGGGCAAGGGCTGCTTGCGCTTGAGCCCTGCTCTGCCATCCACTGGATTGCACTTCTGGTTGCCAATACACTCCTCAAACTCTTTCAGCAGCACCTGGGACTCCATGTTGACAGAGGCACAAGCCGAAGTGGCCAGGGAGGCACCACACTGTGCTTCTTGCTGGGCTTTTGCAGTGGAGGCTGGAAGGATCTGCACTGGGCGCATCCTCTGCTTTTTGGCGGCACCGCTCTTGAGCTGCTCGGCGTATTGCGGGTCAAGCTTCCAAAAGCCACCTCTCCCTGGCTTGTCCTTCTCTCGAGGCACCTTGATGAAGCGCTTGTTTGAGGAGAGCTTGTGTCGGATGGAGTTCTGGGAAAAAAGAGAAAAATACAAAAGTGGAACCCGTCATCTGGCGCCGCAACCACACGTGTGGAGAGACTGGTGGAGAAGCACTTTTGCAGTAAAGAGGAAGAGGAGGGTCTTCACATCCGTGTGGCCCCATTACCAGCGGCGACATGTGGCAACACCATGGTGGACAGCACCATTGGGGGCCTTCTCCCATGCCCAGCTTTAACCACTGTTGTGGGGAAAGCGGTTTGCTAAAATCCAAGCACATGTCTCCCTGCAGCCAGGCTGACACAAACCGGATGGGAAAAACTGGAGAGGCTTTCCCACCCCAGCCCTGTGTGTCCCCAGACGTGCCTTCTGGTCCAGAGGAGCTTAGTGTAAACTCACTGCATCCTCATTAGCCAGTCGTTGAATGAGGAGAGGGGAAGACTATGGGGGAAGAAGAAGACAGAAAAAGGGGATTTCCTCCTTTTCCAGACATATTTCCTGGTGGGTTAATGTATTAATCATCCGTCCCTGCAACAACCTTGTGTGCCTCCTGCACCTCTCCCTTCATTCAATGAACACTTTGAATTAAAAATGTGGTCAATATCCAGCTGTGAGTTTGCAGGAAAAATTCAAGTCTCTGGCACTAAGCTTATCCCATAGTGTCCCTCCCATAAGTTTCCCAGCACGGTGAGACTGGAGAGGGACCAAGGGCTTCCCTACCTTTCTCTCTGCTGGCCTTCAATAGCCTCCAGTCACCCTCATGCCCAGGGAGGTGGTGGACAGTTCCTGGGCAGGGGGTAAGAAAGGTTTAGCTCAGCCCTGCCTGGGTGAGCAGTGGTGCAGGATAGCTGGCACACTGTGGATTTGGGCTGGGAATAACTAGAGCAGAGGGAGGAGCAATCCAGGTGCCTCCTGCCCCATCATATTCTAGAAAGCCACCCGTGCTGGAGAGTGTCCTCTGAGATGGAACAGGGCAGCAAGATACAGAAAACTGATGTGGGAGACAGAGAAATCTTCATTCCAGAGCCAAGAGGAGATGCAGGGACCAAAAGCCCAGTGGGGACCTTTCTACTCTAAAAATGTCCCTGAGCTCTCTCTTACACAATGGAAGCTGTGAAAGGCCCTTCCCAGCCATAACAGGGAGAAGGGGCAGGGCAAGAGGTCTCTGAATGTCCTACCTGCCACGCGGGATCAGCTTGACGGAAGTAGCAGAAGTTGTCGGTAATCCACTTGCAGATGTCGGAGAGAGTAACGTGGGGCTCCTTGCTGGCTTCCATCGCCATGGAGATGAGGGTGGCGTAGGAGTAGGGTGGCTTGATGGAGGGGTTGGTCTGGTAGTCAATGCCCTCTGTCAGCTGCGGCTGCGTGGACACACCGTGCTGCTCCGTCACCAAGCTGGAGGAGGAGATGGGCATGCAGGGAGCGTGGGGTGTTTCCATGCACGCTGGGTCAGTGCCCAGGGCTGAGCACTGCACAGCAAAGCTGGGGATGCCCTGAGAGCTGTGGGGGTCCAGGCTGCTGGGGCAGCAGGAGGAGGTGCCCATGCTAGCGTTTGTGATGGAGAAGTCCAGCAGCCACGTCAGGTCGGGCACACTGTCGTCCACATCGTCCGAGTCTCTCCTGCTGCACTCCTGCCCTCTGTCCTTCCCTGCCTGATCCTGGCTCTGCCACCCCTCAGCCATGCCTCATCGGCACCTTTGGACTTCACAGGGTGCGTCTCAAGCAGATGGAGGGGACGGGGCAGATCCTGCAATGACAACAGGGAAGGGATAAGGGTCTCTGAGGAGCAACCGCTGAGTGAGATCCATCCCTGGGCTGCTGCGCACCAGAGCCGTGACACCTCTCCTGGGTGATCTACCAGCCCTGAACCTTGGGAAATTTCACTCAAACCCCTACATCCAAGTCTCACCCAACCCTTGTTGGCCCAACAAGTCCTGGACTCAGAAAGTAATCAATGAAACAAAAATGACTAAAACCACCCCTTATGTAACCAACATCCAGCCCTGCCACCCCAAACACCGTGGGCGTTTCTCCCCCATATTGCCAAGCAGGACAAAAGTTCAAGAAAGATCTAGACAAAATGTCTCCTGCTGCCCTCTCTGACATGCTATTCCTGCTCCTCCCTGCTCCTGGCACCTAAACACAACGCGGTGGGGGCCGCACAGACCCACCCCAGGCACACCCTCACGCAGAGCCAGCTGCAGATTCAGCCTTCACTTACTCCCAGGCTGGGGATGCAGTGCGTGGCTTCCCTACTGGGCTGTGAACCTGTGATCCTGTGTCTCTGGGCAAGGACTGAGTCCGTCGAGGCCGTCTGGGGATGAGGAGCTCTGCACAGGCTGCGCAGGGCAGTTGGAGCTGGAGGTTGCTCTGTTCAAGTGATGCTGCACCCGACAGTTAGTGGGGGGCGGGGCCAGTGCAACCACCTTACCTGCTTCCCCAGAACAGGCTTCTCTCCCCAAAAGAAGCTTCAGGGCAGCGACACCTTCTTCAGAAACATAATACCCAGTGTCACCACCCACACCCTGCCAGCTCCTGTGCCCACACCAAAGGACATCCCAGAAGCACTCATTGCCATGGTTGGGATGGGGGCAGAGGGGACTTCAAAGAAGAAAAAGGAGCGATAACAATAACCATCCCCTGTGCAAACCCACTGCTCCTGACAGCCGGCTTCGCTCCAGCCACATGGCTCAGTCCTCAGCACTGTTATCCCATGGGCTCGTCTCACCACCCT
This sequence comes from Coccyzus lansbergi, assembly GCA_033558105.1. Taxonomy (NCBI): domain Eukaryota; kingdom Metazoa; phylum Chordata; class Aves; order Cuculiformes; family Coccyzidae; genus Coccyzus; species Coccyzus lansbergi. The sequence continues at coordinate 726,145 of JAUMJK010000613.1, read as the reverse complement.
CCTCAGAGAACCCAATATTCCCCGTGGGTCTCTGACACCACTGCAGTCCCTGATCCCATCCGAGTGACATCCCCCAACATGAAAATAACAGTGGCCATAGGAGAACACCTTCTATGGTCTGATATGCTATATTCCAAGGTCTTCATTCCCCACAAGGAAGCCTCCTGCAGAAACCTCTCCCTCTGCCATACTCTCCTCATCTTCCTCCACAAGGGTTTCTCCATGCCAGCTGCTGACTCTGCTGCTTTGCAGATGCCACTGGGTTCCCATGGTTATTCAGCACATGGAGTGATGCCCGTCTCCCCCTACTCTTTAATTTCTCATGGATAACTGTTCAGATAACAGAGGAAAAGCCCCACCCCACCCTGGAAGTGACTCGGCGTGATCTATTGTATTGGTATGTGTACTGTTTAATTGAACTTCTCACATTGGTATTATCACCCAGAACAGCCTGAGATTGGACAAAAGTTTCGTGGCCACTTCTTTCCAGTAGCATCTCTGTGATGAAGGGACAAGCACTCTCTCAAATTCTGCCAGTGCGGAGCAGTTGTTTGAAGCCAACGATGCATCTTTAATAGCAGATGTGAGCAAGTGGATCACAGTCACTGATCACAGCCCACATCTGCTTTAGAAGGATGCTCCCCCACACGCTGCTGGGGTTTCCAAGAACTGCATTCTTCAGCTCTCCTTTGCTGTAGGTTATTAGAGATAGAGTTGATATCAGGCAGGAGTGAGCAGAAGCTGTAGCGTCAGTAGTTTGCCTTAGACTTGCTTAGAAGTCAAACACTGCAGAGAGTTTCTGTTTGGTAACAACAGCCATTAGGACCCTTAATGTGAGCAACAGTATTTATCAAGAGGGGTTGTAGTGTATGAATTAATAAAGAAGCCTTTAAAAAATCCTATTGTCCTTGTTGCAGTTTGTACTTGAATTTGGGAGGAGGCTTGGAGTGTTGAGGTGGCAGAATCATAGAATACTATGAGTTAAAGGGACCTTAGAGATGATCTATTTCCAGCTCCCCTGCCATGGGCAGGGACACCTCCCACTGATGTGTGGACATATGATGTAGGGGTAAAAGTTAGAAAGGGAAGTTAGAGGATCTCATTCGCAGACATTCACTGGTAAGGGAAAGCTGGAATGTGGACAACAGCACAAAGTTGACTGCATCCGTCTCTGCAGTCTGTTCCTGCGCACAGATCTGGTTCAGGGACGATTCATGAGGAAGACGAAGGCTACTTCAGCCCCAGATCACAAACACCAGGAGACGCTGCACCTGCATGAGTACTGGAGAAGCTTCGTGAATCTAATTATAATCAGAAACGGGGAAAGTTAATGAATATATAATATGCGTTTAAGAATAGGCATGTCTTTATCTGCATATTAGACCACTCGGTGTGTGAGTTAGGAGGATTACCCCTCACACCCTCCAGCAAATAAACACATACCTGCTTTATAACCCTTAAGGGAGTTATAGAGTTTGATTCGGCACAACACGACTACATCAGTCAGCCCAAGGCCCCGTCCAACCTGGCCCTGAGCACCTCCAGGGATGATGCAGCCACAACATCCCTGGAAAAGTTCTGCATTCCTTCCCCAGGAAAGCATGAGGCGAGCTTGAGAATTGAATATCTTCCGGTCATGCAAGGAGCAGAGCAGGGCCTTGGGCTGCTGCTTTGTCCAGGTGCCACTTCCTGAAGTCCCTGGGATGCCACCACATTGGTGGGGACAGTGTCTGTGTGGGCACAGGGCTACAGGCTCTGGAGTGTGGTGTGGATGTATTGATCTGCGTTGATAAGGCCTCTCTTTATTTGCTTTTCTCGTTACATTTCTCTCTATTGAGGCCTCCATATGGTGCCAAAGGGCTGCAGAGATTTGTGTGCAATTTCACCTCTTTCATAGGAAGTAATTTACAAGTTAAAAAAAAAAAGAACAAAACACATCCTTTTTCCTCCTTGTTCTGCTCCAGCCCCTCCTGAAACTGTCAGACCCTCTCTCGTGTTGGTGGGGGACAACTCACCAGCCCAGCCCTGCCTGTACATCCGGCCTGAATACACAGATGCCTTCACTAGACTCTGCAGCCAGTGATTCCTCACGGGAAAACTGATGCACAATCACCTGCGTGACAACGGTTACACGTGCTAAAGTGGCACAAGAGTGACTCCACACCCAGGAGGCAAAAACGTGGCCCAGATACCCCTGCAGGACTTGGCTGATGGGCAGTTGTCCTTGCAGAGGGCCAAGCGGTGGGGCTCAGGCTCCCACAGCAGCCTTACGTCAGCACAGACCGGCCGGAGCTTCTGCGCCAGCTGCAGAGTCATGGGGCTGGACCCCTTCCTCCCCATATGACCCAACACGTTCAGGAAAAGCAACAGAGCCTTCTTCTTCTCCTTGGAGCTGACATGTATGCATGATTAGCAAGTTTGCAGATGACACAAAGCTGTGTGCAAGTGTGGATCTGCTGGAGGGTAGGGAGGCTCTGCAAAGGGACCTGGACAGGCTGGAGAGCTGGGCAGTGTCCAACGGCATGAGGTTTAACACGGCCAAATGCCGGGTCCTGCACTTGGGGCACAACAACCCTATGCAGAACTACAGACTGGGAGAAGCCTGGCTGGAAAACTGCCAGGAGGAGAGGGACCTGGGGGTGTTGGTCGACAGCCGACTGACCATGAGCCAGTAGTGTGCCCAGGTGGCCAAGAAGGCCAATGGCATCCTGGCTTGTATCAGAAACGGTGTGACCAGCAGGGCCAGGGAGGTTATTCTCCCTCTGGACTCAGCACTGGTGAGGCTGCTCCTTGAATCCTGTGTCCAGTTCTGGGCCCCTCAGCACAAGAAGGATGTTGAGGCTCTGGAGCAAGTCCAGAGAAGAGCTACGAGGCTGGTGAAGGGGCTGGAGAACAGACCCTATGAGGAGCGGCTGAGAGACCTGGGGGTGTTTATCCTGGAGAAGAGGAGGCTGAGAGGAGACCTCATTACTCTCTACAAGTACCTGAAAGGAGGTTGTAGAGAGGAGGGAGCTGAGTTCTAGTGCCTTTGCTATAAAGTCAGGAGGCATCCAAGCTGTTACTTGCGTCGCTCTCGCAAAGTCGGCATCAGTCAGTTCTGGTAAAACAAGCAATCTTTGCAGCAGGAGATCATGCAGGTAGCAGTGCACTGAGTCCATCTTTGCATTCTCTGAGGCTAATTGTTTAAGCAACACTTCTCTAGCGGCGATATTGCTGCCTGCTTAGCTAAGGCCTCTTGTAGTTTGTCTGGAAAAGTCATGTCATAAATGCCATTTCCCAGATTTCTTTTTAATCACAACTACAGGAGTGTTCCAAGGACTATTAATTGGGACTGTGTGTCCTTGATCTATTTGCTCCTCCACTACATTTTGCAATGCAGCCAATTTTTCACTTCTTCATAGTTCCAGTGCCTGTTCCCATTGCACTTAACACATGTTTCCCCCATGAGATTAGAAGAATGTGCACGACAGAAGATTGCACTACAGACATTTTCAGATGTTCTGGCTTTTCCCCTTGGGTTTAAAAAACTATAAACTAATATGCACTTCAACATAGGAAGCTGAGTTTGTAAGGACTAAGACAAACGTATTTCAGGGATCCTTGTGGACCCAAACCCTTGTGAGCCACACTCTATAGTGTCAGCTTGGAACACGGCTGCTTTAAAAGGAATTACTTTTACTCTCCAGCTCTCCTTTGGCATTAATACTAGTGGAGATGTTGCCCATAACACTAGTGGAGACACATCCATACTCTTGCTTGAATTATTCCAGTAAAGCCTCCATCTATGACCCCAGGTAACACAAAGATTCCAGCCAAATAGTTGATAATCATTCTAATTACAAGGCCGTAAAGCCATCCCCAATGGTCCATTTACGTTCCGTGGTATTGTGTGACGTGTGGACGATTGCAGCACTACTGCAGTGGTGATGGTCACGTCTGTCTCGCTGCTGCTGCCTCTGGTTCTTGCTCTGAGGTGAGAGGTGCTGCTTGCCGCAGAGGCATCTGTGTCGGCCTCCGACCCATGCTTTATCCTGGATTTCCAGCAATACTATCCCGTTCTTATCCCATTAGGATCTACCCCAACTGGTAAAATGTTTACCCTTTCCACACTGAGGGCAGATTTTAGGCCCTTGCTGAATCTATGACAAAACGTCTTTACAGTCAGGGCAGCAGCCACCGCTGTGCTTGATAGGTAAATGATCCCAGTTGCTCTTGTGGGATTTTTTAGACTGCACCATATCTTCCTCCCTTTGTCATTAGGATTTTTATCACTGATTGCAAAATTAAGGCTTCTGTAAGTGCTTGGTTGTCTACCTGCTTGTCGAGCGCATCCTTCAGTCTGTCTATAAATACCACATTAGGGTCATGCCTGTTTCACCTTCCCAACATCTGGTATCTTTAAAAGTGTTTGATAAACCAAAGAGCTGCACCTGTTGTAAAATTGCATTATTTAAACTGTCTTGATTCGTGAACTGCTGCCAACGTCGTTTAACCGACTCATTTCTCATCGTATCTGTGAACTGTCTGTAATGCTGAAACAGCCTGAGTTTCATGGCGGCAACAGCGGTGATGAGCAGCCCCCTCGGCCTGGGGCAACATCCCCCCTGTGGATATAGTGGAGCAGTTAGTACTTTCTCTACAGGTTTTGAGTCTCCAGCCTCCTGCGAACAAATCCCAGGAAAAGGTTGTAGCTGTTTAGGGTCACTGCACCTCCACTGGTGAAAATAAGTTCTCTCAGGGGCTGCTGGCCCTGGATCAAAGGGATTATCAGCAGTCACTTCTGGCCCTGCCCCAGTCTCTGAATATGGAATATTCCTGTCCTCCTCTCTCAGAGGGATAGTGATTGGAATTTGTGCTCCAAGAAATTCTTTAGCTCCCACCAGCAAAGCCAGAGGTGGAGAAAGATCCACTGCAGGAATATTGCTTTCCGTTTCCTGCACATTTGCCTCAGCTGCCACCTGGAACAGCCGAGCAACAGCTGCCTCTGTCGTCGGCCCTGTCATCAGAGTTTCTAATGGCCCTTCAACAGTTCCCCAAGTTCGTGCAACCTCAAACGCTTTGGGATCTCGCGTGGTAATTGACGCCATAAATCTCTCCCCAGGGATTCACAAACAGTCAAACTGAGAACGTTACTAGGACACACGAGAAAGTCCTTGCAGCGTCTCCATATTAAAGTTGGGACAGTGCCACTCGGCTCAATTTCACATCCTGTTGAGTCACAACTTCATCAAGAAGTCATGGACTGACTTTTCTTCCATGGATACTGTGATTCCCAGGGCTGCTCACCTCAAGTATGCTCTGTCAGACCCCGAATATCACTAGCCCTCCCCTTCCCCTTCCCCTTCCTCTTCTTTTCACTAACTGCTCCAGCAGCCCTTCCACCTGCCTTGCTGATCTCCAGGTTGGACAGTGCAGCTCCACACTGCGGACCTACCACGTTGCTCCTATCACGTCACTGCTCACCATTTGTGGGAGACTGAACCTGTGCACGTAACCCGGACAAGATCACAGACAATCAATAGGACTGGAAATCAAGCCCTTTATTAGCCAGCAAGCAACCCTCTTGGACTTTTCTGGTCTCTTGTCCAAAGGCCAAAGCTTCCCCTAGTAGTTGTTGTAGAAGCAATCCTGCACGCAAACGCCTTCTTGTTCTCACACTGCGGCTGCTTCTTGACCTTGATGGATTCCAAAGTTCTCCCTAGAAACCTGAAAAGGCCACATGGTTAGAGCAGCACACATTCCCACAAAAGCCTCTTCCAGAAAGTCCGAGGGAGCCCTGCTGGCCTCTCAGAAGGCTCCAGAAGCCCTTTCTGCCCAAGTCACTGCAAAGCCCTTTCTGCCTTGGCTAAGGGAATGGCCTGTGAGGATGGAGGCTCAGGTACCCTCAGCCTTAAAGGGCAGCCTTCCAAGCATCCTTCCCGAGCCTCCCCCCACGGGCGGACTTGGAAGTCATTGGAACCTCTGAGCATTTCAAGACAGGACTTTAGGGTCAGGGCACCTCTCGAGCAAAGCAGGAAGTTCAGGTCTGAGCAGCAGAAGGTGTGGCTACCGCAAGCAGTGGATGAGGCTTACCTGGGAGGCAGGACTCAGCCAAGAGGGTGTAGGGAATGCCATGGGGCTTGTCCGTGGGGGCTCTGCCTTGGATATTGATGGAGAGCTGCCCCTTGCATTTCCCCAGCATCCCTGCATAGCAGTCGATGGTGATTGTCTTCTTGCCCCCAGGAGGGATGGAGCCAAAGCCAGGGGACACGGTGAACATGCCGACAGTGACGCGAGTCTGCAGAAAGAGTCCCACGAGAGATTGATGTCCAACAGCCTTACCTTGAGCATCCTCAGCAAGGAGCATGCCGCTCCTGGCCCTCCAGCTGGGCCCAGGCCCAGTTCCAGGGCAGGGACAGATGACTCCAGAGCCCAATGGCAGCCCCAGAAGGGGAAGAATGAGCCAGGAGCAGCTCCAGGCCTCTTCGGAGTGGCACAGAGGAAGGACATGGGGTGTAAAGGTAGAAGGTGCTAGCTAGGATCCTTCAGACTCTACGGGTAATACACGAGAGCGGAAAGAGCTCAACCCACAACTCCAGGTCGCAGCCAGAGCACGTCCGTCATGCAGACGTCGTCCCATCCCATGGTCAGGAGCCCCCAGCCTGGGCACAGCAGTGTCCTCTCACACCCCCTGCAGCAGCACACGCTGGCGAGCAGGAGCCACCTACCTCCATGACAGGGCCTGCATCCTCTTTCAGCGAGGGCTTGCTTCTCTTCGCCGACACCGTCCTTGGGGCTTTGCTCTTGATCGGCTGGGCACCTTTCATCTGCTGTGCACTGAGAGGAGAAAAGCAGGAAACATCCATCATGCTGAGCTCTCCTGCCTTTCTCTGAGGACAAAGCTGCCCTTCCTCCCCACAGAGGAAAGCCTTCCTGCTCCTGGTGGCTCCCAGAGTGTCGGCAGCACCCACTGCTGGAGCTTACGCAGACGTCAGCAGCATCACCAGCTCCGTCCTTCACATGGCAGGTGTTCTGCTCACAAGCCAGTGACGCCAGCAGACAATAACCTAGGTCTCCTGGCTGCCTCTCACACGCAGCCATGCTCCAGGGCCTCCTCAGCAGGAAGGGAGGTGCAGGTATTCTCTTACCTTGGTTTTGGTGGCGCTCGGCAGATCTGGAATTTCAAGGCCTCAGCACCTTTGTTTTCGATGGTGAAGGTGCAGGATTTCTTGGTGCCCCTCACCATGGAACCGAAGTTGATGGAGGAGGCCGGGGAAATTTCGTAATTGCTGACCACAGGCTTTTCTGTCTCTTGGACTGCGACGACAGAGGTGATCTCGTCTCGTCCAGAGATGTTGTGATCCTGTGACCCTTTGTGATCCTGTGATCCTGTGACCTGTAGGCAGGGGAAGGGTCGGTAAATACTGCAAAGAGGGCAACCTCTGTCTGTGTCCCCTGACCCCATCCCAGGTCCCCATTAGCAGAGCAGAACTGCAGGTCAGCAGCGCCAGGGGACAGCTCTGGGGGTCACAGCCCTTGGCCAGCACAGACACAAGCTTGGAAGCCCCCGGGGCAGCATCCTGCAGCCATGCTAGCCACGACTGCCCTGTGTCAGCAACCTGGAAGGCCCAGGACAGCCACTGCAGTGCCCTGATGCTCTCTGTGCAAGCTCCCCATGGGGATTTCAAAACGCCTCTCAGACGAGGGCGCTGCAGGGGAAACTGAGGCACCGTGGCTATGGGGCTTGCAGAAAGCTCCACGGGGCAGTAGAGCTCTTCTCCTGCTCCCCAGACTGGGCTCTCACTACCACCCTGCCCTGACAGACCTCCCAAAGTGACAATCGCCAATCTCACCTCTTCCGTGCCTGAAAACCTGACTTGCTTGTCGCGTCTCTGTGCTGGTGACAGGGCTGCAGCCAAGGGCAGTGCAGTGAAAACACGAAGTTTGCTGCTCAAGTCCTGATGCAGCTTCTCCTCCGTGTTCCACGTCACACGTTTGTGCACCTGAGCAGAAAAACCAAGAGTGTGAGCTCTCCTTGGTCTGGGAGGACAGACCCTCATTCCTACATCGCTCTGAAATGCTGTCCCGGTGCCCAGAGCATCCATATTCAAAGCAGCCATGGACACCACTGGCCTGGAACTGGACAGCAAACATGGATGCAGGGCGAGCAGATGGGCAGGTGCTGTTCTCACAAGACGAGGAAGAGGTGAAGGTGGCAGAGAAGCAAAGCATCACCTCATCAACAGGTCCAGGTGAAGCAGCCTTGCTCTGGACCCTCCAAAGCCCCCTTGAACAAGCTCTAGGCCAAGTGCTCAAGCAATCCCAGGAGCACAAAAGGCAGAAGAGCCACAGAAAATGCAACCAACAAGTTCCATGTTACACGTTGTCTGTGCTTTACCTTCGGGACGTTCGGAAAGTGGACTTCTCCGCGAACAGTGACCTCTTCCTTGTGAGGGTGCTCCAGAACATGGATCTTCAGCACCTTCTCCACCTCCAGGCTAGTCAAACCCTCTCCATAAGCAGGATTAAATCCTATGGAGAGATGACGTTCCTCCCCTGCCTCCAGCTTGACAGGCTGCAAGGAGAGGGAAGGGGATTAACCACTGTGTGCTGAAGCCCCAAGATATTGGGATGGCACAAAATCTCTTCATGCTCAAAGCTGGCCCTCCCCGTGGGCTTCTCAGGTCATCCTTCACATCCTTTACAGTGTGTGCCTGCCTGCAAGCACCACGAGACTAGTGCCTGAGACCAGCTTAGCCTAAGATCTCTGTGCTCTTCATCAGTACAAGAGGGAAAGAGATCTTGTTCTACTCAATTCTGGACCTACAAAAGCTGTGTGCATTTGAGGCCTGTCCTCAAAGAGACCAAGCAGCTCTTGCGCTTAGCTGACGATGGCTGCTGGAGCACGAGGACAGCTTCCAAGAGACACCTTGACCACAGGGCTTGCCCAGAGCCAGCAGCCTGCTCCTTTCTCTTCATCTCTTACAGCCAAGATGTGTTGCCCCACTTCCCACAACCTTCAGCACCTTCAAATCTAGTCTCCAAGACCAGCTTGGAGGAGGTTCTACACCACCCGATCCACAGGAAGGTGTCTCTGCCATGGCAGACGCGTGGAACTGGATGGCATTTAAGGCCCCTTCTCACCCAAACCATTCCAGGATTCCCTCATTTAGGCCAGGCCAGTCTCCTGCTGACTCCAAAGAGAAAACTTCTCTCCTGGAGGGCCTCCCAACACAAACACACCACCACGCGTCTCCTCTTCAGTCCCCACCAGCAGGAAGCTCCATAGCTGCTCACCTCAGTATCTGCAGGGAAGGGCTGCCCGTCCGCATGGCAGATGGAGAAGGGTTCCTCTACGGCCAAGACCACACTGAGTGGCAGGAGGCAGGTGTTTTTCAGAGAAAAGGGCTGATACTCAAGAACAAAGTCGTCACTCGGTTGCTACAGACACAGAAAATGAGAGAAAACAACTTGAACCTCCTTCCCTTTCTGATGTATTTCCAATTTTCTTCTCCATTTACTATTTCTACTAGTTTGTACACTTCTAAAAGTCTTTGTTCTAAATAGATCAGATGCTTTTCATGATTGGAAACTACAGCATCCTTTGGGGGAACAGGAAAAGAGTTTCATGCCCAGAGGAGAGAAAGGGACCCTGAGTAGAGGCTTGAACAATATCAACCCCAGAGAGTGAACCCAGATCATCTCTCTGCAGTTTTTATCCTCTCTTGCCTACAATGGCACAAGGTGGTTTTCACTCCCACACAGCAATTTCTTGCAACCTTATTTTCTTTCGTAGCCTCGTGAAAAGCAGTGAAGTCGCTCAGAGGAGCCAAGCAAGCAGCATGTAGTCCAAGGTGGAGAGCCTGGAGTAGCTGCAGGTTAGTTTTGAGCTTGTACATGCATGTACAGCAGCTAGAAACCTCCTCAGTGCAGCTGCAAGAGGACTCCTGCTGCCCCTGCGGCAATGACAGCCTCTGGGGCTTCAAAGCTAAGCAAAGCATAAGCTCTTTCTTCTTGCTTCTGCACTGCTCTGGGCTTCCTGCATGGTTTCTATAAATGAGAGAGTGCTTGCAAAACAATTCTGCGTGGATTGGTATCAAACGGCTGCAGCGTTACAGCACTCAATAAATCAGAGTGCACGACGCCAAAGAGACCACAGGCAGACATCAGGGAGAGATGAAAACCTTCTAATGAAACCTGAAGTGCCTGCTCAGGGGATTTTGTGCTTCTCTGGACGCCTAAGAGCTAAAGGAGAGACCTGAAAACACAGAAACTAAACAAAGAAATAGCCTTACCTTCTCCACACGGAAAACGAGCTCCGTGGACGACAGGTGCAGAGCAGGAGCAATGAACTCACAGGTGACCTCCACCTGCATCACCTGCACCTTTTCTTCCTCGCTCCCCACGATGGCGACCCACAGCAGCCGCTCCTTCAGCACCTGTGTGCGAGAGCTGCACGTTACCCAGCAGGTGTGACCAGGGCACCCAGAAAACACACTGCGTGTGCTCCCCTCCTGCCTGGAGGCAGAACGGATTCTGATAGCCTGCATGCAATTGTGTCATGGGAACTTGGCCATCAACCAGCAGCAGGTAGTACTGCCCTAAAGCTACGGCCATTGCTTTCCTCAGCAGCCCTGCTTCCTTTTACAATCATAGAAACATAGGATAACCAGGTTGGAAGAGACCCACCTGTTCATCGAGTCCAACCATTCCTATCAAACACTAAACCATGTCCCTCAGCACTTCGTCTACCTGTCCCTTAAACCCCTCCAGGGAAGGGGACTCAACCACCTCCCTGGGCAGCCTCTGCCAGTGCCCTATGACCCTTCCTCTGAAATTTTTTTTCTTAATGTCCAGCCTAAATCTCCCCTGGTGGAGCTTGAGACCATTCCCTCTTATCCTGTCCCCTGTCCCTTGGGAGAAGACCCCAGGTCCATCCTCTCCACAACCTCCTCTCAGGTAGTTGTAGAGAGCAATGAGGTCTCCCCTCAGCCTCCCCTTCTCCAGGCCAAACACCCCCAGCTCTCTCAGCCACTCCTCATACGGAAGCAGTGACCGTGCTGACATCTCCCCCTCGGAGCTGCCCCCCAGGGGCACTGCCAGACCTGGCTGCCCTTAGGACAGCAGGGCTGCCTGACAGGCTGGGCTGAGCTCTCAAGCTCTCCGTTAGAATGAGCCTTGGGAACAGTTTCCCACTGGGACAACATCACATTGATCACTAAAGCTGACACACTCTGCTGGATTTTCTCCCCCAGGACTCAGTGCTAGACTCGTGCCACCGTGGGAACTTCTGGCACTAAAATACTTTCTTGAAAGCACTTGCCTATCTTCTCAGGCAAATATCAAGGGGCAGCTGAAAAAGTCCCAGTGGAGGTGATCCAGTGGGAAGGACTCAGCCCTCACGGGGGACCTCACCTGAGCAGTGCTGGAGAAGCCTTCCACCAACACCTCCTTACTCTCTCCCGGCATCAGTTCCATGCTCAGAGGTCGAAGCTTCAGCATGGGGCAGGCAGGTGTGGGGTGCTGGGAGGAATCTTCGCCCTCGGTGGTACTGAGGGCATCGAGACTTCGAGGCTGGAAAAACGCTGAAGACCCTTCGGTGTTCCAATGGAGGAAATGGGTCTTCCGTCCTTTGTTAGTGACGTTGAAGGTGTAAGAGAACGGGATGTTGCTAGAAGAGAAGTAGAGATGGAAAATGTCATGGGAGCTGCTATTTCCCAGCACTCATCCAGCTTCAGTGCCCCAGAGCCATTATCTGACTGTGCATTTGGCGAGAAAGCCACCTCCCAGCAGGCTGAGCTGAGCTAGACACCCAGCACCAACCCGCAGCAAGAGCCAGAGCTTGGCTGCCCCCAAGCTTCTCCCCGTCCAGCAGCTGCTCTCTGTGTGCACAGCAAGGAAAAGCTTGGGGAAGAACATCATCTCAGTCACCGTGGACAGAGCATTAAAATGAAGGGCAACTGAGAGATCATTTAGCAACTGCTTTCCATGTTGGTGCCTTTTGAGCATCTCAACCCACATTCCCGTGGCCATCAAATGTTTCTAAAGGAATTCCTGTAGTGTCAATGAAATGGCACCAGGAGTGCAGAAGGAGAAGGAGCTGAAGGACTACGGCAAAACGCCTCCTTGCTGAGCCCACGGGAGGAGCAGCAGCTGAGACAAACTCTACCTGAAGTGGGGCCCCAAGTTGAGCTCCGGAACAACGGGTTTGTCTGTGACAATTGTGATGCCGACTCCAGCAGCCTGGACAGGGATGACGTAGCTGCTGCCGTTCTCAATGAACACCTTCAATTCGTCTTGAAATACTTCTGTGTCATCCAGGTTTGCGATGACAGCCACAGACACGTCGGCGTTGGGGGGGATCACTCCTCTACTGGGTTCGATCCTCCAGCAGGAGCGTTTGCCAGCCTGTAAGACAAGGCAGACACGAGCTGAGGAGGGAAACAAGGACAGACCAGCACTGGGAATAAGAGCTACCACAGTTTGGTTACAGGAGACACCAGCAGCATCTGAGAGATGGACGGATGCTGAGCGAAGGGACGGCTGACAAGCCGCCACACTCCATTTTCTCCATTGTTGGTTAATTAAAGTGATTGGGCCCTTCTGGCCTTGCACAAGTGAAAGAGGAAGCAGAACTCAGCATGAAAAGTGCAGCTGTACTTTGCCAAGTCATCCCTCTCCTCAGAGAGCATCCACACCTTGGTCTCTGTCATTAACAGGAATGTGACACAAAGTAAACACAGACACAACAGGGAAACCAGGGGGGAACCCATGCCCTCTCAGCAGCAATGGCCTAGAGGCTTCTCTTGAGCTCCTGGAGCTCCAAAAGCATCATTGTCAGAACAGTTTGCTTTCTCTCTCACACAAAATGTTGGATATCAAAGTTAATTCACAGGCTGCTATGGACCAGTCACTTTTGTTGGAAATGACCCCCACAGATACCTACCATCTCTGCCCGGAAGGATGCCGGGATGGGAGACTGGTTGGAGAGGTGGAGAGTCTGGGACACATCCTGTAGGACCTGGATGCTGCCAAACTCCATCTTGCCTGGCCACACGGAGACAGCTGGTCCTTCTCCAATGCTCACGAGGTGGATTTCCTGATCCAGGAAGCAGGTAGGAAAGATCAGAAAAAAACAGGGAAAGTTAAAAAAACGTCAGACACCTCTAAGTGCTCCAAGCCTGAGGGATAGTTACAGCTCTTTGAAGCCTGCAGCGTTGACAGATCGAAAAAGAAAGCCTGGAACAAGTGTGGGACCTAGAGTGAATCCGTCTGGAAGCCACAGGCTCCCATTATCAGCAGAGGAACAAGCCCAGTTTCTCACGCTTGCTTTGCCACAGCTCCGGGCCCGTGGCCTTGGCTGGGGCATTGACAGAGAGATGTGAGGGATATTTCTCAGATGGGATGGGCCTGACTATCAGCACAGTTTCTTACACACTGCTTGCTTTAGCAGGCGTCAGGGATTTCCCTGTGTGCTCCTCAACCAAACTCCCAAGGAAGCAGCACGTGCTCTATCGAATAGTGCAGTAGAGGGTGAGACCCAGGGACTGTGCTGACTTTCACACTGGGCTTGCTATCCCTTCGCACAGATCCATCATTAAATGCTGTGTCACACACTCAGGACATCATCTAAAAGGATGCCACCTTTCCTCTTCTCCAGCTACTGGCTGTGGCTCATGCTGGGAATCCTCTTGGTCCTTGTTCACACCAGCCATGTCTTCCAAGTCCTTGTTTCCTCAGCAAGAATCTCTGTACCCTTTAGGCCCCCCCAGCACCAGTGCACGTGCATCTCCCCCAGCACTCACCAGCGGGGATCCTGCACTCCCAATTGTCATGACACGAGCGATGGTGTCCTGCTCTCCCAGCACTCGCCTCTGCAGCCTCAATGGGATTTGCACCCAGCTGCGTGGCTGGATAATCCCACATGGCATGAGGCTGGAGTACTCCACAGCATCCTGCTTGCTTTCCTGGAAGGGACACAATCAAACTCAGCTTCGGAGGAAACTAAACTTCTTGACAACTACCACAGCAGCAATTAACACCTTTTCCAAAACCTCTAGGACAAAGCAGAAAGGCACAAAACCAAACCCAAGACCAGCATGGACTAAGCACCTTGAAGGCTTCCAGAAGCTGCTGGATCCACACCCAAACCTGTGCTGGCAGCCTCCTTGCAGCACCTTTGCACAATCCTCTACCTTCTCCTTCATCAAAGTATCCTAAGGATTAGGAGCTAAACTGCTTCCTAAACAGTTTATATTCAGGTAGGAATAGGAACACAGGAACCAACCGGAAGACAAGTCACCAGTCTTATACAGAACCCTTCTTAGTTTTTCTCTAATAATCCCCTCGATAGCATTAGAGGGCAGGAGGCAATGCCAAACCTGAGGGAGAATCCTGTAGCAGGCTGGGAGGTCACTGTCGTTGACAAGGTTCACCATCTGCTCATAGGGGACTCCGAGGAAGCAGTGTCCGAAGGTCACAACCGGGTTGACGACTCGCAGCAGAGGAACTCTGCATCTAGGCAGAGAGATGACCAAAACGGAATTAGAGATACCGAGAGAAAGCAGAATTTGTTTACTCCCTGAACAGCAAAAAATGAAGCACAATATGTTTGTCACTGCCAAAGAGACATTTAGTGCCCCTACAGCAACAAACTGCCTTTAACTCCTTACTCAACAACCTCTGGTAAAGGAGGGGAAAACCCTGAGCTTCAGCATCACAGAGGCTGCCAGGTGCCCAGGCAAAGCCACTTGCCCTGTGCCAGAGCTGTCTGACGGGCACCTTCACTGCAGGAGGTTTGCAAGGACCATCCCAATGGTCCCAGAAAGGCAGGATCTTACCTCCATTTTTCCCTCACCAGTCCTGCCACAAGCCCCTTCCCCACCTGCAGGCACCTTCATTGACTGAACCAGACAGCAGCTTTCACCAGCCTCATTGCATCCCCAACCAACATTTGCATTTGGATTGCAACTCAGCCCAACTCCAGCACTTGCACCAAGGAGGAGAGGTGGCCCTTGGCAAATTTCTTACACCTCAAGCACCACAATCCAGGCCAATCAGGACTAGAATTACTGTTCCGTTTAGGAGGAGGCTCAGGGCCTTTCCTGTCCACTGCAGCCCAGGGGCTTCACAACATGGGCTGCTTTCAAAGCACTGATGCTCTCCCGGCTGCCTGGGCACAGCTGGCTAGCTAGGCACTGCTTCTCCTTGGAAGCTGCAGTCAGCAAAGCTTGTGCAAGGCAGCTTTGTGCTGGTGGGGAACACACCGAGAGAGACAAGGAGCTGCAAAGAAAGGAAAGATACCTGGCTGTGAGGAGCAAGGTTGCCACATTCCTCACAAAGTCCTCCACGTGCACCATCAGTGCCAGTCTGTACCTCTTCACCGTGTTGGAGCACAGAGTGACCTGGTAGAAGAGAAGAGCAGCAAATGCTTCATCACTCCCAAAAGCCAGTGGCTCTGCATGGTGTCCTCCAGTTCTCCTTCCATGCTAAGGACAGGGAGGATTTGGCCCTAATTCTTCTACTGCTCCACGTGTAGAGCACAGTCTAAAGGACTCACAACAGTCTTCTGACAACATCTACTTTGTGAAATGTACCGAGCAGTTCTCAGAGCACATAGGAGCTAAACCAAAACACACTTGGGCTACTGCTCTACTCACTACTGCATTCAAATTAAGGGACCAATTTTTCATCTCCACTACAAGAATGTCACACCAGAGAAACACTGTTGACATCCTGCAAATGAGCTCAAATTTACAGTGGGAAGCTGGGGGCAAAACGTGGCTCCACCTGCTGAAGCACGTATGGCTAGACTGTTCCCATACCTGGATGTCCATGAATTCCTGGGGGTGGATGGTCCCTCTACTGGGAGTTATGGCAAATTCCACCTGGTTTCTCCAGGACAGGCGAGCGTCGCTCGACATCAGAGCAGAGCTGGTGACACTGGGCGCTCCGCGGCCGTCCCCAGGAATGGAAAGGTCAAAGGTCACAGGATTCATGGAGGTGTTCGTGAGCCGACAGGACAATGTGCGAGGGAAGCCTAGGAAAACAACCCAAGTATGAATTTATGTACCCAACTATCCAAGGATTCCTAGTACGAATACCCTCTTAGGATCAAATTGTGCTTGGAGTTCAGCTCTTTTCTCTCTGAATCACAGCCAGTTGGAGAAAACCGAGCAAGTGATTAATTGTCACTCAAGTTCCCTTTTATACTGATCACAGA
The DNA here is from genome assembly GCA_033558105.1 of Coccyzus lansbergi. Lineage (NCBI taxonomy): Eukaryota > Metazoa > Chordata > Aves > Cuculiformes > Coccyzidae > Coccyzus > Coccyzus lansbergi. The sequence continues at coordinate 709,944 of JAUMJK010000613.1, read as the reverse complement.
GCTTGCTTCCTTGCTCATGCCTGCTCTTAGCAATGCTGAACACAACAAGTTTCCTTCTCTTGAACGGAGGAGCTCTCTCACACCCCCACCCACAACAGCATTAATTATACTTCACTTAGGAGTGTGCACCCAGACAGAGCACTGATTCTCAACATGGAATCCATCAAATCCCCTGTTAACTCTGTCAACAAGCAGCATATTGGCATTGAGGAGAAGCTACAGGAAGACCAAGGGTGGATGAGCTTGGGAACTACAGCCTGATGAAAAGCATTCCCATGCCGTTTCCTTCGGTACGATCCTTAAAGCATCTCATGGGTTTTGTCAAGCAGACCGAGCATGGGGCAACTTGCAGGCCACTCCACAAGAAGCCACTTGTCCTGTGATTTGTTAAATGGTCCATGAACAGAAGCAGCCTGGGCACGGAATGATAACAGCCCTTCAATCAATCCACCAGTGATTTTGCATCTCAACTGGAGATCATCTCAGTAAAAAGCCTTTTGTGAGACTGAGATGCAAAACCAGACTCTGCATCTCAGTGCAGATGCTCTGGTTGCTCAGCCACCGGCTCTGGCAGCAGGGAAGGAGCCCCCATCTCCAAGGACATCAGTGCCTGACCAAGAGCCAGCGTTTGGCCATATTTGCTGGTTGGTGATAACAAGGTGCCCTTGCAGTGCTACGGAACATCTCACGCTGAAGGTCAGGGGGGAAATTGTGGCCTTGCTTTGCATCAGGAACTTTCCCCCAGAGCAGCTACAGGCTCGTAGGTGGCGTAAATCCCCTTCTCCAGCAGCCCCGGTTTAACACCCCAAAGGCCCATGGGGAGGAACACAAGTGTTGGATGTTCTCCGGCTGCAGTGCTCCATGTTGGCCACACACAGACCTCTCCACTCAAGGTCCCAGCCCTGGGGGCACTCACCAAAGGGGACATCACCAAAATCGAGGGAAGGAACATCAAAACGAAGAGGTGGTTCAATGACACAGCCCCTGTGAGGAGAAAGACAAGTGTTAGCGTGGAGAGAGACGTGCTAAGCTCTCAGCTTGCATTACCACTCAGAGCAGCACAATCTGGTCTCACAACCACCGTGACTTCAAGCAGCTGAGGCTGCTGCTTTCCCTTTTGTATGGATTTTGAACAGAGGATTTTAAAAACACTGCTTCTGGCTGCAGAATAGCCCAAGGCTGGCCCAGCCTTCAGCCACCTCCCAGGCCCTGCTGGCCTCGCTGTGTGTTCAGTTGGGACGTCTCTGACCATCGCTGCCCAGAGCTTCAGGAAAACTCTTTCCCATCATGGCAATCACTTCAAGCCCTCGGGTTCTCACACCAGGGTACCAAAAGGTGACAGAAAGAACCTGCTGCTGCCAAATTCCATGCACACAGCATCTGGGAAAATTGCAGAGCAACCCACCATGAAGGCAAAGCTGCTTCCCACAGGGACTCAAGGCTTTCAGAGCTCCACTGGCTAGTGAGAGCATCAGAGGCACAGGCACTTCCCCTTAGATAGAACCAAGCTTCATTTGCTGCTGCAATTGCAGGATTCCAACTGGAGGGAAGCTTAAAAAGCTTTAGTTCTTCGTCTTGATCCTAGACACCCCACACTAAGACCTTAGACAGCAGCTCTGCTTCATCACAAAACGAGGCTGGTGGGAGAGGATTATCCAGAGGTGGCTACAGATGTGCCCAAAGAGCTCCTACATCCCTCCTTACCTGAGAGTCAAAGTCAGAGGCTCAGCAGATCCATCCACCCTGAACCTGAATTCTTCCGTGAACTCCCCCACGATGGTGGAACTGAAGGAGACCTTGATCTCCTGGAGCCCTTTGGGTGAAACAATGCCCTGCTGGGGATGAAAGGTGAAGCAGGAGCCCAGAGGGGAACTTGGAGGGATCAGGCTGAAGGCACTAGCCATGTCTCCTTTGTTAAGCAGGAGCACCTGCAGCAGGGAGAACACAAGACACAAATACATTAAGAAATCTTCCATTTCTCAGAAGGCTGATGGGCTGGGCTTAGCTGAAGCCAAAGAAAAGACAAACAAGACAAGTTCGGCCTTTGTGGGGGTTTTTTTTCAAGCAAAGTAGTGATAACTTCATGTGACCAGAATCCCTCTGGGTTTATCCCCTGACACAGAGCAGTCTGCTTGGCCTTGCAGTGCAGAGGAGCTGCACAGCATCACCCGTCAATGCAGCCCTGTCCCTAAGAACCCTGAAGGCAACTGCAGCCTCGGGTGTCACTCACCCACAACAGCTTCTGCCCCAGGGCAGTCTGGTCCTGCCCAAGGCAGAACACCTTCAGCTTCCACTGCAGCCGACAAGGTCACTGCCTGCAGCAGATCCCTTGGGGCTGCACCAAAACCAACCTCAGCAACGCTCTCCAGCTCTGCTACAGGACAGCACTCAGGGCTTCTTTGAATTTTAACTTCAAGCTGACACTTTCTCCATCCTTCTTTAGACGGATACATCAGGAAAGGAGGAGCAGGAGGGGCAGAGCTCCTCCATCTACTCCAAAGAATTTCTCTTCCCTAAATACAGCCACCACAAAGGACTTAACCATTGCGAGAAAGACTGCAAATTCAGAGACACACCTAGTATCTTGAACACTCAGTAAATCAGCTGCCTTGACCGACTGACACAATCCTGCCACAATCCACATTTCCAAGATGAATTTCTTGGAAGGGAAGGAGTGCCCACATCTGCCTGCAAGCTGCCACCAAGAAGCCAACCCACAGCAGAGCTGGAATGGTACTAATTGCTTCAGGGGCAAGCCCTGCACTTGCTGCTCAGAGTGACACTAACAACATCACCTACTTCTTCATAATTTCTCAGGTAACGATATTGATAAATTGATACAGAGAGAATCAATAAAGTATCAGCATTAAAAATGCAGAGAGCACAATGTTTTGGTAAGAAAACATCTTAATGTGTCCTCGCCTGCCAGAGTCCATCATTTGAAAGTATCTGGCACTGGAATTCACATCATTTTCTACCTCTTTTCATGACTCTATCTTGGTTTTTGCACAAGTCTGGACAGTGGCAGGAGGAGGGGCAAATTTGCAAATATGTAGACAGTTCTCTGCTTCTTTCCACAAATGTTTTGCTCTCTTTAGAGCCAGAGATGTCCCAAGACAGAAGTGGCTTTTTGATCTAGTGTTGCGTTTGTGTCAAGGTGCTGGGTTCCTTCGCTTGAAGCCTCCCAGCTGACCTCAAAGGGAGGCTGCCCAAAGGCAGGATTACGGCTTCAGGAACAACACACGCACATTTTGGAGCCCATCAAAAAGCATCCACATTCTCTGACACCACCACCACCACCATCTGACAGTTATGTCAATAGTCCCTGCCCAACACTGCCCGTGTTGCCAGAAATCCTGTGGCTCCACAAGGCTCACACTTGCCCAGAAAGCCCTCAGGATCCACCCCAGTTCCCGTGTACCCCTACTGCTCACCAAACAGCTGCGGCTCCTTCCGACACAGACATCGTCGATTTCCAACTCCTTGTAGGCGAACCAGAGCTGGGGCCCAATGCCCTCAGCTTTGATGTGGAGGGGCAGCCTGGCTTCACGGCCTGCGGAGACATTTCTCTGTCAGTACAACATTTCCCTCTGGCATCCTGGATTTTCCAGGCTGCCCCAACGCTAGTCCCTGACTCCAGGCCTGAAGGGACCAGCCCTAGATGCTCCACGAGAAGATACAGAACCCTCAGCACTTTCACCCTTGGGCTGCTGCCTCATTTTTAACCAATCAGTTCAAAGTTTAACCAATTACAGTTCTGTGAACACACAAACACAAAAATGAATTTTCGGCAGCTGAGCCCCACGTCACGTGCTCCCTCCCAGCGCCCAAGAGCCACGGCTTTATTTGCATGAATCATTAAGAAAGTTCATTTTGAACTTTTTCATCTTTTCCAAGAGCAAATTGCAGACCACTGCCCAACTGCCAGTTTTGCAAGGTGACCAGTGCTGATCACTTCTGTAACGAATTAATCCAGAAGCATCTGCTTAGCCATTAGCACAGGAGCTGCAAAAAAAGCTGAGGCCAGCAAAGTCCCTTTGCAGTGAGGCAGGAGATCCAGCTGCAAAATTCACACAACTGCAACTGCAGCAAAGCTGCCAGACAATCCCAGCGAGAGGCATGCCTGCCACCCGCACATCATGCTCCAGAGGGATTTGGGACTGGCACCCAACTGGAAATGGTCGACAGGAGCATCGTACTTGTCCATTCAAGCTCTTCCGCTCTGGAGCTCTTTGGCCTTCACAGACACCTCCCAGCAGAGCAAATGCTGCCACCACAGCCCTGCTGATCCCTGACCCTTCCCAGCAATTACACAAGAGCAGAGGGAGCTGCAAGACTGTGCCTCACCTTCCCTCTGCCTGACACAAGACCAAGGAGCCATACCTGAGATGTCGCAGTAGGCGGTTTCTTCATAGACTCTGGCTTCTTGGGGTTTAAAGATCACGTTAATTGCAACCCAAGAGTTTGGCAAGACATCTCCCTCCTAAAACAGAAGCAGAAGACAAATCATGCATCTTCAACTATTACATTTCTTGTTCTCAGCTCTGCACCTGGAGCACTTCCTCAGAGCATCAGTGCAGAGAAAGTAGCAAGCAACACCTGTCACCAACATTTAGAAGAGCATTTGGAATCATTTGGAGCATTTGCTTCAATTCAGGCTACAGAGAAGGAACCAAACTGACTCCTACTCCAGCAGGATTTCTTCACAAGTACCAGGCACTCTAAGGGGCCTCTCTCCTCCAAATCTTCCACCGGATCCCTCTGCCACTATGGCTACACCAACACTTGGACTTAGATCAGAAAAGATTGAGCAAATCCAATGTCTTCTTCCCTTCTCGCTTACAAAGGTGCTGCACTGACACCCTTCCCCTGCACAGAGCCCTAAAAGTACATCAAGCACCTCTGAAGGCTGTAAGGACACTTCAGTGCCCTCAGTTTATAGCCCTTGCAAGAGACATCAGGTTTAGGCAGCTCTGAGCGCCTGCCACGAGCCTGCAGCTCAGAAATGGCTTTTGCAATAACTTCTCCCAGCCCCATGAGATAACCCTGGACTCTTCTTTCTCAGCACATCCAACCAGCTGATGTGGGATCTGCCAAGAGACCTTGTCAGGGAGAAGGAGGAGGGCAAGAAGGAAGGGAACTTCCCAGCTATCGCTTACCACTGGCTCGATGGTGAAAACATCACTGGAGAAAAGCAGGGAGTCTCCTTGCACTTTCTCTCTCTGCACTCCTGGGCACTCCTTCTCCTGCCTCTTCAGCCTGCGTGCCGGGAGAGAAAAAAAAAAAAGCAGATGAATGAATTCAGGGATGGCAAAAACTTGGGGCAATTTCATGGGCTTAGATGCATGAAAACAGAGGCCCTGAGAAAGGAAGGAGCATCACCTCTGAAATCAAACACTTCATTCAACCCTTAAAGCACCTTCTCTTTTGCCTTTTTGGCCTTCAATGCAGAGCTCTGAAGAGGACCGGGAAAAACCAGCAGGAGACATCTCTGAGGGAGAACTGCAAGGCTGCATGTGCAGCAGATGGAGGTGCAGCAGGAAGAACAGCAGAGCCATCACTCCCCAGCTACATTCAAACGCAGATAGAAAGGAACCGCAGCCATGGAGCTGCACACAGAGCCACAGGCAAACGCTGTCACCAGCACCAAAGCCCCTCCCTTTGGCTCACTCCCATCCACTGCAATGGGAAATGTTTCTCCAGGGCTCACAGACGATGCTGTGCACGGGGAGGGCTTCCAGTCACTGAGATGAACAACCCTCAACTCAACCCATCCACGCACAAGAATTCCACCTTTACATCCCTTCTGCAGTCCTGCAGGAGGGAGACAGAGCAAATCCCTGCACAGACCTCACAACAATCCAGGTCATTTTGGGTCACATCCTAGTGCAGAGTCCCACACTGCCTCCTCCCTGCTCCAAGACCTCAAAACTTTATCTTAGAGCACGACAGTGACCCTGGAGCTATGGCCATCCCGGAGATTGCAAGGAAAGAAGAACAAAACCTCCTGCTCAGGGCTGAGGACACAACATTTGCTGTGTAGTCATTGTAATCAAACTTTCCTCCCCAAAATAGAATCCTCAGCTGGAGCATGGGTGGAACTGGAGTGGCAAGTGCTGAGCTCTGTTCTCTTGGAGCTCAGGGGTATCTCCTGACACTAGGGATGGTTTACTTGTCCTAAAGCTTTCCAAAGCAGCGACATCACTCTGAGCCCATAGGTTAGTTTTACCCTTGAGCAGAGCATCCAGCTGAAAGGACTTTCTCAAACCAACCTCTGCTTTTGCTGATCCTCCTGTTGCCGAGTGCCAGCAGCCTTCCACTGGAAGTGGGCTGTAATTCCACTGCCATTGTGGAGGAGCACAGAGCTGCACCTTGCCAGAGTAACATAAGTCTTCTCCATAGTCAAGGAGTCCTTCTCCAGCTCAATGCTGGCATCTACAGCCGATCCACAAAGTGTTGCGCGGACTCTTTCACCTGGAACAAAGCACAGCAGAGTCTTTGCTCACCTCACTTGCTGATACAAGAACAGAGCAAAGCATCAGGAGCAGAAGGAAGTGTTAAGGCTCGTTGCAGCATTGACACTTTGACAGAGCAGAACATTTACCACATGCTGATAGCTGCATGTGGACTGACAGAGGATGTCTTGGACACCGCACTAAGCAGCCTTTTTCTGTCTATTTGTAGACATCTAGCCCCAGGGTGACACTGTGACTCTACTGACAGTGAGATTTTTCCGATGTGCCCAGGTGGCCTTTGGGTTGCCATCCCACTCAGCTCACAAGGAATTCTGGATTTAGCTCATTCAGGTGACTGAGGAGTCCCAGTTCAGCCAGGCCTCACGTGGAGTCTCCTGCACGCCTGCCACTAGGGCTGTGTTTCTCCTCAGCCCTTGTTGCTGACAAGCAAAGGCATCTGGGGGCACATGGGCACAAAAGGGACGTTCAGAGGAACAAGTGAAGCAGCAGCACACGGCAAAAATTAAACGCAGAGAATGTGCTCCTGATCCTGCCTAAGTCACCCTGACAGCAGCAGGAGGGATTGGGATCTGCTGCCACTGGTGAGCCAAGCAAGTCAGCACAGCAAAGCACAGAAAATGCCTCCCAAATTGCTGCTTTCTTCTTAGAGCTTCTCTCTTGTAATAAACAGGCTGCTGGTGGTGTTTCTGAAAGAGCCACGTGGCTGCTTTTTGTCTGCCAATCACAGGGAGTCTGACTTAGTGCAGGACAAAGCAGCCAGGGCTTGCCAGGTGAGGCTGGGGGACATTGCCTGCTGCCCTGCTCTACGCCTGCAAGAAGCAGCTTTTAAGACTGATATATTTAGTCAAAAGATTTCCATTTCACTTGAGCAATTCCCATCAGCAGCCTTTAGCTTCTTTGCATGCTTTGAAGCTAGAGGGACAAGCCCCCCAGGAATCATTTCCTCTCCTTCCTCAAGTTCATTTCAAAATAACTGCATCAGAACTGTTTGGAAGGAAGCTGAGAGTGTGCAGCATGCAGCGCTTACCAGTTTCATAGAGAATTTCCAGGCACTCGGAATGATTCCCGGTTTTCAGCGGGTGATACTCCACTGTCACTTGTGCGGCCTCACCAATCCCAAGGTTCCCAACGGAGGGATCGACAGAGAAAGGGCTGCAACACAAAGAGAGAGATCAGCACTCTTGAGCGAGACTTGAGGCCCATATTCCTTTTGCAGTCTACTTCACTTCAGCTCACTTCTGCAAGCAAGGAACAATCAAAGCACAGTCAGCAGAGGCAAACCCCAACATCCACCATCAGCAACAGAGCTGCTGACTCTCCTTTCGGAAGGGATCCAGCTCTTCACAAGATCCTGTGCTCTAAAACGACCTCATCTCCTCCATACTCTCCACCCAGCTCTCTGCAGTGAGACTCAAGGGTCTGGCTGCCAGCAATATAGTCACAGAATGGGTTTTGAGGAGCACAGAGCTGCTGAGAACTGTCTGCACACACAACTAGACCCTGACTGCCATTATGGTTCCATTGGTTCCAGCATTCATTTTTGACCTTCAAAAACCAGCCTGAGCCTGGGAAAGGTTCCATTTTATCAGCCTTGCAATGAAAGCTGCTCTGAGCAAAGGAAACATCAGCCACATCTCAATGAATGCAAACATAGACTAGATACTACCCCATGGGAAAAAAGGAGAATCCCATTTACAGCCTGAACAATTCAATGCTGAGCTGCATTTCACACCATTAACAGAAGCCTATCAAGAGGAACTTCATGGAGCTTTTCTCTATTCCCAAGCAATGTAGTCTGGGAGTCTGGGCTGTAATCCAAGCTTGTAAACTGTCTGCTTGGCCCAGCACACAAATTCTGTGCAATGTGTTGGGAGTAACTAGGAAAGTGTGCTGATGTTCTTCAGATTCATAGGAGTGATGACGATGATTTGTTGCCAGCTAAACAGCTCTTGGCTGACAGATCCAAAACTCGGTGCTTTAGTGCTTAGTGATAAGGCAAATGAAACACTCCTGCACAATGGCAGCTGCGCTGGGTGGCTCTTGTACAAGCACACTGAGAAAACAAAAGGGATTTGGTTTAGTGCCTGGCTGGTGGTCACTTTGTCACCTTCAAAACATGTCCTGGCTATTTATTTTGTTGGTGACAAGGAGATCTGGAAATCCCAGAGGAAAACTGTAGAGCGACTGACAGGTTCCTGCCTATGTCTTTCCCACAGTGAGAAGCAGCAGCCTGCTCAAAGAGCATCCTAGAAGTTTGCTTCAACTGCCTTGCCAGGCTTCTCTTGGACCCTCACAAATCACAGAAGAAAAGTCAAATCCTCTTCTGAGCCTTGTTTGGCTGGAGAAGAAACTGTGGGAAGTCAGGCAGCCCCAGTCAGACAGCAGGGGCTCTGCTGCAGCCTTGACCTTGGCTCTGACACCAAGACCTCTGGGACTAAGCAACTCTCCACTCATCACCAGCAGCTCAACTGGCTTCCTTGCAGATGTGGTGTCAACAAAGCATTTCCATTTCCAGGGCAGCAAACTGGAAAAGCGGTGACTGCCTTCTGAGACCAAAAGGAGCAACGCAGGCTGCCCACAACACGGCCCACACCAGGCACTTGAGGAGGGGACCATGGGAAAAGCGTGTGCATGTCACCCCAGAGAATGGGCATCTTTGGCTGCCAGAGGTTTGTGAGCGTTTCTGAAGGTGCTTATGGCCAGAAGGCTGCAAGCCAGCTACTAGCATATTCTAGCACTCTCCAGGACATCTGGGAGAGACAAAGCTCTGCAAGAAGAGCCCATCTTGAGCTCATTCTGCTCAAGAATATTTGGTCCCAGGGGCCAGACCAACTGTCACACCCTGGGCCCACGAGCCACACGCTCACATCCAGGCCTGACTGAGGGCGGGGAAGTGGATTCATTTAGCCATGTGGCAATCTGGAGGCTAATAAGACCACTCCCAGGGTGCAGGCTGAAAATCAAAAGCAATATTGATTCTGTTTGCAAAAGAGACTTCCCGAACCACTAAGTGTTACTGGCAGGGCCTCAATGCCGATTGCCAATTTGATTGCCCATCTCTGGTTGCACTTGCTTACACAGACATAGCTGATGACACTGTCTTCAATGTCTCTTTCAGGAGCTCAGAGTTTACCTGCCTCTCCACACGGCATTTGGTCTGCCTGAGCCGAGCTCCCAAAGCTGCTGCTGCCATGCAGCACCTCACACAGCCCAAAGGCAGCCCAGGTGCCTTCCTAGGTTTTCCCTTTCAATCTAACAGAATCAGGCTTGCTGCAGGCTCTGCTGGAGACATCACTGCACTATAAAACTGTGCTGCGGCTTGCAGAGTTTTCTCACGAGATGCATCATGCTTCAAACACTGGAAGGAACTGCAGAACCCCCTTCCTGCCCACTTCCACCTATGGCAACACAGCAGCTCCCACGCTCTGCTGCCTTTTTCCTTCTTTACTCTTTATCACACAACAGGATTTTGCGCAGAAGGAACAAGCTCTCTTACCTCCAAGTGCTGAGGTGGTAGCGGGTATCCCGATTGCCAACGTTGCGAATCAGCACTGTCTGCCGAGTGCTGTAGTTGACTGGGCAGACGGAAAAGTCCAGGTGGGCAGGGAAGTCCAGGAGAGCTCGAGCACCAGTAGCTGTAATTGGCACTATAAACTCTCCCCGTTCGGTCATGCAGCTGATGTAATGGCAATAAGTCTGCAGGGAAAGAAACAGTCTCAGCACCTGGCGTTTGGCACCATCCACGTAGCGCAATTTTTACCTTAAGGACGTTTCGTTCCAGCAGTAGGACTTGGACAGGGCTGAGAGCTCCCAAGGAAGAAACAACCCTGCGGATCCACCTGCTCTGGAAGCAAACTGACAGAACCAGACAAAACCCGTACTTTGATTCTGAGGTACCAAACCAGAGTCATTGCATGTGGGAGATTACCGTAGTAACAAGAACCTGCTTCCATCCCCACTCAGACTATCAGAGGCACCACTAAGAACCTAGCTGTGCACAGCACTGGATCCCATCCCAGAAATGCAGCAACATCTCTGAAGCTTGGCAGGGGATGCAGAGAAACCCCAGTTACAGGCATGAAGACACAGGCACAGCAAGACAGCTGCCCTCAGGCTCTGGGCTGATGGGGCTGCCTACTTATTCCTAGAGATGCTCTTCCAGGCAGGCATCTCAAAGCCACCAGCAGCACAGACACCTCCTTGCAGCTAAGGACATGGCCCAGCACTGAAGGATAAAAGCAATCTCAAACACTCAAGAGCCTCAGCATCATCTTCACGACACGGGCAGAGGATCCCCTACTTTTACATCCAGTACCACCCCACTAAAACCAGCACACTTCCTCAAAACCAGATGCCCTCTTCCAAAGCCACCCCTCTAGCTTCATCTTCCACTGAAGGCACGACCCTCCTGGGGCCTCCATTCTCACCTTGATCTTCTGAGGGATGAAAAAGACGTTGAAAGTTGCACTCTCGCCAGGCAGCACCTTGTGCCAGTCAGGATTGTAAATGGCCAACTTGAAATACGGTGAGATCTCCATGGTGACCTTCACCAGCTGAGGAACCTGAAGGAAAGACATGAAACTATCATTTTGCTGCTCATGGAAAGACAAGAAGAGACCTGGCCACACCCTGGCAAAATCCTTCCTCAGCCTCCCTGCCACAGCACCTTTCCCTCCAGAGGGAAGTGTGCAGAGCACACAAGGGGAGCCTCAAATCCCTTCTGCCTGGGCAAACAGCTCGAGCCCAGAGGCAGCCAGGACAACCTCTCTGGGAAGGAAGCGCCAAGCAGGGAAGACACCAGCAGGACGGAGTTACAGTCACATCAGCAACCAGCCCAAAGATCCTGCTTGCTCCTGCCTACACACACCCAGGCACTCACACCTCCAAAGGGGGAATGCCTTCTCTCAAGGACAAACAGCATCTCTTATCCTGGAGGAAGGACAAAAGGCCCTTGGAACAGACCGGGCGTGAGTGAGGCAGTCAAGCCGCGGTGCCACAGAGCCACACAGGCTTGACTGCAAGAGAAGGAGACCACAGACACCATGGCTTTACTGGCAATAAAAGCAAGTTGAAGAAGAGAAAAAGGAGGAACAGAGGAAAACAAAGAGGAGAGGAGAGGAGAGGAGAGGAGAGGAGAGGAGAGGAGAGGAGAGGAGAGGAGAGGAGAGGAGAGGAGAGGACATGTCGTACTTGGGACACGGTCTACTGTCGCACTTAGCAGGGCTGGATCCATCATTGGACTCAATCATCTTAAAGGCCTTTTCCAAGCAAAACCATTCTGTGATTCTGTCATCAAACCTTCCTATCCCAGCACTTACCTCCTCATCGTTTCTCAGAACCAAAGCCTTTTCATAGACGCCAAGGGTGCTGAACTCAAACACCAACTCCGCTGGGAGAGGCTGGAACGGTGTATTTGGCCGGCGAACTGCTGACAACTGGAGACACAAGACAGACAGTGGTGAGTGCTTCAGCTGCTGGGAGGAAGATTCATGAATGAGAAGCCAAGACTGGTCTCCACACAAGTAGAGTGTCCCTTGGGGAGCGCATTTGCCTGCCTCACTCTGGGCAAACTGCAGCTTACCCATCCCTCTTCTGAGCTCATCAAGAATTTCTGGACCACTTGAAGCAGCCTCAAACTAAGAATCTCCTTAGCAGGCGTTTCTCCAAGAGGCTTCCTTCTCCAAAAGGCAAAGCAGAGCCCACCTCCAGCTGAGCCTTCTACTCATGTGCTCACACAGCTCCAGAGCACTTTCTGAAAAGGCCACAAGCACTCACCGAGCAAGTGAAAGTTGCTCCACGGCACACAACTTTGGGATGATCTTTACTGTGAGACCGAGGCACCAAGCCCCACGTGGCCCTCACTCTTTCTTTTGATACAGAGCCTAGAAACCAGCACCCCAGGAGGTAACACTCACGGCAGCGAAAAGAGGGGTGAGGGGAATGCTGGATGGTGGTAAGATTCAGCTCTTTGCACCTAAGCTACGAGTAAGAGTGGGCTTGGCATCTCCTTTGCCAGAAACTTCCAATGGAGGCTTTATTTTGATTCCATGAGCGCTGTTTTCTTTAATGCCACTGCAGAAGCATGTCTGAAGAGATACACTAACAGCAAGTGTCGACAGAGGCATTAATCGGAAAATTCCTCCTTGCTTTTTCTCCCCACTCGCAGCTGCCTTGTCTCCACCCTAAAGGCACCCTAAAGGTCCCCTGCTCCTCCACACAGATCCTGCTCATGCTGAAGCCAGTGGCTGCAGCGTGCTGCTAGTTACTTGTGTGCTTGTCTGATGTGTTCCCAAGCTCCTGGGCACTCCAGGGCAATCCTGAACCCAGTTCTTACAGCTCTTTGGCTGGCAAGTTTCTGCTCAAGAGCCCTCCTCAGTCATCGACACCTTTGGACACTCAGCAGTCATGTCAGAAAAGCAGATTTAAAGATAGATCTGAGAAACCATTGATCAGGAGAAAGCACATCCACTGCGCTCTGCCCAGGGCCATTCCCCCAGAGATCTGGCAGCATCCCGCAGGCTGCACACCTAACACCCTTCCAAGGGTCCCACACCTTCTTCCAACCCAAAACATTCATGCAATTGGTTTTGTTCCACCTTAAGCAATTCCCAGGCTGTCCTGGAAAAGACTTTGGCTGAGAGAAGGAGAAGCAAAGGAACAAGAAGAAATACCACGGCGCATCAACAGTGCATCTTAGCCAGTAATACTACTGGCCTAGTCAGGGGAACAAGTAGCAAAACCCAATCTTTCAAGAATACATCCCATGTTCTTAGCAGTTAACATCTAGAAAGGAACCATTAAGCCTAAATCAAGGTCTTGTGCTCATCAGGCAGTAGTCCTTGCATCAAGCCCCTCAAGAGGCCAGTGCTACTACCCCTGAGGGAGTCCTGGCTCCAGGCATTTCACACTTTCAGCAGGAGGATGGAAACTGGCAGGGTTGTCATTCCCTTGTGTTCCGCCCTGCTCTTCCTCCAGCACTGGGCTTTACCCACAGCAACTGGGATGGGAGCTGACTCCAGCAAGATCCACCACCTTCAGCAAAGGCGATTTCTCTCAGCCTCCTGCACATCAGGACTTCAAGGTCTCACTGGCAAAACAGGTTTTCTTCTTCCCCTAGCAGAAGGAAACCACTGCCCCCCAGCAGTCTCCAAGTACAATAGAGCCCAGTCCCCAAGGGGTCTGCAGGAGCTGGAGACAAGCCTCTTACAAGCATGCACCTTCTGCAAATGTCACAGCAAAAAGCAAAGAGAAGGGCAGGAAAAGGCCACCTTGTGATAAGAGGCTTCACTCATGGCTCGAAGCTGGCTAGTCCACAGCAGCTTCGCCTCCCGAGTAAGGGCCGACTTCTGCTTGATGGAGAGAGACTTCTCCATGAAGGCAGAAAGAATGGGCTGAAACACACAACAGCAGCTCAGCAAGAGCTACAGAAATTGGTCCAGAAAGGCTTTCCTTGTTCAAATGGCACCGAGAGAGAAGTTTGGAACCTCTTCTATCTGGGACCAGTCATGTCTCCAAGGCTTCAGCCAGAGTTGGAGCAGCCCAGCACACGCCCAGCTCCCGCAGGGCTGGGACAGCTGGAGCAGCACTGGCCAGTGTGCCAGCAGGACAGCAGATATCACTGCCCACCCACAGAGGATGGAAAGAAGGACACTCTCACGCTCCAGCTAGTCCAGCTCAACACCCAGCAAAAGCCTTGCACTTGGCTCCAGTGGCACATTCAGGCAAGACTCTGGACTTGCCCTCAAGCAGCACACAAGCCAAACCTCACTGCACCAGGAGAGCCACCTCCGACAAGCACAGTGGCACAGAGACAGGAGCCTGCGTCCAGCTTCCCAGTGCTGCTGGACAACAGCAGAAGTGGGCAGAGGAGGGACACAGGGGAACTTCACAGCCCAAACACAGCTCTTACCTGCTCTCTGCTGACAGGCACAGGCTTCTCTGCCCTTCTACCCTGCTTCCGATCACGAGATGCTGCCACTTTCCTCGGGAATCCTTCAGCCATCTTGGGAAGCCCCACAGGCTGATTGCTCCCACCAGTGGCCATGACTCAGTCACCTGCAAAAAGCAACAGCGACAGGCCTTGAAAATCTAGAATCCCGTTTGTGGCAGAGAGGATACCCTGTGTCTCCAGGCTTTGGCATCCTTCCCATGGGAACAGGAGCCTCCCCACCCTCTTTCAGGAGCAGACCGAGTTCAAGCTGCACAGTTGAGAGTCAGACAAGTCAAACTCTGAGTTATTTCCCACCTTCAGCAAAGCAGCAAGGCTGGACAACTAGTGACAAGCGATGTGTGCGCTCCTGAAGTACTCTGAGATCTGTATGTTCCCACTCCGCACAGGACACGGTTTGGGACACACAAGGCAGCTCCACGCTCAGTGGGCTACTGCCCTTGTCCCCTGGCAACAACGCGCACTCCTAGCCTGCCCCGACCCAGCCGGCACAGTGAGGTCACAGAGAGGGAGGCAGGGCTGTGGAATGGGATGGGGTGCTCAGCGCCCACCAGGGCCCCGCAGAGGTGTGGGGCCTACCCGCAGCCCCCCTCATCCAGAGCAGTGTCTGTCAGCCCAGGGAAGGGGAGGAAGACCGCGAACACCTCACGAGAGCCCAGGCCTCCCAACAGGCTGCTAATGCCCACACAGCTCCGGCAGCGAGTTCCCAGCCACCTACAGCAATCTGGGAAATTGCAGTTACTCGGCTGCTTTTAATAGATTTCTCTACCCAATCTGTTGGATACAAGTTCTTCAATTGCTAAGCAGATCTTGTACTGTACCAGAAAGGTACCTGGAGATAACATTTCTCTTCTCCAAAATACTTGCTCAGCCATTTCTGGGTGAAAAACAGCTTATGCAATCATATTTTGCAGGAATATTACAAGTTCAATTCAGCAATAAATATGTATAAATAAAAATATATGTGTGTGTGTCTATATATTTACACTGACAACCTGTGTTCATAGCTCAAAATGCACTCAGACTATCATCCTGTAGTTGTCAACACACTTCTTACTACAAATGTATGACTAACAAATCCCCAAACAGACATCCCAGACTCATATGATGATACTGAAACCCCATTAGGAGCAGCTCAACACATTGACAAGAACCACAAGGAGAGCAATGTTCTTCATACGTGTAAAACCAGAATGTATGTGGGATGGAAGAAGGAGAGGGGAATAAAAGAACTTTTTGAATGCATATGAACCCACCAATAATAGTAGTATTACTTCACAGAAAGAATACTTCTGATATCAGAAACCACCAAGCGAGCGAGTCCAGAGAAGAGCAACGAAGCTGGTGAAGGGGCTGGACAACAAGAGGAGCAACTGTTCAGTTGTGGGCCACTCCCCACAAGAAGGATGTTGAAGCTCTGGAGCGAGTCCAGAGAAGAGCAATGAAGCTTGTGAAGGGGCTGGAGAACAGGCCTTAGGAGGAAAGAGCAGAGAGAGCTGGGGGTGTTTATCCTGGAGAAGAGGAGGCTGAGGAGAGACCTCATTGCTCTCTATAACTCCCTGAGAGGAGGTTGTGGAGGGGAGGGAGCTGGGCTCTTCTCCCAAGGGACAGGACGAGAGGGAATGGCCTCAAGATCCACCAGGGGAGGTTTAGGCTGGACATTAGGAGGCTGGACATTTCCTCCCATTCAAGTGGGAGGAAAAATATAAGCTGGAGGGTGGGTTTTTTACCTAATGTGCTTTGTGAATACAGCAGTACATTTTGTAAATTCCCTTTCTTTGTTTCCCAGGCATGGGCTTTTGAACAATTTCCCCCATTTGTGTGGATTTCAGGCTTTAAAACAGAACTGAGGTGATGCCCAAGCCAGTCAGTAGGAGCCTCTATTAGCTCCAATAGTTTTCTGGAGGCACAGGTGTGCAGGTTGCAGCTTTGCTGCAGCCTCTCTGGACTCTTCCAAATCCTTACCCCCCAAGACCGTGGTGCTCATTTTCCTTATTTTCTTACCTTTCCTTTGCTGGGGGAGGCAGGGGCTGCGCACTCTGCGGAGCCCAAACCCACCAGGCACTCCAGGTGGGTTTAGATGAAGGGAAACAGATCCAATCTACGGATTGGATCTAGGAAACAGTCATTTACTGTGAGAGTGATGAGGCACTGCAACAAGTTCCCAAAGAGGTTGCGGATGTCCCACCCCTGGAAGTGTCCCTCTTTCATGATCAACTGATTTAAAACAATTTAGGATGGAATCGTCTCTGGCAATTTCTAAGCATTTCCTTTTTGCTTATTTCCTTTGCATCTAGCTGGTTTTCAGTGCCATCTAAAAATGTGTTTTCTTGTTACTTCACATACTTATTCCAGAGACAACTTTTTCTTTAAGCTTTTTTATTATTTTACAAGTCTAGAAAAATTGTTAATTTCTCATGAAATGCAGACATTTCTTTTGAAAGAAAAAGAATTATTTTTTCCCTTATAGTTGTCAGAAATGTGTGGCTTCTGCTGGTTATAAGTTTGGAAAATTAAGTATTAAGACAAAGGATTCATGAAAATCAGACATTCATTTATACACAATCTGGATTAAAATCGATTTTGTTTTGGGTTGCTACAGAAATTTAATTATGGCCCTCTGGGCCACTCAGTTGCCATCACTGGAATCATAGAATCATAGAACAACCAGGTTGGAAGAGACCCATCGGATCATCGAGTCCAACCATTCCTATCAAACACTAAACCAAGTCTCTCAGGACCTCATCTACCTGTCCCTTAAACACCTCCAGGGAAGGTGAATCAACCAGCTCCCTGGGCAGCCTATTCCAATGCCCAATGACTCTTTCCAGGAAAAACCTCCTCCTAATCTCTAGCCTAAATCTCCCCTGGTGGAGCTTGAGGCCATTCCCTCTTGTCCTGACCCTTGTCACGTGGGAGAAGAGTCCAGCTCCCTCCTCTCTACAACCTCCCTAAAAATAGTTGTAGAGAGCAATGAGGTCTCCTCTCAGTCTCCTCTTCTCCAGAATAAACACCCGCCAGATCTCTCAGATGCTCCTCCTAAGGCCTGTTCTCCAGCCCCTTCACAAGCTTCGTTGCTCTTCCCTGGACTCACTCCAGAGTTTCAACGTCCTTCTTGTGGGGAGGGGCCCAGAACTGAACACAGGATTCAAGGAGCGGCCTCACCAGTGCGGAGTACAGAGGGAGAATCACCTCCCTGGACCTGCTGGTCACACCATTTCTGATACAAGCCAAGATACCTTTGGCCTTCTTGGCCACCTGGGCACACTGCTGGCTCATGGTCAGTCGACTGTCGACCAACACCCCCAGGTCCTCTCCTCCAGGCAGCTTTCTAGACAGACTTCTCTCAGTCTGCAGCTCTGCATAGGGTTGTTGTACCCCAAGTGCAGGACCCGATATTTGGCCTTGTTAAACCTCATCCCATTGGACTCAGCCCATGGATTCAGCCTGCTTAGGTCCCTTTGCAGAGCCTCCCTACCTTCCACCAGATCGACACTTGCACACAGCTTAGTGTCAACTGCAAACTTGCTAAGGGTACCTTCAATGCCTTCATCCAGGTCGTTGATGAAGACACTGAACAGGGCTGGACCCAGCACTGAGTCCTGGGGAACCCCACTTGTCCCTGGTCTCCAGCTGGATTTAACACCATATACTACCACTCTCTGGGTCCTCCAGCCAACCAGTTTCTACCCAGGAGGGTGTGAGCCTGTCCAGACCAGAGGTGACAGTTTCCGTAGCAGAATGCTGTGAGAAACTGTGTGAAAGGCTTTACTGAAATCCAGGAAGATCCATCCACAGCCTTTCCCTCGTCCAGCAGCCGAGTCACTTTGTCATAGAAGTTGATCAGGTTAGTTTTGCAGGACCTGCCTTTTGTGAACCCATGTTGACTGGGCCTGATCACCCGGTTCTCTTGCATGTGCTTCATGATCACTCTCAAGATCACCTGTTCCATGACTTTCCCTGGCACTGAGGTCAGACTGACTGGCAGCTCCTTCAATACCCTTGGGTGAATCCCCTCTGACCCCATAGACTTGTGGGTGTCCAGTTGGGCAAGCATGGCTCTGACCACCTCCTCTTGGATCATGGGAGCCTCGTATTGCTCCTCTAGTTCCAGGATTTCTACACAGAGGGATACAATTAAAGACTGAGGCAAAGAAGGCATTAAGTACCTCAGCCTTCTCCTCTTACCCTGTCACTGTTGTTCCCTCTGTGTCCAAAAGGGACTGTATGGCCTCCCTAGTTCTCCTTTTATTATTTATATATTTATAGAAAGATGTTTTATTATCCTTCGCGGACTTTGCTAACGTGATTTCTAGTTGAGCCTTAGCCCCTCTGATTTTTTCCCTACACAACTTCACTTCCCTCCTGTAGTCCACCCAAGAGGCCTGTCCCCTCTTCCAGAGCCTATAAACATTCCTCTTCTTCCTAATGTCACTTAAGATTTCTCTACTCAACCAAGCTATTTTTCCCCTGACGGCTTTTTTTTCCGGAACACGGGGATGACTTTCTCCTGAGCTGCTAGGATCTTCTTTTTGAAAAGCTCCCAGCCCTCATGGGCTCCCTTGCCCTCAAGGACTGTCTCCCAGGAGACTTTGCCAACCAGCCTTCTGAAGAGTTCAAAGTCTGCCCTCTGGAAATTTAATGCTAACAACCCTCTTCACTTTGCCTACAACAGAAAACCCATCATCTCATGGTCACTTAGTCCTAGGCGTCCCCCTACTGCCACATCCCCCACGAGGCCTTCTCTGTTGACAAACAGCAAGTCCAGGAGGGCACCTTCCCTCCTTGGCTCATTCACCAGCTGCGCAAGGAAGTTGTCTTCCACGCACTCCAGGAACCTCCTAGACTGCTTCCTTTCTGCTCTATTGTACTCCCAGCACATATCAGGGAGATTGAAATCTCCCACAAGAATGAGAGGCATTGACTTGGAGATTAACCTCAGCTGGTTAGAGAAGAGCTCCTCAGCTGCTTCTCCTTGGCTGGGTGGCCTGTAACAGACTCCCAGCACAAAATCTACCTCCTTATGGGCTTCTCTGATTTTAACCCACAGGCACTCAATCTCCTCATCGCCACAATCCATCTCAACAGTGTCCAAGTCCTCCCTTACAAAGAGGGCTACTCCGCCTCCTCTCCTACTCTTCCTATCCCTCCTGAAGAGTTTATACCCACCATAGCTTTACTCCAGTTATATGAGTCATCCCACCACGTTTCCGTGATGGCAACGACATCATAGGCTCCTTGCCCTACGACAGCTTCCAGTTCTTCCATCTTGTTCCCCATGCTGCGTGCATTGGTGTAAATGCACCTCAGCTGAGGAGCCGAGCCTTCAGCCCTCTTAGAGGGGACAGTGCTTGCTCCCAATTGCCTGTTAACTGGAGTAGCTTGCACCAGAGTACCTGTACCTCCTTTGCTGCTCCAGAGTGCATTCTCCCCCACTTCCTGTGCAGTGATGTGCTGGTGGTCCTCACAGCACACCCTCTCCTAATGTCTAGTGCCCCTCATCCAGGCTCGCTCTTGCCTAGCCTTGACTCAATCCCCTCCCCCTTCACATCTAGTTTAAAGCTCGATTTATGAGCTTAGCTATGTTCTTAGCAAGGGCCTTACTCCTACCAGGAGACCCACGTGCCCCAATCTTCACAACCGTGTCAGGGGATGCACGAACCACCCTATGATCAAAGAACCCAAAGCCCCTTTCCTCGCACCAGGTTCGGAGCCAGGCATTAATGGAGTTCTTCTTAGTAACCTGCAGGTCCACTCCATTTAGCCTTGGGATGGAGCAGAACACCACCTGTGCCCCAGAGCCCTCCATCATCTTCCCAAGGACCCTGAAGTCTTTTTTGATGTCCTTAGCTTTACTGCTTACTAGACCATCATTAACAGTCTGGACTACTACCAGGGGGTAGTCGTCCGTCTCATGGATCAGGGAAGGGAGTTTCCTAGCTACTCCCTGATGCCCCTGGCAAGCAGTAGACCTCTCTGTAGAGCACGTTGGGTCTGCAAATGGGTCCTTCCGTTCCTTTGAGGAGAGAGTCCCCTACAACAATCACCCTCCTCTTCTTCTTAGTGGAAGATGTTGTCATTTTCTTCCGAGGATAGTGTGGCCTAGGAAAAGATTCAAGGCTATGGTGGCCATCATCCTCAGGACTAGATTCCTCCTGGAGCACCCGGTACTTGTTGTCCAGGGGGATCTCAGGTATTGTTGACTGCTTGAGGGGAGCAGGCTTCCTTCTTCTGGCAGGAACTTGCCGCCATTCCCCATCCCTTAGAGCCCCAAGCTTGCAGTGTGCAGGTGGCTGGTTATCGGGCACACCAGGTGCAGGAGGTTGCTGAGGGAGTGAGAGGGAACTGCTCCACATGTCTATCTCCCTCTCACATTCCCTGATAGTCCTGAGTCTCCTAACCTCCTCCCTTAACTCCTCCACCATGCGAAGAAGTTCCTCCACTCGAAGACAGCTTTTGCAAGTGGAGCCATTAACAGAAGCAGAGGCACGAGCTAAGGGAGAGGGACAGCATGGACAGAGTTTGCCTTTGCACCATCTCCTGGTGCTTCCACAACACGCTTCATTCTGATGTTCCCATGGGATTTCTTATGTGAGGGCACAACAACCCTGGGCAGCTCCAGACTAGGAGAAGCCTGGCTGGAAAGTGCCTGGAGGAGAGGGACCTGGGGGTGTTGGGGGACAGCGACTGGCCATGAGCCAGCAGGGGCCCAGGGGAATTTAGAATTCTTGAATGGGACCTGAGAACCATGAGGCACTTGTGGATATTTGCTGGGAGCGTACGGCGCTTTGTGCCTTTTGGCCCCTGACAAGAACTCTGGGCTCTGCGAATGAGGGCAGGGATGTGCTGGACTTGCCGAAGGGCATGTGCGGAGACCCCTTCCTTGTACAGGAAGAAAGGGTGTGGGATCTTGCTATGTATCTGAAAGTTGGATTTAATGGGAGAAGTCAATGACTTGGACAACCCAAACATTTTAAAACCAAATATTTTTTCAGATATTAATGAATACATTAAATAATATATACATAAAATATATTATTATATATTTCATATATTATACATATATTATCAACAAATAGTTTTCTTCAGGTATTAAATATTATATTATATTATATTATATTATATTACATTACATTACATTACATTACATTACATTACATTATATTATATTATCATAGAACAACATCTTATTATATATTATATACATAATCTATAAACAATAGAAACAAAATCAAAATAACATTTTAACCACAAACATTTTATTCAGATATTAATATATTAATATATATACAGGATGCACATTAATACATTATATTACTATATATAAATAATATAGTAATATATATTTATGTATATTTAATAACATATACACACTTATTCCTTAGATATTAATTCTGTACTGGACATTTTCCCCAGAGGAGGGTTTCTAGGAGATACTCTCCTCCCAATAAGAGGTCCCACATGTTGCTGGAACATCTTCCATTGGGGTCAGTCAGTCTTTCCTTGAGGTAGAGGCCCAAGCATTGGGGGTTCCATAGCCTGTTGGAGAAGGCAGGGCCTGCCGGACCTTCCATCTGTTCCCGTATTTCCTTCCTGCTGAATGGACGACAGGCGGCCTCAAGCATCACAGCTCTTGGGGAAGAGGCTCAGTGCTGCTGAGCTAGTGGGGACACTGAGCTCCTGCCCTCTGCCTCTTCCTCAGGCACGAAGGCTTCAGTCTGAGTGGAGCGTTGGCTGTGCAGCCAGGGATGGGGATCGTGGTGCTTCAACTCCAGTCCTCCGGGAATGTGTGCAGCACCGGCTGTGCCTCACTCTGGAAGAAGAGCAGAGCTCTCTGTCAATGTGCATTAGCCTTTGCTTCCCTAACTTTTCCAGTGAGGAATAGAACAGCTTATTTTTGTGGTTGCTGTTGTGTCCCAGGCCATGGTGGCCTTGGTAGTCTCAGCCTTTTTATCGGTTTGCAGGGCACTCACAGTCCCATAAGCTTCTCAGTCACTGGCGAGAACCACCTATCATGCTTTCTACATGTTAAATAATCTGCTTATAACGTATTTTTTAAAGGCTTGATAAATCTTAATACTTGTCATGTGTGAGGTATTTAGTTTAAGCTACTTGGTTCTATTTCCCTTTTCAAGCCAGGCTTCTGCTGCTCTTCCCAGTGGGAACTGCAGGTGGACAGGGAGACATGAAAGCGCATGCGTAGGGCATGTCCTCTAGTCAGGTATTTAGTTTAATCTACTCTTGGGCCTATAAGAAGCATCACGAGTTTATCTGAGAAGCCTTCACACGGATGACATCATCCAGTAATTAAAAATCTGTTTCTTTTGACTGTTAATTGCATTCTTCTAGGTCCCCTGTGGTGGGCTTATGAGGTGGTTTTATGTTTGGATTTTTAGATCATAATTCTTAAAATAATCACACTCCATCCAATCCTCTATCTGATGGTCGACCTCCATGTACTCGATCATCAACCTCATCTCCTCCACCTCCATCTTCATGTCCACCTCCATCATCTCCACCTCCATCTCTCCCTTTCCAAGCTCAGGCTCTCAGGGCTCCAGCTCTTCCCTCTAACCACTTCACTTCTTGCTGAGAAACACAGCTTGGCCCTGCCCCCTGCCCATGGCCCTGTCCATGGCCACTCCCACTCTCAGCCCAGGGCCATGCAGGCCTCCTCTTCCATTGGCCACGGGAATTCCTGGGTCAAAACCTGGTTGGCTGGAGGGCCCAGGGAGAGGTGAGAAATGCAGTTAACTGCAGCTGTAGACCAGTGACAAGTGGTGTCCCCAGGGCTCAGTGCTGGGTCCAGCCCTGTTCAATGTCTTCATCAATGACCTGGATGAAGGCATCGAGTGCTCCCTCAGCAAGTTTGTAGATGACACTAAGCTGGGTAGAAGCTGGATCTTCTGGAGGGTTGGGAGACTCAGCAAAGGGATCTGAACAGGCTGGATCCATGGGCTAAGACCAATGGGATGAGGTTTAACAAGGCCAAATGTCAGGTCCTGCACTTGGGGCACAACAACCCTATGCAGAGCTACAGACTGGGAGAAGTCTGTCCGGAAAGCTGTCAGGAGGAGAAGGACCTGGGGGTGTTGGTTGACAGCAACTGAACAGGAGCCAGCAGTTTGCCCAGGTCACCAAGAAGGCCAATGGCATCCTGGCTTGGATCAGAAATGGTGTGACCAGCAGGTCCAGGGAGGTTCTTCTCCCTCTGGACTCTCAGCACTGGTGAGGCCGCCCCTCGAATCCTGTGTTCAGTTGTGGGCCACTCCCCACAAGAAGGATGTTGAAGCTCTGGAGCGAGTCCAGAGAAGAGCAATGAAGCTTGTGAAGGGGCTGGAGAACAGGCCTTAGGAGGAAAGAGCAGAGAGAGCTGGGGGTGTTTATCCTGGAGAAGAGGAGGCTGAGTGGAGACCTCATGGCTCTCTACAACTATTTTTAGGGAGGTTGTAGAGAGGAGGGAGCTGGACTGTTCTCCCACGTGACAGGGGTCAGGACAAGAGGGAATGGCCTTAAGCTCTGCCAGGGGAGATTTAGGCTAGAGATTAGGAGGAAGTTTTTCACATAGAGGGTCATTGGGCATTGGAATAGGCTGCCCAGGGAGGTGGTTGATTCCCCTTCCCTGGAGGTGTTTAAGGGACGGGTAGACGAGGTCCTGAGGAACATGGTTTAGTGTTTGATAGGAATGGTTGGACTCAATGATCCGGTGGGTCTCTTCCGACCTGGTGATTTTATGATTCTATGATAAAGTCCATCCAGTTCAAACCCCCCTGCCAGGGGCAGGGACACCTCCCACTCCATCACATTCCTCACAACCACATCCAACCTGCCCTTCAACATATTCTCAATCTCTTTTCTATCAGCCTTGTTCCCTGGGGATCCAGCTCTCCCTGGCATTTTGAAAGACCTTACCAAGACAACCTGTGCACTCCGGGAAAACAGCTTCTTGTTTCCAAGGGAGCAGAAACATGTCCAAGGAGTGGGAAAAAAAGAAACTTATTCACTCATCTATAAAAAATATCAAACTCAGTGGAACAAGTTTTACTTTAAATGGGGATAGTTAAGGCAGGAGAGAAAAGACTCCACACTGGGCTGAGAGTGCTCTGTGTGTATTCATTTCATCAAAGATGTAGTTACATTTTTCTTTGCTGAAATAATCTAGCAGATCAAACCCCTCTCTGAGTTCACACATCTACCATAGATGAGCTTTTTATGTTCTCTGTTCATGTGGCAGTTGGATCTCCCAGGTGCCACGTCCTACAGCCAAGCTTACACTGGCTTCAGAAAGAGGAGAGCAGGAGAGGCATAGAAAGCTTCACTCTCAATTGAAAATGGACTTCTTAGAACAGGAATTAACTGAAAAAGAAGTCAACAAGAAGGCAGTAAACAAGCAAGAGCACAGAGTCACTTCATCACAGCAACCTGAAGCGAGCACTGAGCAGGGCTCACACGCTGAGCTCTGCAACACAAAGCTGCAAGAGCACACAGCCCAGACAAGCAGGGTTAGTTCTAAAGGCACAAGGGGCAACATTGCCTTTGATTTGGTTACCAGCTCTACCACTTCCTAAAGGCACTTCTTTGCTAGCCTGGCTTGATCAAATAAAAGTATCTCTCTGGACAGAGGGATCATCAATGCACCAAACGAGGACAGTATGTCCCAGAACTAGCACAAAAATACTAATTATTGTTTACAATACTACAGTGAAAGGGAATGCAAAGGAAGAAATCTGTGGGCAACTCTCCTACTTTCCAGCCCCAGTAAATCAGTTAATAAACTAAATGTTTAAATACAATTCTGGGTCCTACTGTGTCTGCCTTGGGGTGTGACAGCCCCTGAAGGCTGTAAGTGACCCAGTCCAGTGCCAGCCCAGCCTCACTGTGCAGACTGAACCCTGATACCAAAAATGGCAGCAAATCAACTCTCTGAGAGGCCTGTTGGACTTCGTCAGGGCTGGGACACACAAAGAGTGATCCCCATCAGTCGCGTGTGGATAGATGCGCGTGGATAATTTCTCCCAGAAATCTCCTGCCCATTCTGTTACCCTGCAAGGACTCATTCTTATGTTATTTATCAACTTTAACAACTGAGAGAGCTGGGGGTGTTTAGCCTGGAGAAGAGGAGGCTGAGGGGAGACCTCGTTGCTCTCTCCAACTCCCTGAAAGGAGGTTGTGGAGAGGAGGGAGCTGACCTCTTCTCCCAAGGGATAGGGGACAGGACGAGGGATCCCTGCAGCCCTCACTGGGCCTGGAAAGGAACAACAGAGAGGCAGGTGTGGGATGCAGGATTGTTTTATTGCAGTGCAGGAGAGCACCAACTAGGGAAAGACGCAGCAGGCAGAGGCAGGGAGGTTGTCCCCGTGTCCTTCAAGGGAGGTGTCCCAGGGACTGCAGCGTCTGTGGGTGTGGGTCTAGCAGGGCCCACAGGTGTCCCAGAGCTTCTTGCTGTAGCGCGGCAAGACGCAAGGGCTGCAGGCAGGAGAAAGATAGGGTCTGGCAGGGGTGCAGAGGCCCCCCGAGCCCAGCGTGGCCCCGGCCCCGTAGAGGCCCCCCAGCCCCAGGTTGCCCCCAAAGGCAGGTGCTCCGGAGGAGCCCACCACGGTTTGCTGGGGGAAGGAGCTGAGGATGGAGCCCGGGAAGGTGACAACCACGGGTGGAGGCTGGATGAAGGCTGTGGAGTCGGGGCACTGGCGGGCGCACAGCTCGTTGCAGCTCTCAGCGATGGGCTGGGGCACGGCCACACCGCTTTTTGGGGCACACACGTCATAGCAAGACATCTTGGTGCTGGGGCAGTTGGAGCTCTGCAAGAGGACACAGACAGCAAGGGAGAAGTAGAGGGCAACTCCTGAGACACAGAGGATGCAATCAGAGCAGAGCACAGGACAAGCTCTTGCACACTTACCCTGTTCCCCAAGGACAAGGCACTCAGAGCAGTGTCTGGGACAGCCTGGCAGAGGCAGAGCTTTTATAGCAGCCCTGCCAGTGCCCAGCACCACCTGGGCCAATGTGCAGAGGAGACACTCCCTGCTGCCCAGGAAGATGATTGGGCTCTTTGACTCCGGCCCCTCCCTGGCTCAGCATCCCCTTTGCCAGATCAGCACATGCCATTGCCAGGGATTTTCTCCTCTTTCTTCTGTGTCAGGCAACTGGCACCAGGCATCTCCTGGCTGGGGATTCCAAGGCAGAGAGGCTGTAATTCTGCAGCTCCTGGCTCTCTCCCTTATGCTTTTCACTGTCTAGAGATCTTTGCCCTCTGCCCATAGCCAGGCTCTACTGTGGGAACCAATGTGAACACCAGTGGGATTAATCTATTCAAAGGCTTCTAAAACCACAGCACCAGAGGGAAGCCCACATCCCCAGCCCCATGAGGGCAGCCCTGGCCCTGAACTGTCCCAAAGCAATGGGGTTCCCAGAACATTTGCACAGGGTTGACAGGAGTGACACTGGGCTGGCATGAACCTGTGTCATGGGGGACCAGGTAGGACCCTTTTCTGCTTGAACTAGGGACCACAGGGAAGCACATGGGGTGTCTTTATCCCCCAGAGATCGATTGATGGCCCAGACCTGCAGGCAGAAGAGGGCCAGGTCCCTTGGGCTCTTAGATGATGCATCTAGCTGAGCAGGCAGTGCCTGACAGGAGTACCTTCAATTTGGTGCTATCACAGCCTCTCCCCTCTGCTGATCACAGACACACAGCGTACGTCACGCAGGTGCTGGCATGCAGGAGGCATTGGAGAAGCTGTTCCCTTGGCCAGAACCAGGACCAGGACCAAGCCCTTGGGGAAGATCTCTGGCAGGCAGGGTGCTTGCAGTCACCCTCTGTCACACTGCGAATCCTCTTACCCAGCGAGATAATGACAAGACATTGGGGCTAATTGGGCCTCTTAGGTGTCTGCTGACAAGCGTCCCAGCAGGGTAATTGCAGGGGCTGATGCAGCAGCTTGGGCTTGGGGAGGAAAGAGAGTCAGCAGCAGAGGCTGGTGGCACTCAGGGAGGAGGCAGGGGCTTGGCCAGCAGCAGCCACGTGCCCCCAGCAGGACCAGATGGTCCCCGTCATCGCCAGCCCTGCATAAAAGCGCTGCCCTTGGGGAGCCCTGGCATCCAGCACTCCTGCCTCGCTCTGCTCAGGACAAGGGCAGGTGGGTGTCTGTGGGTCTGTGTCTCCTCTGGCCAGGGCCGGCATGGGGCCTCCCTGGCCAGGAGACCTGGGACGGCAGCGGCTGCACTGGCTGCAGGTTTGGCCGGGCAGGGAGGGCTGAGCTGGTGTGGGAGAGAGAAGAGCCCTGTGTGTGGGACAAGCAGAGGCAGGTCGTGCACAGGCTCCCGGGGAGGGTTTGTGGAGATCAGGATGCTGAGGGGGTCTGGCTGGGAAAGGAGGAGCCATGGGAAAGGTGGTGGCTTTGCTGTTCCGCTCCAGGGCAGTCGTAGGAACTGTGTTCTTTGCCAGGGCATCTCCTGAGGATTCCTAACTCCTCTCCTTGCTTCCATCACTTCCAGACTCATCCCTCTCACCCCAAGATGTCTTGCTACGACGTGTGTGCCCCAAAAACCGGTGTGGCCGTGCCCCAGCCCATCGCTGAGAGCTGCAACGAGCTGTGCGCCCGCCAGTGCCCCGACTCCACAGCCTTCATCCAGCCTCCGCCCGTGGTTGTCACCTTCCCCGGCCCCATCCTCAGCTCCTTCCCCCAGCAAGCCGTGGTGGGCTCCTCCGGAGCACCCGCCTTTGGGGGCAACCTGGGGCTGGGGGGCCTCTACGGGGCCGGGGCCACGCTGGGCTCGGGGGGCCTCTGCACCCCTGCCAGACCCTATCTTTCTCCTGCCTGCAGCCCTTGCGTCTTGCCGCGCTACAGCAAGAAGCTCTGGGACACCTGTGGGCCCTGCTAGACCCACACCCACAGACGCTGCAGTCCCTGGGACACCTCCCTTGAAGGACACGGGGACAACCTCCCTGCCTCTGCCTGCTGTGTCTCTCCCTAGTTGGTGCTCTCCTGCACTGCAATAAAACAATCCTGCATCCCACACCTGCCTCTCTGTTGTTCCTTTCCAGGCCCAGCGAGGGCTGCAGGGATCCCTCCTCCTGCACAGTTTCCCCTCAGGCTGGGTCTGGACAGTGTCTGAGCCCCAGCAGAGCTGGGCTGAGCTGCCTCTGGGGCGAGCGCACAGCCCTGGCAGCTCTGGCCACACTCGCTCCTGCAGCTCAGTTCCAGGGGCTCTGTCTGAGTAAGGACTTGCAGCCAAATGATATTTCTTCATTTCCACTCTTACTGCTCATGTTCAGGCAGCCCTAGGGGCTGGAGGGCGGCCAAGGTCAATTCCTCTGACTGCTGCAGCCAGTTTTCTTCATCCACTGCTCTCTTTGAGCCTTTGGGAGAGAAAAAAGCAGGGGGAAGGCATCCCATTTCCCTTCCCTCTCCAGTTCATTTTCCACTTCCCCGTCTCCTTATGTTTCCCCTTCTGGCTAGAGAGACACATAGAATAGTTAAGGCTTGAGAAGTCCTTTATGTTCATAGAGTGCAATCCTTTACTTGCTGCTTCCAGCCTCACTACATGTCACAAATGCAGTTTTTTTAAAATATAAAGCACATATTTAAGTAGAAGTAACACTTCATAGGGCTTGATGATAAGGTCACACTATTACTTACCGCAGCGAGGAAGCATATGAGGGAATCTCAAGTTGTATGTTTTTATAGATAAACAGTTACATGTACTTACAGCCAAAGGATTATATGTGAACATTGTTCCCTCTGGCACTCAGCTGAGACTCCAAAGTTCCATAATGCTTCTGCCCTGTTCCTTTTACATTCCTGTCTTGGTGTCCAGTGTCAGGTTGCTCCAGGGTTCAAATCCAAGATTTCACTAAGCAGCCTCTCAGGCATCGCATCCTTTCATCTGGATTCCCAGTGTTAGTTGATGCTAAAGCTTGAATCCAAGCCTTCTAAACGCAAAATATTGGACAGTGGATTTGATAAAATGATTAACTAAACAGAGGGATATCGACAGGTGGTTGATGCCGGGGAGAGAAAGAGGACCACGTGAGCCAAGAAATCCCAGGGCAATGGTGCCCTCACAGACAATTTACCCACCCTCTCACATGATTGTTCAGTTCCGTAGTAGTTTTTAGGTCTGACTGTACACGTTCCTTCACTGTCTTTCAGACAGCTCTTTCCCTGCTATTGATACAATTGGCATTGATGATCTTTGCTCTTGAAGCCTTCTTCTCCGCACACCCTCCAGCCTTTGCCCCCTTCTCTTCTCCCCTCTCCTCTACTTCAACAGCCTTTTTTGGGCTGTATTTGGACTTGCAAAGCCCTTTGCGATTGCCGTGCTAAGTCCTCAAGGTCTGGCATTCGTCATCCACGAAGCTTCCGTGGGGCTTACCCAGCATTGCCCTTAGAATCTCTCTTGCCCCTCTGGGCACAATAAAGGTTTCCTGCAGGCAAGTCACATCTCTCTGCAAAGATCCTACAGGCATGAAAGTGGCAGCTGTGGGAGGGCAACTGCTTTTCTTCAGGGTCCCAGGGCTGGTGAGGTGGGGTTGCTGTTGGTAGAGAGAAGGTGCAGGCAGCACTTAGGGCAGAGAGAACCTTTTGGTGGGTCTTACAGGAGCTGGGGAATGGGCCTTGCTCTGCACTCACTCCAACGTGTCCAAAAACAGTGCCAGAGCTGGGAACAGGACTCCTTGTGGGGCTTGGTGAGGGTATAGTAGAGGAGCAGAATCCCCTCTCTTGATATGCTGAACTTGCTTCTTTGGGTTGAGCCCAGGACAGAGTTGACAGCCCATGATCCTTTTGGCCTTCGGGGCTGCAAGTCACGAGTTGGAATTCCCAGTTAAAAATCTTCCCATTGTGTATAACCTGTTCAGTGCCTCCCGAGACCATGAAAAACGGGAGAAGGTGGCGGCAAGAGGGTGTTGGAGCGAGAATCTAAAACTTTATTATATACAGTAGTTTGAATTCGTTGCAAATCAAGAAAAGAAATGATTTAAATGTATGTAGTAGTTTTAAAGTTATAAGAAATCTTAAAACGTAGTGGCATAGAAAGAAGTGTTAGTTACTCATGAACGCTAACAAAGCCACAAAGGCTTATACAGGCTCAAAGTTTCTTTTACAACATTAAGTGATTGTTCTGCTCTAATGCTTCTCTAGTTTCTCATTGGTAATTTTTGTTTGGTAGACCTCGAGTTGTTACTTTGTGGTCTATTGAGCTGTGAGCTACAATACTCCCAGAGCTGTTCCTCATAGAAAGCATAAGATTAATGTAAAACTGATTGCCTGTTGGTAAAGGAGGCGCAAGCGCAGTTTGAGCTGATAAAAACGTGCTGATGAAATCCTCGAAACATACATATGCATTAGCCAATGGTGTAACCTGCTGAATATACATTAGATTGCGAAACCTGGTGAGGTCGCGTTTAACGGTCGTCGGAACCGGATTTGGGTACTGTCCTCCCGTTCCCGGGGCCTCACAATAAAGCGCCACATATAACCCTTGCCGGAGTGTTATGTGTTTGTCACACCGATGCTACCAAGAGGATGAGAGCAGACAGCCCTGTCGGGACTCCCCTCCCGCCGCCAATGAGCCGCAGGAGGCTCCCCTGCCCCGCGCGCCTGGACGGGACGGGAGGGGTCCTTCGTGGCTTTGTCCGCCAAAGGGGCGCCCATTCTCAACGCCGGCTCCGGCAGGGTCGGGCGAAGGGCGCGGGCAGCCCCGGCGGGGGCCTTGCTGGAGGCGTGGCTCGGGGCGCCCCGCGCGTGGCGGCCATGGCGGCGCTGGGGAGGAGGCTGTGGGGACGGGACGGGGAGCCCGTTGGCCTCCGCCCCGCCCGGGTTTCCGTCGGCACCGCGTGCAGGAGGGTGCCGGGGCTGGGGCCCAGCGGCTGTGGGAGCGGGGAGGGCGCCGGGCCTGCTGAGTGGAAAGGAGGAGGCTGAGGGGAGAGGAGGTTGGAGTGAGGTGAGTGCTGGGCTCAGCTCCCACGGAGCAAGGGAAGGGACGAGAGGAAACGGCCTCAAGCTGTGCGAGAGGAGGGTCGCCTTGGCTACTGGGAGAGATTTCTCTGCTGCCCGAGGGGTGAAGCCCTGGCAGAGGCTGCCGGGGGCAGGGCTGGAGTCCCCGTCCCTGGAGGGTTCCCAACACGGGTGGCACCTGGGGACAGGGTTCAGAGGGCGCGGTGGGGCTGGGCCGCTGGGAAATGAGGAAAGCTTTGGGCACTGCTCCCTGCCGTCCTTACCGCTGGATAAGGAAGGTTTTGTGCCTGCTGCTGAAGGGCAGGCAGCGGCCGTCTGGCTCCGGAGTGGCTGTGGAAGCCTCTGTCTGTCTCCCTGTGTGGGAGTGAGAGAAATCAACTTGCTTCCGTGTCTGGGGTCTCCTGGGGCGAATCCGAGTGCAGCAGGCAGAGCTCAGAGCTGTGCTGGGGCAGCGTTTGTGGCCAGGTTCCACGTGCAGTGCTGGCTCTGGGTGTGATGTGCCCGTGTCTGGTCGGGGAAGGCTGGTTTTGCGGCCGTGCCTGCAGGCATTTGGCTGTGTGGAGCCTGGTTTGGTTGAGGTAGCGCTTGGGAAGGGCCCACAGTCCCCTTGCCCCTCTCACCCGGCCTGGTCTCCAGTCAGCGCTGCCTTCTGGTTCTGCCCAGCCCTGGAGAGCCCTGAGGGCTTCAGGCACCCAAGAGCTGTTGTCCAGGGCTTCCAGGAGCCAGCAGATCTCTTTGTGGTTGGAGACATCCAAAATGTGCATTGCTGTGCACAGGTCAAGTCAACTGAGGCTTGAATCACCAGGGTGGAAGAGACCCACCGGATCATCGAGTCCAACCATTCCCATCAGTCACTAACCCATGTCCCTCAGCACCTCGTCCACCTGTCCCTTAAACCCCTCCAGGGAAGGTGACTCAACCCCCTCCCTGGACAGCCTCTGCCGGTGCCCAAACATGTCCTGCCTGTTCCGAGGTAATATACAGTTTGGCAGGATCCTTTAAAAAGAATTGCTTTAACCAATGTGGTTTAGAAGGGCAATATTGAAATATTCAGTACAACTGAGGAAAGCAGAATCACATGCACACAGCACTTACCAGCAATCTAGCCAGGCCGGGAAAAGATATAAAATATGGAAATATTAATTTATACAGCACTACTTCTTTCTCCTTTGGATGGCATATAGTGCTCCCTTAATGCTTTAGCTACAGAAATCCTGAGGTTCTTCTACCACTTAATGCTTTTTAGTGATCAGTTACTTCTGGTGGAGAAAGAAGAGCTGAAGTTGTGCCCCTACTGCATTCATGTCATACTCTCTTCTACCCCAAAAGCATTTGCCTTAGTAGACAAAACTAGTAAGAAACAAAACTCCCAAGAATCACATATGACATGAAAGTAGAGCTACAGCATATTCATTTTCCCTGTTGGCAGTCGAGACATCCTGCATACGCTTTGTTTTGTGTGTACAAAAACAGGCTACAAGCTAGAAGTAAACCGTTTATTTGCATTATTCATGAAGTATCCTTGTGTTTTATGGTGATCACAAGATTTGGCACATGCCACAGCTCTGCAGAGAGCATCACATTATTTCTTAGGCTAGATATTTCTGTAGCTTTGAAGATATGCTTTGCTTTCTTAAGTTCATCAAACCATTCAGGTGAAGTTACTTTGCAAGGGTAAAAGGTACACAAAGGTACTTTGGTGGTGGCTCTGCCTGCCCACCTGCAGAGCAGGAGCTGTGGGCTTTTCCGTGCAGTGGATGCGCAGATCCCTGGAGCTGGAATGTGCCCTTGACTGGGACTGAGGAAACTCTCCTGGCGCTGGAGGCGGGAAGGGGGCAGGGGGTGTTGCAGACCATTGCTGCTTTTGCTCAGTGTGAAAAGCAGGCTTCAGCTTTTAGTTGTGTGTTTTTGATGGGGATTGAAATGTATTCGTGTTGTTCTGTCCCATTGGGTTCATTTCCCACCCTGCTGTGTTCCAGAAGAAAGAGCTCCGAGGTTCTCCCCGAGGCTGGTGCATGGTTCCTCCAGAGGTGCCACTTGGGAGAAGGAGAGGGGCCGGTGAGTATGGGCTCGGGGAAGCCCAGCCGGGCTCTTGGGAAGTGTCTGAGGCCTCTCTCCGTGGCTGCTCCCAGGGCTCCTCTCCCGCCCTGCAGTCGCGCTGCCATGCAGACGGGAGCTGTTGCTCCTCACCCTGGTCCATGATGTCTCTGGACATGTATTATCTGAGCAGAAGGCTGAAGATGAGCAGTTCTGCTCCTGAATTCCTCTGAGACCTGGCGAGCGAGCCCCTTGTCTCTCCTTGAGCTGCAAGGAGCCAGGGGGGTTTGTGTTTCCTCGTGGCTGCCTTGAGCAGACGCTGTGTGGAGTCTGGCCAGGGCACTGCCGCTCACGTGCTCGGGATGGTGTAAACGCTGCAGCAGGTGCTGGGTTTAGAGTTGTGGGATCTTGGACATAGCCCCAACCCTTGGATTCTGTTTCTGCGTGGTGGAAAATGTCAGTAAGAGCTGCTGCCTGGAGAGGGACAAAGAGCTGTGGTGGTTTTTAGTGTCCCCAGAAGACCGGGAGGCAGGGTTGTCTAGGATTGTTGTGGCTGTGCCGGAACCGCTCCAGGTTCCCTAGGGCACTTCCTCTGCTCTGTTCTCATGCTGCACTTTCCTGATCCGGAGCTAACATCCTGCCCTGCACTGGGGAGCGCTGAGGTGGGTCGTGTTCCTGGGGCGGAAAGCGGTGGATGTTCTGGGATGGCTGCTGTGTCCCGTCAGGGGAGATTCGGACTGGAGCTGGAGAGAGATCCCTTCACTGGAAGGGTGGTGAAAGATGGGTCTAGGCTGCCCAGGGCAGTGGTGGAGTCAGTGTACCTGGAGATGTTCAGACGTTACAGAGGCGGCACTCGAGGACATGGTTTGGTGGGCACGGTGGTTTGGGCTGACAGCTGGACTGGATGTGCCTCGAGGTCTTTTCCAGCTTTGACGATTCCATGGTTCTCTGCTGGCTTTGGGTTTGAGGTCCCTGTGTCCAGTCAGGGAGGGCTGGTGGGTCGGCGATGCCCGCGGGCGTTCAGCTGCTGGCAGCCTGGTTTGGTTCACCTTCCAGGTGGGAGGTGGCGAAAGTGCCCTTGCTCCTCTGCCTGTGCTGCTGTCAAAGCAGGCTGGTTTCTGGTTCTGCTCAGCCCCTGGAGAGCCCTGAGGGCTTCAGGCAGCCCAGGAGCTGTGCTTCCCTTCCTCTGCCTCCTGGACCCATGACACAGAACAAGACTCCCTCTCTAGCGAAGAAGAATCTTTATCGCTGGAACTCAGGCAGTTAAATCTTTTTTCTCTTCTTTTCCTCCCTCCCTCTCTCTCTTTCCTCTTCCCCTTTTCCTGACTCACTGAAAAATGTGAAGAGTTCAGTTCCTGAAAGATAAGGAAGAGGAGCTGAAACGTAACTTCTGGGATGGGGGAAAGCTGGAGGGGGAGAGAAGAGGACTTCTTGGGTCCAGGGGCCCAGCACCTGCCTTTGTAACACCTTTTTCTCTGTCCCCAGGTGCGCAGCAAGAGCAGTCTGAGAGAGCTGAGCGGAAGCGGAAGAGACTAAAGATGATTCCCTGTGCCACTGTCAGTATTGTTTGATGTGTTATCTGTCGTATTTGTCCTTTGAGGCCACTGAGATTTTTAATATTACCCCTTTAGTGACAGTGTGTAGGGTCTCCAAGTACGATTGTGCTCAATTTTGAAAGCCTTTCCTGCAAGACACTTGCCAAAGAGCACGTGTGTGGCCTCCACATTCACTTGTACCATATCTCTTTCTTTCCTGCACTCTTCGAGTCATAGAATCACTAGGTTGGAAAGGACCCAGAGGATCATCAATTCTACCAATTCCCATCAATCACTGAAGCTCAGCACCTCATCCCCTTGTCTTTTAAACCCCTCCAGGGAAGGTGACTCAACCCCCTCCCTGTGCAGCCTGTTCCAGTGCCCAGTGACCCTTTCTGTAAAAAAATTTTTCCTGATGTCCAGCCTGAACCTCCCCTGGCAGAGCTTGAGGCCATTCCCTCTTGTCCTGTCCCCTGACCCTGGGGAGAAGAGCCCAGCTCCCTCATAGCTACAACCTCCTTTCAGGGAGTTGTAGAGACCAATAAGGTTTCCCCTCAGCCTCCTCTTCTCCAGGCTAAACACTCCCAGCTCTTTCAGCCGTTCCTCATAGGGCCTGTTCTCCAGCCCCTTCACCAGCTTCGTTGCTCTTCTCTGGACTCGCTCCAGAGCCTCAACATCCTTCTTGTGCTGAGGGGCCCAGAACTGAACACAGGATTTGAGGTGCAGTCTCACCACTGCTGAGTCCAGAGGGAGAAGAAACTCCCTGGACCTGCTGGTTACACCTTTTCTCATCCAAACCAAGATGCCATAGGCCTTCCTGGCCACCTGGGCACACTGCTGGCTCATGTTCAGTCGCTGTCAACCAACACCCCCAGGTCCTTCTCCTCCAGGCAGCCCTCAAGCCAGACTTCTCCTGGTCTGGAGCTGCTCAGGGTTGTTGTGCCCCAGGTGCAGGACCCGGCACTTGGCCATGTTAAACCTCATCCCATTGGTCTCAGCCCATGGATCCAGCCTGTTCAGATCCCTTTTGAGCCTCCCTACCCTCGAGCAGATCCACATTTCCACCCAGCTTAGTTTCATCTACAAACTTGCTAAGGGAGTACTCGATGCCTTCATCTAGGTCATTGATGAAGACGTTGAACAGGGCTGGACCCAGCACTGAGCCCTGAGGACACCACTTGCACTGGCCTCCAGCTGGAGTTAACTCCATTTCCCACCACTCTCTGGGCCCTTCAGCCAACCAGTTTCCACCCAGGACAGTGTGTGGCTGTCCAACCCTGGTGGCCCCAGGCACAGGGAGGCCAGGATGGCAGCAGGCAGGTCTGGCAGCGTTTGGCCATGCTGACAACAATCGGTAGAGGATGAGCAAATGAAAGCCAACCTCTGCTGGGTCACCCTTCCTACCCTGCTTCTTAGCAAGGCTCTTCTCCCTTTGAGATGCTGGGAGGGGACACAGCTAGGAAAGGTGACCCCATCTGACCAACGGGACATCCCAGACCGTAGGACACTGTGCTCAAGGAATGGAAGCTGGAGAAAGAGTGCGGAAGGGAGGATGTTTGGAGTTGTGCCGTTTGTCTTCCCAAGCTGTCCTTAGGCGTGATGGAGCCCTGTTTTCCTGGGGATGGCTGAACGTCTGGCAGCCCAGAGGAAGCAGTGAGTGAATCCCTTCTTTGGCTTTGTTTGCACACGCAGCTTTTGATTACTTATTAAAATGTCTTTATCTTGAGCCGTGAGTTGTCCTGCTGTTGCCCTTCCCATGCTCTCCTCCATCCCCAGGCGGTGTGGGGCTCATCTGCCCACTGGGGTCAGCCCAGCCCACCCATGGACAAAGAGGCTTTGCTTTTCCCTGCAGGGATTGGGCTGCAGCACGAGAAGCAGCTGGGGCACCAACCATTCCTGTGATGTGTGGGTTCTGAGGTTTTTGAGTCCTTTCTGGAGAGAGGGGCTGTTCCCAAGGGAGTCCCCGCAGTGTCCCAGCCCCTGGAATGCTTTTCCTGCTGTGTGGGTGCTCCATTCCTGCCAGGGGCTCTGCCTGGGACAGGGGAAGCTCTGCAGAGCACGACTCTGCTCCTCTGCACCACCCAATTGTCTCCCTGAGGCAGACTAAGGTGAGCTGCCCTCTTGCAGCAGATCCAACTGCCACATGAGCAGAGGACATAAAGAGCTCATCTATGGTAGATCTGTGAATTCAGTGAGGGGTTTGATCTGCTAGATTATTTCAACAAAGAAAAATATTACCACATCTTTGATGAAATGGAAACACACAGAGCACTGTCAGCCCAGTGCAGATTCTTTTCACTCCTGCCTTAACTCTCCCCATTTAAAGTAAAACTTGTTCCACTGGGTTTGATATTTTTTGTATGTGAATGAATAAGTTTCTTTTTTTTTCCCCACTCCTGGGACATGTTTCTGCTCCCTTGAAAACAAGAAGCTGTTTTCCCGGAGTGCACAGGTTGTCTTGGTAAGGTCTTTCAAAATGCCAGGGAGAGCTGGATCCCCAGGGAACAAGGCTGATAGAAAAGAGATTGAGAATATGTTGAAGGGCAGGTTGGATGTGGCTGTGAGGAATGTGCTGGAGTGGGAGGTGCCCCTGCCCATGGCAGGGGGGTTGGAACTGGATGGCCTTTATCATAGAATCATAGAACAACCAGGTTGGAAGAGACCCATTGGATCATCGAGTCCAACCATTCCTATCAAACACTAAACCAAGTCCCTCAGGACCTCGTCTACCTGTCCCTTAAACACCTCCAGGGAAGGGGAATCAACCACCTCCCTGGGCAGCCTATTCCAATGCCCAATGACCCTTTCCGTAAAAAACCTCCTCCTAATCTCTAGCCTAAATCTCCCCTGGTGGAGCTTGAGTCCATTCCCTCTTGTCCTGTCCCCTGTCACTTGGGAGAAGAGCCCAGCTCCCTCCTCTCTACAACCTTTGTTGCAGAGAGCAATGAGGTCTCCCCTCAGCCTCCTCTTCTCCAGGATAAACACCCCCAGCTCTCTCAGACGCTCCTCATAAGACCTGTTCTCCAGACCCTTCACCAGCTTCATCGCTCTTCTCTGGACTTGCTCCAGAGCCTCAACATCCTTCTTGTGCTGAGGGGCCCAGAACTGAACACAGGATTCAAGGAGCAGTCTCCCCAGTGCTGAGTCCAGAGGGAGAATAACCTCCCTGGACCTGCTGGTCACACCATTTCTGCTCCAAGCCAGGATGCCATTGGCCTTTTTGGCCCTCTGGGCACACTGCTGGCTCATGGTCAGTCGCTGTCGACCAACCCCCCCAGGTCCCTCTCCTCCTGGCAGTTTTCCAGCCAGACTTCTCCCAGTCTGTAGCTCTGCATAGGGTTGTTGTGCCCCAAATGCAGGACCCGGCATTTGGCCGTGTTAAACCTCATCCCATTGGACACTACCCAGCGCTCCAGCCTGTTTAGGTGCCTTTGCAGAGCCTCCCTACCCTCCAGCAGATCCACACTTGCACACAGCTTTGTGTTATCTCCAGACTTGCTAAGGGTACCCTCAATGCTCTCATCCAGGTCATTGATGAAGACATTGAACAGGGCTGGACCCAGCACTGAGCCCTGGGGAACCCCACTTGTCACTGGCCTCCAGCTGGACTTAACACCATGTCCCACTACTCTCTGGGCCCTCCAGCCATTTTTTCTACCCAGGAGAGTGTGCGCCTGTCCAGATCAGAGGCTGACAAATCATTTGTGTACTGCTGAAGGTTACAAAAAAAAAAAAAAAATAAAAGCATCAACCCCCATTTTTCTCTTACCTTGAAAAGAATCTTGCATTTTTCCATCCTTGTTTTCCATCCTTGAGCCCCAGGATCCCCCCAGAATCTCTGTAGATCCCCACAGGACCCCTCCAGCCCTCCTCTCCCAGAAGCCGTTAGTGATTCCCTGGACCCTTCTAGGATCCCCAGGTTAGGGTTAGGGGTAGGACATCAGGATGAATTGGGTTGAGTTGGGTCCAAACTGGTACATAGTTGGGTGAGTTGGGGTCAAACTGGGATAAGATGTGTTGAGTTGGGGCCAAACAAGTCCAAACTGGGCTAGGGTCAACTGGGTTAGGGACAAATTAATGTGGGATGGGGCTTAACTGGGCCAAACTGGCTCAGACCAGGCCACTCTGATCTGAAGTGGGTGAAAGTGGGCATACGGTGTTGAACTGGGCCAATGTGAGCTGAGCTGGGTCAAACTAGGCCAAGCTGGGCTGAAATGGGTCAATTCCTAACTGGTCAAATGAGCCAGATTCTAACAGGGCCAGACTTGTCCAAACCCAAACTGGGCTGAACTGGGCTGAACAGAGCCAAGCCCAAACTGGGCCGAATCATAGAATCACCAGGTTGGAAAAGACCCACCAGATCATCAAGTCCAACCATTCCCATCAATCCCTAAATCATGTCCCTCAGCGGCTCATCCTCCTGTGCCTTAAACACCTCCAGGGAAGGGGACTCAACCACCTCCCTGAGCAACCTGTTCCACTGCCCAATGACCCTTTCCTTGAAATATTTCTTCCTAATGTCAAGCCTGAGCCTCCCCTGGTGGAGCTTGAGGCCATTAACTCTCATCCTGTCCCTTGGGAGAAGAGCCCAGCTCCCTCTTCTCCACAACCTCCCTTCAGGTAGTTGCAGAGAGCAATGAGGTCTCCCCTCAGCCTCCTTTTCTCCAGGCTAAACACCCCCAGCTCTCTCAGCTGCTCCTCTTGTTCTCCAGCTTCATTGCTCTTCTCTGGACTTGCTCCAGAGCCTCAACATCCTTCTTGTGGTGAGGGGCCCAGAACTGAACACAGGATTCAAGGAGCGGCCTCACCAGTGCGGAGTCCAGAGGGAGAAGAACCTCCCTGGACCTGCTGGCCTGCTGGACCTGTTTGTCCCATTCCCCTTGGTCTCCGACTCTCCTGGAGGCAGCTGGGCTCACTGTGAGGATGATGCTTTCTTGGTCCATCCCACAGATCCCACTCCAGCCTCGGCAGGCACTGGGCCAGTGCTGCCTGCATTGCAGGTGACCCCAGTGAGGAATGTGGCCACCTCTGGCTGCGGCCAAGTGAGCCACGGCCTTGGCAAGCACGGGAAGGAAGATCCACCCTTCCCCAACCTGCTTGGCTTTGCTTTATTCCACTCCTGCTTTTCTAGCTCACGCTCCAAGCAGCCTCCTGCAAGGTAGCAGGGAAACTAATCGAGTCCAGGGAGGAGCACCAGAACCCCTTGCTGATCCCTCCCAGAGCTGAGCAAAGACACAAGGTCTCCCAGGATGCCATAGTTACTGGCTAACATTTCTCCTCAGGGATCTGATGGGGTGGACTTCACACGTGGCTTTGGAGCATCATGTTGTGGTCTTCTGTCTCCTGCTTCTCTCTCCAGTTTCTTCCTCTCCAGGCAGCAGAAGGCGACCCCCACCCCACGCAGAGGGTTCAGCACCCCGAGTGTGATGCTGCAGAGCCCTCCTTCTCCTTCAGTGACCTACAAAGCTACAAACTGGGCTGTGCTCTTTTTAACGTGGGTGGGCTTGTAAAGAAAAGGAGGATTTCTTTTTCTGCAAGCAGCCAACCGACCCACCCAGGAGCCTTGGATCCCTGCCCCCATGCCTCTGGGTGAACCCAGAGCAGGCAGAGCATCTCCAGCCCTCTGGCTGACAGAGGGGGAGATTGGCTGGGGACACTGGCTTGAGGGTGGCTTTCCTCACCCTTGCAAGGCAGCTGAACCTGTAGCTTTTCTAATCGTAGAATCACCAGGTTGGAAGAGACCCACTGGATCATCGAGTCCAACCATTCCCGTCAATCACTAAACCATGTCCCTCAGCACCTCATCCACCTGTACCTTAAACACCTGCAGGGAAGGGGACCTAACCACCTCCCTGGGCAGCCTCTGACACTGCCCAATGACCCTTTCTGTGAAAAAACCCTTGGATGCTGCCTTTCCCTCCCAGGACACCTTTCAGCACCCACCAGCCTTACTGCCCCCATCCTCAAAGCAGCTGGTGAGAAAACCCAGGAGATCAAGAGGCTCCCAGGCCAACGCCGCACCAACCGCTCTAGGAATACCCGTGAGAGGAGGCAACAATCCCCCTGGGTTAGCCAGCGATTAATCCTGCTGCCCCCAACCAGCAGGAAAAGCAGCGTCAAGGGTGACGGCTCGTGGATCCGAGCGCCACATGTGCACTGGGATGAAGGAAGCTGCAGGGGCTGCAGAGCTGTTGTGCTCATGCTTGGCAGACTCAGCCACCCTTAATGCAATATTCTGCTTTTTAAGACAGAGCTGTAATGTGCAAGACGTTGGCTGCATGCCCTTCCCGGGAGGAAAAGAAAGCCTGTTGCTTTTAGTCCTCTTAGAAGCCTTTTCCTGTGCTTTCCTTTGTCTTACGGTGAGAAGCACAAACCTTGCCCAAGCCGATTTACAATCGTAGAATTGTTTGGGTTGGAAGAGACCTTCAAGGTTATCCAGTTCCAACCCCCCTGCATTGGGCAGGAGCTCTGCTGGAGCAGGAGAACACACAGTTTCCCTGCATGTGGAGTCAGGAGCTGCCCCAGACCACCCATCAGTGCCCTGGCACAGCTGACCCCACTGTACTCCCTCTCAAAAGCAACATAGAACCACAGAATCACTAGATAGGAAAGGACCCACTGGCTCATAGAGTCCAACCATTCCCACCAGTCACTAAACCATGCCCCTCAGCACCTCATCCTTTAAACCCCTCCAGAGAGGGTGAGCCAAACCCCTCCCTGGGCAGCCTCTTCCATGGGCAAAGCAAAGCAAAGCAACGCAACCCTCACCTTGTAGGGCCGAGTGGAGAAGCAGCACCACTCTCTGGAGCTGGTTGGCAGCAGGAGGGTGTGGAGCCAACAGTGTGTCCTGCCCAGAGAGACTTTCTGAGCTGAGAAGGGTGATGGTACCCAGGCACAGGGAGGGGAGTTGAGAAGATCCAGCCACTAAACAACCCTCCAGTGGCATTTTGCCTCCAAACACAATCCCAGAAGTGCAGAACAAGGACTCCTGCTTTACCCACTATTTTCTGCAAAACCAACTTTGCTCACTCTGTCTTGCGATGGCGAAACAAAACTTCTGCCCATGGCACTGCCACAGAGACGGGACTTGGAACCTGGTGGCAGAGACTCCACAGCATGCGGAGGCCCCATGGAGAACACCTTGTGGGCTCTGCTCTGCCTCAGCATCTCCACCACCACACTAGCCCCAGGAGCCTTTTGGCCAGTGCATCACAAAGCCGTCCCACGCTCACCACGCTGGTTTAGTAAAACTGAACCACCAGTGCCTTTCTGTGCCGGGAAAACAGCTCAGACCAAACTAGCTCTTCTCACGTGGGAAGAGACATTCCCCAAGACTGCAGAGATCGCACCTGCGCTCGGGCTTGCTGGAATAACCACACTTACAAGACCAGCTGAGCACCCTGGGGAAAAAATAAAGGCTTTACAAATAACTTTAGTCAAGTTTACCAGGTTTAAGTTCAGAATCTGTTGGAGTCACCAGTCCTGGGTGGAAACTGGTTGGCTGGAGGGCCCAGAGAGTGGTGGGAAATGGAGTTAATTCCAGCTGGAGGCTAGTGACAAGTGGTGTCCCCAGGGCTCAGTGCTGGGTCCAGCCCTGTTCAATGTCTTCATCAATGACCTGGATGAAGGCATCGAGTGCTCCCTTAGCAAGTTTGCAGATAACACTAAGCTGTGTGGAAGTGTGGATGTGCTGGAGGGTACGGAGGCTTAGCAAAGGGATCTGAACAGGCTGGATCCATGGGCTAAGACCAATGGGATGAGGTTTAACATGGGTAAGTGCCGGGTCCTGCACTTGGGGCACAACAACCCTGAGCAGCTCCAGACTAGAAGTCTTGCTGGAAAGCTGCCTTGAGGAGAGGACCTGTGGGTGTTGGTTGACAGCTACTGACCATGAGCCAGCAGGGGCTCAGGTGGCCAAGAAGGCCAATGGCATCTTGGCTTGGATCAGAAACGGTGTGACCAGCAGGTCCAGGGAGGTTATTCTCCCTCTGTACTCAGCACTGGTGAGACTGCTCCTTGCACTCTGTGTTCGGTTCTGGGCCCCTCAGCACAAGAAGGATGTTGAGGCTCTGGAGCGAGTCCAGAGAAGAGCAAAGAAGCTGGTGAGGGGGTTGGAGAACAGGCCTTATAAGGAACGGCTGAAGGAAAGTTGGGTATTTTTATCCTGGAGAAGAGGAGGCTGAGAGGAGACCTCATTGCTCTCTACAAGTCCCTGAGAGGAGGTTGGGGAGAGGAGGGAGCTGGTCTTTCTCCCAAGTGACAGGGGACAGGACAATAGGGAGTGGCCTCAAGCTCTTCCAGGGGAGGTTTAGGCTGAACATTAGGAAAAAAAAAAAAAAATCACAGAAAGGGTCACTTGGCAGTGGATCAGGCTGCCCAGGAAGGTGGTTGAGTTCCATTCCCTGGAGGTGTTTAAGGGGTGAGTTGGTGGGTGAGGTGCTGGGGACATGGTTTAGTGATTGATGGGAATGGATGGACTCGATGATCTGGTAGGTCTCTTCCAACCTGGTGATTCTATGATTCTGTGATTCTATGAAGGAGGCAGGAAGGCCCAAAGAGGGTGAAGAGGGATGAAGGGGATTCCTGATAAGCACAAGGTGACCAAGTAATTACTGAAGCTCAAGATGATGCTCAGAGATCTGAGTTTGCTCACACTGAGAAGGGCAGAGGAGGACCTAATGGTGTCTTCATGGTTACCCATGGTTATTCATGGTTACCCAAGTGAAGGTCCTGTATGAATGCCTGAGCAAAGCCTCTTTGAACTCACACTTCAATACAACTACTTGTGCTGATCCCTGTGGCCATGACTTTTTAAGTAGTTTAAATAACCCTCTCACAACAAATCAGTGTCACAGACAGGATTCTAAAGCTGATCAGACCAAGTGCTTATGAAGCAAAAGAAGAGGCTCAGAGAAGTGGGTTTCCCCGCTCTTAGAAGGGTCCCAGCTATTTCTCATGGTGCAGCCCAATCCCTGCAGGGAAAAGCAAAACCCCTTTGTCCATGGGGTGGGCTGGGCTGACCCCAGTGGGCAGATGAGCCCCACACTGCCTGGGGATGGAGGAGAGCATGGGAAGGACAACTCACAGCTCAAGACAAAGACATTTTAATAGGTAAACCAAAAGCTGCCTATGCAAACAAAGCCAAAGAAGGGATTCATTCACTGGTAGAAGGGAGCGTGGAGGTCACTTCCACACTTCACTGTGAGCGTCTTGCAGGAAAAGCTTTCAAAATTCAGTGCAATTGTACATGGAGACCTTATGCAATTCGTGATTACAGAGGTAACTTAAAAAACCTCAGTGCTCGCGGAGGGGGAAAAGCAATAGATAGCATGCCAACCCCTACCGATACAGCAATGTGAATCATCATCTTCTTCTTCCTTTCCTTCTCAGTTTGCTCGTGCTGCTGCTGTGCACCTGGGGACAGAGAAACAGAGGTGTTGCAAAGCAGGAGCTGAGACCCCAAGCTCCAAAGCAGTTCTCTTTTCCCCTGCCATCATTCCTCCAGCCCAGAAGTTACTTTTCAGCTCCTCTTCCTTT
Organism: Coccyzus lansbergi; assembly: GCA_033558105.1. NCBI lineage: Eukaryota > Metazoa > Chordata > Aves > Cuculiformes > Coccyzidae > Coccyzus > Coccyzus lansbergi. The sequence goes on along the minus strand of JAUMJK010000613.1, from coordinate 665,453 downwards.
TTTTTCAGGGCCTGGTCTACAGTGAGGATGACAGTGGTTACCGCCTCGATGTCCTTGAGGAACTTCTCCAGGACAGCAGCAGCCTGGAGAACCCGCGATAGAAGAGAAGTCAAGAGAAGAACCAGCAGCTTGGAGGAAATGGTTTCTTGGGAGAAGGGGATGGGATGTGCAGACTCTCCCCTCAAAGGGGAGCTACACTTCTTCCTACCTTCACTCCCTTGCCAGGCATTTCCCAGTAATTCTTCACCAGTGCCTGCAGGTCTGCCTTGAAGATTCCTGACCCTCCTACCACACTGTAGACACCATCACCGAGGCGTCTCTCAATGTCCTGGAAGAGCTTCCTGAGAACATCCTCACACTTGGCACGGGATGCCTCCTCGTTGCCCGTGCAAAACTTCTCCTTGACTTCCTCCACCTGGCGCTAGCCGGAGACACGCAGAGGGAAGGTGTCAGCCCAGGTTGAGCTGAAGCCACCGCTCTCACCCCAGGCAGAAACCAAGCCAGGCTGACACAGAGACAGGCATCTCCAGGCTGCAGTGTAATCAACAGGGAGGTGACAATGGGGAGGCCGTTCTGTGCCCACAGACCCCTCTGGGCCAAGGTGCACAGGAGCAGAGAGCGTGCCAGAGACACCAGGCTTCACAAAACCCAGAGGCAAGACTCAGTCAGCACGACAGGGGCCGTGGGGAAGGCTCCAGGCTTCCAGCCGGAGCAGAGGCACATCTGGGCTGCAGCATGGGACGGGACAGGGCTGAGATTCATCCCCATCACAGCACGGTTTTGGAACCCAGGGAGAAGAGGCTGCTGCGGCAGGGACGACCACCTGGGGACCACCTACCTTGAGCTCTGCCTGGAAGCGGCACAGGCCCTCCTCAAATGCCCGTCTGTGGAACAGCTCCAGAGCCTCCTGCTCGCACTGGCTGTGCAGCTCCAGGAACTCCTCAACAGTCTCTGTCGGCGGCTTTGCTCGCTGCTCCATCAGATCCCGGTACAACGTCACAGCCTCTTTAACTGCCGCTGCATTCTCCATCTCTGCCAGGGCCTGCACGGCGCTCTCCAGGCACGGCACTGCCCCGCTCTCGATGGCCTCCACGTAGGTTTCTGCCAGCTTCCCCAGCACTGCCAAGGAAGATCAATCAAGAGAGAGCTGCAGCCTCAACATAACGACAGCTCCAAGTCTTCCTCAACTTATTTTTCCCACACTTTCCCAACCTGCCCGCAACTTCCAGAAGCTCCTGCTCCACAGGCAGGGACGGCACTAGCAGAAAAGCTCTCCCTGTACCCACCTGCATCCTTTCACCCTGCGGCTGATCCTTCCCAGACACAGCCTGGAGCTGCTGCCCATCCAAGCCTCCGAGCACCAGTACTCACGGTTCCCTCTCAGGATGCGCCCACCAGGGATGCTCTTAGGTGGAGACTTTTCCCAGATGTGCCTGCAGAATTTCTCCACCTGCTGCTGGAATTCATGACTCATCTCATCATCCTGAAGCTCCTCCAAGCGCACCAGGTCACTCCTGCTGGCTGGCTGGTCAAAAATAAAGCACTTGCGATGTGGAAAGGACTGGCGGATGCATTCCCGGGGCTGGTTGCAGCGTTGGGTCTCTGGGCTGTCACCTGCACGGAGAGAGGACACGGAGGGAGTTCACGGGCTTTGGGCTCAGTCAGTCGTTGACTGACACTGACGTGTTGCTGTGTCGGGGCTGGACACCATTCCCTTACCAGCCTCTAACTCCAGTGCGTCCTCCAAGTACTCATCCTCAGAGATTTCCTTCCCGTCCTTCTCCAGCTGAAGGGTGAAATCCCGCACAGCCCAGACAAAAGTCGGGAAGAAGGGGACTAATCGTCCTGCCTCCTCCAGGCCATCTTCCCTCTCCTCGAGTGCTGCTTTCACCTTGACACGCTCAGTCAGCTTCATCACGTAGCTGGCAGTTGGCTAAGGAAACAAGGACCTCAGCCCTGAACACGGGCACATCACCATCCTGCAACCACCCAGCACTTTGTGGGGAAGAGAAGAGGCTTGAGAGACAGGGAAGAGCCTGGAACCACCAGAAGGATGAGGGGAACACCCCTCAGCCCTCGACATGGGACCCCTAAGGACTCCAAGCACTTCCCTGGGCATCAGCAGAAGGTTCTGCAGCTCCTGGAGGAACTAGGATGTCTAAGTGCTTATGTCACCACCCAGGGAGAGGACGGCATCCCTGCTGCCGCGCTCCCACCAAGGATACTACAGCTGCTCCAGGGCCTGCTGGTCAATGGAGCCTTTGCTGTTGTAGATCAAGGTGCTGGAGAGCAGGACAGTCAGGACAACGATCCACGTGTCGTTCTTGGTGTCACCCTGGAACAACAACCCCTGGCTCTTAGCAACAAGACTCCCTAAGAAGGAGCAAAGCCCCAAGCCTCCACACCCACAATGCCCCTAACCCACACACCAGGGCCACACCGGTTTTTGCACAGTCCCCCCATGACATCACCAGAGCTTTCTGTAGCTGCCATCACCCTCAGCTCTGCACTCTACACTTTGGGTCCCACAATCCTCTACCCAGTGTTCCTCAAGCTCCTCAGGCCCGTCCTGCTGCTCTTCTCCAGGAAAGTAGAGCAATTTGACAACTTCTCTACCCCAGCCTCCTTCCCCATGGCCGCTGGCTCTTCCCAGGTGAAGGGCACCACAGCTGGTGGCACCACCTCGACTCAGGCCACCAAGGCTGCACCCTCAAGACCTTCCACAAAGCGCTGGGAATGCACAAAGGCGGCTGCTGCTGCTTCCACACCTTCTTCACGTCGCCCAGTCCTTCACTGTCCAGCAGCACCAGAGTGTGTCCAGGCCGGCAGGGGTGAGGGACACACCACATCCAGATCCCTTTGGTGTGGGCCTGCACCCCAGAGCCCATGGAGAAACCTGTCGGGGGACACAAAGGGCTCACCAGTATTAAACCCTGAGCAGGAAAAGCCAGTAAGCTTGGCCATGCGGGGCTGGGACCTCCCTCACCTTTCCTCTGTCCAGCCAGCCTGTTCATCAGGTAGGACTTGCCGGTGCGGTACAGCCCGGTGATGCCCACCACCACCACTGGCTGGGGGATCTCTGACAGCACCTGCAGGGCCTCCTGCTGGACCACCAGCCCCTTCCTTGGGCTGTTCTCAATGAGGCAGACGGGCGCCGGCATCTGGCTGGCAGAAGCCATTGCTGACGGCACACAGGACCTGCCAAGGAGACGGGCAGAGGGGCTGCTTAGCGAGGGGGCCACCCACAGCCCAGACAGGGATGGGCAGCAGTGGCCGGAATCACTGAAAGCCAACACAAGAATGATTTGGAATGAGAGGGAAAAGAAGAAAGGGCGAGAAACCTGCTCACTGCTCAGGCTGCTGAGCGGAGCAGGAAAGGCCTTGGTGCTGTGCAGACACAGAATCACAGAATCATAGAACAACCAGGTTGGAAGAGACCCATCGGATCTTCTAGTCCAACCATTCCCATCAAACACTAAACCAAGTCCCTCAGGACCTCATCTACCAGTTCCTGAAACACCTCCAGGGAAGGTGAATCAACCACCTCCCTGAGAAGCCTCTGACACTGCCCAATAACCCTTTCTGTGAAAAACTTCCTCCTAATCTCCAGCCTAAACCTCCCCTGCCAGAGCTTGAGGCCATTCCCTCTTGTCCTGTCCCCTGGCACTTGGGAGAAGAGCCCAGCTCCCTCCTCTCTACAACCTCCTTTCAGGTAGTTGTAGAGAGCAATGAGGTCTCCTCTCAGCTCAGTGAGCTCTTAGCTTTGAGCTAAAGCAGAAGGGATTTTCTAATGTTACAGCTACACCTGCTCAAAGTCATTGCATTCTCGGGCATTTAACTATGTTTGCAGGCACAGTGAGAACACTGAGCATTTACTGTAATCTCCAAAGTAATGGGCACTGGGATGCAGAAAGGTCAGTGCTGACATTGGTCCCTGGGGAGACCAAAGCCATCCTGGAGCCGGTGGAACCATGAGGGAAAGGGGAGGGAAAGGGGGGCAGCTGCAGGGAGGGGAGAACCCAAACTGACCAACAGAGGATTCCATCCCAAAGACATCACTCTCGGGATAACACAGGGGGATGACAAGGGCCAGGCTCTGTTCTTTGATGACCAGCACCCAGTGAGAACTCTGGCTTTTGCCCCGATCCCCTCTCCGGGAGTTGGGTGGCAAGGGGGGGATCGGGATCCTGAGTGGTCCTCTTTGACTTAAAATCAGGCTGAAGTGTGACAAGAATATCCATGTGTTCCTTTATCCAGTTCTTGAGTGCAGCTGCGGCAGCGCTGAGTCCAGCCTGGGGCCTTCTCCACCCACTAACTCCTAGGCAGGGGGGAACCGGAAGCCAAACTGGTTGCACTTGGTCTCGGATAGGGCTGGGTGGGGCTGAACCCTGACAGCAATAACAAAAATGTCCCCATGTTACCAACCCTGCTCTCAGCACCAACGGAAACCAGAACTCCATCCCAGCTGCCCTGAAGAAAAGGAACTCTGTCCCAGCCCAAAGCAGCACAGGGGGAAGGAGAAGCTGCGAGGGGACACAGCCAGGACAGTTGACCCCAAATGAACTCTTGGGCTTTGCTTGTTTGCACATTAACTGTTAAGCTCTCCTGGTCTCCACTCACAAGCTTTCTCGCTGCCTCTCCCAGTTTCAGGAGTTGCTGCCTGCGGTTAAAGGCCACCAACCCCCAAGCCCTGCCAGGCACCAGCAAACCCCACGGACGCAGAGGCAGCCCAGTGCCCCAGCCCATGCCTGCACCAGAACCTGCCTCCCTGCAACCTCCCGGACACCATAGCACAGGCTCCACAGACACTGCCACTCCTCTCAGAGGAGCTCAGGAGCCCTGCCCTCCTCCAGGAACATCACAGGGAGGGCCACAGGGGGACAAGAGGCTACAGCACAGCAGGGAGGAGAGGAAAGCTCAGGGCAGAGGGGCCAAGCTCAGGCGAGTCCTAACTTAGGCGCCAAGACTTGGGAGTGTTGAACACGAGCTCCCAGGCTCCGTCATCCCTGCTCCATCCCACGGCCCCAGCAGACACTTGGAGCCCTTCCTCCTCCCACCTGCTGGGCTCCCTGTCACCCACTGGGGTCAGCAGCAGCCCCCATAGCCCCATGCCCAGGGCTGCTTGCAAGGGCTGGGAGGAGGCATCGGGGGAAAGGACTCACCCTCCTCTTCCTCACTTGCGGGCGGCTGACACAGCTTTGCTGCAGCCTGGCTCCAGTCTGGCCTTTTATGCTGTGCCTTTCTCCTCCTATTCCAGTAAACAGCGTGACTGACAGACAGCGAAAGCGAAAGTCAGGAACCAAAAGCGAAAGTCAGGAACCAAAAACAAAGCAGGAAGCACTATGATTAGCCCTTGGCTAGGGTTTACCCTCCACGAGGCAGCTCCACTCCACAACTGAGAGCAGGTGAGACAGAGGCGGCTTAATAAGTGAAGGAATGAGAAAGATTAACAAGCAATTGAAAAGCAAACCCTGACCACTTAACACAAACCCAAACCCTCATGTTAGCACTTACCCTGACCAAATGGCTAATGCCAACACAAACCCTAGCCCCAGCCCCAGAGTCCTAGGAACAGGTAATCATGGATCACAGAATAGTTTGTGAGTTGGAAGGGACATTAAAGATCACCTAGTTCCAGCCCCCACCCTGTGATGGGCAGACACTAGATCAGGCTGCCCAAGGCCCCATCCAACCTGGCCTTGAACACCTCCAGGCAAGGGGCAGCCACAACTTCCCTGGGGAACCTCTTCCAGTGCCTCATCCCCCTCATCGTGAGGAAGTTCCTCCTTATGTCTAGTCTAAATCTGTCACTCTCCAGTTTATAGCCATTGACCCTAGTCCTATCACTACAAGCCTTTGTGAAAAGGCTCTCCCCAGCTTTCTTGTAGGCACCCTTCAGGTACTGGAAGGTCACTATAAGGTCTCCTTGGAGCCTTCTCTTCTCCAGGCTGAGCAAGCCCAACTCTCTCAGCCTGTCCTCGCATGGGAGGTGCTCCATTCCTCAGGTCATCTTTGTAGCCTCCTCTGGTCCTGTTCCAACAGCTCCATATCCTTCGTATGTTGAGGATTCCAGAACTGGACATAATACTCCAGGTGGGGTCTCACAAGAGAGGAAGAGAGGGACAGAACCACCTCCCTTGACCTGTAGGCTTTTGATACAGCCCAGGATACAGTTGGCCTTCGGGGCTGGGAGTGCACATTGCTGGCTCGTGTCGAGCTTCTTGTCAATCAGCACCCCCAAGTCCTTCTCTGCAGGGCTGCTGCCAATCATGTCATCCCCCGTCCTGTACTGAAACCACAGATTGCCCCGACCCAGGTGTAGGTCCTTGCACTGGGCCTTGCTCAACCTCATGAGGTGCACACAGGCCCACGTCTCCAGGTCCCTCTAGATGACATCCCATCCTTTTGGAGTGGCAACCATGCCTCTCAGCTTGGTGTCATCAGCAAATTTGATGAGGGTGCACTCAGTCTTACTGTCTGTATCATTGATGATGACACTAAACAGCACTGGGCCCAGGATGGACCCCTCAGGGACACCTCTGGTCACAGATCTCCATCTGGTTATCAAGCCATTTGACATTTGCCTGCCCCCTTGAAGCTGCTGAAGAGGCTGCTGCTTTGCTGAGTCGCAGGGTGGAGAGGGGCCAGATGGAGGTCTGAGGCTGCCACTTGAGCAGCCACATCAAAGCCCATCTGTGCAGCAAGGATAGGGAGGGGAGAAGGAGCGATTATGTCTCTGCCACTCGTTCACCTATCAGGGTGACCAAACTGGCCCATGGTCACCCCTCCCCTCCCACACACTAACATAGGGATGTACATCATAACTGTAGAACAAAAACAAAGACTCAGAGGTGATCCACAACACAAAAGTATTAACGCTTATATTCTTGACTCCAAACTGTAACATTATAGGTAATAAACTAAATGTTTAAATACAATTGTGGGTCCTACTCTGTCTACCTTGGGGTGTGACAGCCCCTGCAGGCTGTAAGTGACCCAGTCCAGTGCCAGCCCAGCCTCACTGTGCAGACTGAACCCTGATACCAAAAATGGCAGCAAATCAACTCTCTGAGAGGCCTGTTGGACTTTGTCAGGGCTGGGACACACAAAGAGTGATCCCCATCAGTCACATGCAGTGATACAGGAGCTGGGACAGAAGACATTTCCACTTAGATGTGTGTGGATAAATTCTCCCAGAAATCTCCTGCCCATTCTGTTCCTCTGCAAGGACTCATTCTGATGTTATTTATAAAATGTAACAGCTGAGAGAGCTGGGGGTGCTTAGCCTAGAGAAGAGGAGGCTGAGGAGAGACCTCATTGCACTCTCCAGCTCCCTGAAAGGAGGTTGTGGAGAGGAGGGAGCTGACCTCTTCTCCAAAGGGACAGGGTACAGGATGAGAGGCTCAAGCTCCACCAGGGGAGGTTCAGGCTGAACGTTTGGGAAAAAAATATTCACAGAAAGGGTCATTGGGCACTGGAACAGGCTGCCCAGGGAGGGTTGAGTCACCTTCCCTGGAGGTGTTCAAGGCTTGGGCAGACGAGGTGCTGAGGGGCATAGTTTAGTGATTGGTAGGATTGGTTGGGCTCGATAATCCAATGGGCCTTTTCCAACCTGGTGATTCTATGATAACTTCACAAGAGTCAAATCTCTGCTCATTGGAGATTTGGCTCCAGCTCTGCCTGACCTCGCCTTTGGGAAAGGGAGAGAGAGGGACAGAGGGGATTAGAGCAGAGACCCCTCTTCAGCACAGAGCACACTGGACACAAGCCATGACAGCCCTCCAGGGCCTGCCCAGTGGAGAGGAGGACCCCGAGGGGAGAGCTCCTTGCTCTCTGCACCTCTGGGAATGGAGGTTGCAGTGAGGAGGGTGCTGGGCTCAGCTCCCAAGGAACAAGGGAAGGGACGAGAGGAAATGGCCTCTAGTTGTGCCAGAGGACGCTTACATCGCATGCTGGAAGGATTTCTCTGCTGAGCGAGGGGTGAAGCCCTGGCAGAGGCTGCCGAGGGCAGGGCTGGAGTCTCCGTCCCTGGAGGGGTTCCCAACACGGGTGGCACCTGGGGACAGGGTTCAGTGGGCACGGTGGGGCTGGGCTGATGGTTGGACTGGAGAGAGTCCAACCCACATTGTGCTCATGGAGCGCCAGGTGAGCAATCCCTAGTCACCCTCAGGGCTTACCACCTCCATCCCTCTCGGCACACTAGGACTTTCCTTTTCTCTCGCCAGGCAGCAGTCACTCACACCAGGCAGCTTCCCCTTTCACTCAAACACTTCATCTTCAGACTTGAGCACTTTCTGCACTTCTCCTCCAACTGCTTTTCTTTAATACCTCTCTCGGGGTCTCACTCTGCACAATCACACCTGCAACTTGGCTTCACCTCTCACAAGCCTGGAAAACTTGGCGGCACAACATCACTTCTTTAGAACACAACACAAGACGCAATGGCTTCTCATTTTTATTTTCACCTCCCTTGTAGCAGCAAGATAAGAAAACAAACAAGGAGATACAAAACAATTAAGGTTGGAAGTGCCAGGGACCAGTTGGAGAACCCTGGTTTGACAGAGATCCAAGATTCCTGGGAGGTGAAGAAAGCTGCAGCTGCACCAAGGAACCAGAAGCGTGGAAATAAAAGGAACTTTTCTTTATTGAGCAGGGGATAAAACTCTGGTGGTTTACATGTTTCAGTGAGTCAGGAAAAGGGAAAGAGGAAAGAGAGAGGGAGAGAGAAAAAAAGAGAAAAAAGATTTAACCACCCGAGGTCCAGCAATAGAGATTTTTTCTTTGCTAGAAAGGGAATCTTGTTCTGTGTCATGGATCCAGGAGGCAGTGGAAGGGAATCCTGACATCATCCTGATAACATCCTCCCACAGTGTCCTGAGAGAAACCTGATGGTCTGCCTCAGGGAGACAATTGGGTGGTGCAGAGGAGCAGAGTCGTGCTCTGCAGAGCTTCTCCTGTCCCAGGCAGAGCCCCTGGCAGGGATGGAGCACCCACACAGCAGGAAAAGCATTCCAGGGGCTGGGACACTGGGGGGACTCCCTTGGGAACAGCCCCTCTCTCCAGAAAGGACTCAAAAACCTCGGAACCCACACATCACAGGAATGGTTGGTGTCCCAGCTGCTTCTCGTGCTGCAGCCCAATCCCTGCAGGGAAAAGCAAAACCCCTTTGTCCATGGGTGGGCTGGGCTGACCCCAGTGGGCACATGAGCCCCACACCGCCTGGGGATGGAGGAGAGCATGGGAAGGGCAAAAGCAGGACAACTCACGGCTCAAGATAAAGACATTTTAATAGGTAAACCAAAAGCTGCCTATGCAAACAAAGCCAAAGAAGGGATTCACTCACTGCTTCCTCTGGGCTGCCAGACGTTCAGCCATCCCCAGGAAAACAGGGCTCCATCACGCCTAACGACAGCTTGGGAAGACAAACGCCACAACTCCAAACATCCTCCCTTCCTACCCATTTTTCCAGTTTCCATTCCTTGAGCACAGTGTCCTACGGTCTGGGATGTCCCGTTGGTCAGATGGGGTCACCTTTCCTAGCTGTGTCCCCTCCCAGCATCTCAAAGGGAGAAGAGCCTTGCTAAGAAGCAGGGTAGGAAGGGTGACCCAGCAGAGGTTGGCTTTCATTTGCTCATCCTCTACCGATTGTTGTCAGCATGGCCAAATGCTGCCAGACCTGCCTGCTGCCATCCTGGCCTCCCTGTGCCTGGGGCCACCAGGGTTGGACAGCCACACACTGTCCTGGGTGGAAACTGGTTGGCTGAAGGGCCCAGAGAGTGGTGGGAAATGGAGTTAACTCCAGCTGGAGGCCAGTGACAAGTGGTGTCCCCAGGGCTCAGTGCTGGGTCCAGCCCTGTTCAACGTCTTCATCAATGACCTAGATGAAGGCATCGAGTACTCCCTTAGCAAGTTTGTAGATGAAACTAAGCTGGGTGGAAATGTGGATCTGCTCGAGGGTAGGGAGGCTCCAAATGGATCTGAACAGGCTGGATCCATGGGCTGAGACCAATGGGATGAGGTTTAACAAGGCCAAGTGCCGGGTCCTGCACCTGGGGCACAACAACCCTGAGCAGCTCCAGACCAGGAGAAGTCTGGCTTGAGGGCTGCCTGGAGGAGAAGGACCTGGGGGTGTTGGTTGACAGCGACTGAACATGAGCCAGCAGTGTGCCCAGGTGGCCAGGAAGGCCTATGGCATCTTGGTTTGGATGAGAAAAGGTGTAACCAGCAGGTCCAGGGAGTTTCTTCTCCCTCTGGACTCAGCACTGGTGAGACTGCACCTCAAATCCTGTGTTCAGTTCTGGGCCCCTCAGCACAAGAAGGATGTTGAGGCTCTGGAGCGAGTCCAGAGAAGAGCAACGAAGCTGGTGAAGGGGCTGGAGAACAGGCCCTATGAGGAACGGCTGAAAGAGCTGGGAGTGTTTAGCCTGGAGAAGAGGAGGCTGAGGGGAAACCTTATTGGTCTCTACAACTCCCTGAAAGGAGGTTGTAGTTATGAGGGAGCTGGGCTCTTCTCCCCAGGGTCAGGGGACAGGACAAGAGGGAATGGCCTCAAGCTCTGCCAGGGGAGGTTCAGGCTGGACATCAGGAAAAATTTTTTTACAGAAAGGGTCACTGGGCACTGGAACAGGCTGCACAGGGAGGGGGTTGAGTCACCTTCCCTGGAGGGGTTTAAAAGACAAGGGGATGAGGTGCTGAGCTTCAGTGATTGATGGGAATTGGTAGAATTGATGATCCTCTGGGTCCTTTCCAACCTAGTGATTCTATGACTCGAAGAGTGCAGGAAAGAAAGAGATATGGTACAAGTGAATGTGGAGGCCACACACGTGCTCTTTGGCAAGTGTCTTGCAGGAAAGGCTTTCAAAATTGAGCACAATCGTACTTGGAGACCCTACACACTGTCACTAAAGGGGTAATCTTAAAAATCTCAGTGGTCTCAAAGGACAAATATGACAGATAACACATCAAACAATACTGACAGTGGCACCGGGAATCATCTTTAGTCTCTTCCGCTTCCGCTCAGCTCTCTCAGACTGCTCTTGCTGCGCACCTGGGGACAGAGAAAAAGGTGTTACAAAGGCAGGTGCTGGGCCCCTGGACCCAAGAAGTCCTCTTCTCTTCCCCCTCCAGCTTTCCCCCATCCCAGAAGTTACGTTTCAGCTCCTCTTCCTTATCTTTCAGGAACTGAACTCTTCACATTTTTCAGTGAGTCAGGAAAAGGGGAAGAGGAAAGAGAGAGAGGGAGAGAGGAAAAGAAGAGAAAAAAGATTTAACTGCCTGAGTTCCAGCGATAAAGATTCTTCTTCGCTAGAGAGGGAATCTTGTTCTGTGTCATGGGTCCAGGAGGCAGTGGAAGGGAAGCGCAGCTCCTGGGCTGCCTGAAGCCCTCAGGGCTCTCCAGGGGCTGAGCAGAACCAGAAACCAGCCTGCTTTGACAGCAGCACAGGCAGAGGAGCAAGGGCACTTTGGCCACCTCCCACCTGGAAGGTGAACCAAACCAGGCTGCCAGCAGCTGAACGCCCGCGGGCATCGCCGACCCACCAGCCCTCCCCGACTGGACACAGGGCAGCTCAAACCCAAAGCCAGCAGAGAACCATGGAATCGTCAAAGTTGGAAAAGACCTCGAGGCACATCCAGTCCAGCTGTCAGCCCAAACCACCGTGCCCACCAAACCATGTCCTCGAGTGCCGCCTCTGTAACGTCTGAACATCTCCAGGTACACTGACTCCACCACTGCCCTGGGCAGCCTAGACCCATCTTTCACCACCCTTCCAGTGAAGGGATCTCTCTCCAGCTCCAGTCCGAATCTCCCCTGATGGGACACAGCAGCCATCCCAGAACATCCACCGCTTTCCGCCCCAGGAACACGACCCACCTCAGCGCTCCCCAGCGCAGGACAGGATGTTAGCTCTGGATCAGGAAAGTGAAGCATGAGAACAGAGCAGAGGAAGTGCCCTAGGGAACCTGGAGCGGTTCCGGCACAGCCACAACAATCCTAGGCAACCCTGCCTCCCGGTCTTCTGGGGACACTAAAAACCACCACAGCTCTTTGTCCCTCTCCAGGCAGCAGCTCTTACTGACATTTTCCACCACGCAGAAACAGAATCCAAGGGTTGGGGCTATGTCCAAGATCCCACAACTCTAAACCCAGCACCTGCTGCAGCGTTTACACCATCCCGAGCACGTGAGCGGCAGCGCCCTGGCCAGACTCCACACAGCGTCTGCTCAAGGCAGCCACGAGGAAACACAAACCCCCCTGGCTCCTTGCAGCTCAAGGAGAGACAAGGGGCTCGCTCGCCAGGTCTCAGAGGAACTCAGGAGCAGAACTGCTCATCTTCAGCCTTCTGCTCAGATAATACATGTCCAGAGACATCATGGACATCATGGAGCAACAGCTCCCGTCTGCATGGCAGCGCGACTGCAGGGCGGGAGAGGAGCCCTGGGAGCAGCCACGGAGAGAGGCCTCAGACACTTCCCAAGAGTCCGGCTGGGCTTCCCCGAGCCCATACTCACCGGCCCCTCTCCTTCTCCCAAGTGGCACCTCTGGAGGAACCATGCACCAGCCTCGGGGAGAACCTCGGAGCTCTTTCTTCTGGAACACAGCAGGGTGGGAAATGAACCCAATGGGACAGAACAACACGAACGCATTTCAATCCCCATCAAAAACACACAACTAAAAGCTGAAGCCTGCTTTTCCAATCGAGCAAGAGCAGCAATGGTCTGCAACACCCCCTGCCCCCTTCCCGCCTCCAGCGCCAGGAGAGTTTCCTCAGTCCCAGTCAAGGGCACATTCCAGCTCCAGGGATCTGCGCATCCACTGCACGGAAAAGCCCACAGCTCCTGCTCTGCAGGTGGGCAGGCAGAGCCACCACCAAAGTACCTTTGTGTACCTTTTACCCTTGCAAAGTAACTTCACCTGAATGGTTTGATGAACTTAAGAAAGCAAAGCATATCTTCAAAGCTACAGAAATATCTAGCCTAAGAAATAATGTGATGCTCTCTGCAGAGCTGTGGCATGTGCCAAATCTTGTGATCACCATAAAACACAAGGATACTTCATTAATAATGCAAATAAACGGTTTACTTCTAGCTTGTAGCCTGTTTTTGTACACACAAAACAAAGTGTATGCAGGATGTCTCGACTGCCAACGGGGAAAATGAATATGCTGTAGCTCTACTTTCATGTCATATGTGATTCTTGGGAGTTTTGTTTCTTACTAGTTTTGTCTACTAAGGCAAATGCTTTTGGGGTAGAAGAGAGTATGACATGAATGCAGTAGGGGCACAACTTCAGCTCTTCTTCCTCCACCAGAAGTAACTGATCACTAAAAAGCATTAAGCACAGCTCTCAGCTCTGCCTGCTGCACTCGGATTCGCCCCAGGAGACCCCAGACACGGAAGCAAGTTTATTTCTCTCACTCCCACACAGGGAGACAGACAGAGGCTTCCACAGCCACTCCGGAGCCAGACGGCCACTGCCTGCCCTTCAGCAGCAGGCACAAAACCTTCCTTATCCAGCGGTAAGGACGGCAGGGAGCAGTGCCCAAAGCTTTCCTCATTTCCCAGCGGCCCAGCCCCACCGCGCCCTCTGAACCCTGTCCCCAGGTGCCACCCGTGTTGGGAACCCTCCAGGGACGGGGACTCCAGCCCTGCCCCCGGCAGCCTCTGCCAGGGCTTCACCCCTCGGGCAGCAGAGAAATCTCTCCCAGTAGCCAAGGCGACCCTCCTCTCGCACAGCTTGAGGCCGTTTCCTCTCGTCCCTTCCCTTGCTCCGTGGGAGCTGAGCCCAGCACTCACCTCACTCCAACCTCCTCTCCCCTCAGCCTCCTCCTTTCCACTCAGCAGGCCCGGCGCCCTCCCCGCTCCCACAGCCGCTGGGCCCCAGCCCCGGCACCCTCCTGCACGCGGTGCCGACGGAAACCCGGGCGGGGCGGAGGCCAACGGGCTCCCCGTCCCGTCCCCACAGCCTCCTCCCCAGCGCCGCCATGGCCGCCACGCGCGGGGCGCCCCGAGCCACGCCTCCAGCAAGGCCCCCGCCGGGGCTGCCCGCGCCCTTCGCCCGACCCTGCCGGAGCCGGCGTTGAGAATGGGCGCCCCTTTGGCGGACAAAGCCACGAAGGACCCCTCCCGTCCCGTCCCGGCGCGCGGGGCAGGGGAGCCTCCTGCGGCTCATTGGCGGCGGGAGGGGAGTCCCGACAGGGCTGTCTGCTCTCATCCTCTTGGTAGCATCGGTGTGACAAACACATAACACTCCGGCAAGGGTTATATGTGGCGCTTTATTGTGAGGCCCCGGGAACGGGAGGACAGTACCCAAATCCGGTTCCGACGACCGTTAAACGCGACCTCACCAGGTTTCGCAATCTAATGTATATTCAGCAGGTTACACCATTGGCTAATGCATATGTATGTTTCGAGCACGTTTTTATCATCAGCACGTTTTTATCAGCTCAAACTGCGCTTGCGCCTCCTTTAGCAACAGGCAATCAGTTTTACATTAATCTTATGCTTTCTATGAGGAACAGCTCTGGGAGTATTGTAGCTCACAGCTCAATAGACCACAAAGTAACAACTCGAGGTCTACCAAACAAAAATTACCAATGAGAAACTAGAGAAGCATTAGAGCAGAACAATCACTTAATGTTGTAAAAGAAACTTTGAGCCTGTATAAGCCTTTGTGGCTTTGTTAGCGTTCATGAGTAACTAACACTTCTTTCTATGCCACTACGTTTTAAGATTTCTTATAACTTTAAAACTACTACATACATTTAAATCATTTCTTTTCTTGATTTGCAACTAATTCAAACTACTGTATATAATAAAGTTTTAGATTCTCGCTCCAACACCCTCTCGCCGCCACCTTCTCCCGGTTTTCATGGTCTCGGGAGGCCAAGGGAGTACTGAACAGGTTATACACAATGGGAAGATTTTTAACTGGGAATTCCAACTCGTGACTTGCAGCCTCGAAGGCCAAAAGGATCATGGGCTGTCAACTCTGTCCTGGGCTCAACCCAAAGAAGCAAGTTCAGCATATCAAGAGAGGGGATTCTGCTCCTCTACTATACCCTCACCAAGCCCCACAAGGAGTCCTGTTCCCAGCTCTGGCACTGCCAGCATCACAAGTTTTTGGACACACAGCCAGGCGCTGCTTCCAGCCCCAATGCCAACATCCTCCCCTCTGCTTGCCTGAGCTGCTGGGCACGGGGCTCGCAGAGGGGATGATCATTCCCTGTCCCACACAACCCCTGGGCTGCTGGCAGTGCCGCACACCCTCCAGTCTTTGCCCTCTTCTTTTCTCCCCTCTCGTCTACTTCAAGAGCCATTTTTGGGCTGTATTTGGACATGCAAAACCCTTTGAGATTGCTGTGCTAAGTCCTCAAGGTCTGGAATTCATCATCCACGAAGCTTTGGGAGCGAGAAGCAATGCTCTGGAGAAGATTGTTTTGCCTCCACCAACTTAAGAAGACCAGCTTCTGTGGGGCTTACCCAGCATTGCCCTTAGAATCTCTCTTGCCCCTCTGGGCACAATAAAGGTTTCCTGCAGGCAAGTCACGTCTCTCTCCCTCTCTGTGCCAAAGATCCTAGAGGCATGCTAGTGGCAGCTGTGGGAGGGCAACTGCTTTTCTTCAGGGTCCCAGGGCTGGTGAGGTGGGGTTGCTGTTGGTAGAGAGAAGGTGCAGGCAGCACTTAGGCCAGAGAGAACCTTTTGGTGGGTCTTACAGGAGCTGGGGAATGGGCCTTGCTCTGCACTCACTCCAACGTGTCCAAAAACTTGTGATGCTGGCAGTGCCAGAGCTGGGAACAGGACTCCTTGTGGGGCTTGGTGAGGGTATAGTAGAGGAGCAGAATCCCCTCTCTTGATATGCTGAACATGCTTCTTTGGGTTGAGCCCAGGACAGAGTTGACAGCCCATGATCCTTTTGGCCTTTGGGGCTGCAAGCTCTAGGTCACAAGTTGGAATTCCCAGTTAAAAATCTTCCCATTGTGTACAACCTGTTCAGTACCCCCTTGGCCTCCCGAGACCATGAAAATGAGGAGAAGAAGGCTTCAAGAGCAAAGATCATCAATGCCAATTGTATCAATAGCAGGGAAAGAGCTGTCTGAAAGACAGTGAAGGAACGTGTACAGTCAGACCTAAAAACTACTACGGAACTGAAGAATCATGTGAGAGGGTGGGTAAATTGTCTGTGAGGGCACCATTGCCCTGGGATTTCTTGGCTCACGTGGTCCTCTTTCTCTCCCCGGCATCAACCACCTGTCGATATCCCTCTGTTTAGTTAATCATTTCATCAAATCCACTGTCCAATATTTTGCGTTTAGAAGGCTTGGATTCAAGCTTTAGCATCAACTAACACTGGGAATCCAGATGAAAGGATGCGATGCCTGAGAGGCTGCTTAGTGAAATCTTGGATTTGAACCCTGGAGCAACCTGACACTGGACACCAAGACAGGAATGTAAAGGGAACAGGGCAGAAGCATTATGGAACTTTGGAGTCTCAGCTGAGTGCCAGAGGGAACAATGTTCACATATAATCCTTTGGCTGTAAGTACATGTAACTGTTTATCTATAAAAACATACAACTTGAGATTCCCTCATATGCTTCCTCGCTGCGGTAAGTAATAGTGTGACCTTATCATCAAGCCCTATGAAGTGTTACTTCTACTTAAATATGTGCTTTATATTTTAAAAAAACTGCATTTGTGACATGTAGTGAGGCTGGAAGCAGCAAGTAAAGGATTGCACTCTATGAACATAAAGGACTTCTCAAGCCTTAACTATTCTATGTGTCTCTCTAGCCAGAAGGGGAAACATAAGGAGACGGGGAAGTGGAAAATGAACTGGAGAGGGAAGGGAAATGGGATGCCTTCCCCCTGCTTTTTTCTCTCCCAAAGGCTCAAAGAGAGCAGTGGATGAAGAAAACTGGCTGCAGCAGACAGAGGAATTGACCTTGGCCGCCCTCCAGCCCCTAGGGCTGCCTGAACATGAGCAGTAAGAGTGGAAATGAAGAAATATCATTTGGCTGCAAGTCCTTACTCAGACAGAGCCCCTGGAACTGAGCTGCAGGAGCGAGTGTGGCCAGAGCTGCCAGGGCTGTGCGCTCGCCCCAGAGGCAGCTCAGCCCAGCTCTGCTGGGGCTCAGACACTGCCCAGACCCAGCCTGAGGGGAAACTGTGCAGGAGGAGGGATCCCTGCAGCCCTCGCTGGGCCTGGAAAGGAACAACAGAGAGGCAGGTGAGGGATGCAGGACTGTTTTATTGCAGTGCAGGAGAGCACCAACTAGGGAGAGACACAGCAGGCAGAGGCAGGGAGGTTGTCCCCGTGTCCTTCAAGGGAGGTGTCCCAGGGACTACAGCGTCTGTGGGTGTGGGTCTAGCAGGGCCCACAGGTGTCCCAGAGCTTCTTGCTGTAGCGCGGCAAGACGCAAGGGCTGCAGGCAGGAGAAAGATAGGGTCTGGCAGGGGTGCAGAGGCCCCCCGAGCCCAGCGTGGCCCCGGCCCCGTAGAGGCCCCCCAGCCCCAGGTTGCCCCCAAAGGCGGGTGCTCCGGAGGAGCCCACCACGGCTTGCTGGGGGAAGGAGCTGAGGATGGGGCCGGGGAAGGTGACAACCACGGGCGGAGGCTGGATGAAGGCTGTGGAGTCGGGGCACTGGCGGGCGCACAGCTCGTTGCAGCTCTCAGCGATGGGCTGGGGCATGGCCACACCGGTTTTTGGGGCACACACGTCGTAGCAAGACATCTTGGGGTGAGAGAGACGAGGCTGGAAGTGATGGAAGCAAGGAGAGGAGTTAGGAATCCGCCGGAGATGCCCTGGCAAAGAACACAGTTCCTACGACTGCCCTGGAGCACAACAGCAAAGCCACCACCTTTCCCACGGCTCATCCTTTCCCAGCCAGACCCCCTCAGCACCCTGATCTCCACAAACCCTCCCCGGGAGCCTGTGCACGACCTGCCTCTGCCTGTCCCACACACAGGGCTCTTCTCTCTCCCACTCCAGCTCAGCCCTCCCTGCCCGGCCAAGCCTGCAGCCAGCGCAGCCGCTGCCGTCCCAGCTCTCCTGGCCAGGGAGGCCCCATGCCGGCCCTGGCCAGAGGAGACACAGACCCACAGGCACCCACCTGCCCTTGTCCTGATCAGAGCGAGGCAGGAGTGCTGGATGCCAGGGCTCCCCAAGGGCAGCGCTTTTATGCAGGGCTGGCGATGATGGGGACCATCTGGTCCTGCTGGGGGCACGTGGCTGCTGCTGGCCAAGCCCCTGCCTCCTCCCTGAGTGCCACCAGCCTCTTCTGCTGACTCTCTTTCCTCCCCAAGCCCAAGCTGCTGCTTCAGCCCCTGCAATTACCCTGCTGGGACGCTTGTCAGCAGACACCTAAGAGACCCAATTAGCCCCAATGTCTTGTCATTATCTCGCTGGGTAAGAGGATTCGCAGTGTGACAGAGGGTGACTGCAAGCACCCTGCCTGCCAGAGATCTTCCCCAAGGGCTTGGTCCTGGTCCTGGTTCTGGCCAAGGAAACAGCTTCTCCAATGGCTCCTGCATGCCAGCACCTGCGTGACGTACGCTGTGTGTCTGTGATCAGCAGAGGGGAGAGGCTGTGATAGTACCAAATTGAAGGCACTCCCTGTCAGGCACTGCCTGCTCAGCTCGATGTATCACCAGGCCCAAGGGACCTGGCCCTCTTCTGCCTGCAGGTCTGGGCCATCAATCGATCTCTGGGGGATAAAGACACCCCATTTGCTTCCCTGTGGTCCCTAGTTCAAGCAGAAAAGGGTCCTACCTGGTCCCCCGTGACACAGGTACATGCCAGCCCAGTGTCACTCCTGTCAACCCTGTGCAAATGTTCTGGGAACCCCATTGCTTTGGGACAGTTCAGGGCCAGGGCTGCCCTCCTGGTGCTGGGGATGTGGGCTTCCCTCTGGTGCTGTGGTTTTAGAAACCTTTGAATAGATTAATCCCACTGGTGTTCACATTGGTTCCCACAGTAGAGCCTGGCTGTGGGCAGAGGGCAAAGATCTCTAGACAGTGAAAAGCATAAGGAAGAGAGCCAGGACCTGCTGAATTACAGCCTCTCTGCCTTGGAATCCCCAGCCAGGAGATGCCTGGTGCCAGTTGCCTGACACAGAAGAAAGAGGAGAAAATCCCTGGCAATGGCATGTGCTGATCTGGCAAAGGGGATGCTGAGCCAGGGAGGGGCAGGAGTCAAAGAGCCCAATCATCTTCCTGGGCAGCAGGGAGTGTCTCCTCCCCACATTGGCCCAGGTGGTGCTGGGCACTGGCAGGGCTGCTATAAAAGCTCTGCCTCTGCCAGGCTGTCCCAGACACTGCTCTGAGTGCCTTGTCCTTGGGGAACAGGGTAAGTGTGCAAGAGCTTGTCCTCCTGTGCTCTGCTCTGATTGCATCCTCTGTGTCTCAGGAGTTGCCCTCTACTTCTCCCTTGCTGTGTGTGTCCTCTTGCAGAGCTCCAACTGCCCCAGCACCAAGATGTCTTGCTACGACGTGTGTGCCCCAAAAAGCGGCGTGGCCGTGCCCCAGCCCATCGCTGAGAGCTGCAACGAGCTGTGCGCCCGCCAGTGCCCCGACTCCACAGCCTTCATCCAGCCTCCGCCCGTGGTTGTCACCTTCCCCGGCCCCATCCTCAGCTCCTTCCCCCAGCAAGCCGTGGTGGGCTCCTCCGGAGCACCCGCCTTTGGGGGCAACCTGGGGCTGGGGGGCCTCTACGGGGCCGGGGCCACGCTGGGCTCGGGGGGCCTCTGCACCCCTGCCAGACCCTATCTTTCTCCTGCCTGCAGCCCTTGCGTCTTGCCGCGCTACAGCAAGAAGCTCTGGGACACCTGTGGGCCCTGCTAGACCCACACCCACAGACGCTGCAGTCCCTGGGACACCTCCCTTGAAGGACACGGGGACAACCTCCCTGCCTCTGCCTGCTGTGTCTTTCCCTAGTTGGTGCTCTCCTGCACTGCAATAAAACAATCCTGCATCCCACACCTGCCTCTCTGTTGTTCCTTTCCAGGCCCAGTGAGGGCTGCAGGGATCCCTTGTCCTGTCCCTTGGGAGAAGAGGTCAGCTCCCTCCTCTCCACAACCTCCTTTCAGGGACTTGCAGAGAGCAATGAGGTCTCCCCTCAGCCTCCTCTTCTCCAGGCTAACCCCCCCCCCAGCTCTCTCAGTTGTTAAAGTTGATTAAAAACATAAGAATGAGTCCTTGCAGAGCAACATAATGGGCAGGATATTTCTGGGAGAATTTATCCATGCACATCTATCCACACGTGACTGATGGGGATCACTCTTTGTGTGTCCCAGCCCTGACTAAGTCCAACAGGCCTCTCAGAGAGTTGATTTGCTGCCATTTTTGATATCAGGGTTCAGTCTGCATGGTGAGGCTGGGCTGGCACTGGACTGGGTCACTTACAGCCTTCAGTGGCTGTCACAGCCCAAGGTAGACAGAGTAGGACCCACAATTGTATTTAAACATTTAGTTTATTACCTGATTTACTGGGGCTGGAAAGTAGGAGAGTTGCCCACAGATTTCTTCCTTTGCATTCCCTTCCACTGTAGTATTGTAAACAATAATTAGTATTTTTGTGGTAGTTCTGGGACATACTGTCCTCGTTTGGTGCATAAAATCTTGGATGATCCCTCTGTCTAGAGAGATACTTTTATTTGATCAAGCCAGGCTAGCAAAGAAGTGCCTTTAGGAAGTGGTAGAGCTGGTAGCCAAATCAAAGGCAATGTTGCCCCTTGTGCCTTTAGAACTAACCCTGCTTGTCTGGGCTGTGTGCTCTTGCAGCTTTGTGTTGCAGAGCTCAGCGTGTGAGCCCTGCTCAGTGCTCGCTTCAGGTTGCTGTGATGAAGTGACTCTGTGCTCTTGCTTGTTTACTGCCTTCTTGTTGACTTCTTTTTCAGTTAATTCCTGTTCTAAGAAGTCCATTTTCAATTGAGAGTGAAGCTTTCTATGCCTCTCCTGCTCTCCTCTTTCTGAAGCCAGTGTAAGCTTGGCTGTAGGACGTGGCACCTGGGAGATCCAACTGCCACATGAACAGAGAACATAAAAAGCTCATCTATGGTAGATCTGTGAATTCAGTGAGGGGTTTGATCTACTAGATTATTTCAGCAAAGAAAAATGTAACTACATCTTTGATGAAATGGAAACACATAGAGCACTGTCAGCCCAGTGTGGAGTCTTTTCTCTCCTGCCTTAACTATCCCCATTTAAAGTAAAATATGTTCCACTGAGTTTGGTATTTTTTGTAGGTGAGTGAATAAGTTTCTTTTTTTCCCACTCCTGGGACATGTTTCTGCTCCCTTGGAAACAAGAAGCTTTTTTCCTGGAGTGCACAGGTTGTCTTGGTAAGGTCTTTCAAAATGCCAGGGAGAGCAGCATCCCCAGGGAACAAGGCTGATAGAAAAGAGATTGAGAATATGTCGAAGGGCAGGTTGGATGTGGTTGTGAGGAATGTGATGGAGTGGGAGGTGCCCCTGCCCATGGCAGGGGGGTTTGAACTGGATGGGCTTTATCATAGAATCATAAAATCACCAGGTCGGAAGAGACCCACCGGATCATCAAGTCCAACCATTCCTATCAAACACTAAACCATGTTCCTCAGGACCTCGTCTACCCGTCCCTTAAACACCTCCAGGGAAGGTGAATCAACCACTTCCGTGGGCAGCCTTTTCCAGTGCCTAATGACCATTTCCGTGAAAAACTTCCTCCTAATCTCTAGCCTAAATCTCCCCTGGCAGAGCTTAAGGCCATTCCCTCTCGTCCTGTCCCCTGTCACTTGGGAGAAGAGCCCAGCTCCCTCCTCTCTACAACCTCCTTTCAAGTAGTTGTAGAGAGCCATGAGGTCTCCACTCAGCCTCCTCTTCTCCAGGATAAACACCCCCAGCTCTCTCAGCTGCTCCTCACAGGGTCTGTTCTCCAGCCCCTTCACCAGCCTCATTGCTCTTCTCTGGACTCGCTCCAGAGCTTCAACATCCTTCTTGTGGGGAGTGGCCCACAACTGAACACAGGATTCGAGGGGCGGCCTCACCAGTGCTGAGAGTACAGGGGGAGAATAACCTCCCTGGACCTACTGGTCACACCATTTCTGATCCAAGCCAGGATGCCATTGGCCTTCTTGGTGACCTGGGCAAACTGCTGGCTCCTGTTCAGTTGCTGTCAACCAACACCCCCAGGTCCTTCTCCTCCTGACAGCTTTCCGGACAGACTTCTCCCAGTCTGTAGCTCTGCATAGGGTTGTTGTGCCCCAAGTGCAGGACCTGACATTTGGCCTTGTTAAACCTCATCCCATTGGTCTTAGCCCATGGATCCAGCCTGTTCAGATCCCTTTGCTGAGTCTCCCAATCCTGCAGCAGATCCAGCTTCCACCCAGCTTAGTGTCATCTACAAACTTGCTGAGGGAGTACTCGATGCCTTCATCCAGGTCATTGATGAAGACATTGAACAGGGCTGGACCCAGCACTGAGCCCTGGGGACACCACTTGTCACTGGCCTCCAGCTGCAGTTAACTGCATTTCTCACCTCTCCCTGGGCCCTCCAGCCAACCAGGTTTTGACCCAGGAATTCCCGTGGCCAATGGAAGAGGAGGCCTGCCTGGCCCTGGGCTGAGAGTGGGAGTGGCCATGGACAGGGCCATGGGCAGGGGGCAGGGCCAAGCTGTGTTTCTCAGCAAGAAGTGAAGTGGTTAGAGGGAAGAGCTGGAGCCCTGAGAGCCTGAGCTTGGAAAGGGAGAGATGGAGGTGGAGATGGTGGAGGTGGACATGAAGATGGAGGTGGAGGAGATGTGGTGGATGATCAAGTGGCATACATAGAGGTCGACCATCAGATAGAGGATTGGATGGAGTGTGATTATTTTAAGAATTATGGTCTAAAAATCCAAACATAAAACCACCTCATAAGCCCACCGCAGGGGACCTAGAAGAATGCAATTAACAGTCAAATGAAACAGATTTTTAATTACTGGATGATGTCATCCGTGTGAAGGCTTCTCAGATAAACTCGTGATGCTTCTTATAGGCCCAAGAGTAGATTAAACTAAATACCTGACTAGAGGACATGCCCTACGCATGCGCTTTCATGTCTCCCTGTCCACCTGCAGTTCCCACTGGGAAGAGCAGCAGAAGCCTGGCTTGAAAAGGGAAATAGAACCAAGTAGCTTAAACTAAATACCTCACACATGACAGGTATTAGATTTATCAAGCCTTTAAAAAATACATTATAAGCAGATTATTTAACATGTAGAAAGCATGATAGGTGGTTCTCGCCAGTGACTGAGAAGCTTATGGGACTGTGAGTGCCCTGCAAACCGATAAAAAGGCTGAGACTATTGAGACTACCAAGGCCACCATGGCCTGGGACACAACAGCAACCACAAAAATAAGCTGTTCTATTCCTCACTGGAAAAGTTAGGGAAGCAAAGGCTAATGCACAATGACAGAGAGCTCTGCTCTTCTTCCAGAGTGAGGCACAGCTGGTGCTGCACACATTCCCGGAGGACTGGAGTTGAAGCACCACGATCCCCATCCCTGGCTGCACAGCCAACGCTCCACTCAGACTGAAGCCTTCGTGCCTGAGGAAGAGGCAGAGGGCAGGAGCTCAGTGTCCCCACTAGCTGAGCAGCACTGAACCTCTTCCCCAAGAGCTGTGATGCTTGAGGCCTCCTGTCGTCCATCCAGCAGGAAGGAAATACGGGAACAGATGGAAGGTCCGGCAGGCCCTGCCTTCTCCAACAGGCTATGGAACCCCCAATGCTTGGGCCTCTACCTCAAGGAAAGACTGACTGACCCCAATGGAAGATGTTCCAGCAACATGTGGGACCTCTTATTGGGAGGAGAGTATCTCCTAGAAACCCTCCTCTGTGGAAAATGTCCAGTACAGAATTAATATCTAAGGAATACGTGTGTATATATTATTAAATATACATAAATATATATTACTATATTATTTATATATAGTAATATAATGTATTAATGTGCATCCTGTATATATATATTAATATATTAATATCTGAATAAAATGTTTGTGGTTAAAATGTTATTTTGATTTTGTTTCTATTGTTTATAGATAATATATATAATATATAATAAGATGTTGTTCTATGATAATATAATATAATATAATATAATATAATATAATATAATATAATATAATATAATATAATATAATATAATATAATATAATATAATATAATATAATATAATATAATATAATATTTCATACCTGAAGAAAACTATTTGTTGATAATATATGTATAATATATGAAATATATAATAATATATTTTATGTATATATTATTTAATGTATTCTTTAATATCTGAATAAATATTTGGTTTTAAAATGTTTGGGTTGTCCAAGTCATTGACTTCTCCCATTAAATCCAACTTTCAGATACTTAGCAAGATCCCACACCCTTTCTTCCTGTACAAGGAAGGGGTCTCCGCACATGCCCTTCGGCAAGTCCAGCACATCCCTGCCCTCATTCGCAGAGCCCAGAGTTCTTGTCAGGGGCCAAAAGGCACAATGCGCCGTATGCTCCCAGCAAATATCCACAAGTGCCTCATGGTTCCCAGGTCCCATTCAAGAATTCTAAATTCCCCTGGGCCCCTGCTGGCTCATGGCCAGTCGCTGTCCCCCAACACCCCCAGGTCCCTCTCCTCCAGGCACTTTCCAGCCAGGCTTCTCCTAGTCTGGAGCTGCCCAGGGTTGTTGTGCCCTCACATAAGAAATCCCATGGGACGATCAGAATGAAGTGTGATGTGGAAGCACCAGGTGCAAAGGCAAGCTCTGTCCATGCTGTCCCTCTCCCTTAGCTCGTGCCTCTGCTTCTGTTACGGGCTCCACTTGCGAAAGCTGTCTTCGAGTGGAGGAACTTCTTCGCATGGTGGAGGAGTTAAGGGAGGAGGTTAGGAGACTCAGGACTATCAGGGAATGTGAGAGGGAGATAGACATGTGGAGCAGTTCCCTCTCACTCCCTCAGCAACCTCCTGCACCTGGTGTGCCCGATAACCAGCCACCTGCACACTGCAAGCTTGGGGCTCTAAGGGATGGGGAATGGCGGCAAGTTCCTGCCAGAAGAAGGAAGCCTGCTCCCCTCAAGCAGTCAACAATACCTGAGATCCCCCTGGAGAACAAGTACCGGGTGCTCCAGGAGGAATCTAGTCCTGAGGATGATGGCCACCATAGCCTTGAATCTTTTCCTAGGCCGCACTATCCTCGGAAGAAAATGACAACATCCTCCACTAAGAAGAAGAGGAGGGTGATTGTTGTAGGGGATTCCCTCCTCAAAGGAACAGAGGGACCCATTTGCAGACCCGACCCGCTCCACAGAGAGGTCTGCTGCTTGCCTGGGGCATCAGAGAGGGATCCCTTCCCTGATCCATGAGACGGACGACTACCCTCTGGTAGTAGTCCAGACTGTTAATGATGGTCTAGTAAGCAGTAAGGCTAAGGACATCAAAAAAGACTTCAGGGCCCTTGGGAAGACGTTGGAGGGCTCTGGGGCAGAGGTGGTGTTCTGCTCCATCCCAAGGCTAAATGGAGTGGACCTGCAGGTTACTAAGAAGAACTCCATTAATGCCTGGCTCCGAACCTGGTGCGTGGAAAGGGGCTTTGAATTCTTTGATCATAGGGTGGTTCGTGCACGCCCTGACACGGTTGTGAAGATTGGGGCACGTGGGTTTCCTGGCAGGAGTAAGGCCCTTGCTAAGAACATAGCTAAGCTCATAAATCGAGCTTTAAACTAGATGTGAAGGGGGAGGGGATTGAGTCAAGGCTAGGCAAGAGCGAGCCTGGATGAGGGGCACTAGACATTAGGAGAGGGTGTGCTGTGAGGACCACCAGCACATCACTGCACAGGAAGTGGGGGAGAATGCACTCTGGAGCAGCAAAGGAGATACAGGCACTCTGGTGCAAGCTACTCCAGTTAACAGGCAATTGGGAGCAAGCATTGTCCCCTCTAAGAGGGCTGAAGGCTCGGCTCCTCAGCTGAAGTGCATTTACACCAATGCACGCAGCATGGGGAACAAGATGGAAGAACTGGAAGCTGTCGTAGGGCAAGGAGCCTATGATGTCGTTGCCATCAATGAAACCTGGTTGGATGACTCATATAACTGGAGTAAAGCTATGGTGGGAATAAACTCTTCAGGAGGGATAGGAAGAGTAGGAGAGGAGGCGGAGTAGCCCTCTTTGTAAGGGAGGACTTGGACACTGTTGAGATGGATTGTGGCGATGAGGAGATTGAGTGCCTGTGGGTTAAAATCAGAGGAGCCCATAAGAAGGTAGATTTTGTGCTGGGAGTCTGTTACAGGCCACCCAGCCAAGGAGAAGCAGCTGAGGAGCTCTTCTCTAACCAGCTGAGGTTAATCTCCAAATCAATGCCTCTTGTCCTTGTGGGAGACTTCAATCTCCCTGATATGTGCTGGGAGTACAATAGAGCAGAAAGGAAGCAGTCTAGGAGGTTCCTGGAGTGCGTGGAAGACAACTTCCTTGCGCAGCTGGTGAATGAGCCAAGGAGGGAAGGTGCCCTCCTGGACTTGCTGTTTGTCAACAGAGAAGGCCTCGTGGGGGATGTGGCAGTAGGGGGACGCCTAGGACTAAGTGACCATGAGATGATGGGTTTTCTGTTGTAGGCAAAGTGAAGAGGGTTGTTAGCATTAAATTTCCAGAGGGCAGACTTTGAACTCTTCAGAAGGCTGGTTGGCAAAGTCTCCTGGGAGACAGTCCTTGAGGGCAAGGGAGCCCATGAGGGCTGGGAGCTCTTCAAAAAGGAAATCCTAGCAGCTCAGGAGAAAGCCATCCCCATGTTCTGGAAAAAAAAGCCATCAGGGGAAAAATAACTTGGTTGAGTAGAGAAATCTTAAGTGACATTAGGAAGAAGAGGAATGTTTATAGGCTCTGGAAGAGGGGACAGGCCTCTTGGGTGGACTACAGGAGGGAAGTGAGGTTGTGTAGGGAAAAATCAGAGGGGCTAAGGCTCAACTAGAAATCAGGTTAGCAAAGTCCACGAAGGATAATAAAACATCTTTCTATAAATATATAAATAATAAAAGGAGAACTAGGGAGGCCATACAGTCCCTTTTGGACACAGAGGGAACAGCAGTGACAGGGTAAGAGGAGAAGGCTGAGGTACTTAATGCCTTCTTTGCCTCAGTCTTTAATTGTAAAGAAAGCTGTTCCCTCTGTGTAGAAATCCGGGAACTAGAGAAGCAATACGAGGCTCCCATGATCCAAGAGGAGGTGGTCAGAGCCTTGCTTGCCCAACTGGACACCCACAAGTCTATGGGGCCAGAGGGGATTCACCCAAGGGTATTGAAGGAGCTGCCAGTCAATCTGACCTCAGTGCCAGGGAAAGTCATGGAACAGGTGATCATGAAGCACATGCAAGAGAACCGGGTGATCAGGCCCAGTCAACATGGGTTCACAAAAGGCAGGTCCTGCCAAACTAACCTGATCACCTTCTGTGACAAAGTGACTCGGCTGCTGGACGAGGGAAAGGCTGTGGATGGATCTTCCTGGACTTCATCAAAGCCTTTGACACAGTTTCTCCCAGCATTCTGCTATGGAAACTGTCACCTCTGGCCTGGACAGGCTCACACCCTCCTGGGTAGAAACTGGTTGGCTGGAGGACCCAGAGAGTGGTGGTAAATGGTGTTAATTCCAGCTGGAGGCCAGGGACAAGTGGTGTCCCCAGGACTCAGTGCTGGGTCCAGCCCTGTTCAGTGTCTTCATCAATGACCTGGATGAAGGCATTGAGGGTACCCTTAGCAAGTTTGCAGATGACACTAAGCTGTTTGCAAGTGTCGATATGCTGGAGGGTAGGGAGGCTCTGCAAAGGGACCTAAACAGGCTGGATCCATGGACTGAGTCCAATGGCATGAGGTTTAACACGGCCAAATGTCGGGTCCTGCACTTGGGGTACAACAACCCTATGCAGAGCTACAGACTGGGAGAAATCTGTCTAGAAAGCTGCCTGGAGGAGAGGACCTGGGGGTGTTGGTTGACAGCCGACTGACCATGAGCCAGCAGTGTGCCCAGGTGGCCAAGAAGGCCAATGGCATCCTGGCTTGTATCAGAAATGGTGTGACCAGCAGTTCCAGGGAGGTGATTCTCCCTCTGTATTCAGCACTGGTGAGGCCACTCCTTGAATCCTGTGTTCAGTTGTGGGCCCCTCCCCACAAGAAGGATGTTGAAGCTCTGGAGTGAGTCCAGAGAAGAGCAACGAAGCTTGTGAAGGGGCTGGAGAACAGGCCTTAGGAGGAGCATCTGAGAGATCTGGCAGGTGTTTATTCTGGAGAAGAGGAGACTGAGAGGAGACCTCATTGCTCTCTACAACTATTTTTAGGGAGGTTGTAGAGAGGAGGGAGCTGGACTCTTCTCCCACGTGACAGGGGTCAGGACAAGAGGGAATGGCCTCAAGCTCCGCCAGGGGAGATTTAGGCTAGAGATTAGGAGGAGGTTTTTCCTGGAAAGAGTCATTGGGCATTGGAATAGGCTGCCCAGGGAGCTGGTTGATTCACCTTCCCTGGAGGTGTTTAAGGGACAGGTAGATGAGGTCCTGAGGGACTTGGTTTAGTGTTTGATAGGAATGGTTGGACTCGATGATCCGATGGGTCTCTTCCAACCTGGTTGTTCTATGATTCTATGATTCCAGTGATGGCAACTGAGTGGCCCAGAGGGCCATAATTAAATTTCTGTAGCAGCCCAAAACAAAATCGATTTTAATCTAGATTGTGTATAAATGAATGTCTGATTTTCTTGAATCCTTTGTCTTAATACTTAATTTTCCAAACTTATAACCAGCAGAAGCCACACATTTCTGACAACTATAAGGGAAAAAATGATTTTTTTTTCTTTCAAAAGAAATGTCTGCATTTCATGAGAAATTAACAATTTTTCTAGACTTGTGAAATAATAAAAAAGCTTAAAGAAAAAGTTGTCTCTGGAATAAGTATGTGAAGTAACAAGAAACCACATTTTTAGATGGCACTGATAACCAGCTAGATGCAAAGGAAATAAGCAAAAAGGAAATGCTTAGAAATTGCCAGAGACAATTCCATCCTAAATTGTTTTAAATCAGTTGATCATGAAAGAGGGACACTTCCAGGGGTGGGACATCCGCAACCTCTTTGGGAACTTGTTGCAGTGCCTCATCACTCTCACAGTAAATGACTGTTTCCTAGATCCAATCCGTAGATTGGATCTGTTTCCCTTCATCTAAACCCACCTGGAGTGCCTGGTGGGTTTGGGCTCCGCAGAGTGCGCAGCCCCTGCCTCCCCCAGCAAAGGAAAGGTAAGAAAATAAGGAAAATGAGCACCATGTTCTTGGGGGGTAAGGATTTGGAAGAGTCCAGAGAGGCTGCAGCAAAGCTGCAACCTGCACATCTGTGCCTCCAGAAATCCTTTGGACCTAATAGAGGTTCCTACCGACTGGCTTGGGCATCACCTCAGTTCTGTTTTAAAGCCTGAAATCCACACAAATGGGGGAAATTGTTCAAAAGCCCATGCCTGGGAAACAAAGAAAGGGAATTTACAAAATGTACTGCTGTATTCACAAAGCACATTAGGTAAAAAACCCACCCTCCAGCTTATATTTTTCCTCCCACTTGAATGGGAGGAAATGTCCAGCCTCCTAATGTCCAGCCTAAACCTCCCCTGGAGGATCTTGAGGCCATTCCCTCTCGTCCTGTCCCTTGGGAGAAGAGCCCAGCTCCCTCCCCTCCACAACCTCCTCTCAGGTAGTTATAGAGAGCAATGAGGTCTCTCCTCAGCCTCCTCTTCTCCAGGATAAACACCCCCAACTCTCTCAGTTGCTCCTCTTGTTGTCCAGCCCCTTCCCCAGCTTCGTTGCTCTTCTCTGGACTCGCTCGCTTGGTGGTTTCTGATATCAGAAGTATTCTTTCCTGTGAAGTAATACTACTATTATTGGTGGGTTCATATGCATTCAACGAGTTCTTTTATTCCCCTCTCCTTCTTCCATCCCACATACATTCTAGTTTTACACGTATGAAGAACATTGCTCTCCTTGTGGTTCTTGTCAATGTGTTGAGCTGCTCCTAATGGGGTTTCAGTATCATCATATGAGTCTGGGATGTCTGTTTGGGGATTTCTTAGTCATACATTTGTAGTAAGAAGTGTGTTGACAACTACAGGATGATAGTCTGAGTGCATTTTGAGATATGAACACAGGTTGTCAGTGTAAATATATAGACACACACATATATTTTTATTTATACATATTTATTGCTGAATTGAACTTGTAATATTCCTGCAAAATATGATTGCATAAGCTGTTTTTCACCCAGAAATGGCTGAGCAAGTATTTTGGAGAAGAGAAATGTTATCTCCAGGTACCTTTCTGGTACAGTACAAGATCTGCTTAGCAATTGAAGAACTTGTATCCAACAGATTGGGTAGAGAAATCTATTAAAAGCAGCCGAGTAACTGCAATTTCCCAGATTGCAGTAGGTGGCTGGGAACTCGCTGCCGGAGCTGTGTGGGCATTAGCAGCCTGTTGGGAGGCCTGGGCTCTCGTGAGGTGTTTGCGGTCTTCCTCCCCTTCCCTGGGCTGACAGACACTGCTCTGGATGAGGGGAGCTGCGGGCAGGCCCCACACCTCTGCGGGGCCCTGGTGGGCGCTGAGCACCCCATCCCATTCCACAGCCCTGCCTCCCTCTCTGTGACCTCACTGTGCCGGCTGGGTCGGGGCAGGCTAGGAGTGCGCATCGTCGCCAGGGGACAAGGGCAGTAGCCCACTGAGCGTGGAGCTGCCTTGTGTGTCCCAAACCGTGTCCTGTGCGGAGTGGGAACATACAGATCTCAGAGTGCTTCAGGAGCACACACATCGCTTGTCATAGCTTGTCCAGCCTTGCTGCTTTGCTGAAGGTGGGAAATAACTCAGAGTTTGACTTGTCTGACTCTCAACTGTGCAGCTTGAACTCGGTCTGCTCCTGAAAGAGGGTGGGGAGGCTCCTGTTCCCATGGGAAGGATGCCAAAGCACAGGGTATCCTCTCTGCCACAAACGGGATTCTAGATTTTCAAGGCCTGTTGCTGTTGCTTTTTGCAGGTGACTGAGTCATGGCCACTGGTGGGAGCAATCAGCCTGTGGGGCTTCCCAAGATGGCTGAAGGATTCCCGAGGAAAGTGGCAGCATCTCGTGATCGGAAGCAGGGTAGAAGGGCAGAGAAGCCTGTGCCTGTCAGCAGAGAGCAGGTAAGAGCTGTGTTTGGGCTGTGAAGTTCCCCTGTGTCCCTCCTCTGCCCACTTCTGCTGTTGTCCAGCAGCACTGGGAAGCTGGACGCAGGCTCCCGTCTCTGTGCCACTGTGCTTGTCGGAGGTGGCTCTCCTGGTGCAGTGAGGTTTGGCTTGTGTGCTGCTTGAGGGCAAGTCCAGAGTCTTGCCTGAATGTGCCACTGGAGCCAAGTGCAAGGCTTTTGCTGGGTGTTGAGCTGGACTAGCTGGAGCGTGAGAGTGTCCTTCTTTCCATCCTCTGTGGGTGGGCAGTGATATCTGCTGTCCTGCTGGCACACTGGCCAGTGCTGCTCCAGCTGTCCCAGCCCTGCGGGAGCTGGGCGTGTGCTGGGCTGCTCCAACTCTGGCTGAAGCCTTGGAGACATGACTGGTCCCAGATAGAAGAGGTTCCAAACTTCTCTCTCGGTGCCATTTGAACAAGGAAAGCCTTTCTGGACCAATTTCTGTAGCTCCTGCTGAGCTGCTGTTGTGTGTTTCAGCCCATTCTTTCTGCCTTCATGAAGGAGAAGTCTCTCTCCATCAAGCAGAAGTCGGCCCTTACTCGGGAGGCGAAGCTGCTGTGGACTAGCCAGCTTCGAGCCATGAGTGAAGCCTCTTATCACAAGGTGGCCTTTTCCTGCCCTTCTCTTTGCTTTTTGCTGTGACATTTGCAGAAGGTGCATGCATGTAAGAGGCTTGTCTCCAGCTCCTGCAGACCCCTTGGGGACTGGGCTCTATTGTACTTGGAGACTGCTGGGGGGCAGTGGTTTCCTTCTGCTAGGGGAAGAAGAAAACCTGTTTTGCCAGTGAGACCTTGAAGTCCTGATGTGCAGGAGGCTGAGAGAAA
The DNA here is from genome assembly GCA_033558105.1 of Coccyzus lansbergi. NCBI lineage: Eukaryota > Metazoa > Chordata > Aves > Cuculiformes > Coccyzidae > Coccyzus > Coccyzus lansbergi. The sequence goes on along the minus strand of JAUMJK010000613.1, from coordinate 633,390 downwards.
TCGCCTTTGCTGAAGGTGGTGGATCTTGCTGGAGTCAGCTCCCATCCCAGTTGCTGTGGGTAAAGCCCAGTGCTGGAGGAAGAGCAGGGCGGAACACAAGGGAATGACAACCCTGCCAGTTTCCATCCTCCTGCTGAAAGTGTGAAATGCCTGGAGCCAGGACTCCCTCAGGGGTAGTAGCACTGGCCTCTTGAGGGGCTTGATGCAAGGACTACTGCCTGATGAGCACAAGACCTTGATTTAGGCTTAATGGTTCCTTTCTAGATGTTAACTGCTAAGAACATGGAATGTATTCTTGAAAGATTGGGTTTTGCTACTTGTTCCGCTGACTAGGCCAGTAGTATTATTGGCTAAGATGAACTGTTGATGCGCCGTGGTATTTCTTCTTGTTCCTTTGCTTCTCCTTCTCTCAGCCAAGGTCTTTTCCAGGACAGCCTGGGAATTGCTTAAGATGGAACAAAACCAATTGCATGAATGTTTTGGGTTGGAAGAAGGTGTGGGACCCTTGGAAGGGTGTTAGGTGTGCAGCCTGCGGGATGCTGCCAGATCTCTGGGGGAATGGCCCTGGGCAGAGCGCAGTGGATGTGCTTTCTCCTGATCAATGGTTTCTCAGATCTATCTTTAAATCTGCTTTTCTGACATGACTGCTGAGTGTCCAAAGGTGTCGATGACTGAGGAGGGCTCTTGAGCAGAAACTTGCCAGCCAAAGAGCTGTAAGAACTGGGTTCAGGATTGCCCTGGAGTGCCCAGGAGCTTGGGAACACATCAGACAAGCACACAAGTAACTAGCAGCACGCTGCAGCCACTGGCTTCAGCATGAGCAGGATCTGTGTGGAGGAGCAGGGGACCCACCGGTGCCTTTAGGGTGGAGACAAGGCAGCTGCGAGTGGGGAGAAAAAGCAAGGAGGAATTTTCCGATTAATGCCTCTGTCGACACTTGCTGTTAGTGTATCTCTTCAGACATGCTTCTGCAGTGGCATTAAAGAAAACAGCGCTCATGGAATCAAAATAAAGCCTCCATTGGAAGTTTCTGGCAAAGGAGATGCCAAGCCCACTCTTACTCGTAGCTTAGGTGCAAAGAGCTGAATCTTACCACCATCCAGCATTCCCCTCACCCCTCTTTTCGCTGCCGTGAGTGTTACCTCCTGGGGTGCTGGTTTCTAGGCTCTGTATGAAAAGAAAGAGTGAGGGCCACGTGGGGCTTGGTGCCTCGGTCTCACAGTAAAGATCATCCCAAAGTTGTGTGCCGTGGAGCAACTTTCACTTGCTCGGTGAGTGCTTGTGGCCTTTTCAGAAAGTGCTCTGGAGCTGTGTGAGCACATGAGTAGAAGGCTCAGCTGGAGGTGGGCTCTGCTTTGCCTTTTGGAGAAGGAAGCCTCTTGGAGAAACGCCTGCTAAGGAGATTCTTAGTTTGAGGCTGCTTCAAGTGGTCCAGAAATTCTTGATGAGCTCAGAAGAGGGATGGGTAAGCTGCAGTTTGCCAAGAGTGAGGCAGGCAAATGCGCTCCCCAAGGGACACTCTACTTGTGTGGAGACCAGTCTTGGCTTCTCATTCATGAATCTTCCTCCCAGCAGCTGAAGCACTCACCACTGTCTGTCTTGTGTCTCCAGTTGTCAGCAGTTCGCCGGCCAAATACACCGTTCCAGCCTCTCCCAGCGGAGTTGGTGTTTGAGTTCAGCACCCTTGGCGTCTATGAAAAGGCTTTGGTTCTGAGAAACGATGAGGAGGTAAGTGCTGGGATAGGAAGGTTTGATGACAGAATCACAGAATGGTTTTGCTTGGAAAAGACCTTTAAGATGATTGAGTCCAATGATGGATCCAGCCCTGCTAAGTGCGACAGTAGACCGTGTCAAAAGTACGACATCTCCTCTCCTCTCCTCTCCTCTCCTCTCCTCTCCTCTCCTCTCCTCTCCTCTCCTCTCCTCTCCTCTCCTCTCCTCTCCTCTCCTCTCCTCTCCTCTCCTCTCCTCTCCTCTCCTCTCCTCTCCTCTCCTCTCCTCTTTGTTTTCCTCTGTTCCTCCTTTTTCTCTTCTTCAACTTGCTTTTATTGCCAGTAAAGCCATGGTGTCTGTGGTCTCCTTCTCTTGCAGTCAAGCCTGTGTGGCTCTGTGGCACCGCGGCTTGACTGCCTCACTCACGCCCGGTCTGTTCCAAGGGCCTTTTGTCCTTCCTCCAGGACAAGAGATGCTGTTTGTCCTTGAGAGAAGGCATTCCCCCTTTGGAGGTGTGAGTGCCTGGGTGTGTGTAGGCAGGAGCAAGCAGGATCTTTGGGCTGGTTGCTGATGTGACTGTAACTCCGTCCTGCTGGTGTCTTCCCTGCTTGGCGCTTCCTTCCCAGAGAGGTGTTGCGCGGCTGCCTCTGGGCTCGAGCTGTTTGCCCAGGCAGAAGGGATTTGAGGTTCCCCTTGTGTGCTCTGCACACTTCCCTCTGGAGGGAAAGGTGCTGTGGCAGGGAGGCTGAGGAAGGATTTTGCCAGGGTGTGGCCAGGTCTCTTCTTGTCTTTCCATGAGCGGCAAAATGATAGTTTCATGTCTTTCCTTCAGGTTCCTCAGCTGGTGAAGGTCACCATGGAGATCTCACCGTATTTCAAGTTGGCCATTTACAATCCTGACTGGCACAAGGTGCTGCCTGGCGAGAGTGCAACTTTCAACGTCTTTTTCATCCCTCAGAAGATCAAGGTGAGAATGGAGGCCCCAGGAGGGTCGTGCCTTCAGTGGAAGATGAAGCTAGAGGGGTGGCTTTGGAAGAGGGCATCTGGTTTTGAGGAAGTGTGCTGGTTTTAGTGGGGTGGTACTGGATGTAAAAGTAGGGGATCCTCTGCCCGTGTCGTGAAGATGATGCTGAGGCTCTTGAGTGTTTGAGATTGCTTTTATCCTTCAGTGCTGGGCCATGTCCTTAGCTGCAAGGAGGTGTCTGTGCTGCTGGTGGCTTTGAGATGCCTGCCTGGAAGAGGGTCTCTAGGAATAAGTAGGCAGCCCCATCAGCCCAGAGCCTGAGGGCAGCTGTCTTGCTGTGCCTGTGTCTTCATGCCTGTAACTGGGGTTTCTCTGCATCCCCTGCCAAGCTTCAGAGATGTTGCTGCGTTTCTGGGATGGGATCCAGTGCTGTGCACAGCTAGGTTCTTAGTGGTGCCTCTGATAGTCTGCAGTGGGGATGGAAGCAGGTTCTTGTTACTACGGTAATCTCCCACATGCAATGACTCTGGTTTGAGCCTCAGAATCAAAGTACGGGTTTTGTCTGGTTCTGTCAGTTTGCTTCCAGAGCAGGTGGATCCGCAGGGTTGTTTCTTCCTTGGGAGCTCTCAGCCCTGTCCAAGTCCTACTGCTGGAACGAAACGTCCTTAAGGTAAAAATTGCGCTACGTGGATGGTGCCAAATGCCAGGTGCTGAGACTGTTTCTTTCCCTGCAGACTTATTGCCATTACATCAGCTGCATGACCGAACGGGGAGAGTTTATAGTGCCAATTACAGCTAGTGGTGCTCGAGCTCTCCTGGACTTCCCTGCCCACCTGGACTTTTCCGTCTGCCCAGTCAACTACAGCACTCGGCAGACAGTGCTGATTCGCAACGTTGGCAATCGGGATACCCGCTACCCGCCTCAGCACTTGGAGGTAAGAGAGCTTGTTTCTTCTGCGCAAAATCCTGTTGTGTGATAAAGAGTAAAGAAGGAAAAAGGCAGCAGAGCGTGGGAGCTGCTGTGTTGCCATAGGTGGAAGTGGGCAGGAAGGGGGTTCTGCAGTTCCTTCCAGTGTTTGAAGCATGATGCATCTCGTGAGAAAACTCTGCAAGCCGCAGCACAGTTTTATAGTGCAGTGATGTCTCCAGCAGAGCCTGCAGCAAGCCTGATTCTGTTAGATTGAAAGGGAAAACCTAGGAAGGCACCTGGGCTGCCTTTGGGCTGTGTGAGATGCTGCATGGCAGCAGCAGCTTTGGGAGCTCGGCTCAGGCAGACCAAATGCCGTGTGGAGAGGCAGGTAAGCTCTGAGCTCCTGAAAGAGACATTGAAGATGGTGTCATCAACTATGCCTGTGTAAGCAAGTGCAACCAGAGATGGGCAATCAAATTGGCAATCGGCATTGAGGCCCTGCCAGTAACACTTAGTGGTTCGGGAAGTTTGTTTTGCAAACAGAATCAATATTGCTTTTGATTTTCAGCCTGCACCCTGGGAGTGGTCTTATTAGCCTCCAGATTGCCACAGGGCTAAATGAATCCACTTCCCTGCCCCGAGTCAGGCCTGGATGTGAGCGTGTGGCTCGTGGGCCCAGGGTGTGACAGTTGGTCTGGCCCCTGGGACCAAATATTCTTGAGCAGAATGAGCTCAAGATGGGCTCTTCTTGCAGAGCTTTGTCTCTCCCAGATGTCCTGGAGAGTGCTAGAATATACTAGTAACTGGCTTGCAGCCTCCTGGCCATAAGCACCTTCAGAAATGCTCACAAACCTCTGGCAGCCAAAGATGCCCATTCTCTGGGGTGACATGCACACGCTTTTCCCATGGTCCCCTCCTCAAGTGCCTGGTGTGGGCCGTGTTGTGGGCAGCCTGCGTTGCTCCTTTTGGTCTCAGAAGGCAGTCACCGCTTTTCCAGTTTGCTGCCCTGGAAATGGAAATGCTTTGTTGACACCACATCTGCAAGGAAGCCAGTAGAGCTGCTGGTGATGAGTGGAGAGTTGCTTAGTCCCAGAGGTCTTGGTGTCAGAGCCAAGGTCAAGGCTGCAGCAGAGCCCCTGCTGTCTGACTGGGGCTGCCTGGCTTCCCACAGTTTCTTCTCCAGCCAAACAAGGCTCAGAATAGGATTTGACTTTTCTTCTGTGATTTGTGAGGGTCCAAGAGAAGCCTGGCAAGGCAGTTGAAGCAAACTTCTAGGATGCTCTTTGAGCAGGCTGCTGCTTCTCACTGTGGGAAAGACATAGGCAGGAACCTGTCAGTCGCTCTACAGTTTTCCTCTGGGATTTCCAGATCTCCTTGTCACCAACAAAATAAATAGCCAGGACATGTTTTGAAGGTGACAAAGTGACCACCAGCCAGGCACTAAACCAAATCCCTTTTGTTTTCTCAGTGTGCTTGTACAAGAGCCACCCAGCGCAGCTGCCATTGTGCAGGAGTGTTTCATTTGCCTTATCACTAAGCACTAAAGCACCGAGTTTTGGATCTGTCAGCCAAGAGCTGTTTAGCTGGCAACAAATCATCGTCATCACTCCTATGAATCTGAAGAACATCAGCACACTTTCCTAGTTACTCCCAACACATTGCACAGAATTTGTGTGCTGGGCCAAGCAGACAGTTTACAAGCTTGGATTACAGCCCAGACTCCCAGACTACATTGCTTGGGAATAGAGAAAAGCTCCATGAGGTTCCTCTTGATAGGCTTCTGTTAATGGTGTGAAATGCAGCTCAGCATTGAATTGTTCAGGCTGTAAATGGGATTCTCCTTTTTTTCCCATGGGCTAGTATCTAGTCTATGTTTGCATTCATTGAGATGTGGCTGATGTTTCCTTTGCTCAGAGCAGCTTTCATTGCAAGGCTGATAAATGGAACCTTTCCCAGGCTCAGCCAGGCTGGTTTTTGAAGGTCAAAAATGAATGCTGGAACCAATGGAACCATAATGGCAGTCAGGGTCTAGTTGTGTGTGCAGACAGTTCTCAGCAGCTCTGTGCTCCTCAAAACCCATTCTGTGACTATATTGCTGGCAGCCAGACCCTTGAGTCTCACTGCAGAGAGCTGGGTGGAGAGTATGGAGGAGATGAGGTCGTTTTAGAGCACAGGATCTTGTGAAGAGCTGGATCCCTTCCGAAAGGAGAGTCAGCAGCTCTGTTGCTGATGGTGGATGTTGGGGTTTGCCTCTGCTGACTGTGCTTTGATTGTTCCTTGCTTGCAGAAGTGAGCTGAAGTGAAGTAGACTGCAAAAGGAATATGGTCCTCAAGTCTCGCTCAAGAGTGCTGATCTCTCTCTTTGTGTTGCAGCCCTTTCTCTGTCGATCCCTCCGTTGGGAACCTTGGGATTGGTGAGGCCGCACAAGTGACAGTGGAGTATCACCCGCTGAAAACCGGGAATCATTCCGAGTGCCTGGAAATTCTCTATGAAACTGGTAAGCGCTGCATGCTGCACACTCTCAGCTTCCTTCCAAACAGTTCTGATGCAGTTATTTTGAAATGAACTTGAGGAAGGAGAGGAAATGATTCCTGGGGGGCTTGTCCCTCTAGCTTCAAAGCATGCAAAGAAGCTAAAGGCTGCTGATGGGAATTGCTCAAGTGAAATGGAAATCTTTTGACTAAATATATCAGTCTTAAAAGCTGCTTCTTGCAGGCGTAGAGCAGGGCAGCAGGCAATGTCCGCCAGCCTCACCTGGCAAACCCTGGCTGCTTTGTCCTGCACTAAGTCAGACTCCCTGTGATTGGCAGACAAAAAGCAGCCACGTGGCTCTTTCAGAAACACCACCAGCAGCCTGTTTATTACAAGAGAGAAGCTCTAAGAAGAAAGCAGCAATTTGGGAGGCATTTTCTGTGCTTTGCTGTGCTGACTTGCTTGGCTCACCAGTGGCAGCAGATCCCAATCCCTCCTGCTGCTGTCAGGGTGACTTAGGCAGAATCAGGAGCACATTCTCTGCCTTTAATTTTTGCCGTGTGCTGCTGCTTCACTTGTTCCTCTGAACGTCCCTTTTGTGCCCATGTGCCCCCAGATGCCTTTGCTTGTCAGCAACAAGGGCTGAGGAGAAACACAGCCCTAGTGGCAGGCGTGCAGGAGACTCCACGTGAGGCCTGGCTGAACTGGGACTCCTCAGTCACCTGGATGAGCTCAATCCAGAATTCCTTGTGAGCTGAGTGGGATGGCAACCCAAAGGCCACCTGGGCACATCGGAAAAATCTCACTGTCAGTAGAGTCACAGTGTCACCCTGGGGCTAGATGTCTACAAATAGACAGAAAAAGGCTGCTTAGTGCGGTGTCCAAGACATCCTCTGTCAGTCCACATGCAGCTATCAGCATGTGGTAAATGTTCTGCTCTGTCAAAGCGTCAGTGCTGCAAAGAGCCATAACACTTCCTTCTGCTCCTGGTGCTTTGCTCTGTTCTAGTATCAGCAAGTGAGGTGAGCAAAGACTCTGCTGTGCTTTGTTCCAGGTGAAAGAGTCCGCGCAACACTTTGTGGATCGGCTGTAGATGCCAGCATTGAGCTGGAGAAGGACTCCTTGACTATGGAGAAGACTTATGTTACTCTGGCAAGGTGCAGCTCTGTGCTCCTCCACAATGGCAGTGGAATTACAGCCCACTTCCAGTGGAAGGCTGCTGGCACTCGGCAACAGGAGGATCAGCAAAAGCAGAGGTTGGTTTGAGAAAGTCCTTTCAGCTGGATGCTCTGCTCAAGGGTAAAACTAACCTATGGGCTCAGAGTGATGTCGCTGCTTTGGAAAGCTTTAGGACAAGTAAACCATCCCTAGTGTCAGGAGATACCCCTGAGCTCTAAGAGAACAGAGCTCAGAACTTGCCACTCCAGTTCCACCCTTTTTTTGGAGAGGAAAGTTTGATTACAATGACTACACAGCAAATGTTGTGTCCTCAGCCCAGAGCAGGAGGTTTTGTTCTTCTTTCCTTGCAATCTCCGGGATGGCCATAGCTCCAGGGTCACTGTCGTGCTCTAAGATAAAGTTTTGAGGTCTTGGAGCAGGGAGGAGGCAGTGTGGGACTCTGCACTAGGATGTGACCCAAAATGACCTGGATTGTTGTGAGGTCTGTGCAGGGATTTGCTCTGTCTCCCTCCTGCAGGACTGCAGAAGGGATGTAAAGGTGGAATTCTTGTGCGTGGATGGGTTGAGTTGAGGGTTGTTCATCTCAGTGACTGGAAGCCCTCCCCGTGCACAGCATCGTCTGTCAGCCCTGGAGAAACATTTCCCATTGCAGTGGATGGGAGTGAGCCAAAGGGAGGGGCTTTGGTGCTGGTGACAGCGTTTGCCTGTGGCTCTGTGTGCAGCTCCATGGCTGCGGTTCCTTTCTATCTGCGTTTGAATGTAGCTGGGGAGTGATGGCTCTGCTGTTCTTCCTGCTGCACCTCCATCTGCTGCACATGCAGCCTTGCAGTTCTCCCTCAGAGATGTCTCCTGCTGGTTCTTCCCGGTCCTCTTCAGAGCTCTGCATTGAAGGCCAAAAAGGCAAAAGAGAAGGTGCTTTAAGGCTAGAATGAAGTGTTTGATTTCAGAGGTGATGCCCCTTCCTTTCTCAGGGCCTCAGTTTTCATGCATCTAAGCCCATGAAATTGCCCCAAGTTTTTGCCATCCCTGAATTCATTCATCTGCTTTTTTTTTTTTCTCTCCCGGCACGCAGGCTGAAGAGGCAGGAGAAGGAGTGCCCAGGAGTGCAGAGAGAGAAAGTGCAAGGAGACTCCCTGCTTTTCTCCAGTGATGTTTTCACCATCAAGCCAGTGGTAAGCGATAGCTGGGAAGTTCCCTTCCTTCTTGCCCTCCTCCTTCTCCCTGACAAGGTCTCTTGGCAGATCCCACATCAGCTGGTTGGATGTGCTGAGAAAGAAGAGTCCAGGGTTATCTCATGGGGCTGGGAGAAGTTATTGCAAAAGCCATTTCTGAGCTGCAGGCTCGTGGCAGGCGCTCAGAGCTGCCTAAACCTGATGTCTCTTGCAAGGGCTATAAACTGAGGGCACTGAAGTGTCCTTACAGCCTTCAGAGGTGCTTGATGTACTTTTAGGGCTCTGTGCAGGGGAAGGGTGTCAGTGCAGCACCTTTGTAAGCGAGAAGGGAAAAAGACATTGGATTTGCTCAATCTTTTCTGATCTAAGTCCAAGTGTTGGTGTAGCCATAGTGGCAGAGGGATCCGGTGGAAGATTTGGAGGAGAGAGGCCCCTTAGAGTGCCTGGTACTTGTGAAGAAATCCTGCTGGAGTAGGAGTCAGTTTGGTTCCTTCTCTGTAGCCTGAATTGAAGCAAATGCTTCTCCCAGGTGCTGCTAAGGGTTGGGGACTTGGAAAGTTTCTTTTGCAGCTGATTCCAAATGCTCTTCTAAATGCTGGTGACAGGTGTTGCTTGCTACTTTCTCTACACTGATGCTCTGAGGAAGTGCTCAAGGTGTAGAGCTGAGAACAAGAAATGTAATAGTTGAAGATGCATGATTTGTCTTCTGCTTCTGTTTTAGGAGGGAGATGTCTTGCCAAACTCTTGGGTTGCAATTAACGTGATCTTTAAACCCCAAGAAGCCAGAGTCTATGAAGAAACCGCCTACTGCGACATCTCAGGTATGGCTCCTTGGTCTTGTGTCAGGCAGAGGGAAGGTGAGGCACAGTCTTGCAGCTCCCTCTGCTCTTGTGTAATTGCTGGGAAGGGTCAGGGATCAGCAGGGCTGTGGTGGCAGCATTTGCTCTTCTGGGAGGTGTCTGTGAAGGCCAAAGAACTCCAGAGCGGAAAAGCTTGAATGGACAAGTACGATGCTCCTGTCGACCATTTCCAGTTGGGTGCCAGTCCCAAATCCCTCTGGAGCATGATGTGCGGGTGGCAGGCATGCCTCTCGCTGGGATTGTCTGGCAGCTTTGCTGCAGTTGCAGTTGTGTGAATTTTGCAGCTGGATCTCCTGCCTCACTGCAAAGGGACTTTGCTGGCCTCAGCTTTTTTTGCAGCTCCTGTGCTAATGGCTAAGCAGATGCTTCTGGATTGATTCTTTACAGAAGTGATCAGCACTGGTCACCTTGCAAAACTGGCAGTTGGGCAGTGGTCTGCAATTTGCTCTTGGAAAAGATGAAAAAGTTCAAAATGAACTTTCTTAATGATTCATGCAAATAAAGCCGTGGCTCTTGGGCGCTGGGAGGGAGCACGTGATGTGGGGCTCAGACGCAAAAAATTCATTTTTGTGTTTGTCTGTACACAGAACTGCAATTGGTTAAACTTTGAACTGATTGGTTAAAAATGAGGCAGCAGCCCAAGGGTGAAAGTGCTGAGGGTTCTGTATCTTCTCGTGGAGCATCTAGGGCTGGTCCCTTCAGGCCTGGAGTCAGGGACTAGCGTTGGGGCAGCCTGGAAAATCCAGGATGCCAGAGGGAAATGTTGTACTGACAGAGAAATGTCTCCGCAGGCCGTGAAGCCAGGCTGCCCCTCCACATCAAAGCTGAGGGCATTGGGCCCCAGCTCTGGTTCGCCTACAAGGAGTTGGAAATTGAGGATGTCTGTGTCGGAAGGAGCCGCAGCTGTTTGGTGAGCAGTAGGGGTACACGGGAACTGGGGTGGATCCTGAGGGCTTTCTGGGCAAGTGTGAGCCTTGTGGAGCCACAGGATTTCTGGCAACACGGGCAGTTCTGGGCAGGGACTATTGACATAACTGTCAGATGGTGGTGGTGGTGTCAGAGAATGTGGATGCTTTTTGATGGGCTCCAAAATGTGCGTGTGTTGTTCCTGAAGCCGTAATCCTGCCTTTGGGCAGCCTCCCTTTGAGCTCAGCTGGGAGGCTTCAAGCGAAGGAACCCAGCACCTTGACACAAACCCAACACTAGATCAAAAAGCCACTTCAGTCTTGGGACATCTCTGGCTCTAAAGAGAGCAAAACATTTGTGGAAAGAAGCAGAGAACTGTCTACATATTTGCAAATTTGCCCCTCCTCCCCCCACTGTCCAGACTTGTGCAAAAACCAAGATAGAGCCATGAAAAGAGGTAGAAAATGATGTGAATTCCAGTGCCAGATACTTTCAAATGATGGACTCTGGCAGGAGAGGACACATTAAGATGTTTTCTTACCGAAACATTGTGCTCTCTGCATTTTTAATGCTGATACTTTATTGATTCTCTCTGTATCAATTTATCAATATCGTTACCTGAGAAATTATGAATAAGTAGGTGATGTTGTTAGTGCCACTCTGAGCAGCAAGTGCAGGGCTTGCCCCTGAAGCAATTAGTACCATTCCAGCTCTGCTGTGGGTTGGCTTCTTGGTGGCAGCTTGCAGGCAGATGTGGGCACTCCTTCCCTTCCAAGAAATTCATCTTGGAAATGTGGATTGTGGCAGGATTGTGTCAGTCGGTCAAGGCAGCTGATCTACTGAGTGTTCAAGATACTAGGTGTGGCTCTGAATTTGCAGTCATTCTCGCAGTGGTTAATTCCTTTGTGGTGGCTGTATTTAGGGAAGAGAAATTCTTTGGAGTAGATGGAGGAGCTCTGCCCCTCCTGCTCCTCCTTTCCTGATGTATCCGTCTAAAGAAGGATGGAGAAAGTGTCAGTTTGAAGTTAAAATTCAAAGAAGCCCTGAGTGCTGTCCTGTAGCAGAGCTGGAGAGCGTTGCTGAGGTTGGTTTTGGTGCAGCCCCAAGGGATCTGCTGCAGGCAGTGACCTTGTCGGCTGCAGTGGAAGCTGAAGGTGTTCTGCCTTGGGCAGGACCAGACTGCCCTGGGGCAGAAGCTGTTGTGGGTGAGTGACACCCGAGGCTGCAGTTGCCTTCAGGGTTCTTAGGGACAGGGCTGCATTGACGGGTGATGCTGTGCAGCTCCTCTGCACTGCAAGGCCAAGCAGACTGCTCTGTGTCAGGGGATAAACCCAGAGGGATTCTGGTCATGTGAAGTTATCACTACTTTGCTTGAAAAAAAAACCCCACAAAGGCTGAACTTGTCTTGTTTGTCTTTTCTTTGGCTTCAGCTAAGCCCAGCCCATCAGCCTTCTGAGAAATGGAAGATTTCTTAATGCATTTGTGTCTTGTGTTCTCCCTGCTGCAGGTGCTCCTGCTTAACAAAGGAGACATGGCTAGTGCCTTCAGCCTGATCCCTCCAAGTTCCCCTCTGGGCTCCTGCTTCACCTTTCATCCCCAGCAGGGCATTGTTTCACCCAAAGGGCTCCAGGAGATCAAGGTCTCCTTCAGTTCCACCATCGTGGGGGAGTTCACGGAAGAGTTCAGGTTCAGGGTGGATGGATCTGCTGAGCCTCTGACTTTGACTCTCAGGTAAGGAGGGATGTAGGAGCTCTTTGGGCACATCTGTAGCCACCTCTGGATAATCCTCTCCCACCAGCCTCGTTTTGTGATGAAGCAGAGCTGCTGTCTAAGGTCTTAGTGTGGGGTGTCTAGGATCAAGACGAAGAGCTAAGGCTTTTTAAGCTTCCCTCCAGTTGGAATCCTGCAATTGCAGCAGCAAATGAAGCTTGGTTCTTTCTAAGGGGAAGTGCCTGTGCCTCTGATGCTCTCACTAGCCAGTGGAGCTCTGAAAGCCTTGAGTCCCTGTGGGAAGCAGCTTTGCCTTCATGGTGGGTTGCTCTGCAATTTTCTCAGATGCTGTGTGCATGGAATTTGGCAGCAGCAGGTTCTTTCTGTCACCTTTTGGTACCCTGGTGTGAGAACCCGAGGGCTTGAAGTGATTGCCATGATGGGAAAGAGTTTTCCTGAAGCTCTGGGCAGCGATGGTCAGAGACGTCCCAGCTGAACACACAGCGAGGCCAGCAGGGCCTGGGAGGTGGCTGAAGGCTGGGCCAGCCTGGGAACATTCTGCAGCCAGAGGCAGTGTTTTTAAAATCCTCTGTTCAAAATCCATACAAAATGGAAAGCAGCAGCCTCGACTGCTTGAAGTCACGGTGGTTGTGAGACCAGATTGTGCTGCTCTGAGTGGTAAAGCAAGCTGAGAGCTTAGCTCGTCTCTCTCCACGCTAACACTTGTCTTTCTCCTCACAGGGGCTGTGTCATTGAACCACCTCTTCGTTTTGATGTTCCTTCCCTCGATTTTGGTGATGTCCCCTTTGGTGAGTGCCCCCAGGGCTGGGACCTTGAGTGGAGAGGTCTGTGTGTGGCCAACATGGAGCACTGCAGCAGGAGAACATCCAACACTTGTGTTCCTCCCTATGGGCCTTTGGGGTGTTAAACCGGGGCTGTTGGAGAAGGGAATTTACGCCACCTACGAGCCTGTAGCTGCTCTGGGGGAAAGTTCCTGATGCAAAGCAAGGCCACAATTTCCCCCCTGACCTTCAGCGTGAGATGTTCCGTAGCACTGCAAGGGCACCTTGTTATCACCAACCAGCAAATATGGCCAAACGCTGGCTCTTGGTCAGGCACTGATGTCCTTGGAGATGGGGGCTCCTTCCCTGCTGCCAGAGCCGGTGGCTGAGCAACCAGAGCATCTGCACTGAGATGCAGAGTCTGGTTTTGCATCTCAGTCTCACAAAAGGCTTTTTACTGAGATGATCTCCAGTTGAGATGCAAAATCACTGGTGGATTGATTGAAGGGCTGTTATCATTCTGTGCCCAGGCTGCTTCTGTTCATGGACCATTTAACAAATCACAGGACAAGTGGCTTCTTGTGGAGTGGCCTGCAAGTTGTCCCATGCTCGGTCTGCTTGACAAAACCCATGAGATGCCTTAAGGATCGTACCGAAGGAAACGGCATGGGAATGCTTTTCATCAGGCTGTAGTTCCCAAGCTCATCCACCCTTGGTCTTCCTCTAGCTTCTCCTCAATGCCAATATGCTGCTTGTTGACAGAGTTAACAGGGGATTTGATGGATTCCATGTTGAGAATCAGTGCTCTGTCTGGGTGCACACTCCTAAGTGAAGTATAATTGATGCTGTTCTGGGTGGGGGTGTGAGAGAGCTCCTCCGTTCAAGAGAAAGAAACTTGTTGTGTTCAGCATTGCTAAGAGCAGGCATGAGCAAGGAAGCAAGCTCTGTGATCAGTATAAAAGGGAACTTGAGTGACAATTAATCACTTGCTCAGTTTTCTCCAACTGGCTGTGATTCAGAGAGAAAAGAGCTGAACTCCAAGCACAATTTGATCCTAAGCGGGTATTCGTACTAGGAATCCTTGGATAGTTGGGTACATAAATTCATACTTGGGTTGTTTTCCTAGGCTTCCCTCGCACATTGTCCTGTCGGCTCACGAACACCTCCATGAATCCTGTGACCTTTGACCTTTCCATTCCTGGGGACGGCCGCGGAGCTCCCAGTGTCACCAGCTCTGCTCTGATGTCGGGTGACACTCGCCTGTCCTGGAGAAACCAGGTGGAATTTGCCATAACTCCCAGTAGAGGGACCATCCACCCCCAGGAATTCTTGGACATCCAGGTATGGGAACAGTCTAGCCATACGTGCTTCAGCAGGTGGAGCCACGTTTTGCCCCCAGCTTCCCACTGTAAATTTGAGCTCATTTGCAGGATGTCAACAGTGTTTCTCTGGTGTGACATTCTTGTAGTGGAGATGAAAAATTGGTCCCTTAATTTGAATGCAGTAGTGAGTAGAGCAGTAGCCCAAGTGTGTTTTGGTTTAGCTCCTATGTGCTCTGAGAACTGCTCGGTACATTTCACAAAGTAGATGTTGTCAGAAGACTGTTGTGAGTCCTTTAGACTGTGCTCTACACGTGGAGCAGTAGAAGAATTAGGGCCAAATCCTCCCTGTCCTTAGCATGGAAGGAGAACTGGAGGACACCATGCAGAGCCACTGGCTTTTGGGAGTGATGAAGCATTTGCTGCTCTTCTCTTCTACCAGGTCACTCTGTGCTCCAACACGGTGAAGAGGTACAGACTGGCACTGATGGTGCACGTGGAGGACTTTGTGAGGAATGTGGCAACCTTGCTCCTCACAGCCAGGTATCTTTCCTTTCTTTGCAGCTCCTTGTCTCTCTCGGTGTGTTCCCCACCAGCACAAAGCTGCCTTGCACAAGCTTTGCTGACTGCAGCTTCCAAGGAGAAGCAGTGCCTAGCTAGCCAGCTGTGCCCAGGCAGCCGGGAGAGCATCAGTGCTTTGAAAGCAGCCCATGTTGTGAAGCCCCTGGGCTGCAGTGGACAGGCACGGCCCTGAGCCTCCTCCTAAACGGAACAGTAATTCTAGTCCTGATTGGCCTGGATTGTGGTGCTTGAGGTGTAAGAAATTTGCCAAGGGCCACCTCTCCTCCTTGGTGCAAGTGCTGGAGTTGGGCTGGGTTGCAATCCAAATGCAAATGTTGTTGGGGAAGCAATGAGGCTGGTGAAAGCTGCTGTCTGGTTCAGTCAATGAAGGTGCCTGCAGGTGGGGAAGGGGCTTGTGGCAGGACTGGTGAGGGAAAAATGGAGGTAAGATCCTGCCTTTCTGGGACCATTGGGATGGTCCTTGCAAACCTCCTGCAGTGAAGGTGCCCGTCAGACAGCTCTGGCACAGGGCAAGTGGCTTGGCCTGGGCACCTGGCAGCCTCTGTGATGCTGAAGCTCAGGGTTTTCCCCTCCTTTACCAGAGGTTGTTGAGTAAGAAGTTAAAGGCAGTTTGTTGCTGTAGGGGCACTAAATGTCTCTTTGGCAGTGACAAACATGTTGTGCTTCATTTTTTGCTGTTCAGGGAGTAAACAAATTCTGCTTTCTCTCCGTATCTCTAATTCCGTTTTGGTCATCTCTCTGCCTAGATGCAGAGTTCCTCTGCTGCGAGTCGTCAACCCGGTTGTGACCTTCGGACACTGCTTCCTCGGAGTCCCCTATGAGCAGATGGTGAACCTTGTCAACGACAGTGACCTCCCAGCCTGCTACAGGATTCTCCCTCAGGTTTGGCATTGCCTCCTGCCCTCTAATGCTATCGAGGGGATTATTAGAGAAAAACTAAGAAGGGTTCTGTATAAGACTGGTGACTTGTCTTCCGGTTGGTTCCTGTGTTCCTATTCCTACCTGAATATAAACTGTTTAGGAAGCAGTTTAGCTCCTAATCCTTAGGATACTTTGATGAAGGAGAAGGTAGAGGATTGTGCAAAGGTGCTGCAAGGAGGCTGCCAGCACAGGTTTGGGTGTGGATCCAGCAGCTTCTGGAAGCCTTCAAGGTGCTTAGTCCATGCTGGTCTTGGGTTTGGTTTTGTGCCTTTCTGCTTTGTCCTAGAGGTTTTGGAAAAGGTGTTAATTGCTGCTGTGGTAGTTGTCAAGAAGTTTAGTTTCCTCCGAAGCTGAGTTTGATTGTGTCCCTTCCAGGAAAGCAAGCAGGATGCTGTGGAGTACTCCAGCCTCATGCCATGTGGGATTATCCAGCCACGCAGCTGGGTGCAAATCCCATTGAGGCTGCAGAGGCGAGTGCTGGGAGAGCAGGACACCATCGCTCGTGTCATGACAATTGGGAGTGCAGGATCCCCACTGGTGAGTGCTGGGGGAGATGCACGTGCACTGGTGCTGGGGAGGCCTAAAGGGTACAGAGATTCTTGCTGAGGAAACAAGGACTTGGAAGACGTGGCTGGTGTGGACGAGGACCAAGAGGATTCCCAGCATGAGCCACAGCCAGTAGCTGGAGAAGAGGAAAGGTGGCATCCTTTTAGATGATGTCCTGAGTGTGTGACACAGCATTTAATGATGGATCTGTGCGAAGGGATAGCAAGCCCAGTGTGAAAGTCAGCACAGTCCCTGGGTCTCACCCTCTACTGCATTATTCGATAGAGCACGTGCTGCTTCCTTGGGAGTTTGGTTGAGGAGCACACAGGGAAATCCCTGACGCCTGCTAAAGCAAGCAGTGTGTAAGAAACTGTGCTGATAGTCAGGCCCATCCCATCTGAGAAATATCCATCACATCTCTCTGTCAATGCCCCAGCCAAGGCCACGGGCCCGGAGCTGTGGCAAAGCAAGCGTGAGAAACTGGGCTTGTTCCTCTGCTGATAATGGGAGCCTGTGGCTTCCAGACGGATTCACTCTAGGTCCCACACTTGTTCCAGGCTTTCTTTTTCGATCTGTCAACGCTGCAAGCTTCAAAGAGCTGTAACTATCCCTCAGGCTTGGAGCACTTAGAGGTGTCTGACGTTTTTTTAACTTTCCCTGTTTTTTTCTGATCTTTCCTACGTGCTTCCTGGATCAGGAAATCCACCTGGTGAGCATTGGAGAAGGACCAGCTGTCTCCGTGTGGCCAGGCAAGATGGAGTTTGGCAGCATCCAGGTCCTACAGGATGTGTCCCAGACTCTCCACCTCTCCAACCAGTCTCCCATCCCGGCATCCTTCCGGGCAGAGATGGTAGGTATCTGTGGGGGTCATTTCCAACAAAAGTGACTGGTCCATAGCAGCCTGTGAATTAACTTTGATATCCAACATTTTCTGTGAGAGAGAAAGCAAACTGTTCCAGCACAGCGCAGCAAGGGGAGCCTGGCTCTGGGGGCAATATTCCCTGGAGCAGTCCTCAACAGAATAGGGAGTTTGCATGGCTGTTTGAGCAGAAATGAGCCTGGATCATTGTGACAAGATCTTCCTTTATTTTGTGGAAAGGGCTTAGCTCTGACAGTGATGCTTTTGGAGCTCCAGGAGCTCAAGAGAAGCCTCTAGGCCATTGCTGCTGAGAGGGCATGGGTTCCCCCCTGGTTTCCCTGTTGTGTCTGTGTTTGCTTTGTGTCACATTCCTGTTAATGACAGAGACCAAGGTGTGGATGCTCTCTGAGGAGAGGGATGACTTGGCAAAGTACAGCTGCACTTTTCATGCTGAGTTCTGCTTCCTCTTTCACTTGTGCAAGGCCAGAAGGGCCCAATCACTTTAATTAACCAACAATGGAGAAAATGGAGTGTGGCGGCTTGTCAGCCGTCCCTTCGCTCAGCATCCGTCCATCTCTCAGATGCTGCTGGTGTCTCCTGTAACCAAACTGTGGTAGCTCTTATTCCCAGTGCTGGTCTGTCCTTGTTTCCCTCCTCAGCTCGTGTCTGCCTTGTCTTACAGGCTGGCAAACGCTCCTGCTGGAGGATCGAACCCAGTAGAGGAGTGATCCCCCCCAACGCCGACGTGTCTGTGGCTGTCATCGCAAACCTGGATGACACAGAAGTATTTAATGACAATGTGAAGGTGTTCATCGAGAACGGCAGCAGCTACGTCATCCCTGTCCAGGCTGCTGGAATCGGCATCACAATTGTCACAGACAAACCCGTTGTTCCGGAGCTCAACTTGGGGCCCCACTTCAGGTAGAGTTTGTCTCAGCTGCTGCTCCTCCCGTGGGCTCAGCAAGGAGGCGTTTTGCCGTAGTCCTTCAGTTCCTTCTCCTTCTGCACTCCTGGTGCCATTTCATTGACACTACAGGAATTCCTTTAGAAACATTTGATGGCCACGGGAATGTGGGTTGAGATGCTCAAAAGGCACCAACATGGAAAGCAGTTGCTAAATGATCTCTCAGTTGCCCTTCATTTTAATGCTCTGTCCACGGTGACTGAGATGATGTTCTTCCCCAAGCTTTTCCTTGCTGTGCACACAGAGAGCAGCTGCTGGACGGGGAGAAGCTTGGGGGCAGCCAAGCTCTGGCTCTTGCTGCGGGTTGGTGCTGGGTGTCTAGCTCAGCTCAGCCTGCTGGGAGGTGGCTTTCTCGCCAAATGCACAGTCAGATAATGGCTCTGGGGCACTGAAGCTGGATGAGTGCTGGGAAATAGCAGCTCCCATGACATTTTCCATCTCTACTTCTCTTCTAGCAACATCCCGTTCTCTTACACCTTCAACGTCACTAACAAAGGACGGAAGACCCATTTCCTCCATTGGAACACCGAAGGGTCTTCAGCGTTTTTCCAGCCTCGTAGTCTCGATGCCCTCAGTACCACCGAGGGCGAAGATTCCTCCCAGCACCCCACACCTGCCTGCCCCATGCTGAAGCTTCGACCTCTGAGCATGGAGCTGATGCCGGGAGAGAGTAAGGAGGTGGTGGTGGAAGGCTTCTCCAGCACTGCTCAGGTGAGGTCCCCCGTGAGGGCTGACTCCTTCCCATTGGATCACCTCCACTGGGACTTTTTCAGCTGCCCCTTGATATTTGCCTGAGAAGCTAGGGAAGTGCTTTCAACAAAGTATTTTAGTGCCAGAAGTTCCCACGGTGGCACCAGTCTAGCACTGAGTCCTGGGGGAGAAAATCCAGCAGAGTGTGTCAGCTTTAGTGATCAATGTGATGTTGTCCCAGTGGGAAACTGTTCCCAAGGCTCATTCTAACGGAGAGCTTGAGAGCTCAGCCCAGCCTGTCAGGCAGCCCTGCTGTCCTAAGGGCAGCCAGGTCTGGCAGTGCCCCTGGGGGGCAGCTCCGAGGGGGAGATGTCAGCACGGTCACTGCTTCCGTATGAGGAGTGGCTGAGAGAGCTGGGGGTGTTTGGCCTGGAGAAGGGGAGGCTGAGGGGAGACCTCATTGCTCTCTACAACTACCTGAGAGGAGGTTATGGAGAGGACGGAGCTGGGGTCTTCTCCCAAGGGACAGGGGACAGGATAAGAGGGAATGGTCTCAAGCTCCACCAGGGGAGATTTAGGCTGGACATTAAGAAAAAAATTTTCAGAGGAAGGGTCATAGGGCACTGGCAGAGGCTGCCCAGGGAGGTGGTTGAGTCTCCTTCCCTGGAGGGGTTTAAGGGACAGGTAGACGAAGTGCTGAGGGACATGGTTTAGTGTTTGATAGGAATGGTTGGACTCGATGAACAGGTGGGTCTCTTCCAACCTGGTTATCCTATGTTTCTATGATTGTAAAAGGAAGCAGGGCTGCTGAGGAAAGCAATGGCCGTAGCTTTAGGGCAGTGCTACCTGCTGCTGGTTGATGGCCAAGTTCCCATGACACAATTGCATGCAGGCTATCAGAATCCGTTCTGCCTCCAGGCAGGAGGGGAGCACACGCAGTGTGTTTTCTGGGTGCCCTGGTCACACCTGCTGGGTAACGTGCAGCTCTCGCACACAGGTGCTGAAGGAGCGGCTGCTGTGGGTCGCCATCGTGGGGAGCGAGGAAGAAAAGGTGCAGGTGATGCAGGTGGAGGTCACCTGTGAGTTCATTGCTCCTGCTCTGCACCTGTCCTCCACGGAGCTCGTTTTCCGTGTGGAGAAGGTAAGGCTATTTCTTTGTTTAGTTTCTGTGTTTTCAGGTCTCTCCTTTAGTTCTTAGGCGTCCAGAGAAGCACAAAATCCCCTGAGCAGGCACTTCAGGTTTCATTAGAAGGTTTTCATCTCTCCCTGATGTCTGCCTGTGGTCTCTTTGGCGTCGTGCACTCTGATTTATTGAGTGCTGTAACGCTGCAGCCGTTTGATACCAATCCACGCAGAATTGTTTTGCAAGCACTCTCTCATTTATAGAAACCATGCAGGAAGCCCAGAGCAGTGCAGAAGCAAGAAGAAAGAGCTGATGCTTTGCTTAGCTTTGAAGCCCCAGAGGCTGTCATTGCCGCAGGGGCAGCAGGAGTCCTCTTGCAGCTGCACTGAGGAGGTTTCTAGCTGCTGTACATGCATGTACAAGCTCAAAACTAACCTGCAGCTACTCCAGGCTCTCCACCTTGGACTACATGCTGCTTGCTTGGCTCCTCTGAGCGACTTCACTGCTTTTCACGAGGCTACGAAAGAAAATAAGGTTGCAAGAAATTGCTGTGTGGGAGTGAAAACCATCTTGTGCCATTGTAGGCAAGAGAGGATAAAAACTGCAGAGAGATGATCTGGGTTCACTCTCTGGGGTTGATATTGTTCAAGCCTCTACTCAGGGTCCCTTTCTCTCCTCTGGGCATGAAACTCTTTTCCTGTTCCCCCAAAGGATGCTGTAGTTTCCAGTCATGAAAAGCATCTGATCTATTTAGAACAAAGACTTTTAGAAGTGTACAAACTAGTAGAAATAGTAAATGGAGAAGAAAATTGGAAATACATCAGAAAGGGAAAGAGGTTCAGGTTGTTTTCTCTCATTTTCTGTGTCTGTAGCAACCGAGTGACGACTTTGTTCTTGAGTATCAGCCCTTTTCTCTGAAAAACACCTGCCTCCTGCCACTCAGTGTGGTCTTGGCCGTAGAGGAACCCTTCTCCACCTGCCACGCGGACGGGCAGCCCTTCCCTGCAGATACTGAGGTGAGCAGCTATGGAGCTTCCTGCTGGTGGGGACTGAAGAGGAGACGCGTGGTGGTGTGTTTGTGTTGGGAGGCCCTCCAGGAGAGAAGTTTTCTCTTTGGAGTCAGCAGGAGACTGGCCTGGCCTAAATGAGGGAATCCTGGAATGGTTTGGCTGAGAAGGGGCCTTAAATGCCATCCAGTTCCACGCGTCTGCCATGGCAGGGACACCTTCCTGTGGATCAGGTGGTGTAGAGCCTCCTCCAAGCTGGTCTTGGAGACTAGATTTGAAGGTGCTGAAGGTCGTGGGAAGTGGGGCAACACATCTTGGCTGTAAGAGATGAAGAGAAAGGAGCAGGCTGCTGGGTCTGGGCAAGCCCTGTGGTCAAGGTGTCTCTTGGAAGCTGTCCTCGTGCTCCAGCAGCCATCGTCAGCTAAGCGCAAGAACTGCTTGGTCTCTTTGAGGACAGGCCTCAAAGGCACACAGCTTTTGTAGGTCCAGAATTGAATAGAACAAGATCTCTTTCCCTCTTGTACTGATGAAGAGCACAGAGATCTTAGGCTAAGCTGGTCTCAGGCACTAGTCTCGTGGTGCTTGCAGGCAGGCACACACTGTAAAGGATGTGAAGGATGACCTGAGAAGCCCACGGGGAGGGCCAGCTTTGAGCATGAAGAGATTTTGTGCCATCCCAATATCTTGGGGCTTCAGCACACAGTGGTTAATCCCCTTCCCTCTCCTTGCAGCCTGTCAAGCTGGAGGCAGGGGAGGAACGTCATCTCTCCATAGGATTTAATCCTGCTTATGGAGAGGGTTTGACTAGCCTGGAGGTGGAGAAGGTGCTGAAGATCCATGTTCTGGAGCACCCTCACAAGGAAGAGGTCACTGTTCGCGGAGAAGTCCACTTTCCGAACGTCCCGAAGGTAAAGCACAGACAACGTGTAACATGGAACTTGTTGGTTGCATTTTCTGTGGCTCTTCTGCCTTTTGTGCTCCTGGGATTGCTTGAGCACTTGGCCTAGAGCTTGTTCAAGGGGGCTTTGGAGGGTCCAGAGCAAGGCTGCTTCACCTGGACCTGTTGATGAGGTGATGCTTTGCTTCTCTGCCACCTTCACCTGTTCCTCGTCTTGTGAGAACAGCGCCTGCCCATCTGCTCGCCCTGCATCCATGTTTGCTGTCCAGTTCCAGGCCAGTGGTGTCCATGGCTGCTTTGAATACGGATGCTCTTGGCACCGGGACAGCATTTCGGAGCGATGTAGGAATGAGGGTCTGTCCTCCCAGACCAAGGAGAGCTCACACTCTTGGTTTTTCTGCTCAGGTGCCCAAACGTGTGACGTGGAACACGGAGGAGAAGCTGCATCAAGACTTGAGCAGCAAACTTCGTGTTTTCACTGCACTGCCCTTGGCTGCAGCCCTGTCACCAGCACAGAGACGCGACAAACAAGAGAGGTTTTCAGACACGGAAGAGGTGAGATTGGCGATTGTCACTTTGGGAGGTCTGTCAGGGCAGGGTGGTAGTGAGAGCCCAGTCTGGGGAGCAGGAGAAGAGCTCTACTGCCCCGTGGAGCTTTCTGCGAGCCCCATAGCCACGGTGCCTCAGTTTCCCCTGCAGCGCCCTCGTCTGAGAGGCGTTTTGAAATCCCCATGGGGAGCTTGCACAGAGAGCATCAGGGCACTGCAGTGGCTGTCCTGGGCCTTCCAGGTTGCTGACACAGGGCAGTCGTGGCTAGCATGGCTGCAGGATGCTGCCCCGGGGGCTTCCAAGCTTGTGTCTGTGTTGGCCAAGGGCTGTGACCCCCAGAGCTGTCCCCTGGCGCTGCTGGCCTGCAGTTCTGCTCTGCTAATGGGGACCTGGGATGGGGTCAGGGGACACAGACAGAGGTTGCCCTCTTTGCAGTATTTACCGACCCTTCCCCTGCCTACAGGTCACAGGATCACAGGATCACAAAGGGTCACAGGATCACAACATCTCTGGACGAGACGAGATCACCTCTGTCGTCCCAGTCCAAGAGACAGAAAAGCCTGTGGTCAGCAATTACGAAATTTCCCCTGCCTCCTCCATCAACTTCGGTTCCATGGTGAGGGGCACCAAGAAATCCTGCACCATCACCATCGAAAACAAAGGTGCTGAGGCCTTGAAATTCCAGATCTGCCGAGTGCCGCCAAAGCCGAGGTAAGAGAATACCTGCACCTCCCTTCCTGCTGAGGAGGCCCTGGAGCATGGCTGCTTGTGAGAGGCAGCCAGGAGACCTAGGTTATTGTCTGCTGGTGTCACTGGCTCGTGAGCAGAACACCTGCCATGTGAAGGACGGAGCTGGTGATGCTGCTGATGTCTGCGTAAGCTCCAGCAGTGGGTGCTGCCGACACTCTGGGAGCCACCAGGAGCAGGAAGGCTTTCCTCTGTGGGGAGAAAAGGCAGCTTTGTCCTCAGAGAAAGGCAGGAGAGCTCAGCATGATGGATGTTTCCTGCTTTCTCCTCTCAGTGCACAGCAGATGAAAAGTGTCCAGCTGATCAAGAACAAAGCCCCAAGGACGGTGTCGGCCAAGAGAAGCAAGCCCTCGCTGAAAGAGGATGCAGGCCCTGTCATGGAGGTAGGTGGCTCCTGCTCGCCAGCGTGTGCTGCTGCAGGGGGTGTGAGAGGACACTGCTGTGCCCAGGCTGGGGGCTCCTGACCATGGGATGGGACGACGTCTGCATGACGGACGTGCTCTGGCTGCGACCTGGAGTTGTGGATTAAGCTCTTTCCGCTCTCGTGTATTACCCGTAGAGTCTGAAGGATCCTAGCTAGCACCTTCTACCTTTACACCCCATGTCCTTCCTCTGTGCCACTCAGAAGAGGCCTGGAGCTGCTCCTGGCTCGTTCTTCCCCTTCTGGGGCTGCCATTGGGCTCTGGAGTCATCTCTCCCTGCCCTGGAACTGGGCTTGGGCCCAGCTGGAGGGCCAGGAGCGGCATGCTCCTTGCTGAGGATGCTAAAGGTAAGGCTGTTGGACATCAATCTCTCGTGGGACTCTTTCTGCAGACTCGCGTCACTGTTGGCATGTTCACCGTGTCCCCTGGCTTTGGATCCATCCCTCCTGGGGGCAAGAAGTCAATCACCGTCGACTGCTATGCAGGGATGCTGGGGAAATGCAAGGGGCAGCTCTCCATCAATATCCAAGGCAGAGCCCCCACGGACAAGCCCCATGGCATTCCCTACACCCTCTTGGCTGAGTCCTGCCTCCCAGGTAAGCCTCATCCGCTGCTTGCGGTAGCCACACCTTCTGCTGCTCAGACCTGAACTTCCTGCTTTGCTCGAGAGGTGCCCTGACCCTAAAGTCCTGTCTTGAAATGCTCAGAGGTTCCAATGACTTCCAAGTCCGCCCGTGGGGGGAGGCTCGGGGAGGATGCTTGGAAGGCTGCCCATTAAGGCTGAGGGTACCAGAG
The DNA here is from genome assembly GCA_033558105.1 of Coccyzus lansbergi. Taxonomy (NCBI): domain Eukaryota; kingdom Metazoa; phylum Chordata; class Aves; order Cuculiformes; family Coccyzidae; genus Coccyzus; species Coccyzus lansbergi. The sequence goes on along the minus strand of JAUMJK010000613.1, from coordinate 609,299 downwards.
CCTCCATCCTCACAGGCCATTCCCTTAGCCAAGGCAGAAAGGGCTTTGCAGTGACTTGGGCAGAAAGGGCTTCTGGAGCCTTCTGAGAGGCCAGCGGAGCTCCCTCGGACTTTCTGGAAGAGGCTTCTGTGGGAATGTGTGCTGCTCTAACCATGTGGCCTTATCAGGTTTCTAGGGAGAAGTTTGGAATCCATCAAGGTGAAGAAGCAGCCGCAGTGTGAGAACAAGAAGGCGTCTGCGTGCAGGATTGCTTCTACAACAACTACTAGGGGAAGCTTTGGCCTTTGGACAAGAGACCAGAAAAGTCCAAGAGGGTTGCTTGCTGGCTAATAAAGGGCTTGATTTCCAGTCCTATTGATTGTCTGTGATCTTGTCCGGGTTACGTGCACAGGTTCAGTCTCCCACAAATGGTGAGCAGCGACGTGATAGGAGCAACGTGGTAGGTCGGCAGTGTGGAGCTGCACTGTCCAACCTGGAGATCAGCAAGGCAGGTGGAAGGGCTGCTGGAGCAGTTAGTGAAAAGAAGAGGAAGAGGGAGGGGAAAGGGAAGGGGAAGGGGAAGGGGAAGGGGAAGGGGAGGGCTGGTGATACTGGGGGCCTGGCAGAGCATACTTGAGGTGAGCAGCCCTGGGAATCGCAGTATCCATGGAAGAAAAGTCAGTCCATGACTTCTTGATGAAGTTGCGACTCAACAGGGTGTGAAATGGAGCCCAGTGGCACTGTCCCAAGTTTAATATGGAGATGCTTCAAGGATCTAGTAACGTTTTCAGTTTGACTGTTTGGGAATCCCTGGGGAGAGATTTATGGCGTCAATTACCATGCGAGATCCCAAAGCGTTTGAGGTTGCACGAACTTGGGGAACTGTTGAAGGGCCGTTAGAAACTCTGATGACAGGGCCGACGACAGAGGCAGCTGTTGCTCGGCTGTTCCAGGTGGCAGCTGAGGCAAATGTGCAGGAAATGGAAAGCAATATTCCTGCAGTGGATCTTTCTCCACCTCTGGCTTTGCTGGCTGGAGCTAAAGAATTTCTTGGAGCACAAAATCCAATCACTATCCCTCTGAGAGAGGAGGACAGGAATATTCCATATTCAGAGACTGGGGCAGGGCCAGCAGCGACTGCCGATAATCTCTTTGATCCAGGGCCAGCATCCCCTGAGAGAACTTATTTTCACCAGTGGAGGTGCAGTGACCCTAAACAGCTACAACCTTTTCCTGGGATTTGTTCGCAGGAGGCTGGAGACTCAAAACCTGTAGAGAAAGTACTAACTGCTCCGCTATATCCACAGGGGGGATGTTGCCCCAGGCCGAGGGGGCTGCTCATCACCGCTGTTGCCGCCATGAAACTCAGGCTGTTTCAGCATTACAGACAGTTCACAGATACGATGAGAAATGAGTCGGTTAAATGACGTTGGCAGCAGTTCACGAATCAAGACAGTTTAAATAATGCAATTTTACAACAGGTGCAGCTCTTTGGTTTATCAAACACTTTTAAAGATGCCAGATGTTGGGAAGGTGAAACAGGCATGACCCTAATGTGGTATTTATAGACAGACTGAAGGATGCGCTCGACAAGCAGGTAGACAACCAAGCACTTACAGAAGCCTTAATTTTGCAATCAGTGATAAAAATCCTAATGACAAAGGGAGAAAGATATGGTGCAGTCTGAAATATCCCACAAGAGCAACTGGGATCATTTACCTGTCAAGCACAGCGGTGGCTGCTGCCCTGACTGTAAAGACGTTTTGTCATAGATTCAGCAAGGGCCTAAAATCTGCCCTCAGTGTGGAAAGGGTAAACATTTTACCAGTTGGGGTAGATCCTAATGGGATAAGAACGGGACAGTATTGCTGGAAATCCAGGATAAAGCATGGGTCGGAGGCCGACACAGATGCCTCTGCGGCAAGCAGCACCTCTCACCTCAGAGCAAGAACCAGAGGCAGCAGCAGCGAGACAGACGTGACCATCACCACTGCAATAGTGCTGCAATCGTCCACACGTCACACAATACCACGGAACGTAAATGGACCATTGGGGATGGCTTTACGGCCTTGTAATTAGAATGATTATCAACTATTTGACTGGAATCTTTGTGTTACCTGGGGTCATAGATGGAGGCTTTACTGGAATAATTCAAGCAAGAGTATGGATGTGTCTCCACTAGTGTTATGGGCAACATCTCCACTAGTATTAATGCCAAAGGAGAGCTGGAGAGTAAAAGTAATTCTGTTTAAAGCAGCCGTGTTCTAAGCTGACACTATAGAGTGTGGCTCACAAGGGTTTGGGTCCACAAGGATCCCTGAAATACATTTGTCTTAGTCCTTACAAACTCAGCTTCCTATGTTGAAGTGCATATTAGTTTACAGTTGTTTTAAACGCAAGGGGAAAAGCCAGAACATCTGAAAATGTCCGTAGTGCAATCTTCTGTTGTGCACATTCTTCTAATCTCATGGGGGAAACATGTGTTAAGTGCAATGGGAACAGGCACTGGAACTATGAAGAAGTGAAAAATTGGCTGCATTGCAAAATGTAGTGGAGGAGCAAATAGATCAAGGACACACAGTCCCAATTAATAGTCCTTGGAACACTCCTGTAGTTGTGATTAAAAAGAAATCTGGGAAATGGCATTTATGACATGACTTTTCCAGACAAACTACAAGAGGCCTTAGCTAAGTCCTTCTCTGGACTCACTCCAGAGCTTCAACATCCTTCTTGTGGGGAGGGGCCCAGAACTGAACACAGGATTCAAGGAGCGGCCTCACCAGTGCAGTGTAGAGGGAGAATCACCTCCCTGGCCCTGCTGGTCACACCGTTTCTGATCCAAGCCAGGATGCCATTGGCCTTCTTGGCCACCTGGGCACACTGCTGGCTCATGTTCAGTTGGTTGTCGACCAACACCCCCAGGTCCCTCTCCTCCTGGCAGTTTTCCAGCCAGGCTTCTCCCAGTCTGTAGTTCTGCATAGGGTTGTTGTGCCCCAAGTGCACTGCGCCCACTGATTCCATCGTGACGTTGGCTGCTCCCCTAGAGCTCTCAGAATATGGATGTTCTGAGTTGCCAGAGATGAGATGGAGAGCTGGGGATCTTTCTGCACAACCAGGAGGGCTGCGACCAAGGGAAGAGAAGGGAGCTGAAACCCACCTCTTTGCAGAGACCCCCAGGCGTCTCCTCCAGACATTGCCAGCCTGACCATTCCCTTTCCCTGGCCGGGAGGAGAAGGTGGGACAAATACCTCAGCTGGAAGCTGCTGCTCAGGAAGGCTCCCAATGCCCCCGAGATGTTCCTCTGCCCTTGAATCCTGAAGCAGGGCAAGGCACAGCAGCTTGCTGCCCAGGCTCTGTCCCCTGCCCCAGCAGCCCCAGCATGAACAACACTGCCCCTACTCACCCTGCCAGATCTCAGGCAGCTTCTCCTCTCGTTGGTGCCTCACGTAGCATGTAGCAAGCCCCAGGCACAGAGTTCTGTCATCCCCCTGCTCCCCAGTGTGCTCCCAGCAGCGCAGCTCCAGGCTCTGCCAGTCTGGCTACAGCCCCTGCTCCCCCTCAGCAGGGAGACCTCAGGGAAGGGCAGTGCTGGGCTGAGGTGAGGGCTGAGTGACACTACGGCCAAGCCCAGCATTGTGGGCAGGGGTGGGAGAGGGAAGCACCGAGCCCCAGCTGCCCAGGGCAATCACAGGGCACCCAGGGAGGGAAGGGGCTTGCAGAAGCAGCCCTAGGGGCTCTGGAACCAAGGGCAGGGAAGGAGACTCTAGGCTCTGGGCTGCAGTAGAGCAGGAAAGGCTGCCCCTTGTCCAGACTGGGCTCTAGATCTTGGGACTTGTCCTCATCAAGTTCTCCCCAACTCAGAATGTCTGCTGCCTCGGGGAAGGAGGGAGGAACAGGATCTCATCTTCCTTGCCTCTGTGGCAGGAGGTCACAGGAATGCAGTGGTGGGATCCCTGCAGGGTGTACAGGCAGGGCTGGGCTGGTGAGATGTCCCCCACCTCATGGAGAGAGGGTCTGACAGGGTCAGGAGGGGCTGGAGAAGAACAAGGAGGAAAAAGGATGTGGGTTTTTTTGTAACTTGTAAATTACATCCCATGAAAGTGGTGAAATTGCACACAAACCTCTGCAGCCCTTTGGCACCATATGGAGGCCTCAATAGAGAGAAATAGAATGAGAATAGCAAATAAAGAGAGGCCTTATCAATACAGATAAATATACCCACATCACACCCCAGAGCCTGTAGCCCTGTGGACCCAAAGACACTGTCCCCACCAATGTGGTGGCATCCCAGGGACAGGCAGTACCACCTGGACAAAGCAACAACCCAAGGCTCTGCTCTGCTCCTTGCATGACCTGAAGATATTCACTTCTCATCTTGCCTCATGCTTTCCTGGGGAAGGTGTGCAGAACTTTTCCAGGGACGTTGTGGCTGCATCATCCCTGGAGGTGCTCAAGGCCGGGTTGGACGGGGCCTTGGGCAACCTGAGGTCGTGGGAGGTGTCCCTGCCCATGGCAGGGGAGCTGGAACTAGATCATCTCTAAGGTCCCTTCAACCCAAAGTATTCTATGGTTCTATGACTCTCCCACCTCCACACTCCAACCCTCTCCCCAAATTTGAGTACAAACTGCAACAAGGACAATAGGAGATTTTTTAAGGTTTCTATATTAATTCATGTACTACAACCTCTCTAGATAAATACTGTTGCTCACATTAAGTTCCTAAATGCTGTAATTAACAAACAGAAACTCTCTACCATCTTTGACTTCTAAGCAAGTCTAAGACAAACCAATGAAACTAAAGCATCTGTTAACTCCTACCTGATACCTACTCCTAATAAACTACAACGAAGAAGATTTGAAGAATCTAAACCTTGGGAATCCCAGCAGCGTGGGGGAGCATCCTGCTAGAGAACATGTGGGCTTTTATCAGTGACTGGCCTCTTACAAGAGGGAATCCAGAGCGATCCAGTCGCTCACATCTGCTATTACAGATGCATCATTGAATTCAAACAAAGGCTCCGTATTGAAAGGATTTGAGAGGCGATCGCTTGTCCCTTCATCGCAGAGATGCTCCAGGAAAGAAGTGGCCAAGAAGTTTTCATCCAAGTTCAGGATGTTCTGGGTGGACTCAGTGAGAACCTGCTCCTGCTCCTGCCCCTGGGGACAGTCGAAGTGGTGCCCGTGTGCCATCAATTCCAGGTTGAGCATATTGGGGCTCAATGGAGGTGTGAGCTCCAGATCCCCCAAAGTGGAGAGCTCTCCGTTCAGGTTGGGGTCAGAGAGCCCTTTCAGGGATCCCAGCTGGGTCTCTTCCTCCTGGCTCAGCAAGGCGCAGTTGGAAAGACGACACATCTTGGCTGTTTGCTCGGGCAAGGGCTGCTTGCGCTTGAGCCCTGCTCTGCCATCCACTGGATTGCACTTCTGGTTGCCAATACACTCCTCAAACTCTTTCAGCAGCACCTGGGACTCCATGTTGACAGAGGCACAAGCCGAAGTGGCCAGGGAGGCACCACGCTGTGCTTCTTGCTGGGCTTTTGCAGTGGAGGCTGGAAGGATCTGCACTGGGCGCATCCTCTGCTTTTTGGCGGCACCGCTCTTGAGCTGCTCGGCGTATTGCGGGTCAAGCTTCCAAAAGCCACCTCTCCCTGGCTTGTCCTTCTCTCGAGGCACCTTGATGAAGCGCTTGTTTGAGGAGAGCTTGTGTCGGATGGAGTTCTGGGAAAAAAGAGAAAAATACAAAAGTGGAACCCGTCATCTGGCGCCGCAACCACACGTGTGGAGAGACTGGTGGAGAAGCACTTTTGCAGTAAAGAGGAAGAGGAGGGTCTTCACATCCGTGTGGCCCCATTACCAGCGGCGACATGTGGCAACACCATGGTGGACAGCACCATTGGGGGCCTTCTCCCATGCCCAGCTTTAACCACTGTTGTGGGGAAAGCGGTTTGCTAAAATCCAGGCACATGTCTCCCTGCAGCCAGGCTGACACAAACCGGATGGGAAAAACTGGAGAGGCTTTCCCACCCCAGCCCTGTGTGTCCCCAGACGTGCCTTCTGGTCCAGAGGAGCTTAGTGTAAACTCACTGCATCCTCATTAGCCAGTCGTTGAATGAGGAGAGGGGAAGACTATGGGGGAAGAAAAAGACAGAAAAAGGGGATTTCCTCCTTTTCCAGACATATTTCCTGGTGGGTTAATGTATTAATCATCCGTCCCTGCAACAACCTTGTGTGCCTCCTGCACCTCTTCCTTCATTCAATGAACACTTTGAATTAAAAATGTGGTCAATATCCAGCTGTGAGTTTGCAGGAAAAATTCAAGTCTCTGGCACTAAGCTTATCCCATAGTGTCCCTCCCATAAGTTTCCCAGCACGGTGAGACTGGAGAGGGACCAAGGGCTTCCCTACCTTTCTCTCTGCTGGCCTTCAATAGCCTCCAGTCACCCTCATGCCCAGGGAGGTGGTGGACAGTTCCTGGGCAGGGGGTAAGAAAGGTTTAGCTCAGCCCTGCCTGGGTGAGCAGTGGTGCAGGATAGCTGGCACACTGTGGATTTGGGCTGGGAATAACTAGAGCAGAGGGAGGAGCAATCCAGGTGCCTCCTGCCCCATCATATTCTAGAAAGCCACCCGTGCTGGAGAGTGTCCTCTGAGATGGAACAGGGCAGCAAGACACAGAAAACTGATGTGGCAGACAGAGAAATCTTCACTCCAGAGCCAAGAGGAGGTGCAGGGACCAAAAGCCCAGTGGGGACCTTTCTACTCTAAAAATGGCCCTGAGCTCTCTCTTACACAATGGAAGCTGTGAAAGGCCCTTCCCAGCCATAACAGGGAGAAGGGGCAGGGCAAGAGGTCTCTGAATGTCCTACCTGCCACGCGGGATCAGCTTGACGGAAGTAGCAGAAGTTGTCGGTAATCCACTTGCAGATGTCGGAGAGAGTAACGTGGGGCTCCTTGCTGGCTTCCATCGCCATGGAGATGAGGGTGGCGTAGGAGTAGGGTGGCTTGATGGAGGGGTTGGTCTGGTAGTCAATGCCCTCTGTCAGCTGCGGCTGCGTGGACACACCGTGCTGCTCCGTCACCAAGCTGGAGGAGGAGATGGGCATGCAGGGAGCGTGGGGTGTTTCCATGCACGCTGGGTCAGTGCCCAGGGCTGAGCACTGCACAGCAAAGCTGGGGATGCCCTGAGAGCTGTGGGGGTCCGGGCTGCTGGGGCAGCAGGAGGAGGTGCCCATGCTAGCGCTTGTGATGGAGAAGTCCAGCAGCCACGTCACGTCGGGCACACTGTCGTCCACATCGTCCGAGTCTCTCCTGCTGCACTCCTGCCCTCTGTCCTTCCCTGCCTGATCCTGGCTCAGCCACCCCTCAGCCATGCCTCATCGGCACCTTTGGCATTCACAGGGTGTGTCTGAAGCAGATGGACGGGACGGGGCAGATCCTGCAATGACAACAGGGAAGGGATAAGGGTCTCTGAGGAGCAACCGCTGAGTGAGATCCATCCCTGGGCTGCTGCGCACCAGAGCCGTGACACCTCTCCTGGGTGATCTACCAGCCCTGAACCTTGGGAAATTTCACTCAAACCCCTACATCCCAGTCTCACCCAACCCTTGTTGGCCCAACAAGTCCTGGACTCAGAAAGTAATCAATGAAACAAAAATGACTAAAACCACCCCTTATGTAACCAACATCCAGCCCTGCCATCCCAAACACCGTGGGCATTTCTCCCACACATTGCCAAGCAGGACAAAATGTCAGGAGGAAAGACTAAGACAAATTGTCTTCAGCTTCCATCCCTTCCACACTATTCCTGCTCCTCCCTGCTCCTGGCACCTAAACACAACGCGGTGGGGGCCGCACAGACCCACCCCAGGCACACCCTCCCGCAGAGCCAGCTGCAGATTCAGCCTTCACTTACTCCCAGGCTGGGGATGCAGTGCGAGGCTTCCCTGCTGGGCTATGAACCTGTGATCCTGTGTCTCTGGGCAAGGACTGAGTCCGTCGAGGCTGTCTGGGGATGAGGAGCTCTGCTCAGGCTGCGCAGGGCAGTTGGAGCTGGAGGTTACTCTATTCAAATGAAGCTGCACCCAACAGTTAGTGGGGGGCGGGGCCAGTGCAACCACCTTACCTGCTCCCCCAGAACAGGCTTTTCTCCCCAAAAGAGGCTTCAGGGAAGTGACACCTTCTTCAGAACCATAGTACCAAGTGTCACCACCCACACTCTGCCAGCTCCTGTGCCCACACCAAAGGACATCCCAGAAGCACTCATTGCCATTGTCAGGATTGGGGCAGAGGGTACTTCAAAGAAGAAAAAGGAGCAATAACAATAAGCACCCTCTGTGCAAACCCACTGCTCCTGACAGTCGGCTTCACTCCAGCCACATGGCTCAGTCCTCAGTCCTGTTATGCCATGGGCTCGTCTCACCACCCTCCTCAGAGAACCCAATATTCCCCGTGGGTCTCTGACACCTCTGCAGTCCCTGATCCCATCCGAGTGACATCCCCCAACATGAAAATAACAGTGGCCATAGGAGAACACCTTCTATGGTCTGATATGCTATATTCCAAGGTCTTCATTCCCCACAAGGAAGCCTCCTGCAGAAACCTCTCCCTCTGCCATGCTCTCCTCATCTTCCTCCACAAGGGTTTCTCCATGCCAGCTGCTGACTCTGCTGCTTTGCTGATGCCACCGTGTCTCATGACTGCTGCCAATCTGGGGTTGTCTCCTGTATCCCAGAAAGCCTTGACAAGGGAGGGAGCATCAAGTACCAATGTTTTCTTCTGTGTGGAAGCCCTTTAGAGTGATTTAAAGAGAAGGTGACTGGGATAGAGACACTTGGCTATAGCCACCACCATTCCCAGAGTGGACAGTTCAAAGCTGTGAAGCTGTGTGATGTCAGGCCTCCATCCTTTGAGGCTTTTTAGACACCACTGGATGAACCCTCACAGCATCTTGTTCTGACATCCTCACTGTCACTATTGGAGCTTGATGTCTAAAGGACTGCCCACCCCATCCTTCCCAACTTGCATGAACTGGTGATCACGTGATTTCCCTGCTCCTCTTTTTCACCCTGCTTTCCAGCCCCATCTGCCTAGATTTATTCCTTTCCTCAGCCTTAGGTCTTTCCCAGGGAATGCCCTGCACACAATGTCCAGGGGACCTGTGGGACAGGCACACAAGGTTTGCATGATGGAGGAGGGCTGCAGCCTTTGTGCCTCAACTGAGTGGAGAGAAGTAGCTCCGAGTGCTGAGCAAAGACAGCCCTTGTTTCCCTGGAATCTCCTCTGGTAGCAGGGGGCAGCAAGCTTCGGGGAAGCCAAGGAAGGTGCCTGTGGAATGGAGCCCTTAGAGTGTGCAGGCTGGCGGGACAGCCGCTGCTTTTCTGCAGAGCTCCAGGAGAACCTTTTGGGAGGCCCCTGACTGTCCAACTCCACAGCTTCCAGAGCTTCTCCACTCTCTGCTCCGTTTGTGAGGCAAGGGTTGGACTTCAGCTGTCTTTGCTGGACATGAGCTCTGTAAGAGGAGTTAGAAGGCACAGACACACAAGGCAATGTGAGGTAAAAACTGGGTTCCCATGGTTATTCAGCACATGGAGTGATGCCCCGTCTCCCCCTTCTCTTTAATTTCTCATGGATAACTTTTCAGGTAACAGAGGAAAAGCCCCACCCCACCCTGGAAGTGACTCGGCGTGATCTATTGTATTGGTATGTGTACTGTTTAATTGAACTTCTCACATTGGTATTATCACCCAGAACAGCCTGAGATTGGACAAAAGTTTCGTGGCCACTTCTTTCCAGTAAAAACTCTGTGATGAAAGGACAAGCACTCTCTCAAATTCTGCCAGTGCGGAGCAGTTGTTTGAAGCCAACGATGCATCTTTAATAGCAGATGTGAGCAAGTGAATCACAGTCACTGATCACAGCCCACATCTGCTTTAGAAGGATGCTCCCCCACACGCTGCTGGGGTTTCCAAGAACTGCATTCTTCAGCTCTCCTTTGCTGTAGGTTATTAGAGATACAGTTGATATCAGGCAGGAGTGAGCAGAAGCTGTAGCGTCAGTAGTTTGCCTTAGACTTGCTTAGAAGTCAAACACTGTAGAGAGTTTCTGTTTGGTAACAACAGCCCTTAGGACCTTTAATGTGAGCAACAGTATTTATCAAGAGGGGTTGTAGTGTATGAATTAATAAAGAAGCCTTTAAAAAATCCTATTGTCCTTGTTGCAGTTTGTACTTGAATTTGGGAGGAGGCTTGGAGTGTTGAGGTGGCAGAATCATAGAATACTATGAGTTAAAGGGACCTTAGAGATCATCTATTTCCAGCTCCCCTGCCATGGGCAGGGACACCTCCCACTGATGTGTGGACATATGATGTAGGGGTAAAAGTTAGAAAGGGAAGTTAGAGGATCTCATTCGCAGACATTCACTGGTAAGGGAAAGCTGGAATGTGGACAACAGCAGAAAGTTGACTGCATCCGTCTCTGCAGTCTGTTCCTGCGCACAGATCTGGTTCAGGGACGATTCATGAGGAAGATGAAGGCTACTTCAGTCCCAGATCACAAACACCAAGAGATGCTGCACCTGCATGAGTACTGGAGAATCTTCTCGAATCTAATTATAATCAGAAACGGGGAAAGGTAACGAATATATAATATGCATTTAAAAATAGGCATGTCTTTATCTGCATATTAGACCACTCGGTGTGTGAGTTAGGAGGATTACCCCTCACACCCTCCAGCAAATAAACACATACCTGCTTTATAACCCTTGAGGGAGTTACAGAGTTTGATTCGGCACAACACGACTACATCAGTCTGCCCAAGGCCCCGTCCAACCTGGCCTTGAGCACCTCCAGGGATGATGCAGCTACAACATCCCTGGAAAAGTTCTGCATTCCTTCCCCAGGAAAGCATGAGGCGAGCTTGAGAATTGAATATCTTCCGGTCATGCAAGGAGCAGAGTAGAGCCTTGGGCTGCTGCTTTGTCCAGGTGCCACTTCCTGAAGTCCCTGGGATGCTATCACATTGGTAGGGACAGTGTCTGTGTGGGCACAGGGCTACAGGCTCTGGAGTGTGGTGTGGATGTATTTATCTGTGTTGATAAGGCCTCTCTTTATCTGCTTTTCTCATTATATTTCTCTCTATTGAGGCCTCCATATGGTGCCAAAGGGCTGCAGAGATTTGTGTGCAATTTCACCTCTTTCATAGGAAGTAATTTACAAGTTAAAAAAACCCAAAACACATCCTTTTTCCTCCTTGTTCTGCTCCAGCCCCTCCTGACTCTGTCAGACCCTCTCTCGTGTTGCTGGGGGACAACTCACCAGCCCAGCCCTGCCTGTACATCCGGTCTGGATACACAGATGCCCTCAGCCCTCTCCGCAGCCAGTGATTCCTCACGGGAAAACTGATGCACAATCACCTGTGTGACAACGGCTGCAAGTGCTAAAGTGGCACAAGAGTGGTTCAGCCCCAAGGCCTGGGAGCTGCTCAAAGCCCTGGATCATCCTTCCCTGGCCCTGCGTGGAGCTCCTGGAGGTGACATGGTGTAAGCGCTCGACTCTGTCCCTCTGCTCATGCCACGTTCTTACCCACAGAATCACTAGGTTGGAAAAGACCCCCAGGATTATTTAGTCCAACCATTTCTGTCAACCACTTAACCATGACCTTCAGCAGCTCATCCACCTGTCATTTAAATACCTCCAACGACAGTGACTCAACCACCTCCCTGGGCAGCCTCTGTCAGCGCCCAATGACCCTTTCTGTGAAAAATGAGTTGTAGACAGCAACAAGGTCTCGCCTCAGCCTCCTCTGCTTTATCCCTCTACATGCCCTGTGAAACACAAGTGGCTTTGGAGCCCTGCTTGGCAAAGGAGGGTCAACAGAGCTCCACAAAAGCTGAAGGAACAACCAAACCCTTGCAAAATCAACCAAGCTAAGAAGCAGTTGGGCTCTGCCAGGGCCGTCAAGAAAGTCAAGAAGAAGCAGGTTTGAGATACCCCAAGGTGTTTTAAAACACGCTGCACAGCACAAAGTGAGATCAGCATAAAAGCCCATACTCTCCAATACTCTGCCAAATCAAGTTTACTTACTACAACAATAAATGTAAAAGAAGATTCATAGAGATTAAGAGTGTTATCAAGAACAGCTTTCCAGGAAACATGCCCAATGACTGCTACAAGACAACAAGCGGCTTCCTCCTTTCATCCAACAGAGGTATCTTCTTGAAGAGACCTTCATTCCTCTCTTGATAACCACACCCACCAGGGCCATTGCATGTTGTCTGCTCCCCTAGAGATCTCAGAATAGGGATGTTCTGAGTTTCCAGAGACAAGATGGAGACCTGGCAACACTTCCCTAAAACCAGGAGGGCTGCGACAAAGGAGAAGGGAGCTGAAACCCACCTCTCTGCAGAGACCCCAGATGTTCCTGAAGCGGGTAAAGGCACAGTAGCTCACTCTGTCTGCCCAGGCTCTGTCCCCTGCCCCAGCAGCCCCAGCACACACAACACTGCCCCTACTCACCCTGGCAGATCTTAGGCAGTTTCTCCTCCCATTGGTGCCTCAGGTAGTGTGCTGCAGGCCCCAGGCACAGAGCTCTTACCCCAGCGTGCTCCCAGCAGCGCAGCTCCCGGCTCTGATGGTCTGGCTGCAGCCCCTGCTCCCCCTCAGCAGGGAGACCCCAGGGAAGGGCAGTGTCAGGCTCGGGTGAGTATCTTAGTAACACTACGGCCAAGCCCAGCGTTGTGGGCAGGGGTGGGAGAGGGAAGCACCGAGTCCTGGCTGCCAAATCCCATCACAGGGCAGCCAGTGGGGAAAGGGGCTTGGAGAAGCAGAGACTCTACGCTCTGGGCTGGAGCAGAGCAGGAAAAGCTGCCCCTTGTGCAGACTGGGCTCTAACGCTTTGGGCTTCTCTGCACCAAGTTCTCCCTAATAAGAAATATCTACTGTGCCTGGGTCAGTTGTTACTTTAGCAGCTTAGCAGCAGGGAGGAGGGCTTCCTGAGCTGCTGCAGACCGAGACAGGGAGTGGGGTTCCAGGGATTCCAAGCCCTGGCCTCCAGCACTTGCAAGGACAGACAGAAAGTCTCTAGAGACTCTGTGGACAGGTGTTGGTGGCCATGGACTGCTGCTGAGCCCTGCTGGACCAGCAATTGCAGGCGTGGGAGATTTCCATGCCAGCTTCTCCTTTCTCTCTTTTCATCCTCTCTCCGAGTGCTCTGCAGGAGAGGTGAATGGGGGAAGGAGGGAGGGACAGGACCTCATCTTCCTCACCTCTGTGGCAGGAGGCCAGGGGAAGGCAGTCGTAGGATCCATGTAGGGAAGCAGGGTCTGCCCCATACTCAGCGACTCAGGCTCTTGGACCCTGAGACCACACAGACTTCTCATGTCAGACTGCCAGCAGCCCTTTTCCCTCCTTGCTGTCCGGGCCACACTTGTGGGGTCAGCTCAGCCTTCCCCGCATCTCTGCTCAGTTTGAAATCCCTACCTTGTCCATGCTCTTGTTTTGGTCCTTCATCTGCTGCTTGTTGGTCCCCATCACCATCTGCATCACATCTTGGAAGAGGCACAAGGAAGGCTCTCGCAGCTGCACTCCTGGAATGGATGAGGACAGGAGACTTTGAGCAAGAGCTGCTCCCAGGGTAGGGTCGAGGTCAGGGCTCCTGTGAGAGGAGCTGCTTTGGAGTCAGGCTCCACACCCAGGACGGAAAAACGTGGCCCAGAAACCCCTGCAGGACTTGGCTGATGGGCAGTTGTCCTTGCAGAGGGCCAAGCGGTGGGGCTCAGGCTCCCACAGCAGCCTTACGTCAGCACAGACCGGCCGGAGCTTCTGCGCCAGCTGCAGAGTCATGGGGCTGGCCCCCTTCCTCCCCATATGACCCAACACGTTCAGGAAAAGCAACAGAGCCTTCTTCTTCTCCTTGGAGCTGACATGTATGCATGATGTCTGGCAGCAGGACCAGCATTTTTCTTGCCTGTATCAAGCACAGAATTCCCTTTCTGAAAAATGGGGAAAGAGCACCCTAGCACAAATTCTCTGGACACTGAGCACCAGCCTCCATGTTACCCACAGCCTCAGCCCTGTGCTGCCAACATGGCTCCAGCCTGCCTGGGCCTTACTCACTGTCTCAGGTCTCTTTGACAGCGCAACCAGAAATCTTGCCTCCAGCACAAGCAGCTCAGGGCTTGGACATGCAGGAACCTCTGAATTTGGCCCTGGCCTGCAATCTCCTCTGCATTAATGCAGCTGGAGGCCAGCAGCTGGCAGAAAGGGAGCAGGGGCAGGAGCTGCAGGGTTCCCCGCACCGTGTGGCTCCCGGTGCCCACTGGCAGCTGAGGGCAAGGCCACTGGGGCCTACACAGCATGGGGTGACCGTGGCACAGTTGGTGCAGGGGAACCCAGTGCTAGGCAGGTCCCTACCAGCCCCAAGGGGCCATGTCCTTATGTCCTGGAGGAGGTGACCCTCTGGGGACAGGATTCCTCCTTGGCATCCAGGCTTGAGTCTCTCAGAGCCTCAATGGCCATGAGGACGAGCTCTGTCTTCTCAGAAGTCCCCAAGTATCTTCCATATGACTGTAGGTAGAAGAAAGGCAGGGAAGTCATGGCCCATCGACTGCCCAGATGGTGCTGCTCAGCTGAGCTGGAGAAGCAGCTCTGGGCACAGATGCCCCAGCAGCAGTGCCTGCAGGAAAGCCGGCAGCAGGGGCTGCTGTCAGTGCATGATGGAGCATGGGAACAGACAGACCTGAGCATGGGGGAGGAAGGGTGGAGGCTGTGGGCACAGCGCTGGCCCACGGAGAACCGAGGCTCGCTGCAAGCCAGGAAGGCTGGAGCCACTGCTGGATCCCTGCTCAGAGACAGCACCCACTCCCTCACTAGGAACACGAAGGCCAGGCCAGTTCCGCTCATTCCGATCGCTTTGCTCACACGAGTCTCCTGCTGATGCCATGGAGCAGGGGCCAAGCCAGGGAGGAGCTCATTACCATGGCTGTGTGGATGGTGCTTGTCAAAGTCAGCCAGGTGCCTCAGCTTCCCGCTCCCTTTGTCTCTCTGGATGTTCCGGATCATCCTGTGGATGCGTCTGCCTAAAAACAAGGGGATCACAGATGAGTGGATAAGTGAGAGGCAAGGGACATCTGGAAGCAGGCAGAATCTCATGGATGACCTCCAGAAGCACCAGAATAGTCTCTTGCAAGACTCGGGGAATGAAGCAGGCGCATGAGGAGAGATCTGTGTGTGTGTGTGGAGGGAGGCAGCCCACCCCAGATCCTCTTACATTTTTGCTGCTGGAAGAATCTGAAGAAGTAAAGAAGAGCATCCAAAGCCCTCAATCTGATCTCCTAGCTCTTGCAAAAGCAGCAAAAGATGAGACGTCCCAGCAGCTGTCAAAGGATGGGGGATACGGATCTCTGTGAGGCAGGCATGGCTGTCATCGTCTCCTTTGCAGGTGCTCCAGATCTGGGTGAGGGAGGTTAGAAATGTAGAAGGGCTGAGGGACAGGAGGTGCAATTGAAGTCCTAGACCCAGGAATTTCCGCAAGGAAATGTCCCCTGTGAGACAGTGCTTGGAGGAACCTCCCAAAGCAGCTTGTAGGGCAGCAGGGCAGGAAGAGCTGCAGATGTGACCTCCCACCATACACCTTGTCCTGCCCTCGGCAAAGCAGAGCCCTGAAGTGCCCTCTCCGTGGAGGCTGGGCTTTGGGACAGGAGCCTGCCTGGGGGTCTGCAGAGGGGTGTGCCAATCCAGCCCCCTGAGAAGCCAGGAGTGCAGGGCTCCAGGGCTGGGGTCCCTGTGTGGGGCATGAAGGTCCCAGTGGGTCGCTGCCCGGCAGATGCACAGAGGAGAGCATAGGGGACCACGAGGCAGGGGATGGGCAGCACCCGCTGCCGCTGCTGCAGTGCCTGAGGAGAGGGGTCAAAGGCCTCCCACTGCCTCCGTGCAAGGAGAGCTCTGGGGACAGAGCTGGCCCAGAAGTGCCGCGGGCAAGGCTTTGCTGTGACACAGGAGTAGGATGCAGAGGGGACGTCGCGTGGACTGCAGCTAGGGGACACTTGGCTCCCAGAAGAGTGTGATGGGCAACCCTTGGCTGAATGAGGGAGTTGGGCACCCTCCCTGCAGAGTGCTCTGCGTGTGGCACTGGGCTGGGGACCATCCCCTTAGGACTGAATATTCCCTTCTTCCAGGGCGAGGAACAGCCCCCGTGAACCGCACTCTTGGCCAATGACAGACCGGTAAGATGGTGGCCAAGATCCTAGGAAAGGAGGATGCAGTTGGCTATCTCTCATCTCTAAGCTAAGGGGCTGCTGAGATGCAGCACTCCTACTTTCTTTTTCCAACAGCATCCATGCTCGTGCTGACACGTCAGGCAGGGTGCTTTAACTTTCTCATCTTGTGTACTTGAGAAGCTTAAGCGGCACAGCCCAGTTCTGCTGCTGCCAGCCACCAAACACTTTCTCACACAGTACAGTTCTAATGATAATGAAATCTTTTCTCACATTCTTTGTGTTTAATAGTTCCACAGCCCAATCTCATTGATAACAGCAATGTGAGAAGTTCATAGAATCATAGAATAACCAGGTTGGAGACCCACTTGATCATCAAGTCCAACCATTTCTATCAAACACTAAACCATGCCCCTTAGCACCTCGTCCACTCATGCCTTAAACACCTCCAGGGAAGGAGAATCAACCACCTCCCTGGGCCTTCCAGTGCCCAATGACCCTTTCTGTGAAAAACATTTTCCTAATATCCAGCCTGAACCTCCCCTGGCGGAGCTTGAGGCCATTCCCTCTTGTCCTGTCCCCTGTCACTTGGCAGAAGAGGCCAACTCCCTCCTCTCTACAACCTCCCCTCAGGCAGTCGTAGAGAGCAATGAGGTCTTCTCTCAACCTCCTCTTCTCCAGGCTAAACAACCCCAGCTCTCTCAGCCCTTCCTCGTAAGGCCTGTTCTCCAGCCCCTTCACCAGTTTTGTTGCTCTTCTCTGGACTTGCTCCAGTGCTTAGTATAGAGGGAGAATAACCTCCCTGGACCTGCTGGTCACACCGTTTCTGATACAAGCCGAGATGCCATTGGCCTTCTTGGCCACCTGGCCACGATGCTGGCTCATTCTCAGTCGGCTTTCAACAAACATCCCCAGGTCTCTCTCCTCCAGGCAGCTTTCTACACAGACTTCTCCTGTCTGTTCAACAGTATCCATACCAATACAATACTATTGCTTCATGGATAACCTATAGATCATGCCCTGTCTATTCTTGGGGCGGGGCTGGGGGGGTGTGCTTTTCCTGTTGAATCTGAATAGTTATGGGGAATTAAGAGCCCCATGCTAACCTGCTGCCAGACTGGAGGGACTGGGTGCTAGACCTGCAGAGGTGGAGCCTTGACCTTCGAATCTGAGGGCTTAGACCCTAAAAATGCAGCCTTGGATCCTATAATGAGGATTTGGAGCCTAAAATCACGCTTCGGAAACTGAGAATGTAGTGAGATTTTCTGCCCTAAAAATGAAGTTCTGGGCCTAAAAATGAGGCTTGGAAACACAGAATGGCTTCCAAAACTAGAAGTAAGTCTATATAAATTACATTCTGAACCCTAGAAAGAAGGCACTTGACCCAATAAATGACAGCTTTCACCCCCAAAATTCAACCTCAGGCCCATCAAACCCATTAAACTCATTTGTGTAAGTGAGAGTTTAGACCCTCCAAACAAAGCTTTGGATCTTAACATGAGGCTTTGAATCTGTGGTGTGCTGGAAGCCACAATGTCTTCCCAGCAGCCCCAATCCTTGCCTACTCTCACCCTCCAGCAGTTCAAGTTTATGGAAGGTGATAGCAGCCAAGTAATGGACACTCAGACCCAAACCCCTCTGGTTTGTTAAAAAAGACCTCCCACAACAGTCTGAGCTCTGCAGCTCTAAAAGGAACCTTTGCAGAACAGTACGGATTTGTGCCCTCAAGTGATGCTTTGGACCCTCAAACAGAGGTTTTCAAACCTCTTATTACACCTTGGGCACTGAAATGAGGGTTTGGAAACTCATTACGCTCTTTTGGGCCACAAAACAAAACACCTGGACCTTAACGGTAGTGTTTTGGAACCCCACAATACCCCTGTGCAACCTCAAAATGAAGCTTTGGCTTCTAAACACAGGATTTCAAGGGCTCTAAAACAAGGGCTGAGGTACTGAAAGTGGATCTCTAGAAACAAAAAAATAAAGTGCAGGCCCTAAAACTGGGCTTCAGAGGACATATCAGAGGACAGACCTACGCAAAAATCCTTGGAACAACACACACCACTACAAACTGGTACCAATCACTGGGGAACACACTATTGCACAAATAACCAGAATCTCTAAGGGCTGTAGAGGTGGTGGAGGATCCTACAGCTCATGTACTCACCTCGTGAAGAGATGACACCAAACCGCAAGGAGAAGACCAGCCTGGGTATTCCTAGCATAGAGACAACATCCACCCACAATCCTATTGCTCAAGGAGAACTCAAAATGGCCTCTGCCAGGGCTGCATTTCTACTCAAGGCCAAATGGGGCCTGGAACGGTCTGCCCAGGGAGGTGGTTGATTCCCCTTCCCTGGAGGTGTTTAAGGCAAGGGTAGATGAGGTCCTGAGAGACATGGTTTAGTGTTTGATAGGAGTGGTTGGACTTGATGATCCAGTGGGTCTCTTCCAACCTGGTTGTTCTATGATTCTATGATTCTATGGTCATATATGGTCATGTTGGCAACCATTGGCTGGAGGGTCCCTAGGCAGCACCAGGGTTGGTCTGCAAGCTGAGCCCCAGCTCCCCTGCACCCGCCTCAGCCTCCTGCCTCTCAGGGCAGATGTTGCTGCCACAGGAGGTTTTCCGGAAAGTTCTCCTGGAAGTACTCTGGGCACTTTAAAGACATTCCTGTGGAAAGTTCCTTCACTGATGTTTTGAAGTGTCCTGCGGAGCGATCCCTGCTGAGTCCCCTCCCTGTCCCTCTGATGAGTTCCCCAGCAAGGCCTGAGCAATGAATCCCTGGGATGCTGAGCGCTCCCATCCCCGAGCAGGGCAGCTGCAGGGGAAGCCATGTGAGAGGGGAGACAGAAACTGTCTGGGGCTGGGGCCCCATCCCTCGGGGCGGTTTGGAGCTCCAGCCGGGCTGAGGCTGGAACAGAGAGTGACCCTGCTGAGACCAGTGTGGCTGCTGGGAAGTAGTGACAGCTCTGGGCTGGCCCTTGGGGCCCAACACAGCCCCTGGGAAGCCCCTGCCCTAGCACTGCAGCTTCCAGAATGTCCTGGGCCCCTCCTGGCTGCCGGACCATGCATCTCCTGTTTGGATAGTATGAGGACCAATCTTCTAGTAGTTGAAGGTCAGGATCAGGAAATCACAGAATAACAGAATCACAGAATCACAGAACAACCAGGTTGGAAGGGACCCATCGGATCTTCTAGTCCAACCATTCCTATCTAACACTAAACCAAGTCCCTCAAGACCTCATCCACCCGTGTCTTAAACACCTCCAGGGAAGGTGACTCAACCACCTCCCTGGGCAGCCTATTCCAATGCCCAATGACCCTCTGTGTGAAAAACCTCCTCCTAATCTCCAGCCTAAATCTGCCCTGGCGGAGCTTGAGGCCATTCCCTCTCGTCCTGTCCCCTGGCACTTGGGAGAAGAGGCCAGCTCCCTCCTCTCTACAACCTCTTTTCAGGTACTTGTAGAGAGTAATGAGGTCTCCTCTCAGCCTCCTCTTCTCCAGGCTAAACAACCCCAGCTCTCTCAGCCGCTCCTCATAGGATCTGTTCTCCAGCCCCTTCACCAGCCTCGTTGCTCTTCTCTGGACATCTGCTAAAGATTTCCGACATGTCTCGGCTTCAGAGGTTGTTCCCAAACAATCTTTATGCACAGTTCCTCTCCCAGGCAGAGGGAGAAGTGTCCCAGGGCTCAGTCTGACATGGCTTCAGTCTCCTGCTTCCCACCCTGAAGAGACGTTTTACCACATGGTGCTAAGCACAAAGTGCAATCAGCAGAGAAGGCCCAACTCTCAAATACTGTGAGAAATCAAGTTTTCCTTCACTTATTATGATAAGAAAGGTAACAAGCGATTAGCAGTGATTAACATCAAGTTAACAGTAACTTTGCTTTCCAGGCAATGTCTCTAATCATTACTACTAGAGCATGAGTATAGTAATTTGATTCATAGAATCATGGCATCCCTAGGTTGGAAAGGACCCACTGGATCTTTGAGTCCAACCATTCCCATAAACCACGAAACCATGTCCCTGAGCACCTCATCCACCCGTCTTTGAAACACCTCCATGGATGGTGACTCAATCACCTCCCTGGGCAGCCTCTGCCAGTCCCCAATGACCCTTTTTGTGAAATATTTTCTCCTAATGTCAAGCCTAACCCTCCCCTGGTTCAGCTTGAGTTGTAGAGGGCACTAATTAGTTAACAAAGGTACGTCACCAGCTGTCCTATTACCATCTTGCCGACACACAGTCACCATGGGATACCATTTTTTTGTGCTGCAGATTTGGAGAGTCTATCTCGGACAACTGGGGCTCCTACGCAGTGTGTCCACTTGTAAGTGGGGTCTCCACCAATCTCTGTGAAGGGTCCAGTTTTATATCACTGAATAAACAACAAACATTATTCTAAAAACATGCGATCTCAGGGCTCAGCTCCTCATTGCTCCTCTCCTGGCACAGGCCATGTGTACTGAATATAGAACTAGGAAACACTTTCTCACACTCTCTGCGTTTAAGACTAGCACGGCACAAATATTACTGATAATAGCAATGGGAGAAGTTATAGATCAAAGAGTACAGGTCACAATGCGATCTGAATCGTCCGTGGGTCACCTGCATCATTTTAGGCCTGTCGATCAGCCCCTGTCACTTGGAGAGATAAACCCATAGTGATGCATTTGCTGTGCTGATGGTGCCTGTGGGAGGTGATGTGAGAGGCACAGTGGAAGGCTCAATGCAGCTCTCGTTAAATGCTGGCAGAGCCCTTGTCATGGCTGGGGAGAGCAGTTGGTGCTGTGGACACTGGTGCCACGCCAGCGAGTGTCACTGAGACCAGGGGCTGTGGACCAAGGGGAGCCTCTGGATCCCGTGTCTCATCACTAGGTGCAGGGCCTCCCTGTTCTCCACACCCTTCCCAGCATTGCTCAGAAGGTGCTGGTGGCATCCAAAAGGTACAGGGTGGCCATCAAGGATCGTACCCCTACCTCCAGGCCCCAGCAGCCTATCCTGGCTCTCGCCAGTAGAAACACTACAGAGCCCGGAGGTGAGCTTTCGGGGTGGCAGAGCCTGCCTCCAGGCATCCCGTACCAAAACTCTTTTGTGGTTTTGGAACCGAGATTGGTTTAATGTGTTTTTTCAGCAGCAGTGATCATCCTGGAAGCTCTGGAGAAGCCTTTTGCCTTGCCTGGTGTGAGGTCAGATGTGTTTGGAGAGGCATTCCTGAGGTTGCCCAGAAGAACCTGCAGTTTCAACACGAGCAGGCATTTCCCCTAGACATCACTGACATGCTCACATGACTTGAGACCGTGGATGATGAGGATGCTGTAAGTGATGTCCTCAACTTCACCACCATCCCTGATGAGATGTCCAGTTCCTGCAAGGATGTAGCTGAGGGTGGCTGCCCCAGGGAGAAAGGAGTAGTGTTGGGGCTGGGGACAGCGAGGAGAAGGTCCCTGATGTCCTTCATTTCCCTAACAGCCCCATTCCCCTGTGAGGTCCCCAGCTCCTCCCCAGCGTCACCCGCCTTGCACGGCCCCTACTGGTGGAGGAGGCATGGCAGAAGAAGCCCCAGGTGGTTTTGACCCCCTTGCCACTGCTGCCGCCGATGGACATCTCCTGCCGGGTAGTGCCCAGATCAGGAGGGGCAGGCAGCAAGAAGGCCAAGTGCCCCACTGAAGTAAAAAAAGATGACGCCAGTGGACTAGCTGTCCAAACGCTAGAGGAGCCTCTGAGAGATGAATCTGGACAAAGACGGAGCGGCACTGGGCAGTGCTGGGACACACAGAGATCCTAAGGGTGGTGCCTGCACTCACCCGCTCCAGCCCCAACCCTTTCCTAGATCCCTGTTCCTTGTTTAATTCAATGACAGGGTTGTGTGTTCCCTTGCCAGCACCTCTCTGCTTGCAGCAATTTGTGCACTCGGAGAGGGGGATGAGGGTGTTAACACAGCCCCTGCCCAGCCCATGGTGACTGAGCTGGGCCTGGGACGGACATTGAGAGGTTGGGGAGACCATCACTCCAGGTGCTGAATACCCATGGGAGACCACTTTTAACCTCAGGTTGACTTTTGTGTGTGTGTGTGTATGTGTCTAACTCCTCCTCTTGTAAAGCTCATGTCCTGCAAAGACAGCTGTGCCGAGGTCCTGCTCTTGCCTCACAAACGGAGCAGAGAGTGGAGAAGGTCCAGAAGCTGTGGAATTGGACAGCCAGGGGCCTCCCAAAAGGTTCTCCTGGAGTTCTGCAGAAAAGCAGCGGCTGTCCCGCCAGCCTGCACACTCTAAGGGCTCCATTCCACAGGCACCTTCCTTGGCTTCCCCGAAGCTTGCTGCCCCCTGCTACCAGAGGAGATTCCAGGGAAACAAGGGCTGTCTTTGCTCAGCACTTGGAGCTGCTTCTCTCCACTCAGTTGAGGCACAAAGGCTGCAGCCCTCCTCCATCATGCAAACCTTGTGTGCCTGTCCCACAGGTCCCCTGGACATCGTGTGCAGGGCATTCCCTGGGAAGGACCTATGGCTGTGGAAAGGAATGGATCTAGGCAGATGGGTGTGGGAAGCAGGGTGAAAAAGAGGAGCAGGGAAATCACATGGTCACCAGTTCATGCAAGTTGGGAAGGATGGGGTGGACCGTAGCAAATTGTCCCTCTCCCAGTCACCTTCTCTTTAAATCACTCTAAAGAGCTTCCACACAGCAGAAAACATTGGTACTTGATGCTCCCTCCCTTGTCAAGGCTTTCTGGGATACAGGAGACAACCCCAGATTGGCAGCAGTCATGAGACACGGTGGCATCAGCAAAGCAGCAGAGTCAGCAGCTGGCATGGAGAAACCCTTGTGGAGGAAGATGAGGAGAGCATGGCAGAGGGAGAGGTTTCTGCAGGAGGCTTCCTTGTGGGGAATGCAGACCTTGAAAGACATCATATCAGACCATAGAAGGTGATCTCCTATGGCCACTGTTATTTTCATGTTGGGGGATGTCACTCGGATGGGATCAGGGACTGCAGTGGTGTCAGAGACCCACGGGGAATATTGGGTTCTCTGAGGAGGGTGGTGGGACGAGCCCACGGCATAACAGGACTGAGGACTGAGCCATGTGGCTGGAGTGAAGCCGACTGTCAGGAGCAGTGGGTTTGCACAGACGGTGGCTATTGTTATCGCTCCTTTTTCTTCTTTGAAGTCCCCTCTGCCCCAATCCTGACAATGGCAATGAGTGCTTCTGGGATGTCCTTTGGTGTGGGCACAGGAGCTGGCAGGGTGTGGGTGGTGACACTGGGTACTATGGTTCTGAAGAAGGTGTTGCTGCCCTGAAGCCTCTTTTGGGGAGAAAAGCCTGTTCTGGGGGAGCAGGTAAGTTGGTTGCATTGGCCCCGCCCCCCACTAACTGTTGGGTGCAGCTTCATTTGAATAGAGTAACCTCCAGCTCCAACTGCCCTGCGCAGCCTGAGCAGAGCTCCTCATCCCCAGACGGCCTCGACGGACTCAGTCCTTGCCCAGAGACACAGGATCACAGGTTCACAGCCCAGCAGGGAAGCCACGCACTGCATCCCCAGCCTGGGAGTAAGTGAAGGCTGAATCTGCAGCTGGCTCTGCGTGAGGGTGTGCCTGGGGTGGGTCTGTGCGGCCCCCACCGCGTTGTGTTTAGGTGCCAGGAGCAGGGAGGAGCAGGAATAGTGTGGAAGGGATGGAAGTTGAAGACAATTTGTCTTAGTCTTTCCTCCTGACATTTTGTCCTGCTTGGCAATGTGTGGGAGAAATGCCCACGGTGTTTGGGATGGCAGGGCTGGATGTTGGTTACATAAGGGGTGGTTTTAGCCATTTTTCTTTTATTGATTACTTTCTGAGTCCAGGACTTGTTGGGCCAACAAGGGTTGGGTGAGACTGGGATGTAGGGGTTTGAGTGAAATTTCCCAAGGTTCAGGGCTGGTAGATCACCCAGGAGAGGTGTCACGGCTCTGGTGCGCAGCAGCCCAGGGATGGATCTCACTCAGCGGTTGCTCCTCAGAGACCCTTATCCCTTCCCTGTTGTCATTGCAGGATCTGCCCCGTCCCGTCCATCTGCTTCAGACGCACCCTGTGAAGTCCAAAGGTGCCGATGAGGCATGGCTGAGGGGTGGCTGAGCCAGGATCAGGCAGGGAAGGACAGAGGGCAGGAGTGCAGCAGGAGAGACTCGGACGATGTGGACGACAGTGTGCCCGACCTGACGTGGCTGCTGGACTTCTCCATCATCAGCGCTAGCATGGGCACCTCCTCCTGCTGCCCCAGCAGCCCGGACCCCCACAGCTCTCAGGGCATCCCCAGCTTTGCTGTGCAGTGCTCAGCCCTGGGCACTGACCCAGCATGCATGGAAACACCCCACGCTCCCTGCATGCCCATCTCCTCCTCCAGCTTGGTGACGGAGCAGCACGGTGTGTCCACGCAGCCGCAGCTGACAGAGGGCATTGACTACCAGACCAACCCCTCCATCAAGCCACCCTACTCCTACGCCACCCTCATCTCCATGGCGATGGAAGCCAGCAAGGAGCCCCACGTTACTCTCTCCGACATCTGCAAGTGGATTACCGACAACTTCTGCTACTTCCGTCAAGCTGATCCTGCGTGGCAGGTAGGACATTCAGAGACCTCTTGCCCTGCCCCTTCTCCCTGTTATGGCTGGGAAGGGCCTTTCACAGCTTCCATTGTGTAAGAGAGAGCTCAGGGCCATTTTTAGAGTAGAAAGGTCCCCACTGGGCTTTTGGTCCCTGCATCTCCTCTTGGCTCTGGAGTGAAGATTTCTCTGTCTGCCACATCAGCTTTCTATGTCTTGCTGCCCTGCTCCATCTCAGAGGACACTCTCCAGCACGGGTGGCTTTCTAGAATATGATGGGGCAGGAGGCACCTGGATTGCTCCTCCCTCTGCTCTAGTTATTCCCAGCCCAAATCCACAGTGTGCCAGCTATCCTGCACCACTGCTCACCCAGGCAGGGCTGAGCTAAACCTTTCTTACCCCCTGCCCAGGAACTGTCCACCACCTCCCTGGGCATGAGGGTGACTGGAGGCTATTGAAGGCCAGCAGAGAGAAAGGTAGGGAAGCCCTTGGTCCCTCTCCAGTCTCACCGTGCTGGGAAACTTATGGGAGGGACACTATGGGATAAGCTTAGTGCCAGAGACTTGAATTTTTCCTGCAAACTCACAGCTGGATATTGACCACATTTTTAATTCAAAGTGTTCATTGAAAGAAGGGAGAGGTGCAGGAGGCACACAAGGTTGTTGCAGGGACGGATGATTAATACATTAACCCACCAGGAAATATGTCTGGAAAAGGAGGAAATCCCCTTTTTCTGTCTTCTTCTTCCCCCATAGTCTTCCCCTCTCCTCATTCAACGACTGACTAATGAGGATGCAGTGAGTTTACACTAAGCTCCTCTGGACCAGAAGGCACGTCTGGGGACACACAGGGCTGGGGTGGGAAAGCCTCTCCAGTTTTTCCCATCCGGTTTGTGTCAGCCTGGCTGCAGGGAGACATGTGCCTGGATTTTAGCAAACCGCTTTCCCCACAACAGTGGTTAAAGCTGGGCATGGGAGAAGGCCCCCAATGGTGCTGTCCACCATGGTGTTGCCACATGTCGCCGCTGGTAATGGGGCCACACGGATGTGAAGACCCTCCTCTTCCTCTTTACTGCAAAAGTGCTTCTCCACCAGTCTCTCCACACGTGTGGTTGCGGCGCCAGATGACGGGTTCCACTTTT
Organism: Coccyzus lansbergi; assembly: GCA_033558105.1. NCBI lineage: Eukaryota > Metazoa > Chordata > Aves > Cuculiformes > Coccyzidae > Coccyzus > Coccyzus lansbergi. Next base: position 583,397 of record JAUMJK010000613.1, on the reverse strand, counting down.
GTATTTTTCTCTTTTTTCCCAGAACTCCATCCGACACAAGCTCTCCTCAAACAAGCGCTTCATCAAGGTGCCTCGAGAGAAGGACAAGCCAGGGAGAGGTGGCTTTTGGAAGCTTGACCCGCAATACGCCGAGCAGCTCAAGAGCGGTGCCGCCAAAAAGCAGAGGATGCACCCAGTGCAGATCCTTCCAGCCTCCACTGCAAAAGCCCAGCAAGAAGCACAGCGTGGTGCCTCCCTGGCCACTTCGGCTTGTGCCTCTGTCAACATGGAGTCCCAGGTGCTGCTGAAAGAGTTTGAGGAGTGTATTGGCAACCAGAAGTGCAATCCAGTGGATGGCAGAGCAGGGCTCAAGCGCAAGCAGCCCTTGCCCGAGCAAACAGCCAAGATGTGTCGTCTTTCCAACTGCGCCTTGCTGAGCCAGGAGGAAGAGACCCAGCTGGGATCCCTGAAAGGGCTCTCTGACCCCAACCTGAACGGAGAGCTCTCCACTTTGGGGGATCTGGAGCTCACACCTCCATTGAGCCCCAATATGCTCAACCTGGAATTGATGGCACACGGGCACCACTTCGACTGTCCCCAGGGGCAGGAGCAGGAGCAGGAGCAGGAGCAGGAGCAGGAGCAGGTTCTCACTGAGTCCACCCAGAACATCCTGAACTTGGATGAAAACTTCTTGGCCACTTCTTTCCTGGAGCATCTCTGCGATGAAGGGACAAGCGATCACCTCTCAAATCCTTTCAATACGGAGCCTTTGTTTGAATTCAATGATGCATCTGTAATAGCAGATGTGAGCGACTGGATCACTCTGGATTCCCTCTTGTAAGAGGCCAGTCACTGATAAAAGCCCACATGTTCTCTAGCAGGATGCTCCCCCACGCTGCTGGCATTCCCAAGGTTTAGATTCTTCAAATCTTCTTCTTTGTAGTTTATTAGAAGTAGAGTAGGCATCAGGTAGGAGTTAACAGATGCTGTACTTTCATTGGTTTGCCTTAGACTTGCTCAGAAGTCAAAGATGGTAGAGAGTTTCTGCTTGTTAATTACAGCATTTAGGAACTTAATGTGAGCAACAGTATTTATCTAGAGAGGTTGTAGTATATGAATTAATAAAGAAACCTTTAAAAATCCTATTGTCCTTGTTGCAGTTTGTACTCAAATTTGGGGAGAGGGTTGGAGTGTGGAGGTGGGAGAGTCATAGAAGCATAGAATACTTTGGGTTGAAGGGACCTTAGAGATGATCTAGTTCCAGCTCCCCTGCCATGGGCAGGGACACCTCCCACGACCTCAGGCTGCCCAAGGCCCCGTCCAACCCGGCCTTGAGCACCTCCAGGGATGATGCAGCCGTAACGTCTCTGGAAAAGTTCTGCACTCCTTCCCCAGGAAAGCATGAGTCAAGCTGAGAAGTGAATATCTTCAGGTCATGCAGGGAGCAGAGCAGAGCCTTGGGTTGTTGCTTTGTCCAGGTGGCACTGCCTGTCCCTGGGATGCCACCACATTGGTGGGGACAGTGTCTTTGGGTACACAGGGCTACAGGCTCTGGGGTGTGGTGTGGGTATATTTATCTGTATTGATAAGGCCTCTCTTTATTTGCTATTCTCATTCTATTTCTCTCTATTGTGGCCTCCATATGGTGCCAAAGGGCTGCAGAGATTTGTGTGCAATTTCACCACTTTCATGGGGTGTAATTTACAAGTTTAAAAAAAAAACCCCACATCCTTTTTCCTCCTTGTTCTTCTCCAGCCCCTCCTGACCCTGTCAGACCCTCTCTCGTGTTGCTGGGGGACAACTCACCAGCCCAGCCCTGCCTGTACATCCGGCCTGAATACACAGATGCCTTCACTAGACTCCGCAGCCAGTGATTCCTCACGGGAAAACTGATGCACAATCACCTGCGTGACAACGGCTACAAGTGCTAAAGTGGCACAAGAGTGACTCCACACCCAGGAGGCAAAAACGTGGCCCAGATACCCCTGCAGGACTTGGCTGATGGGCAGTTGTCCTTGCAGAGGGCCAAGCGGTGGGGCTCAGGCTCCCACAGCAGCCTTACGTCAGCACAGACCGGCCGGAGCTTCTGCGCCAGCTGCAGAGTCATGGGGCTGGACCCCTTCCTCCCCATATGACCCAACACGTTCAGGAAAAGCAACAGAGCCTTCTTCTTGTCCTTGGAGCTGACATGTATGCATGATTAGCAAGTTTGCAGATGACACATAGCTGTGTGCAAGTGTGGATCTGCTGGAGGGTAGGGAGGCTCTGCAAAGGGACCTGGACAGGCTGGAGCACTGGGCAGTGTCCAACGGCATGAGGTTTAACACGGCCAAATGGCAGGTCCTGCACTTGGGGCACAACAACCCTATGCAGAACTACAGACTGGGAGAAGCCTGGCTGGAAAACTGCCAGGAGGAGAGGGACCTGGGGGTGTTGGTCGACAGTCTGCTGAACATGAGCCAGCAGTGTGCCCAGGTGGCCAAGAAGACCAATGGCATCCTGGCTTGGATCAGAAACGGTGTGACCAGCAGGGCCAGGGAGGTGATTCTCCCTCTGGACTCAGCACTGGTGAGGCTGCTCCTTGAATCCTGTGTCCAGTTCTGAGCCCCTCAGCACAAGAAGGATGTTGAGGCTCTGGAGCAAGTCCAGAGAAGAGCTACGAGGCTGGTGAAGGGGCTGGAGAACAGACTCTATGAGGAGCGGCTGAGAGACCTGGGGGTGTTTATCCTGGAGAAGAGGAGGCTGAGAGGAGACCTCATTACTCTCTACAAGTACCTGAAAGGAGGTTGTAGAGAGGAGGGAGCTGAGTTCTAGTGCCTTTGCTATAAAGTCAGGAGGCATCCAAGCTGTTACTTGCGTCGCTCTCGCAAAGTCGGCATCAGTCAGTTCTGGTAAAACAAGCAATCTTTGCAGCAGGAGATCATGCAGGTAGCAGTGCACTCAGTCCATCTTTGCATTCTCTGAGGCTAATTGTTTAAGCAACACTTCTCTAGCGGCGATATTGCTGCCTGCTTAGCTAAGGCCTCTTGTAGTTTGCCTGGAAAAGTCATGTCATAAATGCCATTTCCCAGATTTCTTTTTAATCACAACTACAGGAGTGTTCCAAGGACTATTAATTGGGACTGTGTGTCCTTGATCTATTTGCTCCTCCACTACATTTTGCAATGCAGCCAATTTTTCACTTCTTCATAGTTCCAGTGCCTGTTCCCATTGCACTTAACACGTTTCCCCCATGAGATTAGAAGAATGTGCACGACAGAAGATTGCACTGCAGACATTTTCAGATGTTCTGGTTTTTCCCCTTGTGTTTAAAAAAACTATAAACTAATATGCACTTCAACATAGGAAGCTGAGTTTGTAAGGACTAAGACAAACGTATTTCAGGGATCCTTGTGGACCCAAACCCTTGTGAGCCACACTCTATAGTGTCAGCTTGGAACACGGCTGCTTTAAAAGGAATTACTTTTACTCTCCAGCTCTCCTTTGGCATTAATACTAGTGGAGATGTTGCCCATAACACTAGTGGAGACACATCCATACTCTTGCTTGAATTATTCCAGTAAAGCCTCCATCTATGACCCCAGGTAACACAAAGATTCCAGCCAAATAGTTGATAATCATTCTAATTACAAGGCCGTAAAGCCATCCCCAATGGTCCATTTACGTTCCGTGGTATTGTGTGACATGTGGACGATTGCAGCACTACTGCAGTGGTGATGGTCACGTCTGTCTCGCTGCTGCCTCTGGTTCTTGCTCTGAGGTGAGAGGTGCTGCTTGCCGCAGAGGCATCTGTGTCGGTCTCCGACCCATGCTTTATCCTGGATTTCCAGCAATACTGTCCCGTTCTTATCCCATTAGGATCTACCCCAACTGGTAAAATGTTTACCCTTTCCACACTGAGGGCAGATTTTAGGCCCTTGCTGAATCTATGACAAAACGTCTTTACAGTCAGGGCAGCAGCCACCGCTGTGCTTGATAGGTAAATGATCCCAGCTGCTCTTGTGGGATATTTTAGACTGCACCATATCTTTCTCCCTTTGTCATTAGGATTTTTATCACTGATTGCAAAATTAAGGCTTCTGTAAGTGCTTGGTTGTCTACCTGCTTGTCGAGCACATCCTTCAGTCTGTCTATAAATACCACATTAGGGTCATGCCTGTTTCACCTTCCCAACATCTGGTATCTTTAAAAGTGTTTGATAAACCAAAGAGCTGCACCTGTTGTAAAATTGCATTATTTAAACTGTCTTGATTCGTGAACTGCTGCCAACATCGTTTAACCGACTCATTTCTCATCGTATCTGTGAACTGTCTGTAATGCTGAAACAGCCTGAGTTTCATGGCGGCAACAGCAGTGATGAGCAGCCCCCTCGGCCTGGGGCAACATCCCCCCTGTGGATATAGCGGAGCAGTTAGTACTTTCTCTACAGGTTTTGAGTCTCCAGCCTCCTGCGAACAAATCCCAGGAAAAGGTTGTAGCTGTTTAGGGTCACTGCACCTCCACTGGTGAAAATAAGTTCTCTCAGGGGCTGCTGGCCCTGGATCAAAGGGATTATCGGCAGTCCCTGCTGGCCCTGCCCCAGTCTCTGAATATGGAATATTCCTGTCCTCCTCTCTCAGAGGGATAGTGATTGGAATTTGTGCTCCAAGAAATTCTTTAGCTCCAGCCAGCAAAGCCAGAGGTGGAGAAATATCCACTGCAGGAATATTGCTTTCCGTTTCCTGCAGATTTGCCTCAGCTGCCGCCTGGAACAGCCGAGCAACAGCTGCCTCTGTCGTCGGCCCTGTCATCAGAGTTTCTAACGGCCCTTCAACAGTTCCCCAAGTTCGTGCAACCTCAAACGCTTTGGGATCTCGCGTGGTAATTGACACCATAAATCTCTCCCCAGGGATTCCCAAACAGTCAAACTGAGAACGTTACTAGATCCTTGAAGCATCTCCATATTAAAGTTGGGACAGTGCCACTGGGCTCCATTTCACACCCTGTTGAGTCGCAACTTCATCAAGAAGTCATGGACTGACTTTTCTTCCATGGATACTGCGATTCCCAGGGCTGCTCACCTCAAGTGTGCACTGCCAGGCCCCCAGTATCACCAGCCCTCCCCTTCCCCTTCCCCTTCCCCTTCCCCTTCCCCTTCCTCTTCTTTTCACTAACTGCTCCAGCAGCCCTTCCACCTGCCTTGCTGATCTCCAGGTTGGACAGTGCAGCTCCACACTGCCGACCTACCACGTTGCTCCTATCACGTCGCTGCTCACCATTTGTGGGAGACTGAACCTGTGCACGTAACCCGGACAAGATCACAGACAATCAATAGGACTGGAAATCAAGCCCTTTATTAGCCAGTAAGCAACCCTCTTGGACTTTTCTGGTCTCTTGTCCAAAGGCCAAAGCTTCCCCTAGTAGTTGTTGTAGAAGCAATCCTGCACGCAGACGCCTTCTTGTTCTCACACTGCGGCTGCTTCTTCACCTTGATGGATTCCAAAGTTCTCCCTAGAAACCTGAAAAGGCCACATGGTTAGAGCAGCACACATTCCCACAAAAGCCTCTTCCAGAAAGTCCAAGGGAGCCCCGCTGGCCTCTCAGAAGGCTCCAGAAGCCCTTTCTGCCCAAGTCACTGCAAAGCCCTTTCTGCCTTGGCTAAGGGAATGGCCTGTGAGGATGGAGGCTCAGGTACCCTCAGCCTTAAAGGGTAGCCTTCCAAGCATCCTCCCCGAGCCTCCCCCCACGGGCGGACTTGGAAGTCATTGGAACCTCTGAGCATTTCAAGACAGGAATTTAGGGTCAGGGCACCTCTCGAGCAAAGCAGGAAGTTCAGGTCTGAGCAGCAGAAGGTGTGGCTACCGCAAGCAGTGGATGAGGCTTACCTGGGAGGCAGGACTCAGCCAAGAGGGTGTAGGGAATGCCATGGGGCTTGTCCGTGGGGGCTCTGCCTTGGATATTGATGGAGAGCTGCCCCTTGCATTTCCCCAGCATCCCTGCATAGCAGTCGATGGTGATTGTCTTCTTGCCCCCAGGAGGGATGGATCCAAAGCCAGGGGACACGGTGAACATGCCAACAGTGACGCGAGTCTGCAGAAAGAGTCCCACGAGAGATTGATGTCCAACAGCCTTACCCTGAGCATCCTCAGCAAGGAGCATGCCGCTCCTGGCCCTCCAGCTGGGCCCAAGCCCAGTTCCAGGGCAGGGACAGATGACTCCAGAGCCCAATGGCAGCCCCAGAAGGGCAAGAACGAGCCAGGAGACGCTCCAGGTCTCTTTTGAGTGGCACAGAGGAAGGACATGGGGTGTAAAGGTAGAAGGTGCTAGCTAGGATCCTTCAGACTCTACGGGTAATACACGAGAGCGGAAAGAGCTCAACCCACAACTCCAGGTCGCAGCCAGAGCACGTCCGTCATGCAGACGTCGTCCCATCCCATGGTCAGGAGCCCCCAGCCTGGGCACAGCAGTGTCCTCTCACACCCCCTGCAGCAGCACACGCTGGCGAGCAGGAGCCACCTACCTCCATGACAGGGCCTGCATCCTCTTTCAGCGAGGGCTTGCTTCTCTTGGCCAAGACAGCCCTTGGGGCTTTGCTCTTGCTCGGTTGGACACCTTTCATCTGCTGTGCACTGAGAGGAGAAAAGCAGGAAACATCCATCATGCTGAGCTCTCCTGCCTTTCTCTGAGGACAAAGCTGCCCTTCCTCCCAACAGAGGAAAGCCTTCCTGCTCCTGGTGGCTCCCAGAGTGTCGGCAGCACCCACTGCTGGAGCTTACGCAGACATCAGCAGCATCACCAGCTCCGTCCTTCACATGGCAGGTGTTCTGCTCACAAGCCAGTGACACCAGCAGACAATAACCTAGGTCTCCTGGCTGCCTCTCACACGCAGCCATGCTCCAGGGCCTCCTCAGCAGGAAGGGAGGTGCAGGTATTCTCTTACCTCGGTTTTGGCGGCGCTCGGCAGATCTGGAATTTCAAGGCCTCAGCACCTTTGTTTTCGATGGTGATGGTGCAGGATTTCTTGGTGCCCCTCACCATGGAACCGAAGTTGATGGAGGAGGCCGGGGAAATTTCGTAATTGCTGACCACAGGCTTTTCTGTCTCTTGGACTGGGATGACAGAGGTGATCTCGTCTCGTCCAGAGATGTTGTGATCCTGTGACCCTTTGTGATCCTGTGATCCTGTGACCTGTAGGCGGGGGAAGGGTCGGTAAATACTGCAAAGAGGGCAACCTCTGTCTGTGTCCCCTGACCCCATCCCAGGTCCCCATTAGCAGAGCAGAACTGCAGGCCAGCAGCGCCAGGGGACAGCTCTGGGGGTCACAGCCCTTGGCCAGCACAGACACAAGCTTGGAAGCCCCCGGGGCAGCATCCTGCAGCCATGCTAGCCACGACTGCCCTGTGTCAGCAACCTGGAAGGCCCAGGACAGCCACTGCAGTGCCCTGATGCTCTCTGTGCAAGCTCCCCATGGGGATTTCAAAACGCCTCTCAGACGAGGGCGCTGCAGGGGAAACTGAGGCACCGTGGCTATGGGGCTCGCAGAAAGCTCCACGGGGCAGTAGAGCTCTTCTCCTGCTCCCCAGACTGGGCTCTCACTACCACCCTGCCCTGACAGACCTCCCAAAGTGACAATCGCCAATCTCACCTCTTCCGTGCCTGAAAACCTGACTTGCTTGTCGCGTCTCTGTGCTGGTGACAGGGCTGCAGCCAAGGGCAGTGCAGTGAAAACACGAAGTTTGCTGCTCAAGTCCTGATGCAGCTTCTCCTCCGTGTTCCACGTCACACGTTTGTGCACCTGAGCAGAAAAACCAAGAGTGTGAGCTCTCCTTGGTCTGGGAGGACAGACCCTCATTCCTACATCGCTCTGAAATGCTGTCCCGGTGCCCAGAGCATCCATATTCAAAGCGGCCATGGACACCACTGGCCTGGAACTGGACAGCAAACATGGATGCAGGGCGAGCAGATGGGCAGGTGCTGTTCTCACAAGACGAGGAAGAGGTGAAGGTGGCAGAGAAGCAAAGCATCACCTCATCAACAGGTCCAGGTGAAGCAGCCTTGCTCTGGACCCTCCAAAGCCCCCTTGAACAAGCTCTAGGCCAAGTGCTCAAGCAATCCCAGGAGCACAAAAGGCAGAAGAGCCACAGAAAATGCAACCAACAAGTTCCATGTTACACGTTGTCTGTGCTTTACCTTCGGGACGTTCGGAAAGTGGACTTCTCCGCGAACAGTGACCTCTTCCTTGTGAGGGTGCTCCAGAACCTGGATCTTCAGCACCTTCTCCACCTCCAGGCTAGTCAAACCCTCTCCATAAGCAGGATTAAATCCTATGGAGAGATGACGTTCCTCCCCTGCCTCCAGCTTGACAGGCTGCAAGGAGAGGGAAGGGGATTAACCACTGTGTGCTGAAGCCCCAAGATATTGGGATGGCACAAAATCTCTTCATGCTCAAAGCTGGGCCTCCCCGTGGGCTTCTCAGGTCATCCTTCACATCCTTTACAGTGTGTGCCTGCCTGCAAGCACCACGAGACTAGTGCCTGAGACCAGCTTAGCCTAAGATCTCTGTGCTCTTCATCAGTACAAGAGGGCAAGAGATCTTGTTCTACTCAATTCTGGACCTACAAAAGCTGTGTGCCTTTGAGGCCTGTCCTCAAAGAGACCAAGCAGCTCTTGCGCTTAGCTGACGATGGCTGCTGGAGCACGAGGACAGCTTCCAAGAGACACCTTGACCACAGGGCTTGCCCAGAGCCAGCAGCCTGCTCCTTTCTCTTCATCTCTTACAGCCAAGATGTGTTGCCCCACTTCCCACGACCTTCAGCACCTTCAAATCTAGTCTCCAAGACCAGCTTGGAGGAGGCTCTACACCACCTGATCCACAGGAAGGTGTCCCTGCCATGGCAGACGCGTGGAACTGGATGGCATTTAAGGCCCCTTCTCAGCCAAACCATTCTAGGATTCCCTCATTTAGGCCAGGCCAGTCTCCTGCTGACTCCAAAGAGAAAACTTCTCTCCTGGAGGGCCTCCCAACACAAACACACCACCACGCGTCTCCTCTTCAGTCCTCACCAGCAGGAAGCTCCATAGCTGCTCACCTCAGTATCTGCAGGGAAGGGCTGCCCGTCCGCATGGCAGGTGGAGAAGGGTTCCTCTACGGCCAAGACCACACTGAGTGGCAGGAGGCAGGTGTTTTTCAAAGAAAAGGGCTGGTACTCGAGCTCCAAGATGTCACTCGGTTGCTACAGAAAATGAGAGAAAACAACCTGAACCTCCTTCCCTTTCTGATGTATTTCCAATTTTCTTCTCCATTTACTATTTCTACTAGTTTGTACACTTCTAAAAGTCTTTGTTCTAAATAGATCAGATGCTTTTCATGACTGGAAACTACAGCATCCTTTGGGGGAACAGGAAAAGAGATTCATGCCCAGAGGAAAGAAAGAGACCCTGAGTAGAGGCTTGAACAATATCAACCCCAGAGAGTGAACCCAGATCATCTCTCTGCAGTTTTTATCCTCTCTTGCCTACAATGGCACAAGGTGGTTTTCACTCCCACACAGCAATTTCTTGCAACCTTATTTTCTTTCGTAGCCTCGTGAAAAGCAGTGAAGTCGCTCAGAGGAGCCAAGCAAGCAGCATGTAGTCCAAGGTGGAGAGCCTGGAGTAGCTGCAGGTTAGTTTTGAGCTTGTACATGCATGTACAGCAGCTAGAAACCTCCTCAGTGCAGCTGCAAGAGGACTCCTGCTGCCCCTGCGGCAATGACAGCCTCTGGGGCTTCAAAGCTAAGCAAAGCATAAGCTCTTTCTTCTTGCTTCTGCACTGCTCTGGGCTTCCTGCATGGTTTCTATAAATGAGAGAGTGCTTGCAAAACAATTCTGCGTGGATTGGTATCAAACGGCTGCAGCGTTACAGCACTCAATAAATCAGAGTGCACGACGCCAAAGAGACCACAGGCAGACATCAGGGAGAGATGAAAACCTTCTAATGAAACCTGAAGTGCCTGCTCAGGGGATTTTGTGCTTCTCTGGACGCCTAAGAACTAAAGGAGAGACCTGAAAACACAGAAACTAAACAAAGAAATAGCCTTACCTTCTCCACACGGAAAATGAGCTCCGTGGAGGACAGGTGCAGAGCAGGAGCAATGAACTCACAGGTGACCTCCACCTGCATCACCTGCACCTTTTCTTCCTCGCTCCCCACGATGGCGACCCACAGCAGCCGCTCCTTCAGCACCTGTGTGCGAGAGCTGCACGTTACCCAGCAGGTGTGACCAGGGCACCCAGAAAACACACTGCGTGTGCTCCCCTCCTGCCTGGAGGCAGAACGGATTCTGATAGCCTGCATGCAATTGTGTCATGGGAACTTGGCCATCAACCAGCAGCAGGTAGTACTGCCCTAAAGCTACGGCCATTGCTTTCCTCAGCAGCCCTGCTTCCTTTTACAATCATAGAAACATAGGATAACCAGGTTGGAAGAGACCCACCTGTTCATCGAGTCCAACCATTCCTATCAAACACTAAACCATGTCCCTCAGCACTTCGTCTACCTGTCCCTTAAACCCCTCCAGGGAAGGGGACTCAACCACCTCCCTGGGCAGCCTCTGCCAGTGCCCTATGACCCTTCCTCTGAAATTTTTTTTCTTAATGTCCAGCCTAAATCTCCCCTGGTGGAGCTTGAGACCATTCCCTCTTATCCTGTCCCCTGTCCCTTGGGAGAAGACCCCAGCTCCCTCCTCTCCACAACCTCCTCTCAGGTAGTTGTAGAGAGCAATGAGGTCTCCCCTCAGCCTCCCCTTCTCCAGGCCAAACACCCCCAGCTCTCTCAGCCACTCCTCATACGGAAGCAGTGACCGTGCTGACATCTCCCCCTCGGAGCTGCCCCCCAGGGGCACTGCCAGACCTGGCTGCCCTTAGGACAGCAGGGCTGCCTGACAGGCTGGGCTGAGCTCTCAAGCTCTCCGTTAGAATGAGCCTTGGGAACAGTTTCCCACTGGGACAACATCACATTGATCACTAAAGCTGACACACTCTGCTGGATTTTCTCCCCCAGGACTCAGTGCTAGACTGGTGCCACCGCGGGAACTTCTGGCACTGAAATACTTTCTTGAAAGCACTTGCCTATCTTCTCAGGCAAATATCAAGGGGCAGCTGAAAAAGTCCCAGTGGAGGTGATCCAATGGGAAGGACTCAGCCCTCACGGGGGACCTCACCTGAGCAGTGCTGGAGAAGCCTTCCACCACCACCTCCTTACTCTCTCCCGGCATCAGCTCCATGCTCAGAGGTCGAAGCTTCAGCATGGGGCAGGCAGGTGTGGGGTGCTGGGAGGAATCTTCGCCCTCGGTGGTACTGAGGGCATCGAGACTACGAGGCTGGAAAAACGCTGAAGACCCTTCGGTGTTCCAATGGAGGAAATGGGTCTTCCGTCCTTTGTTAGTGACGTTGAAGGTGTAAGAGAACGGGATGTTGCTAGAAGAGAAGCAGAGATGGAAAATGTCATGGGAGCTGCTATTTCCCAGCACTCATCCAGCTTCAGTGCCCCAGAGCCATTATCTGACTGTGCATTTGGCGAGAAAGCCACCTCCCAGCAGGCTGAGCTGAGCTAGACACCCAGCACCAACCCGCAGCAAGAGCCAGAGCTTGGCTGCCCCCAAGCTTCTCCCCGTCCAGCAGCTGCTCTCTGTGTGCACAGCAAGGAAAAGCTTGGGGAAGAACATCATCTCAGTCACCGTGGACAGAGCATTAAAATGAAGGGCAACTGAGAGATCATTTAGCAACTGCTTTCCATGTTGGTGCCTTTTGAGCATCTCAACCCACATTCCCGTGGCCATCAAATGTTTCTAAAGGAATTCCTGTAGTGTCAATGAAATGGCACCAGGAGTGCAGAAGGAGAAGGAGCTGAAGGACTACGGCAAAACGCCTCCTTGCTGAGCCCACGGGAGGAGCAGCAGCTGAGACAAACTCTACCTGAAGTGGGGCCCCAAGTTGAGCTCCGGAACAACGGGTTTGTCTGTGACAATTGTGATGCCGACTCCAGCAGCCTGGACAGGGATGACGTAGCTGCTGCCGTTCTCAATGAACACCTTCAATTCGTCTTGAAATACTTCTGTGTCATCCAGGTTTGCGATGACAGCCACAGACACGTCGGCGTTGGGGGGGATCACTCCTCTACTGGGTTCGATCCTCCAGCAGGAGCGTTTGCCAGCCTGTAAGACAAGGCAGACACGAGCTGAGGAGGGAAACAAGGACAGACCAGCACTGGGAATAAGAGCTACCACAGTTTGGTTACAGGAGACACCAGCAGCATCTGAGAGATGGACGGATGCTGAGCGAAGGGACGGCTGACAAGCCGCCACACTCCATTTTCTCCATTGTTGGTTAATTAAAGTGATTGGGCCCTTCTGGCCTTGCACAAGTGAAAGAGGAAGCAGAACTCAGCATGAAAAGTGCAGCTGTACTTTGCCAAATCATCCCTCTCCTCAGAGAGCATCCACACCTTGGTCTCTGTCATTAACAGGAATGTGACACAAAGCAAACACAGACACAAGAGGGAAACCAGGGGGGAACCCATGCCCTCTCAGCAGCAATGGCCTAGAGGTTTCTCTTGAGCTCCTGGAGCTCCAAAAGCATCACTGTCAGAGCTAAGCCCTTTCCACAAAATAAAGGAAGATCTTGTCACAATGATCCAGGCTCATTTCTGCTCAAACAGCCATGCAAACTCCCTATTCTGTTGAGGACTGCTCCAGGGAAAATTGCCCCCAGGGCCAGGCTCCCCTTGCTGCGCTGTGCTGGAACAGTTTGCTTTCTCTCTCACACAAAATGTTGGATATCAAAGTTAATTCACAGGCTGCTATGGACCAGTCACTTTTGTTGGAAATGACCCCCACAGATACCTACCATCTCTGCCCGGAAGGATGCCGGGATGGGAGACTGGTTGGAGAGGTGGAGAGTCTGGGACACATCCTGTAGGACCTGGATGCTGCCAAACTCCATCTTGCCTGGCCACACGGAGACAGCTGGTCCTTCTCCAATGCTCACCAGGTGGATTTCCTGATCCAGGAAGCAGGTAGGAAAGATCAGAAAAAAACAGGGAAAGTTAAAAAAACGTCAGACACCTCTAAGTGCTCCAAGCCTGAGGGATAGTTACAGCTCTTTGAAGCTTGCAGCGTTGACAGATCGAAAAAGAAAGCCTGGAACAAGTGTGGGACCTAGAGTGAATCCGTCTGGAAGCCACAGGCTCCCATTATCAGCAGAGGAACAAGCCCAGTTTCTCACGCTTGCTTTGCCACAGCTCCGGGCCCGTGGCCTTGGCTGGGGCATTGACAGAGAGATGTGATGGATATTTCTCAGATGGGATGGGCCTGACTATCAGCACAGTTTCTTACACACTGCTTGCTTTAGCAGGCGTCAGGGATTTCCCTGTGTGCTCCTCAACCAAACTCCCAAGGAAGCAGCACGTGCTCTATCGAATAATGCAGTAGAGGGTGAGACCCAGGGACTGTGCTGACTTTCACTCTGGGCTTGCTATCCCTTCGCACAGATCCATCATTAAATGCTGTGTCACACACTCAGGACATCATCTAAAAGGATGCCACCTTTCCTCTTCTCCAGCTACTGGCTGTGGCTCATCCTGGGAATCCTCTTGGTCCTTGTTCACACCAGCCACGTCTTCCAAGTCCTTGTTTCCTCAGCAAGAATCTCTGTACCCTTTAGGCCCCCCCAGCACCAGTGCACGTGCATCTCCCCCAGCACTCACCAGTGGGGATCCTGCACTCCCAATTGTCATGACACGAGCGATGGTGTCCTGCTCTCCCAGCACTCGTCTCTGCAGCCTCAATGGGATTTGCACCCAGCTGCGTGGCTGGATAATCCCACATGGCATGAGGCTGGAGTACTCCACAGCATCCTGCTTGCTTTCCTGGAAGGGACACAATCAAACTCAGCTTCGGAGGAAACTAAACTTCTTGACAACTACCACAGCAGCAATTAACACCTTTTCCAAAACCTCTAGGACAAAGCAGAAAGGCACAAAACCAAACCCAAGACCAGCATGGACTAAGCACCTTGAAGGCTTCCAGAAGCTGCTGGATCCACACCCAAACCTGTGCTGGCAGCCTCCTTGCAGCACCTTTGCACAATCCTCTACCTTCTCCTTCATCAAAGTATCCTAAGGATTAGGAGCTAAACTGCTTCCTAAACAGTTTATATTCAGGTAGGAATAGGAACACAGGAACCAACTGGAAGACAAGTCACCAGTCTTATACAGAACCCTTCTTAGTTTTTCTCTAATAATCCCCTCGATAGCATTAGAGGGCAGGAGGCAATGCCAAACCTGAGGGAGAATCCTGTAGCAGGCTGGGAGGTCACTGTCGTTGACAAGGTTCACCATCTGCTCATAGGGGACTCCGAGGAAGCAGTGTCCGAAGGTCACAACCGGGTTGACGACTCGCAGCAGAGGAACTCTGCATCTAGGCAGAGAGATGACCAAAACGGAATTAGAGATACCGAGAGAAAGCAGAATTTGTTTACTCCCTGAACAGCAAAAAATGAAGCACAACATGTTTGTCACTGCCAAAGAGACATTTAGTGCCCCTACAGCAACAAACTGCCTTTAACTCCTTACTCAACAACCTCTGGTAAAGGAGGGGAAAACCCTGAGCTTCAGCATCACAGAGGCTGCCAGGTGCCCAGGCCAAGCCACTTGCCCTGTGCCAGAGCTGTCTGACGGGCACCTTCACTGCAGGAGGTTTGCAAGGACCATCCCAATGGTCCCAGAAAGGCAGGATCTTACCTCCATTTTTCCCTCACCAGTCCTGCCACAAGCCCCTTCCCCACCTGCAGGCACCTTCATTGACTGAACCAGACAGCAGCTTTCACCAGCCTCATTGCTTCCCAACAACATTTGCATTTGGATTGCAACCCAGCCCAACTCCAGCACTTGCACCAAGGAGGAGAGGTGGCCCTTGGCAAATTTCTTACACCTCAAGCACCACAATCCAGGCCAATCAGGACTAGAATTACTGTTCCGTTTAGGAGGAGGCTCAGGGCCTTTCCTGTCCACTGCAGCCCAGGGGCTTCACAACATGGGCTGCTTTCAAAGCACTGATGCTCTCCCGGCTGCCTGGGCACAGCTGGCTAGCTAGGCACTGCTTCTCCTTGGAAGCTGCAGTCAGCAAAGCTTGTGCAAGGCAGCTTTGTGCTGGTGGGGAACACACCGAGAGAGACAAGGAGCTGCAAAGAAAGGAAAGATACCTGGCTGTGAGGAGCAAGGATGCCACATTCCTCACAAAGTCCTCCACGTGCACCATCAGTGCCAGTCTGTACCTCTTCACCGTGTTGGAGCACAGAGTGACCTGGTAGAAGAGAAGAGCAGCAAATGCTTCATCACTCCCAAAAGCCAGTGGCTCTGCATGGTGTCCTCCAGTTCTTCTTCCATGCTAAGGACAGGGAGGATTTGGCCCTAATTCTTCTACTGCCCCATGTGTAGAGCACAGTCTAAAGGACTCACAACAGTCATCTGACAACATCTACTTTGTGAAATGTACCGAGCAGTTCTCAGAGCACATAGGAGCTAAACCAAAACACACTTGGGCTACTGCTCTACTCACTACTGCATTCAAATTAAGGGACCAATTTTTCATCTCCACTACAAGAATGTCACACCAGAGAAACACTGTTGACATCCTGCAAATGAGCTCAAATTTACAGTGGGAAGCTGGGGGCAAAACGTGGCTCCACCTGCTGAAGCACGTATGGCTAGACTGTTCCCATACCTGGATGTCCAAGAATTCCTGGGGGTGGATGGTCCCTCTACTGGGAGTTATGGCAAATTCCACCTGGTTTCTCCAGGACAGGCGAGCGTCGCTCGACATCAGAGCAGAGCTGGTGACACTGGGAGCTCCGCGGCCGTCCCCAGGAATGGAAAGGTCAAAGGTCACAGGATTCATGGAGGTGTTTGTGAGCCGACAGGACAATGTGCGAGGGAAGCCTAGGAAAACAATCCAAGTATGAATTTATGTACCCAACTATCCAAGGATTCCTAGTACGAATACCCTCTTAGGATCAAATTGTGCTTGGAGTTCAGCTCTTTTCTCTCTGAATCACAGCCAGTTGGAGAAAACCGAGCAAGTGATTAATTGTCACTCAAGTTCCCTTTTATACTGATCACAGAGCTTGCTTCCTTGCTCATGCCTGCTCTTAGCAATGCTGAACACAACAAGTTTCCTTCTCTTGAACGGAGGAGCTCTCTCACACCCCCACCCAGAACAGCATCAATTATACTTCACTTAGGAGTGTGCACCCAGACAGAGCACTGATTCTCAACATGGAATCCATCAAATCCTCTGTTAACTCTGTCAACAAGCAGCATATTGGCATTGAGGAGAAGCTACAGGAAGACCAAGGGTGGATGAGCTTGGGAAATACAGCCTGATGAAAAGCATTCCCATGCCGTTTCCTTCGGTACGATCCTTAAGGCATCTCATGGGTTTTGTCAAGCAGACCGAGCATGGGGCAACTTGCAGGACACTCCACAAGAAGGCACTTGTCCTGTGATTTGTTAAATGGTCCATGAACAGAAGCAGCCTGGGCACAGAATGATAACAGCCCTTCAATCAATCCACCAGTGATTTTGCATCTCAACTGGAGATCATCTCAGTAAAAAGCCTTTTGTGAGACTGAGATGCAAAACCAGACTCTGCATCTCAGTGCAGATGCTCTGGTTGCTCAGCCACTGGCTCTGGCAGCAGGGAAGGAGCCCCCATCTCCAAGGACATCAGTGCCTGACCAAGAGCCAGCGTTTGGCCATATTTGCTGGTTGGTGATAACAAGGTGCCCTTGCAGTGCTACGGAACATCTCATGCTGAAGGTCAGGGGGGAAATTGTGGCCTTGCTTTGCATCAGGAACTTTCCCCCAGAGCAGCTACAGGCTCGTAGGTGGCGTAAATCCCCTTCTCCAGCAGCCCTGGTTTAACACCCCAAAGGCCCATGGGGAGGAACACAAGTGTTGGATGTTCTCCTGCTGCAGTGCTCCATGTTGGCCACACACAGACCTCTCCACTCAAGGTCCCAGCCCTGGGGGCACTCACCAAAGGGGACATCACCAAAATCGAGGGAAGGAACATCAAAACGAAGAGGTGGTTCAATGACACAGCCCCTGTGAGGAGAAAGACAAGTGTTAGCGTGGAGAGAGACGTGCTAAGCTCTCAGCTTGCATTACCACTCAGAGCAGCACAATCTGGTCTCACAACCACCGTGACTTCAAGCAGCTGAGGCTGCTGCTTTCCCTTTTGTATGGATTTTGAACAGAGGATTTTAAAAACACTGCCTCTGGCTGCAGAATAGCCCAAGGCTGGCCCAGCCTTCAGCCACCTCCCAGGCCCTGCTGGCATCGCTGTGTGTTCAGTTGGGACGTCTCTGACCATCGCTGCCCAGAGGTTCAGGAAAATTCTTTCCCATCATGGCAATCACTTCAAGCCCTCGGGTTCTCACACCAGGGTACCAAAAGGTGACAGAAAGAACCTGCTGCTGCCAAATTCCATGCACACAGCATCTGGGAAAATTGCAGAGCAACCCACCATGAAGGCAAAGCTGCTTCCCACAGGGACTCAAGGCTTTCAGAGCTCCGCTGGCTAGTGAGAGCATCAGAGGCACAGGCACTTCCCCTTAGAAAGAACCAAGCTTCATTTGCTGCTGCAATTGCAGGATTCCAACTGGAGGGAAGCTTAAAAAGCCTTAGCTCTTTGTCTTGATCCTAGACACCCCACACTAAGACCTTAGACAGCAGCTCTGCTTCATCACAAAACGAGGCTGGTGGGAGAGGATTATCCAGAGGTGGCTACAGATGTGCCCAAAGAGCTCCTACATCCCTCCTTACCTGAGAGTCAAAGTCAGAGGCTCAGCAGATCCATCCACCCTGAACCTGAATTCTTCCGTGAACTCCCCCACGATGGTGGAACTGAAGGAGACCTTGATCTCCTGGAGCCCTTTGGGTGAAACAATGCCCTGCTGGGGATGAAAGGTGAAGCAGGAGCCCAGAGGGGAACTTGGAGGGATCAGGCTGAAGGCACTAGCCATGTCTCCTTTGTTAAGCAGGAGCACCTGCAGCAGGGAGAACACAAGACACAAATACATTAAGAAATCTTCCATTTCTCAGAAGGCTGATGGGCTGGGCTTAGCTGAAGCCAAAGAAAAGACAAACAAGACAAGTTCGGCCTTTGTGGGGTTTTTTTTTCAAGCAAAGTAGTGATAACTTCACATGACCAGAATCCCTCTGGGTTTATCCCCTGACACAGAGCAGTCTGCTTGGCCTTGCAGTGCAGAGGAGCTGCACAGCATCACCTGTCAATGCAGCCCTGTCCCTAAGAACCCTGAAGGCAACTGCAGCCTCGGGTGTCACTCACCCACAACAGCTTCTGCCCCAGGGCAGTCTGGTCCTGCCCAAGGCAGAACACCTTCAGCTTCCACTGCAGCCGACAAGGTCACTGCCTGCAGCAGATCCCTTGGGGCTGCACCAAAACCAACCTCAGCAACGCTCTCCAGCTCTGCTACAGGACAGCACTCAGGGCTTCTTTGAATTTTAACTTCAAGCTGACACTTTCTCCATCCTTCTTTAGACGGATACATCAGGAAAGGAGGAGCAGGAGGGGCAGAGCTCCTCCATCTACTCCAAAGAATTTCTCTTCCCTAAATACAGCCACCACAAAGGACTTAACCATTGCGAGAAAGACTGCAAATTCAGAGACACACCTAGTATCTTGAACACTCAGTAGATCAGCTGCCTTGACCGACTGACACAATCCTGCCACAATCCACATTTCCAAGATGAATTTCTTGGAAGGGAAGGAGTGCCCACATCTGCCTGCAAGCTGCCACCAAGAAGCCAACCCACAGCAGAGCTGGAATGGTACTAATTGCTTCAGGGGCAAGCCCTGCACTTGCTGCTCAGAGTGGCACTAACAACATCACATACTTATTCATAATTTCTCAGGTAACGATATTGATAAATTGATACAGAGAGAATCAATAAAGTATCAGCTTTAAAAATGCAGAGAGCACAATGTTTTGGTAAGAAAACATCTTAATGTGTCCTCGCCTGCCAGAGTCCATCATTTGAAAGTATCTGGCACTGGAATTCACATCATTTCCTACCTCTTTTCATGACTCTATCTTGGTTTTTGCACAAGTCTTGACAGTGGCAGGAGGAGGGGCAAATTTGCAAATATGTAGACAGTTCTCTGTTTCTTTCAACAAATGTTTTGCACTCTTTAGAGTCAGAGATGTCCCAAGACTGAAGTGGCTTTTTGATCTAGTGTTGGGTTTGTGTCAAGGTGCTGGGTTCCTTCGCTTGAAGCCTCCCAGCTGAGCTCAAAGGGAGGCTGCCCAAAGGCAGGATTACGGCTTCAGGAACAACACACGCACATTTTGGAGCCCATCAAAAAGCATCCACATTCTCTGACACCACCACCACCATCTGACAGTTATGTCAATATTCCCTGCCCAGAACTGCCTGTGTTGCCAGAAATCCTGTGGCTCCACAAGGCTCACACTTGCCCAGAAAGCCCTCAGGATCCACCCCAGTTCCCGTGTACCCCTACTGCTCACCAAACAGCTGCGGCTCCTTCCGACACAGACATCGTCGATTTCCAACTCCTTGTAGGCGAACCAGAGCTGGGGCCCAATGCCCTCAGCTTTGATGTGGAGGGGCAGCCTGGCTTCACGGCCTGCGGAGACATTTCTCTGTCAGTACAACATTTCCCTCTGGCATCCTGGATTTTCCAGGCTGCCCCAACGCTAGTCCCTGACTCCAGGCCTGAAGGGACCAGCCCTAGATGCTCCACGAGAAGATACAGAACCCTCAGCACTTTCACCCTTGGGCTGCTGCCTCATTTTTAACCAATCAGTTCAAAGTTTAACCAATTACAGTTCTTTGAACACACAAACACAAAAATGAATTTTCGGCAGCTGAGCCCCACGTCACATGCTCCCTCCCAGCGCCCAAGAGCCACGGCTTTATTTGCATGAATCATTAAGAAAGTTCATTTTGAACTTTTTCATCTTTTCCAAGAGCAAATTGCAGACCACTGCCCAACTGCCAGTTTTGCAAGGTGACCAGTGCTGATCACTTCTGTAAAGAATCAATCCAGAAGCATCTGCTTAGCCATTAGCACAGGAGCTGCAAAAAAAGCTGAGGCCAGCAATGTCCCTTTGCAGTGAGGCAGGAGATCCAGCTGCAAAATTCACACAACTGCAACTGCAGCAAAGCTGCCAGACAATCCCAGCGAGAGGCATGCCTGCCACCCGCACATCATGCTCCAGAGGGATTTGGGACCCAACTGGAAATGGTCGACAGGAGCATCGTACTTGTCCATTCAAGCTCTTCCGCTCTGGAGCTCTTTGGCCTTCACAGACACCTCCCAGAAGAGCAAATGCT
The DNA here is from genome assembly GCA_033558105.1 of Coccyzus lansbergi. Taxonomy (NCBI): domain Eukaryota; kingdom Metazoa; phylum Chordata; class Aves; order Cuculiformes; family Coccyzidae; genus Coccyzus; species Coccyzus lansbergi. The sequence continues at coordinate 563,020 of JAUMJK010000613.1, read as the reverse complement.
GCCACCACAACCCTGCTGATCCCTGACCCTTCCCAGCAATTACACAAGAGCAGAGGGAGCTGCAAGACTGTGCCTCACCTTCCCTCTGCCTGACACAAGACCAAGGAGCCATACCTGAGATGTCGCAGTAGGCGGTTTCTTCATAGACTCTGGCTTCTTGGGGTTTAAAGATCACGTTAATTGCAACCCAAGAGTTTGGCAAGACATCTCCCTCCTAAAACAGAAGCAGAAGACAAATCATGCATCTTCAACTATTACATTTCTTGTTCTCAGCTCTACACCTTGAGCACTTCCTCAGAGCATCAGTGTAGAGAAAGTAGCAAGCAACACCTGTCACCAGCATTTAGAAGAGCATTTGGAATCAGCTGCAAAAGAAACTTTCCAAGTCCCCAACCCTTAGCAGCACCTGGGAGAAGCATTTGCTTCAATTCAGGCTACAGAGAAGGAACCAAACTGACTCCTACTCCAGCAGGATTTCTTCACAAGTACCAGGCACTCTAAGGGGCCTCTCTCCTCCAAATCTTCCACCGGATCCCTCTGCCACTATGGCTACACCAACACTTGGACTTAGATCAGAAAAGATTGAGCAAATCCAATGTCTTCTTCCCTTCTCGCTTACAAAGGTGCTGCACTGACACCCTTCCCCTGCACAGAGCCCTAAAAGTACATCAAGCACCTCTGAAGGCTGTAAGGACACTTCAGTGCCCTCAGTTTATAGCCCTTGCAAGAGACATCAGGTTTAGGCAGCTCTGAGCGCCTGCCACGAGCCTGCAGCTCAGAAATGGCTTTTGCAATAACTTCTCCCAGCCCCATGAGATAACCCTGGACTCTTCTTTCTCAGCACATCCAACCAGCTGATGTGGGATCTGCCAAGAGACCTTGTCAGGGAGAAGGAGGAGGGCAAGAAGGAAGGGAACTTCCCAGCTATCGCTTACCACTGGCTCGATGGTGAAAACATCACTGGAGAAAAGCAGGGAGTCTCCTTGCACTTTCTCTCTCTGCACTCCTGGGCACTCCTCCTGCCTCTTCGGCCTGCGTGCCGGGAGAGAAAAAAAAAAAAGCAGATGAATGAATTCAGGGATGGCAAAAACTTGGGGCAATTTCATGGGCTTAGATGCATGAAAACTGAGGCCCTGAGAAAGGAAGGGGCATCACCTCTGAAATCAAACACTTCATTCTAGCCTTAAAGCACCTTCTCTTTTGCCTTTTTGGCCTTCAATGCAGAGCTCTGAAGAGGACTGGGAAGAACCAGGAGGAGACATCTCTGAGGGAGAACTGCAAGGCTGCATGTGCAGCAGGTGGAGGTGCAGCAGGAAGAACAGCAGAGCCATCACTCCCCAGCTACATTCAAACGCAGATAGAAAGGAACCGCAGCCATGGAGCTGCACACAGAGCCACAGGCAAACGCTGTCACCAGCACCAAAGCCCCTCCCTTTGGCTCACTCCCATCCACTGCAATGGGAAATGTTTCTCCAGGGCTGACAGACAATGCTGTGCACGGGGAGGGCTTCCAGTCACTGAGATGAACAACCCTCAACTCAACCCATCCACGCACAAGAATTCCACCTTTACATCCCTTCTGCAGTCCTGCAGGAGGGAGACAGAGCAAATCCCTGCACAGACCTCACAACAATCCAGGTCATTTTGGGTCACATCCTAGTGCAGAGTCCCACACTGCCTCCTCCCTGCTCCAAGACCTCAAAACTTTATCTTAGAGCACGACAGTGACCCTGGAGCTATGGCCATCCCGGAGATTGCAAGGAAAGAAGAACAAAACCTCCTGCTCAGGGCTGAAGGACACAACATTTGCTGTGTAGTCATTGTAATCAAACTTTCCTCCCCAAAATAGAATCCTCAGCTGGAGCATGGGTGGAACTGGAGTGGCAAGTGCTGAGCTCTGTTCTCTTGGAGCTCAGGGGTATCTCCTGACACTAGGGATGGTTTACTTGTCCTAAAGCTTTCCAAAGCAGCGACATCACTCTGAGCCCATAGGTTAGTTTTACCCTTGAGCAGAGCATCCAGCTGAAAGGACTTTCTCAAACCAACCTCTGCTTTTGCTGATCCTCCTGTTGCCGAGTGCCAGCAGCCTTCCACTGGAAGTGGGCTGTAATTCCACTGCCATTGTGGAGGAGCACAGAGCTGCACCTTGCCAGAGTAACATAAGTCTTCTCCATAGTCAAGGAGTCCTTCTCCAGCTCAATGCTGGCATCTACAGCCGATCCACAAAGTGTTGCGCGGACTCTTTCACCTGGAACAAAGCACAGCAGAGTCTTTGCTCACCTCACTTGCTGATACTAGAACAGAGCAAAGCACCAGGAGCAGAAGGAAGTGTTATGGCTCTTTGCAGCACTGACGCTTTGACAGAGCAGAACATTTACCACATGCTGATAGCTGCATGTGGACTGACAGAGGATGTTTTGGACACCGCACTAAGCAGCCTTTTTCTGTCTATTTGTAGACATCTAGCCCCAGGGTGACACTGTGACTCTACTGACAGTGAGATTTTTCCGATGTGCCCAGGTGGCCTTTGGGTTGCCATCCCACTCAGCTCACAAGGAATTCTGGATTGAGCTCATTCAGGTGACTGAGGAGTCCCAGTTCAGCCAGGCCTCACGTGGAGTCTCCTGCACGCCTGCCACTAGGGCTGTGTTTCTCCTCAGCCCTTGTTGCTGACAAGCAAAGGCATCTGGGGGCACATGGGCACAAAAGGGACGTTCAGAGGAACAAGTGAAGCAGCAGCACACGGCAAAAATTAAACGCAGAGAATGTGCTCCTGATCCTGCCTAAGTCACCCTGACAGCAGCAGGAGGGATTGGGATCTGCTGCCACTGGTGAGCCAAGCAAGTCAGCACAGCAAAGCACAGAAAATGCCTCCCAAATTGCTGCTTTCTTCTTAGAGCTTCTCTCTTGTAATAAACAGGCTGCTGGTGGTGTTTCTGAAAGAGCCACGTGGCTGCTTTTGTATGCCAATCACAGGGAGTCTGACTTAGTGCAGGACAAAGCAGCCAGGGCTTGCCAGGTGAGGCTGGGGGACATTGCCTGCTGCCCTGCTCTACGCCTGCAAGAAGCAGCTTTTAAGACTGATATATTTAGTCAAAAGATTTCCATTTCACTTGAGCAATTCCCATCAGCAGCCTTTAGCTTCTTTGCATGCTTTGAAGCTAGAGGGACAAGCCCCCCAGGAATCATTTCCTCTCCTTCCTCAAGTTCATTTCAAAATAACTGCATCAGAACTGTTTGGAAGGAAGCTGAGAGTGTGCAGCATGCAGCGCTTACCAGTGTCATAGAGAATTTCCAGGCACTCGGAATGATTCCCGGTTTTCAGCGGGTGATACTCCACTGTCACTTGTGCGGCCTCACCAATCCCAAGGTTCCCAACGGAGGGATCGACAGAGAAAGGGCTGCAACACAAAGGGAGAGATCAGCACTCTTGAGCGAGACTTGAGGACCATATTCCTTTTGCAGTCTACTTCACTTCAGCTCACTTCTGCAAGCAAGGAACAATCAAAGCACAGTCAGCAGAGGCAAACCCCAACATCCACCATCAGCAACAGAGCTGCTGACTCTCCTTTCAGAAGGGATCCAGCTCTTCACAAGATCCTGTGCTCTAAAACGACCTCATCTCCTCCATACTCTCCACCCAGCTCTCTGCAGTGAGACTCAAGGGTCTGGCTGCCAGCAATATAGTCAGAGAATGGGTTTTGAGGAGCACAGAGCTGCTGAGAACTGTCTGCACACACAACTAGACCCTGACTGCCATTATGGTTCCATTGGTTCCAGCATTCATTTTTGACCTTCAAAAACCAGCCTGAGCCTGGGAAAGGTTCCATTTTATCAGCCTTGCAATGAAAGCTGCTCTGAGCAAAGGAAACATCAGCCACATCTCAATGAATGCAAACATAGACTAGATACTACCCCATGGGAAAAAAAGGAGAATCCCATTTACAGCCTGAACAATTCAATGCTGAGCTGCATTTCACACCATTAACAGAAGCCTATCAAGAGGAACTTCATGGAGCTTTTCTCTATTCCCAAGAGAATAGAGTAGTCTGGGAGTCTGGGCTGTAATCCAAGCTTGTAAACTGTCTGCTTGGCCCAGCACACAAATTCTGTGCAATGTGTTGGGAGTAACTAGGAAAGTGTGCTGATGTTCTTCAGATTCATAGGAGTGATGACGATGATTTGTTGCCAGCTAAACAGCTCTTGGCTGACAGATCCAAAACTCGGTGCTTTAGTGCTTAGTGATAAGGCAAATGAAACACTCCTGCACAATGGCAGCTGCGCTGGGTGGCTCTTGTACAAGCACACTGAGAAAACAAAAGGGATTTGGTTTAGTGCCTGGCTGGTGGTCACTTTGTCACCTTCAAAACATGTCCTGGCTATTTATTTTGTTGGTGACAAGGAGATCTGGAAATCCCAGAGGAAAACTGTAGAGAGACTGACAGGTTCCTGCCTATGTCTTTCCCACAGTGAGAAGCAGCAGCCTGCTCAAAGAGCATCCTAGAAGTTTGCTTCAACTGCCTTGCCAGGCTTCTCTTGGACCCTCACAAATCACAGAAGAAAAGTCAAATCCTCTTCTGAGCCTTGTTTGGCTGGAGAAGAAACTGTGGGAAGTCAGGCAGCCGCAGTCAGACAGCAATGGCTCTGCTGCAGCCTTGACCTTGGCTCTGACACCAAGACCTCTGGGACTAAGCAACTCTCCACTCATCACCAGCAGCTCAACTGGCTTCCTTGCAGATGTGGTGTCAACAAAGCATTTCCATTTCCAGGGTAGCAAACTGGAAAAGCGGTGACTGCCTTCTGAGACCAAAAGGAGCAACGCAGGCTGCCCACAACACGGCCCACACCAGGCACTTGAGGAGGGGACCATGGGAAAAGCGTGTGCATGTCACCCCAGAGAACGGGCATCTTTGGCTGCCAGAGGTTTGTGAGCATTTCTGAAGGTGCTTATGGCCAGAAGGCTGCAAGCCAGCTACTAGCATATTCTAGCACTCTCCAGGACATCTGGGAGAGACAAAGCTCTGCAAGAAGAGCTCATCTTGAGCTCATTCTGCTCAAGAATATTTGGTCCCAGGGGCCAGACCAACTGTCACACCCTGGGCCCACGAGCCACACGCTCACATCCAGGCCTGACTCAGGGCGGGGAAATGGATTCATTTAGCCATGTGGCCATCTGGAGGCTAATAAGACCACTGCCAGGGTGCAGGCTGAAAATCAAAAGCAATATTGATTCTGTTTGCAAAACAAACTTCCCGAACCACTAAGTGTTACTGGCAGGGCCTCAATGCCGATTGCCAATTTGATTGCCCATCTCTGGTTGCACTTGCTTACACAGGCATAGTTGATGACACCGTCTTCAATGTCTCTTTCAGGAGCTCAGAGCTTACCTGCCTCTCCACACGGCATTTGGTCTGCCTGAGCCGAGCTCCCAGAGCTGCTGCTGCCATGCAGCACCTCACACAGCCCAAAGGCAGCCCAGGTGCCTTCCTAGGTTTTCCCTTTCAATCTAACAGAATCAGGCTTGCTGCAGGCTCTGCTGGAGACATCACTGCACTATAAAACTGTGCTGCGGCTTGCAGAGTTTTCTCACGAGATGCATCATGCTTCAAACACTGGAAGGAACAGCAGAACCCCCTTCCTGCCCACTTCCACCTATGGCAACACAGCAGCTCCCACGCTCTGCTGCCTTTTTCCTTCTTTACTCTTTATCACACAACAGGATTTTGCGCAGAAGAAACAAGCTCTCTTACCTCCAAGTGCTGAGGCGGTAGCGGGTATCCCGATTGCCAACGTTGCGAATCAGCACTGTCTGCCGAGTGCTGTAGTTGACTGGGCAGACGGAAAAGTCCAGGTGGGCAGGGAAGTCCAGGAGAGCTCGAGCACCAGTAGCTGTAATTGGCACTATAAACTCTCCCCGTTCGGTCATGCAGCTGATGTAATGGCAATAAGTCTGCAGGGAAAGAAACAGTCTCAGCACCTGGCATTTGGCACCATCCACGTAGCGCAATTTTTACCTTAAGGACGTTTCGTTCCAGCAGTAGGACTTGGACAGGGCTGAGAGCTCCCAAGGAAGAAACAACCCTGCGGATCCACCTGCTCTGGAAGCAAACTGACAGAACCAGACAAAACCCGTACTTTGATTCTGAGGCACCAAACCAGAGTCATTGCATGTGGGAGATTACTGTAGTAACAAGAACCTGCTTCCATCCCCACTCAGACTATCAGAGGCACCACTAAGAACCTAGCTGTGCACAGCACTGGATCCCATCCCAGAAACGCAGCAACATCTCTGAAGCTTGGCAGGGGATGCAGAGAAACCCCAGTTACAGGCATGAAGACACAGGCACAGCAAGACAGCTGCCCTCAGGCTCTGGGCTGATGGGGCTGCCTACTTATTCCTAGAGACGCTCTTCCAGGCAGGCATCTCAAAGCCACCAGCAGCACAGACACCTCCTTGCAGCTAAGGACATGGCCCAGCACTGAAGGATAAAAGCAATCTCAAACACTCAAGAGCCTCAGCATCATCTTCACGACACGGGCAGAGGATCCCCTACTTTTACATCCAGTACCACCCCACTAAAACCAGCACACTTCCTCAAAACCAGATGCCCTCTTCCAAAGCCACCCCTCTAGCTTCATCTTCCACTGAAGGCACGACCCTCCTGGGGCCTCCATTCTCACCTTGATCTTCTGAGGGATGAAAAAGACGTTGAAAGTTGCACTCTCGCCAGGCAGCACCTTGTGCCAGTCAGGATTGTAAATGGCCAACTTGAAATACGGTGAGATCTCCATGGTGACCTTCACCAGCTGAGGAACCTGAAGGAAAGACATGAAACTATCATTTTGCCTCTCATGGAAAGACAAGAAGAGACCTGGCCACACCCTGGCAAAATCCTTCCTCAGCCTCCCTGCCACAGCACCTTTCCCTCCAGAGGGAAGTGTGCAGAGCACACAAGGGGAACCTCAAATCCCTTCTGCCTGGGCAAACAGCTCGAGCCCAGAGGCAGCCGGGCTACACCTCTCTGGGAAGGAAGCGCCAAGCAGGGAAGACACCAGCAGGACGGAGTTACAGTCACATCAGCAACCAGCCCAAAGATCCTGCTTGCTCCTGCCTACACACACCCAGGCACTCACACCTCCAAAGGGGGAATGCCTTCTCTCAAGGACAAACAGCATCTCTTATCCTGGAGGAAGGACAAAAGGCCCTTGGAACAGACCGGGCGTGAGTGAGGCAGTCAAGCCGCGGTGCCACAGAGCCACACAGGCTTGACTGCAAGAGAAGGAGACCACAGACACCATGGCTTTACTGGCAATAAAAGCAAGTTGAAGAAGAGAAAAAGGAGGAACAGAGGAAAACAAAGAGGAGAGGAGAGGAGAGGAGAGGAGAGGAGAGGAGAGGAGAGGAGAGGAGAGGAGAGGAGACTAGAGGAGATGTCGTACTTGGGATATGGTCTACTGTCGCACTTAGCAGGGCTGGATCCATCATTGGACTCAATCATCTTAAAGGCCTTTTCCAAGCAAAACCATTCTGTGATTCTGTCATCAAACCTTCCTATCCCAGCACTTACCTCCTCATCGTTTCTCAGAACCAAAGCCTTTTCATAGATGCCAAGGGTGCTGAACTCAAACACCAACTCCACTGGGAGAGGCTGGAACGGTGTATTTGGCCGGCGAACTGCTGACAACTGGAGACACAAGACAGACAGTGGTGAGTGCTTCAGCTGCTGGGAGGAAGATTCATGAATGAGAAGCCAAGACTGGTCTCCACACAAGTAGAGTGTCCCTTGGGGAGCGCATTTGCCTGCCTCACTCTGGGCAAACTGCAGCTTACCCATCCCTCTTCTGAGCTCATCAAGAATTTCTGGACCACTTGAAGCAGCCTCAAACTAAGAATCTCCTTAGCAGGCATTGCTCCAAGAGGCTTCCTTCTCCAAAAGGCAAAGCAGAGCCCACCTCCAGCTGAGCCTTCTACTCATGTGCTCACACAGCTCCAGAGCACTTTCTGAAAAGGCCACAAGCACTCACCGAGCAAGTGAAAGTTGCTCCACGGCACACAACTTTGGGATGATCTTTACTGTGAGACCGAGGCACCAAGCCCCACGTGGCCCTCACTCTTTCTTTTGATACAGAGCCTAGAAACCAGCACCCCAGGAGGTAACACTCACGGCAGCGAAAAGAGGGGTGAGGGGAATGCTGGATGGTGGTAAGATTCAGCTCTTTGCACCTAAGCTACGAGTAAGAGTGGGCTTGGCATCTCCTTTGCCAGAAACTTCCAATGGAGGCTTTATTTTGATTCCATGAGCGCTGTTTTCTTTAATGCCACTGCAGAAGCATGTCTGAAGACATACACTAACAGCAAGTGTCGACAGAGTCATTAATCGGAAAATTCCTCCTTGCTTTTTCTCCCCACTCGCAGCTGCCTTGTCTCCACCCTAAAGGCACCGGTGGGTCCCCTGCTCCTCCACACAGATCCTGCTCATGCTGAAGCCAGTGGCTGCAGCGTGCTGCTAGTTACTTGTGTGCTTGTCTGATGTGTTCCCAAGCTCCTGGGCACTCCAGGGCAATCCTGAACCCAGTTCTTACAGCTCTTTGGCTGGCAAGTTTCTGCTCAAGAGCCCTCCTCAGTCATCGACACCTTTGGACACTCAGCAGTCATGTCAGAAAAGCAGATTTAAAGATAGATCTGAGAAACCATTGATCAGGAGAAAGCACATCCACTGCGCTCTGCCCAGGGCCATTCCCCCAGAGATCTGGCAGCATCCCGCAGGCTGCACACCTAACACCCTTCCAAGGGTCCCACACCTTCTTCCAACCCAAAACATTCATGCAATTGGTTTTGTTCCATCTTAAGCAATTCCCACAGGGCCTACAGCCTTCAGAGGCTGTGGAGGTTTCTGAAGGCCAAAGGACGCAGGGAAATGGAGGCTGTCCTGGAAAAGACTTTGGCTGAGAGAAGGAGAAGCAAAGGAACAAGAAGAAATACCACGGCGCATCAACAGTGCATCTTAGCCAGTAATACTACTGGCCTAGTCAGGGGAACAAGTAGAAAAACCCAATCTTTCAAGAATACATCCCATGTTCTTAGCAGTTAACATCTAGAAAGGAACCATTAAGCCTAAATCAAGGTCTTGTGCTCATCAGGCAGTAGTCCTTGCATCAAGCCCCTCAAGAGGCCAGTGCTACTACCCCTGAGGGAGTCCTGGCTCCAGGCATTTCACACTTTCAGCAGGAGGATGGAAACTGGCAGGGTTGTCATTCCCTTGTGTTCCGCCCTGCTCTTCCTCCAGCACTGGGCTTTACCCACAGCAACTGGGATGGGAGCTGACTCCAGCAAGATCCACCACCTTCAGCAAAGGCGATTTCTCTCAGCCTCCTGCACATCAGGACTTCAAGGTCTCACTGGCAAAACAGGTTTTCTTCTTCCCCTAGCAGAAGGAAACCACTGCCCCCCAGCAGTCTCCAAGTACAATAGAGCCCAGGCCCCAAGGGGTCTGCAGGAGCTGGAGACAAGCCTCTTACAAGCATGCACCTTCTGCAAATGTCACAGCAAAAAGCAAAGAGAAGGGCAGGAAAAGGCCACCTTGTGATAAGAGGCTTCACTCATGGCTCGAAGCTGGCTAGTCCACAGCAGCTTCGCCTCCCGAGTAAGGGCCGACTTCTGCTTGATGGAGAGAGACTTCTCCTTCATGAAGGCAGAAAGAATGGGCTGAAACACACAACAGCAGCTCAGCAGGAGCTACAGAAATTGGTCCAGAAAGGCTTTCCTTGTTCAAATGGCACCGAGAGAGAAGTTTGGAACCTCTTCTGTCTGGGGCCAGTCATGTCTCCAAGGCTTCAGCCAGAGTTGGAGCAGCCCAGCACACGCCCAGCTCCCGCAGGGCTGGGACAGCTGGAGCAGCACTGGCCAGTGTGCCAGCAGGACAGCAGATATCACTGCCCACCCACAGAGGATGGAAAGAAGGACACTCTCACGCTCCAGCTAGTCCAGCTCAACACCCAGCAAAAGCCTTGCACTTGGCTCCAGTGGCACATTCAGGCAAGACTCTGGACTTGCCCTCAAGCAGCACACAAGCCAAACCTCACTGCACCAGGAGAGCCACCTCCGACAAGCACAGTGGCACAGAGACGGGAGCCTGCGTCCAGCTTCCCAGTGCTGCTGGACAACAGCAGAAGTGGGCAGAGGAGGGACACAGGGGAACTTCACAGCCCAAACACAGCTCTTACCTGCTCTCTGCTGACTGGCACAGGCTTCTCTGCCCTTCTACCCTGCTTCCGATCACGAGATGCTGCCACTTTCCTCGGGAATCCTTCAGCCATCTTGGGAAGCCCCACAGGCTGATTGCTCCCACCAGTGGCCATGACTCAGTCACCTGCAAAAAGCAACAGCGACAGGCCTTGAAAATCTAGAATCCCGTTTGTGGCAGAGAGGATACCCTGTGTCTCCAGGCTTTGGCATCCTTCCCATGGGAACAGGAGCCTCCCCACCCTCTTTCAGGAGCAGACCGAGTTCAAGCTGCACAGTTGAGAGACAGACAAGTCAAACTCTGAGTTATTTCCCACCTTCAGCAAAGCAGCAAGGCTGGACAAGCTGTGACAAGCGATGTGTGTGCTCCTGAAGCACTCTGAGATCTGTATGTTCCCACTCCGCACAGGACACGGTTTGGGACACACAAAGCAGCTCCACGCTCAGTGGGCTACTGCCCTTGTCCCCTGGCGACGACGCGCACTCCTAGCCTGCCCCGACCCAGCCGGCACAGTGAGGTCACAGAGAGGGAGGCAGGGCTGTGGAATGGGATGGGGTGCTCAGCGCCCACCAGGGCCCCGCAGAGGTGTGGGGCCTGCCCGCAGCCCCCCTCATCCAGAGCAGTGTCTGTCAGCCCAGGGAAGAGGAGGAAGACCGCGAACACCTCATGAGAGCCCAGGCCTCCCAACAGGCTGCTAATGCCCACACAGCTCCGGCAGCGAGTTCCCAGCCACCTACTGCAATCTGGGAAATTGCAGTTACTCGGCTGCTTTTAATAGATTTCTCTACCCAATCTGTTGGATACAAGTTCTTCAATTGCTAAGCAGATCTTGTACTGTACCAGAAAGGTACCTGGAGATAACATTTCTCTTCTCCAAAATACTTGCTCAGCCATTTCTGGGTGAAAAACAGCTTATGCAACCATATTTTGCAGGAATATTACAAGTTCAATTCAGCAATAAATATGTATAACTATAAATATATATGTGTGTGTCTATATATTTACACTGACAGCCTGTGTTCATAGCTCAAAATGCACTCAGACTATCATCCTGTAGTTGTCAACACACTTCTTACTACAAATGTATGACTAACAAATCCCCAAACAGACATCCCAGACTCATATGATGATACTGAAACCCCATTAGGAGCAGCTCAACACATTGACAAGAACCACAAGGAGAGCAATGTTCTTCGTATGTGTAAAACTAGAATGTATGTGGGATGGAAGAAGGAGAGGGGAATAAAAGAACTCGTTGAATGCATATGAACCCACCAATAATAGTAGTATTACTTCACAGGAAAGAATACTTCTGATATCAGAAACCACCAAGCGAGCGAGTCCAGAGAAGAGCAACGAAGCTGGGGAAGGGGCTGGACAACAAGAGGAGCAACTGAGAGAGCTGGGGGTGTTTATCCTGGAGAAGAGGAGGCTGAGGAGAGACCTCATTGCTCTCTATAACTCCCTGAGAGGAGGTTGTGGAGGGGAGGGAGCAGGGCTCTTCTCCCAAGGGACAGGACGAGAGGGAATGGCCTCAAGATCCACCAGGGGAGGTTTAGGCTGGACATTAGGAGGCTGGACATTTCCTCCCATTCAAGTGGGAGGAAAAATATAAGCTGGAGGGTGGGTTTTTTACCTAATGTGCTTTGTGAATACAGCAGTACATTTTGTAAATTCCCTTTCTTTGTTTCCCAGGCATGGGCTTGTGAACAATTTCCCCCATTTGTGTGGATTTCGTGCTTTAAAACAGAACTGAGGTGACGCCCAAGCCAGTCGGTAGGAGCCTCTATTAGCTCCAAAGGATTTCTGGAGGCACAGATGTGCAGGTTGCAGCTTTGCTGCAGCCTCTCTGGACTCTTCCAAATCCTTACCCCCCAAGACCATGGTGCTCATTTTCCTTATTTTCTTACCTTTCCTTTGCTGGAGGAGGCAGGGGCTGCGCACTCTGCGGAACCCAAACCCACCAGGCACTCCAGGTGGGTTTAGATGAAGGGAAACAGATCCAATCTACGGATTGGATCTAGGAAACAGTCATTTACTGTGAGAGTGATGAGGCACTGCAACAAGTTCCCAAAGAGGTTGCGGATGTCCCACCCCTGGAAGTGTCCCTCTTTCATGATCAACTGATTTAAAACAATTTATGATGGAATCGTCTCTGGCATTTTCTAAGCATTTCCTTTTTGCTTATTTCCTTTGCATCTAGCTGGTTTTCAGTGCCATCTAAAAATGTGTTTTCTTGTTACTTCACATACTTATTCCAGAGACAACTTTTTCTTTAAGCTTTTTTATTATTTCACAAGTCTAGAAAAATTGTTAATTTCTCATGAAATGCAGACATTTCTTTTGAAAGAAAAAAAATCATTTTTTTCCCTTATAGTTGTCAGAAATGTGTGGCTTCTGCTGGTTATAAGTTTTGAAAATTAAGTATTAAGACAAAGGATTCAAGAAAATCAGACATTCATTTATACACAATCTAGATTAAAATCGATTTTGTTTTGGGCTGCTACAGAAATTTAATTATGGCCCTCTGGGCCACTCAGTTGCCATCACTGGAAACAGAATTATAGAACCATAGAACAACCAGGTTGGAAGAGACCCATTGGATCATCGAGTCCAACCATTCCTATCAAACACTAAACCAAGTCTCTCAGGACCTCATCTACCCATCCCTTAAAAACCTCCAGGGAAGGTGAATCAACCCCCTCCCTGGGCAGCATATTCCAATGCCCAATGACCCTTTCCAGGGAAAACCTCCTCCTAATCTCTAGCCTAAATCTCCCCTGGCGGTGCTTGAGGCCATTCCCTCTTGCCCTGTCCCCTACCACTTGGGAGAAGAGCCCAGCTCCCTCCTCTCTACAACCTCCTTTCAGGGAGTTGTAGAGAGCAATGAGGTCTCCCCTCAGCCTCCTCTTCTCCAGGATAAACACCCCCAGCTCTCTCAGCCATTCCTCATAAGGCCTGTTCTCCAGCCCCTTCACAATCTTCGTTGCTCTTCTCTGGACTCACTCCAGAGCTTCAACATCCTTCTTGTGCTGAGGGGCCCAGAACTGAACACAGGATTCAAGGAGTGGCCTCACCAGTGCGGAGTACAAAGGGAGAAGAACCTCCCTGGACCTGCTGGTCACACCATTTCTGATACAAGCCAAGATACCTTTGGCCTTCTTGGCCACCTGGGCACACTGCTGGCTCGTGGTTGTCAACCAACACCCCCAGGTCCTCTCCTCCAGGCAGCTTACTAGACAGACTTCTCCCAGTCTGCAGCTCTGCATAGGGTTGTTGTACCCCAAGTGCAGGACCCGACATTTGGCCTTGTTAAACCTCATCCCATTGGTCTCAGCCCATGGATTCAGCCTGTTTAGGTGTCTTTGCAGAGCCTCCCTTCCCTCCAGCAGATCCACACTTCCACCCAGCTTTGTGTCATCTGCAAACTCTCTAAGGGTACCCTCAATGCCTTCATCCAGGTCATTGATGAAGACACTGAACAGGGCTGGACCCAGCACTGAGCCCTGGGGACACCACTTGTCCCTGGCCTCCAGCTGGATTTAACACCATTTACTACCACTCTCTGGGCCCTCCAGCCAACCAGTTTCTACCCAGGAGGGTGTGAGCCTCTCCAGGCCAGAGGTGACAGTTTCCGTAGCAGAATGCTGGGAGAAACTGTGTCAAAGGCTTTACTGAAATCCAGGAAGATACAGCCACAGCCTTTCCCTCGTCCAGCAGCCGAGTCACTTTGTCATAGAAGGTGATCAGGTTGGTTTGGCAGGACCTGCCTTTTGTGAACCCATGTTGACTGGGCCTGATCACCCGGTTCTCTTGCATGTGCTTCATGATCACTCTCAAGATCACCTGTTCCATGACTTTCCCTGGCACTGAGGTCAGACTGACTGGCAGCTCCTTCAATACCCTTGGGTGAATCCCCTCTGACCCCATAGACTTGTGGGTGTCCAGTTGGGCAAGCATGGCTCTGACCACCTCCTCTTGGATCATGGGAGCCTCGTATTGCTTCTCTAGTTCTGGGATTTCTACACAGAAAAAGAGCTTTCTTTACAATTAAAGACTGAGGTAAAGAAGGCATTAAATACCTCAGCCTTCTCCTCATCCCCTGTCACTGTTGTTCCCTCCGTGTCCAAAAGGGACTGTATGGTCTCCCTAGTTCTCCTTTTGTTATTTATATATATATAGAAAGATTTTTTATTATCCTTTGTGGACTTTGCTAACGTGATTTCTAGTTGAGCCTTAGCCCCTCTGATTTTTTCCCTACACAACCTCACTTCCCTCCTGTAGTCCACCCAAGAGGCCTGTCCCCTCTTCCAGAGCCTATAAACATTCCTCTTCTTCCTAATGTCACTTAAGATTTCTCTACTCAACCAAGCTATTTTTCCCCTGACGGCTTTTTTTTCCAGAACATGGGGATGGCTTTCTCCTGAGCTGCTAGGATCTCCTTTTTGAAAAGCTCCCAGCCCTCATGGGCTCCCTTGCCTTCAAGGACTGTCTCCCAGGAGACTTTGCCAACCAGCTTTCTGAAGAGTTCAAAGTCTGCCCTCTGGAAATTTAATGCTAACAACCCTCTTCACTTTGCCTACAACAGAAAATCCATCATCTCATGGTCACTTAGTCCTAGGCGTCCCCCTACTGCCACATCCCCCACGAGGCCTTCTCTGTTGACAAACAGCAAGTCCAGGAGGGCACCTTCCCTCCCTGGTTCATTCACCAGCTGCGCAAGGAAGTTGTCTTCCACGCACTCCAGGAACCTCCTAGACTGCTTCCTTTCTGCTCTATTGTACTCCCAGCAGATATCAGGGAAATTGAAGTCTCCCACAAGAACGAGAGGCATTGATTTGGAGATTAGCCCCAGCTGGTTAGAGAAGAGCTCCTCAGCTGCTTCTCCTTGGCTGGGTGGCCTGTAACAGACTCCCAGCACAAAATCTACCTTCTTATGGGCTCCTCTGAGTTTAACCCACAGGCACTCAATCTCCTCATCGCCACAATCCATCTCAACAGTGTCCAAGTCCTCCCTTACAAAGAGGGCTACTCTGCCTCCTCTCCTACTCTTCCTATCCCTCCTGGAGAGTTTATACTCACCATAGCTCTACTCCAGTTATATGAGTCATCCCACCACGTTTCCGTGATGGCAACGACATCATAGGCTCCTTGCTCTACAACAGCTTCCAGTTCTTCCATCTTGTTCCCCATGCTGCGTGCATTGGTGTAAATGCACTTCAGCTGAGGAGCCGAGCCTTCAGCCCTCTTAGAGGGGACAGTGCTTGCTCCCAATTGCCTGTTAACTGGAGTAGCTTGCACCAGAGTACCTGTATCTCCTTTGCTGCTCCAGAGTGCATTCTCCCCCACTTCCTGTGCAGTGATGTGCTGGTGGTCCTCACAGCACACCCTCTCCTAATGTCTAGTGCCCCACATCCAGGCTCGCTCTTGCCTAGCCTTGACTCAATCCCCTCCCACTTCACATCTAGTTTAAAGCTCGATTTATGAGCTTAGCTATGTTCTTAGCAAGGGCCTTACTCCTGCCAGGAAACCCACGTGCCCCAATCTTCACAACCGTGTCAGGGCGTGCACGAACCACCCTATGATCAAAGAACCCAAAGCCCCTTTCCACGCACCAGGTTCGGAGCCAGGCATTAATGGAGTTCTTCTTTGTAAGTTGCGGGTCCACTCCATTTAGCCTTGGGATGGAGCAGAACACCACCTGTGCCCCAGAGCCCTCCATCATCTTCCCAAGGACCCTGAAGTCTTTTTTGATGTCCTTAGCCTTACTGCTTACTAGACCATCATTAACAGTCTGGACTACTACCAGAGGGTAGTCGTCCGTCTCATGGATCAGGGAAGGGATCCCTCTCTGATGTCCCTGGCAAGCAGCAGACCTCTCTGTGGAGCGGGTCGGGTCTGCAAATGGGTCCCTCTGTTCCTTTGAGGAGGGAGTCCCCTACAACAATCACCCTCCTCTTCTTCTTAGTGGAGGATGTTGTCATTTTCTTCCGAGGATAGTGCAGCCTAGGAAAAGATTCAAGGCTATGGTGGCCATCATCCTCAGGACTAGATTCCTCCTGGAGCACCCGGTACTTGTTCTCCAGGGGGATCTCAGGTATTGTTGACTGCTTGAGGGGAGCAGGCTTCCTTCTTCTGGCAGGAACTTGCCGCCATTCCCCATCCCTTAGAGCCCCAAGCTTGCAGTGTGCAGGTGGCTGGTTATCGGGCACACCAGGTGCAGGAGGTTGCTGAGGGAGTGAGAGGGAACTGCTCCACATGTCTATCTCCCTCTCACATTCCCTGATAGTCCTGAGTCTCCTAACCTCCTCCCTTAACTCCTCCACCATGCGAAGAAGTTCCTCCACTCGAAGACAGCTTTTGCAAGTGGAGCCATTAACAGAAGCAGAGGCACGAGCTAAGGGAGAGGGACAGCATGGACAGAGTTTGCCTTTGCACCATCTCCTGGTGCTTCCACATCACGCTTCATTCTGATGTTCCCATGGGATTTCTTATGTGAGGGCACAACAACCCTGGGCAGCTCCAGACTAGGAGAAGCCTGGCTGGAAAGTGCCTGGAGGAGAGGGACCTGGGGGTGTTGGGGGACAGCGACTGGCAATGAGCCAGCAGGGGCCCAGGGGAATTTAGAATTGGACCTGGGAACCCTGGGGCACTTGTGGATGTTTGCTGGGAGACAAAAAGAGACAAGAGACAAAAGAGACCAAAAGATACTTACCCAGAAAAACTTCCTCCTAATCTCTAACCTAAATCTCCCCTGGCGGAGCTTGAGGACATTCCCTCTTGGGGAACGGTCTCTCCTAGGCTAGGTATTAAGAGGAAGTTTTTCACAGAAAGGGTCATTGGGCATTGGAACAGGCTGCCCACGGAGGTGGTTGATTCACCTTCCCTGGAGGTGTTTAAGGGACGGGTAGATGAGGTCCTGAGGGACATGGTTTAGTGTTTGATAGGAATGGTTGGACTTGATGATCTGATGGGTCTCTTCCGACCTGGTGGTTCTATGATTCTATGATAAAGCCCATCCAGTTCCAACCCCCCTGCCTTGGGCAGGGACACCTCCAACTCCAGCACATTCCTCACAGCCACATCCAACCTGCCCTTAAACATCTTTCCAATCTCTTTTCTGTCAACCTTGCTCCCTGGGGATGCTGCTCTCCCTGGCATTTTGAAAGACCTTACCAAGACAACCTGTGCACTCCGGGAAAACAGTTTCTTGTTTCCAAGGGAGCAGAAACATGTCCCAGGAGTGGGAAGAAAAAGAAACTTATTCACTCACCTACAAGAAATCTCCAACACAGTGGAATACGTTTTACTTTAAATGGGAATAATTAAGGCAGGAGTGAAAAGACTCCACACTGGGCTGAGAGTGCTCTGTGTGTTTCCATTTCATCAAAGATGTGGTAACATTTTTCTTTGCTGAAATAATCTAGCAGATCAAACCCCTCACTGAATTCACAGATCTACCATAGATGAGCTCTTTATGTTCTCTGTTCATGTGGCAGTTGGATCTCCCAGGTGCCACGTCCTACAGCCAAGCTTACACTGGCTTCAGAAAGAGGAGAGCAGGAGAGCCATAGAAAGCTTCACTCTCAATTGAAAATGGACTTCTTAGAACAGGAATTAACAGAAAAAGAAGTCAACAAGAAGGCAGTAAACAAGCAAGAGCACAGAGTCACTTCATCACAGCAACCTGAAGCGAGCACTGAGCAGGGCTCACACGCTGAGCTCTGCAACACAAAGCTGCAAGAGCACACAGCCCAGACAAGCAGGGTTAGTTCTAAAGGCACAAGGGGCAACATTGCCTTTGATTTGGCTACCAGCTCTACCACTTCCTAAAGGCACTTCTTTGCTAGCCTGGCTTGATCAAATAAAAGTATCTCTCTGGACAGAGGGATCATCCAAGATTTTATGCACCAAACGAGGACAGTATGTCCCAGAACTACCACAAAAATACTAATTATTTTTTCGAATAATAGAGTGAAAGGGAATGCAAAGGAAGAAATCTGTGGGCAACTCTCCTACTTTCCAGCCCCAGTAAATCAGGTAATAAACTAAATGTTTAAATACAATTCTGGGTCCTACTGTGTCTGCCTTGGGGTGTGACAGCCACTGAAGGCTGTAAGTGACTCAGTCCAGTGCCAGCCCAGCCTCACTGTGCAGACTGAACCCTGATACCAAAAATGGCAGCAAATCAACTCTCTGAGAGGCCTGTTGGACTTCGTCAGGGCTGGGACACACAAAGAGTGATCCCCATCAGTCGCATGTGGATAGATGCGTGTGGATAAATTCTCCCAGAAATATCCTGCCCATTCTGTTGCTCTGCAAGGACTTATTCTTATGTTATTTATCAACTTTAACAACTGAGAGAGCTGGGGGTGTTTAGCCTTGAGAAGAGGAGGCTGAGGGGAGACCTCATTGCTCTCTGCAAGTCCCTGAAAGGAGGTTGTGGAGAGGAGGGAGCTGACCTCTTCTCCCAAGGGACAGGGGACAGGACGAGGGATCCCTGCAGCCCTCACTGGGCCTGGAAAGGAACAACAGAGAGGCAGGTGTGGGATGCAGGATTGTTTTATTGCAGTGCAGGAGAGCACCAACTAGGGAGAGACACAGCAGGCAGAGGCAGGGAGGTTGTCCCCGTGTCCTTCAAGGGAGGTGTCCCAGGGACTGCAGCGTCTGTGGGTGTGGGTCTAGCAGGGCCCACAGGTGTCCCAGAGCTTCTTGCTGTAGCGCGGCAAGACGCAAGGGCTGCAGGCAGGAGAAAGATAGGGTCTGGCAGGGGTGCAGAGGCCGCCCGAGCCCAGCGTGGCCCCGGCCCCGTAGAGGCCCCCCAGCCCCAGGTTGCCCCCAAAGGCAGGTGCTCCGGAGGAGCCCACCACGGTTTGCTGGGGGAGGGAGCTGAGGATGGGGCCGGGGAAGGTGACAACCACGGGCGGAGGCTGGATGAAGGCTGTGGAGTCGGGGCACTGGCGGGCGCACAGCTCGTTGCAGCTCTCAGCGATGGGCTGGGGCACGGCCACGCCGCTTTTTGGGGCACACACGTCGTAGCAAGACATCTTGGTGCTGGGGCAGTTGGAGCTCTGCAAGAGGACACAGACAGCAAGGGAGAAGTAGAGGGCAACTCCTGAGACACAGAGGATGCAATCAGAGCAGAGCACAGGAGGAAGAGCTCTTGCACACTTACCCTGTTCCCCAAGGACAAGGCACTCAGAGCAGTGTCTGGGACAGCCTGGCAGAGGCAGAGCTTTTATAGCAGCCCTGCCAGTGCCCAGCACCACCTGGGCCAATGTGGGGAGGAGACACTCCCTGCTGCCCAGGAAGATGATTGGGCTCTTTGACTCCGGCCCCTCCCTGGCTCAGCATCCCCTTTGCCAGATCAGCACATGCCATTGCCAGGGATTTTCTCCTCTTTCTTCTGTGTCAGGCAACTGGCACCAGGCATCTCCTGGCTTGGGATTCCAAGGCAGAGAGGCTGTAATTCTGCAGGTCCTGGCTCTCTTCCTTATGCTTTTCACTGTCTAGAGATCTTTGCCCTCTGCCCACAGCCAGACTCTACTGTGGGAACCAATGTGAACACCAGTGGGATTAATCTATTCAAAGGTTTCTAAAACCACAGCACCAGAGGGAAGCCCACATCCCCAGCACCACGAGGGCAGCCCTGGCCCTGAACTGTCCCAAAGCAATGGGGTTCCCAGAACATTTGCACAGGGTTGACAGGAGTGACACTGGGCTGGCACGAACCTGTGTCACGGGGGACCAGGTAGGACCCTTTTCTGCTTGAACTAGGGACCACAGGGAAGCACATGGGGTGTCTTTATCCCCCAGAGTTCGATTGATGGCCCAGACCAGCAGGCAGAAGGGGGGCAGGTCCCTTGGGCTCTTAGATGATGCATCGAACTGAGCAGGCAGTGCCTGACAGGGAGTGCCTTCAATTTGGTGCTATCACAGCCTCTCCCCTCTGCTGATCACAGACACACAGCGTACGTCACGCAGGTGCTGGCATGCAGGAGGCATTGGAGAAGCTGTTCCCTTGGCCAGAACCAGGACCAGGACCAAGCCCTTGGGGAAGATCTCTGGCAGGCAGGGTGCTTGCAGTCACCCTCTGTCACACTGCGAATCCTCTTACCCAGCGAGATAATGACAAGACATTGGGGCTAATTGGGCCTCTTAGGTGTCTGCTGACAAGCGTCCCAGGAGGGTAATTGCAGGGGCTGATGCAGCAGCTTGGGCTTGGGGAGGAAAGAGAGTCAGCAGCAGAGGCTGGTGGCACTCAGGGAGGAGGCAGGGGCTTGGCCAGCAGCAGCCACGTGCCCCCAGCAGGACCAGATGGTCCCCGTCATCGCCAGCCCTGCATAAAAGCGCTGCCCTTGGGGAGCCCTGGCATCCAGCACTCCTGCCTCGCTCTGATCAGGACAAGGGCAGGTGGGTGCCTGTGGGTCTGTGTCTCCTCTGGCCGGGGCCGGCATGGGGCCTCCCTGGCCAGGAGAGCTGGGACGGCAGCGGCTGCGCTGGCTGCAGGCTTGGCCGGGCAGGGAGGGCTGAGCTGGAGTGGGAGAGAGAAGAGCCCTGTGTGTGGGACAGGCAGAGGCAGGTCGTGCACAGGCTCCCGGGAAGGGTTTGTGGAGATCAGGGTGCTGAGGGGGTCTGGCTGGGAAAGGAGGAGCCGTGGGAAAGGTGGTGGCTTTGCTGTTCCGCTCCAGGGCAGTCGTAGGAACTGTGTTCTTTGCCAGGGCATCTCCTGCGGATTCCTAACTCCTCTCCTTGCTTCCATCACTTCCAGACTCATCCCTCTCACCCCAAGATGTCTTGCTACGACGTGTGTGCCCCAAAAACCAGTGTGGCCGTGCCCCAGCCCATCGCTGAGAGCTGCAACGAGCTGTGCGCCCGCCAGTGCCCCGACTCCACAGCCTTCATCCAGCCTCCGCCCGTGGTTGTCACCTTCCCCGGCCCCATCCTCAGCTCCTTCCCCCAGCAAGCCGTGGTGGGCTCCTCCGGAGCACCCGCCTTTGGGGGCAACCTGGGGCTGGGGGGCCTCTACGGGGCCGGGGCCACGCTGGGCTCGGGGGGCCTCTGCACCCCTGCCAGACCCTATCTTTCTCCTGCCTGCAGCCCTTGCGTCTTGCCGCGCTACAGCAAGAAGCTCTGGGACACCTGTGGGCCCTGCTAGACCCACACCCACAGACGCTGCAGTCCCTGGGACACCTCCCTTGAAGGACACGGGGACAACCTCCCTGCCTCTGCCTGCTGTGTCTCTCCCTAGTTGGTGCTCTCCTGCACTGCAATAAAACAATCCTGCATCCCACACCTGCCTCTCTGTTGTTCCTTTCCAGGCCCAGCGAGGGCTGCAGGGATCCCTCCTCCTGCACAGTTTCCCCTCAGGCTGGGTCTGGGTAGTGTCTGAGCCCCAGCAGAGCTGGGCTGAGCTGCCTCTGGGGCGAGCGGTCCCAAGGCAGACCAGGACCTGCCCACTCTCAAGAGCTCTTCTCTTCTCATGCTCCAGCAAGGCAGCTGGGGGTGAGAGAGATGCTGGGAGGGGACCTAACTGGGAAAAGTGACCCCATCTGACCAAAGGGACATCCCAGACCGTAGGACACTGTGCTCAAGGAATGGAAGCTGGAGAAAGAGTGCGGAAGGGAGGATGTTTGGAGTTGTGCCGTTTGTCTTCCCAAGCCGTCGTTAGGCGTGATGGAGCCCTGTTTTCCTGGGGATGGCTGAACGTCTGGCAGCCCAGAGGAAGCAGTGAGTGAATCCCTTCTTTGGCTTTGCATACGCAGCTTTTGGTTTACCTATTAAAATGTCTTTATCTTGAGCTGTGAGTTGTCCTAATGTTGCCCTTCCCATACTCTCCTCCATCCCCAGGCAGTGTGGGGCTCATCTGCCCACTGGGGTCAGCCCAGCCCACCCATGGACAAAGGGATTTTGCTTTTCCCTGCAGGGATTGGGCTGCACCACGAGAAGCAGCTGGGGCACCAACCATTCCTGTGATGTGTGGGTTCCGAGGGTTTTGAGTCCTTTCTGGAGAGAGGGGCTGTTCCCAAGGGAGTCCCTCCAGTGGCCCAGCCCCTGGAATGCTTTTCCTGCTGTGTGGGTGCTCCATCCCTGCCAGGGGGGTCTGCCTGGGACAGGGGAAGCTCTGCAGAGCACGACTCTGCTCCTCTGCACCACCCAATTGTCTCCCTGAGGCAGACATCAGGTTTCTCTCAGGACACTGTTGGAGGATGTTATCAGGATGATGTCAGGATTCCCTTCCACTGCCTCCTGGATCCATGACACAGAACAAGATTCCCTCTCTAGCAAAGAAAAAATCTCTGTTG
Organism: Coccyzus lansbergi; assembly: GCA_033558105.1. Taxonomy (NCBI): domain Eukaryota; kingdom Metazoa; phylum Chordata; class Aves; order Cuculiformes; family Coccyzidae; genus Coccyzus; species Coccyzus lansbergi. Next base: position 540,471 of record JAUMJK010000613.1, on the reverse strand, counting down.
CTGGACCTCGGGTGGTTAAATCTTTTTTCTCTTTTTTTCTCTCTCCCTCTCTCTTTCCTCTTTCCCTTTTCCTGACTCACTGAAACATGTAAACACACCAGAGTTTTATCCCCTGCTCAATAAAGAAAAGTTCCCTTTTTCCACACTTCTGGTTCCTTGGTGCAGCTGCAGCTTTCTTCACCTCACAGGAATCTTGGATCTCTGTCAAACCAGGGTTCTCCAACTGGTCCCTGGCATTTCCAACCTTAAATTATTTTGTGCTTCTTTGTTTGTTTTCTTACCTTGCTCCTACAGGGGAGGTGAAAATAAAAATGAGAAGCCATTGCTTCTTGTGTTGTGTTCTAAAGAAGTGATGTTGTGCCTCAAAGTTTTCCAGGCTTGTGAGAGGTGAAGCCAAGTTGCAGGTGTGATTGTGCAGAGTGAGACCCCGAGAGAGGTATTAAAGAAAAGCAGTTGGAGGAGAAGTGCAGAAAGTGCTCAAGTCTGAAGATGAAGTGTTTGAGTGAAAGGGGAAGCTGCCTGGTGTGAGTGACTGCTGCCTGGCGAGAGAAAAGGAAAGTCCTAGTGTGCCGAGAGGGATGGAGGTGGTAAGCCCTGAGGGTGACTAGGGATTGCTCATCTGGTGCTCCATGAGCACAATGTGGGTTTCTCTCTCTCCAGTCCAACCATCAGCCCAGCCCCACCGTGCCCACTGAACCCTGTCCCCAGGTGCCACCCGTGTTGGGAACCCCTCCAGGGACGGAGACTCCAGCCCTGCCCTCAGCAGCCTCTGCCAGGGCTTCACCCCTCGCTCGGCAGAGAAATCCTTCCAGCATGCGATGTAAGCGTCCTCTGGCACAACTAGAGGCCATTTCCTCTCGTCCCTTCCCTTGTTCCTTGGGAGCTGAGCCCAGCACCCTCCTCACTGCAACCTCCATTCCCAGAGGTGCAGAGAGCAAGGAGCTCTCCCCTCGGGGTCCTCCTCTCCACTGGGCAGGCCCTGGAGGGCTGTCATGGCTTGTGTCCAGTGTGCTCTGTGCTGAAGAGGGGTCTCTGCTCTAATCCCCTCTGTCCCTCTCTCTCCCTTTCCCAAAGGCGAGGTCAGGCAGAGCTGGAGCCAAATCTCCAATGAGCGGAGATTTGACTCTTGTGAAGTTATCATAGAATCACCAGGTTGGAAAAGGCCCATTGGATTATCGAGCCCAACCAATCCTACCAATCACTAAACTATGCCCCTCAGCACCTCATCTGCCCAAGCCTTGAACACCTCCAGGGAAGGTGACTCAACCCTCCCTGGGCAGCCTGTTCCAGTGCCCAATCACCCTTTCTGTGAATATTTTTTTCCCAAACGTTCAGCCTGAACCTCCCCTGGTGGAGCTTGAGCCTCTCATCCTGTATCCTGTCCCTTTGGAGAAGAGGTCAGCTCCCTCCTCTCCACAACCTCCTTTCAGGGAGCTGGAGAGTGCAATGAGGTCTCTCCTCAGCCTCCTCTTCTCTAGGCTAAGCACCCCCAGCTCTCTCAACTATTAACGTTGATAAATAACATCAAAATGAGTCCTTACAGAATAACAGAATGGGCAGGAGATTTCTGGGAGAATTTATCCACAGGCATGTCAGTGGAAATACCTTCTGTCCCAGCTCCTGTATCACTGCATGTGACTGATGGGGATCACTCTTTGTGTGTCCCAGCCCTGACAAAGTCCAACAGGCCTCTCAGAGAGTTGATTTGCTGCCATTTTTGGTATCAGGGTTCAGTCTGCACAGTGAGGCTGGGCTGGCACTGGACTGGGTCACTTACAGCCTTCAGTGGCTGTCACACCCCAAGGTAGACAGAGTAGGACCCACAATTGTATTTAAACATTTAGTTTATTACCTATAATGTTACAATTTGGAGTCAAGAATATAAGCGTTAATACTTTTGTGTCGCGGATCACCTCTGAGTCTTTGTTTTTGTTCTACAGTTATGATGTACATCCCTATGTTAGTGTGCGGGAGGGGTGACCATAGGCCAGTTTGGTCACCCTGATAGGTGAACGAGTGGCAGAGACATAATCGCTCCTTCTCCCCTCCCTATCCTTGCTGCACAGATGGGCTTTGATGTGGCTGCTCAAGTGGCAGCCTCAGACCTCCATCTGGCCCCTCTCCACCCTGCGACTCAGCAAAGCAGCAGCATCTTCAGCAGCTTCAAGGGGGCAGGCAAATGTCTAATGGCTTGATATCCAGATGGAGATCTGTGACCAGAGGTGTCCCTGAGGGGTCCATCCTGGGCCCAGTGCTGTTTAGTGTCATCATCAATGATACAGACAGTAAGACTGAGTGCACCCTCGTCAAATTTGCTGATGACACCAAGCTGAGAGGCATGGTTGCCACTCCAAAAGGATGGGATGTCATCTAGAGGGACCTGGAGACGTGGGCCTGTGTGCACCTCATGAGGCTGAGCAAGGCCCAGTGCAAGGACCTACACCTGGGTTGGGGCCATCTGCGGTTTCAGTACAGGATGGGGGATGATATGACTGGGAGCAGCCCTGCAGAGAAGGACTTGGGGGTGCTGATTGACAAGAAGCTCAACACGAGCCAGCAATGTGCACTCCCAGCCCAGAAGGCCAACTGTATCCTGGGCTGTATCAAAAGCCTACAGGTCAAGGGAGGTGGTTCTGCCCCTCTCTTCCTCTCTTGTGAGACCCCACCTGGAGTATTATGTCCAGTTCTGGAATCCTCAACATACGAAGGATATGGAGCTGTTGGAACAGGACCAGAGGAGGCTACAAAGATGACCTGAGGAATGGAGCACCTCCCATGCGAGGACAGGCTGAGAGAGTTGGGCTTGCTCAGCCTGGAGAAGAGAAGGCTCCAAGGAGACCTTATAGTGACCTTCCAGTACCTGAAGGGTGCCTACAAGAAAGCTGGGGAGAGCCTTTTCACAAAGGCTTGTAGTGATAGGACTAGGGTCAATGGCTATAAACTGGAGAGTGACAGATTTAGACTAGACATAAGGAGGAACTTCCTCACGATGAGGGGGATGAGGCACTGGAAGAGGTTCCCCAGGGAAGTTGTGGCTGCCCCATGCCTGGAGGTGTTCAAGGCCAGGTTGGATGGGGCCTTGGGCAGCCTGATCTAGTGTCTGCCCATCACAGGGTGGGGGCTGGAACTAGGTGATCTTTAATGTCCCTTCCAACTCACAAACTATTCTGTGATCCATGATTACCTGTTCCTAGGACTCTGGGGCTGGGGCTAGGGTTTGTGTTGGCATTAGCCATTTGGTCAGGGTAAGTGCTAACATGAGGGTTTGGGTTTGTGTTAAGTGGTCAGGGTTTGCTTTTCAATTGCTTGTTAATCTTTCTCATTCCTTCACTTATTAAGCCGCCTCTGTCTCGCCTGCTCTCAGTTGTGGAGTGGAGCTGCCTCGTGGAGGGTAAACCCTAGCCAAGGGCTAATCATAGTGCTTCCTGCTTTGCTTTTGGTTCCTGACTTTCGCTTTCGCTGTCTGTCAGTCACGCTGTTTACTGGAATAGGAGGAGAAAGGCACAGCATAAAAGGCCAGACTGGAGCCAGGCTGCAGCAAAGCTGTGTCAGCCGCCCGCAAGTGAGGAAGAGGAGGGTGAGTCCTTTCCCCCGATGCCTCCTCCCAGCCCTTGCAAGCAGCCCTGGGCATGGGGCTATGGGGGCTGCTGCTGACCCCAGTGGGTGACAGGGAGCCCAGCAGGTGGGAGGAGGAAGGGCTCCATGTGTCTGCTGGGGCCGTGGGACGGAGCAGGGATGACGGAGCCTGGGAGCTCGTGTTCAACACTCCCAAGTCTTGGCGCCTAAGTTAGGACTCGCCTGAGCTTGGCCCCTCTGCCCTGAGCTTTCCTCTCCTCCCTGCTGTGCTGTAGCCTCTTGTCCCCCTGTGGCCCTCCCTGTGATGTTCCTGGAGGAGGGCAGGGCTCCTGAGCTCCTCTGAGAGGAGTGGCAGTGTCTGTGGAGCCTGTGCTGTGGTGTCCGGGAGGCTGCAGGGAGGCAGGTTCTGGTGCAGGCATGGGCTGGGGCACTGGGCTGCCTCTGCGTCCGTGGGGTTTGCTGGTGCCTGGCAGGGCTTGGGGGTTGGTGGCCTTTAACCGCAGGCAGCAACTCCTGAAACTGGGAGAGGCAGCGAGAAAGCTTGTGAGTGGAGACCAGGAGAGCTTAACAGTTAATGTGCAAACAAGCAAAGCCCAAGAGTTCATTTGGGGTCAACTGTCCTGGCTGTGTCCCCTCGCAGCTTCTCCTTCCCCCTGTGCTGCTTTGGGCTGGGACAGAGTTCCTTTTCTTCAGGGCAGCTGGGATGGAGTTCTGGTTTCCGTTGGTGCTGAGAGCAGGGTTGGTAACATGGGGACATTTTTGTTATTGCTGTCAGGGTTCAGCCCCACCCAGCCCTATCCGAGACCAAGTGCAACCAGTTTGGCTTCCGGTTCCCCCCTGCCTAGGAGTTAGTGGGTGGAGAAGGCCCCAGGCTGGACTCAGCGCTGCCGCAGCTGCACTCAGGAACTGGATAAAGGAACACATGGATATTCTTGTCACACTTCAGCCTGATTTTAAGTCAAAGAGGACCACTCAGGATCCCGATCCCCCCCTTGCCACCCAACTCCCGGAGAGGGGATCGGGGCAAAAGCCAGAGTTCTCACTGGGTGCTGGTCATCAAAGAACAGAGCCTGGCCCTTGTCATCCCCCTGTGTTATCCCGAGAGTGATGTCTTTGGGATGGAATCCTCTGTTGGTCAGTTTGGGTTCTCCCCTTCCTGCAGCTGCCCCCCTTTCCCTCCCCTTTCCCTCATGGTTCCACCGGCTCCAGGATGGCTTTGGTCTCCCCAGGGACCAATGTCAGCACTGACCTTTCTGCATCCCAGTGCCCATTACTTTGGAGATTACAGTAAATGCTCAGTGTTCTCACTGTGCCTGCAAACATAGTTAAATGCCCGAGAATGCAATGACTTTGAGCAGGTGTAGCTGTAACATTAGAAAATCCCTTCTGCTTTAGCTCAAAGCTAAGAGCTCACTGAGCTGAGAGGAGACCTCATTGCTCTCTCCAACTCCCTGAAAGGAGGTTGTAGAGAGGAGGGAGCTGGGCTCTTCTGCCAAGTGCCAGGGGACAGGACAAGAGGGAATGGCCTCAAGCTCCGCCAGGGGAGATTTAGGCTGGAGATTAGGAGGAAGTTTTTCACACAGAGGGTCATTGGGCATTGGAATAGGCTGCCCAGGGAGGTGGTTGGTTCACCTTCCCTGGAGGTGTTTCAGGAATGGGTAGATGAGGTCCTGAGGGACTTGGTTTAGTGTTTGATGGGAATGGTTGGACTCGAAGATCCGATGGGTCTCTTCCAACCTGGTTGTTCTATGATTCTATGTGTCTGCACAGCACCAAGGCCTTTCCTGCTCCGCTCAGCAGCCTGAGCAGTGAGCAGGTTTCTCGCCCTTTCTTCTTTTCCCTCTCATTCCAAATCATTCTTGTGTTGGCTTTCAGTGATTCCGGCCACTGCTGCCCATCCCTGTCTGGGCTGTGGGTGGCCCCCTCGCTAAGCAGCCCCTCTGCCCGTCTCCTTGGCAGGTCCTGTGTGCCGTCAGCAATGGCTTCTGCCAGCCAGATGCCGGCGCCCGTCTGCCTCATTGAGAACAGCCCAAGGAAGGGGCTGGTGGTCCAGCAGGAGGCCCTGCAGGTGCTGTCAGAGATCCCCCAGCCAGTGGTGGTGGTGGGCATCACCGGGCTGTACCGCACCGGCAAGTCCTACCTGATGAACAGGCTGGCTGGACAGAGGAAAGGTGAGGGAGGTCCCAGCCCCGCATGGCCAAGCTTACTGGCTTTTCCTGCTCAGGGTTTAATACTGGTGAGCCCTTTGTGTCCCCCGACAGGTTTCTCCATGGGCTCTGGGGTGCAGGCCCACACCAAAGGGATCTGGATGTGGTGTGTCCCTCACCCCTGCCGGCCTGGACACACTCTGGTGCTGCTGGACAGTGAAGGACTGGGCGACGTGAAGAAGGTGTGGAAGCAGCAGCAGCCGCCTTTGTGCATTCCCAGCGCTTTGTGGAAGGTCTTGAGGGTGCAGCCTTGGTGGCCTGAGTCGAGGTGGTGCCACCAGCTGTGGTGCCCTTCACCTGGGAAGAGCCAGCGGCCATGGGGAAGGAGGCTGGGGTAGAGAAGTTGTCAAATTGCTCTACTTTCCTGGAGAAGAGCAGCAGGACGGGCCTGAGGAGCTTGAGGAACACTGGGTAGAGGATTGTGGGACCCAAAGTGTAGAGTGCAGAGCTGAGGGTGATGGCAGCTACAGAAAGCTCTGGTGATGTCATGGGGGGACTGTGCAAAAACCGGTGTGGCCCTGGTGTGTGGGTTAGGGGCATTGTGGGTGTGGAGGCTTGGGGCTTTGCTCCTTCTTAGGGAGTCTTGTTGCTAAGAGCCAGGGGTTGTTGTTCCAGGGTGACACCAAGAACGACACGTGGATCGTTGTCCTGACTGTCCTGCTCTCCAGCACCTTGATCTACAACAGCAAAGGCTCCATTGACCAGCAGGCCCTGGAGCAGCTGTAGTATCCTTGGTGGGAGCGCGGCAGCAGGGATGCCGTCCTCTCCCTGGGTGGTGACATAAGCACTTAGACATCCTAGTTCCTCCAGGAGCTGCAGAACCTTCTGCCGATGCCCAGGGAAGTGCTTGGAGTCCTTAGGGGTCCCATGTCGAGGGCTGAGGGGTGTTCCCCTCATCCTTCTGGTGGTTCCAGGCTCTTCCCTGTCTCTCAAGCCTCTTCTCTTCCCCACAAAGTGCTGGGTGGTTGCAGGATGGTGATGTGCCCGTGTTCAGGGCTGAGGTCCTTGTTTCCTTAGCCAGCTGCCAGCTACGTGATGAAGCTGACTGAGCGTGTCAAGGTGAAAGCAGCACTCGAGGAGAGGGAAGATGGCCTGGAGGAGGCAGGACGATTAGTCCCCTTCTTCCCGACTTTTGTCTGGGCTGTGCGGGATTTCACCCTTCAGCTGGAGAAGGACGGGAAGGAAATCTCTGAGGATGAGTACTTGGAGGACGCGCTGGAGTTAGAGGCTGGTAAGGGAATGGTGTCCAGCCCCGACACAGCAACACGTCAGTGTCAGTCAACGACTGACTGAGCCCAAAGCCCGTGAACTCCCTCCGTGTCCTCTCTCCGTGCAGGTGACAGCCCAGAGACCCAACGCTGCAACCAGCCCCGGGAATGCATCCGCCAGTCCTTTCCACATCGCAAGTGCTTTATTTTTGACCAGCCAGCCAGCAGGAGTGACCTGGTGCGCTTGGAGGAGCTTCAGGATGATGAGATGAGTCATGAATTCCAGCAGCAGGTGGAGAAATTCTGCAGGCACATCTGGGAAAAGTCTCCACCTAAGAGCATCCCTGGTGGGCGCATCCTGAGAGGGAACCGTGAGTACTGGTGCTCGGAGGCTTGGATGGGCAGCAGCTCCAGGCTGTGTCTGGGAAGGATCAGCCGCAGGGTGAAAGGATGCAGGTGGGTACAGGGAGAGCTTTTCTGCTAGTGCCGTCCCTGCCTGTGGAGCAGGAGCTTCTGGAAGTTGCGGGCAGGTTGGGAAATTGTGGGAAAAATAAGTTGAGGAAGACTTGGAGCTGTCGTTATGTTGAGGCTGCAGCTCTCTCTTGATTGATCTTCCTTGGCAGTGCTGGGGAAGCTGGCAGAAACCTACGTGGAGGCCATCGAGAGCGGGGCAGTGCCGTGCCTGGAGAGCGCCGTGCAGGCCCTGGCAGAGATGGAGAATGCAGCGGCAGTTAAAGAGGCTGTGACGTTGTACCGGGATCTGATGGAGCAGCGAGCAAAGCCGCCGACAGAGACTGTTGAGGAGTTCCTGGAGCTGCACAGCCAGTGCGAGCAGGAGGCTCTGGAGCTGTTCCACAGACGGGCATTTGAGGAGGGCCTGTGCCGCTTCCAGGCAGAGCTCAAGGTAGGTGGTCCCCAGGTGGTCGTCCCTGCCGCAGCAGCCTCTTCTCCCTGGCTTCCAAAACCGTGCTGTGATGGGGATGAATCTCAGCCCTGTCCCATCCCATGCTGCAGCCCAGATGTGCCTCTACTCCTGCTGGAAGCCTGGAGCCTTCCCCACGGCCCCTGTCGTGCTGACTGAGTCTTGCCTCTGGGTTTTGTGAAGCCTGGTGTCTCTGGCACGCTCTCTGCTCCTGTGCACCTTGGCCCAGAGGGGTCTGTGGGCACAGAACGGCCTCCCCATTGTCACCTCCCTGTTGATTACACTGCAGCCTGGAGATGCCTGTCTCTGTGTCTGCCTGGCTTGGTTTCTGCCTGGGGTGAGAGCGGTGGCTTCAGCTCAACCTGGGCTGACACCTTCCCTCTGCGTGTCTCCGGCTAGCGCCAGGTGGAGGAAGTCAAGGAGAAGTTTTGCACGGGCAACGAGGAGGCATCCCGTGCCAAGTGTGAGGATGTTCTCAGGAAGCTCTTCCAGGACATTGAGAGACGCCTCGGTGATGGTGTCTACAGTGTGGTAGGAGGGTCAGGAATCTTCAAGGCAGACCTGCAGGCACTGGTGAAGAATTACTGGGAAATGCCTGGCAAGGGAGTGAAGGTAGGAAGAAGTGTAGCTCCCCTTTGAGGGGAGAGTCTGCACATCCCATCCCCTTCTCCCAAGAAACCATTTCCTCCAAGCTGCTGGTTCTTCTCTTGACTTCTCTTCTATCGCGGGTTCTCCAGGCTGCTGCTGTCCTGAAGAAGTTCCTCAAGGACATCGAGGCGGTAACCACTGTCATCCTCACTGTAGACCAGGCCCTGAAAAAAAAGGAAGAGGAGCTGAAAAGTAACTTCTGGGCTGGAGGAATGATGGCAGGGGAAAAGAGAACTGCTTTGGAGCTTGGGGTCTCAGCTCCTGCTTTGCAACACCTCTGTTTCTCTGTCCCCAGGTGCACAGCAGCAGCACGAGCAAACTGAGAAGGAAAGGAAGAAGAAGATGATGATTCACATTGCTGTTGGGGTAGGGGTTGGCGTGATATCTATCACTCTTCCCCCTCTGCGAGCACTGAGGTTTTTTAAGTTACCTCTGTAATCACGAATTGCATAAGGTCTCCATGTACAATTGCACTGAATCTTGAAAGCTTTTCCTGCAAGATGCTCAGAGTGAAGTGTGGAAGTGACCTCCACGCTCCCTTCTACCAGTGAATGAATCCCTTCTTTGGCTTTGTTTGCATAGGCAGCTTTTGGTTTACCTATTAAAATGTCTTTGTCTTGAGCCGTGAGTTGTCCTTCCCATGCTCTCCTCCATCCCCAGGCAGTGTGGGGCTCATCTGCCCACTGGGGTCAGCCCAGCCCACCCATGGACAAAGGGGTTTTGCTTTTCCCTGCAGGGATTGGGCTGCACCATGAGAAATAGCTGGGACCCTTCTAAGAGCGGGGAAACCCACTTCTCTGAGCCTCTTCTTTTGCTTCATAAGCACTTGGTCTGATCAGCTTTAGAATCCTGTCTGTGACACTGATTTGTTGTGAGAGGGTTATTTAAACTACTTAAAAAGTCATGGCCACAGGGATCAGCACAAGTAGTTGTATTGAAGTGTGAGTTCAAAGAGGCTTTGCTCAGGCATTCATACAGGACCTTCACTTGGGTAACCATGAATAACCATGGGTAACCATGAAGACACCATTAGGTCCTCCTCTGCCCTTCTCAGTGTGAGCAAACTCAGATCTCTGAGCATCATCTTGAGCTTCAGTAATTACTTGGTCACCTTGTGCTTATCAGGAATCCCCTTCATCCCTCTTCACCCTCTTTGGGCCTTCCTGCCTCCTTCATAGAATCACAGAATCATAGAATCACCAGGTTGGAAGAGACCTACCAGATCATCGAGTCCATCCATTCCCATCAATCACTAAACCATGTCCCCAGCACCTCACCCACCCACCCACCCCTTAAACACCTCCAGGGAATGGAACTCAACCACCTTCCTGGTCAGCCTGATCCACTGCCAAGTGACCCTTTCTGTGATTTTTTTTTTCCTAATGTTCAGCCTAAACCTCCCCTGGAAGAGCTTGAGGCCACTCCCTATTGTCCTGTCCCCTGTCACTTGGGAGAAAGACCAGCTCCCTCCTCTCCCCAACCTCCTCTCAGGGACTTGTAGAGAGCAATGAGGTCTCCTCTCAGCCTCCTCTTCTCCAGGATAAAAATACCCAACTTTCCTTCAGCCGTTCCTTATAAGGCCTGTTCTCCAACCCCCTCACCAGCTTCGTTGCTCTTCTCTGGACTCGCTCCAGAGCCTCAACATCCTTCTTGTGCTGAGGGGCCCAGAACCGAACACAGAGTGCAAGGAGCAGTCTCACCAGTGCTGAGTACAGAGGGAGAATAACCTCCCTGGACCTGCTGGTCACACCGTTTCTGATACAAGCCAAGATGCCATTGGCCTTCTTGGCCACCTGAGCCCCTGCTAGCTCATGGTCAGTAGCTGTCAACCAACACCCACAGGTCCTCTCCTCAAGGCAGCTTTCCAGCAAGACTTCTAGTCTGGAGCTGCTCAGGGTTGTTGTGCCCCAAGTGCAGGACCCGGCACTTACCCATGTTAAACCTCATCCCATTGGTCTCAGCCCATGGATCCAGCCTGTTCAGATCCCTTTGCTAAGCCTCCGTACCCTCCAGCACATCCACACTTCCACACAGCTTAGTGTTATCTGCAAACTTGCTGAGGGAGTACTCAATGCCTTCATCCAGGTCATTGATAAAAACATTGAACAGGGCTGGACCCAGCACTGAGCCCTGGGGACACCACTTGTCACTGGCCTCCAGCTGGAGTTAACTCCATTTCCCACCACTCTCTGGGCCCTCCAGCCAACCAGTTTCCACCCAGGACTGGTGACTCCAACAGATTCTGAACTTAAACCTGGTAAACTTGACTAAAGTTATTTGTAAAGCCTTTATTTTTTCCCCAGGGTGCTCAGCTGGTCTTGTAAGTGTGGTTATTCCAGCAAGCCCGAGCGCAGGTGCGATCTCTGCAGTCTTGGGGAATGTCTCTTCCCACGTGAGAAGAGCTAGTTTGGTCTGAGCTGTTTTCCCGGCACAGAAAGGCACTGGTGGTTCAGTTTTACTAAACCAGCGTGGTGAGCGTGGGACGGCTTTGTGATGCACTGGCCAAAAGGCTCCTGGGGCTAGTGTGGTGGTGGAGATGCTGAGGCAGAGCAGAGCCCACAAGGTGTTCTCCATGGGGCCTCCGCATGCTGTGGAGTCTCTGCCACCAGGTTCCAAGTCCCGTCTCTGTGGCAGTGCCATGGGCAGAAGTTTTGTTTCGCCATCGCAAGACAGAGTGAGCAAAGCTGGTTTTGCAGAAAATAGTGGGTAAAGCAGGAGTCCTTGTTCTGCACTTCTGGGATTGTGTTTGGAGGCAAAATGCCACTGGAGGGTTGTTTAGTGGCTGGATCTTCTCAACTCCCCTCCCTGTGCCTGGGTACCATCACCCTTCTCAGCTCAGAAAGTCTCTCTGGGCAGGACACACTGTTGGCTCCACACCCTCCTGCTGCCAACCAGCTCCAGAGAGTGGTGCTGCTTCTCCACTCGGCCCTACAAGGTGAGGGTTGCGTTGCTTTGCTTTGCTTTGCCCATGGAAGAGGCTGCCCAGGGAGGGGTTTGGCTCACCCTCTCTGGAGGGGTTTAAAGGATGAGGTGCTGAGGGGCATGGTTTAGTGACTGGTGGGAATGGTTGGACTCTATGAGCCAGTGGGTCCTTTCCTATCTAGTGATTCTGTGGTTCTATGTTGCTTTTGAGAGGGAGTACAGTGGGGTCAGCTGTGCCAGGGCACTGATGGGTGGTCTGGGGCAGCTCCTGACTCCACATGCAGGGAAACTGTGTGTCCTCCTGCTCCAGCAGAGCTCCTGCCCAATGCAGGGGGGTTGGAACTGGATAACCTTGAAGGTCTCTTCCAACCCAAACAATTCTACGATTGTAAATCGGCTTGGGCAAGGTTTGTGCTTCTCACCGTAAGACAAAGGAAAGCACAGGAAAAGGCTTCTAAGAGGACTAAAAGCAACAGGCTTTCTTTTCCTCCCGGGAAGGGCATGCAGCCAACGTCTTGCACATTACAGCTCTGTCTTAAAAAGCAGAATATTGCATTAAGGGTGGCTGAGTCTGCCAAGCATGAGCACAACAGCTCTGCAGCCCCTGCAGCTTCCTTCATCCCAGTGCACACGTGGCGCTCGGATCCACGAGCCGTCACCCTTGACGCTGCTTTTCCTGCTGGTTGGGGGCAGCAGGATTAATCGCTGGCTAACCCAGGGGGATTGTTGCCTCCTCTCACGGGTATTCCTAGAGCGGTTGGTGCGGCGTTGGCCTGGGAGCCTCTTGATCTCCTGGGTTTTCTCACCAGCTGCTTTGAGGATGGGGGCAGTAAGGCTGGTGGGTGCTGAAAGGTGTCCTGGGAGGGAAAGGCAGCATCCAAGGGTTTTTTCACAGAAAGGGTCATTGGGCAGTGTCAGAGGCTGCCCAGGGAGGTGGTTAGGTCCCCTTCCCTGCAGGTGTTTAAGGTACAGGTGGATGAGGTGCTGAGGGACATGGTTTAGTGATTGACGGGAATGGTTGGACTCGATGATCCAGTGGGTCTCTTCCAACCTGGTGATTCTACGATTAGAAAAGCTACAGGTTCAGCTGCCTTGCAAGGGTGAGGAAAGCCACCCTCAAGCCAGTGTCCCCAGCCAATCTCCCCCTCTGTCAGCCAGAGGGCTGGAGATGCTCTGCCTGCTCTGGGTTCACCCAGAGGCATGGGGGCAGGGATCCAAGGCTCCTGGGTGGGTCGGTTGGCTGCTTGCAGAAAAAGAAATCCTCCTTTTCTTTACAAGCCCACCCACGTTAAAAAGAGCACAGCCCAGTTTGTAGCTTTGTAGGTCACTGAAGGAGAAGGAGGGCTCTGCAGCATCACACTCGGGGTGCTGAACCCTCTGCGTGGGGTGGGGGTCGCCTTCTGCTGCCTGGAGAGGAAGAAACTGGAGAGAGAAGCAGGAGACAGAAGACCACAACATGATGCTCCAAAGCCACGTGTGAAGTCCACCCCATCAGATCCCTGAGGAGAAATGTTAGCCAGTAACTATGGCATCCTGGGAGACCTTGTGTCTTTGCTCAGCTCTGGGAGGGATCAGCAAGGGGTTCTGGTGCTCCTCCCTGGACTCGATTAGTTTCCCTGCTACCTTGCAGGAGGCTGCTTGGAGCGTGAGCTAGAAAAGCAGGAGTGGAATAAAGCAAAGCCAAGCAGGTTGGGGAAGGGTGGATCTTCCTTCCCGTGCTTGCCAAGGCCGTGGCTCACTTGGCCGCAGCCAGAGGTGGCCACATTCCTCACTGGGGTCACCTGCAATGCAGGCAGCACTGGCCCAGTGCCTGCCGAGGCTGGAGTGGGATCTGTGGGATGGACCAAGAAAGCATCATCCTCACAGTGAGCCCAGCTGCCTCCAGGAGAGTCGGAGACCAAGGGGAATGGGACAAACAGGTCCAGCAGGCCAGCAGGTCCAGGGAGGTTCTTCTCCCTCTGGACTCCGCACTGGTGAGGCCGCTCCTTGAATCCTGTGTTCAGTTCTGCGCCCCTCACCACAAGAAGGATGTTGAGGCTCTGGAGCAAGTCCAGAGAAGAGCAATGAAGCTGGAGAACAAGAGGAGCAGCTGAGAGAGCTGGGGGTGTTTAGCCTGGAGAAAAGGAGGCTGAGGGGAGACCTCATTGCTCTCTGCAACTACCTGAAGGGAGGTTGTGGAGAAGAGGGAGCTGGGCTCTTCTCCCAAGGGACAGGATGAGAGTTAATGGCCTCAAGCTCCACCAGGGGAGGCTCAGGCTTGACATTAGGAAGAAATATTTCAAGGAAAGGGTCATTGGGCAGTGGAACAGGTTGCTCAGGGAGGTGGTTGAGTCCCCTTCCCTGGAGGTGTTTAAGGCACAGGAGGATGAGCCGCTGAGGGACATGATTTAGGGATTGATGGGAATGGTTGGATTTGATGATCTGGTGGGTCTTTTCCAACCTGGTGATTCTATGATTCGGCCCAGTTTGGGCTTGGCTCTGTTCAGCCCAGTTCAGCCCAGTTTGGGTTTGGACAAGTCTGGCCCTGTTAGAATCTGGCTCATTTGACCAGTTAGGAATTGACCCATTTCAGCCCAGCTTGGCCTAGTTTGACCCAGCTCAGCTCACATTGGCCCAGTTCAACACCGTCTGGCCCACTTTCACCCACTTCAGATCAGAGTGGCCTGGTCTGAGCCAGTTTGGCCCAGTTAAGCCCCATCCCACATTAATTTGTCCCTAACCCAGTTGACCCTAGCCCAGTTTGGACTTGTTTGGCCCCAACTCAACACATCTTATCTCAGTTTGACCCCAACTCCCCCAACTATGTACCAGTTTGGACCCAACTCAACCCAATTCATCCTGATGTCCTACCCCTAACCCTAACCTGGGGATCCTAGAGGGGTCCAGGGAATCACTAACGGCTTCTGGGAGAGGAGGGCTGGAGGGGTCCTGTGGGGATCTACAGAGATTCTGGGGGGATCCTGGGGCTCAAGGATGGAAAACAAGGATGGAAAAATGCAAGATTCTTTTCAAGGTAAGAGAAAAATGGGGGTTGATGCTTTTATTTTTTTTTTTTTTTTGTAACCTTCAGCAGTACACAAATGATTTGTCAGCCTCTGATCTGGACAGGCGCACACTCTCCTGGGTAGAAAAAATGGCTGGAGGGCCCAGAGAGTAGTGGGACATGGTGTTAAGTCCAGCTGGAGGCCAGTGACAAGTGGGGTTCCCCAGGGCTCAGTGCTGGGTCCAGCCCTGTTCAATGTCTTCATCAATGACCTGGATGAGAGCATTGAGGGTACCCTTAGCAAGTTTGGAGATAACACAAAGCTGTGTGCAAGTGTGGATCTGCTGGAGGGTAGGGAGGCTCTGCAAAGGCACCTAAACAGGCTGGAGCGCTGGGTAGTGTCCAATGGGATGAGGTTTAACACGGCCAAATGCCGGGTCCTGCATTTGGGGCACAACAACCCTATGCAGAGCTACAGACTGGGAGAAGTCTGGCTGGAAAACTGCCAGGAGGAGAGGGACCTGGGGGTGTTGGTCGACAGCGACTGACCATGAGCCAGCAGTGTGCCCAGAGGGCCAAAAAGGCCAATGGCATCCTGGCTTGGAGCAGAAATGGTGTGACCAGCAGGTCCAGGGAGGTTATTCTCCCTCTGGACTCAGCACTGGGGAGACTGCTCCTTGAATCCTGTGTTCAGTTCTGGGCCCCTCAGCACAAGAAGGATGTTGAGGCTCTGGAGCAAGTCCAGAGAAGAGCGATGAAGCTGGTGAAGGGTCTGGAGAACAGGTCTTATGAGGAGCGTCTGAGAGAGCTGGGGGTGTTTATCCTGGAGAAGAGGAGGCTGAGGGGAGACCTCATTGCTCTCTGCAACAAAGGTTGTAGAGAGGAGGGAGCTGGGCTCTTCTCCCAAGTGACAGGGGACAGGACAAGAGGGAATGGACTCAAGCTCCACCAGGGGAGATTTAGGCTAGAGATTAGGAGGAGGTTTTTTACGGAAAGGGTCATTGGGCATTGGAATAGGCTGCCCAGGGAGGTGGTTGATTCCCCTTCCCTGGAGGTGTTTAAGGGACGGGTAGACGAGGTCCTGAGGGACTTGGTTTAGTGTTTGATAGGAATGGTTGGACTCGATGATCCAATGGGTCTCTTCCAACCTGGTTGTTCTATGATTCTATGATAAAGGCCATCCAGTTCCAACCCCCCTGCCATGGGCAGGGGCACCTCCCACTCCAGCACATTCCTCACAGCCACATCCAACCTGCCCTTCAACATATTCTCAATCTCTTTTCTATCAGCCTTGTTCCCTGGGGATCCAGCTCTCCCTGGCATTTTGAAAGACCTTACCAAGACAACCTGTGCACTCCGGGAAAACAGCTTCTTGTTTTCAAGGGAGCAGAAACATGTCCCAGGAGTGGGGAAAAAAAAAGAAACTTATTCATTCACATACAAAAAATATCAAACCCAGTGGAACAAGTTTTACTTTAAATGGGGAGAGTTAAGGCAGGAGTGAAAAGAATCTGCACTGGGCTGACAGTGCTCTGTGTGTTTCCATTTCATCAAAGATGTGGTAATATTTTTCTTTGTTGAAATAATCTAGCAGATCAAACCCCTCACTGAATTCACAGATCTACCATAGATGAGCTCTTTATGTCCTCTGCTCATGTGGCAGTTGGATCTGCTGCAAGAGGGCAGCTCACCTTAGTCTGCCTCAGGGAGACAATTGGGTGGTGCAGAGGAGCAGAGTCGTGCTCTGCAGAGCTTCTCCTGTCCCAGGCAGAGCCCCTGGCAGGGATGGAGCACCCACACAGCAGGAAAAGCATTCCAGGGGCTGGGACACTGCGGGGACTCCCTTGGGAACAGCCCCTCTCTCCAGAAAGGACTCAAAAACCTCAGAACCCACACATCACAGGAATGGTTGGTGCCCCAGCTGCTTCTCGTGCTGCAGCCCAATCCCTGCAGGGAAAAGCAAAGCCTCTTTGTCCATGGGTGGGCTGGGCTGACCCCAGTGGGCAGATGAGCCCCACACCGCCTGGGGATGGAGGAGAGCATGGGAAGGGCAACAGCAGGACAACTCACGGCTCAAGATAAAGACATTTTAATAAGTAATCAAAAGCTGCGTGTGCAAACAAAGCCAAAGAAGGGATTCACTCACTGCTTCCTCTGGGCTGCCAGACGTTCAGCCATCCCCAGGAAAACAGGGCTCCATCACGCCTAACGACAGCTTGGGAAGAAAAACGCCACAACTCCAAACATCCTCCCTTCCTCACTCTTTCTCCAGTTTCCATTCCTTGAGCACAGTGTCCTACGGTCTGGGATGTCCCGTTGGTCAGATGGGGTCACCTTTCCTAGCTGTGTCCCCTCCCAGCATCTCAAAGGGAGAAGAGCCTTGCTAAGAAGCAGGGTAGGAAGGGTGACCCAGCAGAGGTTGGCTTTCATTTGCTCATCCTCTACCGATTGTTGTCAGCATGGTCAAACGCTGCCAGCCCTGCCTGCTGCCATCCTGGCCTCCCTGTGCCTGGGGCCACCAGGGTTGGACAGCCACACACTGTCCTGGGTGGAAACTGGTTGGCTGAAGGGCCCAGAGAGTGGTGGGAAATGGAGTTAACTCCAGCTGGAGGCCAGTGACAAGTGGTGTCCCCAGGGCTCAGTGCTGGGTCCAGCCCTGTTCAACGTCTTCATCAATGACCTAGATGAAGGCATCGAGTACTCCCTTAGCAAGTTTGTAGATGAAACTAAGCTGGGTGGAAATGTGGATCTGCTCGAGGGTAGGGAGGCTCAAAAGGGATCTGAACAGGCTGGATCCATGGGCTGAGACCAATGGGATGAGGTTTAACATGGCCAAGTGCCGGGTCCTGCACCTGGGGCACAACAACCCTGAGCAGCTCCAGACCAGGAGAAGTCTGGCTTGAGGGCTGCCTGGAGGAGAAGGACCTGGGGGTGTTGGTTGACAGCGACTGAACATGAGCCAGCAGTGTGCCCAGGTGGCCAGGAAGGCCTATGGCATCTTGGTTTGGATGAGAAAAGGTGTAACCAGCAGGTCCAGGGAGTTTCTTCTCCCTCTGGACTCAGCAGTGGTGAGACTGCACCTCAAATCCTGTGTTCAGTTCTGGGCCCCTCAGCACAAGAAGGATGTTGAGGCTCTGGAGCGAGTCCAGAGAAGAGCAACGAAGCTGGTGAAGGGGCTGGAGAACAGGCCCTATGAGGAACGGCTGAAAGAGCTGGGAGTGTTTAGCCTGGAGAAGAGGAGGCTGAGGGGAAACCTTATTGGTCTCTACAACTCCCTGAAAGGAGGTTGTAGCTATGAGGGAGCTGGGCTCTTCTCCCCAGGGTCAGGGGACAGGACAAGAGGGAATGGCCTCAAGCTCTGCCAGGGGAGGTTCAGGCTGGACATCAGGAAAAATTTTTTTACAGAAAGGGTCACTGGGCACTGGAACAGGCTGCACAGGGAGGGGGTTGAGTCACCTTCCCTGGAGGGGTTTAAAAGACAAGGGGATGAGGTGCTGAGCTTCAGTGATTGATGGGAATTGGTAGAATTGATGATCCTCTGGGTCCTTTCCAACCTAGTGATTCTATGACTCGAAGAGTGCAGGAAAGAAAGAGATATGGTACAAGTGAATGTGGAGGCCACACACGTGCTCTTTGGCAAGTGTCTTGCAGGAAAGGCTTTCAAAATTGAGCACAATCGTACTTGGAGACCCTACACACTGTCACTAAAGGGGTAATATTAAAAATCTCAGTGGCCTCAAAGGACAAATACGACAGATAACACATCAAACAATACTGACAGTGGCACAGGGAATCATCTTTAGTCTCTTCCGCTTCCGCTCAGCTCTCTCAGACTGCTCTTGCTGCGCACCTGGGGACAGAGAAAAAGGTGTTACAAAGGCAGGTGCTGGGCCCCTGGACCCAAGAAGTCCTCTTCTCTCCCCCTCCAGCTTTCCCCCATCCCAGAAGTTACGTTTCAGCTCCTCTTCCTTATCTTTCAGGAACTGAACTCTTCACATTTTTCAGTGAGTCAGGAAAAGGGGAAGAGGAAAGAGAGAGAGGGAGGGAGGAAAAGAAGAGAAAAAAGATTTAACTGCCTGAGTTCCAGCGATAAAGATTCTTCTTCGCTAGAGAGGGAATCTTGTTCTGTGTCACGGGTCCAGGAGGCAGTGGAAGGTAAGCGCAGCTCCTGGGCTGCCTGAAGCCCTCAGGGCTCTCCAGGGGCTGAGCAGAACCAGAAACCAGCCTGCTTTGACAGCAGCACAGGCAGAGGAGCAAGGGCACTTTGGCCACCTCCCACCTGGAAGGTGAACCAAACCAGGCTGCCAGCAGCTGAACGCCCGCGGGCATCGCCGACCCACCAGCCCTCCCCGACTGGACACAGGGCAGCTCAAACCCAAAGCCAGAAGAGAACCATGGAATCGTCAAAGTTGGAAAAGACCTCGAGGCACATCCAGTCCAGCTGTCAGCCCAAACCACCGTGCCCACCAAACCATGTCCTCGAGTGCCGCCTCTGTAACGTCTGAACATCTCCAGGTACACTGACTCCACCACTGCCCTGGGCAGCCTAGACCCATCTTTCACCACCCTTCCAGTGAAGGGATCTCTCTCCAGCTCCAGTCCGAATCTCCCCTGACGGGACACAGCAGCCATCCCAGAACATCCACCGCTTTCCGCCCCAGGAACACGACCCACCTCAGCGCTCCCCAGTGCAGGGCAGGATGTTAGCTCCGGATCAGGAAAGTGAAGCATGAGAACAGAGCAGAGGAAGTGCCCTAGGGAACCTGGAGTGGTTCCGGCACAGCCACAACAATCCTAGACAACCCTGCCTCCCGGTCTTCTGGGGACACTAAAAACCACCACAGCTCTTTGTCCCTCTCCAGGCAGCAGCTCTTACTGACATTTTCCACCACGCAGAAACAGAATCCAAGGGTTGGGGCTATGTCCAAGATCCCACAACTCTAAACCCAGCACCTGCTGCAGCGTTTACACCATCCCGAGCACGTGAGCGGCAGCGCCCTGGCCAGACTCCACACAGCGTCTGCTCAAGGCAGCCACGAGGAAACACAAACCCCCCTGGCTCCTTGCAGCTCAAGGAGAGACAAGGGGCTCGCTCGCCAGGTCTCAGAGGAATTCAGGAGCAGAACTGCTCATCTTCAGCCTTCTGCTCAGATAATACATGTCCAGAGACATCACGGACCAGGGTGAGGAGCAACAGCTCCCGTCTGCATGGCAGCGCGACTGCAGGGCGGGAGAGGAGCCCTGGGAGCAGCCACGGAGAGAGGCCTCAGACACTTCCCAAGAGCCCGGCTGGGCTTCCCCGAGCCCATACTCACCGGCCCCTCTCCTTCTCCCAAGTGGCACCTCTGGAGGAACCATGCACCAGCCTGGGGGAGAACCTCGGAGCTCTTTCTTCTGGAACACAGCAGGGTGGGAAATGAACCCAATGGGACAGAACAACACGAACGCATTTCAGTCCCCATCAAAAACACACAACTAAAAGCTGAAGCCTGCTTTTCACACTGAGCAAAAGCAGCAATGGTCTGCAACACCCCCTGCCCCCTTCCCGCCTCCAGCGCCAGGAGAGTTTCCTCAGTCCCAGTCAAGGGCACATTCCAGCTCCAGGGATCTGCGCATCCACTGCACGGAAAAGCCCACAGCTCCTGCTCTGCAGGTGGGCAGGCAGAGCCACCACCAAAGTACCTTTGTGTACCTTTTACCCTTGCAAAGTAACTTCACCTGAATGGTTTGATGAACTTAAGAAAGCAAAGCATATCTTCAAAGCTACAGAAATATCTAGCCTAAGAAATAATGTGATGCTCTCTGCAGAGCTGTGGCATGTGCCAAATCTTGTGATCACCATAAAACACAAGGATACTTCATGAATAATGCAAATAAACGGTTTACTTCTAGCTTGTAGCCTGTTTTTGTACACACAAAACAAAGTGTATGCAGGATGTCTCGACTGCCAACAGGGAAAATGAATATGCTGTAGCTCTACTTTCATGTCATATGTGATTCTTGGGAGTTTTGTTTCTTACTAGTTTTGTCTACTAAGGCAAATGCTTTTGGGGTAGAAGAGAGTATGACATGAATGCAGTAGGGGCACAACTTCAGCTCTTCTTTCTCCACCAGAAGTAACTGATCACTAAAAAGCATTAAGTGGTAGAAGAACCTCAGGATTTCTGTAGCTAAAGCATTAAGGGAGCACTATATGCCATCCAAAGGAGAAAGAAGTAGTGCTGTATAAATTAATATTTCCATATTTTATATCTTTTCCCGGCCTGGCTAGATTGCTGGTAAGTGCTGTGTGCATGTGATTCTGCTTTCCTCAGTTGTACTGAATATTTCAATATTGCCCTTCTAAACCACATTGGTTAAAGCAATTCTTTTTAAAGGATCCTGCCAAACTGTATATTACCTCGGAACAGGCAGGACATGTTTGGGCACCGGCAGAGGCTGTCCAGGGAGGGGGTTGAGTCACCTTCCCTGGAGGGGTTTAAGGGACAGGTGGACGAGGTGCTGAGGGACATGGGTTAGTGACTGATGGGAATGGTTGGACTCGATGATCCGGTGGGTCTCTTCCACCCTGGTGATTCAAGCCTCAGTTGACTTGACCTGTGCACAGCAATGCACATTTTGGATGTCTCCAACCACAAAGAGATCTGCTGGCTCCTGGAAGCCCTGGACAACAGCTCTTGGGTGCCTGAAGCCCTCAGGGCTCTCCAGGGCTGGGCAGAACCAGAAGGCAGCGCTGACTGGAGACCAGGCCGGGTGAGAGGGGCAAGGGGACTGTGGGCCCTTCCCAAGCGCTACCTCAACCAAACCAGGCTCCACACAGCCAAATGCCTGCAGGCACGGCTGCAAAACCAGCCTTCCCCGACCAGACACGGGCACATCACACCCAGAGCCAGCACTGCACGTGGAACCTGGCCACAAACGCTGCCCCAGCACAGCTCTGAGCTCTGCCTGCTGCACTCGGATTAGCCCCAGGAGACCCCAGACACGGAAGCAAGTTTATTTCTCTCACTCCCACACAGGGAGACAGACAGAGGCTTCCACAGCCACTCCGGAGCCAGACGGCCACTGCCTGCCCTTCAGCAGCAGGCACAAAACCTTCCTTATCCAGCGGTAAGGACGGCAGGGAGCAGTGCCCAAAGCTTTCCTCATTTCCCAGCGGCCCAGCCCCACCGCGCCCTCTGAACCCTGTCCCCAGGTGCCACCCGTGTTGGGAACCCTCCAGGGACGGGGACTCCAGCCCTGCCCCCGGCAGCCTCTGCCAGGGCTTCACCCCTCGGGCAGCAGAGAAATCTCTCCCAGTAGCCAAGGCGACCCTCCTCTCGCACAGCTTGAGGCCGTTTCCTCTCGTCCCTTCCCTTGCTCCGTGGGAGCTGAGCCCAGCACTCACCTCACTCCAACCTCCTCTCCCCTCAGCCTCCTCCTTTCCACTCAGCAGGCCCGGCGCCCTCCCCGCTCCCACAGCCGCTGGGCCCCAGCCCCGGCACCCTCCTGCACGCGGTGCCGACGGAAACCCGGGCGGGGCGGAGGCCAACGGGCTCCCCGTCCCGTCCCCACAGCCTCCTCCCCAGCGCCGCCATGGCCGCCACGCGCGGGGCGCCCCGAGCCACGCCTCCAGCAAGGCCCCCGCCGGGGCTGCCCGCGCCCTTCGCCCGACCCTGCCGGAGCCGGCGTTGAGAATGGGCGCCCCTTTGGCGGACAAAGCCACGAAGGACCCCTCCCGTCCCGTCCCGGCGCGCGGGGCAGGGGAGCCTCCTGCGGCTCATTGGCGGCGGGAGGGGAGTCCCGACAGGGCTGTCTGCTCTCATCCTCTTGGTAGCATCGGTGTGACAAACACATAACACTCCGGCAAGGGTTATATGTGGCGCTTTATTGTGAGGCCCCGGGAACGGGAGGACAGTACCCAAATCCGGTTCCGACGACCGTTAAACGCGACCTCACCAGGTTTCGCAATCTAATGTATATTCAGCAGGTTACACCATTGGCTAATGCATATGTATGTTTCGAGGATTTCATCAGCACGTTTTTATCAGCTCAAACTGCGCTTGCGCCTCCTTTAGCAACAGGCAATCAGTTTTACATTAATCTTATGCTTTCTATGAGGAACAGCTCTGGGAGTATTGTAGCTCACAGCTCAATAGACCACAAAGTAACAACTCGAGGTCTACCAAACAAAAATTACCAATGAGAAACTAGAGAAGCATTAGAGCAGAACAATCACTTAATGTTGTAAAAGAAACTTTGAGCCTGTATAAGCCTTTGTGGCTTTGTTAGCGTTCATGAGTAACTAACACTTCTTTCTATGCCACTAGGTTTTAAGATTTCTTATAACTTTAAAACTACTGCATACATTTAAATCATTTCTTTTCTTGATTTGCAACTAATTCAAACTACTGTATATAATAAAGTTTTAGATTCTCGCTCCAACACCCTCTCGCCGCCACCTTCTCCCGTTTTTCATGGTCTCGGGAGGCCAAGGGAGTACTGAACAGGTTATACACAATGGGAAGATTTTTAACTGGGAATTCCAACTCGTGACTTGCAGCCCCGAAGGCCAAAAGGATCATGGGCTGTCAACTCTGTCCTGGGCTCAACCCAAAGAAGCAAGTTCAGCATATCAAGAGAGGGGATTCTGCTCCTCTACTATACCCTCACCAAGCCCCACAAGGAGTCCTGTTCCCAGCTCTGGCACTGTTTTTGGACACGTTGGAGTGAGTGCAGAGCAAGGCCCATTCCCCAGCTCCTGTAAGACCCACCAAAAGGTTCTCTCTGCCCTAAGTGCTGCCTGCACCTTCTCTCTACCAACAGCAACCCCACCTCACCAGCCCTGGGACCCTGAAGAAAAGCAGTTGCCCTCCCACAGCTGCCACTTTCATGCCTGTAGGATCTTTGCAGAGAGATGTGACTTGCCTGCAGGAAACCTTTATTGTGCCCAGAGGGGCAAGAGAGATTCTAAGGGCAATGCTGGGTAAGCCCCACGGAAGCTTCGTGGATGACGAATGCCAGACCTTGAGGACTTAGCACAGCAATCGCAAAGGGCTTTGCAAGTCCAAATACAGCCCAAAAAAGGCTGTTGAAGTAGAGGAGAGGGGAGAAGAGAAGGGGGCAAAGGCTGGAGGGTGTGCGGAGAAGAAGGCTTCAAGAGCAAAGATCATCAATGCCAATTGTATCAATAGCAGGGAAAGAGCTGTCTGAAAGACAGTGAAGGAACGTGTACAGTCAGACCTAAAAACTACTACGGAACTGAAGAATCATGTGAGAGGGTGGGTAAATTGTCTGTGAGGGCACCATTGCCCTGGGATTTCTTGGCTCACGTGGTCCTCTTTCTCTCCCCGGCATCAACCACCTGTCGATATCCCTCTGTTTAGTTAATCATTTCATCAAATCCACTGTCCAATATTTTGCGTTTAGAAGGCTTGGATTCAAGCTTTAGCATCAACTAACACTGGGAATCCAGATGAAAGGATGCGATGCCTGAGAGGCTGCTTAGTGAAATCTTGGATTTGAACCCTGGAGCAACCTGACACTGGACACCAAGACAGGAATGTAAAAGGAACAGGGCAGAAGCATTATGGAACTTTGGAGTCTCAGCTGAGTGCCAGAGGGAACAATGTTCACATATAATCCTTTGGCTGTAAGTACATGTAACTGTTTATCTATAAAAACATACAACTTGAGATTCCCTCATATGCTTCCTCGCTGCGGTAAGTAATAGTGTGACCTTATCATCAAGCCCTATGAAGTGTTACTTCTACTTAAATATGTGCTTTATATTTTAAAAAAAACTGCATTTGTGACATGTAGTGAGGCTGGAAGCAGCAAGTAAAGGATTGCACTCTATGAACATAAAGGACTTCTCAAGCCTTAACTATTCTATGTGTCTCTCTAGCCAGAAGGGGAAACATAAGGAGACGGGGAAGTGGAAAATGAACTGGAGAGGGAAGGGAAATGGGATGCCTTCCCCCTGCTTTTTTCTCTCCCAAAGGCTCAAAGAGAGCAGTGGATGAAGAAAACTGGCTGCAGCAGACAGAGGAATTGACCTTGGCCGCCCTCCAGCCCCTAGGGCTGCCTGAACATGAGCAGTAAGAGTGGAAATGAAGAAATATCATTTGGCTGCAAGTCCTTACTCAGACAGAGCCCCTGGAACTGAGCTGCAGGAGCGAGTGTGGCCAGAGCTGCCAGGGCTGTGCGCTCGCCCCAGAGGCAGCTCAGCCCAGCTCTGCTGGGGCTCAGACACTGTCCAGACCCAGCCTGAGGGGAAACTGTGCAGGAGGAGGGATCCCTGCAGCCCTCGCTGGGCCTGGAAAGGAACAACAGAGAGGCAGGTGTGGGATGCAGGATTGTTTTATTGCAGTGCAGGAGAGCACCAACTAGGGAGAGACACAGCAGGCAGAGGCAGGGAGGTTGTCCCCGTGTCCTTCAAGGGAGGTGTCCCAGGGACTGCAGCGTCTGTGGGTGTGGGTCTAGCAGGGCCCACAGGTGTCCCAGAGCTTCTTGCTGTAGCGCGGCAAGACGCAAGGGCTGCAGGCAGGAGAAAGATAGGGTCTGGCAGGGGTGCAGAGGCCCCCCGAGCCCAGCGTGGCCCCGGCCCCGTAGAGGCCCCCCAGCCCCAGGTTGCCCCCAAAGGCGGGTGCTCCGGAGGAGCCCACCACGGCTTGCTGGGGGAAGGAGCTGAGGATGGGGCCGGGGAAGGTGACAACCACGGGCGGAGGCTGGATGAAGGCTGTGGAGTCGGGGCACTGGCGGGCGCACAGCTCGTTGCAGCTCTCAGCGATGGGCTGGGGCACGGCCACACCGGTTTTTGGGGCACACACGTCGTAGCAAGACATCTTGGGGTGAGAGAGATGAGTCTGGAAGTGATGGAAGCAAGGAGAGGAGTTAGGAATCTGCAGGAGATGCCCTGGCAAAGAACACAGTTCCTACGACTGCCCTGGAGCGGAACAGCAAAGCCACCACCTTTCCCACGGCTCCTCCTTTCCAAGCCAGACCCCCTCAGCACCCTGATCTCCACAAACCCTCCCCGGGAGCCTGTGCATGACCTGCCTCTGCCTGTCCCACACACAGGGCTCTTCTCTCTCCCACTCCAGCTCAGCCCTCCCTGCCCGGCCAAGCCTGCAGCCAGCGCAGCCGCTGCCGTCCCAGCTCTCCTGGCCAGGGAGGCCCCATGCCGGCCCTGGCCAGAGGAGACACAGACCCACAGGTACCCACCTGCCCTTGTCCTGATCAGAGCGAGGCAGGAGTGCTGGATGCCAGGGCTCCCCAAGGGCAGCGCTTTTATGCAGGGCTGGCGATGACGGGGACCATCTGGTCCTGCTGGGGGCACGTGGCTGCTGCTGGCCAAGCCCCTGCCTCCTCCCTGAGTGGCACCAGCCTCTTCTGCTGACTCTCTTTCCTCCCCAAGCCCAAGCTGCTGCATCAGCCCCTGCAATTACCCTGCTGGGACGCTTGTCAGCAGACACCTAAGAGGCCCAATTAGCCCCAATGTCTTGTCATTATCTCGCTGGGTAAGAGGATTCGCAGTGTGACAGAGGGTGACTGCAAGCACCCTGCCTGCCAGAGATCTTCCCCAAGGGCTTGGTCCTGGTCCTGGTTCTGGCCAAGGGAACAGCTTCTCCAATGGCTCCTGCATGCCAGCACCTGCGTGACGTACGCTGTGTGTCTGTGATCAGCAGAGGGGAGAGGCTGTGATAGCACCAAATTGAAGGTACTCCTGTCAGGCACTGCCTGCTCAGCTCGATGCATCATCTAAGAGCCCAAGGGAACTGGCCCTCTTCTGCCTGCAGGTCTGGGCCATCAATCGATCTCTGGGGGATAAAGACACCCCATGTGCTTCCCTGTGGTCCCTAGATCAAGCAGAAAAGGGTCCTACCTGGTCCCCCGTGACACAGGTACATGCCAGCCCAGTGTCACTCCTGTCAACCCTGTGCAAATGTTCTGGGAACCCCATTGCTTTGGGACAGTTCAGGGCCAGGGCTGCCCTCGTGGTGCTGGGGATGTGGGCTTCCCTCTGGTGCTGTGGTTTTAGAAACCTTTGAATAGATTAATCCCACTGGTGTTCACATTGGTTCCCACAGTAGAGCCTGGCTGTGGGCAGAGGGCAAAGATCTCTAGACAGTGAAAAGCATAAGGAAGAGAGCCAGGACCTGCAGAATTACAGCCTCTCTGCCTTGGGAACCCCAGCCAGGAGATGCCTGGTGCCAGTTGCCTGACACAGAAGAAAGAGGAGAAAATCCCTGGCAATGGCATGTGCTGATCTGGCAAAGGGGATGCTGAGCCAGGGAGGGGCAGGAGTCAAAGAGCCCAATCATCTTCCTGGGCAGCAGGGAGTGTCTCCTCCCCACATTGGCCCAGGTGGTGCTGGGCACTGGCAGGGCTGCTATAAAAGCTCTGCCTCTGCCAGGCTGTCCCAGACACTGCTCTGAGTGCCTTGTCCTTGGGGAACAGGGTAAGTGTGCAAGAGCTCGTCCTCCTGTGCTCTGCTCTGATTGCATCCTCTCTGTCTCAGGAGTTGCCCTCTACTTCTCCCTTGCTGTCTGTGTCCTCTTGCAGAGCTCCAACTGCCCCAGCACCAAGATGTCTTGCTACGACGTGTGTGCCCCAAAAAGCGGTGTGGCTGTGCCCCAGCCCATCGCTGAGAGCTGCAACGAGCTGTGCGCGCGCCAGTGCCCCGACTCCACAGCCTTCATCCAGCCTCCGCCCGTGGTTGTCACCTTCCCCGGCCCCATCCTCAGCTCCTTCCCCCAGCAAGCCGTGGTGGGCTCCTCCGGAGCACCTGCCTTTGGGGGCAACCTGGGGCTGGGGGGCCTCTACGGGGCCGGGGCCACGCTGGGCTCGGGGGGCCTCTGCACCCCTGCCAGACCCTATCTTTCTCCTGCCTGCAGCCCTTGCGTCTTACCGCGCTACAGCAAGAAGCTCTGGGACACCTGTGGGCCCTGCTAGACCCACACCCACAGATACTGCAGTCCCTGGGACACCTCCCTTGAAGGACTCAAGGACAATCTCCCTGCCTCTGCCTGCTGTGTCTTTCCCTAGTTGGTGCTCTCCTGCACTGCAATAAAACAATCCTGCATCCCACACCTGCCTCTCTGTTGTTCCTTTCCAGGCCCAGTGAGGGCTGCAGGGATCCCTCGTCCTGTCCCCTGTCCCTTGGGAGAAGAGCCCAGCTCCCTCCTCTCCACAACCTCCTTTCAGGGACTTGCAGAGAGCAATGAGGTCTCCTCTCAGCCTCCTCTTCTCCAGGCTAACCCCCTCCAGCTCTCTCAGTTGTTAAAGTTGATAAATAACATCAGAATGAGTCCTTGCAGAGCAACAGAATGGGCAGGAGATTTCTGGGAGAATTTATCCATGCACATCTATCCACATGCGACTGATGGGGATCACTCTTTGTGTGTCCCAGCCCTGACGAAGTCCAACAGGCCTCTCAGAGAGTTGATTTGCTGCCATTTTTGGTATCAGGGTTCAGTCTGCACAGTGAGGCTGGGCTGGCACTGGACTGGGTCACTTACAGCCTTCAGTGGCTGTCACACCCCAAGGTAGACACAGTAGGACCCAGAATTGTATTTAAACATTTAGTTTATTACCTGATTTACTGGGGCTGGAAAGTAGGAGAGTTGCCCACAGATTTCTTCCATTGCATTCCCTTTCACTGTAGTATTGTAAACAATAATTAGTATTTTTGTGGTAGTTCTGGGAAATACTGTCCTCGTTTGGTGCATAAAATCTTGGATGATCCCTCTGTCCAGAGAGATACTTTTATTTGATCAAGCCAGGCTAGCAAAGAAGTGCCTTTAGGAAGTGGTAGAGCTGGTAGCCAAATCAAAGGCAATGTTGCCCCTTGTGCCTTTAGAAACTAACCCTGCTTGTCTGGGCTGTGTGCTCTTGCAGCTTTGTGTTGCAGAGCTCAGCGTGTGAGCCCTGCTCAGTGCTCGCTTCAGGTTGCTGTGATGAAGTGACTCTGTGCTCTTGCTTGTTTACTGCCTTCTTGTTGACTTCTTTTTCAGTTAATTCCTGTTCTAAGAAGTCCATTTTCAATTGAGAGTGAAGCTTTCTATGGCTCTCCTGCTCTCCTCTTTCTGAAGCCAGTGTAAGCTTGGCTGTAGGACGTGGCACCTGGGAGATCCAACTGCCACATGAACAGGGAACATAAAAAGCTCATCTATGGTAGATCTGCGAATTCAGTGAAGGGTTTGATCTACTAGATTATTTCAGCAAAGAAAAATGTAACTACATCTTTGATGAAATGAATACACACAGAGCACTGTCAGCCCAGTGTGGAGTCTTTTCTCTCCTGGCTTAACTATCCCCATTTAAAGTAAAATATGTTCCACTGAGTTTGATATTTTTTGTAGGTGAGTGAATAAGTTTCTTTTTTTTTCACACTCCTGGGACATGTTTCTGCTGTCTTGGAAACAAGAAGCTGTTTTCCTGGAGCGCACAGGTTGTCTTGGTAAGGTCTTTCAAAATGCCAGGGAGAGCTGGATCCCCAGGGAACAAGGCTGATAGAAAAGAGACTGAGAACATGTTGAAGGGCAGGTTGGATGTGGCTGTGAGGAATGTGATGGAGTGGGAGGTGTCCCTGCCCAGGGGGGTTTTAACTGGATGGGCTTTATCATAGAATCATAAAATCACCGGAAGAGACCCACCGGATCATCAAGTCCAACCATTCCTATCAAACACTAAACCATGTTCCTCAGGACCTTGTCTACCCATCCCTTAAATACCTCCAGGGAAGGGGTATCAACCACCTCCGTGGGCAGCCTTTTCCAGTGCCTAATGACCATTTCCGTGAAAAACTTCCTCCTAATCTCTAGCCTAAATCTCCCCTGGCAGAGCTTAAGGCCATTCCCTCTCGTCCTGTCCCCTGTCACTTGGGAGAAGAGCCCAGCTCCCTCCTCTCTACAACCTCCTTTCAAGTAGTTGTAGAGAGCCATGAGGTCTCCACTCAGCCTCCTCTTCTCCAGGATAAACACCCCCAGCTCTCTCAGATGCTCCTCACAGGGTCTGTTCTCCAGCCCCTTCACCAACCTCATTGCTCTTCTCTGGACTCGCTCCAGAGCTTCAACATCCTTCTTGTGGGGAGTGACCCACAACTGAACACAGGATTCGAGGGGCGGCCTCACCAGTGCTGAGAGTACAGAGGGAGAATCACCTCCCTGGACCTACTGGTCACACCATTTCTGATCCAAGCCAGGATGCCATTGGCCTTCTTGGTGACCTGGGCAAACTGCTGGCTCCTGTTCAGTTGCTGTCAACCAACACCCCCAGGTCCTTCTCCTCCTGACAGCTTTCCGGACAGACTTCTCCCAGTCTGTAGCTCTGCATAGGGTTGTTGTGCCCCAAGTGCAGGACCTGACATTTGGCCTTGTTAAACCTCATCCCATTGGTCTTAGCCCATGGATCCAGCCTGTTCAGATCCCTTTGCTGAGTCTCCCAATCCTGCAGCAGATCCAGCTTCCACCCAGCTTAGTGTCATCTACAAACTTGCTGAGGGAGTACTCGATGCCTTCATCCAGGTCATTGATGAAGACATTGAACAGGGCTGGACCCAGCACTGAGCCCTGGGGACACCACTTGTCACTGGCCTCCAGCTGCAGTTAACTGCATTTCTCACCTCTCCCTGGGCCCTCCAGCCAACCAGGTTTTGACCCAGGAATTCCCGTGGCCAATGGAAGAGGAGGCCTGCCTGGCCCTGGGCTGAGAGTAAGAGTGGCCATGGACAGGGCCATGGGCAGGGGGCAGGGCCAAGCTGTGTTTCTCAGCAAGAAGTGAAGTGGTTAGAGGGAAGAGCTGGAGCCCTGAGAGCCTGAGCTTGGAAAGGGAGAGATGGAGGTGGAGATGATGGAGGTGGACATGAAGATGGAGGTGGAGGAGATGTGGTGGATGATCAAGTGGCAGACATGGAGGTCGACCATCAGATAGAGGATTGGATGGAGTGTGGTTATTTTAAGAATTATGATCTAAAAATCCAAACATAAAACCACCTCATAAGCCCACCGCAGGGGACCTAGAAGAATGCAATTAACAGTCATAAGAAACAGATTTTTAATTACTGGATGATGTCATCCGTGTGAAGGCTTCTCAGATAAACTCGTGATGCTTCTTATAGGCCCAAGAGTAGATTAAACTAAATACCTGACTAGAGGACATGCCCTACGCATGCGCTTTCATGTCTCCCTGTCCACTTGCAGTTCCCACTGGGAAGAGCAGCAGAAGCCTGGCTTGAAAAGGGAAATAGAACCAAGTAGCTTAAACTAAATACCTCACACATGACAAGTATTAGATTTATCAAGCCTTTAAAAAATACGTTATAAGCAGATTATTTAACATGTAGAAAGCATGATAGGTGGTTCTCGCCAGTGACTGAGAAGCTTATGGGATTGTGAGTGCCCTGCAAACCGATAAAAAGGCTGAGACTACCAAGGCCACCATGTCCTGGGACACAACAGCAACCACAAAAATAAGCTGTTCTATTCCTCACTGGAAAAGTTAGGCAAGCAAAGGCTAATGCAGATTAACAGAGAGCTCTGCTCTTCTTCCAGAGTGAGGCACAGCTGGTGCTGCACACATTCCAGAAGGACTGGAGTTGAAGCACCACGATCCCCATCCCTGGCTGCACAGCCAACGCTCCACTCAGACTGAAGCCTTCGTGCCTGAGGAAGAGGCAGAGGGCAGGAGCTCAGTGTCCCCACTAGCTCAGCAGCACTGAGCCTCTTCCCCAAGAGCTGTGATGCTTGAGGCCGCCTGTCGTCCATCCAGCAGGAAGGAAATACGGGAAGAGATGGAAGGTCCGGCAGGCCCTGCCTCCTCCGACAGGCTATGGAACCCCCAATGCTTGGGCCCCTACCTCAAGGAAAGACTGACTGACCCCAATGGAAGATGTTCCAGCAACATGTGGGACCTCTTATTGGGAGGAGAGTATCTCCTAGAAACCCTCCTCTGGGGAAAATGTCCAGTACAGAATTGATATCTAAGGAATACGTGTGTATATGTTATTAAATATACATAAATATATATTACTATATTATTTATATATAGTAATATAATGTATTAATGTGCATCCTGTATGTATATTAATATATTAATATCTGAATAAAATGTTTGCGGTTAAAATGTTATTTTGATTTTGTTTCTATTGTTTATAGATAATATATATAATATATAATAAGATGTTGTTCTATGATAATATAATATAATATGATATGATATGATATGATATGATATAATATTTAATACCTGAAGAAAACTATTTGATGATAATATATGTATAATATATGAAATATATAATAATATATTTTATGTATATATTATTTAATGTATTCATTAATATCTGAATAAATATTTGTTTTTAAAATGTTTGGGTTGTCCAAGTCATTGACTTCTCCCATTAAATCCAACTTTCAGATACTTAGCAAGATCCCACACCCTTTCTTCCTGTACAAGGAAGGGGTCTCCGCACATGCCCTTCGGCAAGTCCAGCACATCCCTGCCCTCATTCGCAGAGCCCAGAGTTCTTGTCAGGGGCCAAAAGGCACAAAGCGCCGTACGCTCCCAGCAAATATCCACAAGTGCCTCATGGTTCCCAGGTCCCATTCAAGAATTCTAAATTCCCCTGGGCCCCTGCTGGCTCATGGCCAGTTGCTGTCCCCCAACACCCCCAGGTCCCTCTCCTCCAGGCACTTTCCAGCCAGGCTTCTCCTAGTCTGGAGCTGCCCAGGGTTGTTGTGCCCTCGCATAAGAAATCCCATGGGAAGATCAGAATGAAGCGTGTTGTGGAAGCACCAGGAGATGGTGCAAAGGCAAACTCTGTCCATGCTGTCCCTCTCCCTTAGCTCGTGCCTCTGCTTCTGTTACGGACTCCACTTGCAAAAGCTGTCTTCGAGTGGAGGAACTTCTTTGCATGGTGGAGGAGTTAAGGGAGGAGGTTAGGAGACTCAGGACTATCAGGGAATGTGAGAGTGAGATAGACATGTGGAGCAGTTCCCTCTCACTCCCTCAGCAACCTCCTGCACCTAGTGTGCCCGATAACCAGCCACCTGCACACTGCAAGCTTGGGGCTCTAAGGGATGGGGAATGGCGGCAAGTTCCTGCCAGAAGAAGGAAGCCTGCTCCCCTCAAGCAGTCAACAATACCTGAGATCCCCCTGGAGAACAGGTACCGGGTGCTCCAGGAGGAATCTAGTCCTGAGGATGATGGCCACCATAGCCTTGAATCTTTTCCTAGGCTGCACTATCCTCGGAAGAAAATGACAACATCCTCCACTAAGAAGAAGAGGAGGGTGATTGTTGTAGGGGACTCCCTCCTCAAAGGAACAGAGGGACCCATTTGCAGACCCGACCCGCTCCACAGAGAGGTCTGCTGCTTGCCTGGGGCATCAGAGAGGGATCCCTTCCCTGATCCATGAGACGGACGACTACCCTCTGGTAGTAGTCCAGACTGTTAATGATGGTCTAGTAAGCAGTAAGGCTAAGGACATCAAAAAAGACTTCAGGGCCCTTGGGAAGATGATGGAGGGCTCTGGGGCACAGGTGGTGTTCTGCTCCATCCCAAGGCTAAATGGAGGGGACCCACAACTTACAAAGAAGAACTCCATTAATGCCTGGCTCCGAACCTGGTGCGTGGAAAGGGGCTTTGAATTCTTTGATCATAGGGTGGTTCGTGCACGCCCTGACACGGTTGTGAAGATTGGGGCACGTGGATCTCCTGGCAGGAGTAAGGCCCTTGCTAAGAACATAGCTAAGCTCATAAATCAAGTTTTAAAGTAGATGTGAAGGGGGAGGGGATTGAGTCAAGGCTAGGCAAGAGCGAGCCTGGATGAGGGGCACTAGACATTAGGAGAGGGTGTGCTGTGAGGACCACCAGCACATCACTGCACAGGAAGTAGGGGAGAATGCACTCTGGAGCAGCAAAGGAGATACAGGTACTCTGGTGCAAGCTACTCCAGTTAACAGGCAATTGGGAGCAAGCACTGTCCCCTCTAAGAGGGCTGAAGGCTCGGCTCCTCAGCTGAAGTGCATTTACACCAATGCACGCAGCATGGGGAACAAGATGGAAGAACTGGAAGCTGTCGTAGGGCAAGGAGCCTATGATGTCGTTGCCATCACGGAAACGTGGTGGGATGACTCATATAACTGGAGTAAAGCTATGGTGGGTATAAACTCTTCAGGAGGGATAGGAAGAGTAGGAGAGGAGGCGGAGTAGCCCTCTTTGTAAGGGAGGACTTGGACACTGTTGAGATGGATTGTGGCGATGAGGAGATTGAGTGCCTGTGGGTTAAACTCAGAGGAGCCCATAAGAAGTTAGATTTTGTGCTGGGAGTCTGTTACAGGCCACCCAGCCAAGGAGAAGCAGCTGAGGAGCTCTTCTCTAACCAGCTGGGGTTAATCTCCAAATCAATGCCTCTTGTCCTTGTGGGAGACTTCAATCTCCCTGATATCTGCTGGGAGTACAATAGAGCAGAAAGGAAGCAGTCTAGGAGGTTCCTGGAGTGTGTGGAAGACAACATCCTTGCGCAGCTGGTGAATGAGCCAGGGAGGGAAGGTGCCCTCCTGGACTTGCTGTTTGTCAACAGAGAAGGCCTCGTGGGGGATGTGGCAGTAGGGGGACGCCTAGGACTAAGTGACCATGAGATGATGGGTTTTCTGTTGTAGGCAAAGTGAAGAGGGTTGTTAGCATTAAATTTCCAGAGGGCAGACTTTGAACTCTTCAGAAGGCTGGTTGGCAAAGTCTCCTGGGAGACAGTCCTTGAGGGCAAGGGAGCCCATGAGGGCTGGGAGCTTTTCAAAAAGGAAATCCTAGCAGCTCAGGAGAAAGCCATCCCCGTGTTCTGGAAAAAAAGCCGTCAGGGGAAAAATAGCTTGGTTGAGTAGAGAAATCTCAAGTGACATTAGGAAGAAAAGGAATGTTTATAGGCTCTGGAAGAGGGGACAGGCCTCTTGGGTGGACTACAGGAGGGAAGTGAGGTTGTGTAGGGAAAAATCAGAGGGGCTAAGGCTCAACTAGAAATCACGTTAGCAAAGTCCATGAAGGATAATAAAACATCTTTCTATAAATATATAAATAATAAAAGGAGAACTAGGGAGACCATACAGTCCCTTTTGGACACAGAGGGAACAACAGTGACAGGGAATGAGGAGAAGGCTGAGGTACTTAATGCCTTCTTTGCCTCAGTCTTTAATTGTAAAGAAAGCTGTTCCCTCTGTGTAGAAATCCCGGAACTAGAGGAGCAATACGAGGCTCCCATGATCCAAGAGGAGGTGGTCAGAGCCATGCTTGCCCAACTGGACACCCACAAGTCTATGGGGCCAGAGGGGATTCACCCAAGGGTATTGAAGGAGCTGCCAGTCAATCTGACCTCAGTGCCAGGGAAAGTCATGGAACAGGTGATCTTGAGAGTGATCATGAAGCACATGCAAGAGAACTGGGTGATCAGGCCCAGTCAACATGGGTTCACAAAAGGCAGGTCCTGCCAAACTAA
This sequence comes from Coccyzus lansbergi, assembly GCA_033558105.1. NCBI lineage: Eukaryota > Metazoa > Chordata > Aves > Cuculiformes > Coccyzidae > Coccyzus > Coccyzus lansbergi. The sequence goes on along the minus strand of JAUMJK010000613.1, from coordinate 505,535 downwards.
CCTGATCACCTTCTGTGACAAAGTGACTCGGCTGCTGGACGAGGGAAAGGCTGTGGATGGATCTTCCTGGACTTCATCAAAACCTTTGACACAGTTTCTCCCAGCATTCTGCTACGGAAACTGTCACCTCTGGCCTGGAGAGGCTCACACCCTCCTGGGTAGAAACTGGTTGGCTGGAGGACCCAGAGAGTGGTAGTAAATGGTGTTAAATCCAGCTGGAGGCCAGGAACAAGTGGTGTCCCCAGGGCTCAGTGCTGGGTCCAGCCCTGTTCAGTGTCTTCATCAGTGACCTGGATGAAGGCATTGAGGGTACCCTTAGCAAGTTTGCAGATGACACAAAGCTGTGTGCAAGTGTTGACCTGCTGGAGGCTCTACAAAGGGACGTAAACAGGCTGAATCCATGGGCTGAGACCAATGGTATGAGGTTTAACAAGGCCAAATGCCGGGTCCTGCACTTGGGGTACAACAACCCTATGCAGAGCTGCAGACTGGGAGAAGTCTGTCTAGAAAGCTGCCTGGAGGAGAGGACCTGGGGGTGTTGGTTGACAGCCAACTGACCATGAGCCAGCAGTGTGCCCAGGTGGCCAAGAAGGCCAAAGGTATCTTGGCTTGTATCAGAAATGGTGTGACCAGCAGGTCCAGGGAGGTTCTTCTCCCTCTGTACTCCGCACTGGTGAGGCCGCTCCTTGAATCCTGTGTTCAGTTCTGGGCTCCTCCCCACAAGAAGGACGTTGAAGCTCTGGAGTGAGTCCAGAGAAGAGCAACGAAGCTTGTGAAGGGGCTGGAGAACAGGCCTTAGGAGGAGCATCTGAGAGATCTGGGGGGTGTTTATTCTGGAGAAGAGGAGACTGAGAGGAGACCTCATTGCTCTCTACAACTATTTTTAGGGAGGTTGTAGAGGGGAGGGAGCTGGACTCTTCTCCCACGTGACAGGGGTCAGGACAAGAGGGAATGGCCTCAAGCTCCGCCAGGGGAGATTTAGGCTAGAGATTAGGAGGAGGTTTTTCCTGGAAAGAGTCATTGGGCATTGGAATAGGCTGCCCAGGGAGCTGGTTGATTCACCTTCCCTGGAGGTGTTTAAGGGACAGGTAGATGAGGTCCTGAGGGACTTGGTTTAGTGTTTGATAGGAATGGTTGGACTCGATGATCCGATGGGTCTCTTCCAACCTGGCTGTTCTATGATTCTATGATTCCAGTGATGGCAACTGAGTGGCCCAGAGGGCCATAATTAAATTTCTGTAGCAGCCCAAAACAAAATCGATTTTAATCTAGATTGTGTATAAATGAATGTCTGATTTTCTTGAATCCTTTGTCTTAATACTTAATTTTCCAAACTTTAAACCAGCAGAAACCACACATTTCTGACAACTATAAGGGAAAAAAATAATTTGTTTTCTTTCAAAAGAAATGTCTGCATTTCATGAGAAATTAACAATTTTTCTAGACTCATCAAATAAAAAAAAAGCTTAAAGAAAAAGTTGTCTCTGGAATAAGTATGTGAAGTAACAAGAAAACACATTTTTAGATGGCACTGATAACCAGCTAGATGCAAAGGAAATAAGCAAAAAGGAAATGCTTAGAAAATGCCAGAGACAATTCCATCCTAAATTGTTTTAAATCAGTTGATCATGAAAGAGGGACACTTCCAGGGGTGGGACATCCGCAACCTCTTTGGGAACTTGTTGCAGTGCCTCATCACTCTCACAGTAAATGACTGTTTCCTAGATCCAATCCGTAGATCTAATCTGTTTCCCTTCATCTAAACCCACCTGGAGTGCCTGGTGGGTTTGGGCTCCGCAGAGTGCGCAGCCCCTGCCTCCTCCAGCAAAGGAAAGGTAAGAAAATAAGGAAAATGAGCACCATGGTCTTGGGGGGTAAGGATTTGGAAGAGTCCGGAGGGGCTGCAGCAAAGCTGCAACCTGCACACCTGTGCCTCCAGAAATCCTTTGGAGCTAATAGAGGTTCCTACCGACTGGCTTGGGCATCACCTCAGTTCTGTTTTAAAGCACGAAATCCACACAAATGGGGGAAATTGTTCAAAAGCCTATGCCTGGGAAACAAAGAAAGGGAATATACAAAATGTACTGCTGTATTCACAAAGCAAATTAGGAAAAAAACCCACCCTCCATCTTATATTTTTCCTCCCACTTGAATGGGAGGAAATGTCCAGCCTCCTAATGTTCAGCCTAAACCTCCCCTGGTGGATCTTGAGGCCATTCCCTCTTGTCCTGTCCCTTGGGAGAGGAGCCCAGCTCCCTCCCCTCCACAATCTCCTCTCAGGGAGTTATAGAGAGCAATGAGGTCTCTCCTCAGCCTCCTCTTCTCCAGGATAAACACCCCCAGCTCTCTCAGTTGCTCCTCTTGTTGTCCAGCCCCTTCCCCAGCTTCGTTGCTCTTCTCTGGACTCGCTCGCTTGGTGGTTTCTGATATCAGAAGTATTCTTTCCTGTGAAGTAATACTACTATTATTGGTGGGTTCATATGCATTCAACGAGTTCTTTTATTCCCCTCTCCTTCTTCCATCCCACATACATTCTAGTTTTACACGTATGAAGAACATTGCTCTCCTTGTGGTTCTTGTCAATGTGTTGAGCTGCTCCTAATGGGGTTTCAGTATCATCATATGAGTCTGGGATGTCTGTTTGGGGATTTGTTAGTCATACGTTTGTAGTAAGAAGTGTGTTGACAACTACAGGATGATAGTCTGAGTGCATTTTGAGCTATGAACACAGGCTGTCAGTGTAAATATATAGACACACACACATATATTTTTATTTATACATATTTATTGCTGAATTGAACTTGTAATATTCCTGCAAAATATGATTGCATAAGCTGTTTTTCACCCAGAAATGGCTGAGCAAGTATTTTGGAGAAGAGAAATGTTATCTCCAGGTACCTTTCTGGTACAGTACAAGATCTGCTTAGCAATTGAAGAACTTGTATCCAACAGATTGGGTAGAGAAATCTATTAAAAGCAGCCGAGTAACTGCAATTTCCCAGATTGCAGTAGGTGGCTGGGAACTCGCTACTGGAGCTGTGTGGGCATTAGCAGCCTGTTGGGAGGCCTGGGCTCTCGTGAGGTGTTCGCGGTCTTCCTCCCCTTCCCTGGGCTGACAGACACTGCTCTGGATGAGGGGAGCTGTGGGCAGGCCCCACATCTCTGCGGGGCCCTGGTGGGCGCTGAGCACCCCATCCCATTCCACAGCCCTGCCTCCCTCTCTGTGACCTCACTGTGCCGGCTGGGTCGGGGCAGGCTAGGAGTGCGCGTCGTTGCCAGGGGACAAGGGCAGTAGCCCACTGAGCGTGGAGCTGCCTTGTGTGTCCCAAACCGTGTCCTGTGCGGAGTGGGAACATACAGATCTCAGAGTGCTTCAGGAGCGCATACATCGCTTGTCACTAGTTGTCCAGCCTTGCTGCTTTGCTGAAGGTGGGAAATAACTCAGAGTTTGACTTGTCTGACTCTCAACTGTGCAGCTTGAACTCGGTCTGCTCCTGAAAGAGGGTGGGGAGGCTCCTGTTCCCATGGGAAGGATGCCAAAGCCTGGAGACACAGGGTATCCTCTCTGCCACAAACGGGATTCTAGATTTTCAAGGCCTGTCGCTGTTGCTTTTTGCAGGTGACTGAGTCATGGCCACTGGTGGGAGCAATCAGCCTGTGGGGCTTCCCAAGATGGCTGAAGGATTCCCGAGGAAAGTGGCAGCATCTCGTGATCGGAAGCAGGGTAGAAGGGCAGAGAAGCCTGTGCCTGTCAGCAGAGAGCAGGTAAGAGCTGTGTTTGGGCTGTGAAGTTCCCCTGTGTCCCTCCTCTGCCCACTTCTGCTGTTGTCCAGCAGCACTGGGAAGCTGGACGCAGGCTCCCGTCTCTGTGCCACTGTGCTTGTCGGAGGTGGCTCTCCTGGTGCAGTGAGGTTTGGCTTGTGTGCTGCTTGAGGGCAAGTCCAGAGTCTTGCCTGAATGTGCCACTGGAGCCAAGTGCAAGGCTTTTGCTGGGTGTTGAGCTGGACTAGCTGGAGCGTGAGAGTGTCCTTCTTTCCATCCTGTGTGGGTGGGCAGTGATATCTGCTGTCCTGCTGGCACACTGGCCAGTGCTGCTCCAGCTGTCCCAGCCCTGCGGGAGCTGGGCGTGTGCTGGGCTGCTCCAACTCTGGCTGAAGCCTTGGAGACATGACTGGCCCCAGATAGAAGAGGTTCCAAACTTCTCTCTCGGTGCCATTTGAACAAGGAAAGCCTTTCTGGACCAATTTCTGTAGCTCTTGCTGAGCTGCTGTTGTGTGTTTCAGCCCATTCTTTCTGCCTTCATGAAGGAGAAGTCTGTCTCCATCAAGCAGAAGTCGGCCCTTACTCGGGAGGCGAAGCTGCTGCGGACTAGCCAGCTTCGAGCCATGAGTGAAGCCTCTTATCACAAGGTGGCCTTTTCCTGCCCTTCTCTTTGCTTTTTGCTGTGACATTTGCAGAAGGTGCATGCTTGTAAGAGGCTTGTCTCCAGCTCCTGCAGACCCCTTGGGGCCTGGGCTCTATTGTACTTGGAGACTGCTGGGGGGCAGTGGTTTCCTTCTGCTAGGGGAAGAAGAAAGCCTGTTTTGCCAGTGAGACCTTGAAGTCCTGATGTGCAGGAGGCTGAGAGAAATACCCTTTGCTGAAGGTGGTGGATCTTGCTGGAGTCAGCTCCCATCCCAGTTGCTGTGGGTAAAGCCCAGTGCTGGGGGAAGAGCAGGGCGGAACACAAGGGAATGACAACCCTGCCAGTTTCCATCCTCCTGCTGAAAGTGTGAAATGCCTGGAGCCAGGACTCCCTCAGGGGTAGTAGCACTGGCCTCTTGAGGGGCTTGATGCAAGGACTACTGCCTGATGAGCACAAGACCTTGATTTAGGCTTAATGGTTCCTTTCTAGATGTTAACTGCTAAGAACATGGGATGTATTCTTGAAAGATTGGGTTTTGCTACTTGTTCCGCTGACTAGGCCAGTAGTATTATTGGCTAAGATGCACTGTTGATGCGCCGTGGTATTTCTTCTTGTTCCTTTGCTTCTCCTTCTCTCAGCCAAAGTCTTTTCCAGGACAGCCTCCATTTCCCTGCGTCCTTTGGCCTTCAGAAACCTCCACAGCCTCTGAAGGCTGTAGGCCCTGTGGGAATTGCTTAAGATGGAACAAAACCAATTGCATGAATGTTTTGGGTTGGAAGAAGGTGTGGGACCCTTGGAAGGGTGTTAGGTGTGCAGCCTGCGGGATGCTGCCAGATCTCTGGGGGAATGGCCCTGGGCAGAGCGCAGTGGATGTGCTTTCTCCTGATCAATGGTTTCTCAGATCTATCTTTAAATCTGCTTTTCTGACATGACTGCTGAGTGTCCAAAGGTGTCGATGACTGAGGAGGGCTCTTGAGCAGAAACTTGCCAGCCAAAGAGCTGTAAGAACTGGGTTCAGGATTGCCCTGGAGTGCCCAGGAGCTTGGGAACACATCAGACAAGCACACAAGTAACTAGCAGCACGCTGCAGCCACTGGCTTCAGCATGAGCAGGATCTGTGTGGAGGAGCAGGGGACCCACCGGTGCCTTTAGGGTGGAGACAAGGCAGCTGCGAGTGGGAAGAAAAAGCAAGGAGGAATTTTCCGATTAATGACTCTGTCGACACTTGCTGTTAGTGTATCTCTTCAGACATGCTTCTGCAGTGGCATTAAAGAAAACAGCGCTCATGGAATCAAAATAAAGCCTCCATTGGAAGTTTCTGGCAAAGGAGATGCCAAGCCCACTCTTACTCGTAGCTTAGGTGCAAAGAGCTGAATCTTACCACCATCCAGCATTCCCCTCACCCCTCTTTTCACTGCCGTGAGTGTTACCTCCTGGGGTGCTGGTTTCTAGGCTCTGTATCAAAAGAAAGAGTGAGGGCCACGTGGGGCTTGGTGCCTCGGTCTCACAGTAAAGATCATCCCAAAGTTGTGTGCCGTGGAGCAACTTTCACTTGCTCGGTGAGTGCTTGTGGCCTTTTCAGAAAGTGCTCTGGAGCTGTGTGAGCACATGAGTAGAAGGCTCAGCTGGAGATGGGCTCTGCTTTGCCTTTTGGAGAAGGAAGCCTCTTGGAGCAATGTCTGCTAAGGAGATTCTTAGTTTGAGGCTGCTTCAAGTGGTCCAGAAATTCTTGATGAGCTCAGAAGAGGGATGGGTAAGCTGCAGTTTGCCCAGAGTGAGGCAGGCAAATGCGCTCCCCAAGGGACACTCTACTTGTGTGGAGACCAGTCTTGGCTTCTCATTCATGAATCTTCCTCCCAGCAGCTGAAGCACTCACCACTGTCTGTCTTGTGTCTCCAGTTGTCAGCAGTTCGCCGGCCAAATACACCGTTCCAGCCTCTCCCAGCGGAGTTGGTGTTTGAGTTCAGCACCCTTGGCGTCTATGAAAAGGCTTTGGTTCTGAGAAACGATGAGGAGGTAAGTGCTGGGATAGGAAGGTTTGATGACAGAATCACAGAATGGTTTTGCTTGGAAAAGGCCTTTAAGATGATTGAGTCCAATGATGGATCCAGCCCTGCTAAGTGCGACAGTAGACCATATCCCAAGTACGACATCTCCTCTAGTCTCCTCTCCTCTCCTCTCCTCTCCTCTCCTCTCCTCTCCTCTCCTCTCCTCTCCTCTCCTCTCCTCTCTGTTTTCCTCTGTTCCTCCTTTTTCTCTTCTTCAACTTGCTTTTATTGCCAGTAAAGCCATGGTGTCTGTGGTCTCCTTCTCTTGCAGTCAAGCCTGTGTGGCTCTGTGGCACCGCGGCTTGACTGCCTCACTCACGCCCGGTCTGTTCCAAGGGCCTTTTGTCCTTCCTCCAGGATAAGAGATGCTGTTTGTCCTTGAGAGAAGGCATTCCCCCTTTGGAGGTGTGAGTGCCTGGGTGTGTGTAGGCAGGAGCAAGCAGGATCTTTGGGCTGGTTGCTGATGTGACTGTAACTCCGTCCTGCTGGTGTCTTCCCTGCTTGGCGCTTCCTTCCCAGAGAGGTGTAGCCCGGCTGCCTCTGGGCTCGAGCTGTTTGCCCAGGCAGAAGGGATTTGAGGTTCCCCTTGTGTGCTCTGCACACTTCCCTCTGGAGGGAAAGGTGCTGTGGCAGGGAGGCTGAGGAAGGATTTTGCCAGGGTGTGGCCAGGTCTCTTCTTGTCTTTCCATGAGCGGCAAAATGATAGTTTCATGTCTTTCCTTCAGGTTCCTCAGCTGGTGAAGGTCACCATGGAGATCTCACCGTATTTCAAGTTGGCCATTTACAATCCTGACTGGCACAAGGTGCTGCCTGGCGAGAGTGCAACTTTCAACGTCTTTTTCATCCCTCAGAAGATCAAGGTGAGAATGGAGGCCCCAGGAGGGTCGTGCCTTCAGTGGAAGATGAAGCTAGAGGGGTGGCTTTGGAAGAGGGCATCTGGTTTTGAGGAAGTGTGCTGGTTTTAGTGGGGTGGTACTGGATGTAAAAGTAGGGGATCCTCTGCCCGTGTCGTGAAGATGATGCTGAGGCTCTTGAGTGTTTGAGATTGCTTTTATCCTTCAGTGCTGGGCCATGTCCTTAGCTGCAAGGAGGTGTCTGTGCTGCTGGTGGCTTTGAGATGCCTGCCTGGAAGAGCGTCTCTAGGAATAAGTAGGCAGCCCCATCAGCCCAGAGCCTGAGGGCAGCTGTCTTGCTGTGCCTCTGTCTTCATGCCTGTAACTGGGGTTTCTCTGCATCCCCTGCCAAGCTTCAGAGATGTTGCTGCGTTTCTGGGATGGGATCCAGTGCTGTGCACAGCTAGGTTCTTAGTGGTGCCTCTGATAGTCTGCAGTGGGGATGGAAGCAGGTTCTTGTTACTACTGTAATCTCCCACATGCAATGACTCTGGTTTGGTGCCTCAGAATCAAAGTACGGGTTTTGTCTGGTTCTGTCAGTTTGCTTCCAGAGCAGGTGGATCCGCAGGGTTGTTTCTTCCTTGGGAGCTCTCAGCCCTGTCCAAGTCCTACTGCTGGAACGAAACGTCCTTAAGGTAAAAATTGCGCTACGTGGATGGTGCCAAACGCCAGGTGCTGAGACTGTTTCTTTCCCTGCAGACTTATTGCCATTTCATCAGCTGCATGACCGAACGGGGAGAGTTTATAGTGCCAATTACAGCTATTGGTGCTCGAGCTCTCCTGGACTTCCCTGCCCACCTGGACTTTTCCGTCTGCCCAGTCAACTACAGCACTCGGCAGACAGTGCTGATTCGCAACGTTGGCAATCGGGATACCCGCTACCGCCTCAGCACTTGGAGGTAAGAGAGCTTGTTTCTTCTGCGCAAAATCCTGTTGTGTGATAAAGAGTAAAGAAGGAAAAAGGCAGCAGAGCGTGGGAGCTGCTGTGTTGCCATAGGTGGAAGTGGGCAGGAAGGGGGTTCTGCAGTTCCTTCCAGTGTTTGAAGCATGATGCATCTCGTGAGAAAACTCTGCAAGCCGCAGCACAGTTTTATAGTGCAGTGATGTCTCCAGCAGAGCCTGCAGCAAGCCTGATTCTGTTAGATTGAAAGGGAAAACCTAGGAAGGCACCTGGGCTGCCTTTGGGCTGTGTGAGGTGCTGCATGGCAGCAGCAGCTCTGGGAGCTCGGCTCAGGCAGACCAAATGCCGTGTGGAGAGGCAGGTAAGCTCTGAGCTCCTGAAAGAGACATTGAAGACGGTGTCATCAACTATGTCTGTGTAAGCAAGTGCAACCAGAGGTGGGCAATCAAATTGGCAATCGGCATTGAGGCCCTGCCAGTAACACTTAGTGGTTCGGGAAGTCTCTTTTGCAAGCAGAATCAATATTGCTTTTGATTTTCAGCCTGCACCCTGGGAGTGGTCTTATTAGCCTCCAGATTGCCACATGGCTAAATGAATCCACTTCCCTGCCCCGAGTCAGGCCTGGATGTGAGCATGTAGCTCGTGGGCCCAGGGTGTGACAGTTGGTCTGGCCCCTGGGACCAAATATTCTTGAGCAGAATGAGCTCAAGATGGGCTCTTCTTGCAGAGCTTTGTCTCTCCCAGATGTCCTGGAGAGTGCTAGAATATGCTAGTAGCTGGCTTGCAGCCTTCTGGCCATAAGCACCTTCAGAAATGCTCACAAACCTCTGGCAGCCAAAGATGCCCATTCTCTGGGGTGACATGCACACGCTTTTCCCATGGTCCCCTCCTCAAGTGCCTGGTGTGGGCCGTGTTGTGGGCAGCCTGCGTTGCTCCTTTTGGTCTCAGAAGGCAGTCACCGCTTTTCCAGTTTGCTGCCCTGGAAATGGAAATGCTTTGTTGACACCACATCTGCAAGGAAGCCAGTTGAGCTGCTGGTGATGAGTGGAGAGTTGCTTAGTCCCAGAGGTCTTGGTGTCAGAGCCAAGGTCAAGGCTGCAGCAGAGCCCGTGCTGTCTGACTGGGGCTGCCTGACTTCCCACAGTTTCTTCTCCAGCCAAACAAGGCTCAGAAGAGGATTTGACTTTTCTTCTGTGAATTGTGAGGGTCCAAGAGAAGCTTCCCCCAAAGCCTGGCAAGGCAGTTGAAGCAAACTTCTAGGATGCTCTTTGAGCAGGCTGCTGCTTCTCACTGTGGGAAAGACATAGGCAGGAACCTGTCAGTCGCTCTACAGTTTTCCTCTGGGATTTCCAGATCTCCTTGTCACCAACAAAATAAATAGCCAGGACATGTTTTGAAGGTGACAAAGTGACCACCAGCCAGGCACTAAACCAAATCCCTTTTGTTTTCTCAGTGTGCTTGTACAAGTGCCACCCAGCGCAGCTGCCATTGTGCAGGAGTGTTTCATTTGCCTTATCACTAAGCACTAAAGCACCGAGTTTTGGATCTGTCAGCCAAGAGCTGTTTAGCTGGCAACAAATCATCGTCATCACTCCTATGAATTTGAAGAACATCAGCACACTTTCCTAGTTACTCCCAACACATTGCACAGAATTTGTGTGCTGGGCCAAGCAGACAGTTTACAAGCTTGGATTACAGCCCAGACTCCCAGACTACATTGCTTGGGAATAGAGAAAAGCTCCATGAGGTTCCTCTTGATAGGCTTCTGTTAATGGTGTGAAATGCAGCTCAGCATTGAATTGTTCAGGCTGTAAATGGGATTCTCCTTTTTTTCCCATGGGGTAGTATCTAGTCTATGTTTGCATTCATTGAGATGTGGCTGATGTTTCCTTTGCTCAGAGCAGCTTTCATTGCAAGGCTGATAAAATGGAACCTTTCCCAGGCTCAGCCAGGCTTGTTTTTGAAGGTCAAAAATGAATGCTGGAACCAATGGAACCATAATGGCAGTCAGGGTCTAGTTGTGTGTGCAGACAGTTCTCAGCAGCTCTGTGCTCCTCAAAACCCATTCTGTGACTATATTGCTGGCAGCCAGACCCTTGAGTCTCACTGCAGAGAGCTGGGTGGAGAGTATGGAGGAGATGAGGTCGTTTTAGAGCACAGGATCTTGTGAAGAGCTGGATCCCTTCTGAAAGGAGAGTCAGCAGCTCTGTTGCTGATGGTGGATGTTGGGGTTTGCCTCTGCTGACTGTGCTTTGATTGTTCCTTGCTTGCAGAAGTGAGCTGAAGTGAAGTAGACTGCAAAAGGAATATGGTCCTCAAGTCTCGCTCAAGAGTGCTGATCTCTCTCTTTGTGTTGCAGCCCTTTCTCTGTCGATCCCTCCGTTGGGAACCTTGGGATTGGTGAGGCCGCACAAGTGACAGTGGAGTATCACCCGCTGAAAACCGGGAATCATTCCGAGTGCCTGGAAATTCTCTATGAAACTGGTAAGCGCTGCATGCTGCACACTCTCAGCTTCCTTCCAAACAGTTCTGATGCAGTTATTTTGAAATGAACTTGAGGAAGGAGAGGAAATGATTCCTGGGGGGCTTGTCCCTCTAGCTTCAAAGCATGCAAAGAAGCTAAAGGCTGCTGATGGGAATTGCTCAAGTGAAATGGAAATCTTTTGACTAAATATATCAGTCTTAAAAGCTGCTTCTTGCAGGCGTAGAGCAGGGCAGCAGGCAATGTCCCCCAGCCTCACCTGGCAAGCCCTGGCTGCTTTGTCCTGCACTAAGTCAGACTCCCTGTGATTGGCATACAAAAGCAGCCACGTGGCTCTTTCAGAAACACCACCAGCAGCCTGTTTATTACAAGAGAGAAGCTCTAAGAAGAAAGCAGCAATTTGGGAGGCATTTTCTGTGCTTTGCTGTGCTGACTTGCTTGGCTCACCAGTGGCAGCAGATCCCAATCCCTCCTGCTGCTGTCAGGGTGACTTAGGCAGGATCAGGAGCACATTCTCTGCCTTTAATTTTTGCCGTGTGCTGCTGCTTCACTTGTTCCTCTGAACGTCCCTTTTGTGCCCATGTGCCCCCAGATGCCTTTGCTTGTCAGCAACAAGGGTTGAGGAGAAACACAGCCCTAGTGGCAGGCGTGCAGGAGACTCCACGTGAGGCCTGGCTGAACTGGGACTCCTCAGTCACCTGAATGAGCTCAATCCAGAATTCCTTGTGAGCTGAGTGGGATGGCAACCCAAAGGCCACCTGGGCACATCGGAAAAATCTCACTGTCAGTAGAGTCACAATGTCACCCTGGGGCTAGATGTCTACAAATAGACAGAAAAAGGCTGCTTAGTGCGGTGTCCAAGACATCCTCTGTCAGTCCACATGCAGCTATCAGCATGTGGTAAATGTTCTGCTCTGTCAAAGCGTCAGTGCTGCAAAGAGCCATAACACTTCCTTCTGCTCCTGGTGCTTTGCTCTGTTCTAGTATCAGCAAGTGAGGTGAGCAAAGACTCTGCTGTGCTTTGTTCCAGGTGAAAGAGTCCGCGCAACACTTTGTGGATCGGCTGTAGATGCCAGCATTGAGCTGGAGAAGGACTCCTTGACTATGGAGAAGACTTATGTTACTCTGGCAAGGTGCAGCTCTGTGCTCCTCCACAATGGCAGTGGAATTACAGCCCACTTCCAGTGGAAGGCTGCTGGCACTCGGCAACAGGAGGATCAGCAAAAGCAGAGGTTGGTTTGAGAAAGTCCTTTCAGCTGGATGCTCTGCTCAAGGGTAAAACTAACCTATGGGCTCAGAGTGATGTCGCTGCTTTGGAAAGCTTTAGGACAAGTAAACCATCCCCAGTGTCAGGAGATACCCCTGAGCTCCAAGAGAACAGAGCTCAGCACTTGCCACTCCAGTTCCACCCATGCTCCAGCTGAGGATTCTATTTTGGGGAAGAAAGTTTGATTACAATGACTACACAGCAAATGTTGTGTCCTCAGCCCAGAGCAGGAGGTTTTGTTCTTCTTTCCTTGCAATCTCCGGGATGGCCATAGCTCCAAGGTCACTGTCGTGCTCTAAGATAAAGTTTTGAGGTCTTGGAGCAGGGAGGAGGCAGTGTGGGACTCTGCACTAGGATGTGACCCAAAATGACCTGGATTGTTGTGAGGTCTGTGCAGGGATTTGCTCTGTCTCCCTCCTGCAGGACTGCAGAAGGGATGTAAAGGTGGAATTCTTGTGCGTGGATGGGTTGAGTTGAGGGTTGTTCATCTCAGTGACTGGAAGCCCTCCCCGTGCACAGCATCGTCTGTCAGCCCTGGAGAAACATTTCCCATTGCAGTGGATGGGAGTGAGCCAAAGGGAGGGGTTTTGGTGCTGGTGACAGCGTTTGCCTGTGGCTCTGTGTGCAGCTCCATGGCTGCGGTTCCTTTCTATCTGCGTTTGAATGTAGCTGGGGAGTGATGGCTCTGCTGTTCTTCCTGCTGCACCTCCATCTGCTGCACATGCAGCCTTGCAGCTCTCCCTCAGAGATGTCTCCTGCTGGTTCTTCCCGGTCCTCTTCAGAGCTCTGCATTGAAGGCCAAAAAGGCAAAAGAGAAGGTGCTTTAAGGCTAGAATGAAGTGTTTGATTTCAGAGGTGATGCCCCTTCCTTTCTCAGGGCCTCAGTTTTCATGCATCTAAGCCCATGAAATTGCCCCAAGTTTTTGCCATCCCTGAATTCATTCATCTGCTTTTTTTTTTTTCTCTCCCGGCACGCAGGCCGAAGAGGCAGGAGAAGGAGTGCCCAGGAGTGCAGAGAGAGAAAGTGCAAGGAGACTCCCTGCTTTTCTCCAGTGATGTTTTCACCATCGAGCCAGTGGTAAGCGATAGCTGGGAAGTTCCCTTCCTTCTTGCCCTCCTCCTTCTCCCTGACAAGGTCTCTTGGCAGATCCCACATCAGCTGGTTGGATGTGCTGAGAAAGAAGAGTCCAGGGTTATCTCATGGGGCTGGGAGAAGTTATTGCAAAAGCCATTTCTGAGCTGCAGGCTCGTGGCAGGCGCTCAGAGCTGCCTAAACCTGATGTCTCTTGCAAGGGCTATAAACTGAGGGCACTGAAGTGTCCTTACAGCCTTCAGAGGTGCTTGATGTACTTTTAGGGCTCTGTGCAGGGGAAGGGTGTCAGTGCAGCACCTTTGTAAGCGAGAAGGGAAAAAGACATTGGATTTGCTCAATCTTTTCTGATCTAAGTCCAAGTGTTGGTGTAGCCATAGTGGCAGAGGGATCCGGTGGAAGATTTGGAGGAGAGAGGCCCCTTAGAGTGCCTGGTACTTGTGAAGAAATCCTGCTGGAGTAGGAGTCAGTTTGGTTCCTTCTCTGTAGCCTGAATTGAAGCAAATGCTTCTCCCAGGTGCTGCTAAGGGTTGGGGACTTGGAAAGTTTCTTTTGCAGCTGATTCCAAATGCTCTTCTAAATGCTGGTGACAGGTGTTGCTTGCTACTTTCTCTGCACTGATGCTCTGAGGAAGTGCTCCAGGTGCAGAGCTGAGAACAAGAAATGTAATAGTTGAAGATGCATGATTTGTCTTCTGCTTCTGTTTTAGGAGGGAGATGTCTTGCCAAACTCTTGGGTTGCAATTAACGTGATCTTTAAACCCCAAGAAGCCAGAGTCTATGAAGAAACCGCCTACTGCGACATCTCAGGTATGGCTCCTTGGTCTTGTGTCAGGCAGAGGGAAGGTGAGGCACAGTCTTGCAGCTCCCTCTGCTCTTGTGTAATTGCTGGGAAGGGTCAGGGATCAGCAGGGTTGTGGTGGCAGCATTTGCTCTGCTGGGAGGTGTCTGTGAAGGCCAAAGAGCTCCAGAGCGGAAGAGCTTGAATGGACAAGTACGATGCTCCTGTCGACCAGTTCCAGTTGGGTGCCAGTCCCAAATCCCTCTGGAGCATGATGTGCGGGTGGCAGGCATGCCTCTCGCTGGGATTATCTGGCAGCTTTGCTGCAGTTGCAGTTGTGTGAATTTTGCAGCTGGATCTCCTGCCTCACTGCAAAGGGACTTTGCTGGCCTCAGCTTTTTTTGCAGCTCCTGTGCTAATGGCTTAGCAGATGCTTCTGGATTAATTCGTTACAGAAGTGATCAGCACTGGTCACCTTGCAAAACTGGCAGTTGGGCAGTGGTCTGCAATTTGCTCTTGGAAAAGATGAAAAAGTTCAAAATGAACTTTCTTAATGATTCATGCAAATAAAGCCGTGGCTCTTGGGCGCTGGGAGGGAGCACGTGACGTGGGGCTCAGCTGCCAAAAATTCATTTTTGTGTTTGTCTGTACACAGAACTGCAATTGGTTAAACTTTGAACTGATTGGTTAAAAATGAGGCAGCAGCCCAAGGGTGAAAGAGCTGGGGGTTCTGTATCTTCTCGTGGAGCATCTAGGGCTGGTCCCTTCAGGCCTGGAGTCAGGGACTAGCGTTGGGGCAGCCTGGAAAATCCAGGATGCCAGAGGGAAATGTTGTACTGACAGAGAAATGTCTCCGCAGGCCGTGAAGCCAGGCTGCCCCTCCACATCAAAGCTGAGGGCATTGGGCCCCAGCTCTGGTTCGCCTACAAGGAGTTGGAAATCGACGATGTCTGTGTCGGAAGGAGCCGCAGCTGTTTGGTGAGCAGTAGGGGTACACGGGAACTGGGGTGGATCCTGAGGGCTTTCTGGGCAAGTGTGAGCCTTGTGGAGCCGCAGGATTTCTGGCAACACGGGCAGTTCTGGGCAGGGACTATTGACATAACTGTCAGATGGTGGTGGTGGTGTCAGAGAATGTGGATGCTTTTTGATGGGCTCCAAAATGTGCGTGTGTTGTTCCTGAAGCCGTAATCCTGCCTTTGGGCAGCCTCCCTTTGAGCTCAGCTGGGAGGCTTCATGCGAAGGAACCCAGAACCTTGACACAAACCCAACACTGGATGAAAGAGCCACTTCAGTCTTGGGACATCTCTGGCTCTAAAGAGAGCAAAACATTTGTGGAAAGAAGCAGAGAACTGTCTACATATTTGCAAATTTGCCCCTCCTCCTGCCACTGTCCAGACTTGTGCAAAAACCAAGATAGAGCCATGAAAAGAGGTAGAAAATGATGTGAATTCCAGTGCCAGATACTTTCAAATGATGGACTCTGGCAGGCGAGGACACATTAAGATGTTTTCTTACCAAAACATTGTGCTCTCTGCATTTTTAATGCTGATACTTTATTGATTCTCTCTGTATCAGTTTATCAATATCGTTTGGCTTCAGCTAAGCCCAGAACATCAGCCTTCTGAGAAATGGAAGATTTCTTAATGTATTTGTGTCTTCTGTTCTCCCTGCTGCAGGTGCTCCTGCTTAACAAAGGAGACATGGCTAGTGCCTTCAGCCTGATCCCTCCAAGTTCCCCTCTGGGCTCCTGCTTCACCTTTCATCCCCAGCAGGGCATTGTTTCACCCAAAGGGCTCCAGGAGATCAAGGTCTCCTTCAGTTCCACCATCGTGGGGGAGTTCACGGAAGAATTCAGGTTCAGGGTGGATGGATCTGCTGAGCCTCTGACTTTGACTCTCAGGTAAGGAGGGATGTAGGAGCTCTTTGGGCACATCTGTAGCCACCTCTGGATAATCCTCTCCCACCAGCCTCGTTTTGTGATGAAGCAGAGCTGCTGTCTAAGGTCTTAGTGTGGGGTGTCTAGGATCAAGACGAAGAGCTAAGGCTTTTTAAGCTTCCCTCCAGTTGGAATCCTGCAATTGCAGCAGCAAATGAAGCTTGGTTCTTTCTAAGGGGAAGTACCTGTGCCTCTGATGCTCTCACTAGCCAGTGGAGCTCTGAAAGCCTTGAGTCCCTGTGGGAAGCAGCTTTGCCTTCATGGTGGGTTGCTCTGCAATTTTCCCAGATGCTGTGTGCATGGAATTTGGCAGCAGCAGGTTCTTTCTGTCACCTTTTGGTACCCTGGTGTGAGAAGCCCAGGGCTTGAAGTGATTGCCATGATGGGAAAGAGTTTTCCTGAAGCTCTGGGCAGCGATGGTCAGAGACGTCCCAGCTGAACACACAGCGAGGCCAGCAGGGCCTGGGAGGTGGCTGAAGGCTGGGCCAGCCTGGGACCATTCTACAGCCAGAGGCAGTGTTTTTAAAATCCTCTGTTCAAAATCCATACAAAAGGGAAAGCAGCAGCCTCAGCTGCTTGAAGTCACGGTGGTTGTGAGACCAGATTGTGCTGCTCTGAGTGGTAATGCAAGCTGAGAGCTTAGCACGTCTCTCTCCACGCTAACACTTGTCTTTCTCCTCACAGGGGCTGTGTCATTGAACCACCTCTTCGTTTTGATGTTCCTTCCCTCGATTTTGGTGATGTCCCCTTTGGTGAGTGCCCCCAGGGCTGGGACCTTGAGTGGAGAGGTCTGTGTGTGGCCAACATGGAGCACTGCAGCAGGAGAACATCCAACACTTGTGTTCCTCCCTATGGGCCTTTGGGGTGTTAAACCGGGGCTGTTGGAGAAGGGGATTTATGCCACCTACGAGCCTGTAGCTGCTCTAGGGGAAAGTTCCTGATGCAAAGCAAGGCCACAATTTCCCCCCTGACCTTCAGCGTGAGATGTTCCGTAGCACTGCAAGGGCACCTTGTTATCACCAACCAGCAAATATGGCCAAACGCTGGCTCTTGGTCAGGCACTGATGTCCTTGGAGATGGGGGCTCCTTCCCTGCTGCCAGAGCCGGTGGCTGAGCAACCAGAGCATCTGCACTGAGATGCAGAGTCTGGTTTTGCATCTCAGTCTCACAAAAGGCTTTTTACTGAGATGATCTCCAGTTGAGATGCAAAATCACTGGTGGATTGATTGAAGGGCTGTTATCATTCCGTGCCCAGGCTGCTTCTGTTCATGGACCATTTAACAAATCACAGGACAAGTGGCTTCTTGTGGAGTGGCCTGCAAGTTGCCCCATGCTCGGTCTGCTTGACAAAACCCATGAGATGCCTTAAGGATCGTACCGAAGGAAACGGCATGGGAATGCTTTTCATCAGGCTGTAGTTCCCAAGCTCATCCACCCTTGGTCTTCCTGTAGCTTCTCCTCAATGCCAATACACTGCTTGTTGACAGAGTTAACAGGGGATTTGATGGATTCCATGTTGAGAATCAGTGCTCTGTCTGGGTGCACACTCCTAAGTGAAGTATAATTAATGCTGTTCTGGGTGGGGGTGTGAGAGAGCTCCTCCGTTCAAGAGAAGGAAACTTGTTGTGTTCAGCATTGCTAAGAGCAGGCATGAGCAAGGAAGCAAGCTCTGTGATCAGTATAAAAGGGAACTTGAGTGACAATTAATCACTTGCTCGGTTTTCTCCAACTGGCTGTGATTCAGAGAGAAAAGAGCTGAACTCCAAGCACAATTTGATCCTAAGAGGGTATTCGTACTAGGAATCCTTGGATAGTTGGGTACATAAATTCATACTTGGGTTGTTTTCCTAGGCTTCCCTCGCACATTGTCCTGTCGGCTCACGAACACCTCCATGAATCCTGTGACCTTTGACCTTTCCATTCCTGGGGACGGCCGCGGAGCTCCCAGTGTCACCAGCTCTGCTCTGATGTCGAGCGACGCTCGCCTGTCCTGGAGAAACCAGGTGGAATTTGCCATAACTCCCAGTAGAGGGACCATCCACCCCCAGGAATTCTTGGACATCCAGGTATGGGAACAGTCTAGCCATACGTGCTTCAGCAGGTGGAGCCACGTTTTGCCCCCAGCTTCCCACTGTAAATTTGAGCTCATTTGCAGGATGTCAACAGTGTTTCTCTGGTGTGACATTCTTGTAGTGGAGATGAAAAATTGGTCCCTTAATTTGAATGCAGTAGTGAGTAGAGCAGTAGCCCAAGTGTGTTTTGGTTTAGCTCCTATGTGCTCTGAGAACTGCTCGGTACGTTTCACAAAGTAGATGTTGTCAGATGACTGTTGTGAGTCCTTTAGACTGTGCTCTACACGTGGAGCAGTAGAAGAATTAGGGCCAAATCCTCCCTGTCCTTAGCATGGAAGGAGAACTGGAGGACACCATGCAGAGCCACTGGCTTTTGGGAGTGATGAAGCATTTGCTGCTCTTCTCTTCTACCAGGTCACTCTGTGCTCCAACACGGTGAAGAGGTACAGACTGGCACTGATGGTGCACGTGGAGGACTTTGTGAGGAATGTGGCAACCTTGCTCCTCACAGCCAGGTATCTTTCCTTTCTTTGCAGCTCCTTGTCTCTCTCGGTGTGTTCCCCACCAGCACAAGCTTTGCTGACTGCAGCTTCCAAGGAGAAGCAGTGCCTAGCTAACCAGCTCTGCCCAGGCAGCCGGGAGAGCATCAGTGCTTTGAAAGCAGCCCATGTTGTGAAGCCCCTGGGCTGCAGTGGACAGGCACGGCCCTGAGCCTCCTCCTAAACGGAACAGTAATTCTAGTCCTGATTGGCCTGGATTGTGGTGCTTGAGGTGTAAGAAATTTGCCAAGGGCCACCTCTCCTCCTTGGTGCAAGTGCTGGAGTTGGGCTGGGTTGCAATCCAAATGCAAATGTTGTTGGGGAAGCAATGAGGCTGGTGAAAGCTGCTGTCTGGTTCAGTCAATGAAGGTGCCTGCAGGTGGGGAAGGGGCTTGTGGCAGGACTGGTGAGGGAAAAATGGAGGTAAGATCCTGCCTTTCTGGGACCATTGGGATGGTCCTTGCAAACCTCCTGCAGTGAAGGTGCCCGTCAGACAGCTCTGGCACAGGGCAAGTGGCTTGGCCTGGGCACCTGGCAGCCTCTGTGATGCTGAAGCTCAGGGTTTTCCCCTCCTTTACCAGAGGTTGTTGAGTAAGGAGTTAAAGGCAGTTTGTTGCTGTAGGGGCACTAAATGTCTCTTTGGCAGTGACAAACATATTGTGCTTCATTTTTTGCTGTTCAGGGAGTAAACAAATTCTGCTTTCTCTCCGTATCTCTAATTCCGTTTTGGTCATCTCTCTGCCTAGATGCAGAGTTCCTCTGCTGCGAGTCGTCAACCCGGTTGTGACCTTCGGACGCTGCTTCCTCGGAGTCCCCTATGAGCAGATGGTGAACTTGATCAACGACAGTGACCTCCCAGCCTGCTACAGGATTCTCCCTCAGGTTTGGCATTGCCTCCTGCCCTCTAATGCTATCGAGGGGATTATTAGAGAAAAACTAAGAAGGGTTCTGTATAAGACTGGTGACTTGTCTTCCGGTTGGTTCCTGTGTTCCTATTCCTACCTGAATATAAACTGTTTAGGAAGCAGTTTAGCTCCTAATCCTTAGGATACTTTGATGAAGGAGAAGGTAGAGGATTGTGCAAAGGTGCTGCAAGGAGGCTGCCAGCACAGGTTTGGGTGTGGATCCAGCAGCTTCTGGAAGCCTTCAAGGTGCTTAGTCCATGCTGGTCTTGGGTTTGGTTTTGTGCCTTTCTGCTTTGTCCTAGAGGTTTTGGAAAAGGTGTTAATTGCTGCTGTGGTAGTTGTCAAGAAGTTTAGTTTCCTCCGAAGCTGAGTTTGATTGTGTCCCTTCCAGGAAAGCAAGCAGGATGCTGTGGAGTACTCCAGCCTCATGCCATGTGGGATTATCCAGCCACGCAGCTGGGTGCAAATCCCATTGAGGCTGCAGAGGCGAGTGCTGGGAGAGCAGGACACCATCGCTCGTGTCATGACAATTGGGAGTGCAGGATCCCCACTGGTGAGTGCTGGGGGAGATGCACGTGCACTGGTGCTGGGGGGGCCTAAAGGGTACAGAGATTCTTGCTGAGGAAACAAGGACTTGGAAGACGTGGCTGGTGTGGACGAGGACCAAAAGGATTCCCAGCATGAGCCACAACCAGTAGCTGGAGAAGAGGAAAGGTGGCATCCTTTTAGATGATGTCCTGAGTGTGTGACACAGCATTTAATGATGGATCTGTGCGAAGGGATAGCAAGCCCAGTGTGAAAGTCAGCACAGTCCCTGGGTCTCACCCTCTACTGCATTATTCGATAGAGCACGTGCTGCTTCCTTGGGAGTTTGGTTGAGGAGCACACAGGGAAATCCCTGACGCCTGCTAAAGCAAGCAGTGTGTAAGAAACTGTGCTGATAGTCAGGCCCATCCCATCTGAGAAATATCCATCACATCTCTCTGTCAATGCCCCAGCCAAGGCCACGGGCCCGGAGCTGTGGCAAAGCAAGCGTGAGAAACTGGGCTTGTTCCTCTGCTGATAATGGGAGCCTGTGGCTTCCAGACGGATTCACTCTAGGTCCCACACTTGTTCCAGGCTTTCTTTTTCGATCTGTCAACGCTGCAAGCTTCAAAGAGCTGTAACTATCCCTCAGGCTTGGAGCACTTAGAGGTGTCTGACGTTTTTTTAACTTTCCCTGTTTTTTTCTGATCTTTCCTACCTGCTTCCTGGATCAGGAAATCCACCTGGTGAGCATTGGAGAAGGACCAGCTGTCTCCGTGTGGCCAGGCAAGATGGAGTTTGGCAGCATCCAGGTCCTACAGGATGTGTCCCAGACTCTCCACCTCTCCAACCAGTCTCCCATCCCGGCATCCTTCCGGGCAGAGATGGTAGGTATCTGTGGGGGTCATTTCCAACAAAAGTGACTGGTCCATAGCAGCCTGTGAATTAACTTTGATATCCAACATTTTGTGTGAGAGAGAAAGCAAACTGTTCTGACAATGATGCTTTTGGAGCTCAAGAGAAGCCTCTAGGCCATTGCTGCTGAGAGGGCATGGGTTCCCCCCTGATTTCCCTGTTGCGTCTGTGTTTGCTTTGTGTGACATTCCTGTTAATGACAGAGACCAAGGTGTAGATGCTCTCTGAGGAGAGGGATGACTTGGCAAAGTACAGCTGCACTTTTCATGCTGAGTTCTGCTTCCTCTTTCACTTGTGCAAGGCCAGAAGGGCCCAATCACTTTAATTAACCAACAATGGAGAAAATGGAGTGTGGCGGCTTGTCAGCCGTCCCTTCGCTCAGCATCCGTCCATCTCTCAGATGCTGCTGGTGTCTCCTGTAACCAAACTGTGGTAGCTCTTATTCCCAGTGCTGGTCTGTCCTTGTTTCCCTCCTCAGCTCGTGTCTGCCTTGTCTTACAGGCTGGCAAACGCTCCTGCTGGAGGATCGAACCCAGTAGAGGAGTGATCCCCCCCAACGCCGACGTGTCTGTGGCTGTCATCGCAAACCTGGATGACACAGAAGTATTTCAAGACGAATTGAAGGTGTTCATTGAGAACGGCAGCAGCTACGTCATCCCTGTCCAGGCTGCTGGAGTCGGCATCACAATTGTCACAGACAAACCCGTTGTTCCGGAGCTCAACTTGGGGCCCCACTTCAGGTAGAGTTTGTCTCAGCTGCTGCTCCTCCCGTGGGCTCAGCAAGGAGGCGTTTTGCCGTAGTCCTTCAGCTCCTTCTCCTTCTGCACTCCTGGTGCCATTTCATTGACACTACAGGAATTCCTTTAGAAACATTTGATGGCCACGGGAATGTGGGTTGAGATGCTCAAAAGGCACCAACATGGAAAGCAGTTGCTAAATGATCTCTCAGTTGCCCTTCATTTTAATGCTCTGTCCACGGTGACTGAGATGATGTTCTTCCCCAAGCTTTTCCTTGCTGTGCACACAGAGAGCAGCTGCTGGACGGGGAGAAGCTTGGGGGCAGCCAAGCTCTGGCTCTTGCTGCGGGTTGGTGCTGGGTGTCTAGCTCAGCTCAGCCTGCTGGGAGGTGGCTTTCTCGCCAAATGCACAGTCAGATAATGGCTCTGGGGCACTGAAGCTGGATGAGTGCTGGGAAATAGCAGCTCCCATGACATTTTCCATCTCTACTTCTCTTCTAGCAACATCCCGTTCTCTTACACCTTCAACGTCACTAACAAAGGACGGAAGACCCATTTCCTCCATTGGAACACCGAAGGGTCTTCAGCGTTTTTCCAGCCTCGAAGTCTCGATGCCCTCAGTACCACCGAGGGCGAAGATTCCTCCCAGCACCCCACACCTGCCTGCCCCATGCTGAAGCTTCGACCTCTGAGCATGGAGCTGATGCCGGGAGAGAGTAAGGAGGTGGTGGTGGAAGGCTTCTCCAGCACTGCTCAGGTGAGGTCCCCCATGAGGGCTGAGTCCTTCCCATTGGATCACCTCCACTGGGACTTTTTCAGCTGCCCCTTGATATTTGCCTGAGAAGATAGGCAAGTGCTTTCAACAAAGTATTTTAGTGCCAGAAGTTCCCACGGTGGCACCAGTCTAGCACTGAGTCCTGGGGGAGAAAATCCAGCAGAGTGTGTCAGCTTTAGTGATCAATGTGATGTTGTCCCAGTGGGAAACTGTTCCCAAGGCTCATTCTAACGGAGAGCTTGAGAGCTCAGCCCAGCCTGTCAGGCAGCCCTGCTGTCCTAAGGGCAGCCAGGTCTGGCAGTGCCCCTGGGGGGCAGCTCCGAGGGGGAGATGTCAGCACTGTCACTGCTTCCTTATGAGGAGTGGCTGAGAGAGCTGGGGGTGTTTGGCCTGGAGAAGGGGAGGCTGAGGGGAGACCTCATTGCTCTCTACAACTACCTGAGAGGAGGTTGTGGAGAGGATGGACCTGGGGTCTTCTCCCAAGTGACAGGGGACAGGATAAGAGGGAATGGTCTCAAGCTCCACCAGGGGAGATTTAGGCTGGACCTTAAGAAAAAAAATTTCAGAGTAAGGGTCATAGGGCACTGGCAGAGGCTGCCCAGGGAGGTGGTTGAGTCCCCTTCCCTGGAGGGGTTTAAGGGACAGGTAGACGAAGTGCTGAGGGACATGGTTTAGTGTTTGATAGGAATGGTTGGACTCGATGAACAGGTGGGTCTCTTCCAACCTGGTTATCCTATGTTTCTATGATTGTAAAAGGAAGCAGGGCTGCTGAGGAAAGCAATGGCCGTAGCTTTAGGGCAGTACTACCTGCTGCTGGTTGATGGCCAAGTTCCCATGACACAATTGCATGCAGGCTATCAGAATCCGTTCTGCCTCCAGGCAGGAGGGGAGCACACGCAGTGTGTTTTCTGGGTGCCCTGGTCACACCTGCTGGGTAACGTGCAGCTCTCGCACACAGGTGCTGAAGGAGCGGCTGCTGTGGGTCGCCATCGTGGGGAGCGAGGAAGAAAAGGTGCAGGTGATGCAGGTGGAGGTCACCTGTGAGTTCATTGCTCCTGCTCTGCACCTGTCCTCCACAGAGCTCATTTTCCGTGTGGAGAAGGTAAGGCTATTTCTTTGTTTAGTTTCTGTGTTTTCAGGTCTCTCCTTTAGCTCTTAGGCGTCCAGAGAAGCACAAAATCCCCTGAGCAGGCACTTCAGGTTTCATTAGAAGGTTTTCATCTCTCCCTGATGTCTGCCTGTGGTCTCTTTGGCGTCGTGCACTCTGATTTATTGAGTGCTGTAACGCTGCAGCCGTTTGATACCAATCCACGCAGAATTGTTTTGCAAGCACTCTCTCATTTATAGAAACCATGCAGGAAGCCCAGAGCAGTGCAGAAGCAAGAAGAAAGAGCTGATGCTTTGCTTAGCTTTGAAGCCCCAGAGGCTGTCATTGCCGCAGGGGCAGCAGGAGTCCTCTTGCAGCTGCACTGAGGAGGTTTCTAGCTGCTGTACATGCATGTACAAGCTCAAAACTAACCTGCAGCTACTCCAGGCTCTCCACCTTGGACTACATGCTGCTTGCTTGGCTCCTCTGAGCGACTTCACTGCTTTTCACGAGGCTACGAAAGAAAATAAGGTTGCAAGAAATTGCTGTGTGGGAGTGAAAACCACCTTGTGCCATTGTAGGCAAGAGAGGATAAAAACTGCAGAGAAATGATCTGGGTTCACTCTCTGGGGTTGATATTGTTCAAGCCTCTACTCAGGGTCCCTTTCTCTCCTCTGGGCATGAAACTCTTTTCCTGTTCCCCCAAAGGATGCTGTAGTTTCCAGTCATGAAAAGCATCTGATCTATTTAGAACAAAGACTTTTAGAAGTGTACAAACTAGTAGAAATAGTAAATGGAGAAGAAAATTGGAAATACATCAGAAAGGGAAGGAGGTTCAGGTTGTTTTCTCTCATTTTCTGTGTCTGTAGCAACCGAGTGACGACTTTGTTCTTGAGTATCAGCCCTTTTCTCTGAAAAACACCTGCCTCCTGCCACTCAGTGTGGTCTTGGCCGTAGAGGAACCCTTCTCCACCTGCCATGCGGACGGGCAGCCCTTCCCTGCAGATACTGAGGTGAGCAGCTATGGAGCTTCCTGCTGGTGGGGACTGAAGAGGAGACGCGTGGTGGTGTGTTTGTGTTGGGAGGCCCTCCAGGAGAGAAGTTTTCTCTTTGGAGTCAGCAGGAGACTGGCCTGGCCTAAATGAGGGAATCCTGGAATGGTTTGGCTGAGAAGGGGCCTTAAATGCCATCCAGTTCCACGCGTCTGCCATGGCAGGGACACCTTCCTGTGGATCGGGTGGTGTAGAGCCTCCTCCAAGCTGGTCTTGGAGACTAGATTTGAAGGTGCTGAAGGTCGTGGGAAGTGGGGCAACACATCTTGGCTGTAAGAGATGAAGAGAAAGGAGCAGGCTGCTGGCTCTGGGCAAGCCCTGTGGTCAAGGTGTCTCTTGGAAGCTGTCCTCGTGCTCCAGCAGCCATCGTCAGCTAAGCGCAAGAGCTGCTTGGTCTCTTTGAGGACAGGCCTCAAAGGCACACAGCTTTTGTAGGTCCAGAATTGAGTAGAACAAGATCTCTTTCCCTCTTGTACTGGTGAAGAGCACAGAGATCTTAGGCTAAGCTGGTCTCAGGCACTAGTCTCGTGGTGCTTGCAGGCAGGCACACACTGTAAAGGATGTGAAGGATGACCTGAGAAGCCCACGGGGAGGGCCAGCTTTGAGCATGAAGAGATTTTGTGCCATCCCAATATCTTGGGGCTTCAGCACACAGTGGTTAATCCCCTTCCCTCTCCTTGCAGCCTGTCAAGCTGGAGGCAGGGGAGGAACGTCATCTCTCCATAGGATTTAATCCTGCTTATGGAGAGGGTTTGACTAGCCTGGAGGTGGAGAAGGTGCTGAAGATCCAGGTTCTGGAGCACCCTCACAAGGAAGAGGTCACTGTTCGCGGAGAAGTCCACTTTCCGAACGTCCCGAAGGTAAAGCACAGACAACGTGTAACATGGAACTTGTTGGTTGCATTTTCTGTGGCTCTTCTGCCTTTTGTGCTCCTGGGATTGCTTGAGCACTTGGCCTAGAGCTTGTTCAAGGGGGCTTTGGAGGGTCCAGAGCAAGGCTGCTTCACCTGGACCTGTTGATGAGGTGATGCTTTGCTTCTCTGCCACCTTCACCTCTTCCTCGTCTTGTGAGAACAGCGCCTGCCCATCTGCTCGCCCTGCATCCATGTTTGCTGTCCAGTTCCAGGCCAGTGGTGTCCATGGCTGCTTTGAATATGGATGCTCTGGGCACCGGGACAGCATTTCGGAGCGAAGTAGGAATGAGGGTCTGTCCTCCCAGACCAAGGAGAGCTCACACTCTTGGTTTTTCTGCTCAGGTGCCCAAACGTGTGACGTGGAACACGGAGGAGAAGCTGCATCAGGACTTGAGCAGCAAACTTCGTGTTTTCACTGCACTGCCCTTGGCTGCAGCCCTGTCACCAGCACAGAGACGCGACAAGCAAGAGAGTTTTTCAGGCACGGAAGAGGTGAGATTGGCGATTGTCACTTTGGGAGGTCTGTCAGGGCAGGGTGGTAGTGAGAACCCAGTCTGGGGAGCAGGAGAAGAGCTCTACTGCCCCGTGGAGCTTTCTGCAAGCCCCATAGCCACGGTGCCTCAGTTTCCCCTGCAGCGCCCTCGTCTGAGAGGCGTTTTGAAATCCCCTTGGGGAGCTTGCACAGAGAGCATCAGGGCACTGCAGTGGCTGTCCTGGGCCTTCCAGGTTGCTGACACAGGGCAGTCGTGGCTAGCATGGCTGAAGGATGCTGCCCCGGGGGCTTCCAAGCTTGTGTCTGTGCTGGCCAAGGGCTGTGACCCCCAGAGCTGTCCCCTGGCGCTGCTGACCTGCAGTTCTGCTCTGCTAATGGGGACCTGGGATGGGGTCAGGGGACACAGACAGAGGTTGCCCTCTTTGCAGTATTTACCGACCCTTCCCCTGCCTACAGGTCACAGGATCACAGGATCACAAAGGGTCACAGGATCACAACATCTCTGGACGAGACGAGATCACCTCTGTCGTCCCAGTCCAAGAGACAGAAAAGCCTGTGGTCAGCAATTACGAAATTTCCCCGGCCTCCTCCATCAACTTCGGTTCCATGGTGAGGGGCACCAAGAAATCCTGCACCTTCACCATCGAAAACAAAGGTGCTGAGGCCTTGAAATTCCAGATCTGCCGAGCGCCACCAAAACCGAGGTAAGTGAATACCTGCACCTCCCTTCCTGCTGAGGAGGCCCTGGAGCATGGCTGCGTGTGAGAGGCAGCCAGGAGACCTAGGTTATTGTCTGCTGGTGTCACTGGCTTGTGAGCAGAACACCTGCCATGTGAAGGACGGAGCTGGTGATGCTGCTGACGTCTGCGTAAGCTCCAGCAGTGGGTGCTGCCGACACTCTGGGAACCACCAGGAGCAGGAAGGCTTTCCTCTGTGGGGAGGAAGGGCAGCTTTGTCCTCAGAGAAAGGCAGGAGAGCTCAGCATGATGGATGTTTCCTGCTTTCTCCTCTCAGTGCACAGCAGATGAAAAGACTCCAGCCGATCAAGAGCAAAGCCCCACGGTCGGTCTCGGCCAAGACAAGCAAGCCCTCGCTGAAAGAGGATGCAGGCCCTGTCATGGAGGTAGGTGGCTCCTGCTCGCCAGCGTGTGCTGCTGCAGGGGGTGTGAGAGGACACTGCTGTGCCCAGGCTGGGGGCTCCTGACCATGGGATGGGATGACGTCTGCATGACGGACGTGCTCTGGCTGCGACCTGGAGTTGTGGGTTGAGCTCTTTCCGCTCTCGTGTATTACCCGTAGAGTCTGAAGGATCCTAGCTAGCACCTTCTACCTTTACACCCCATGTCCTTCCTCTGTGCCACTCCGAAGAGGCCTGGAGCTGCTCCTGGCTCGTTCTTCCCCTTCTGGGGCTGCCATTGGGCTCTGGAGTCATCTGTCCCTGCCCTGGAACTGGGCTTGGGCCCAGCTGGAGGGCCAGGAGCGGCATGCTCCTTGCTGAGGATGCTCAAGGTAAGGCTGTTGGACATCAATCTCTCGTGGGACTCTTTCTGCAGACTCGCGTCACTGTCGGCATGTTCACCGTGTCCCCTGGCTTTGGATCCATCCCTCCTGGGGGCAAGAAGTCAATCACCATCGACTGCTATGCAGGGATGCTGGGGAAATGCAAGGGGCAGCTCTCCATCAATATCCAAGGCAGAGCCCCCACGGACAAGCCCCATGGCATTCCCTACACCCTCTTGGCTGAGTCCTGCCTCCCAGGTAAGCCTCATCCACTGCTTGCGGTAGCCACACCTTCTGCTGCTCAGACCTGAACTTCCTGCTTTGCTCGAGAGGTGCCCTGACCCTAAATTCCTGTCTTGAAATGCTCAGAGGTTCCTATGACTTCCAAGTCTGCCCGTGGGGCGAGGCTTGAGGAGGATGCTTGGAAGGCCAAAAGGAAAATCCTGCCCTTTAAGGCTGAGGGTACCTGAGCCTCCATCCTCACAGCCCATTCCCTTAGCCAAGGCAGAAAGGGCTTTGCAGTGACTTGGGCAGAAAGGGCTCCCTCGGACTTTCTGGAAGAGGCTTCTGTGGGAATGTGTGCTGCTCTAACCATGTGGCCTTATCAGGTTTCTAGGGAGAAGTCTGGAATCCATCAAGGTCAAGAAGCAGCCGCAGTTTGAGAACAAGAAGGCGTCTGCGTGCAGGATTGCTTCTACAACAACTACTAGGGGAAGCTTTGGCCTTTGGACAAGACACCAGAAAAGTCCAAGAGGGTTGCTTGCTGGCTAATAAAGGGCTTGATTTCCAGTCCTATTGATTGTCTGTGATCTTGTCCGGGTTCAGTCTCCCACAAATGGTGAACAGCGACGTGATAGGAGCAACGTGGTAGGTCGGCAGTGTGGAGCTGCACTGTCCAACCTGGAGATCAGCAAGGCAGGTGGAAGGGCTGCTGGAGTAGTTAGTGAAAAGAAGAGGAAGGGGAAGGGGAAGAGGAGGGCTGGTGATATTCGGGGTCTGACATAGCATACTTGAGGTGAGCAGCCCTGTGAATCGCAGTATCCATGGAAGAAAAGTCAGTCCATGACTTCTTGATGAAGTTGTGACTCAACAGGATGTGAAATTGAGCCGAGTGGCACTGTCCCAACTTTAATATGGAGACGCTGCAAGGACTTTCTCGTGTGTCCTAGTAACGTTTTCAGTTTGACTGTTTGTGAATCCCTGGGGAGAGATTTATGGCGTCAATTACCACGCGAGATCCCAAAGCGTTTGAGGTTGCACGAACTTGGGGAACTGTTGAAGGGCCGTTAGAAACTCTGATGACAGGGCCGACGACAGAGGCAGCTGTTGCTCGGCTGTTCCAGGTGGCAGCTGAGGCAAATGTGCAGGAAACGGAAAGCAATATTCCTGCAGTGGATCTTTCTCCACCTCTGGCTTTGTTGGCTGGAGCTAAAGAATTTCTTGGAGCACAAATTCCAATCACTATCCCACTGAGAGAGGAGGACAGGAATATTCCATATTCAGAGACTGGGGTAGGGCCAGAAGTGACTGCCGATAATCCCTTTGATCCAGGGCCAGCAGCCCCTGAGAGAACTTATTTTCACCAGTGGAGGTGCAGTGACCCTAAACAGCTACAACCTTTTCCTGGGATTTGTCCGCAGGAGGCTGGAGACTCAAAACCTGTAGAGAAAGTACTAACTGCTCCACTATATCCACAGGGGGGATGTTGCCCCAGGCCGAGGGGGCTGCTCATCACCGCTGTTGCCGCCATGAAACTCAGGCTGTTTCAGCATTACAGACTGTTCACAGATACGATGAGAAATGAGTCGATTAAACGACGTTGGCAGCAGTTCACGAATCAAGACAGTTTAAATAATGCAATTTTACAACAGGTGCAGCTCTTTGGTTTATCAAACACTTTTAAAGATACCAGATGTTGGGAAGGTGAAACAGGCATGACCCTAATGTGGTATTTATAGACAGACTGAAGGATGCGCTCGACAAGCAGGTAGACAACCAAGCACTTACAGAAGCCTTAATTTTGCAATCAGTGATAAAAAAATCCTAATGACAAAGGGAGGAAGATATGGTGCAGTCTAAAAAATCCCACAAGAGCAACTGGGATCATTTACCTATCAAGCACAGCGGTGGCTGCTGCCCTGACTGTAAAGACGTTTTGTCATAGATTCAGCAAGGGCCTAAAATCTGCCCTCAGTGTGGAAAGGGTAAACATTTTACCAGTTGGGGTAGATCCTAATGGGATAAGAACGGGACAGTATTGCTGGAAATCCAGGATAAAGCATGGGTCGGAGGCCGACACAGATGCCTCTGCGGCAAGCAGCACCTCTCACCTCAGAGCAAGAACCAGAGGCAGCAGCAGCGAGACAGACGTGACCATCACCACTGCAGTAGTGCTGCAATCGTCCACACGTCACACAATACCACGGAACGTAAATGGACCATTGGGGATGGCTTTACGGCCTTGTAATTAGAATGATTATCAACTATTTGGCTGGAATCTTTGTGTTACCTGGGGTCATAGATGGAGGCTTTACTGGAATAATTCAAGCAAGAGTATGGATGTGTCTCCACTAGTGTTATGGGCAACATCTCCACTAGTATTAATGCCAAAGGAGAGCTGGAGAGTAAAAGTAATTCCTTTTAAAGCAGCCGTGTTCCAAGCTGACACTATAGAGTGTGGCTCACAAGGGTTTGGGTCCACAAGGATCCCTGAAATACGTTTGTCTTAGTCCTTACAAACTCAGCTTCCTATGTTGAAGTGCATATTAGTTTATAGTTGTTTTAAACCCAAGGGGAAAAGCCAGAACATCTGAAAATGTCTGTAGTGCAATCTTCTGTCGTGCACATTCTTCTAATCTCATGGGGGAAACATGTGTTAAGTGCAATGGGAACAGGCACTGGAACTATGAAGAAGTGAAAAATTGGCTGCATTGCAAAATGTAGTGGAGGAGCAAATAGATCAAGGACACACAGTCCCAATTAATAGTCCTTGGAACACTCCTGTAGTTGTGATTCAAAAGAAATCTGGGAAATGGCATTTATGACATGACTTTTCCAGACAAACTACAAGAGGCCTTAGCTAAGCAGGCAGCAATATCGCCGCTAGAGAAGTGTTGCTTAAACAATTAGCCTCAGAGAATGCAAAGATGGACTCAGTGCACTGCTACCTGCATGATCTCCTGCTGCAAAGATTGCTTGTTTTACCAGAACTGACTGATGCCGACTTTGCGAGAGCGACGCAAGTAACAGCTTGGATGCCTCCTGACTTTATAGCAAAGGCACTAGAACTCAGCTCCCTCCTCTCTACAACCTCCTTTCAGGTACTTGTAGAGAGTAATGAGGTCTCCTCTCAGCCTCCTCTTCTCCAGGATAAACACCCCCAGGTCTCTCAGCCGCTCCTCATAGGGTCTGTTCTCCAGCCCCTTTACCAGCCTCGTAGCTCTTCTCTGGACTTGCTCCAGAGCCTCAACATCCTTCTTGTGCTGAGGGGCCCAGAACTGGACACAGGATTCAAGGAGCAGCCTCACCACTGCTGAATACAGAGGGAGAAGAACCTCCCTGGCCCTGCTGGTCACACCGTTTCTGATACAAGCCAGGATGCCATTGGCCTTCTTGGCCACCTGGACACACTACTGGCTCATGGTCAGTCGGCTGTCGACCAACACCCCCAGGTCCCTCTCCTCCTGGCAGTTTTCCAGCCAGGCTTCTCCCAGTCTGTAGTTCTGCATAGGGTTGTTGTGCCCCAAGTGCAGGACCCGGCATTTGGCCTTGTTAAACCTCATGCCATTGGACACTGCCCAGCGCTCCAGCCTGTCCAGGTCCCTTTGCAGAGCCTCCCTACCCTCCAGCAGATCCACACTTGCACACAGCTTTGTGTCATCTGCAAACTTGCTAATCATGCATACATGTCAGCTCCAAGGACAAGAAGAAGGCTCTGTTGCTTTTCCTGAACGTGTTGGGTCATATGGGGAGGAAGGGGTCCAGCCCCATGACTCTGCAGCTGGCGCAGAAGCTCCGGCCGGTCTGTGCTGACGTAAGGCTGCTGTGGGAGCCTGAGCCCCACCGCTTGGCCCTCTGCAAGGACAACTGCCCATCAGCCAAGTCCTGCAGGGGTATCTGGGCCACGTTTTTGCCTCCTGGGTGTGGAGTCACTCTTGTGCCACTTTAGCACGTGTAACCGTAGTCACGCAGGTGATTGTGCATCAGTTTTCCCGTGAGGAATCACTGGCTGCGGAGTCTAGTGAAGGCATCTGTGTATTCAGGCCGGATGTACAGGCAGGGCTGGGCTGGTGAGTTGTCCCCCAGCAACACGAGAGAGGGTCTGAAAGGGTCAGGAGGGGCTGGAGCAGAACAAGGAGGAAAAAGGATGTGTTTTGTTCTTTTTTTTTTTAACTTGTAAATTACTTCCTATGAAAGAGGTGAAATTGCACACAAATCTCTGCAGCCCTTTGGCACCATATGGAGGCCTCAATAGAGAGAAATGTAATGAGAAAAGCAAATAAAGAGAGGCCTTATCAACGCAGATCAATACATCCACACCACACTCCAGAGCCTGTAGCCCTGTGCCCACACAGACACTGTCCCCACCAATGTGGTGGCATCCCAGGGACTTCAGGAAGTGGCATCTGGACAAAGCAGCAGCCCAAGGCCCTGCTCTGCTCCTTGCATGACCTGAAGATATTCAGTTCTCAAGCTCGCCTCATGCTTTCCTGGGGAAGGAATGCAGAACTTTTCCAGGGATGTTGTGGCTGCATCATCCCTGGAGGTGCTCAAGGCCAGGTTGGACGGGGCCTTGGGCAGACTGATGTAGTGGTGTTTTGCAGAATCAAACTCTATAACTCCCTTAAGGCTTATAAAGCAGGTATGTGTTTATTTGCCGGAGGGTGTGAGGGGTAATCCTCCTAACTCACACACCAAGTGGTCTAATATGCAGATACTTATAAAGACATGCCTATTCTTAAACGCATATTATATATTCATTAACTTTCCCTGTTTCTGATTATAATTAGATTCGAGAAGTTTCTCCAGTACTCATGCAGGTGCAGCGTCTCCTGGTGTTTGTGATCTGGAGCTGAAGTAGCCTTCATCTTCCTCATGAATCGTCCCTGAACCAGATCTGTGCGCAGGAACAGACTGCAGAGACGGATGCAGTCAACTTTGTGCTGTTGTCCACATTCCAGATTTCCCTTACCAGTGAATGTCTGCGAATGAGATCCTCTAACTTCCCTTTCTTACTTTAACCCCTACATCATATGTCCACACATCAGTGGGAGGTGTCCCTGCCCATGGCAGGGGAGCTGGAAATAGATGATCTCTAAGGTCCCTTTAACTCATAGTATTCTATGATTCTCCCTCCTCAACACTCCAAGCCTCCTCCCAAATTCAAGTACAAACTGCAACAAGGACAATAGGATTTTTTAAAGGCTTCTTTATTAATTCATACACTACAACCCCTCTTGATAAATACTGTTGCTCACATTAAGGGTCCTAAGGGCTGTTGTTACCAAACAGAAACTCTCTGCAGTGTTTGACTTCTAAGCAAGTCTAAGGCAAACTACTGACGCTACAGCTTCTGCTCACTCCTGCCTGATATCAACTCTATCTCTAATAACCTACAGCAAAGGAGAGCTGAAGAATGCAGTTCTTGGAAACCCCAGCAGCGTGTGGGGGAGCATCCTTCTAAAGCAGATGTGGGCTGTGATCAGTGACTGTGATCCACTTGCTCACATCTGCTATTAAAGATGCATCGTTGGCTTCAAACAACTGCTCCGCACTGGCAGAATTTGAGAGAGTGCTTGTCCCTTCATCACAGAGATGCTACTGGAAAGAAGTGGCCACGAAACTTTTGTCCAATCTCAGGCTGTTCTGGGTGATAATACCAATGTGAGAAGTTCAATTAAACAGTACACATACCAATACAATAGATCACGCCGAGTCACTTCCAGGGTGGGGTGGGGCTTTTCCTCCATTATCTGAACAGTTATCCATGAGAAATTAAAGAGTAGGGGGAGACGGGCATCACTCCATGTGCTGAATAACCATGGGAACCCAGTGGCATCTGCAAAGCAGCAGAGTCAGCAGCTGGCATGGAGAAACCCTTGTGGAGGAAGATGAGGAGAGTATGGCAGAGGGAGAGGTCTCTGCAGGAGGCTTCCTTGTGGGGAATGAAGACCTTGGAATATAGCATATCAGACCATAGAAGGTGATCTCCTATGGCCACTGTTATTTTCATGTTGGGGGATGTCACTCGGATGGGATCAGGGACTGCAGTGGTGTCAGAGACCCACGGGGAATATTGGGTTCTCTGAGGAGGGTGGTGAGACGAGCCCATGGGGTAACAGTGCTGAGGGCTGAACCATGTGGCTGGAGTGAAGTCGGCTGTCAGGAGCAGTGGGTTTGCACAGGGGATGGTTATTGTTATCGCTCCTTTTTCTTCTTTCAAGTCCCCTCTGCCCCCATCCCAACCATGGCAATGAGTGCTTCTGGGATGTCCTTTGGTGTGGGCACAGGAGCTGGCAGGGTGTGGGTGGTGACACTGGGTATTATGTTTCTGAAGAAGGTGTCGCTGCCCTGAAGCTTCTTTTGGGGAGAGAAGCCTGTTCTGGGGAAGCAGGTAAGGTGGTTGCACTGGCCCCGCCCCCCACTAACTGTTGGGTGCAGCATCACTTGAACAGAGCAACCTCCAGCTCCAACTGCCCTGCGCAGCCTGAGCAGAGCTCCTCATCCCCAGACAGCCTCGACGGACTCAGTCCTTGCCCAGAGACACAGGATCACAGGTTCACAGCCCAGTAGGGAAGCCACGCACTGCATCCCCAGCCTGGGAGTAAGTGAAGGCTGAATCTGCAGCTGGCTCTGCGTGAGGGTGTGCCTGGGGTGGGTCTGTGCGGCCCCCACCGCGTTGTGTTTAGGTGCCAGGAGCAGGGAGGAGCAGGAATAGTGTGGAAGGGATGGAAGCTGAAGACAATTTGTCTTAGTCTTTCCTCCTGACATTTTGTCCTGCTTGGCAATGTGTGGGAGAAATGCCCACGGTGTTTGGGATGGCAGGGCTGGATGTTGGTTACATAAGGGGTGGTTTTAGTCATTTTTCTTTTATTGATTACTTTCTGAGTCCAGGACTTGTTGGGCCAACAAGGTTTGGGTGAGACTGGGATGTAGGGGTTTGAGTGAAATTTCCCAAGGTTCAGGGCTGGTAGATCACCCAGGAGAGGTGTCACGGCTCTGGTGCGCAGCAGCCCAGGGATGGATCTCACTCAGCGGTTGCTCCTCAGAGACCCTTATCACTTCCCTGTTGTCATTGCAGGATCTGCCCCGTCCCCTCCATCTGCTTGAGACGCACCCTGTGAATGCCAAAGGTGCCGATGAGGCATGGCTGAGGGGTGGCTGAGCCAGGATCAGGCAGGGAAGGACAGAGGGCAGGAGTGCAGCAGGAGAGACTCGGACGATGTGGACGACAGTGTGCCT
Source organism: Coccyzus lansbergi (assembly GCA_033558105.1). Classification (NCBI taxonomy): domain Eukaryota; kingdom Metazoa; phylum Chordata; class Aves; order Cuculiformes; family Coccyzidae; genus Coccyzus; species Coccyzus lansbergi. The sequence goes on along the minus strand of JAUMJK010000613.1, from coordinate 470,759 downwards.
GACCTGACATGGCTGCTGGACTTCTCCATCATCAGCGCTAGCATGGGCACCTCCTCCTGCTGCCCCAGCAGCCCGGACCCCCACAGCTCTCAGGGCATCCCCAGCTTTGCTGTGCAGTGCTCAGCCCTGGGCACTGACCCAGCGTGCTTGGAAACACCCCACGCTCCCTGCATGCCCATCTCCTCCTCCAGCTTGGTGACGGAGCAGCACGGTGTGTCCACGCAGCCGCAGCTGACAGAGGGCATTGACTACCAGACCAACCCCTCCATCAAGCCACCCTACTCCTACGCCACCCTCATCTCCATGGCGATGGAAGCCAGCAAGGAGCCCCACGTTACTCTCTCCGACATCTGCAAGTGGATTACCGACAACTTCTGCTACTTCCGTCAAGCTGATCCCGCGTGGCAGGTAGGACATTCAGAGACCTCTTGCCCTGCCCCTTCTCCCTGTTATGGCTGGGAAGGGCCTTTCACAGCTTCCATTGTGTAAGAGAGAGCTCAGGGCCATTTTTAGAGTAGAAAGGTCCCCACTGGGCTTTTGGTCCCTGCATCTCCTCTTGGCTCTGGAGTGAAGATTTCTCTGTCTCCCACATCAGCTTTCAATGTCTTGCTGCCCTGTTCCATCTCAGAGGACACTCTCCAGCACGGGTGGCTTTCTAGAATATGATGGGGCAGGAGGCACCTGGATTGCTCCTCCCTCTGCTCTAGTTATTCCCAGCCCAAATCCACAGTGTGCCAGCTATCCTGCACCACTGCTCACCCAGGCAGGGCTGAGCTAAACCTTTCTTACCCCCTGCCCAGGAACTGTCCACCACCTCCCTGGGCATGAGGGTGACTGGAGGCTATTGAAGGCCAGCAGAGAGAAAGGTAGGGAAGCCCTTGGTCCCTCTCCAGTCTCACCGTGCTGGGAAACTTATGGGAGGGACACTATGGGATAAGCTTAGTGCCAGAGACTTGAATTTTTCCTGCAAACTCACAGCTGGATATTGACCACATTTTTAATTCAAAGTGTTCATTGAATGAAGGAAGAGGTGCAGGAGGCACACAAGGTTGTTGCAGGGACGGATGATTAATACATTAACCCACCAGGAAATATGTCTGGAAAAGGAGGAAATCCCCTTTTTCTTTCTTCTTCTTCCCCCATAGTCTTCCCCTCTCCTCATTTAACGACTGGCTAATGAGGATGCAGTGAGTTTACACTAAGCTCCTCTGGACCAGAAGGCACGTCTGGGGACACACAGGGCTGGGGTGGGAAAGCCTCTCCAGTTTTTCCCATCCGGTTTGTGTCAGCCTGGCTGCAGGGAGACATGTGCCTGGATTTTAGCAAACCGCTTTCCCCACAACAGTGGTTAAAGCTGGGCATGGGAGAAGGCCCCCAATGGTGCTGTCCACCATGGTGTTGCCACATGTCGCCGCTGGTAATGGGGCCACACGGATGTGAAGACCCTCCTCTTCCTCTTTACTGCAAAAGTGCTTCTCCACCAGTCTCTCCACACGTGTGGTTGCGGCGCCAGATGACGGGTTCCACTTTTGTATTTTTCTCTTTTTTCCCAGAACTCCATCCGACACAAGCTCTCCTCAAACAAGCGCTTCATCAAGGTGCCTCGAGAGAAGGACAAGCCAGGGAGAGGTGGCTTTTGGAAGCTTGACCCGCAATACGCCGAGCAGCTCAAGAGCGGTGCCGCCAAAAAGCAGAGGATGCGCCCAGTGCAGATCCTTCCAGCCTCCACTGCAAAAGCCCAGCAAGAAGCACAGCGTGGTGCCTCCCTGGCCACTTCGGCTTGTGCCTCTGTCAACATGGAGTCCCAGGTGCTGCTGAAAGAGTTTGAGGAGTGTATTGGCAACCAGAAGTGCAATCCAGTGGATGGCAGAGCAGGGCTCAAGCGCAAGCAGCCCTTGCCCGAGCAAACAGCCAAGATGTGTCGTCTTTCCAACTGCGCCTTGCTGAGCCAGGAGGAAGAGACCCAGCTGGGATCCCTGAAAGGGCTCTCTGACCCCAACCTGAACGGAGAGCTCTCCACTTTGGGGGATCTGGAGCTCACACCTCCATTGAGCCCCAATATGCTCAACCTGGACTTGATGGCACACGGGCACCACTTCGACTGTCCCCAGGGGCAGGAGCAGGAGCAGGAGCAGGTTCTCACTGAGTCCACCCAGAACATCCTGAACTTGGATGAAAACTTCTTGGCCACTTCTTTCCTGGAGCATCTCTGCGATGAAGAGACAAGCGATCACCTCTCAAATCCTTTCAATACGGAGCCTTTGTTTGAATTCAATGATGCATCTGTAATAGCAGATGTGAGCGACTGGATCACTCTGGATTCCCTCTTGTAAGAGGCCAGTCACTGATAAAAGCCCACATGTTCTCTAGCAGGATGCTCCCCCACGCTGCTGGCATTCCCAAGGTTTAGATTCTTCAAATCTTCTTCTTTGTAGTTTATTAGAAGTAGAGTAGACATCAGGTAGGAGTTAACAGATGCTGTACTTTCATTGGTTTGCCTTAGACTTGCTTAGAAGTCAAAGATGGTAGAGAGTTTCTGCTTGTTAATTACAGCATTTAGGAACTTAATGTGAGCAACAGTATTTATCTAGAGAGGTTGTAGTACATGAATTAATAAAGAAACCTTAAAAAAACTCCTATTGTCCTTGTTGCAGTTTGTACTCAAATTTGGGGAGAGGGTTGGAGTGTGGAGGTGGGAGAGTCATAGAACCATAGAATACTTTGGGTTGAAGGGACCTTAGAGATGATCTAGTTCCAGCTCCCCTGCCATGGGCAGGGACACCTCCCACGACCTCAGGCTGCCCAAGGCCCCGTCCAACCCGGCCTTGAGCACCTCCAGGGATGATGCAGCCACAACGTCCCTGGAAAAGTTCTGCACACCTTCCCCAGGAAAGCATGAGGCAAGATGAGAATTGAATATCTTCAGATCATGCAAGGAGCAGAGCAGAGCATTGGGCTGTTGCTTTGTCCAGGTGGTACTGCCTGTCCCTGGGATGCCACCACATTGGTGGGGACAGTGTCTTTGGGTACACAGGGCTACAGGCTCTGGGGTGTGGTGTGGGTATATTTATCTGTATTGATAAGGTCTCTCTTTATTTGCTTTTCTCTTTATATTTCTCTCCATTGAGGCCTCCATATGGTTCCAAAGGGCTGCAGAGATTTGTGTGCAATTTCACCACTTTCATGGGGTGTAATTTACAATTTAAAAAAACCCACATCCTTTTTCCTCCTTGTTCTTCTCCAGCCCCTCCTGACCCTGTCAGACCCTCTCTCCATGAGGTGGGGGACATCTCACCAGCCCAGCCCTGCCTGTACACCCTGCAGGGATCCCACCACTGCATTCCTGTGACCTCCGGCCACAGAGGCAAGGAAGATGAGATCCTGTTCCTCCCTCCTTCCCCGAGGCAGCAGACATTCTGAGTTGGGGAGAACTTGATGAGGACAAGTCCCAAGATCTAGAGCCCAGTCTGGACAAGGGGCAGCCTTTCCTGCTCTACTGCAGCCCAGAGCCTAGAGTCTCCTTCCCTGCCCTTGGGTCCAGAGCCCCTAGGGCTGCTTCTGCAAGCCCCTTCCCTCCCTGGGTGCCCTGTGATTGCCCTGGGCAGCTGGGGCTCGGTGCTTCCCTCTCCCACCCCTGCCCACAATGCTGGGCTTGGCTGTAGTGTCGCTCAGTCCCTCACCTCAGCCCAGCACTGCCCTTCCCTGGGGTCTCCCTGCTGAGGGGGAGCAAGGGCTGTGGCCAGACTGGCAGAGCCTGGAGCTGCGCTGCTGGGAGCACACTGGGGAGCAGGGGGATGACAGAACTCTGTGCCTGGGGCTTGCTACATGCTACGTGAGGCACCAACGAGAGGAGAAGCTACTTGAGATCTGGCAGGGTGAGTAGGGGCAGTGTTGTTCATGCTGGGGCTGCTGGGGCAGGGGACAGAGCCTGGGCAGCGAGCTGCTGTGCCTTGCCCTGCTTCAGGATTCAAGGGCAGAGGAACATCTCGGGGGCATTGGGAGCCTTCCTGAGCAGCAGCTTCCAGATGAGGTATTTGTCCCACCTTCTCCTCCCGACCAGGGAAAGGGAATGGTCAGGCTGGTAATGTCTGGAGGAGACGCCTGGGGGTCTCTGCAAAGAGGTGGGTTTCAGCTCCCTTCTCTTCCCTTGGTCGCAGCCCTCCTGGTTGTGCAGAAAGATCCCCAGCTCTCCATCTCATCTCTGACAACTCAGTACATCCATATTCTGAGAGCTCTAGGGGAGCAGCCAACGTCACGATGGAATCAGTGGGCGCAGTGCTACCGGTCCTGGATGTCCGAGCAGGAGTGAAGGTCTCTTCAAGAAAATGCCTCTGTTGGATGAAAGGTGGAACCTGCTTGTTCTCTCGTAGCAAAGATTAGGCATGTTTCCTGGAAAGCTGTTACTGATAACTTTCTTAATCCCTATGAATCATTTATTCCATTTATTGTTGTAATAAGTAAAACTTGATCCGACAGAGTATTGGAGAGTTTGGGCTTTTATGTTGATCTCACTTTGTGCTGCGCATCCTGTCTTAAAACACCTTGGGGCTTCTCAAACGTGCAGCTTCTTGACCCACTGCCCCCACCCCACCTGCCACAGCAGCTGAGCGTGTGCCGATTTTCTTCACGGCCCTGGCTGAGGCTGACTGCTTCTCAGATTAGTTGATTTTGCAAGGGTTACGTTTTTCCTGCAGCTTTTGTGCAGCTCTGCTCACCCTCCTGTGCCCAGCAGGGCTCCAAAGCCACTCGTGTTTCACAAGGCATGTAGAGAAATAAAGCAGAGGAGGCTGAGGGGAGACTTTGTTGCTTTCTACAACTAATTTCTCCCAAAAAGGGTCATTGGGCGCTGGGAGACGCTGCCCAGTGAGAGGATTGAGTCATTTAAATGACATGTGGATGAGGTGCTGAGGAGCACAGTTTAGTGGTTGGTAGGAATGATTGGACTAGATGATCCTGGAGGTCTTTCCATACCTAGTGATTCTGTGAATATGTGGGTAGGAAGAGGGCAGGAGCAGAAGGACAGTGTTGGGCGCTTTTAAGCCATGTCACCCCCAGGAGATCCATGCAGGGACAGGGAAGGATGCTCCAGGGGCTGTGAGCAGCTCTCATGTCATGGGGAAGAGCCACCCTTGTGCCATGGAGAATCCACACAGATGGTGGTTTGTGCACCAGTTTTCCTGTGAGGAATCACTGTGCTGCTGCAGAGAGGGGTGAGGGTAATCGTGTCTCCAGGCCGAGTGTACAGGCAGGGCTGGGCTGGTGAGATGTCCCCCACCTCATGGAGAGAGGGTCTGACAGGGTCAGGAGGGGCTGGAGAAGAACAAGGAGGAAAAAGGATGTGGGTTTTTTTTTTACTTGTAAATTACTTCCTATGAAAGAGGTGAAATTGCACACAAATCTCTGCAGCCCTTTGGCACCATATGGAGGCCTCAATGGAGAGAAATATAAAGAGAAAAGCAAATAAAGAGAGGCCTTATCAATACAGATAAATATACCCACATCACACCCCAGAGCCTGTAGCCCTGTGTACCCAAAGACACTGTCCCCACCAATGTGGTGGCATCCCAGGGACAGGCAGTACCACCTGGACAAAGCAACAACCCAAGGCTCTGCTCTGCTCCTTGCATGACCTGAAGCTATTCACTTCTCATCTTGCCTCATGCTTTCCTGGGGAAGGTGTGCAGAACTTTTCCAGGGACGTTGTGGCTGCATCATCCCTGGAGGTGCTCAAGGCCGGGTTGGACAGGGCCTTGGGCAGCCTGAGGTCGTGGGAGGTGTCCCTGCCCATGGCAGGGGAGCTGGAACTAGATCATCTCTAAGGTCCCTTCAACCCAAAGTATTCTATGGTTCTATGACTCTCCCACCTCCACACTCCAACCCTCTCCCCAAATTTGAGTACAAACTGCAACAAGGACAATAGGATTTTTTAAAGGTTTCATTATTAATTCATGTACTACAACCTCTCTAGATCAATACTGTTGCTCACATTAAGTTCCTAAATGCTGTAATTAACAAACAGAAACTCTCTACCATCTTTGACTTCTAAGCAAGTCTAAGGCAAACCAATGAAAGTACAGCATCTGTTAACTCCTACCTGATGCCTACTCTACTTCTAATAAACTACAAAGAAGAAGATTTGAAGAATCTAAACCTTGGGAATGCCAGCAGCGTGGGGGAGCATCCTGCTAGAGAACATGTGGGCTTTTATCAGTGACTGGCCTCTTACAAGAGGGAATCCAGAGCGATCCAGTCGCTCACATCTGCTATTACAGATGCATCATTGAATTCAAACAAAGGCTCCGTATTGAAAGGATTTGAGAGGTGATCGCTTGTCCCTTCATCGCAGAGATGCTCCAGGAAAGAAGTGGCCAAGAAGTTTTCATCCAAGTTCAGGATGTTCTGGGTGGACTCAGTGAGAACCTGCTCCTGCTCCTGCTCCTGCCCCTGGGGACAGTCGAAGTGGTGCCCGTGTGCCATCAATTCCAGGTTGAGCATATTGGGGCTCAATGGAGGTGTGAGCTCCAGATCCCCCAAAGTGGAGAGCTCTCCGTTCAGGTTGGGGTCAGAGAGCCCTTTCAGGGATCCCAGCTGGGTCTCTTCCTCCTGGCTCAGCAAGGTGCAGTTGGAAAGACGACACATCTTGGCTGTTTGCTCGGGCAAGGGCTGCTTGCGCTTGAGCCCTGCTCTGCCATCCACTGGATTGCACTTCTGGTTGCCAATACACTCCTCAAACTCTTTCAGCAGCACCTGGGACTCCATGTTGACAGAGGCACAAGCCGAAGTGGCCAGGGAGGCACCACGCTGTGCTTCTTGCTGGGCTTTTGCAGTGGAGGCTGGAAGGATCTGCACTGGGCGCATCCTCTGCTTTTTGGCGGCACCGCTCTTGAGCTGCTCGGCGTATTGCGGGTCAAGCTTCCAAAAGCCACCTCTCCCTGGCTTGTCCTTCTCTCGAGGCACCTTGATGAAGCGCTTGTTTGAGGAGAGCTTGTGTCGGATGGAGTTCTGGGAAAAAAGAGAAAAATACAAAAGTGGAACCCGTCATCTGGCGCCGCAACCACACGTGTGGAGAGACTGGTGGAGAAGCACTTTTGCAGTAAAGAGGAAGAGGAGGGTCTTCACATCCGTGTGGCCCCATTACCAGCGGCGACATGTGGCAACACCATGGTGGACAGCACCATTGGGGGCCTTCTCCCATGCCCAGCTTTAACCACTGTTGTGGGGAAAGCGGTTTGCTAAAATCCAGGCACATGTCTCCCTGCAGCCAGGCTGACACAAACCGGATGGGAAAAACTGGAGAGGCTTTCCCACCCCAGCCCTGTGTGTCCCCAGACGTGCCTTCTGGTCCAGGGGAGCTTAGTGTAAACTCACTGCATCCTCATTAGCCAGTCGTTGAATGAGGAGAGGGGAAGACTATGGGGGAAGAAAAAGACAGAAAAAGGGGATTTCCTCCTTTTCCAGACATATTTCCTGGTGGGTTAATGTATTAATCATCCGTCCCTGCAACAACCTTGTGTGCCTCCTGCACCTCTCCCTTCATTCAATGAACACTTTGAATTAAAAATGTGGTCAATATCCAGCTGTGAGTTTGCAGGAAAAATTCAAGTCTCTGGCACTAAGCTTATCCCATAGTGTCCCTCCCATAAGTTTCCCAGCACGGTGAGACTGGAGAGGGACCAAGGGCTTCCCTACCTTTCTCTCTGCTGGCCTTCAATAGCCTCCAGTCACCCTCATGCCCAGGGAGGTGGTGGACAGTTCCTGGGCAGGGGGTAAGAAAGGTTTAGCTCAGCCCTGCCTGGGTGAGCAGTGGTGCAGGATAGCTGGCACACTGTGGATTTGGGCTGGGAATAACTAGAGCAGAGGGAGGAGCAATCCAGGTGCCTCCTGCCCCATCATATTCTAGAAAGCCACCCGTGCTGGAGAGTGTCCTCTGAGATGGAACAGGGCAGCAAGATACAGAAAACTGATGTGGGAGACAGAGAAATCTTCACTCCAGAGCCAAGAGGAGATGCAGGGACCAAAAGCCCAGTGGGGACCTCTCCACTCTAGAATGGCCCTGACCTCTCTGTTTTACATGATGGAAGCTGTGAAAGGCCCTTCCCAGCCATAACAGGGAGAAGGGGCAGGGCAAGAGGTCTCTGAATGTCCTACCTGCCACGCGGGATCAGCTTGACGGAAGTAGCAGAAGTTGTCGGTAATCCACTTGCAGATGTCGGAGAGAGTAACGTGGGGCTCCTTGCTGGCTTCCATCGCCATGGAGATGAGGGTGGCGTAGGAGTAGGGTGGCTTGATGGAGGGGTTGGTCTGGTAGTCAATGCCCTCTGTCAGCTGCGGCTGCGTGGACACACCGTGCTGCTCCGTCACCAAGCTGGAGGAGGAGATGGGCATGCAGGGAGCGTGGGGTGTTTCCATGCACGCTGGGTCAGTGCCCAGGGCTGAGCACTGCACAGCAAAGCTGGGGATGCCCTGAGAGCTGTGGGGGTCCAGGCTGCTGGGGCAGCAGGAGGAGGTGCCCATGCTAGCGCTTGTGATGGAGAAGTCCAGCAGCCACGTCAGGTCGGGCACACTGTCGTCCACATCGTCCGAGTCTCTCCTGCTGCACTCCAACCCTGCCTGATCCTGGCTCAGCCACCCCTCAGCCATGCCTCATCGGCACCTTTGGACTTCACAGGGTGCATCTCAAGCAGATGGACGGGACGGGGCAGATCCTGCAATGACAACAGGGAAGGGATAAGGGTCTCTGAGGAGCAACCGCTGAGTGAGATCCATCCCTGGGCTGCTGCGCACCAGAGCCGTGACACCTCTCCTGGGTGATCTACCAGCCCTGAACCTTGGGAAATTTCACTCAAACCCCTACATCCCAGTCTCACCCAACCCTTGTTGGCCCAACAAGTCCTGGACTCAGAAAGTAATCAATAAAAGAAAAATGATTAAAACCACCCCTTATGTAACCAACATCCAGCCCTGCCATCCCAAACACCGTGGGCATTTCTCCCACACATTGCCAAGCAGGACAAAATGTCAGGAGGAAAGACTAAGACAAATTGTCTTCAGCTTCCATCCCTTCCACACTTATTCCTGCTCCTCCCTGCTCCTGGCACCTAAACACAACGCGGTGGGGGCCGCACAGACCCACCCCAGGCACACCCTCACGCAGAGCCAGCTGCAGATTCAGCCTTCACTTACTCCCAGGCTGGGGATGCAGTGCGTGGCTTCCCTGCTGGGCTGTGAACCTGTGATCCTGTGTCTCTGGGCAAGGACTGAGTCCGTCGAGGCCGTCTGGGGATGAGGAGCTCTGCACAGGCTGCGCAGGGCAGTTGGAGCTGGAGGTTACTCTATTCAAATGAAGCTGCACCCAACAGTTAGTGGGGGGCGGGGCCAGTGCAACCACCTTACCTGCTCCCCCAGAACAGGCTTTTCTCCCCAAAAGAGGCTTCAGGGCAGCGACACCTTCTTCAGAACCATAGTACCCAGTGTCACCACCCACACCCTGCCAGCTCCTGTGCCCACACCAAAGGACATCCCAGAAGCACTCATTGCCATGGTTGGGATGGGGGCAGAGGGGACTTCAAAGAAGAAAAAGGAGCGATAACAATAGCCACCGTCTGTGCAAACCCACTGCTCCTGACAGTCGGCTTCACTCCAGCCACATCGCTCAGTCCTCAGTCCTGTTATGCCATGGGCTCGTCCCACCACCCTCCTCAGAGAACCCAATACTCCCCGTGGGTCTCTGACACCACTGCAGTCCCTGATCCCATCCGAGTGACATCCCCCAACATGAAAATAACAGTGGCCATAGGAGATCACCTTCTATGGTCTGATATGCTGTCTTTCAAGGTCTGCATTCCCCACAAGGAAGCCTCCTGCAGAAACCTCTCCCTCTGCCATGCTCTCCTCATCTTCCTCCACAAGGGTTTCTCCATGCCAGCTGCTGACTCTGCTGCTTTGCTGATGCCACCGTGTCTCATGACTGCTGCCAATCTGGGGTTGTCGTCTGTATCCCAGAAAGCCTTGACAAGGGAGGGAGCATCAAGTGCCAATGTTTTCTGCTGTGTGGAAGCCCTTTAGAGTGATTTAAAGAGAAGGTGACTGGGAGAGGGACAATTTCCTACGGCCCACCCCATCCTTCCCAACTTGCATGAACTGGTGACCATGTGATTTCCCTGCTCCTCTTTTTCACCCTGCTTCCCACACCCATGCACCTAGATCCATTCCTTTCCTCAGCCTTAGGTCCTTCCCAGGGAATGCCCTGCACACGATGTCCAGGGGACCTGTGGGACAGGCACACAAGGTTTGCATGATGGAGGAGGGCTGCAGCCTTTGTGCCTCAGCTGAGTGGAGAGAAGCAGCTCCGAGTGCTGAGCAAAGACAGCCCTTGTTTCCCTGGAATCTCCTCTGGTAGCAGGGGGCAGCAAGCTTCGGGGAAGCCAAGGAAGGTGCCTGTGGAATGGAGCCCTTAGAGTGTGCAGGCTGGCGGGACAGCCGCTGCTTTTCTGCAGAGCTCCAGGAGAACCTTTTGGGAGGCCCCTGGCTGTCCAATTCCACAGCTTCTGGACCTTCTCCACTCTCTGCTCCGTTTGTGAGGCAAGAGCAGGACCTCGGCACAGCTGTCTTTGCAGGACATGAGCTTTACAAGAGGAGGAGTTAGACACATACACACACACACACAAAAGTCAACCTGAGGTTAAAAGTGGTCTCCCATGGGTATTCAGCACCTGGAGTGATGGTCTCCCCAACCTCTCAATGTCTGTCCCTGGCCCAGCTCAGTCACCATGGGCTGGGCAGGGGCTGTGTTAACACCCTCATCCCCCTCTCCCAGTGCACAAATTGCTGCAAGCAGAGAGGTGCTGGCAAGGGAACACACAACCCTGTCATTGAATTAAACAAGGAACAGGGATCTAGGAAAGGGTTGGGGCTGGAGCGGGTGAGTGCAGGCACCGCCCTTAGGATCTCTGTGTGTCCCAGCACTGCCCAGCGCCGCTCCGTCTTTGTCCAGATTTATCTCTCAGAGGCTCCTCTAGCGTTTGGACAGCTAGTCCACTGGCATCATCTTTTTTTACTTCAGTGGGGCACTTGGCCTTCTTGCTGCCTGCCCCTCCTGATCTGGGCACTACCCGGCAGGAGATGTCCATCGGCGGCAGCAGTGGCAAGGGGGTCAAAACCACCTGGGGCTTCTTCTGCCATGCCTCCTCCACCAGTAGGGGCCGTGCAAGGCGGGTGACGCTAGGAAGGAGTCAGGGACCTCACAGGGGAATGGGGCTGTTAGGGAAATGAAGGACATCAGGGACCTTCTCCTCGCTGTCCCCAGCCCCAACACTACTCCTTTCTCCTTGGGGCAACCACCCTCAGCTACATCCTTGCAGGAACTGGACATCTCATCAGGGATGGTGGTGAAGTTGAGGACATCACTTACAGCATCCTCATCATCCACAGTCTCAAGTCATGCGAGCATGTCAATGATGTCTAGGGGAAATGCCTGCTCGTGCTGAAACTGCAGGTTCTTCTGGGCAACCTCAGCAATGCCTCTCCAAACACATCTGACCTCAGATCAGGCAAGGCAAAAGGCTTCTCCAGAGCTTCCAGGATGATCACTGCTGCTGAAAAAAAACATTAAACCAATCTCGGCTCCAAAACCACAAAAGAGTTTTGGCACGGGATGCCTGGAGGCAGGCTCTGCCACCCCAAAAGCTCACCTCCGGGCTCTGTAGTGTTTCTACTGGCAAGAGCCAGGATAGGCTGCTGGGGCCTGGAGGTAGGGGTACGATCCTTGATGGCCACCCTGTACCTTTTGGATGCCACCAGCACCTTCTGAGCAATGCTGGGAAGGGTGTGGAGAACAGGGAGGCCCTGCACCTACTGATGAGACACGGGATCAAGAGGCTCCCCTTGGTTCACAGCCCCTTGTCTCAGTGACTCTGGCTGGCGTGGCACCAGTGTCAACAGCACCAACTGCTCTCCCCAGCCATGACAAGGGCTCTGCCAGCAGTTAACGAGAGCTGCATTGAGCCTTCCACTGTGCCTCTCACATCACCTCCCACAGGCACCATCAGCACAGCAAATGCATCACTATGGGCTGATCTCTCCAAGTGACAGGGGCTGATCGACAGGCCTAAAATGATGCAGGTGACCCACGGACGATTCAGATCGCATTGTGACCTGTACTCTTTGATCTATAACTTCTCCCATTGCTATTATCAGTAATATTTGTGCCGTGCTAGTCTTAAACGCAGAGAGTGTGAGAAAGTGTTTCCTAGTTCTATTTTCAGTACACATGGCCTGTGCCAGGAGAGGAGCAATGAGGAGCTGAGCCCTGAGATCGCATGTTTTTAGAATAATGTTTGTTGTTTATTCAGTGATATAAAACTGGACCCTTCACAGAGATTGGTGGAGACCCCACTTACAAGTGGACACACTGCGTAGGAGCCCCAGTTGTCCGAGACAGACTCTCCAAATCTGCAGCACAGAAAAATGGTATCCCATGGTGACTGTGTGTCGGCAAGATGGTAATAGGACAGCTGGTGACGTATCTTTGTTAACTAATTAGTGCCCTCTACAACTCAAGCTGAACCAGGGGAGGGTTAGGCTTGACATTAGGAGAAAATATTTCACAAAAAGGGTCATTGGGGACTGGCAGAGGTTGCCCAGGGAGGTGATTGAGTCACCATCCATGGAGGTGTTTAAAAGACGGGTGGATGAGGTGCTCAGGGACATGGTTTCGTGGTTTATGGGAATGGTTGGACTCAAAGATCCAGTGGGTCCTTTCCAACCTAGGGATGCCATGATTCTATGAATCAAATTACTATACTCATGCTCTAGTAGTAATGATTAGAGACATTGCCTGGAAAGCAAAGTTACTGTTAACTTGATGTTAATCACTGCTAATCGCTTGTTACCTTTCTTATCATAATAAGTGAAGGAAAACTTGATTTCTCACAGTATTTGAGAGTTGGGCCTTCTCTGCTGATTGCACTTTGTGCTTAGCACCATGTGGTAAAACGTCTCTTCAGGGTGGGAAGCAGGAGACTGAAGCCATGTCAGACTGAGCCCTGGGACACTTCTCCCTCTGCCTGGGAGAGGAACTGTGCATAAAGATTGTGTGGGAACAACCTGTGAAGCCGAGACATGTCGGAAATCTTTAGCAGATGTCCAGAGAAGAGCAACGAGGCTGGTGAAGGGGCTGGAGAACAGACCCTATGAGGAGCGGCTGAGAGAGCTGGGGTTGTTTAGCCTGGAGAAGAGGAGGCTGAGAGGAGACCTCATTACTCTCTACAAGTACCTGAAAAGAGGTTGTAGAGAGGAGGGAGCTGGCCTCTTCTCCCAAGTGCCAGGGGACAGGACGAGAGGGAATGGCCTCAAGCTCCGCCAGGGCAGATTTAGGCTGGAGATTAGGAGGAGGTTTTTCACACAGAGGGTCATTGGGCATTGGAATAGGCTGCCCAGGGAGGTGGTTGAGTCACCTTCCCTGGAGGTGTTTAAGACACGGGTGGATGAGGTCTTGAGGGACTTGGTTTAGTGTTTGATGGGAATGGTTGGACTAGAAGATCCGATGGGTCCCTTCCAACCTGGTTGTTCTGTGATTCTGTGATTCTATTATTCTGTGATTTCCTGATCCTGACCTTCAACTACTAGAAGATTGGTCCTCATACTATCCAAACAGGAGATGCTTGGTCCGGCAGCCAGGAGGGGCCCAGGACATTCTGGAAGCTGCAGTGCTAGGGCAGGGGCTTCCCAGGGGCTGTGTTGGGCCCCAAGGGCCAGCCCAGAGCTGTCACTACTTCCCAGCAGCCACACTGGTCTCAGCAGGGTCACTCTCTGTTCCAGCCTCAGCCCGGCTGGAGCTCCAAACCGCCCCGAGGGATGGGGCCCCAGCCCCAGACAGTTTCTGTCTCCCCTCTCACATGGCTTCCCCTGCAGCTGCCCTGCTCGGGGATGGGAGCGCTCAGCATCCCAGGGATTCATTGCTCAGGCCTTGCTGGGGAACTCATCAGAGGGACAGGGAGGGGACTCAGCAGGGATCGCTCCGCAGGACACTTCAAAACATCAGTGAAGGAACTTTCCACAGGAATGTCTTTAAAGTGCCCAGAGTACTTCCAGGAGAACTTTCCGGAAAACCTCCTGTGGCAGCAACATCTGCCCTGAGAGGCAGGAGGCTGAGGCGGGTGCAGGGGAGCTGGGGCTCAGCTTGCAGACCAACCCTGGTGCTGCCTAGGGACCCTCCAGCCAATGGTTGCCAACATGACCATATATGACCATAGAATCATAGAATCATAGAACAACCAGGTTGGAAGAGACCCACTGGATCATCAAGTCCAACCACTCCTATCAAACACTAAACCATGTCTCTCAGGACCTCATCTACCCTTGCCTTAAACACCTCCAGGGAAGGGGAATCAACCACCTCCCTGGGCAGACCGTTCCAGGCCCCATTTGGCCTTGAGTAGAAATGCAGCCCTGGCAGAGGCCATTTTGAGTTCTCCTTGAGCAATAGGATTGTGGGTGGATGTTGTCTCTATGCTAGGAATACCCAGGCTGGTCTTCTCCTTGCGGTTTGGTGTCATCTCTTCACGAGGTGAGTACATGAGCTGTAGGATCCTCCACCACCTCTACAGCCCTTAGAGATTCTGGTTATTTGTGCAATAGTGTGTTCCCCAGTGATTGGTACCAGTTTGTAGTGGTGTGTGTTGTTCCAAGGATTTTTGCGTAGGTCTGTCCTCTGATATGTCCTCTGAAGCCCAGTTTTAGGGCCTGCACTTTATTTTTTTGTTTCTAGAGATCCACTTTCAGTACCTCAGCCCTTGTTTTAGAGCCCTTGAAATCCTGTGTTTAGAAGCCAAAGCTTCATTTTGAGGTTGCACAGGGGTATTGTGGGGTTCCAAAACACTACCGTTAAGGTCCAGGTGTTTTGTTTTGTGGCCCAAAAGAGCGTAATGAGTTTCCAAACCCTCATTTCAGTGCCCAAGCTGTAATAAGAGGTTTGAAAACCTCTGTTTGAGGGTCCAAAGCATCACTTGAGGGCACAAATCCGTACTGTTCTGCAAAGGTTCCTTTTAGACCTGCAGGGCTCAGACTGTTGTGGGAGGTCTTTTTTAACAAACCAGAGGGGTTTGGGTCTGAGTGTCCATTACTTGGCTGCTATCACCTTCCATAAACTTGAACTGCTGGAGGGTGAGAGTAGGCAAGGATTGGGGCTGCTGGGAAGACATTGTGGCTTCCAGCACACCACAGATTCAAAGCCTCATGTTAAGATCCAAAGCTTTGTTTGGAGGGTCTAAACTCTCACTTACACAAATGAGTTTGATGGGTTTGATGGGCCTGAGGTTGAATTTTGGGGGTGAAAGCTGTCATTTATTGGGTCAAGTGCCTTCTTTCTAGGGTTCAGAATGTAATTTATATAGACTTACTTCTAGTTTTGGAAGCCATTCTGTGTTTCCAAGCCTCATTTTTAGGCCCAGAACTTCATTTTTAGGGCAGAAAATCTCACTACATTCTCAGTTTCCGAAGCGTGATTTTAGGCTCCAAATCCTCATTATAGGATCCAAGGCTGCATTTTTAGGGTCTAAGCCCTCAGATTCGAAGGTCAAGGCTCCACCTCTGCAGGTCTAGCACCCAGTCCCTCCAGTCTGGCAGCAGGTTAGCATGGGGCTCTTAATTCCCCATAACTATTCAGATTCAACAGGAAAAGCACACCCCCCCGGCCCCGCCCCAAGAATAGACAGGGCATGATCTATAGGTTATCCATGAAGCAATAGTATTGTATTGGTATGGATACTGTTGAACAGACAGGAGAAGTCTGTGTAGAAAGCTGCCTGGAGGAGAGAGACCTGGGGATGTTTGTTGAAAGCCGACTGAGAATGAGCCAGCATCGTGGCCAGGTGGCCAAGAAGGCCAATGGCATCTCGGCTTGTATCAGAAACGGTGTGACCAGCAGGTCCAGGGAGGTTATTCTCCCTCTATACTAAGCACTGGAGCAAGTCCAGAGAAGAGCAACAAAACTGGTGAAGGGGCTGGAGAACAGGCCTTACGAGGAAGGGCTGAGAGAGCTGGGGTTGTTTAGCCTGGAGAAGAGGAGGTTGAGAGAAGACCTCATTGCTCTCTACGACTGCCTGAGGGGAGGTTGTAGAGAGGAGGGAGTTGGCCTCTTCTGCCAAGTGACAGGGGACAGGACAAGAGGGAATGGCCTCAAGCTCCGCCAGGGGAGGTTCAGGCTGGATATTAGGAAAATGTTTTTCACAGAAAGGGTCATTGGGCACTGGAAGAGGCTGCCCAGGGAGGTGGTTGATTCTCCTTCCCTGGAGGTGTTTAAGGCATGAGTGGACGAGGTGCTAAGGGGCATGGTTTAGTGTTTGATAGAAATGGTTGGACTTGATGATCAAGTGGGTCTCCAACCTGGTTATTCTATGATTCTATGAACTTCTCACATTGCTGTTATCAATGAGATTGGGCTGTGGAACTATTAAACACAAAGAATGTGAGAAAATATTTCATTATCATTAGAACTGTACTGTGTGAGAAAGTGTTTGGTGGCTGGCAGCAGCAGAACTGGGCTGTGCCGCTTAAGCTTCTCAAGTACACAAGATGAGAAAGTTAAAGCACCCTGCCTGACGTGTCAGCACGAGCATGGATGCTGTTGGAAAAAGAAAGTAGGAGTGCTGCATCTCAGCAGCCCCTTAGCTTAGAGATGAGAGATAGCCAACTGCATCCTCCTTTCCTAGGATCTTGGCCACCATCTTACCGGTCTGTCATTGGCCAAGAGTGCGGTTCACGGGGGCTGTTCCTCGCCCTGGAAGAAGGGAATATCCAGTCCTAAGGGGATGGTCCCCAGCCCAGTGCCACACGCAGAGCACTCTGCAGGGAGGGTGCCCAACTCCCTCATTCAGCCAAGGGTTGCCCATCACACTCTTCTGGGAGCCAAGTGTCCCCTAGCTGCAGTCCACGCGACGTCCCCTCTGCATCCTACTCCTGTGTCACAGCAAAGCCTTGCCCGCGGCACTTCTGGGCCAGCTCTGTCCCCAGAGCTCTCCTTGCACGGAGGCAGTGGGAGGCCTTTGACCCCTCTCCTCAGGCACTGCAGCAGCGGCAGCGGGTGCTGCCCATCCCCTGCCTCGTGGTCCCCTATGCTCTCCTCTGTGCATCTGCCGGGCAGCGACCCACTGAGACCTTCATGTCCCACACAGGGACCCCAGCCCTGGAGCCCTGCACTCCTGGCTTCTCAGGGGGCTGGATTGGCACACCCCTCTGCAGACCCCCAGGCAGGCTCCTGTCCCAAAGCCCAGCCTCCACGGAGAGGGCACTTCAGGGCTCTGCTTTGCCGAGGGCAGGACAAGGTGTATGGTGGGAGGTCACATCTGCAGCTCTTCCTGCCCTGCTGCCCTACAAGCTGCTTTGGGAGGTTCCTCCAAGCACTGTCTCACAGGGGACATTTCCTTGCGGAAATTCCTGGGTCTAGGACTTCAATTGCACCTCCTGTCCCTCAGCCCTTCTACATTTCTAACCTCCCTCACCCAGATCTGGAGCACCTGCAAAGGAGACGATGACAGCCGTGCCTGCCTCACAGAGATCCGTATCCCCCATCCTTTGACAGCTGCTGGGACGTCTCATCTTTTGCTGCTTTTGCAAGAGCTAGGAGATCAGATTGGGGGCTTTGGATGCTCTTCTTTACTTCTTCAGATTCTTCCAGCAGCAAAAATGTAAGAGGATCTGGGGTGGGCTGCCTCCCTCCACACACACACACAGATCTCTCCTCATGCGCCTGCTTCATTCCCCGAGTCTTGCAAGAGACTATTCTGGTGCTTCTGGAGGTCATCCATGAGATTCTGCCTGCTTCCAGATGTCCCTTGCCTCTCACTTATCCACTCATCTGTGATCCCCTTGTTTTTAGGCAGACGCATCCACAGGATGATCCGGAACATCCAGAGAGACAAAGGGAGCGGGAAGCTGAGGCACCTGGCTGACTTTGACAAGCACCATCCACACAGCCATGGTAATGAGCTCCTCCCTGGCTTGGCCCCTGCTCCATGGCATCAGCAGGAGACTCGTGTGAGCAAAGCGATCGGAATGAGCGGAACTGGCCTGGCCTTCGTGTTCCTAGTGAGGGAGTGGGTGCTGTCTCTGAGCAGGGATCCAGCAGTGGCTCCAGCCTTCCTGGCTTGCAGCGAGCCCCGGTTCTCCGTGGGCCAGCGCTGTGCCCACAGCCTCCACCCTTCCTCCCCCATGCTCAGGTCTGTCTGTTCCCATGCTCCATCATGCACTGACAGCAGGCCCTGCTGCCGGCTTTCCTGCAGGCACTGCTGCTGGGGCATCTGTGCCCAGAGCTGCTTCTCCAGCTCAGCCGAGCAGCACCATCTGGGCAGTCGATGGGCCATGACTTCCCTGCCTTTCTTCTACCTACAGTCATTTGGAAGATACTTGGGGACTTCTGAGAAGACAGAGCTCGTCCTCATGGCCATTGAGGCTCTGAGAGACTCAAGCCTGGATGCCAAGGAGGAATCCTGTCCCCAGAGGGTCACCTCCTCCAGGACATAAGGACATGGCCCCTTGGGGCTGGTAGGGACCTGCCTAGCACTGGGTTCCCCTGCACCAACTGTGCCACGGTCACCCCATGCTGTGTAGGCCCCAGTGGCCTTGCCCTCAGCTGCCAGTGGGCACCGGGAGCCACACGGTGCGGGGAACCCTGCAGCTCCTGCCCCTGCTCCCTTTCTGCCAGTTGCTGGCCTCCAGCTGCATTAATGCAGAGGAGATTGCAGGCCAGGGCCAAATTCAGAGGTTCCTGCATGTCCAAGCCCTGAGCTGCTTGTGCTGGAGGCGAGATTTTTGGTTGCGCTGTCAAAGAGACCTGAGACAGTGAGTAAGGCCCAGGCAGGCTGGAGCCATGTTGGCAGCACAGGGCTGAGGCTGTGGGTAACATGGAGGCTGGTGCTCAGTGTCCAGAGAATTTGTGCTAGGGTGCTCTTTCCCCATTTTTCAGAAAGGGAATTCTGTGCTTGATACAGGCAAGAAAAATGCTGGTCCTGCTGCCAGACATCATGCATACATGTCAGCTCCAAGGAGAAGAAGAAGGCTCTGTTGCTTTTCCTGAACGTGTTGGGTCATATGGGGAGGAAGGGGGCCAGCCCCATGACTCTGCAGCTGGCGCAGAAGCTCCGGCCGGTCTGTGATGACGTAAGGCTGCTGTGGGAGCCTGAGCCCCACCGCTTGGCCCTCTGCAAGGACAACTGCCCATCAGCCAAGTCCTGCAGGGGTTTCTGGGCCACGTTTTTCCGTCCTGGGTGTGGAGCCTGACTCCAAAGCAGCTCCTCTCACAGGAGCCCTGACCTCGACCCTACCCTGGGAGCAGCTCTTGCTCAAAGTCTCCTGTCCTCATCCATTCCAGGAGTGCAGCTGCGAGAGCCTTCCTTGTGCCTCTTCCAAGATGTGATGCAGATGGTGGTGGGGACCAACAAGCAGCAGATGAAGGACCAAAACAAGAGCATGGACAAGGTAGGGATTTCAAACTGAGCAGAGATGCGGGGAAGGCTGAGCTGACCCCACAAGTGTGGCCAGGACAGCAAGGAGGGAAAAGGGCTGCTGGCAGTCTCACACGAGAAGTCTGTGTGGTCTCAGGGTCCAAGAGCCTGAGTCGCTGAGTATGGGGCAGACCCTGCTTCCCTACATGGATCCTACGACTGCCTTCCCCTGGCCTCCTGCCACAGAGGTGAGGAAGATGAGGTCCTGTCCCTCCCTCCTTCCCCCATTCACCTCTCCTGCAGAGCACTCGGAGGGAGGATGAAAAGGGAGAAAGGAGAAGCTGGCATGGACATCTCCCACGCCTGCAATTGCTGGTCCAGCAGGGCTCAGCAGCAGTCCATGGCCACCAACACCTGTCCACAGAGTCTCTAGAGACTTTCTGTCTGTCCTTGCAAGTGCTGGAGGCCAGGGCTTGGAATCCCTGGAACCCCACTCCCTGTCTCGGTCTGCAGCAGCTCAGGAAGCCCTCCTCCCTGCTGCTAAGCTGCTAAAGTAACAACTGACCCAGGCACAGTAGATATTTCTTATTAGGGAGAACTTGGTGCAGAGAAGCCCAAAGCGTTAGAGCCCAGTCTGCACAAGGGGCAGCTTTTCCTGCTCTGCTCCAGCCCAGAGCGTAAAGTCTCTGCTTCTCCAAGCCCCTTTCCCCACTGGCTGCCCTGTGATGGGATTTGGCAGCCAGGACTCGGTGCTTCCCTCTCCCACCCCTGCCCACAACGCTGGGCTTGGCCGTAGTGTTACTCAGATACTCACCCGAGCCTGACACTGCCCTTCCCTGGGGTCTCCCTGCTGAGGGGGAGCAGGGGCTGCAGCCAGACCATCAGAGCCGGGAGCTGCGCTGCTGGGAGCACGCTGGGGTAAGAGCTCTGTGCCTGGGGCCTGTAGCACACTACCTGAGGCACCAATGGGAGGAGAAACTGCCTAAGATCTGCCAGGGTGAGTAGGGGCAGTGTTGTGTGTGCTGGGGCTGCTGGGGCAGGGGACAGAGCCTGGGCAGACAGAGTGAGCTACTGTGCCTTTACCCACTTCAGGAACATCTGGGGTCTCTGCAGAGAGGTGGGTTTCAGCTCCCTTCTCCTTTGTCGCAGCCCTCCTGGTTTTAGGGAAGTGTTGCCAGGTCTCCATCTTGTCTCTGGAAGCTCAGAACATCCCTATTCTGAGATCTCTAGGGGAGCAGACAACATGCAATGGCCCTGGTGGGTGTGGTTATCAAGAGAGGAATGAAGGTCTCTTCAAGAAGATACCTCTGTTGGATGAAAGGAGGAAGCCGCTTGTTGTCTTGTAGCAGTCATTGGGCATGTTTCCTGGAAAGCTGTTCTTGATAACACTCTTAATCTCTATGAATCTTCTTTTACATTTATTGTTGTAGTAAGTAAACTTGATTTGGCAGAGTATTAGAGAGTATGGGCTTTTATGCTGATCTCACTTTGTGCTGTGCAGTGTGTTTTAAAACACCTTGGGGTATCTCAAACCTGCTTCTTCTTGACTTTCTTGACGGCCCTGGCAGAGCCCAACTGCTTCTTAGCTTGGTTGATTTTGCAAGGGTTTGGTTGTTCCTTCAGCTTTTGTGGAGCTCTGTTGACCCTCCTTTGCAAAGCAGGGCTCCAAAGCCACTTGTGTTTCACAGGGCATGTAGAGGGATAAAGCAGAGGAGGCTGAGGCGAGACCTTGTTGCTGTCTACAACTCATTTTTCACAGAAAGGGTCATTGGGCGCTGACAGAGGCTGCCCAGGGAGGTGGTTGAGTCACTGTCGTTGGAGGTATTTAAATGACAGGTGGATGAGCTGCTGAAGGTCATGGTTAAGTGGTTGACAGAAATGGTTGGACTAAATAATCCTGGGGGTCTTTTCCAACCTAGTGATTCTGTGGGTAAGAACGTGGCATGAGCAGAGGGACAGAGTCGAGCGCTTACACCATGTCACCTCCAGGAGCTCCACGCAGGGCCAGGGAAGGATGATCCAGGGCTTTGAGCAGCTCCCAGGCCTTGGGGCTGAACCACTCTTGTGCCACTTTAGCACTTGCAGCCGTTGTCACACAGGTGATTGTGCATCAGTTTTCCCGTGAGGAATCACTGGCTGCGGAGAGGGCTGAGGGCATCTGTGTATCCAGACCGGATGTACAGGCAGGGCTGGGCTGGTGAGTTGTCCCCCAGCAACACGAGAGAGGGTCTGACAGAGTCAGGAGGGGCTGGAGCAGAACAAGGAGGAAAAAGGATGTGTTTTGGGTTTTTTTAACTTGTAAATTACTTCCTATCAAAGAGGTGAAATTGCACACAAATCTCTGCAGCCCTTTGGCACGATATGGAGGCCTCAATAGAGAGAAATATAATGAGAAAAGCAGATAAAGAGAGGCCTTATCAATACAGATAGATACATCCACACCACACTCCAGAGCCTGTAGCCCTGTGCCCACACAGACACTGTCCCCACCAATGTGATAGCATCCCAGGGACTTCAGGAAGTGGCACCTGGACAAAGCAGCAGCCCAAGGCCCTGCTCTGCTCCTTGCATGACCTGAAGATATTCAGTTCTCAAGCTCGCCTCATGCTTTCCTGGGGAAGGAATGCAGAACTTTTCCAGGGATGTTGTGGCTGCATCATCCCTGGAGGTGCTCAAGGCCAGGTTGGACGGGGCCTTGGGCAGACTGATGTAGTGGTGTTTTGCAGAATCAAACTCTATAACTCCCTTAAGGGTTATAAAGCAGATATGTGTTTATTTGCTGGAGGGTGTGAGGGGTAATCCTCCTAACTCACACACCGAGTGGTCTAATATGCAGATGCTTATAAAGACATGCCTATTCTTAAACGCATATTATATATTCATTAACTTTCCCCGTTTCTGATTATAATTAGATTCACGAAGTTTCTCCAGTACTCATGCAGGTGCAGCGTCTCCTGGTGTTTGTGATCTGGGGCTGAAGTAGCCTTCGTCTTCCTCATGAATCGTCCCTGAACCAGATCTGTGCGCAGGAACAGACTGCAGAGACGGATGCAGTCAACTTTCTGCTGTTGTCCACATTCCAGCTTTCCCTTACCAGTGAATGTCTGCGAATGAGATCCTCTAACTTCCCTTTCTAACTTTTACCCCTACATCATATGTCCACACATCAGTGGGAGGTGTCCCTGCCCATGGCAGGGGAGCTGGAAATAGATCATCTCTAAGGTCTCTTTAACTCATAGTATTCTATGACTCTCCCTCCTCTACACTCCGACCCTCTCCCCAAATTTGAGTACAAACTGCAACAAGGACAATGGGAGTTTTTAAAGGCTTCTTTATTAATTCATACACTACAACCCCTCTTGATAAATACTGTTGCTCACATTAAAGGTCCTAAGGGCTGTTGTTACCAAACAGAAACTCTCTACAGTGTTTGACTTCTAAGCAAGTCTAAGGCAAACTACTGACGCTACAGCTTCTGCTCACTCCTGCCTGATATCAACTCTATCTCTAATAACCTACAGCAAAGGAGAGCTGAAGAATGCAGTTCTTGGAAACCCCAGCAGCGTGTGGGGGAGCATCCTTCTAAAGCAGATGTGGGTTTTGATCAGTAACTGTTCTCTTTCAAGAGGGAATCTAGAGTGATCCACTTGCTCACATCTGCTATTAAAGATGCATCGTTGGCTTCAAACAACTGCTCTGCACTGGCAGAATTTGAGAGAGTGCTTGTCCCTTCATCACAGAGTTTCTACTGGAAAGAAGTGGCCACGAAAATTTTGTCCAATCTCAGGCTGTTCTGGGTGATAATACCAATGTGAGAAGTTCAATTAAACAGTACACATACCAATACAATAGATCACGCCGAGTCACTTCCAGGGTGGGGTGGGGCTTTTCCTCTGTTACCTGAACAGTTATCCATGAGAAATTAAAGAGTACCAGGTCTTGCTCAGACCCCTGAGGACTCAGTCCAGCTGATGGGCCCTTCCTTGCACTGGTTGGGTGTAATGTGGAGTCAAGGGAGGCTGAGAGGCTCCATACATCCCTCAACCTGCTGCCAGGCTGGAGGGGCTGAGTGCTGGACCTGGGCAGAGGTGGAGACTTGAGTCCCAAATTTGAGGGCTTAGACCCTAGAAAGGCAGCCTTGGATCCTAAAATGAGGGGTTTGTGCCTTTGCAACTGAGCTTGTTTTAATGATTTTCAGCAGCAGTGATCATCCTGGAAGCTCTGGACAAGCCTTTTGCCCTGCCTGATCTGAGGCCAGATGTGTTTCAGAGGCATTTTCTCAGATTGCCCAGGAGGACCTGCAGTTTCATCATGAGCAGGCATTTACCCTAGACATCACGGACATGTTCAACAGGCTTGACAGCGTGGATGGTGAGGACACTGTAAGTGATGTCCTCAACTTCACCACCATCCCTGACAAGCCGTCCAGTTCCTGCAGGTACATAGCGGAGGGTGGCTTCCCCAAGGAGAGAGGAGTAGTGTTGGGGCTGGGGATAGCGAGGAGAAGGTCCCTGATGTCTTTCATTTCCCCAACAGCCCTATTCCCCTGTGAGGCCTCCAGCTGCTCCCCAGTGTCACCCGCCTTGCACGACCCCTACTGGCACGGCAGAAACAGCCCCAGGTGGTTTTGACCCCCTTGCCGGTGCTGCCGATGGACTTCTCCTGCCGGGTAGTGCCCAGATCAGGAGGGGCAGGCAGCAAGAAGGCCAAGTGCCATGCTCCAGCCAACAGCACCAAGAAACAGGAGATCTCCCTGCAGCATAACCTCCCACTGAATTAAAAATATATGATGCCAGTGGACTGACTGTCCAAACGCTAGAGGAGCCTCTGAGAGATGAATCTGGACAAAGACGGAGCGGCACTGGGCAGTGCTGGGACACAGAGAGATCCCAATGGCGGTGCCTGCACTCACTCGCTCCAGCCCCAACCCTTTCCTAGATCCCTGTTCCTTGTTTAATTCAATGACAGGGTTGTGTGTTCCCTTGCCAGCACCTCTCTGCTTGCAGCAATTTGTGCACTCGGAGAGGGGGATGAGGGTGTTAACACAGCCCCTGCCCAGCCCATGGTGACTGAGCTGGGCCTGGGACGGACATTGAGAGGTTGGGGAGACCATCACTCCAGGTGCTGAATACCCATGGGAGACCACTTTTAACCTCAGGTTGACTTTTGTGTGTGTGCGTGTATGTGTCTAACTCCTCCTCTTGTAAAGCTCATGTCCTGCAAAGACAGCTGTGCCGAGGTCCTGCTCTTGCCTCACAAACGGAGCAGAGAGTGGAGAAACTCCAGAAGCTGTGGAGTTGGACAGCCAGGGGCCTCCCAAAAGGTTCTCCTGGAGCTCTGCAGAAAAGCAGCGGCTGTCCCGCCAGCCTGCACACTCTAAGGGCTCCATTCCACAGGCACCTTCCTTGGCTTCCCCGAAGCTTGCTGCCCCCTGCTACCAGAGGAGATTCCAGGGAAACAAGGGCTGTCTTTGCTCAGCACTCGGAGCTGCTTCTCTCCACTCAGCTGAGGCACAAAGGCTGCAGCCCTCCTCCATCATGCAAACCTTGTGTGCCTGTCCCACAGGTCCCCTGGACATCGTGTGCAGGGCATTCCCTGGGAAGGACCTAAGGCTGAGGAAAGGAATGGATCTAGGCAGATGGGTGTGGGAAGCAGGGTGAAAAAGAGGAGCAGGGAAATCACGTGATCACCAGTTCATGCAAGTTGGGAAGGATGGGGTGGGCAGTCCTTTAGACATCAAGCTCCAATAGTGGCAGTGAGGATGTCAGAACAAGATGCTGTGAGGGTTCATCCAGTGGTGTCTAAAAAACCTCAAAGGATGGAGGCCTGACATCACACAGCTTCACAGCATTGAACTGTCCACTCTAGGAATGGTGGTGGCTATAGCCAAGTGTCTATCCCAGCCACTTTCTCTTTAAATCACTCTGAAGAGCTTCCACACAGAAGAGCTTCCACCTGTCTTTTAAACACCTCCATGGATGGTGACTCAATCACCTCCCTGGGCAGCCTCTGCCAGTCCCCAATGACCCTTTTTGTGAAATATTTTCTCCTAATGTCAAGCCTAACCCTCCCCTGGTTCAGCTTGAGTTGTAGAGGGCACTAATTAGTTAACAAACGTACGTCACCAGCTGTCCTATTACCATCTTACCGACACACAGTCACCATGGGATACCATTTTTCTGTGCTGCAGATTTGGAGAGTCTATCTCGGACAACTGGGGCTCCTACGCAGTGTGTCCACTTGTAAGTGGGGTCTCCACCAATCTCTGTGAAGGGTCCAGTTTTATATCACTGAATAAACAACAAACATTATTCTAAAAACATGCGATCTCAGGGCTCAGCTCCTCATTGCTCCTCTCCTGGCACAGGCCATGTGTACTGAATATAGAACTAGGAAACACTTTCTCACACTCTCTGCATTTAAGACTAGCACGGCACAAATATTACTGATAATAGCAATGGGAGAAGTTATAGATCAAAGAGTACAGGTCACAATGCGATCTGAATCGTCCGTGGGTCACCTGCATCATTTTAGGCCTGTCGATCAGCCCCTGTCACTTGGAGAGATCAGCCCATAGTGATGCATTTGCTGTGCTGATGGTGCCTGTGGGAGGTGATGTGAGAGGCACAGTGGAAGGCTCAATGCAGCTCTCGTTAACTGCTGGCAGAGCCCTTGTCATGGCTGGGGAGAGCAGTTGGTGCTGTGGACACTGGTGCCACGCCAGCCAGAGTCACTGAGACCAGGGGCTGTGGACCAAGGGGAGCCTCTTGATCCCGTGTCTCATCAGTAGGTGCAGGGCCTCCCTGTTCTCCACACCCTTCCCAGCATTGCTCAGAAGGTGCTGGTGGCATCCAAAAGGTACAGGGTGGCCACCAAGGATCATACCCCTACCTCCAGGCCCCAGCAGCCTATCCTGGCTCTTGCCAGTAGAAACACTACAGAGCCCGGAGGTGAGCTTTCGGGGTGGCAGAGCCTGCCTCCAGGCATCCCGTGCCAAAACTCTTTTGTGGTTTTGGAGCCGAGATTGGTTTAATGTTTTTTTTCAGCAGCAGTGATCATCCTGGAAGCTCTGGAGAAGCCTTTTGCCTTGCCTGATCTGAGGTCAGATGTGTTTGGAGAGGCATTGCTGAGGTTGCCCAGAAGAACCTGCAGTTTCAGCACGAGCAGGCATTTTCCCTAGACATCACTGACATGCTCACATGACTTGAGACTGTGGATGATGAGGATGCTGTAAGTGATGTCCTCAACTTCACCACCATCCCTGATGAGATGTCTAGTTCCTGCAAGGATGTAGCTGAGGGTGGTTGCCCCAGGGAGAAAGGAGTAGTGTTGGGGCTGGGGACAGCGAAGAGAAGGTCCCTGATGTCCTTCATTTCCCTAACAGCCCCATTCCCCTGTGAGGTCCCTAGCTCCTCCCCAGCGTCACCCGCCTTGCACGGCCCCTACTGGTGGAGGAGGCATGGCAGAAGAAGCCCCAGGTGGTTTTGACCCCCTTGCCACTGCTGCCGCCGATGGACATCTCCTGCCGGGTAGTGCCCAGATCAGGAGGGGCAGGCAGCAAGAAGGCCAAGTGCCTCACTGAAGTAAAAAAAGATGACGCCAGTGGACTGGCTGTCCAAACGCTAGAGGAGCCTCTGAGAGATGAATCTGGACAAAGACGGAGCGGCGCTGGGCAGTGCTGGGACACACAGAGATCCTAAGGGCGGTGCCTGCACTCACCCGCTCCAGCCCCAACCCTTTCCTAGATCCCTGTTCCTTGTTTAATTCAATGACAGGGTTGTGTGTTCCCTTGCCAGCACCTCTCTGCTTGCAGCAATTTGTGCACTGGGAGAGGGGGATGAGGGTGTTAACACAGCCCCTGCCCAGCCCATGGTGACTGAGCTGGGCCTGGGACGGACATTGAGAGGTTGGGGAGACCATCACTCCAGGTGCTGAATACCCATGGGAGACCACTTTTAACCTCAGGTTGACTTTTGTGTGTGTGTGTGTCTGTGTCTGTTTTCTAACTCCTCCTCTTGTAAAGCTCATGTCCTGCAAAGACAGCTGTGCCGAGGTCCTGCTCTTGCCTCACAAACGGAGCAGAGAGTGGAGAAGGTCCAGAAGCTGTGGAATTGGACAGCCAGGGGCCTCCCAAAAGGTTCTCCTGGAGCTCTGCAGAAAAGCAGCGGCTGTCCCGCCAGCCTGCACACTCTAAGGGCTCCATTCCACAGGCACCTTCCTTGGCTTCCCCGAAGCTTGCTGCCCCCTGCTACCAGAGGAGATTCCAGGGAAACAAGGGCTGTCTTTGCTCAGCACTCGGAGCTGCTTCTCTCCACTCAGCTGAGGCACAAAGGCTGCAGCCCTCCTCCATCATGCAAACCTTGTGTGCCTGTCCCACAGGTCCCCTGGACATCGTGTGCAGGGCATTCCCTGGGAAGGACCTAAGGCTGAGGAAAGGAATGGATCTAGGTGCATGGGTGTGGGAAGCAGGGTGAAAAAGAGGAGCAGGGAAATCACATGGTCACCAGTTCATGCAAGTTGGGAAGGATGGGGTGGGCCGTAGGAAATTGTCCCTCTCCCAGTCACCTTCTCTTTAAATCACTCTAAAGGGCTTCCACACAGCAGAAAACATTGGCACTTGATGCTCCCTCCCTTGTCAAGGCTTTCTGGGATACAGACGACAACCCCAGATTGGCAGCAGTCATGAGACACGGTGGCATCAGCAAAGCAGCAGAGTCAGCAGCTGGCATGGAGAAACCCTTGTGGAGGAAGATGAGGAGAGCATGGCAGAGGGAGAGGTTTCTGCAGGAGGCTTCCTTGTGGGGAATGAAGACCTTGAAAGACAGCATATCAGACCATAGAAGGTGATCTCCTATGGCCACTGTTATTTTCATGTTGGGGGATGTCACTCGGATGGGATCAGGGACTGCAGTGGTGTCAGAGACCCACGGGGAGTATTGGGTTCTCTGAGGAGGGTGGTGGGACGAGCCCATGGCATAACAGTGCTGAGGACTGAGCGATGTGGCTGGAGCGAAGCCGACTGTCAGGAGCAGTGGGTTTGCACAGACGGTGGCTATTGTTATCGCTCCTTTTTCTTCTTTGAAGTCCCCTCTGCCCCCATCCCAACCATGGCAATGAGTGCTTCTGGGATGTCCTTTGGTGTGGGCACAGGAGCTGGCAGGGTGTGGGTGGTGACACTGGGTACTATGGTTCTGAAGAAGGTGTCGCTGCCCTGAAGCCTCTTTTGGGGAGAAAAGCCTGTTCTGGGGGAGCAGGTAAGGTGGTTGCACTGGCCCCGCCCCCCACTAACTGTTGGGTGCAGCTTCATTTGAATAGAGTAACCTCCAGCTCCAACTGCCCTGCGCAGCCTGTGCAGAGCTCCTCATCCCCAGACGGCCTCGACGGACTCAGTCCTTGCCCAGAGACACAGGATCACAGGTTCACAGCCCAGCAGGGAAGCCACGCACTGCATCCCCAGCCTGGGAGTAAGTGAAGGCTGAATCTGCAGCTGGCTCTGCGTGAGGGTGTGCCTGGGGTGGGTCTGTGCGGCCCCCACCGCGTTGTGTTTAGGTGCCAGGAGCAGGGAGGAGCAGGAATAAGTGTGGAAGGGATGGAAGCTGAAGACAATTTGTCTTAGTCTTTCCTCCTGACATTTTGTCCTGCTTGGCAATGTGTGGGAGAAATGCCCACGGTGTTTGGGATGGCAGGGCTGGATGTTGGTTACATAAGGGGTGGTTTTAATCATTTTTCTTTTATTGATTACTTTCTGAGTCCAGGACTTGTTGGGCCAACAAGGGTTGGGTGAGACTGGGATGTAGGGGTTTGAGTGAAATTTCCCAAGGTTCAGGGCTGGTAGATCACCCAGGAGAGGTGTCACGGCTCTGGTGCGCAGCAGCCCAGGGATGGATCTCACTCAGCGGTTGCTCCTCAGAGACCCTTATCCCTTCCCTGTTGTCATTGCAGGATCTGCCCCGTCCCGTCCATCTGCTTGAGACGCACCCTGTGAAGTCCAAAGGTGCCGATGAGGCATGGCTGAGGGGTAGCAGAGCCAGGATCAGGCAGGGAAGGACAGAGGGCAGGAGTGCAGCAGGAGAGACTCGGACGATGTGGACGACAGTGTGCCCGACCTGACGTGGCTGCTGGACTTCTCCATCACAAACGCTAGCATGGGCACCTCCTCCTGCTGCCTCAGCAGCCTGGACCCCCACAGCTCTCAGGGCATCCCCAGCTTTGCTGTGCAGTGCTCAGCCCTGGGCACTGACCCAGCGTGCATGGAAACACCCCACGCTCCCTGCATGCCCATCTCCTCCTCCAGCTTGGTGACGGAGCAGCACGGTGTGTCCACGCAGCCGCAGCTGACAGAGGGCATTGACTACCAGACCAACCCCTCCATCAAGCCACCCTACTCCTACGCCACCCTCATCTCCATGGCGATGGAAGCCAGCAAGGAGCCCCACGTTACTCTCTCCGACATCTGCAAGTGGATTACCGACAACTTCTGCTACTTCCGTCAAGCTGATCCCGCGTGGCAGGTAGGACATTCAGAGACCTCTTGCCCTGCCCCTTCTCCCTGTTATGGCTGGGAAGGGCCTTTCACAGCTTCCATTGTGTAAGAGAGAGCTCAGGGCCATTTTTAGAGTAGAAGGTCCACATTGGGCTTTTGGTCCCTGCATCTCCTCTTGGCTCTGGAGTGAAGATTTCTCTGTCTCCCACATCAGTTTTCTGTATCTTGCTGCCCTGTTCCATCTCAGAGGACACTCTCCAGCACGGGTGGCTTTCTAGAATATGATGGGGCAGGAGGCACCTGGATTGCTCCTCCCTCTGCTCTAGTTATTCCCAGCCCAAATCCACAGTGTGCCAGCTATCCTGCACCACTGCTCACCCGGGCAGGGCTGAGCTAAACCTTTCTTACCCCCTGCCCAGGAACTGTCCACCACCTCCCTGGGCATGAGGGTGACTGGAGGCTATTGAAGGCCAGCAGAGAGAAAGGTAGGGAAGCCCTTGGTCCCTCTCCAGTCTCACCGTGCTGGGAAACTTATGGGAGGGACACTATGGGATAAGCTTAGTGCCAGAGACTTGAATTTTTCCTGCAAACTCACAGCTGGATATTGACCACATTTTTAATTCAAAGTGTTCATTGAATGAAGGGAGAGGTGCAGGAGGCACACAAGGTTGTTGCAGGGACAAATGATTAATACATTAACCCACCAGGAAATATGTCTGGAAAAGGAGGAAATACCCTTTTTCTTTCTTCTTCTTCCCCCATAGTCTTCCCCTCTCCTCATTCAACGACTGGCTAATGAGGATGCAGTGAGTTTACACTAAGCTCCTCTGGACCAGAAGGCACGTCTGGGGACACACAGGGCTGGGGTGGGAAAGCCTCTCCAGTTTTTCCCATCCGGTTTGTGTCAGCCTGGCTGCAGGGAGACATGTGCCTGGATTTTAGCAAACCGCTTTCCCCACAACAGTGGTTAAAGCTGGGCATGGGAGAAGGCCCCCAATGGTGCTGTCCACCATGGTGTTGCCACATGTCGCCGCTGGTAATGGGGCCACACGGATGTGAAGACCCTCCTCTTCCTCTTTACTGCAAAAGTGCTTCTCCACCAGTCTCTCCACACGTGTGGTTGCGGCGCCAGATGACGGGTTCCACTTTTGTATTTTTCTCTTTTTTCCCAGAACTCCATCCGACACAAGCTCTCCTCAAACAAGCGCTTCATCAAGGTGCCTCGAGAGAAGGACAAGCCAGGGAGAGGTGGCTTTTGGAAGCTTGACCCGCAATACGCCGAGCAGCTCAAGAGCGGTGCCGCCAAAAAGCAGAGGATGCGCCCAGTGCAGATCCTTCCAGCCTCCACTGCAAAAGCCCAGCAAGAAGCACAGCGTGGTGCCTCCCTGGCCACTTCGGCTTGTGCCTCTGTCAACATGGAGTCCCAGGTGCTGCTGAAAGAGTTTGAGGAGTGTATTGGCAACCAGAAGTGCAATCCAGTGGATGGCAGAGCAGGGCTCAAGCGCAAGCAGCCCTTGCCCGAGCAAACAGCCAAGATGTGTCGTCTTTCCAACTGCGCCTTGCTGAGCCAGGAGGAAGAGACCCAGCTGGGATCCCTGAAAGGGCTCTCTGACCCCAACCTGAACGGAGAGCTCTCCACTTTGGGGGATCTGGAGCTCACACCTCCATTGAGCCCCAATATGCTCAACCTGGAATTGATGGCACACGGGCACCACTTCGACTGTCCCCAGGGGCAGGAGCAGGAGCAGGTTCTCACTGAGTCCACCCAGAACATCCTGAACTTGGATGAAAACTTCTTGGCCACTTCTTTCCTGGAGCATCTCTGCGATGAAGGGACAAGCGATCACCTCTCAAATCCTTTCAATACGGAGCCTTTGTTTGAATTCAATGATGCATCTGTAATAGCAGATGTGAGCGACTGGATCGCTCTGGATTCCCTCTTGTAAGAGGCCAGTCACTGATAAAAGCCCACATGTTCTCTAGCAGGATGCTCCCCCACGCTGCTGGCATTCCCAAGGTTTAGATTCTTCAAATCTTCTTCTTTGTAGTTTATTAGAAGTAGAGTAGGCATCAGGTAGGAGTTAACAGATGCTGTACTTTCATTGGTTTGCCTTAGACTTGCTCAGAAGTCAAAGATGGTAGAGAGTTTCTGTTTGTTAATTACAGCATTTAGGAACTTAATGTGAGCAACAGTATTGATCTAGAGAAGTTGTAGTACATGAATTAATAAAGAAACCTTTAAAAACTCCTATTGTCCTTGTTGCAGTTTGTACTCAAATTTGGGGAGAGGGTTGGAGTGTGGAGGTGGGAGAGTCATAGAACCATAGAATACTTTGGGTTGAAGGGACCTTAGAGATGATCTAGTTCCAGCTCCCCTGCCATGGGCAGGGACACCTCCCACGACCTCAGGCTGCCCAAGGCCCTGTCCAACCCGGCCTTGAGCACCTCCAGGGATGATGCAGCCGTAACGTCTCTGGAAAAGTTCTGCACTCCTTCCCCAGGAAAGCATGAGGCAAGATGAGAAGTGAATATCTTCAGGTCATGCAAGGAGCAGAGCAGAGCCTTGGGTTGTTGCTTTGTCCAGGTGGTACTGCCTGTCCCTGGGATGCCACCACATTGGTGGGGACAGTGTCTTTGGGTACACAGGGCTACAGGCTCTGGGGTGTGATGTGGGTATATTTATCTGTATTGATAAGGCCTCTCTTTATTTGCTTTTCTCTTTATATTTCTCTCCATTGAGGCCTCCATATGGTGCCAAAGGGCTGCAGAGATTTGTGTGCAATTTCACCTCTTTCATAGGAAGTAATTTACAAGTTAAAAAAAAAAACCCCACATCCTTTTTCCTCCTTGTTCTTCTCCAGCCCCTCCTGACCCTGTCAGACCCTCTCTCCATGAGGTGGGGGACATCTCACCAGCCCAACCCTGCCTGTACACTCGGCCTGGAGACACGATTACCCTCACCCCTCTCTGCAGCAGCACAGTGATTCCTCACAGGAAAACTGGTGCACAAACCACCATCTGTGTGGATTCTCCATGGCACAAGGGTGGCTCTTCCCCATGACATGAGAGCTGCTCACAGCCCCTGGAACATCCTTTCCTGTCCCTGCGTTGATCTCCTGGGGGTGACATGGTGTAAAAGCACCCAACACTGTCTTACTGCTCCTGCCCTCTTCCTACCCACATATTCACAGAATCACTAGGTATGGAAAGACCTCCAGGATCATCTAGTCCAATCATTCCTACCAACCACTAAACTGTGCCCCTCAGCACCTCATCCACCTGTCATTTAAATGACTCAATCCTCTCACTGGGCAGTGTCTCCCAGCGCCCAATGACCCTTTTTGGGAGAAATTAGTTGTAGAAAGCAACAAAGTCTCCCCTCAGCATCCTCTGCTTTATTACTCTACATGCCTTGTGAAACACGAGTGGCTTTGGAGCCCTGCTGGGCACAGGAGGGTGAGCAGAGCTGCACAAAAGCTACAGAAAAAACGTAACCCTTGCAAAATCAACTAATCTGAGAAGCAGTCAGCCTCAGCCAGGGCCGTGAAGAAAATCGGCACACGCTCAGCTGCTGTGGCAGGTGGGGTGGGGGCAGTGGGTCAAGAAGCTGCACGTTTGAGAAGCCCCAAGGTGTTTTAAGACAGGATGCGCAGCACAAAGTGAGATCAACATAAAAGCCCAAACTCTCCAATACTCTGTTGGATCAAGTTTTACTTATTACAACAATAAATGGAATAAATGATTCATAGGGATTAAGAGCGTTATCAGTAACAGCTTTCCAGGAAACATGCCTAATCTTTGCTACGAGAGAACAAGCAGGTTCCACCTTTCATCCAACAGAGGCATTTTCTTGAAGAGACCTTGACTCCTGCTCGGACATCCAGGACCGGTAGCACTGCGCCCACTGATTCCATCGTGACGTTGGCTGCTCCCCTAGAGCTCTCAGAATATGGATGTTCTGAGTTACCAGAGATGAGATGGAGAGCTGGGGATCTTTCTGCACAACCAGGAGGGCTGCGACCAAGGGAAGAGAAGGGAGCTGAAACCCACCTCTTTGCAGAGACCCCCAGGCGTCTCCTCCAGACATTGCCAGCCTGACCATTCCCTTTCCCTGGCCGGGAGGAGAAGGTGGGACAAATACCTCAGCTGGAAGCTGCTGCTCAGGAAGGCTCCCAATGCCCCCGAGATGAATCCTGAAGCAGGGCAAGGCACAGCATCTCACTGCCCAGGCTCTGTCCCCTGCCCCAGCAGCCCCAGCATGAACAACACTGCCCCTACTCACCCTGGCAGATCTCAAGTAGCTTCTCCTCTCGTTGGTGCCTCACGTAGCATGTAGCAAGCCCCAGGCACAGAGTTCTGTCATCCCCCTGCTCCCCAGTGTGCTCCCAGCAGCGCAGCTCCAGGCTCTGCCAGTCTGGCCACAGCCCTTGCTCCCCCTCAGCAGGGAGACCCCAGGGAAGGGCAGTGCTGGGCTGAGGTGAGGGACTGAGCGACACTACGGCCAAGCCCAGCGTTGTGGGCAGGGGTGGGAGAGGGAAGCACCGAGCCCCAGCTGCCCAGGGCAATCACAGGGCACCCAGGGAGGGAAGGGGCTTGCAGAAGCAGCCCTAGGGGCTCTGGACCCAAGGGCAGGGAAGGAGACTCTAGGCTCTGGGCTGCAGTAGAGCAGGAAAGGCTGCCCCTTGTCCAGACTGGGCTCTAGATCTTGGGACTTGTCCTCATCAAGTTCTCCCCAACTCAGAATGTCTGCTGCCTCGGGGAAGGAGGGAGGAACAGGATCTCATCTTCCTTGCCTCTGTGGCCGGAGGTCACAGGAATGCAGTGGTGGGATCCCTGCAGGGTGTACAGGCAGGGCTGGACTGGTGAGATGTCCCCCACAAACACGAGAGAGGGTCTGACAGGGTCAGGAGGGGCTGGAGAAGAACAAGGAGGAAAAAGGATGTGGGGTTTTTTTTTTTAACTTGTAAATTACTTCCTATGAAAGAGGTGAAATTGCACACAAATCTCTGCAGTCCTTTGGCACCATATGGAGGCCACAATACAGAGAAATATAATGAGAATAGCAAATAAAGAGAGGCCTTATCAATACAGATAAATATACCCACACCACACCCCAGAGCCTGTAGCCCTGTGTACCCAAAGACACTGTCCCCACCAATGTCGTGGCATCCCAGGGACAGGCAGTACCACCTGGACAAAGCAACAACCCAAGGCTCTGCTCTGCTCCTTGCATGACCTGAAGATATTCACTTCTCATCTTGCCTCATGCTTTCCTGGGGAAGGAGTGCAGAACTTTTCCAGAGACGTTACGGCTGCATCATCCCTGGAGGTGCTCAAGGCCGGGTTGGACAGGGCCTTGGGCAGCCTGAGGTCGTGGGAGGTGTCCCTGCCCATGGCAGGGGAGCTGGAACTAGATCATCTCTAAGGTCCCTTCAACCCAAAGTATCCTATGGTTCTATGACTCTCCCACCTCCACACTCCAACCCTCTCCCCAAATTTGAGTACAAACTGCAACAAGGACAATAGGAGTTTTTAAAGTTTTCTTTATTAATTCATGTACTACAACCTCTCTAGATAAATACTGTTGCTCACATTAAGTTCCTAAATGCTGTAATTAACAAGCAGAAACTCTCTACCATCTTTGACTTCTAAGCAAGTCTAAGGCAAACCAATGAAAGTACAGCATCTGTTAACTCCTACCTGATGCCTACTCCACTTCTAATAAACTACAAAGAAGAAGATTTGAAGAATCTAAACCTTGGGAATGCCAGCAGCGTGGGGGAGCATCCTGCTAGAGAACATGTGGGCTTTTATCAGTGACTGGCCTCTTACAAGAGGGAATCCAGAGTGATCCAGTCGCTCACATCTGCTATTACAGATGCATCATTGAATTCAAACAAAGGCTCCGTATTGAAAGGATTTGAGAGGTGATCGCTTGTCCCTTCATCGCAGAGATGCTCCAGGAAAGAAGTGGCCAAGAAGTTTTCATCCAAGTTCAGGATGTTCTGGGTGGACTCAGTGAGAACCTGCTCCTGCTCCTGCTCCTGCCCCTGGGGACAGTCGAAGTGGTGCCCGTGTGCCATCAATTCCAGGTTGAGCATATTGGGGCTCAATGGAGGTGTGAGCTCCAGATCCCCCAAAGTGGAGA
Organism: Coccyzus lansbergi; assembly: GCA_033558105.1. Classification (NCBI taxonomy): domain Eukaryota; kingdom Metazoa; phylum Chordata; class Aves; order Cuculiformes; family Coccyzidae; genus Coccyzus; species Coccyzus lansbergi. The sequence continues at coordinate 434,689 of JAUMJK010000613.1, read as the reverse complement.
GCTCTCCGTTCAGGTTGGGGTCAGAGAGCCCTTTCAGGGATCCCAGCTGGGTCTCTTCCTCCTGGCTCAGCAAGGCGCAGTTGGAAAGACGACACATCTTGGCTGTTTGCTCGGGCAAGGGCTGCTTGCGCTTGAGCCCTGCTCTGCCATCCACTGGATTGCACTTCTGGTTGCCAATACACTCCTCAAACTCTTTCAGCAGCACCTGGGACTCCATGTTGACAGAGGCACAAGCCGAAGTGGCCAGGGAGGCACCACGCTGTGCTTCTTGCTGGGCTTTTGCAGTGGAGGCTGGAAGGATCTGCACTGGGCGCATCCTCTGCTTTTTGGCGGCACCGCTCTTGAGCTGCTCGGCGTATTGCGGGTCAAGCTTCCAAAAGCCACCTCTCCCTGGCTTGTCCTTCTCTCGAGGCACCTTGATGAAGCGCTTGTTTGAGGAGAGCTTGTGTCGGATGGAGTTCTGGGAAAAAAGAGAAAAATACAAAAGTGGAACCCGTCATCTGGCGCCGCAACCACACGTGTGGAGAGACTGGTGGAGAAGCACTTTTGCAGTAAAGAGGAAGAGGAGGGTCTTCACATCCGTGTGGCCCCATTACCAGCGGCGACATGTGGCAACACCATGGTGGACAGCACCATTGGGGGCCTTCTCCCATGCCCAGCTTTAACCACTGTTGTGGGGAAAGCGGTTTGCTAAAATCCAGGCACATGTCTCCCTGCAGCCAGGCTGACACAAACCGGATGGGAAAAACTGGAGAGGCTTTCCCACCCCAGCCCTGTGTGTCCCCAGACGTGCCTTCTGGTCCAGAGGAGCTTAGTGTAAACTCACTGCATCCTCATTAGCCAGTCGTTGAATGAGGAGAGGGGAAGACTATGGGGGAAGAAGAAGAAAGAAAAAGGGTATTTCCTCCTTTTCCAGACATATTTCCTGGTGGGTTAATGTATTAATCATCCGTCCCTGCAACAACCTTGTGTGCCTCCTGCACCTCTCCCTTCATTCAATGAACACTTTGAATTAAAAATGTGGTCAATATCCAGCTGTGAGTTTGCAGGAAAAATTCAAGTCTCTGGCACTAAGCTTATCCCATAGTGTCCCTCCCATAAGTTTCCCAGCACGGTGAGACTGGAGAGGGACCAAGGGCTTCCCTACCTTTCTCTCTGCTGGCCTTCAATAGCCTCCAGTCACCCTCATGCCCAGGGAGGTGGTGGACAGTTCCTGGGCAGGGGGTAAGAAAGGTTTAGCTCAGCCCTGCCTGGGTGAGCAGTGGTGCAGGATAGCTGGCACACTGTGGATTTGGGCTGGGAATAACTAGAGCAGAGGGAGGAGCAATCCAGGTGCCTCCTGCCCCATCATACTCTAGAAAGCCACCCGTGCTGGAGAGTGTCCTCTGAGATGGAACAGGGCAGCAAGATACAGAAAACTGATGTGGCAGACAGAGAAATCTTCACTCCAGAGCCAAGAGGAGATGCAGGGACCAAAAGCCCAGTGGGGACCTTTCTACTCTAAAAATGGCCCTGAGCTCTCTCTTACACAATGGAAGCTGTGAAAGGCCCTTCCCAGCCATAACAGGGAGAAGGGGCAGGGCAAGAGGTCTCTGAATGTCCTACCTGCCACGCGGGATCAGCTTGACGGAAGTAGCAGAAGTTGTCGGTAATCCACTTGCAGATGTCGGAGAGAGTAACGTGGGGCTCCTTGCTGGCTTCCATCGCCATGGAGATGAGGGTGGCGTAGGAGTAGGGTGGCTTGATGGAGGGGTTGGTCTGGTAGTCAATGCCCTCTGTCAGCTGCGGCTGCGTGGACACACCGTGCTGCTCCGTCACCAAGCTGGAGGAGGAGATGGGCATGCAGGGAGCGTGGGGTGTTTCCATGCACGCTGGGTCAGTGCCCAGGGCTGAGCACTGCACAGCAAAGCTGGGGATGCCCTGAGAGCTGTGGGGGTCTGGGCTGCTGGGGCAGCAGGAGGAGGTGCCCATGCTAGCGCTGATGATGGAGAAGTCCAGCAGCCACGTCAGGTCAGGCACACTGTCGTCCACATCGTCCGAGTCTCTCCTGCTGCACTCCTGCCCTCTGTCCTTCCCTGCCTGATCCTGGCTCAGCCACCCCTCAGCCATGCCTCATCGGCACCTTTGGACTTCACAGGGTGTGTCTGAAGCAGATGGACGGGACGGGGCAGATCCTGCAATGACAACAGGGAAGGGATAAGGGTCTCTGAGGAGCAACCGCTGAGTGAGATCCATCCCTGGGCTGCTGCGCACCAGAGCCGTGACACCTCTCCTGGGTGATCTACCAGCCCTGAACCTTGGGAAATTTCACTCAAACCCCTACATCCCAGTCTCACCCAACCCTTGTTGGCCCAACAAGTCCTGGACTCAGAAAGTAATCAATGAAACAAAAATGACTAAAACCACCCCTTATGTAACCAACATCCAGCCCTGCCATCCCAAACACCGTGGGCATTTCTCCCACACATTGCCAAGCAGGACAAAATGTCAGGAGGAAAGACTAAAACAAATTGTCTTCAACTTCCATCCCTTCCACACTATTCCTGCTCCTCCCTGCTCCTGGCACCTAAACACAACGCGGTGGGGGCCGCACAGACCCACCCCAGGCACACCCTCACGCAGAGCCAGCTGCAGATTCAGCCTTCACTTACTCCCAGGCTGGGGATGCAGTGCGTGGCTTCCCTGCTGGGCTATGAACCTGTGATCCTGTGTCTCTGGGCAAGGACTGAGTCCGTCGAGGCCGTCTGGGGATGAGGAGCTCTGCTCAGGCTGCGCAGGGCAGTTGGGGCTGGAGGTTACTCTATTCAAATGAAGCTGCACCCAACAGTTAGTGGGGGGCGGGGCCAGTGCAACCACCTTACCTGCTCCCCCAGAACAGGCTTTTCTCCCCAAAAGAGGCTTCAGGGAAGTGACACCTTCTTCAGAACCATAGTACCCAGTGTCACCACCCACACCCTGCCAGCTCCTGTGCCCACACCAAAGGACATCCCAGAAGCACTCATTGCCATTGTCAGGATTGGGGTAGAGGGGACTTCAAAGAAGAAAAAGGAGCAATAACAATAGCCACCCTCTGTGCAAACCCACTGCTCCTTACAGTCGGCTTCACTCCAGCCACATGGCTCAGTCCTCAGTCCTGTTATGCCATGGGCTCGTCTCACCACCCTCCTCAGAGAACCCAATATTCCCCGTGGGTCTCTGACACCTCTGCAGTCCCTGATCCCATCCGAGTGACATCCCCCAACATGAAAATAACAGTGGCCATAGGAGATCACCTTCTATGGTCTGATATGATGTCTTTCAAGGTCTTCATTCCCCACAAGGAAGCCTCCTGCAGAAACCTCTCCCTCTGCCATGCTCTCCTCATCTTCCTCCACAAGGGTTTCTCCATGCCAGCTGCTGACTCTGCTGCTTTGCTGATGCCACCGTGTCTCATGACTGCTGCCAATCTGGGGTTGTCTCCTGTATCCCAGAAAGCCTTGACAAGGGAGGGAGCATCAAGTACCAATGTTTTCTTCTGTGTGGAAGCCCTTTAGAGTGATTTAAAGAGAAGGTGACTGGGATAGAGACACTTGGCTATAGCCACCACCATTCCTAGAGTGGACAGTTCAAAGCTGTGAAGCTGTGTGATGTCAGGCCTCCATCCTTTGAGGCTTTTTAGACACCACTGGATGAACCCTCACAGCATCTTGTTCTGACATCCTCACTGTCACTATTGGAGCTTGATGTCTAAAGGACTGCCCACCCCATCCTTCCCAACTTGCATGAACTGGTGATCACGTGATTTCCCTGCTCCTCTTTTTCACCCTGCTTTCCAGCCCCATCTGCCTAGATTTATTCCTTTCCTCAGCCTTAGGTCTTTCCCAGGGAATGCTCTGCACACGATGTCCAGGGGACCTGTGGGACAGGCACACAAGGTTTGCTTGATGGAGGAGGGCTGCAGCCTTTGTGCCTCAGCTGAGTGGAGAGAAGCAGCTCCGAGTGCTGAGCAAAGACAGCCCTTGTTTCCCTGGAATCTCCTCTGGTAGCAGGGGGCAGCAAGCTTCGGGGAAGCCAAGGAAGGTGCCTGTGGAATGGAGCCCTTAGAGTGTGCAGGCTGGCGGGACAGCCGCTGCTTTTCTGCAGAGCTCCAGGAGAGCCTTTTGGGAGGCCCCTGACTGTCCAACTCCACAGCTTCCAGAGCTTCTCCACTCTCTGCTCCGTTTGTGAGGCAAGGGTTGGACTTCAGCTGTCTTTGCTGGACATGAGCTCTGTAAGAGGAGTTAGAAGGCACAGACACACAAGGCAATGTGAGGTAAAAACTGGGTTCCCATGGTTATTCAGCACATGGAGTGATGCCCGTCTCCCCCTACTCTTTAATTTCTCATGGATAACTGTTCAGGTAACAGAGGAAAAGCCCCACCCCACCCTGGAAGTGACTCGGCGTGATCTATTGTATTGGTATGTGTACTGTTTAATTGAACTTCTCACATTGGTATTATCACCCAGAACAGCCTGAGACTGGACAAAAGTTTCGTGGCCACTTCTTTCCAGTAAAAACTCTGTGATGAAAGGACAAGCACTCTCTCAAATTCTGCCAGTGCGGAGCAGTTGTTTGAAGCCAACGATGCATCTTTAATAGCAGATGTGAGCAAGTGGATCACAGTCACTGATCACAGCCCACATCTGCTTTAGAAGGATGCTCCCCCACACGCTGCTGGGGTTTCCAAGAACTGCATTCTTCAGCTCTCCTTTGCTGTAGGTTATTAGAGATAGAGTTGATATCAGGCAGGAGTGAGCAGAAGCTGTAGCGTCAGTAGTTTGCCTTAGACTTGCTTAGAAGTCAAACACTGTAGAGAGTTTCTGTTTGGTAACAACAGCTCTTAGGACCTTTAATGTGAGCAACAGTATTTATCGAGAGGGGTTGTAGTGTATGAATTAATAAAGAAGCCTTTAAAAAATCCTATTGTCCTTGTTGCAGTTTGTACTTGAATTTGGGAGGAGGCTTGGAGTGTTGAGGTGGCAGAATCATAGAATACTATGAGTTAAAGGGACCTTAGAGATCATCTATTTCCAGCTCCCCTGCCATGGGCAGGGACACCTCCCACTGATGTGTGGACATATGATGTAGGGGTAAAAGTTAGAAAGGGAAGTTAGAGGATCTCATTCGCAGACATTCACTGGTAAGGGAAAGCTGGAATGTGGACAACAGCACAAAGCTGACTGCATCCGTCTCTGCAGTCTGTTCCTGCGCACATATCTGGTTCAGGGACGATTCATGAGGAAGATGAAGGCTACTTCAGTCCCAGATCACAAACACCAGGAGATGCTGCGCCTGCATGAGTACTGGAGAATCTTCTCGAATCTAATTATAATCAGAAACGGGGAAAGTTAACGAATATATAATATGCATTTAAAAATAGGCATGTCTTTATCTGCATATTAGACCACTCGGTGTGTGAGTTAGGAGGATTACCCCTCACACCCTCCAGCAAATAAACACATACCTGCTTTATAACCCTTGAGGGAGTTATAGAGTTTGATTCGGCACAACACGACTACATCAGTCTGCCCAAGGCCCCGTCCAACCTGGCCTTGAGCACCTCCAGGGATGATGCAGCTACAACATCCCTGGAAAAGTTCTGCATTCCTTCCCCAGGAAAGCATGAGGCGAGCTTGAGAATTGAATATCTTCCGGTCATGCAAGGAGCAGAGTAGAGCCTTGGGCTGCTGCTTTGTCCAGGTGCCACTTCCTGAAGTCCCTGGGATGCTATCACATTGGTGGGGACAGTGTCTGTGTGGGCACAGGGCTACAGGCTCTGGAGTGTGGTGTGGATGTATTTATCTGCGTTGATAAGGCCTCTCTTTATCTGCTTTTCTCATTATATTTCTCTCTATTGAGGCCTCCATATGGTGCCAAAGGGCTGCAGAGATTTGTGTGCAATTTCACGTCTTTCATAGGAAGTAATTTACAAGTTAAAAAAACCCAAAACACATCCTTTTTCCTCCTTGTTCTGCTCCAGCCCCTCCTGACTCTGTCAGACCCTCTCTCGTGTTGCTGGGGGACAACTCACCAGCCCAGTCCTGCCTGTACATCCAGTCTGGATACACAGATGCCCTCAGCCCTCTCCGCAGCCAGTGATTCCTCACGGGAAAACTGATGCACAATCACCTGTGTGACAACGGCTACAAGTGCTAAAGTGGCACAAGAGTGGTTCAGCCCCAAGGCCTGGGAGCTGCTCAAAGCCCTGGATCATCCTTCCCTGGCCCTGCGTGGAGCTCCTGGAGGTGACATGGTGTAAGCGCTCGACTCTGTCCCTCTGCTCATGCCACGTTCTTACCCACAGAATCACTAGGTTGGAAAAGACCCCCAGGATTATTTAGTCCAACCATTTCTGTCAACCACTTAACCATGACCTTCAGCAGCTCATCCACCTGTCATTTAAATACCTCCAACGACAGTGACTCAACCACCTCCCTGGGCAGCCTCTGTCAGCGCCCAATGACCCTTTCTGTGAAAAATGAGTTGTAGACAGCAACAAGGTCTCGCCTCAGCCTCCTCTGCTTTATCCCTCTACATGCCCTGTGAAACACAAGTGGCTTTGGAGCCCTGCTTGGCAAAGGAGGGTCAACAGATCTCCACAAAAGCTGAAGGAACAACCAAACCCTTGCAAAATCAACCAAGCTAAGAAGCAGTTGGGCTCTGCCAGGGCCGTCAAGAAAGTCAAGAAGAAGCAGGTTTGAGATACCCCAAGGTGTTTTAAAACACACTGCACAGCACAAAGTGAGATCAGCATAAAAGCCCATACTCTCCAATACTCTGCCAAATCAAGTTTACTTACTACAACAATAAATGTAAAAGAAGATTCATAGAGATTAAGAGTGCTATCAAGAACAGCTTTCCAGGAAACATGCCCAATGACTGCTACAAGACAACAAGCGGGTTCCTCCTTTCATCCAACAGAGGTATCTTCTTGAAGAGACCTTCATTCCTCTCTTGATAACCACACCCACCAGGGCCATTGCATGTTGTCTGCTCCCCTAGAGATCTCAGAATAGGGATGTTCTGAGTTTCCAGAGACAAGATGGAGACCTGGCAACACTTCCCTAAAACCAGGAGGGCTGCGACAAAGGAGAAGGGAGCTGAAACCCACCTCTCTGCAGAGACCCCAGATGTTCCTGAAGTGGGTAAAGGCACAGTAGCTCACTCTGTCTGCCCAGGCTCTGTCCCCTGCCCCAGCAGCCCCAGCACACACAACACTGCCCCTACTCACCCTGGCAGATCTTAGGCAGTTTCTCCTCCCATTGGTGCCTCAGGTAGTGTGCTGCAGGCCCCAGGCACAGAGCTCTTACCCCAGTGTGCTCCCAGCAGCGCAGCTCCCGGCTCTGATGGTCTGGCTGCAGCCCCTGCTCCCCCTCAGCAGGGAGACCCCAGGGAAGGGCAGTGTCAGGCTCGGGTGAGTATCTGAGTAACACTACGGCCAAGCCCAGCGTTGTGGGCAGGGGTGGGAGAGGGAAGCACCGAGTCCTGGCTGCCAAATCCCATCACAGGGCAGCCAGTGGGGAAAGGGGCTTGGAGAAGCAGAGACTCTACGCTCTGGGCTGGAGCAGAGCAGGAAAAGCTGCCCCTTGTGCAGACTGGGCTCTAACGCTTTGGGCTTCTCTGCACCAAGTTCTCCCTAATAAGAAATATCTACTGTGCCTGGGTCAGTTGTTACTTTAGCAGCTTAGCAGCAGGGAGGAGGGCTTCCTGAGCTGCTGCAGACAGAGACAGGGAGTGGGGTTCCAGGGATTCCAAGCCCTGGCCTCCAGCACTTGCAAGGACAGACAGAAAGTCTCTAGAGACTCTGTGGACAGGTGTTGGTGGCCATGGACTGCTGCTGAGCCCTGCTGGACCAGCAATTGCAGGCGTGGGAGATGTCCATGCCAGCTTCTCCTTTCTCCCTTTTCATCCTCTCTCCGAGTGCTCTGCAGGAGAGGTGAATGGGGGAAGGAGGGAGGGACAGGACCTCATCTTCCTCACCTCTGTGGCAGGAGGCCAGGGGAAGGCAGTCGTAGGATCCATGTAGGGAAGCAGGGTCTGCCCCATACTCAGCGACTCAGGCTCTTGGACCCTGAGACCACACAGACTTCTCATGTCAGACTGCCAGCAGCCCTTTTCCTTCCTTGCTGTCCCGGCCACACTTGTGGGGTCAGCTCAGCCTTCCCCGCATCTCTGCTCAGTTTGAAATCCCTACCTTGTCCATGCTCTTGTTTTGGTCCTTCATCTGCTGCTTGTTGGTCCCCACCACCATCTGCGTCACATCTTGGAAGAGGCACAAGGAAGGCTCTCGCAGTTGCACTCCTGGAATGGATGAGGACAGGAGACTTTGAGCAAGAGCTGCTCCCAGGGTAGGGTCGAGGTCAGGGCTCCTGTGAGAGGAGCTGCTTTGGAGTCAGGCTCCACACCCAGGAGGCAAAAACGTGGCCCAGAAACCCCTGCAGGACTTGGCTGATAGGCAGTTGTCCTTGCAGAGGGCCAAGCGGTGGGGCTCAGGCTCCCACAGCAGCCTTACGTCATCACAGACCGGCCGGAGCTTCTGCGCCAGCTGCAGAGTCATGGGGCTGGACCCCTTCCTCCCCATATGACCCAACACGTTCAGGAAAAGCAACAGAGCCTTCTTCTTGTCCTTGGAGCTGACATGTATGCATGATGTCTGGCAGCAGGACCAGCATTTTTCTTGCCTGTATCAAGCACAGAATTCTCTTTCTGAAAAATGGGGAAAGAGCACCCTAGCACAAATTCTCTGGACACTGAGCACCAGCCTCCATGTTACCCACAGCCTCAGCCCTGTGCTGCCAACATGGCTCCAGCCTGCCTGGGCCTTACTCACTGTCTCAGGTCTCTTTGACAGCGCAACCAAAAATCTCGCCTCCAGCACAAGCAGCTCAGGGCTTGGACATGCAGGAACCTCTGAATTTGGCCCTGGCCTGCAATCTCCTCTGCATTAATGCAGCTGGAGGCCAGCAGCTGGCAGAAAGGGAGCAGGGGCAGGAGCTGCAGGGTTCCCCGCACCGTGTGGCTCCCGGTGCCCACTGGCAGCTGAGGGCAAGGCCACTGGGGCCTACACAGCATGGGGTGACCCTGGCACAGTTGGTGCAGGGGAACCCAGTGCTAGGCAGGTCCCTACCAGCCCCAAGGGGCCATGTCCTTATGTCCTGGAGGAGGTGACCCTCTGGGGACAGGATTCCTCCTTGGCATCCAGGCTTGAGTCTCTCAGAGCCTCAATGGCCATGAGGACGAGCTCTGTCTTCTCAGAAGTCCCCAAGTATCTTCCAAATGACTGTAGGTAGAAGAAAGGCAGGGAAGTCATGGCCCATCGACTGCCCAGATGGTGCTGCTCAGCTGAGCTGGAGAAGCAGCTCTGGGCACAGATGCCCCAGCAGCAGTGCCTGCAGGAAAGCCGGCAGCAGGGGCTGCTGTCAGTGCATGATGGAGCATGGGAACAGACAGACCTGAGCATGGGGGAGGAAGGGTGGAGGCTGTGGGCACAGCGCTGGCCCACGGAGAACCGGGGCTCGCTGCAAGCCAGGAAGGCTGGAGCCACTGCTGGATCCCTGCTCAGAGACAGCACCCACTCCCTCACTAGGAACACGAAGGCCAGGCCAGTTCCGCTCATTCCGATCGCTTTGCTCACACGAGTCTCCTGCTGATGCCATGGAGCAGGGGCCAAGCCAGGGAGGAGCTCATTACCATGGCTGTGTGGATGGTGCTTGTCAAAGTCAGCCAGGTGCCTCAGCTTCCCGCTCCCTTTGTCTCTCTGGATGTTCCGGATCATCCTGTGGATGCGTCTGCCTAAAAACAAGGGGATCACAGATGAGTGGATAAGTGAGAGGCAAGGGACATCTGGAAGCAGGCAGAATCTCATGGATGACCTCCAGAAGCACCAGAATAGTCTCTTGCAAGACTCGGGGAATGAAGCAGGCGCATGAGGAGAGATCTGTGTGTGTGTGTGGAGGGAGGCAGCCCACCCCAGATCCTCTTACATTTTTGCTGCTGGAAGAATCTGAAGAAGTAAAGAAGAGCATCCAAAGCCCTCAATCTGATCTCCTAGCTCTTGCAAAAGCAGCAAAAGATGAGACGTCCCAGCAGCTGTCAAAGGATGGGGGATACGGATCTCTGTGAGGCAGGCATGGCTGTCATCGTCTCCTTTGCAGGTGCTCCAGATCTGGGTGAGGGAGGTTAGAAATGTAGAAGGGCTGAGGGACAGGAGGTGCAATTGAAGTCCTAGACCCAGGAATTTCCGCAAGGAAATGTCCCCTGTGAGACAGTGCTTGGAGGAACCTCCCAAAGCAGCTTGTAGGGCAGCAGGGCAGGAAGAGCTGCAGATGTGACCTCCCACCATACACCTTGTCCTGCCCTCGGCAAAGCAGAGCCCTGAAGTGCCCTCTCCGTGGAGGCTGGGCTTTGGGACAGGAGCCTGCCTGGGGGTCTGCAGAGGGGTGTGCCAATCCAGCCCCCTGAGAAGCCAGGAGTGCAGGGCTCCAGGGCTGGGGTCCCTGTGTGGGGCATGAAGGTCCCAGTGGGTCGCTGCCCGGCAGATGCACAGAGGAGAGCATAGGGGACCACGAGGCAGGGGATGGGCAGCACCCGCTGCCGCTGCTGCAGTGCCTGAGGAGAGGGGTCAAAGGCCTCCCACTGCCTCCGTGCAAGGAGAGCTCTGGGGACAGAGCTGGCCCAGAAGTGCCGCGGGCAAGGCTTTGCTGTGACACAGGAGTAGGATGCAGAGGGGACGTCGCGTGGACTGCAGCTAGGGGACACTTGGCTCCCAGAAGAGTGTGATGGGCAACCCTTGGCTGAATGAGGGAGTTGGGCACCCTCCCTGCAGAGTGCTCTGCGTGTGGCACTGGGCTGGGGACCATCCCCTTAGGACTGAATATTCCCTTCTTCCAGGGCGAGGAACAGCCCCCGTGAACCGCACTCTTGGCCAATGACAGACCGGTAAGATGGTGGCCAAGATCCTAGGAAAGGAGGATGCAGTTGGCTATCTCTCATCTCTAAGCTAAGGGGCTGCTGAGATGCAGCACTCCTACTTTCTTTTTCCAACAGCATCCATGCTCGTGCTGACACGTCAGGCAGGGTGCTTTAACTTTCTCATCTTGTGTACTTGAGAAGCTTAAGCGGCACAGCCCAGTTCTGCTGCTGCCAGCCACCAAACACTTTCTCACACAGTACAGTTCTAATGATAATGAAATCTTTTCTCACATTCTTTGTGTTTAATAGTTCCACAGCCCAATCTCATTGATAACAGCAATGTGAGAAGTTCATAGAATCATAGAATAACCAGGTTGGAGACCCACTTGATCATCAAGTCCAACCATTTCTATCAAACACTAAACCATGCCCCTTAGCACCTCGTCCACTCATGCCTTAAACACCTCCAGGGAAGGAGAATCAACCACCTCCCTGGGCCTTCCAGTGCCCAATGACCCTTTCTGTGAAAAACATTTTCCTAATATCCAGCCTGAACCTCCCCTGGCGGAGCTTGAGGCCATTCCCTCTTGTCCTGTCCCCTGTCACTTGGCAGAAGAGGCCAACTCCCTCCTCTCTACAACCTCCCCTCAGGCAGTCGTAGAGAGCAATGAGGTCTTCTCTCAACCTCCTCTTCTCCAGGCTAAACAACCCCAGCTCTCTCAGCCCTTCCTCGTAAGGCCTGTTCTCCAGCCCCTTCACCAGTTTTGTTGCTCTTCTCTGGACTTGCTCCAGTGCTTAGTATAGAGGGAGAATAACCTCCCTGGACCTGCTGGTCACACCGTTTCTGATACAAGCCGAGATGCCATTGGCCTTCTTGGCCACCTGGCCACGATGCTGGCTCATTCTCAGTCGGCTTTCAACAAACATCCCCAGGTCTCTCTCCTCCAGGCAGCTTTCTACACAGACTTCTCCTGTCTGTTCAACAGTATCCATACCAATACAATACTTTTGCTTCATGGATAACCTATAGATCATGCCCTGTCTATTCTTGGGGCGGGGCCGGGGGGGTGTGCTTTTCCTGTTGAATCTGAATAGTTATGGGGAATTAAGAGCCCCATGCTAACCTGCTGCCAGACTGGAGGGACTGGGTGCTAGACCTGCAGAGGTGGAGCCTTGACCTTCGAATCTGAGGGCTTAGACCCTAAAAATGCAGCCTTGGATCCTATAATGAGGATTTGGAGCCTAAAATCACGCTTCGGAAACTGAGAATGTAGTGAGATTTTCTGCCCTAAAAATGAAGTTCTGGGCCTAAAAATGAGGCTTGGAAACACAGAATGGCTTCCAAAACTAGAAGTAAGTCTATATAAATTACATTCTGAACCCTAGAAAGAAGGCACTTGACCCAATAAATGACAGCTTTCACCCCCAAAATTCAACCTCAGGCCCATCAAACCCATCAAACTCATTTGTGTAAGTGAGAGTTTAGACCCTCCAAACAAAGCTTTGGATCTTAACATGAGGCTTTGAATCTGTGGTGTGCTGGAAGCCACAATGTCTTCCCAGCAGCCCCAATCCTTGCCTACTCTCACCCTCCAGCAGTTCAAGTTTATGGAAGGTGATAGCAGCCAAGTAATGGACACTCAGACCCAAACCCCTCTGGTTTGTTAAAAAAGACCTCCCACAACAGTCTGAGCCCTGCAGCTCTAAAAGGAACCTTTGCAGAACAGTACGGATTTGTGCCCTCAAGTGATGCTTTGGACCCTCAAACAGAGGTTTTCAAACCTCTTATTACAGCTTGGGCACTGAAATGAGGGTTTGGAAACTCATTACGCTCTTTTGGGCCACAAAACAAAACACCTGGACCTTAACGGTAGTGTTTTGGAACCCCACAATACCCCTGTGCAACCTCAAAATGAAGCTTTGGCTTCTAAACACAGGATTTCAAGGGCTCTAAAACAAGGGCTGAGGTACTGAAAGTGGATCTCTAGAAACAAAAAAATAAAGTGCAGGCCCTAAAACTGGGCTTCAGAGGACATATCAGAGGACAGACCTACGCAAAAATCCTTGGAACAACACACACCACTACAAACTGGTACCAATCACTGGGGAACACACTATTGCACAAATAACCAGAATCTCTAAGGGCTGTAGAGGTGGTGGAGGATCCTACAGCTCATGTACTCACCTCGTGAAGAGATGACACCAAACCGCAAGGAGAAGACCAGCCTGGGTATTCCTAGCATAGAGACAACATCCACCCACAATCCTATTGCTCAAGGAGAACTCAAAATGGCCTCTGCCAGGGCTGCATTTCTACTCAAGGCCAAATGGGGCCTGGAACGGTCTGCCCAGGGAGGTGGTTGATTCCCCTTCCCTGGAGGTGTTTAAGGCAAGGGTAGATGAGGTCCTGAGAGACATGGTTTAGTGTTTGATAGGAGTGGTTGGACTTGATGATCCAGTGGGTCTCTTCCAACCTGGTTGTTCTATGATTCTATGATTCTATGGTCATATATGGTCATGTTGGCAACCATTGGCTGGAGGGTCCCTAGGCAGCACCAGGGTTGGTCTGCAAGCTGAGCCCCAGCTCCCCTGCACCCGCCTCAGCCTCCTGCCTCTCAGGGCAGATGTTGCTGCCACAGGAGGTTTTCCGGAAAGTTCTCCTGGAAGTACTCTGGGCACTTTAAAGACATTCCTGTGGAAAGTTCCTTCACTGATGTTTTGAAGTGTCCTGCGGAGCGATCCCTGCTGAGTCCCCTCCCTGTCCCTCTGATGAGTTCCCCAGCAAGGCCTGAGCAATGAATCCCTGGGATGCTGAGCGCTCCCATCCCCGAGCAGGGCAGCTGCAGGGGAAGCCATGTGAGAGGGGAGACAGAAACTGTCTGGGGCTGGGGCCCCATCCCTCGGGGCGGTTTGGAGCTCCAGCCGGGCTGAGGCTGGAACAGAGAGTGACCCTGCTGAGACCAGTGTGGCTGCTGGGAAGTAGTGACAGCTCTGGGCTGGCCCTTGGGGCCCAACACAGCCCCTGGGAAGCCCCTGCCCTAGCACTGCAGCTTCCAGAATGTCCTGGGCCCCTCCTGGCTGCCGGACCAAGCATCTCCTGTTTGGATAGTATGAGGACCAATCTTCTAGTAGTTGAAGGTCAGGATCAGGAAATCACAGAATAATAGAATCACAGAATCACAGAACAACCAGGTTGGAAGGGACCCATCGGATCTTCTAGTCCAACCATTCCCATCAAACACTAAACCAAGTCCCTCAAGACCTCATCCACCCGTGTCTTAAACACCTCCAGGGAAGGTGACTCAACCACCTCCCTGGGCAGCCTATTCCAATGCCCAATGACCCTCTGTGTGAAAAACCTCCTCCTAATCTCCAGCCTAAATCTGCCCTGGCGGAGCTTGAGGCCATTCCCTCTCGTCCTGTCCCCTGGCACTTGGGAGAAGAGGCCAGCTCCCTCCTCTCTACAACCTCTTTTCAGGTACTTGTAGAGAGTAATGAGGTCTCCTCTCAGCCTCCTCTTCTCCAGGCTAAACAACCCCAGCTCTCTCAGCCGCTCCTCATAGGGTCTGTTCTCCAGCCCCTTCACCAGCCTCGTTGCTCTTCTCTGGACATCTGCTAAAGATTTCCGACATGTCTCGGCTTCACAGGTTGTTCCCACACAATCTTTATGCACAGTTCCTCTCCCAGGCAGAGGGAGAAGTGTCCCAGGGCTCAGTCTGACATGGCTTCAGTCTCCTGCTTCCCACCCTGAAGAGACGTTTTACCACATGGTGCTAAGCACAAAGTGCAATCAGCAGAGAAGGCCCAACTCTCAAATACTGTGAGAAATCAAGTTTTCCTTCACTTATTATGATAAGAAAGGTAACAAGCGATTAGCAGTGATTAACATCAAGTTAACAGTAACTTTGCTTTCCAGGCAATGTCTCTAATCATTACTACTAGAGCATGAGTATAGTAATTTGATTCATAGAATCATGGCATCCCTAGGTTGGAAAGGACCCACTGGATCTTTGAGTCCAACCATTCCCATAAACCACGAAACCATGTCCCTGAGCACCTCATCCACCCGTCTTTTAAACACCTCCATGGATGGTGACTCAATCACCTCCCTGGGCAACCTCTGCCAGTCCCCAATGACCCTTTTTGTGAAATATTTTCTCCTAATGTCAAGCCTAACCCTCCCCTGGTTCAGCTTGAGTTGTAGAGGGCACTAATTAGTTAACAAAGGTACGTCACCAGCTGTCCTATTACCATCTTGCCGACACACAGTCACCATGGGATACCATTTTTCTGTGCTGCAGATTTGGAGAGTCTGTCTCGGACAACTGGGGCTCCTACGCAGTGTGTCCACTTGTAAGTGGGGTCTCCACCAATCTCTGTGAAGGGTCCAGTTTTATATCACTGAATAAACAACAAACATTATTCTAAAAACATGCGATCTCAGGGCTCAGCTCCTCATTGCTCCTCTCCTGGCACAGGCCATGTGTACTGAAAATAGAACTAGGAAACACTTTCTCACACTCTCTGCGTTTAAGACTAGCACGGCACAAATATTACTGATAATAGCAATGGGAGAAGTTATAGATCAAAGAGTACAGGTCACAATGCGATCTGAATCGTCCGTGGGTCACCTGCATCATTTTAGGCCTGTCGATCAGCCCCTGTCACTTGGAGAGATCAGCCCATAGTGATGCATTTGCTGTGCTGATGGTGCCTGTGGGAGGTGATGTGAGAGGCACAGTGGAAGGCTCAATGCAGCTCTCGTTAACTGCTGGCAGAGCCCTTGTCATGGCTGGGGAGAGCAGTTGGTGCTGTGGACACTGGTGCCACGCCAGCCAGAGTCACTGAGACAAGGGGCTGTGAACCAAGGGGAGCCTCTTGATCCCGTGTCTCATCAGTAGGTGCAGGGCCTCCCTGTTCTCCACACCCTTCCCAGCATTGCTCAGAAGGTGCTGGTGGCATCCAAAAGGTACAGGGTGGCCATCAAGGATCGTACCCCTACCTCCAGGCCCCAGCAGCCTATCCTGGCTCTTGCCAGTAGAAACACTACAGAGCCCGGAGGTGAGCTTTTGGGGTGGCAGAGCCTGCCTCCAGGCATCCCGTGCCAAAACTCTTTTGTGGTTTTGGAGCCGAGATTGGTTTAATGTTTTTTTTCAGCAGCAGTGATCATCCTGGAAGCTCTGGAGAAGCCTTTTGCCTTGCCTGATCTGAGGTCAGATGTGTTTGGAGAGGCATTGCTGAGGTTGCCCAGAAGAACCTGCAGTTTCAGCACGAGCAGGCATTTCCCCTAGACATCATTGACATGCTCGCATGACTTGAGACTGTGGATGATGAGGATGCTGTAAGTGATGTCCTCAACTTCACCACCATCCCTGATGAGATGTCCAGTTCCTGCAAGGATGTAGCTGAGGGTGGTTGCCCCAAGGAGAAAGGAGTAGTGTTGGGGCTGGGGACAGCGAGGAGAAGGTCCCTGATGTCCTTCATTTCCCTAACAGCCCCATTCCCCTGTGAGGTCCCTGGCTCCTTCCTAGCGTCACCCGCCTTGCACGGCCCCTACTGGTGGAGGAGGCATGGCAGAAGAAGCCCCAGGTGGTTTTGACCCCCTTGCCACTGCTGCCGCCGATGGACATCTCCTGCCGGGTAGTGCCCAGATCAGGAGGGGCAGGCAGCAAGAAGGCCAAGTGCCCCACTGAAGTAAAAAAAGATGACGCCAGTGGACTAGCTGTCCAAACGCTAGAGGAACCTCTGAGAGATAAATCTGGACAAAGACGGAGCGGCGCTGGGCAGTGCTGGGACACACAGAGATCCTAAGGGCGGTGCCTGCACTCACCCGCTCCAGCCCCAACCCTTTCCTAGATCCCTGTTCCTTGTTTAATTCAATGTCAGGGTTGTGTGTTCCCTTGCCAGCACCTCTCTGCTTGCAGCAATTTGTGCACTGGGAGAGGGGGATGAGGGTGTTAACACAGCCCCTGCCCAGCCCATGGTGACTGAGCTGGGCCTGGGACGGACATTGAGAGGTTGGGGAGACCATCACTCCAGGTGCTGAATACCCATGGGAGACCACTTTTAACCTCAGGTTGACTTTTGTGTGTGTGTGTGTATGTGTCTAACTCCTCCTCTTGTAAAGCTCATGTCCTGCAAAGACAGCTGTGCCGAGGTCCTGCTCTTGCCTCACAAACGGAGCAGAGAGTGGAGAAGGTCCAGAAGCTGTGGAATTGGACAGCCAGGGGCCTCCCAAAAGGTTCTCCTGGAGCTCTGCAGAAAAGCAGCGGCTGTCCCGCCAGCCTGCACACTCTAAGGGCTCCATTCCACAGGCACCTTCCTTGGCTTCCCCGAAGCTTGCTGCCCCCTGCTACCAGAGGAGATTCCAGGGAAACAAGGGCTGTCTTTGCTCAGCACTCGGAGCTGCTTCTCTCCACTCAGCTGAGGCACAAAGGCTGCAGCCCTCCTCCATCATGCAAACCTTGTGTGCCTGTCCCACAGGTCCCCTGGACATCGTGTGCAGGGCATTCCCTGGGAAGGACCTAAGGCTGAGGAAAGGAATGGATCTAGGTGGATGGGTGTGGGAAGCAGGGTGAAAAAGTGGAGCAGGGAAATCACATGGTCACCAGTTCATGCAAGTTGGGAAGGATGGGGTGGGCCGTAGCAAATTGTCCCTCTCCCAGTCACCTTCTCTTTAAATCACCCTAAAGAGCTTCCACACAGCAGAAAACATTGGCACTTGATGCTCCCTCCCTTGTCAAGGCTTTCTGGGATACAGGACACAACCCCAGATTGGCAGCAGTCATGAGACACGGTGGCATCAGCAAAGCAGCAGAGTCAGCAGCTGGCATGGAGAAACCCTTGTGGAGGAAGATGAGGAGAGCATGGCAGAGGGAGAGGTTTCTGCAGGAGGCTTCCTTGTGGGGAATGAAGACCTTGAAAGACATCATATCAGACCATAGAAGGTGATCTCCTATGGCCACTGTTATTTTCATGTTGGGGGATGTCACTCGGATGGGATCAGGGACTGCAGTGGTGTCAGAGACCCACGGGGAGTATTGGGTTCTCTGAGGAGGGTGGTGGGACGAGCCCATGGGATAGCAGTGCTGAGGGTTGAACCATGTGGCTGGAGTGAAGCCGACTGTCAGGAGCAGTGGGTTTGCACAGACGGTGGTTATTGTTATCGCTCCTTTTTCTTCTTTGAAGTCCCCTCTGCCCCAATCCTGACAATGGCAATGAGTGCTTCTGGGATGTCCTTTGGTGTGGGCACAGGAGCTGGCAGGGTGTGGGTGGTGACACTGGGTACTATGGTTCTGAAGAAGGTGTTGCTGCCCTGAAGCCTCTTTTGGGGAGAAAAGACTGTTCTGGGGAGCAGGTAAGGTGGTTGCACTGGCCCCGCCCCCCACTAACTGTTGGGTGCAGCTTCATTTGAATAGAGTAACCTCCAGCTCCAACTGCCCTGCGCAGCCTGAGCAGAGCTCCTCATCCCCAGACAGCCTCGACGGACTCAGTCCTTGCCCAGAGACACAGGATCACAGGTTCATAGCCCAGCAGGGAAGCCTCGCACTGCATCCCCAGCCTGGGAGTAAGTGAAGGCTGAATCTGCAGCTGGCTCTGCGTGAGGGTGTGCCTGGGGTGGGTCTGTGCGGCCCCCACCGCGTTGTGTTTAGGTGCCAGGAGCAGGGAGGAGCAGGAATAGTGTGGAAGGGATGGAAGCTGAAGACAATTTGTCTTAGTCTTTCCTCCTGACATTTTGTCCTGCTTGGCAATGTGTGGGAGAAATGCCCACGGTGTTTGGGCTGGATGTTGGTTACATAAGGGGTGGTTTTAGCCATTTTTCTTTTATTGATTACTTTCTGAGTCCAGGACTGGACTCAGACAACCAACAAGGGTTGGGTGAGACTGGGATGTAGGGGTTTGAGTGAAATTTCCCAAGGTTCAGGGCTGGTAGATCACCCAGGAGAGGTGTCACGGCTCTGGTGCGCAGCAGCCCAGGGATGGATCTCACTCAGCGGTTGCTCCTCAGAGACCCTTATCCCTTCCCTGTTGTCATTGCAGGATCTGCCCCGTCCCGTCCATCTGCTTCAGACACACCCTGTGAAGTCCAAAGGTGCCGATGAGGCATGGCTGAGGGGTGGCAGAGCCAGGATCAGGCAGGGAAGGACAGAGGGCAGGAGTGCAGCAGGAGAGACTCGGACGATGTGGACGACAGTGTGCCTGACCTGACGTGGCTGCTGGACTTCTCCATCACAAGCGCTAGCATGGGCACCTCCTCCTGCTGCCCCAGCAGCCCGGACCCCCACAGCTCTCAGGGCATCCCCAGCTTTGCTGTGCAGTGCTCAGCCCTGGGCACTGACCCAGCGTGCATGGAAACACCCCACGCTCCCTGCATGCCCATCTCCTCCTCCAGCTTGGTGACGGAGCAGCACGGTGTGTCCACGCAGCCGCAGCTGACAGAGGGCATTGACTACCAGACCAACCCCTCCATCAAGCCACCCTACTCCTACGCCACCCTCATCTCCATGGCGATGGAAGCCAGCAAGGAGCCCCACGTTACTCTCTCCGACATCTGCAAGTGGATTACCGACAACTTCTGCTACTTCCGTCAAGCTGATCCCGCGTGGCAGGTAGGACATTCAGAGACCTCTTGCCCTGCCCCTTCTCCCTGTTATGGCTGGGAAGGGCCTTTCACAGCTTCCATTGTGTAAGAGAGAGCTCAGGGCCATTTTTAGAGTAGAAAGGTCCCCACTGGGCTTTTGGTCCCTGCATCTCCTCTTGGCTCTGGAGTGAAGATTTCTCTGTCTGCCACATCAGTTTTCTGTATCTTGCTGCCCTGTTCCATCTCAGAGGACACTCTCCAGCACGGGTGGCTTTCTAGAGTATGATGGGGCAGGAGGCACCTGGATTGCTCCTCCCTCTGCTCTAGTTATTCCCAGCCCAAATCCACAGTGTGCCAGCTATCCTGCACCACTGCTCACCCGGGCAGGGCTGAGCTAAACCTTTCTTACCCCCTGCCCAGGAACTGTCCACCACCTCCCTGGGCATGAGGGTGACTGGAGGCTATTGAAGGCCAGCAGAGAGAAAGGTAGGGAAGCCCTTGTTCCCTCTCCAGTCTCACCGTGCTGGGAAACTTATGGGAGGGACACTATGGGATAAGCTTAGTGCCAGAGACTTGAATTTTTCCTGCAAACTCACAGCTGGATATTGACCACATTTTTAATTCAAAGTGTTCATTGAATGAAGGGAGAGGTGCAGGAGGCACACAAGGTTGTTGCAGGGACGGATGATTAATACATTAACCCACCAGGAAATATGTCTGGAAAAGGAGGAAATACCCTTTTTCTTTCTTCTTCTTCCCCCATAGTCTTCCCCTCTCCTCATTCAACGACTGGCTAATGAGGATGCAGTGAGTTTACACTAAGCTCCTCTGGACCAGAAGGCACGTCTGGGGACACACAGGGCTGGGGTGGGAAAGCCTCTCCAGTTTTTCCCATCCGGTTTGTGTCAGCCTGGCTGCAGGGAGACATGTGCCTGGATTTTAGCAAACCGCTTTCCCCACAACAGTGGTTAAAGCTGGGCATGGGAGAAGGCCCCCAATGGTGCTGTCCACCATGGTGTTGCCACATGTCGCCGCTGGTAATGGGGCCACACGGATGTGAAGACCCTCCTCTTCCTCTTTACTGCAAAAGTGCTTCTCCACCAGTCTCTCCACACGTGTGGTTGCGGCGCCAGATGACGGGTTCCACTTTTGTATTTTTCTCTTTTTTCCCAGAACTCCATCCGACACAAGCTCTCCTCAAACAAGCGCTTCATCAAGGTGCCTCGAGAGAAGGACAAGCCAGGGAGAGGTGGCTTTTGGAAGCTTGACCCGCAATACGCCGAGCAGCTCAAGAGCGGTGCCGCCAAAAAGCAGAGGATGCGCCCAGTGCAGATCCTTCCAGCCTCCACTGCAAAAGCCCAGCAAGAAGCACAGCGTGGTGCCTCCCTGGCCACTTCGGCTTGTGCCTCTGTCAACATGGAGTCCCAGGTGCTGCTGAAAGAGTTTGAGGAGTGTATTGGCAACCAGAAGTGCAATCCAGTGGATGGCAGAGCAGGGCTCAAGCGCAAGCAGCCCTTGCCCGAGCAAACAGCCAAGATGTGTCGTCTTTCCAACTGCGCCTTGCTGAGCCAGGAGGAAGAGACCCAGCTGGGATCCCTGAAAGGGCTCTCTGACCCCAACCTGAACGGAGAGCTCTCCACTTTGGGGGATCTGGAGCTCACACCTCCATTGAGCCCCAATATGCTCAACCTGGAATTGATGGCACACGGGCACCACTTCGACTGTCCCCAGGGGCAGGAGCAGGAGCAGGAGCAGGTTCTCACTGAGTCCACCCAGAACATCCTGAACTTGGATGAAAACTTCTTGGCCACTTCTTTCCTGGAGCATCTCTGCGATGAAGGGACAAGCGATCACCTCTCAAATCCTTTCAATACGGAGCCTTTGTTTGAATTCAATGATGCATCTGTAATAGCAGATGTGAGTGACTGGATCGCTCTGGATTCCCTCTTGTAAGAGGCCAGTCACTGATAAAAGCCCACATGTTCTCTAGCAGGATGCTCCCCCACGCTGCTGGCATTCCCAAGGTTTAGATTCTTCAAATCTTCTTCATTGTAGTTCATTAGAAGTAGAGTAGGCATCAGGTAGGAGTTAAGAGATGCTGTACTTTCATTGGTTTGCCTTAGACTTGCTTAGAAGTCAAAGATGGTAGAGAGTTTCTGCTTGTTAATTACAGCATTTAGGAACTTAATGTGAGCAACAGTATTTATCTAGAGAGGTTGTAGTACATGAATTAATAAAGAAACCATTAAAAAATCCTATTGTCCTTGTTGCAGTTTGTACTCAAATTTGGGGAGAGGGTTGGAGTGTGGAGGTGGGAGAGTCATAGAACCATAGGATACTTTGGGTTGAAGGGACCTTAGAGATGATCTAGTTCCAGCTCCCCTGCCATGGGCAGGGACACCTCCCACGACCTCAGGCTGCCCAAGGCCCCGTCCAACCCGGCCTTGAGCACCTCCAGGGATGATGCAGCCACAACGTCTCTGGAAAAGTTCTGCACTCCTTCCCCAGGAAAGCATGAGGCAAGATGAGAAGTGAATATCTTCAGGTCATGCAAGGAGCAGAGCAGAGCCTTGGGTTGTTGCTTTGTCCAGGTGGTACTGCCTGTCCCTGGGATGCCACCACATTGGTGGGGACAGTGTCTTTGGGTACACAGGGCTACAGGCTCTGGGGTGTGGTGTGGGTATATTTATCTGTATTGATAAGGCCTCTCTTTATTTGCTATTCTCATTCTATTTCTCTCTATTGAGGCCTCCATATGGTGCCAAAGGGCTGCAGAGGTTTGTGTGCAATTTCACCACTTTCATGGGATGTAATTTACAAGTTACAAAAAAACCCACATCCTTTTTCCTCCTTGTTCTTCTCCAGCCCCTCCTGACCCTGTCAGACCCTCTCTCCATGAGGTGGGGGACATCTCACCAGCCCAGCCCTGCCTGTACACCCTGCAGGGATCCCACCACTGCATTCCTGTGACCTCCTGCCACAGAGGCAAGGAAGATGAGATCCTGTTCCTCCCTCCTTCCCCGAGGCAGCAGGCATTCTGAGTTGGGGAGAACCTGATGAGGACAAGTGTCACTCAGGACAAGTGCCGTAGTGTCACTCAGTCCCTCACCTCAGCCCAGCACTGCCCTTCCCTGGGGTCTCCCTGCTGAGGGGGAGCAGGGGCTGTAGCCAGACTGGCAGAGCCTGGAGCTGCGCTGCTGGGAGCACACTGGGGAGCAGGGGGATGACAGAACTCTGTGCCTGGGGCTTGCTACATGCTACGTGAGGCACCAACGAGAGGAGAAGCTACTTGAGATCTGGCAGGGTGAGTAGGGGCAGTGTTGTTCATGCTGGGGCTGCTGGGGCAGGGGACAGAGCCTGGGCAGCGAGCTGCTGTGCCTTGCCCTGCTTCAGGATTCAAGGGCAGAGGAACATCTCGGGGGCATTGGGAGCCTTCCTGAGCAGCAGCTTCCAGCTGAGGTATTTGTCCCACCTTCTCCTCCCGGCCAGGGAAAGGGAATGGTCAGGCTGGCAATGTCTGGAGGAGACGCCTGGGGGTCTCTGCAAAGAGGTGGGTTTCAGCTCCCTTCTCTTCCCTTGGTCGCAGCCCTCCTGGTTGTGCAGAAAGATCCCCAGCTCTCCATCTCATCTCTGGCAACTCAGAACATCCATATTCTGAGAGCTCTAGGGGAGCAGCCAACGTCACGATGGAATCAGTGGGCGCAGTGCACTTGGGGCACAACAACCCTATGCAGAGCTACAGACTGGGAGAAGCCTGGCTGGAAAACTGCCAGGAGGAGAGGGACCTGGGGGTGTTGGTCGACAGCGACTGAACATGAGCCAGTAGTGTGCCCAGGTGGCCAAGAAGGCCAATGGCATCCTGGCTTGTATCAGAAACGGTGTGACCAGCAGGGCCAGGGAGGTGATTCTCCCTCTGTAAACTGCACTGGTGAGGCCGCTCCTTGAATCCTGTGTTCAGTTCTGGGCCCCTCAGCACAAGAAGGATGTTGAAGCTCTGGAGTGAGTCCAGAGAAGGACTTAGCTAAGGCCTCTTGTAGTTTGTCTGGAAAAGTCATGTCATAAATGCCATTTCCCAGATTTCTTTTTAATCACAACTACAGGAGTGTTCCAAGGACTATTAATTGGGACTGTGTGTCCTTGATCTATTTGCTCCTCCACTACATTTTGCAATGCAGCCAATTTTTCACTTCTTCATAGTTCCAGTGCCTGTTCCCATTGCACTTAACACATGTTTCCCCCATGAGATTAGAAGAATGTGCACGACAGAAGATTGCACTACGGACATTTTCAGATGTTCTGGCTTTTCCCCTTGCGTTTAAAAAACTATAAACTAATATGCACTTCAACATAGGAAGCTGAGTTTGTAAGGACTAAGACAAATGTATTTCAGGGATCCTTGTGGACCCAAACCCTTGTGAGCCACACTCTATCGTGTCAGCTTGGAACACGGCTGCTTTAAAAGGAATTACTTTTACTCTCCAGCTCTCCTTTGGCATTAATACTAGTGGAGATGTTGCCCATAACACTAGTGGAGACACATCCATACTCTTGCTTGAATTATTCCAGTAAAGCCTCCATCTATGACCCCAGGTAACACAAAGATTCCAGCCAAATAGTTGATAATCATTCTAATTACAAGGCAGTAAAGCCATCCCCAATGGTCCATTTACGTTCCGTGGTATTGTGTGACGTGTGGACGATTGCAGCACTACTGCAGTGGTGATGGTCACGTCTGTCTCGCTGCTGCTGCCTCTGGTTCTTGCTCTGAGGTGAGAGGTGCTGCTTGCCGCAGAGGCATCAGTGTCGGCCTCCGACCCATGCTTTATCCTGGATTTCCAGCAATACTGTCCCGTTCTTATCCCATTAGGATCTACCCCAACTGGTAAAATGTTTACCCTTTCCACACTGAGGGCAGATTTTAGGTCCTTGCTGAATCTATGACAAAACGTCTTTACAGTCAGGGCAGCAGCCACCGCTGTGCTTGATAGGTAAATGATCCCAGCTGCTCTTGTGGGATATTTCAGACTGCACCATATCTTTCTCCCTTTGTCATTAGGATTTTTATCACTGATTGCAAAATTAAGGCTTCTGTAAGTGCTTGGTTGTCTACCTGCTTGTCGAGCGCATCCTTCAGTCTGTCTATAAATACCACATTAGGGTCATGCCTGTTTCACCTTCCCAACATCTGGTATCTTTAAAAGTGTTTGATAAACCAAAGAGCTGCACCTGTTGTAAAATTGCATTATTTAAACTGTCTTGATTCGTGAACTGCTGCCAACGTCGTTTAACCGACTCATTTCTCATCGTATCTGTGAACTGTCTGTAATGCTGAAACAGCCTGAGTTTCATGGCGGCAGCAGCGGTGATGAGCAGCCCCCTCGGCCTGGGGCAACATCCCCCCTGTGGATATAGTGGAGCAGTTAGTACTTTCTCTACAGGTTTTGAGTCTCCAGCCTCCTGTGAACAAATCCCAGGAAAAGGTTGTAGCTGTTTAGGGTCACTGCACCTCCACTGGTGAAAATAAGTTCTCTCAGGGGCTGCTGGCCCTGGATCAAAGGGATTATCAGCAGTCACTTCTGGCCCTGCCCCAGTCTCTGAATATGGAATATTCCTGTCCTCCTCTCTCAGAGGGATAGTGATTGGAATTTGTGTTCCAAGAAATTCTTTAGCTCCAGCCAGCAAAGCCAGAGGTGGAGAAAGATCCACTGCAGGAATATTGCTTTCCGTTTCCTGCACATTTGCCTCACCTGCCACCTGGAACAGCCGAGCAACAGCTGCCTCTGTCGTCGACCCTGTCACCAGAGTTTCTAACGGCCCTTCAACAGTTCCCCAAGTTCGTGCAACCTCAAACGCTTTGGGATCTCGCGTGGTAATTGACGCCATAAATCTCTCCCCAGGGATTCCCAAACAGTCAAACTGAGAACGTTACTAGATCCTTGAAGCATCTCCATATTAAAGTTGGGACAGTGCCACTGGGCTCCATTTCACACCCTGTTGAGTCGCAACTTCATCAAGAAGTCATGGACTGACTTTTCTTCCATGGATACTGCGATTCCCAGGGCTGCTCACCTCAAGTGTGCACTGCCAGGCCCCCAGTATCACCAGCCCTCCCCTTCCCCTTCCCCTTCCCCTTCCTCTTCTTTTCACTAACTGCTCCAGCAGCCCTTCCACCTGCCTTGCTGATCTCCAGGTTGGACAGTGCAGCTCCACACTGCCGACCTACCACGTTGCTCCTATCACGTCGCTGCTCACCATTTGTGGGAGACTGAACCTGTGCACGTAACCCGGACAAGATCACAGACAATCAATAGGACTGGAAATCAAGCCCTTTATTAGCCAGCAAGCAACCCTCTTGGACTTTTCTGGTCTCTTGTCCAAAGGCCAAAGCTTCCCCTAGTAGTTGTTGTAGAAGCAATCCTGCACGCAGACGCCTTCTTGTTCTCACACTGCGGCTGCTTCTTGACCTTGATGGATTCCAAACTTCTCCCTAGAAACCTGAAAAGGCCACATGGTTAGAGCAGCACCTCTCGAGCAAAGCAGGAAGTTCAGGTCTGAGCAGCAGAAGGTGTGGCTACCGCAAGCAGCGGATGAGGCTTACCTGGGAGGCAGGACTCAGCCAAGAGGGTGTAGGGAATGCCATGGGGCTTGTCCGTGGGGGCTCTGCCTTGGATATTGATGGAGAGCTGCCCCTTGCATTTCCCCAGCATCCCTGCATAGCAGTCGATGGTGATTGTCTTCTTGCCCCCAGGAGGGATGGATCCAAAGCCAGGGGACACGGTGAACATGCCAACAGTGACGCGAGTCTGCAGAAAGAGTCCCACGAGAGATTGATGTCCAACAGCCTTACCTTGAGCATCCTCAGCAAGGAGCATGCCGCTCCTGGCCCTCCAGCTGGGCCCAAGCCCAGTTCCAGGGCAGGGACAGATGACTCCAGAGCCCAATGGCAGCCCCAGAAGGGCAAGAACGAGCCAGGAGACGCTCCAGGTCTCTTTTGAGTGGCACAGAGGAAGGACATGGGGTGTAAAGGTAGAAGGTGCTAGCTAGGATCCTTCAGACTCTACGGATAATACACGAGAGCGGAAAGAGCTCAACCCACAACTCCAGGTCGCAGCCAGAGCACGTCCGTCATGCAGACGTCGTCCCATCCCATGGTCAGGAGCCCCCAGCCTGGGCACAGCAGTGTCCTCTCACACCCCCTGCAGCAGCACACGCTGGCGAGCAGGAGCCACCTACCTCCATGACAGGGCCTGCATCCTCTTTCAGCGAGGGCTTGCTTCTCTTGGCCGAGACAGTCCGTGGGGCTTTGTTCTTGATCGGCTGGAGTCTTTTCATCTGCTGTGCACTGAGAGGAGAAAGCAGGAAACATCCATCATGCTGAGCTCTCCTGCCTTTCTCTGAGGACAAAGCTGCCTTATCTCCCCACAGAGGAAAGCCTTCCTGCTCCTGGTGGCTCCCAGAGTGTCGGCAGCACCCACTGCTGGAGCTTACGCAGACGTCAGCAGCATCACCAGCTCCGTCCTTCACATGGCAGGTGTTCTGCTCACAAGCCAGTGACACCAGCAGACAATAACCTAGGTCTCCTGGCTGCCTCTCACACACAGCCATGCTCCAGGGCCTCCTCAGCAGGAAGGGAAGTGCAGGTATTCTCTTACCTCGGTTTTGGAGGCGCTCGGCAGATCTGGAATTTCAAGGCCTCAGCACCTTTGTTTTTGATGGTGATGGTGCAGGATTTCTTGGTGCCCCTCGCCATGGAACCGAAGTTGATGGAGGAGGCAGGGGAAATTTCGTAATTGCTGACCACAGGCTTTTCTGTCTCTTGGACTGGGACGACAGAGGTGATCTCGTCTCGTCCAGAGATGTTGTGATCCTGTGACCCTTTGTGATCCTGTGATCCTGTGACCTGTAGGCGGGGGAAGGGTCGGTAAATACTGCAAAGAGGGCAACCTCTCTCTGTGTCCCCTGACCCCATCCCAGGTCCCCATTAGCAGAGCAGAACTGCAGGCCAGCAGCGCCAGGGGACAGCTCTGGTGGTCACAGCCCTTGGCCAGCACAGACACAAGCTTGGAAGCCCCCGGGGCAGCATCCTGCAGCCATGCTAGCCACGACTGCCCTGTGTCAGCAACCTGGAAGGCCCAGGACAGCCACTGCAGTGCCCTGATGCTCTCTGTGCAAGCTCCCCATGGGGATTTCAAAACGCCTCTCAGACGAGGGCGCTGCAGGGGAAACTGAGGCACCGTGGCTATGGGGCTTGCAGAAAGCTCCACGGGGCAGTAGAGCTCTTCTCCTGCTCCCCAGACTGGGCTCTCACTACCACCCTGCCCTGACAGACCTCCCAAAGTGACAATCGCCAATCTCACCTCTTCCGTGCCTGAAAAACTCTCTTGCTTGTCGCGTCTCTGTGCTGGTGACAGGGCTGCAGCCAAGGGCAGTGCAGTGAAAACACGAAGTTTGCTGCTCAAGTCTTGATGCAGCTTCTCCTCCGTGTTCCACGTCACACGTTTGGGCACCTGAGCAGAAAAACCAAGAGTGTGAGGTCTCCTTGGTCTGGGAGGACAGACCCTCATTCCTACATCGCTCTGAAATGCTGTCCCAGTGCCCAGAGCATCCATATTCAAAGCAGCCATGGACACCACTGGCCTGGAACTGGACAGCAAACATGGATGCAGGGCGAGCAGATGGGCAGGCGCTGTTCTCACAAGACGAGGAAGAGGTGAAGGTGGCAGAGAAGCAAAGCATCACCTCATCAACAGGTGCAGGTGAAGCAGCCTTGCTCTGGACCCTCCAAAGCCCCCTTGAACAAGCTCTAGGCCAAGTGCTCAAGCAATCCCAGGAGCACAAAAGGCAGAAGAGCCACAGAAAATGCAACCAACAAGTTCCATGTTACACGTTGTCTGTGCTTTACCTTCGGGACGTTCGGAAAGTGGACTTCTCCGCGAACAGTGACCTCTTCCTTGTGAGGGTGCTCCAGAACATGGATCTTCAGCACCTTCTCCACCTCCAGGCTAGTCAAACCCTCTCCATAAGCAGGATTAAATCCTATGGAGAGATGACGTTCCTCCCCTGCCTCCAGCTTGACAGGCTGCAAGGAGAGGGAAGGGGATTAACCACTGTGTGCTGAAGCCCCAAGATATTGGGATGGCACAAAATCTCTTCATGCTCAAAGCTGGCCCTCCCCGTGGGCTTCTCAGGTCATCCTTCACATCCTTTACAGTGTGTGCCTGCCTGCAAGCACCACGAGACTAGTGCCTGAGACCATCTTAGCCTAAGATCTCTGTGCTCTTCATCAGTACAAGAGGGAAAGAAATCTTGTTCTACTCAATTCTGGACCTACAAAAGCTGTGTGCCTTTGAGGCCTGTCCTCAAAGAGACCAAGCAGCTCTTGTGCTTAGCTGACGATGGCTGCTGGAGCACGAGGACAGCTTCCAAGAGACACCTTGACCACAGGGCTTGCCCAGACCCAGCAGCCTGCTCCTTTCTCTTCATCTCTTAGAGCCAAGATGTGTTGCCCCACTTCCCACGACCTTCAGCACCTTCAAATCTAGTCTCCAAGACCAGCTTGGAGGAGGTTCTACACCACCTGATCCACAGGAAGGTGTCCCTGCCATGGCAGATGCGTGGAACTGGATGGCATTTAAGGCCCCTTCTCAGCCAAACCATTCCAGGATTCCCTCATTTAGGCCAGGCCAGTCTCCTGCTGACTCCAAAGAGAAAACTTCTCTCCTGGAGGGCCTCCCAACACAAACACACCACCACGCGTCTCCTCTTCAGTCCCCACCAGCAGGAAGCTCCATAGCTGCTAACCTCAGTATCTGCAGGGAAGGGCTGCCCGTCCGCATGGCAGGTGGAGAAGGGTTCCTCTACGGCCAAGACCACACTGAGTGGCAGGAGGCAGGTGTTTTTCAAAGAAAAGGGCTGATACTCAAGAGTAAAGTCGTCACTCGGTTGCTACAGAAAATGAGAGAAAACAACTTGAACCTCCTTCCCTTTCTGATGTATTTCCAATTTTCTTCTCCATTTACTATTTCTACTAGTTTGTACACTTCTGAAAGTCTTTGTTCTAAATAGATCAGATGCTTTTCATGATTGGAAACTACAGCATCCTTTGGGGGAACAGGAAAAGAGATTCATGCCCAGAGGAGAGAAAGGGACCCTGAGTAGAGGCTTGAACAATATCAACCCCAGAGAGTGAACCCAGATCATCTCTCTGCAGTTTTTATCCTCTCTTGCCTACAATGGCACAAGGTGGTTTTCACTCCCACACAGCAATTTCTTGCAACCTTATTTTCTTTCGTAGCCTCGTGAAAAGCAGTGAAGTCGCTCAGAGGAGCCAAGCAAGCAGCATGTAGTCCAAGGTGGAGAGCCTGGAGTAGCTGCAGGTTAGTTTTGAGCTTGTACATGCATGTACAGCAGCTAGAAACCTCCTCAGTGCAGCTGCAAGAGGACTCCTGCTGCCCCTGCAGCAATGACAGCCTCTGGGGCTTCAAAGCTAAGCAAAGCATCAGCTCTTTCTTCTTGCTTCTGCACTGCTCTGGGCTTCCTGCATGGTTTCTATAAATGAGAGAGTGCTTGCAAAACAATTCTGCGTGGATTGGTATCAAACGGCTGCAGCGTTAGAGCACTCAATAAATCAGAGTGCACGACGCCAAAGAGACCACAGGCAGACATCAGGGAGAGATGAAAACCTTCTAATGAAACCTGAAGTGCCTGCTCAGGGGATTTTGTGCTTCTCTGGACGCCTAAGAACTAAAGGAGAGACCTGAAAACACAGAAACTAAACAAAGAAATAGCCTTACCTTCTCCACACGGAAAATGAGCTCCGTGGAGGACAGGTGCAGAGCAGGAGCAATGAACTCACAGGTGACCTCCACCTGCATCACCTGCACCTTTTCTTCCTCGCTCCCCACGATGGCGACCCACAGCAGCCGCTCCTTCAGCACCTGTGTGCGAGAGCTGCACGTTACCCAGCAGGTGTGACCAGGGCACCCAGAAAACACACTGCGTGTGCTCCCCACCTGCCTGGAGGCAGAACGGATTCTGATAGCCTGCATGCAATTGTGTCATGGGAACTTGGCCATCAACCAGCAGCAGGTAGTACTGCCCTAAAGCTACGGCCATTGCTTTCCTCAGCAGCCCTGCTTCCTTTTACAATCATAGAAACATAGGATAACCAGGTTGGAAGAGACCCAGGGGATCATCGAGTCCAACCATTCCTATCAAACACTAAACCATGTCCCTCAGCACTTCGTCTACCTGTCCCTTAAACCCCTCCAGGGAAGGGGACTCAACCACCTCCCTGGGCAGCCTCTGCCAGTGCCCTATGACCCTTCCTCTGAAATTTTTTTTCTTAATGTCCAGCCTAAATCTCCCCTGGTGGAGCTTGAGACCATTCCCTCTTATCCTGTCCCCTGTCACTTGGGAGAAGACCCCAGGTCCATCCTCTCCACAACCTCCTCTCAGGTAGTTGTAGAGAGCAATGAGGTCTCCCCTCAGCCTCCCCTTCTCCAGGCCAAACACCCCCAGCTCTCTCAGCCACTCCTCATACGGAAGCAGTGACCGTGCTGACATCTCCCCCTCGGAGCTGCCCCCCAGGGGCACTGCCAGACCTGGCTGCCCTTAGGACAGCAGGGCTGCCTGACAGGCTGGGCTGAGCTCTCAAGCTCTCCGTTAGAATGAGCCTTGGGAACAGTTTCCCACTGGGACAACATCACATTGATCACTAAAGCTGACACACTCTGCTGGATTTTCTCCCCCAGGACTCAGTGCTAGACTCGTGCCACCGTGGGAACTTCTGGCACTAAAATACTTTCTTGAAAGCACTTGCCTAGCTTCTCAGGCAAATATCAAGGGGCAGCTGAAAAAGTCCCAGTGGAGGTGATCCAGTGGGAAGGAGTCAGCCCTCACGGGGGACCTCACCTGAGCAGTGCTGGAGAAGCCTTCCACCACCACCTCCTTACTCTCTCCCGGCATCAGCTCCATGCTCAGAGGTCGAAGCTTCAGCATGGGGCAGGCAGGTGTGGGGTGCTGGGAGGAATCTTCGCCCTCGGTGGTACTGAGGGCATCAAGACTACGAGGCTGGCAAAATGCTGAAGACCCTTCGGTGTTCCAATGGAGGAAATGGGTCTTCCGTCCTTTGTTAGTGACGTTGAAGGTGTAAGAGAACGGGATGTTGCTAGAAGAGAAGCAGAGATGGAAAATGTCATGGGAGCTGCTATTTCCCAGCACTCATCCAGCTTCAGTGCCCCAGAGCCATTATCTGACTGTGCATTTGGCGAGAAAGCCACCTCCCAGCAGGCTGAGCTGAGCTAGACACCCAGCACCAACCCGCAGCAAGAGCCAGAGCTTGGCTGCCCCCAACCTTCTCCCCGTCCAGCAGCTGCTCTCTGTGTGCACAGCAAGGAAAAGCTTGGGGAAGAACATCATCTCAGTCACCGTGGACAGAGCATTAAAATGAAGGGCAACTGAGAGATCATTTAGCAACTGCTTTCCATGTTGGTGCCTTTTGAGCATCTCAACCCACATTCCCGTGGCCATCAAATGTTTCTAAAGGAATTCCTGTAGTGTCAATGAAATGGCACCAGGAGTGCAGAAGGAGAAGGAGCTGAAGGACTATGGCAAAACGCCTCCTTGCTGAGCCCACGGGAGGAGCAGCAGCTGAGACAAACTCTACCTGAAGTGGGGCCCCAAGTTGAGCTCCGGAACAACGGGTTTGTCTGTGACAATTGTGATGCCGATTCCAGCAGCCTGGACAGGGATGACGTAGCTGCTGCCGTTCTCGATGAACACCTTCACATTGTCATTAAATACTTCTGTGTCATCCAGGTTTGCGATGACAGCCACAGACACGTCGCCGTTGGGGGGGATCACTCCTCTACTGGGTTCGATCCTCCAGCAGGAGCGTTTGCCAGCCTGTAAGACAAGGCAGACACGAGCTGAGGAGGGAAACAAGGACAGACCAGCACTGGGAATAAGAGCTACCACAGTTTGGTTACAGGAGACACCAGCAGCATCTGAGAGATGGACGGATGCTGAGCGAAGGGACGGCTGACAAGCCGCCACACTCCATTTTCTCCATTGTTGGTTAATTAAAGTGATTGGGCCCTTCTGGCCTTGCACAAGTGAAAGAGGAAGCAGAACTCAGCATGAAAAGTGCAGCTGTACTTTGCCAAGTCATCCCTCTCCTCAGAGAGCATCCACACCTTGGTCTCTGTCATTAACAGGAATGTCACACAAAGCAAACACAGACGCAACAGGGAAATCAGGGGGGAACCCATGCCCTCTCAGCAGCAATGGCCTAGAGGCTTCTCTTGAGCTCCAAAAGCATCATTGTCAGAACAGTTTGCTTTCTCTCTCACACAAAATGTTGGATATCAAAGTTAATTCACAGGCTGCTATGGACCAGTCACTTTTGTTGGAAATGACCCCCACAGATACCTACCATCTCTGCCCGGAAGGATGCCGGGATGGGAGACTGGTTGGAGAGGTGGAGAGTCTGGGACACATCCTGTAGGACCTGGATGCTGCCAAACTCCATCTTGCCTGGCCACACGGAGACAGCTGGTCCTTCTCCAATGCTCACCAGGTGGATTTCCTGATCCAGGAAGCAGGTAGGAAAGATCAGAAAAAAACAGGGAAAGTTAAAAAAACGTCAGACACCTCTAAGTGCTCCAAGCCTGAGGGATAGTTACAGCTCTTTGAAGCTTGCAGCGTTGACAGATCGAAAAAGAAAGCCTGGAACAAGTGTGGGACCTAGAGTGAATCCGTCTGGAAGCCACAGGCTCCCATTATCAGCAGAGGAACAAGCCCAGTTTCTCACGCTTGCTTTGCCACAGCTCCGGGCCCGTGGCCTTGGCTGGGGCATTGACAGAGAGATGTGATGGATATTTCTCAGATGGGATGGGCCTGACTATCAGCACAGTTTCTTACACACTGCTTGCTTTAGCAGGCGTCAGGGATTTCCCTGTGTGCTCCTCAACCAAACTCCCAAGGAAGCAGCACGTGCTTTATCGAATAATGCAGTAGAGGGTGAGACCCAGGGACTGTGCTGACTTTCACACTGGGCTTGCTATCCCTTCGCACAGATCCATCATTAAATGCTGTGTCACACACTCAGGACATCATCTAAAAGGATGCCACCTTTCCTCTTCTCCAGCTACTGGCTGTGGCTCATCCTGGGAATCCTCTTGGTCCTTGTTCACACCAGCCACGTCTTCCAAGTCCTTGTTTCCTCAGCAAGAATCTCTGTACCCTTTAGGCCCCCCCAGCACCAGTGCACGTGCATCTCCCCCAGCACTCACCAGTGGGGATCCTGCACTCCCAATTGTCATGACACGAGCGATGGTGTCCTGCTCTCCCAGCACTCGCCTCTGCAGCCTCAATGGGATTTGCACCCAGCTGCGTGGCTGGATAATCCCACATGGCATGAGGCTGGAGTACTCCACAGCATCCTGCTTGCTTTCCTGGAAGGGACACAATCAAACTCAGCTTCGGAGGAAACTAAACTTCTTGACAACTACCACAGCAGCAATTAACACCTTTTCCAAAACCTCTAGGACAAAGCAGAAAGGCACAAAACCAAACCCAAGACCAGCATGGACTAAGCACCTTGAAGGCTTCCAGAAGCTGCTGGATCCACACCCAAACCTGTGCTGGCAGCCTCCTTGCAGCACCTTTGCACAATCCTCTACCTTCTCCTTCATCAAAGTATCCTAAGGATTAGGAGCTAAACTGCTTCCTAAACAGTTTATATTCAGGTAGGAATAGGAACACAGGAACCAACCGGAAGACAAGTCACCAGTCTTATACAGAACCCTTCTTAGTTTTTCTCTAATAATCCCCTCGATAGCATTAGAGGGCAGGAGGCAATGCCAAACCTGAGGGAGAATCCTGTAGCAGGCTGGGAGGTCACTGTCGTTGACAAGGTTCACCATCTGCTCATAGGGGACTCCGAGGAAGCAGTGTCCGAAGGTCACAACCGGGTTGACGACTCGCAGCAGAGGAACTCTGCATCTAGGCAGAGAGATGACCAAAACGGAATTAGAGATACGGAGAGAAAGCAGAATTTGTTTACTCCCTGAACAGCAATAAATGAAGCACAATATGTTTGTCACTGCCAAAGAGACATTTAGTGCCCCTACAGCAACAAACTGCCTTTAACTCCTTACTCAACAACCTCTGGTAAAGGAGGGGAAAACCCTGAGCTTCAGCATCACAGAGGCTGCCAGGTGCCCAGGCAAAGCCACTTGCCCTGTGCCAGAGCTGTCTGACGGGCACCTTCACTGCAGGAGGTTTGCAAGGACCATCCCAATGGTCCCAGAAAGGCAGGATCTTACCTCCATTTTTCCCTCACCAGTCCTGCCACAAGCCCCTTCCCCACCTGCAGGCACCTTCATTGACTGAACCAGACAGCAGCTTTCACCAGCCTCATTGCATCCCCAACCAACATTTGCATTTGGATTGCAACCCAGCCCAACTCCAGCACTTGCACCAAGGAGGAGAGGTGGCCCTTGGCAAATTTCTTACACCTCAAGCACCACAATCCAGGCCAATCAGGACTAGAATTACTGTTCCATTTAGGAGGAGGCTCAGGGCCGTGCCTGTCCACTGCAGCCCAGAGGCTTCACAACATGGGCTGCTTTCAAAGCACTGATGCTCTCCCGGCTGCCTGGGCACAGCTGGCTAGCTAGGCACTGCTTCTCCTTGGAAGCTGCAGTCAGCAAAGCTTGTGCAAGGCAGCTTTGTGCTGGTGGGGAACACACCGAGAGAGACAAGGAGCTGCAAAGAAAGGAAAGATACCTGGCTGTGAGGAGCAAGGTTGCCACATTCCTCACAAAGTCCTCCACGTGCACCATCAGTGCCAGTCTGTACCTCTTCACCGTGTTGGAGCACAGAGTGACCTGGTAGAAGAGAAGAGCAGCAAATGCTTCATCACTCCCAAAAGCCAGTGGCTCTGCATGGTGTCCTCCAGTTCTCCTTCCATGCTAAGGACAGGGAGGATTTGGCCCTAATTCTTCTACTGCTCCACGTGTAGAGCACAGTCTAAAGGACTCACAACAGTCTTCTGACAACATCTACTTTGTTAAATGTACCCAGCAGTTCTCAGAGCACATAGGAGCTAAACCAAAACACACTTGGGCTACTGCTCTACTCACTACTGCATTCAAATTAAGGGACCGATTTTTCATCTCCACTACAAGAATGTCACACCAGAGAAACACTGTTGACATCCTGCAAATGAGCTCAAATTTACAGTGGGAAGCTGGGGGCAAAACGTGGCTCCACCTGCTGAAGCACGTATGGCTAGACTGTTCCCATACCTGGATGTCCAAGAATTCCTGGGGGTGGATGGTCCCTCTACTGGGAGTTATGGCAAATTCCACCTGGTTTCTCCAGGACAGGCGAGCGTCGCTCGACATCAGAGCAGAGCTGGTGACACTGGTAGCTCCACGGCCGTCCCCAGGAATGGAAAGGTCAAAGGTCACAGGATTCATGGAGGTGTTCGTGAGCCGACAGGACAATGTGCGAGGGAAGCCTAGGAAAACAACCCAAGTATGAATTTATGTACCCAACTATCCAAGGATTCCTAGTACGAATACCCTCTTAGGATCAAATTGTGCTTGGAGTTCAGCTCTTTTCTCTCTGAATCACAGCCAGTTGGAGAAAACCGAGCAAGTGATTAATTGTCACTCAAGTTCCCTTTTATACTGATCACAGAGCTTGCTTCCTTGCTCATGCCTGCTCTTAGCAATGCTGAACACAACAAGTTTCCTTCTCTTGAACAGAGGAGCTCTCTCACACCCCCACCCAGAACAGCATTAATTATACTTCACTTAGGAGTGTGCACCCAGACAGAGCACTGATTCTCAACATGGAATCCATCAAATCCCCTGTTAACTCTGTCAACAAGCAGTGTATTGGCATTGAGGAGAAGCTACAGGAAGACCAAGGGTGGATGAGCTTGGGAACTACAGCCTGATGAAAAGCATTCCCATGCCGTTTCCTTCAGCACGATCCTTAAGGCATCTCATGGGTTTTGTCAAGCAGACCGAGCATGGGACAACTTGCAGGCCACTCCACAAGAAGCCCCTTGACCTGTGATTTGTTAAATGGTCCATGAACAGAAGCAGCCTGGGCACGGAATGATAACAGCCCTTCAATCAATCCACCAGTGATTTTGCATCTCAACTGGAGATCATCTCAGTAAAAAGCCTTTTGTGAGACTGAGATGCAAAACCAGACTCTGCATCTCAGTGCAGATGCTCTGGTTGCTCAGCCACCGGCTCTGGCAGCAGGGAAGGAGCCCCCATCTCCAAGGACATCAGTGCCTGACCAAGAGCCAGCGTTTGGCCATATTTGCTGGTTGGTGATAACAAGGTGCCCTTGCAGTGCTACGGAACATCTCACGCTGAAGGTCAGGGGGGAAATTGTGGCCTTGCTTTGCATCAGGAACTTTCCCCCAGAGCAGCTACAGGCTCGTAGGTGGCGTAAATTCCCTTCTCCAACAGCCCCGGTTTAACACCCCAAAGGCCCATGGGGAGGAACACAAGTGTTGGATGTTCTCCTGCTGCAGTGCTCCATGTTGGCCACACACAGACCTCTCCACTCAAGGTCCCAGCCCTGGGGGCACTCACCAAAGGGGACATCACCAAAATCGAGGGAAGGAACATCAAAACGAAGAGGTGGTTCAATGACACAGCCCCTGTGAGGAGAAAGACAAGTGTTAGCGTGGAGAGAGACGTGCTAAGCTCTCAGCTTGCATTACCACTCAGAGCAGCACAATCTGGTCTCACAACCACCGTGACTTCAAGCAGTCGAGGCTGCTGCTTTCCCTTTTGTACGGATTTTGAACAGAGGATTTTAAAAACACTGCCTCTGGCTGCAGAATGTTCCCAGGCTGGCCCAGCCTTCAGCCACCTCCCAGGCCCTGCTGGCCTCGCTGTGTGTTCAGCTGGGACGTATCTGACCATCGCTACCCAGAGCTTCAGGAAAACTCTTTCCCATCATGGCAATCACTTCAAGCCCTGGGCTTCTCACACCAGGGTACCAAAAGGTGACAGAAAGAACCTGCTGCTGCCAAATTCCATGCACACAGCATCGGGGAAAATTGCAGAGCAACCCACCATGAAGGCAAAGCTGCTTCCCACAGGGACTCAAGGCTTTCAGAGCTCCTCTGGCTAGTGAGAGCATCAGAGGCACAGGTACTTCCCCTTAGAAAGAACCAATCTTCATTTGCTGCTGCAATTGCAGGATTCCAACTGGAGGGAAGCTTAAAAAGCCTTAGCTCTTCGTCTTGATCCTAGACACCCCACACTAAGACCTTAGACAGCAGCTCTGCCTCATCACAAAACGAGGCTGGTGGGAGAGGATTATCCAGAGGTGGCTACAGATGTGCCCAAAGAGCTCCTACATCCCTCCTTACCTGAGAGTCAAAGTCAGAGGCTCAGCAGATCCATCCACCCTGAACCTGAACTCTTCCTTGAACTCCCCCACGATGGTGGAACTGAAGGAGACCTTGATCTCCTGGAGCCCTTTGGGTGAAACAATGCCCTGCTGGGGATGAATGGTGAAGCAGGAACCCAGAGGGGAACTTGGAGGGATCAGGCTGAAGGCACTAGCCATGTCTCCTTTGTTAAGCAGGAGCACCTGCAGCAGGGAGAACACAAGACACAAATACATTAAGAAATCTTCCATTTCTCAGAAGGCTGATGGGCTGGGCTTAGCTGAAGCCAAAGAAAAGACAAACAAGACAAGTTCAGCCTTTGTGGGGTTTTTTTTTCAAGCAAAGTAGTGATAACTTCACATGACCAGAATCCCTCTGGGTTTATCCCCTGACACAGAGCAGTCTGCTTGGCCTTGCAGTGCAGAGGAGCTGCACAGCATCACCCGTCAATGCAGCCCTGTCCCTAAGAACCCTGAAGGCAACTGCAGCCTCGGGTGTCACTCACCCACAACAGCTTCTGCCCCAGGGCAGTCTGGTCCTGCCCAAGGCAGAACACCTTCAGCTTCCACTGCAGCCGACAAGGTCACTGCCTGCAGCAGATCCCTTGGGGCTGCACCAAAACCAACCTCAGCAACACTCTCCAGCTCTGCTACAGGACAGCACTCAGGGCTTCTTTGAATTTTAACTTCAAGCTGACACTTTCTCCATCCTTCTTTAGACGGATACATCAGGAAAGGAGGAGCAGGAGGGGCAGAGCTCCTCCATCTACTCCAAAGAATTTCTCTTCCCTAAATACAGCCACCACAAAGGAATTAACCATTGCGAGAAAGACTGCAAATTCAGAGACACACCTAGTATCTTGAACACTCAGTAAATCAGCTGCCTTGACCGACTGACACAATCCTGCCACAATCCACATTTCCAAGATGAATTTCTTGGAAGGGAAGGAGTGCCCACATCTGCCTGCAAGCTGCCACCAAGAAGCCAACCCACAGCAGAGCTGGAATGGTACTAATTGCTTCAGGGGCAAGCCCTGCACTTGCTGCTCAGAGTGGCACTAACAACATCACCTACTTCTTCATAATTTCTCAGGTAACGATATTGATAAATTGATACAGAGAGAATCAATGAAGTATCAGCATTAAAAATGCAGAGAGCACAATGTTTTGGTAAGAAAACATCTTAATGTGTCCTCGCCTGCCAGAGTCCATCATTTGAAAGTATCTGGCACTGGAATTCACATCATTTTCTACCTCTTTTCATGGCTCTATCTTGGTTTTTGCACAAGTCTGGACAGTGGCAGGAGGAGGGGCAAATTTGCAAATATGTAGACAGTTCTCTGTTTCTTTCCACAAATGTTTTGCTCTCTTTAGAGCCAGAGATGTCCCAAGACTGAAGTGGCTCTTTCATCCAGTGTTGGGTTTGTGTCAAGGTGCTGGGTTCCTTCGCTTGAAGCCTCCCAGCTGACCTCAAAGGGAGGCTGCCCAAAGGCAGGATTACGGCTTCAGGAACAACACACGCACATTTTGGAGTCCATCAAAAAGCATCCACATTCTCTGACACCACCACCACCATCTGACAGTTATGTCAATAGTCCCTGCCCAGAACTGCCCGTGTTGCCAGAAATCCTGTGGCTCCACAAGGCTCACACTTGCCCAGAAAGCCCTCAGGATCCACCCCAGTTCCCGTGTACCCCTACTGCTCACCAAACAGCTGCGGCTCCTTCCGACACAGACATCGTCGATTTCCAACTCCTTGTAGGCGAACCAGAGCTGGGGCCCAATGCCCTCAGCTTTGATGTGGAGGGGCAGCCTGGCTTCACGGCCTGCGGAGACATTTCTCTGTCAGTACAACATTTCCCTCTGGCATCCTGGATTTTCCAGGCTGCCCCAACGCTAGTCCCTGACTCCAGGCCTGAAGGGACCAGCCCTAGATGCTCCACGAGAAGATACAGAACCCTCAGCACTTTCACCCTCTGGCTGCTGCCTCATTTTTAACCATTCAGTTCAAAGTTTAACCAATTACAGTTCTGTGAACACACAAACACAAAAATGAATTTTCGGCAGCTGAGCCCCACGTCACGTGCTCCCTCCCAGCGCCCAAGAGCCACGGCTTTATTTGCATGAATCATTAAGAAAGTTCATTTTGAACTTTTTCATCTTTTCCAAGAGCAAATTGCAGACCACTGCCCAACTGCCAGTTTTGCAAGGTGACCAGTGCTGATCACTTCTGTAACGAATCAATCCAGAAGCATCTGCTTAGCCATTAGCACAGGAGCTGCAAAAAAAGCTGAGGCCAGCAAAGTCCCTTTGCAGTGAGGCAGGAGATCCAGCTGCAAAATTCACACAACTGCAACTGCAGCAAAGCTGCCAGACAATCCCAGCGAGAGGCATGCCTGCCACCCGCACATCATGCTCCAGAGGGATTTGGGACTGGCACCCAACTGGAAATGGTCGACAGGAGCATCGTACTTGTCCATTCAAGCTCTTCCGCTCTGGAGCTCTTTGGCCTTCACAGACACCTCCCAGCAGAGCAAATGCTGCCACCACAACCCTGCTGATCCCTGACCCTTCCCAGCAATTACACAAGAGCAGAGGGAGCTGCAAGACTGTGCCTCACCTTCCCTCTGCCTGACACAAGACCAAGGAGCCATACCTGAGATGTCGCAGTAGGCGGTTTCTTCATAGACTCTGGCTTCTTGGGGTTTAAAGATCACGTTAATTGCAACCCAAGAGTTTGGCAAGACATCTCCCTCCTAAAACAGAAGCAGAAGACAAATCATGCATCTTCAACTATTACATTTCTTGTTCTCAGCTCTACACCTTGAGCACTTCCTCAGAGCATCAGTGCAGAGAAAGTAGCAAGCAACACCTGTCACCAACATTTAGAAGAGCATTTGGAATCAGCTGCAAAAGAAACTTTCCAAGTCCCCAGCCCTTAGCAGCACCTGGGAGAAGCATTTGCTTCAATTCAGGCTACAGAGAAGGAACCAAACTGACTCCTACTCCAGCAGGATTTCTTCACAAGTACCAGGCACTCTAAGGGGCCTCTCTCCTCCAAATCTTCCACCGGATCCCTCTGCCACTATGGCTACACCAACACTTGGACTTAGATCAGAAAAGATTGAGCAAATCCAATGTCT
Organism: Coccyzus lansbergi; assembly: GCA_033558105.1. Taxonomy (NCBI): domain Eukaryota; kingdom Metazoa; phylum Chordata; class Aves; order Cuculiformes; family Coccyzidae; genus Coccyzus; species Coccyzus lansbergi. The sequence continues at coordinate 393,600 of JAUMJK010000613.1, read as the reverse complement.
TTTTCCCTTCTCGCTTACAAAGGTGCTGCACTGACACCCTTCCCCTGCACAGAGCCCTAAAAGTACATCAAGCACCTCTGAAGGCTGTAAGGACACTTCAGTGCCCTCAGTTTATAGCCCTTGCAAGAGACATCAGGTTTAGGCAGCTCTGAGCGCCTGCCACGAGCCTGCAGCTCAGAAATGGCTTTTGCAATAACTTCTCCCAGCCCCATGAGATAACCCTGGACTCTTCTTTCTCAGCACATCCAACCAGCTGATGTGGGATCTGCCAAGAGACCTTGTCAGGGAGAAGGAGGAGGGCAAGAAGGAAGGGAACTTCCCAGCTATCGCTTACCACTGGCTCGATGGTGAAAACATCACTGGAGAAAAACAGGGAGTCTCCTTGCACTTTCTCTCTCTGCACTCCTGGGCACTCCTTCTCCTGCCTCTTCGGCCTGCGTGCCGGGAGAGAAAAAAAAAAAAAAGCAGATGTATGAATTCAGGGATGGCAAAAACTTGGGGCAATTTCATGGGCTTAGATGCATGAAAACTGAGGCCCTGAGAAAGGAAGGGGCATCACCTCTGAAATCAAACACTTCATTCTAGCCTTAAAGCACCTTCTCTTTTGCCTTTTTGGCCTTCAATGCAGAGCTCTGAAGAGGACCGGGAAGAACCAGCAGGAGACATCTCTGAGGGAGAACTGCAAGGCTGCATGTGCAGCAGATGGAGGTGCAGCAGGAAGAACAGCAGAGCCATCACTCCCCAGCTACATTCAAACGCAGATAGAAAGGAACCGCAGCCATGGAGCTGCACACAGAGCCACAGGCAAACGCTGTCACCAGCACCAAACCCCCTCCCTTTGGCTCACTCCCATCCACTGCAATGGGAAATGTTTCTCCAGGGCTCACAGACGATGCTGTGCACGGGGAGGGCTTCCAGTCACTGAGATGAACAACCCTCAACTCAACCCATCCACGCACAAGAATTCCACCTTTACATCCCTTCTGCAGTCCTGCAGGAGGGAGACAGAGCAAATCCCTGCACAGACCTCACAACAATCCAGGTCATTTTGGGTCACATCCTAGTGCAGAGTCCCACACTGCCTCCTCCCTGCTCCAAGACCTCAAAACTTTATCTTAGAGCACGACAGTGACCCTGGAGCTATGGCCATCCCGGAGATTGCAAGGAAAGAAGAACAAAACCTCCTGCTCTGGGCTGAGGACACAACATTTGCTGTGTAGTCATTGTAATCAAACTTTCCTCCCCAAAATAGAATCCTCAGCTGGAGCATGGGTGGAACTGGAGTGGCAAGTGCTGAGCTCTGTTCTCTTGGAGCTCAGGGGTATCTCCTGACACTTGGGATGGTTTACTTGTCCTAAAGCTTTCCAAAGCAGCGACATCACTCTGAGCCCATAGGTTAGTTTTACCCTTGAGCAGAGCATCCAGCTGAAAGGACTTTCTCAAACCAACCTCTGCTTTTGCTGATCCTCCTGTTGCCGAGTGCCAGCAGCCTTCCACTGGAAGTGGGCTGTAATTCCACTGCCATTGTGGAGGAGCACAGAGCTGCACCTTGCCAGAGTAACATAAGTCTTCTCCATAGTCAAGGAGTCCTTCTCCAGCTCAATGCTGGCATCTACAGCCGATCCACAAAGTGTTGCGCGGACTCTTTCACCTGGAACAAAGCACAGCAGAGTCTTTGCTCACCTCACTTGCTGATACTAGAACAGAGCAAAGCACCAGGAGCAGAAGGAAGTGTTATGGCTCTTTGCAGCACTGACGCTTTGACAGAGCAGAACATTTACCACATGCTGATAGCTGCATGTGGACTGACAGAGGATGTCTTGGACACCGCACTAAGCAGCCTTTTTCTGTCTATTTGTAGACATCTAGCCCCAGGGTGACACTGTGACTCTACTGACAGTGAGATTTTTCCGATGTGCCCAGGTGGCCTTTGGGTTGCCATCCCACTCAGCTCACAAGGAATTCTGGATTGAGCTCATTCAGGTGACTGAGGAGTCCCAGTTCAGCCAGGCCTCACGTGGAGTCTCCTGCACGCCTGCCACTAGGGTTGTGTTTCTCCTCAGCCCTTGTTGCTGACAAGCAAAGGCATCTGGGGGCACATGGGCACAAAAGGGACGTTCAGAGGAACAAGTGAAGCAGCAGCACACGGCAAAAATTAAAGGCAGAGAATGTGCTCCTGATCCTGCCTAAGTCACCCTGACAGCAGCAGGAGGGATTGGGATCTGCTGCCACTGGTGAGCCAAGCAAGTCAGCACAGCAAAGCACAGAAAATGCCTCCCAAATTGCTGCTTTCTTCTTAGAGCTTCTCTCTTGTAATAAACAGGCTGCTGGTGGTGTTTCTGAAAGAGCCACGTGGCTGCTTTTGTCTGCCAATCACAGGGAGTCTGACTTAGTGCAGGACAAAGCAGCCAGGGCTTGCCAGGTGAGGCTGGGGGACATTGCCTGCTGCCCTGCTCTACGCCTGCAAGAAGCAGCTTTTAAGACTGATATATTTAGTCAAAAGATTTCCATTTCACTTGAGCAATTCCCATCAGCAGCCTTTAGCTTCTTTGCATGCTTTGAAGCTAGAGGGACAAGCCCCCCAGGAATCATTTCCTCTCCTTCCTCAAGTTCATTTCAAAATAACTGCATCAGAACTGTTTGGAAGGAAGCTGAGAGTGTGCAGCATGCAGCGCTTACCAGTTTCATAGAGAATTTCCAGGCACTCGGAATGATTCCCGGTTTTCAGCGGGTGATACTCCACTGTCACTTGTGCGGCCTCACCAATCCCAAGGTTCCCAACGGAGGGATCGACAGAGAAAGGGCTGCAACACAAAGAGAGAGATCAACACTCTTGAGCGAGACTTGAGGACCATATTCCTTTTGCAGTCTACTTCACTTCAGCTCACTTCTGCAAGCAAGGAACAATCAAAGCACAGTCAGCAGAGGCAAACCCCAACATCCACCATCAGCAACAGAGCTGCTGACTCTCCTTTCGGAAGGGATCCAGCTCTTCACAAGATCCTGTGCTCTAAAATGACCTCATCTCCTCCATACTCTCCACCCAGCTCTCTGCAGTGAGACTCAAGGGTCTGGCTGACAGCAATATAGTCACAGAATGGGTTTTGAGGAGCACAGAGCTGCTGAGAACTGTCTGCACACACAACTAGACCCTGACTGCCATTATGGTTCCATTGGTTCCAGCATTCATTTTTGACCTTCAAAAACAAGCCTGGTTGAGCCTGGGAAAGGTTCCATTTTATCAGCCTTGCAATGAAAGCTGCTCTGAGCAAAGGAAACATCAGCCACATCTCAATGAATGCAAACATAGACTAGATACTACCCCATGGGAAAAAAAGGAGAATCCCATTTACAGCCTGAACAATTCAATGCTGAGCTGCATTTCACACCATTAACAGAAGCCTATCAAGAGGAACCTCATGGAACTTTTCTCTATTCCCAAGCAATGTAGTCTGGGAGTCTGGGCTGTAATCCAAGCTTGTAAACTGTCTGCTTGGCCCAGCACACAAATTCTGTGCAATGTGTTGGGAGTAACTAGGAAAGTGTGCTGATGTTCTTCAGATTCATAGGAGTGATGACGATGATTTGTTGCCAGCTAAACAGCTCTTGGCTGACAGATCCAAAACTCGGTGCTTTAGTGCTTAGTGATAAGGCAAATGAAACACTCCTGCACAATGGCAGCTGCGCTGGGTGGCTCTTGTACAAGCACACTGAGAAAACAAAAGGGATTTGGTTTAGTGCCTGGCTGGTGGTCACTTTGTCACCTTCAAAACATGTCCTGGCTATTTATTTTGTTGGTGACAAGGAGATCTGGAAATCCCAGAGGAAAACTGTAGAGAGACTGACAGGTTCCTGCCTATGTTTTTCCCACAGTGAGAAGCAGCAGCCTGCTCAAAGAGCATCCTAGAAGTTTGCTTCAACTGCCTTGCCAGGCTTTGGGAGAAGCTTCTCTTGGACCCTCACAATTCACAGAAGAAAAGTCAAATCCTCTTCTGAGCCTTGTTTGGCTGGAGAAGAAACTGTGGGAAGCCAGGCAGCCTCAGTCAGACAGCAGGGGCTCTGCTGCAGCCTTGACCTTGGCTCTGACACCAAGACCTCTGGGACTAAGCAACTCTCCACTCATCACCAGCAGCTCAACGGGCTTCCTTGCAGATGTGGTGTCAACAAAGCATTTCCATTTCCAGGGCAGCAAACTGGAAAAGCGGTGACTGCCTTCTGAGACCAAAAGGAGCAACGCAGGCTGCCCACAACACGGCCCACACCAGGCACTTGAGGAGGGGACCATGGGAAAAGCGTGTGCATGTCACCCCAGAGAATGGGCATCTTTGGCTGCCAGAGGTTTGTGAGCATTTCTGAAGGTGCTTATGGCCAGAAGGCTGCAAGCCAGCTACTAGCATATTCTAGCACTCTCCAGGACATCTGGGAGAGACAAAGCTCTGCAAGAAGAGCTCATCTTGAGCTCATTCTGCTCAAGAATATTTGGTCCCAGGGGCCAGACCAACTGTCACACCCTGGGCCCACGAGCTACACGCTCACATCCAGGCCTGACTCAGGGCGGGGAAGTGGATTCATTTAGCCCTGTGGCCATCTGGAGGCTAATAAGACCACTGCCAGGGTGCAGGCTGAAAATCAAAAGCAATATTGATTCTGTTTGCAAAACAAACTTCCCGAACCACTAAGTGTTACTGGCAGGGCCTCAATGCCGATTGCCAATTTGACTGCCCATCTCTGGTTGCACTTGCTTACACAGGCATAGTTGATGACACCGTCTTCAATGCCTCTTTCAGGAGCTCAGAGCTTACCTGCCTCTCCACACGGCATTTGGTCTGCCTGAGCCGAGCTCCCAGAGCTGCTGCTGCCATGCAGCACCTCACACAGCCCAAAGGCAGCCCAGGTGCCTTCCTAGGTTTTCCCTTTCAATCTAACAGAATCAGGCTTGCTGCAGGCTCTGCTGGAGACATCACTGCACTATAAAACTGTGCTGCGGCTTGCAGAGTTTTCTCACGAGATGCATCATGCTTCAAACACTGGAAGGAACTGCAGAACCCCCTTCCTGCCCACTTCCACCTATGGCAACACAGCAGCTCCCACGCTCTGCTGCCTTTTTCCTTCTTTACTCTTTATCACACAACAGGATTTTGCGCAGAAGAAACAAGCTCTCTTACCTCCAAGTGCTGAGGCGGTAGCGGGTATCCCGATTGCCAACGTTGCGAATCAGCACTGTCTGCCGAGTGCTGTAGTTGACTGGGCAGACGGAAAAGTCCAGGTGGGCAGGGAAGTCCAGGAGAGCTCGAGCACCAGTAGCTGTAATTGGCACTATAAACTCTCCCCGTTCGGTCATGCAGCTGATGTAATGGCAATAAGTCTGCAGGGAAAGAAACAGTCTCAGCACCTGGCGTTTGGCACCATCCACGTAGCGCAATTTTTACCTTAAGGACGTTTCGTTCCAGCAGTAGGACTTGGACAGGGCTGAGAGCTCCCAAGGAAGAAACAACCCTGCGGATCCACCTGCTCTGGAAGCAAACTGACAGAACCAGACAAAACCCGTACTTTGATTCTGAGGCACCAAACCAGAGTCATTGCATGTGGGAGATTACCGTAGTAACAAGAACCTGCTTCCATCCCCACTGCAGACTATCAGAGGCACCACTAAGAACCTAGCTGTGCACAGCACTGGATCCCATCCCAGAAACGCAGCAACATCTCTGAAGCTTGGCAGGGGATGCAGAGAAACCCCAGTTACAGGCATGAAGACACAAATACAAGCACAGCAAGACAGCTGCCCTCAGGCTCTGGGCTGATGGGGCTGCCTACTTATTCCTAGAGACGCTCTTCCAGGCAGGCATCTCAAAGCCACCAGCAGCACAGACACCTCCTTGCAGCTAAGGACATGGCCCAGCACTGAAGGATAAAAGCAATCTCAAACACTCAAGAGCCTCAGCATCATCTTCACGACACGGGCAGAGGATCCCCTACTTTTACATCCAGTACCACCCCACTAAAACCAGCACACTTCCTCAAAACCAGATGCCCTCTTCCAAAGCCACCCCTCTAGCTTCATCTTCCACTGAAGGCACGACCCTCCTGGGGCCTCCATTCTCACCTTGATCTTCTGAGGGATGAAAAAGACGTTGAAAGTTGCACTCTCGCCAGGCAGCACCTTGTGCCAGTCAGGATTGTAAATGGCCAACTTGAAATACGGTGAGATCTCCATGGTGACCTTCACCAGCTGAGGAACCTGAAGGAACCTGAAACTATCATTTTGCCTCTCATGGAAAGACAAGAAGAGACCTGGCCACACCCTGGCAAAATCCTTCCTCAGCCTCCCTGCCACAGCACCTTTCCCTCCAGAGGGAAGTGTGCAGAGCACACAAGGGGAGCCTCAAATCCCTTCTGCCTGGGCAAACAGCTCGAGCCCAGAGGCAGCCAGGAGAACCTCTCTGGGAAGGAAGCGCCAAGCAGGGAAGACACCAGCAGGACGGAGTTACAGTCACATCAGCAACCAGCCCAAAGATCCTGCTTGCTCCTGCCTACACACACCCAGGCACTCACACCTCCAAAGGGGGAATGCCTTCTCTCAAGGACAAACAGCATCTCTTATCCTGGAGGAAGGACAAAAGGCCCTTGGAACAGACCGGGTGTGAGTGAGGCAGTCAAGCCGCGGTGCCACAGAGCCACACAGGCTTGACTGCAAGAGAAGGAGACCACAGACACCATGGCTTTACTGGCAATAAAAGCAAGTTGAAGAAGAGAAAAAGGAGGAACAGAGGAAAACAAAGAGGAGAGGAGAGGAGAGGAAAACAAAGAGGAGAGGAGAGGAGAGGAGAGGAGAGGAGAGGAGAGGAGAGGAGAGGAGAGGAGAGGAGAGGAGAGGAGAGGAGAGGAGAGGAGAGGAGAGGAGAGGAGAGGAGAGGAGATGTCGTACTTTTGACACGGTCTACTGTCGCACTTAGCAGGGCTGGATCCATCATTGGACTCAATCATCTTAAAGGCCTTTTCCAAGCAAAAACATTCTGTGATTCTGTCATCAAACCTTCCTATCCCAGCACTTACCTCCTCATCGTTTCTCAGAACCAAAGCCTTTTCATAGACGCCAAGGGTGCTGAACTCAAACACCAACTCCGCTGGGAAAGGCTGGAACGGTGTATTTGGCCGGCGAACTGCTGACAGCTGGAGACACAAGACAGACAGTGGTGAGTGCTTCAGCTGCTGGGAGGAAGATTCATGAATGAGAAGCCAAGACTGGTCTCCACACAAGTAGAGTGTCCCTTGGGGAGCGCATTTGCCTGCCTCACTCTTGGCAAACTGCAGCTTACCCATCCCTCTTCTGAGCTCATCAAGAATTTCTGGACCACTTGAAGCAGCCTCAAACTAAGAATCTCCTTAGCAGGCATTGCTCCAAGAGGCTTCCTTCTCCAAAAGGCAAAGCAGAGCCCACCTCCAGCTGAGCCTTCTACTCATGTGCTCACACAGCTCCAGAGCACTTTCTGAAAAGGCCACAAGCACTCACCGAGCAAGTGAAAGTTGCTCCACGGCACACAACTTTGGGATGATCTTTACTGTGAGACCGAGGCACCAAGCCCCACGTGGCCCTCACTCTTCTTTTCATACAGAGCCTAGAAACCAGCACCCCAGGAGGTAACACTCACGGCAGCGAAAAGAGGGGTGAGGGGAATGCTGGATGGTGGTAAGATTCAGCTCTTTGCACCTAAGCTACGAGTAAGAGTGGGCTTGGCATCTCCTTTGCCAGAAACTTCCAATGGAGGCTTTATTTTGATTCCATGAGCGCTGTTTTCTTTAATGCCACTGCAGAAGCATGTCTGAAGAGATACACTAACAGCAAGTGTCGACAGAGGCATTAATCGGAAAATTCCTCCTTGCTTTTTCTCCCCACTCGCAGCTGCCTTGTCTCCACTCTAAAGGCACCGGTGGGTCCCCTGCTCCTCCACACAGATCCTGCTCATGCTGAAGCCAGGGGCTGCAGCGTGCTGCTAGTTACTTGTGTGCTTGTCTGATGTGTTCCCAAGCTCCTGGGCACTCCAGGGCAATCCTGAACCCAGTTCTTACAGCTCTTTGGCTGGCAAGTTTCTGCTCAAGAGCCCTCCTCAGTCATCGACACCTTTGGACACTCAGCAGTCATGTCAGAAAAGCAGATTTAAAGATAGATCTGAGAAACCATTGATCAGGAGAAAGCACATCCACTGCGCTCTGCCCAGGGCCATTCCCCCAGAGATCTGGCAGCATCCCGCAGGCTGCACACCTAACACTCTTCCAAGGGTCCCACACCTTCTTCCAACCCAAAACATTCATGCAATTGGTTTTGTTCCATCTTAAGCAATTCCCACAGGGCCTACAGCCTTCAGAGGCTGTGGAGGTTTCTGAAGGCCAAAGGACGCAGGGAAATGGAGGCTGTCCTGGAAAAGACTTTGGCTGAGAGAAGGAGAAGCAAAGGAACAAGAAGAAATACCACGGCGCATCAACAGTTCATCTTAGCCAGTAATACTACTGGCCTAGTCAGGGGAACAAGTAGCAAAACCCAATCTTTCAAGAATACATCCCATGTTCTTAGCAGTTAACATCTAGAAAGGAACCATTAAGCCTAAATCAAGGTCTTGTGCTCATCAGGCAGTAGTCCTTGCATCAGGCCCCTCAAGAGGCCAGTGCTACTACCCCTGAGGGAGTCCTGGCTCCAGGCATTTCACACTTTCAGCAGGAGGATGGAAACTGGCAGGGTTGTCATTCCCTTGTGTTCCGCCCTGCTCTTCCCCCAGCACTGGGCTTTACCCACAGCAACTGGGATGGGAGCTGACTCCAGCAAGATCCACCACCTTCAGCAAAGGCGATTTCTCTCAGCCTCCTGCACATCAGGACTTCAAGGTCTCACTGGCAAAACAGGTTTTCTTCTTCCCCTAGCAGAAGGAAACTACTGCCCCCCAGCAGTCTCCAAGTACAACACAGCCCAGTCCCCAAGGGGTCTGCAGGAGCTGGAGACAAGCCTCTTACAAGCATGCACCTTCTGCAAATGTCACAGCAAAAAGCAAAGAGAAGGGCAGGAAAAGGCCACCTTGTGATAAGAGGCTTCACTCATGGCTCGAAGCTGGCTAGTCCACAGCAGCTTCGCCTCCCGAGTAAGGGCCGACTTCTGCTTGATGGAGAGAGACTTCTCCATGAAGGCAGAAAGAATGGGCTGAAACACACAACAGCAGCTCAGCATGAGCTACAGAAATTGGTCCAGAAAGGCTTTCCTTGTTCAAATGGCACCGAGAGAGAAGTTTGGAACCTCTTCTATCTGGGACCAGTCATGTCTCCAAGGCTTCAGCCAGAGTTGGAGCAGCCCAGCACACGCCCAGCTCCCGCAGGGCTGGGACAGCTGGAGCAGCACTGGCCAGTGTGCCAGCAGGATAGCAGATATCACTGCCCACCCACAGAGGATGGAAAGAAGGACACTCTCACGCTCCAGCTAGTCCAGCCCAACACCCAGCAAAAGCCTTGCACTTGGCTCCAGTGGCACATTCAGGCAAGACTCTGGACTTGCCCTCAAGCAGCACACAAGCCAAACCTCACTGCACCAGGAGAGCCACCTCCGACAAGCACAGTGGCACAGAGACGGGAGCCTGCGTCCAGCTTCCCAGTGCTGCTGGACAACAGCAGAAGTGGGCAGAGGAGGGACACAGGGGAACTTCACAGCCCAAACACAGCTCTTACCTGCTCTCTGCTGACAGGCACAGGCTTCTCTGCCCTTCTACCCTGCTTCCGATCACGAGATGCTGCCACTTTCCTCGGGAATCCTTCAGCCATCTTGGGAAGCCCCACAGGCTGATTGCTCCCACCAGTGGCCATGACTCAGTCACCTGCAAAAAGCAACAGCGACAGGCCTTGAAAATCTAGAATCCCATTTGTGGCAGAGAGGATACCCTGTGTCTCCAGGCTTTGGCATCCTTCCCATGGGAACAGGAGCCTCCCCACCCTCTTTCAGGAGCAGACCGAGTTCAAGCTGCACAGTTGAGAGTCAGACAAGTCAAACTCTGAGTTATTTCCCACCTTCAGCAAAGCAGCAAGGCTGGACAACTAGTGACAAGCGATGTGTGTGCTCCTGAAGCACTCTGAGATCTGTATGTTCCCACTCCGCACAGGACACGGTTTGGGACACACAAAGCAGCTCCACGCTCAGTGGGCTACTGCCCTTGTCCCCTGGCAACGATGCGCACTCCTAGCCTGCCCCGACCCAGCCGGCACAGTGAGGTCACAGAGAGGGAGGCAGGGCTGTGGAATGGGATGGGGTGCTCAGCGCCCACCAGGGCCCCGCAGAGGTGTGGGGCCTGCCCACAGCTCCCCTCATCCAGAGCAGTGTCTGTCAGCCCAGGGAAGGGGAGGGAGACCGCGAACACCTCACGAGAGCCCAGGCTTCCCAACAGGCTGCTAATGCCCACACAGCTCCGGCAGCGAGTTCCCAGCCACCTACTGCAATCTGGGAAATTGCAGTTACTCGGCTGCTTTTAATAGATTTCTCTACCCAATCTGTTGGATACAAGTTCTTCAATTGCTAAGCAGATCTTGTACTGTACCAGAAAGGTACCTGGAGATAACCTTTCTCTTCTCCAAAATACTTGCTCAGCCATTTCTGGGTGAAAAACAGCTTATGCAACCATATTTTGCAGGAATATTACAAGTTCAATTCAGCAATAAATATGTATAACTATAAATATATATGTGTGTGTCTATATATTTACACTGACAGCCTGTGTTCATAGCTCAAAATGCACTCAGACTATCATCCTGTAGTTGTCAACACACTTCTTACTACAAATGTATGACTAACAAATCCCCAAACAGACATCCCAGACTCATATGATGATACTGAAACCCCATTAGGAGCAGTTCAACACATTGACAAGAACCACAAGGAGAGCAATGTTCTTCATATGTGTAAAACTAGAATGTATGTGGGACGGAAGAAGGAGAGGGGAATAAAAGAACTTTTTGAATGCATATGAACCCACCAATAATAGTAGTATTACTTCACAGGAAAGAATACTTCTGATATCAGAAACCACCAAGCAAGAGAGTCCAGAGAAGAGCAACGAAGCTGGGGAAGGGGCTGGACAACAAGAGGAGCAACTGAGAGAGCTGGGGGTGTTTATCCTGGAGAAGAGGAGGCTGAGGAGAGACCTCATTGCTCTCTATAACTCCCTGAGAGGAGGTTGTGGAGGAGAGGGAGCTGGGCTCTTCTCCCAAGGACAGGACGAGAGGGAATGGCCTCAAGATCCACCAGGGGAGGTTTAGGCTGGACATTAGGAGGCTGGACATTTCCTCCCATTCAAGTGGGAGGAAAAATATAAGATGGAGGGTGGTTTTTTTTCCTAATTTGCTTTGTGAATACAGCAGTACATTTTGTAAATTCCCTTTCTTTGTTTCCCAGGCATAGGCTTTTGAACAATTTCCCCCATTTGTGTGGATTTCGTGCTTTAAAACAGAACTGAGGTGATGCCCAAGCCAGTCGGTAGGAGCCTCTATTAGCTCCAAAGGATTTCTGGAGGCACAGGTGTGCAGGTTGCAGCTTTGCTGCAGCCCCTCCGGACTCTTCCAAATCCTTACCCCCCAAGACCATGGTGCTCATTTTCCTTATTTTCTTACCTTTCCTTTGCTGGAGGAGGCAGGGGCTGCGCACTCTGCGGAGCCCAAACCCACCAGGCACTCCAGGTGGGTTTAGATGAAGGGAAACAGATTAGATCTACGGATTGGATCTAGGAAACAGTCATTTACTGTGAGAGTGATGAGGCACTGCAACAAGTTCCCAAAGAGGTTGCGGATGTCCTACCCCTGGAAGTGTCCCTCTTTCATGATCAACTGATTTAAAACAATTTAGGATGGAATTGTCTCTGGCAATTTCTAGGCATTTCCTTTTTGCTTATTTCCTTTGCATCTAGCTGGTTATCAGTGCCATCTAAAAATGTGTTTTCTTGTTACTTCACATACTTATTCCAGAGACAACTTTTTCTTTAAGATTTTTTATTATTTCACAAGTCTAGAAAAATTGTTAATTTCTCATGAAATGCAGACATTTCTTTTGAAAGAAAAAAAATTTTTTTTTTCCCTTATAGTTGTCAGAAATGTGTGGCTTCTGCTGGTTATAAGTTTTGAAAATTAAGTATTAAGACAAAGGATTCAAGAAAATCAGACATTCATTTATACACAATCTAGATTAAAATCGATTTTGTTTTGGGCTGCTACAGAAATTTAATTATGGCCCTCTGGGCCACTCAGTTACCATCACTGGAATCATAGAATCATAGAACAACCAGGTTGGAAGAGACCCATCGGATCATCGAGTCCAACCATTCCTATCAAACACTAAACCAAGTCTCTCAGGACCTCATCTACCCATCCCTTAAAAACCTCCAGGGAAGGTGAATCAATCAGCTCCCTGGGCAGCCTATTCCAATGCCCAATGACCCTTTCCAGGAAAAACCTCCTCCTAATCTCTAGCCTAAATCTCCCCTGGTGGTGCTTGAGGCCATTCCCTCTTGTCCTGTCCCCTGTCACTTGGGAGAATAGGCCAGCTCCCTCCTCTCCACAACCTCCTTTCAGGGAGTTGTAGAGAGCAATAAGGTCTCCCCTCAGCCTCCTCTTCTCCAGGATAAACACCCCCAACTCTCTCAGCCATTCCTCATAAGGCCTGTTCTCCAGCCCCTTCACAAGCTTCGTTGCTCTTCTCTGGACTCACTCCAGAGCTTCAACGTCCTTCTTGTGGGGAGGAGCCCAGAACGGAACACAGGATTCGAGGAGTGGCCTCACCAGTGCGGAGTACAGAGGGAGAAGAACCTCCCTGGACCTGCTGGTCACACCATTTCTGATACAAGCCAGGATGCCATTGGCCTTCTTGGCCACCTGGGCACACTGCTGGCTCATGGTCAGTCGGCTGTCAACCAACACCCCCAGGTCCTCTCTTCCTGGCAGCTTTCTAGACAGACTTCTCCCAGTCTGTAGCTCTGCATAGGGTTGTTGTACCCCAAGTGCAGGACCCAACATTTGGCCTTGTTAAACCTCATCCCATTGGTCTCAGCCCATGGATTCAGCCTGTTTAGGTCCCTTTGCAGAGCCTCCCTGCCCTCCAGCAGGTCAACACTTGCACACAGCTTTGTGTCATCTGCAAACTTGCTAAGGGTACCCTCAATGCCTTCATCCAGGTCACTGATGAAGACACTGAACAGGGCTGGATCTAGCACTGAGCCCTGGGGACACCACTTGTCATTGGCCTCCAGCTGGATTTAACACCATTTACTACCACTCTCTGGGTCCCCCAGCCAACCAGTTTCTACCCAGGAGGGTGTGAGCCTCTCCAGGCCAGAGGTGACAGTTTCCGTAGCAGAATGCTGGGAGAAACTGTGTCAAAGGCTTTACTGAAATCCAGGAAGATCCATCCACAGCCTTTCCCTCGTCCAGCAGCCGAGTCACTTTGTCATAGAAGGTGATCAGGTTGGTTTGGCAGGACCTGCCTTTGGTGAACCCATATTGACTGGGCCTGATCACCCAGTTCTCTTGCATGTGCTTCATGATCACACTCAAGATCACCTGTTCCATGACTTTCCCTGGCACTGAGGTCAGATTGACTGGCAGCTCCTTCAATACCCTTGGGTGAATCCCCTCTGGCCCCATAGACTTGTGGGTGTCCAGTTGGGCAAGCATGGCTCTGACCACCTCCTCTTGGATCATGGGAGCCTCGTATTGCTCCTCTAGTTCCGGGATTTCTACACAGAGGGAACAGCTTTCTTTACAATTAAAGACTGAGGCAAAGAAGGCATTAAGTACCTCAGCCTTCTCCTCATCCCCTGTCACTGTTGTTCCCTCCGTGTCCAAAAGGGACTGTATGGTCTCCCTAGTTCTCCTTTTGTTATTTATATCTTTATAAAAAGATTTTTTATTATCCTTCGTGGACTTTGCTAACGTGATTTCTAGTTGAGCCTTAGCCCCTCTGATTTTTTCCCTACACAACCTCACTTCCCTCCTGTAGTCCACCCAAGAGGCCTGTCCCCTCTTCCAGAGCCTATAAACATTCCTCTTCTTCCTAATGTCACTTGAGATTTCTCTACTCAACCAAGCTATTTTTCCCCTGACGGCTTTTTTTCCGGAACACGGGGATGGCTTTCTCCTGAGCTGCTAGGATCTCCTTTTTGAAGAGCTCCCAGCCCTCATGGGCTCCCTTGCCCTCAAGGACTGTCCTCCAGGAGACTTTGCCAACCAGCTTTCTGCAGAGTTCAAAGTCTGCCCTCTGGAAATTTAATGCTAACAACCCTCTTCACTTTGCCTACAACAGAAAACCCATCATCTCATGGTCACTTAGTCCTAGGCGTCCCCCTACTGCCACATCCCCCACGAGGCCTTCTCTGTTGACAAACAGCAAGTCCAGGAGGGCACCTTCCCTCCTTGGCTCATTCACCAGCTGCACAAGGAAGTTGTCTTCCACGCACTCCAGGAACCTCCTAGACTGCTTCCTTTCTGCTCTATTGTACTCCCAGCACATATCAGGGAGATTGAAATCTCCCACAAGCACAAGAGGCATTGATTTGGAGATTAACCCCAGCTGGTTAGAGAAGAGCTCCTCAGCTGCTTCTCCTTGGCTGGGTGGCCTGTAACAGACTCCCAGCACAAAATCTACCTTCTTATGGGCTCCTCTGAGTTTAACCCACAGGCACTCAATCTCCTCATCGCCACAATCCATCTCAACAGTGTCCAAGTCCTCCCTTACAAAGAGGGCTACTCCGCCTCCTCTCCTACTCTTCCTATCCCTCCTGAAGAGTTTATACCCACCATAGCTTTACTCCAGTTATATGAGTCATCCCACCACGTTTCCGTGATGGCAACGACATCATAGGCTCCTTACCCTACGACAGCTTCCAGTTCTTCCATCTTGTTCCCCATGCTGCGTGCATTGGTGTAAATGCACTTCAGCTGAGGAGCCGAGCCTTCAGCCCTCTTAGAGGGGACAGTGCTTGCTCCCAATTGCCTGTTAACTGGAGTAGCTTGCACCAGAGTGCCTGTATCTCCTTTGCTGCTCCAGAGTGCATTCTCCCCCACTTCCTGTGCAGTGATGTGCTGGTGGTCCTCACAGCACACCCTCTCCTAATGTCTAGTGCCCCACATCCAGGCTCGCTCTTGCCTAGCCTTGACTCAATCCCCTCCCCCTTCACATCTACTTTAAAGCTCGATTTATGAGCTTAGCTATGTTCTTAGCAAGGGCCTTACTCCTGCCAGGAGACCCACGTGCCCCAATCTTCGCAACCGTGTAAGGGGGTGCACTAACCACCCTATGATCAAAGAATTCAAAGCCCCTTTCCACGCACCAGGTTCAGAGCCAGGCATTAATGGAGTTCTTTTTTGTAAGTTGTGGGTCCCCTCCATTTAGCCTTGGGATGGAGCAGAACACCACCTGTGCCCCAGAGCCCTCCATCATCTTCCCAAGGACCCTGAAGTCTTTTTTGATGCCCTTAGCTTTACTGCTTACTAGACCATCATTAACAGTCTGGACTACTACCAGAGGGTAGTCGTCCGTCTCATGGATCAGGGAAGGGAGTTTCCTAGCTACTTCCCTCCCTGATGCCCCAGGCAAGCAGCAGACCTCTCTGTGGAGCGGGTCGGGTCTGCAAATGGGTCCTTCCGTTCCTTTGAGGAGGGAGTCCCCTACAACAATCACCCTCCTCTTCTTCTTAGTGGAGGATGTTGTCATTTTCTTCCGAGGATAGTGCGGCCTAGGAAAAGATTCAAGGCTATGGTGGCCATCATCCTCAGGACTAGATTCCTCCTGGAGCACCCGGTACTTGTTCTCCAGGGGGATCTCAGGTATTGTTGACTGCTTGAGGGGAGCAGGCTTCCTTCTTCTGGCAGGAACTTGCCGCCATTCCCCATCCCTTAGAGCCCCAAGCTTGCAGTGTGCAGGTGGCTGGTTATCGGGCACACTAGGTGCAGGAGGTTGCTGAGGGAGTGAGAGGGAACTGCTCCACATGTCTATCTCCCTCTCACATTCCCTGATAGTCCCGAGTCTCCTAACCTCCTCCACCATGCGAAGAAGTTCCTCCACTCGAAGACAGCTTTCGCAAGTGGAGCCATTAACAGAAGCAGAGGCACGAGCTAAGGGAGAGGGACAGCATGGACAGAGTTTGCCTTTGCACCATCTCCTGGTGCTTCCACATCACGCTTCATTCTGATGTTCCCATGGGATTTCTTATGTGAGGGCACAACAACCCTGGGCAGCTCCAGACTAGGAGAAGCCTGGCTGGAAAGTGCCTGGAGGAGAGGGACCTGGGGGTGTTGGGGGACAGCGACTGGCCATGAGCCAGCAGGGGCCCAGGGGAATTTAGAATTCTTGAATGGGACCTGGGAACCATGAGGCACTTGTGGATATTTGCTGGGAGCATACGGCGCATTGTGCCTTTTGGCCCCTGACAAGAACTCTGGGCTCTGCGAATGAGGGCAGGGATGTGCTGGACTTGCCAAAGGGCATGTGCGGAGACCCCTTCCTTGTACAGGAAGAAAGGGTGTGGGATCTTGCTAAGTATCTGAAAGTTGGATTTAATGGGAGAAGTCAATGACTTGGACAACCCAAACATTTTAAAACCAAATATTTATTCAGATATTAATGAATACATTAAATAATATATACATAAAATATATTATTATATATTTCATATATTATACATATATTATCAACAAATAGTTTTCTTCAGGTATTAAATATTATATTATATTATATTATATTATATTATATTATATTATATTATATTATATTATATTATATTATATTATATTATATTATATTATATTATATTATATTATATTATATTATATTATATTATATTATATTATATTATATTATATTATATTATATTATCATAGAACAACATCTTATTATATATTATATATATTATATATAAACAATATAAACAAAATCAAAATAACATTTAACCACAAACATTTTATTCAGATATTAATATATTAATATATATACAGGATGCACATTAATACATTATATTACTATATATAAATAATATAGTAATATATATTTATGTATATTTAATAATATATACACACTTATTCCTTAGATATTAATTCTGTACTGGACATTTTCCCCAGAGGAGGGTTTCTAGGAGATACTCTCCTCCCAATAAGAGGTCCCACATGTTGCTGGAACATCTTCCATTGGGGTCAGTCTGTCTTTCCTTGAGGTAGAGGCCCAAGCATTGGGGGTTCCATAGCCTGTTGGAGAAGGCAGGGCCTGCCGGACCTTCCATCTGTTCCCGTATTTCCTTCCTGCTGGATGGACGACAGGCGACCTCAAGCATCACAGCTCTTGGGGAAGAGGTTCAGTGCTGCTGAGCTAGTGGGGACACTGAGCTCCTGCCCTCTGCCTCTTCAACAGGCACGAAGGCTTCAGTCTGAGTGGAGCGTTGGCTGTGCAGCCAGGGATGGGGATCGTGGTGCTTCAACTCCAGTCCTCCGGGAATGTGTGCAGCACCAGCTATGCCTCACTCTGGAAGAAGAGTAGAGCTATCTGTCAATGTGCATTAGCCTTTGCTTCCCTAACTTTTCCAGTGAGGAATAGAACAGCTTATTTTTGTGGTTGCTGTTGTGTCCCAGGCCATGGTGGCCTTGGTAGTCTCAGCCTTTTTATCGGTTTGCAGGGCACTCACAGTCCCATAACCTTCTCAGTCACTGTCGAGAACCACCTATCATGCTTTCTACATGTTAAATAATCTGCTTATAACGTATTTTTTAAAGGCTTGATAAATCTAATACTTGTCATGTGTGAGGTATTTAGTTTAAGCTACTTGGTTCTATTTCCCTTTTCAAGCCAGGCTTCTGCTGCTCTTCCCAGTGGGAACTGCAGGTGGACAGGGAGACATGAAAGCGCATGCGTAGGGCATGTCCTCTAGTCAGGTATTTAGTTTAATCTACTCTTGGGCCTATAAGAAGCATCACGAGTTTATCTGAGAAGCCTTCACACGGATGACATCATCCAGTAATTAAAAATCTGTTTCTTTTGACTGTTAATTGCATTCTTTTAGGTCCCCTGTGGTGGGCTTATGAGGTGGTTTTATGTTTGGATTTTTAGCTCATAATTCTTAAAATAATCACACTCCATCCAATCCTCTATCTGATGGTCGACCTCCATGTCTGCCCTTCTGGCTAGAGAGACACATAGAATAGTTAAGGCTTGAGAAGTCCTTTATGTTCATAGAGTGCAATCCTTTACTTGCTGCTTCCAGCCTCACTACATGTCACAAATGCAGTTTTTTTTAAAATATAAAGCACATATTTAAGTAGAAGTAACACTTCATAGGGCTTGATGATAAGGTCACACTATTACTTACCGCAGCGAGGAAGCATATGAGGGAATCTCAAGTTGTATGTTTTTATAGATAAACAGTTACATGTACTTACAGCCAAAGGATTATATGTGAACATTGTTCCCTCTGGCACTCAGCTGAGACTCCAAAGTTCCATAATGCTTCTGCCCTGTTCCTTTTACATTCCTGTCTTGGTGTCCAGTGTCAGGTTGCTCCAGGGTTCAAATCCAAGATTTCACTAAGCAGCCTCTCAGGCATCGCATCCTTTCATCTGGATTCCCAGTGTTAGTTGATGCTAAAGCTTGAATCCAAGCCTTCTAAACGCAAAATATTGGACAGTGGATTTGATGAAATGATTAACTAAACAGAGGGATATCGACAGGTGGTTGATGCCGGGGAGAGAAAGAGGACCACGTGAGTCAAGAAATCCCAGGGCAATGGTGCCCTCACAGACAATTTACCCACCCTCTCACATGATTCTTCAGTTCCGTAGTAGTTTTTAGGTCTGACTGTACACGTTCCTTCACTGTCTTTCAGACAGCTCTTTCCCTGCTATTGATACAATTGGCATTGATGATCTTTGCTCTTGAAGCCTTCTTCTCCGCACACCCTCCAGCCTTTGCCCCCTTCTCTTCTCCCCTCTCCTCTACTTCAACAGCCTTTTTTGGGCTGTATTTGGACTTGCAAAGCCCTTTGCGATTGCTGTGCTAAGTCCTCAAGGTCTGGCATTCGTCATCCACGAAGCTTCCGTGGGGCTTACCCAGCATTGCCCTTAGAATCTCTCTTGCCCCTCTGGGCACAATAAAGGTTTCCTGCAGGCAAGTCACATCTCTCTGCAAAGATCCTACAGGCATGAAAGTGGCAGCTGTGGGAGGGCAACTGCTTTTCTTCAGGGTCCCAGGGCTGGTGAGGTGGGGTTGCTGTTGGTAGAGAGAAGGTGCAGGCAGCACTTAGGGCAGAGAGAACCTTTTGGTGGGTCTTACAGGAGCTGGGGAATGGGCCTTGCTCTGCACTCACTCCAACGTGTCCAAAAACAGTGCCAGAGCTGGGAACAGGACTCCTTGTGGGGCTTGGTGAGGGTATAGTAGAGGAGCAGAATCCCCTCTCTTGATATGCTGAACTTGCTTCTTCGGGTTGAGCCCAGGACAGAGTTGACAGCCCATGATCCTTTTGGCCTTCGGGGCTGCAAGTCACGAGTTGGAATTCCCAGTTAAAAATCTTCCCATTGTGTATAACCTGTTCAGTACCCCCTTGGCCTCCCGAGACCATGAAAAACGGGAGAAGGTGGCGGCGAGAGGGTGTTGGAGCGAGAATCTAAAACTTTATTATATACAGTAGTTTGAATTAGTTGCAAATCAAGAAAAGAAATGATTTAAATGTATGCAGTAGTTTTAAAGTTATAAGAAATCTTAAAACCTAGTGGCATAGAAAGAAGTGTTAGTTACTCATGAACGCTAACAAAGCCACAAAGGCTTATACAGGCTCAAAGTTTCTTTTACAACATTAAGTGATTGTTCTGCTCTAATGCTTCTCTAGTTTCTCATTGGTAATTTTTGTTTGGTAGACCTCGAGTTGTTACTTTGTGGTCTATTGAGCTGTGAGCTACAATACTCCCAGAGCTGTTCCTCATAGAAAGCATAAGATTAATGTAAAACTGATTGCCTGTTGCTAAAGGAGGCGCAAGCGCAGTTTGAGCTGATAAAAACGTGCTGATGATAAAAACGTGCTCGAAACATACATATGCATTAGCCAATGGTGTAACCTGCTGAATATACATTAGATTGCGAAACCTGGTGAGGTCGCGTTTAACGGTCGTCGGAACCGGATTTGGGTACTGTCCTCCCGTTCCCGGGGCCTCACAATAAAGCGCCACATATAACCCTTGCCGGAGTGTTATGTGTTTGTCACACCGATGCTACCAAGAGGATGAGAGCAGACAGCCCTGTCGGGACTCCCCTCCCGCCGCCAATGAGCCGCAGGAGGCTCCCCTGCCCCGCGCGCCGGGACGGGACGGGAGGGGTCCTTCGTGGCTTTGTCCGCCAAAGGGGCGCCCATTCTCAACGCCGGCTCCGGCAGGGTCGGGCGAAGGGCGCGGGCAGCCCCGGCGGGGGCCTTGCTGGAGGCGTGGCTCGGGGCGCCCCGCGCGTGGCGGCCATGGCGGCGCTGGGGAGGAGGCTGTGGGGACGGGACGGGGAGCCCGTTGGCCTCCGCCCCGCCCGGGTTTCCGTCGGCACCGCGTGCAGGAGGGTGCCGGGGCTGGGGCCCAGCGGCTGTGGGAGCGGGGAGGGCGCCGGGCCTGCTGAGTGGAAAGGAGGAGGCTGAGGGGAGAGGAGGTTGGAGTGAGGTGAGTGCTGGGCTCAGCTCCCACGGAGCAAGGGAAGGGACGAGAGGAAACGGCCTCAAGCTGTGCGAGAGGAGGGTCGCCTTGGCTACTGGGAGAGATTTCTCTGCTGCCCGAGGGGTGAAGCCCTGGCAGAGGCTGCCGGGGGCAGGGCTGGAGTCCCCGTCCCTGGAGGGTTCCCAACACGGGTGGCACCTGGGGACAGGGTTCAGAGGGCGCGGTGGGGCTGGGCCGCTGGGAAATGAGGAAAGCTTTGGGCACTGCTCCCTGCCGTCCTTACCGCTGGATAAGGAAGGTTTTGTGCCTGCTGCTGAAGGGCAGGCAGTGGCCGTCTGGCTCCGGAGTGGCTGTGGAAGCCTCTGTCTGTCTCCCTGTGTGGGAGTGAGAGAAATCAACTTGCTTCCGTGTCTGGGGTCTCCTGGGGCGAATCCGAGTGCAGCAGGCAGAGCTCAGAGCTGTGCTTAATGCTTTTTAGTGATCAGTTACTTCTGGTGGAGGAAGAAGAGCTGAAGTTGTGCCCCTACTGCATTCATGTCATACTCTCTTCTACCCCAAAAGCATTTGCCTTAGTAGACAAAACTAGTAAGAAACAAAACTCCCAAGAATCACATATGACATGAAAGTAGAGCTACAGCATATTCATTTTCCCCGTTGGCAGTCGAGACATCCTGCATACACTTTGTTTTGTGTGTACAAAAACAGGCTACAAGCTAGAAGTAAACCGTTTATCTGCATTATTCATGAAGTATCCTTGTGTTTTATGGTGATCACAAGATTTGGCACATGCCACAGCTCTGCAGAGAGCATCACATTATTTCTTAGGCTAGATATTTCTGTAGCTTTGAAGATATGCTTTGCTTTCTTAAGTTCATCAAACCATTCAGGTGAAGTTACTTTGCAAGGGTAAAAGGTACACAAAGGTACTTTGGTGGTGGCTCTGCCTGCCCACCTGCAGAGCAGGAGCTGTGGGCTTTTCCGTGCAGTGGATGCGCAGATCCCTGGAGCTGGAATGTGCCCTTGACTGGGACTGAGGAAACTCTCCTGGCGCTGGAGGAGGGAAGGGGGCAGGGGGTGTTGCAGACCATTGCTGCTTTTGCTCAGTGTGAAAAGCAGGCTTCAGCTTTTAGTTGTGTGTTTTTGATGGGGATTGAAATGTATTCGTGTTGTTCTGTCCCATTGGGTTCATTTCCCACCCTGCTGTGTTCCAGAAGAAAGAGCTCCGAGGTTCTCCCCCAGGCTGGTGCATGGTTCCTCCAGAGGTGCCACTTGGGAGAAGGAGAGGGGCCGGTGAGTATGGGCTCGGGGAAGCCCAGCCGGGCTCTTGGGAAGTGTCTGAGGCCTCTCTCCGTGGCTGCTCCCAGGGCTCCTCTCCCGCCCTGCAGTCGCGCTGCCATGCAGACGGGAGCTGTTGCTCCTCACCCTGGTCCATGATGTCTCTGGACATGTATTATCTGAGCAGAAGGCTGAAGATGAGCAGTTCTGCTCCTGAATTCCTCTGAGACCTGGCGAGCGAGCCCCTTGTCTCTCCTTGAGCTGCAAGGAGCCAGGGGGGTTTGTGTTTCCTCGTGGCTGCCTTGAGCAGACGCTGTGTGGAGTCTGGCCAGGGCGCTGCCGCTCACGTGCTCGGGATGGTGTAAACGCTGCAGCAGGTGCTGGGTTTAGAGTTGTGGGATCTTGGACATAGCCCCAACCCTTGGATTCTGTTTCTGCGTGGTGGAAAATGTCAGTAAGAGCTGCTGCCTGGAGAGGGACAAAGAGCTGTGGTGGTTTTTAGTGTCCCCAGAAGACCGGGAGGCAGGGTTGCCTAGGATTGTTGTGGCTGTGCCGGAACCACTCCAGGTTCCCTAGGGCACTTCCTCTGCTCTGTTCTCATGCTTCACTTTCCTGATCCGGAGCTAACATCCTGCCCTGCGCTGGGGAGCGCTGAGGTGGGTCGTGTTCCTGGGGCGGAAAGCGGTGGATGTTCTGGGATGGCTGCTGTGTCCCGTCAGGGGAGATTCGGACTGGAGCTGGAGAGAGTTCCCTTCACTGGAAGGGTGGTGAAAGATGGGTCTAGGCTGCCCAGGGCAGTGGTGGAGTCAGTGTACCTGGAGATGTTCAGACGTTACAGAGGCGGCACTCGAGGACATGGTTTGGTGGGCACGGTGGTTTGGGCTGACAGCTGGACTGGATGTGCCTCGAGGTCTTTTCCAACTTTGACGATTCCATGGTTCTCTGCTGGCTTTGGGTTTGAGGTCCCTGTGTCCAGTCAGGGAGGGCTGGTGGGTCGGCGATGCCCGCGGGCGTTCAGCTGCTGGCAGCCTGGTTTGGTTCACCTTCCAGGTGGGAGGTGGCCAAAGTGCCCTTGCTCCTCTGCCTGTGCTGCTGTCAAAGCAGGCTGGTTTCTGGTTCTGCTCAGCCCCTGGAGAGCCCTGAGGGCTTCAGGCAGCCCAGGAGCTGCGCTTCCCTTCCTCTGCCTCCTGGACCCATGACACAGAACAAGACTCCCTCTCTAGCGAAGAAGAATCTTTATCGCTGGAACTCAGGCAGTTAAATCTTTTTTCTCTTCTTTTCCTCTCTCCCTCTCTCTCTTTCCTCTTCCCCTTTTCCTGACTCACTGAAACATGTGAAGAGTTCAGTTCCTGAAAGATAAGGAAGAGGAGCTGAAACGTAACTTCTGGGATGGGGGAAAGCTGGAGGGGGAAGAGAAGAGGACTTCTTGGGTCCAGGGGCCCAGCACCTGCCTTTGTAACACCTTTTTCTCTGTCCCCAGGTGCGCAGCAAGAGCAGTCTGAGAGAGCTGAGCGGAAGCGGAAGAGACTAAAGATGATTCCCTGTGCCACTGTCAGTATTGTTTGATGTGTTATCTGTCGTATTTGTCCTTTGAGACCACTGAGATTTTTAAGATTACCCCTTTAGTGACAGTGTGTAGGGTCTCCAAGTACGATTGTGCTCAATTTTGAAAGCCTTTCCTGCAAGACACTTGCCAAAGAGCACGTGTGTGGCCTCCACATTCACTTGTACCATATCTCTTTCTTTCCTGCACTCTTCGAGTCATAGAATCACTAGGTTGGAAAGGACCCAGAGGATCATCAATTCTACCAATTCCCATCAATCACTGAAGCTCAGCACCTCATCCCCTTGTCTTTTAAACCCCTCCAGGGAAGGTGACTCAACCCCCTCCCTGTGCAGCCTGTTCCAGTGCCCAGTGACCCTTTCTGTAAAAAAATTTTTGATGATGTCCAGCCTGAACCTCCCCTGGCAGAGCTTGAGGCCATTCCCTCTTGTCCTGTCCCCTGACCCTGGGGAGAAGAGCCCAGCTCCCTCATAGCTACAACCTCCTTTCAGGGAGTTGTAGAGACCAATAAGGTTTCCCCTCAGCCTCCTCTTCTCCAGGCTAAACAACCCCAGCTCTTTCAGCCGTTCCTCATAGGGCCTGTTCTCCAGCCCCTTCACCAGCTTCGTTGCTCTTCTCTGGACTCGCTCCAGAGCCTCAACATCCTTCTTGTGCTGAGGGGCCCAGAACTGAACACAGGATTTGAGGTGCAGTCTCACCACTGCTGAGTCCAGAGGGAGAAGAAACTCCCTGGACCTGCTGGTTACACCTTTTCTCATCCAAGCCAAGATGCCATAGGCCTTCCTGGCCACCTGGGCACACTGCTGGCTCATGTTCAGTCGCTGTCAACCAACACCCCCAGGTCCTTCTCCTCCAGGCAGCCCTCAAGCCAGACTTCTCCTGGTCTGGAGCTGCTCAGGGTTGTTGTGCCCCAGGTGCAGGACCCGGCACTTGGCCTTGTTAAACCTCATCCCATTGGTCTCAGCCCATGGATCCAGCCTGTTCAGATCCATTTGGAGCTTCCCTACCCTCCAGCAGATCAACACTTCCACCCAGCTTAGTTTCATCTACAAACTTGCTAAGGGAGTACTCGATGCCTTCATCCAGGTCATTGATGAAGACATTGAACAGGGCTGGACCCAGCACTGAGCCCTGGGGACACCACTTGTCACTGGCCTCCAGCTGGAGTTAACTCCATTTCCCACCACTCTCTGGGCCCTTCAGCCAACCAGTTTCCACCCAGGACAGTGTGTGGCTGTCCAACCCTGGTGGCCCCAGGCACAGGGAGGCCAGGATGGCAGCAGGCAGGGCTGGCAGCATTTGGCCATGCTGACAACAATCGGTAGAGGATGAGCAAATGAAAGCCAACCTCTGCTGGGTCACCCTTCCTACCCTGCTTCTTAGCAAGGCTCTTCTCCCTTTGAGATGCTGGGAGGGGACATAGCTAGGAAAGGTGACCCCATCTGACCAACGGGACATCCCAGACCGTAGGACACTGTGCTCAAGGAATGGAAACTGGAGAAAGAGTGCGGAAGGGAGGATGTTTGGAGTTGTGGCCTTTGTCTTCCCAAGCCGTCGTTAGGCGTGATGGAGCCCTGTTTTCCTGGGGATGGCTGAACGTCTGGCAGCCCAGAGGAAGCAGTGAGTGAATCCCTTCTTTGGCTTTGTTTGCATAGGCAGCTTTTGGTTTACCTATTAAAATGTCTTTATCTTGAGCCGTGAGTTGTCCTGCTGTTGCCCTTCCCATGCTCTCCTCCATCCCCAGGCGGTGTGGGGCTCATGTGCCCACTGGGGTCAGCCCAGCCCACCCATGGACAAAGGGGTTTTGCTTTTCCCTGCAGGGATTGGGCTGCAGCACGAGAATCAGCTGGGGCACCAACCATTCCTGTGATGTGTGGGTTCCAAGGTTTTTGAGTCCTTTCTGGAGAGAGGGGCTGTTCCCAAGGGAGTCCCCGCAGTGTCCCAGCCCCTGGAATGCTTTTCCCTCTGTGTGGGTGCTCCATCCCTGCCAGGGGGTCTGCCTGGGACAGGAGAAGCTCTGCAGAGCACGACTCTGCTCCTCTGCACCACCCAATTGTCTCCCTGAGGCAGACCATCAGGTTTCTCTCAGGACACTGTAGGAGGATGTCAGGATGATATCAGGATTCCCTTCCACTGCCTCCTGGACCCATGACATGGAACAAGATTCTCTCTCTAGCAAAGAAAAATTTCTATTGCTGGACCTCAGGTGGTTAAATCTTTTTCCCCTTTTTTCCTCTCTCCCTCTCTCTCTTTCCTCTTTCCCTTTTCCTGACTCACTGAAACATGTAAACCACCAGAGTTTTATCCCCTGCTCAATAAAGAAAAGTTCCTTTTATTTCCACCCTTCTGGTTCCTTGGTGCAGCTGCAGCTTTCTTCACCTCACAGGAATCTTGGATCTCTGTCAAACCAGGGTTCTCCAACTGGTCCCTGGCACTTCCAACCTTAATTGTTTTGTATCTCCTTGTTTGTTTCCTTACCTTGCTGCTACAAGGGAGGTGAAAATAAAAATGAGAAGCCATTGCTTCTTGTGTTGTGTTCTAAAGAAGGGATGTTGTGCCGCCAAGTTTTCCAGGCTTGTGAGAGGTGAAGCCAAGTTGCAGGTGTGATTGTGCAGAGTGAGACCCCGAGAGAGGTATTAAAGAAAAGCAGTTGGAGGAGAAGTGCAGAAAGTGCTCAAGTCTGAAGATGAAGTGTTTGAGTGAAAGGGGAAGCTGCCTGGTGTGAGTGACTGCTGCCTGGCGAGAGAAAAGGAAAGTCCTAGTGTGCCGAGAGGGATGGAGGTGGTAAGCCCTGAGGGTGACTAGGGATTGCTCACCTGGCGCTCCATGAGCACAATGTGGGTTTCTCTCTCTCCAGTCCAACCATCAGCCCAGCCCCACCGTGCCCACTGAACCCTGTCCCCAGGTGCCACCCGTGTTGGGAACCCCTCCAGGGACGGAGACTCCAGCCCTGCCCTCGGCAGCCTCTGCCAGGGCTTCACCCCTCGCTCAGCAGAGAAATCCTTCCAGCATGCGATGTAAGCGTCCTCTGGCACAACTAGAGGCCATTTCCTCTCGTCCCTTCCCTTGTTCCTTGGGAGCTGAGCCCAGCACCCTCCTCACTGCAACCTCCATTCCCAGAGGTGCAGAGAGCAAGGAGCTCTCCCCTCGGGGTCCTCCTCTCCACTGGGCAGGCCCTGGAGGGCTGTCATGGCTTGTGTCCAGTGTGCTCTGTGCTGAAGAGGGGTCTCTGCTCTAATCCCCTCTGTCCCTCTCTCTCCCTTTCCCAAAGGCGAGGTCAGACAGAGCTGGAGCCAAATCTCCAATGAGCAGAGATTTGACTCTTGTGAAGTTATCATAGAATCACCAGGTTGGAGAAGACCCATTGGATTATCGAGCCCAACCATTCCTACCAATCACTAAACTATGCCCCTCAGCACCTCGTCTGCCCAAGCCTTGAACACCTCCAGGGAAGGTGAATCAACCGTCTGCCTGGGCAGCCTGTTCCAGTGCCCAATCACCCTTTCTGTGAAATTCCAAATGTTCAGCCTCAATCTCCCCTGGCAGAGCTTGAGGCCATTCCCTCTCGTCCTGTCCCTTGTCACTCGGGAGAAGAGGTCAGCACCCTCCTCTCCACAACCTCCTTTCAGTTGGAGAGATCAATGAGGTCTCTCCTCAGCCTCCTCTTCTCTAGGCTAAGCACCCCCAGCTCTCTCAGCTGTTACATTTTATAAATAACATCAGAATGAGTCCTTGCAGAGGAACAGAATGGGCAGGAGATTTCTGGGAGAATTTATCCACACGCATCTAAGTGGAAATGTCTTCTGTGCCAGCTCCTGTGTCACTGCATGTGACTGATGGGGATCACTCTTTGTGTGTCCCAGCCCTGACAAAGTCCAACAGGCCTCTCAGAGAGTTGATTTGCTGCCATTTTTGGTATCAGGGTTCAGTCTGCACAGTGAGGCTGGGCTGGCACTGGACTGGGTCACTTACAGCCTTCAGTGGCTGTCACAGCCCAAGGTAGACAGAGTAGGACCCACAATTGTATTTAAACATTTAGTTTATTACCTATAATGTTACAATTTGGAGTCAAGAATATAAGCGTTAATACTTTTGTGTTGTGGATCACCTCTGAGTCTTTGTTTTTGTTCTACAGTTATGATGTACATCCCTATGTTAGTGTGCGGGAGGGGTGACCATGGGCCAGTTTATCAGTTCACCCTGATAGGTGAACGAGTGGCGGAGACATAATCGCTCCTTCTCCCCTCCCTATCCTTGCTGCATAGATGGGCTTTGATGTGGCTGCTCAAGTGGCGGCCTCAGACCTCCATCTGGCCCCTCTCCACCCTGCGACTCAGCAAAGCAGCAGCCTCTTCAGCAGCTTCAAGGGGGCAGGCAAATGTCAAATGGCTTGATAACCAGATGGAGATCTGTGACCAGAGGTGTCCCTGAGGGGTCCATCCTGGGCCCAGTGCTGTTTAGTGTCATCATCAATGATACAGACAGTAAGACTGAGTGCACCCTCGTCAAATTTGCTGATGACACCAAGCTGAGAGGCATGGTTGCCACTCCAAAAGGATGGGATGTCATCTAGAGGGACCTGGAGACGTGGGCCTGTGTGCACCTCATGAGGCTGAGGAAGGCCCAGTGCAAGGACCTACACCTGGGTTGGGGCCATCTGCGGTTTCAGTACAGGATGGGGGATAATATGACTGGGAGCAGCCCTGCAGAGAAGGACTTGGGGGTGCTGATTGACAAGAAGCTCGACATGGATGAAGGCATTGAGGGTACCCTTAGCAAGTTTGCAGATGAAACTAAGCTGTGTGGAAGTGTGGATCTGCTGGAGGGTAGGGAGGCTCTGCAAAGGGACCTAAACAGGCTGGATCCATGGGCTGAGTCCACTGGGATGAGGTTTAACAAGGCCAAATGCCGGGTCCTACACTTGGGGCACAACAATCCTATGCAGAGCTACAGACTGGGAGAAGTCTGACTGGAAAACTGCCAGGAGGAGAGGGACCTGCGGGTGTTGGTCAACAGCCGACTGAACATGGGCCAGCAGTGTGCCCAGGTGGCCAAGAAGGCCAATGGCATCCTGGCTTGTATCAGAAAAGGTGTGACCAGCAGGTCCAGGGAGGTTCTTCTCCCTCTGGACTCAGCACTGGTGAGGCCGCTCCTCGAATCCTGTGTTCAGTTCTGGGCCCCTCAGCACAAGAAGGATGTTGAGGCTCTGGAGCGAGTCCAGAATAGAGCCATAAAGCTGGTGAAGGGTCTGGAGAACAGGCCCTATGAGGTGTGTCTGAGAGAACTGGGGTTGTTTAGCCTGGAGGAGGCTAAGAGGAGACCTCATTACTCTCTACAACTACCTGAAAGGAGGTTGTAGAGGGAGGGAGCCGGCCTCTTCTCCCAAGTGACAGGGGACAGGACAAGAGGGAATGGCCTCAAGCTCTGCCAGGGGAGATTTAGGCTGGAGATTAGGAGGAGTTTTTTTCACAGAAAGGGTCATTGGGCATTGCAATAGGCTGCCCACGGAGGTGGTTGATTCACCTTCCCAGGAGGTGTTTAAGGGACGGGTGGATGAGGTGCTGAGGGACATGGTTTAGTGTTTGATAGGAATGGTTGGACTCGTTGATCCGATGGGTCCCTTCCAACCTGGTTGTTCTATGATTCTATGATGAGCGAGCAATGTGCACTCCCAGCCCCGAAGGCCAACTGTATCCTGGGCTGTATCAAAAGCCTACAGGTCAAGGGAGGTGGTTCTGCTCCTCTCTTCCTCTCTTGTGAGACCCCACCTGGAGTATTATGTCCAGTTCTGGAATCCTCAACATACGAAGGATATGGAGCTGTTGGAACAGGACCAGAGGAGGCTACAAAGATGACCTGAGGAATGGAGCACCTCCCATGCGAGGACAGGCTGAGAGAGTTGGGCTTGCTCAGCCTGGAGAAGAGAAGGCTCCAAGGAGACCTTAAAGTGACCTTCCAGTACCTGAAGGGTGCCTACAAGAAAGCTGGGGAGAGCCTTTTCACAAAGGCTTGTAGTGATAGGACTAGGGTCAATGGCTATAAACTGGAGAGTGACAGATTTAGACTAGACATAAGGAGGAACTTCCTCACGATGAGGGGGATGAGGCACTGGAAGAGGTTCCCCAGGGAAGTTGTGGCTGCCCCATGCCTGGAGGTGTTCAAGGCCAGGTTGGATGGGGCCTTGGGCAGCCTGATCTAGTGTCTGCCCATCACAGGGTGGGGGCTGGAACTAGATGATCTTTAATGTCCCTTCCAACTCAAACTATTCTGTGATCCATGATTACCTGTTCCTAGGACTCTGGGGCTGGGGCTAGGGTTTGTGTTGGCATTAGCCATTTGGTCAGGGTAAGTGCTAACATGAGGGTTTGGGTTTGTGTTAAGTGGTCAGGGTTTGCTTTTCAATTGCTTGTTAATCTTTCTCATTCCTTCACTTATTAAGCCGCCTCTGTCTCACCTGCTCTCAGTTGTGGAGTGGAGCTGCCTCGTGGAGGGTAAACCCTAGCCAAGGGCTAATCATAGTGTTTCCTGCTTTGCTTTTGGTTCCTGACTTTCGCTTTCGCTGTCTGTCAGTCACGCTGTTTACTGGAATAGGAGGAGAAAGGCACAGCATAAAAGGCCAGACTGGAGCCAGGCTGCAGCAAAGCTGTGTCAGCCGCCCGCAAGTGAGGAAGAGGAGGGTGAGTCCTTTCCCCCGATGCCTCCTCCCAGCCCTTGCAAGCAGCCCTGGGCATGGGGCTATGGGGGCTGCTGCTGACCCCAGTGGGTGACAGGGAGCCCAGCAGGTGGGAGGAGGAAGGGCTCCATGTGTCTGCTGGGGCCGTGGGACGGAGCAGGGATGACGGAGCCTGGGAGCTCGTGTTCAACACTCCCAAGTCTTGGCGCCTAAGTTAGGACTCGCCTGAGCTTGGCCCCTCTGCCCTGAGCTTTCCTCTCCTCCCTGCTGTGCTGTAGCCTCTTGTCCCCCTGTGGCCCTCCCTGTGATGTTCCTGGAGGAGGGCAGGGCTCCTGAGCTCCTCTGAGAGGAGTGGCAGTGTCTGTGGAGCCTGTGCTGTGGTGTCCGGGAGGCTGCAGGGAGGCAGGTTCTGGTGCAGGCATGGGCTGGGGCACTGGGCTGCCTCTGCGTCCGTGGGGTTTGCTGGTGCCTGGCAGGGCTTGGGGGTTGGTGGCCTTTAACCGCAGGCAGCAACTCCTGAAACTGGGAGAGGCAGCGAGAAAGCTTGTGAGTGGAGACCAGGAGAGCTTAACAGTTAATGTGCAAACAAGCAAAGCCCAAGAGTTCATTTGGGGTCAACTGTCCTGGCTGTGTCCCCTCGCAGCTTCTCCTTCCCCCTGTGCTGCTTTGGGCTGGGACAGAGTTCCTTTTCTTCAGGGCAGCTGGGATGGAGTTCTGGTTTCCGTTGGTGCTGAGAGCAGGGTTGGTAACATGGGGACATTTTTGTTATTGCTGTCAGGGTTCAGCCCCACCCAGCCCTATCCGAGACCAAGTGCAACCAGTTTGGCTTCCGGTTCCCCCCTGCCTAGGAGTTAGTGGGTGGAGAAGGCCCCAGGCTGGACTCAGCGCTGCCGCAGCTGCACTCAGGAACTGGATAAAGGAACACATGGATATTCTTGTCACACTTCAGCCTGATTTTAAGTCAAAGAGGATCCCGATCCCCCCCCTTGCCACCCAACTCCCGGAGAGGGGATCGGGGCAAAAACCAGAGTTCTCACTGGGTGCTGGTCATCAAAGAACAGAGCCTGGCCCTTGTCATCCCCCTGTGTTATCCCGAGAGTGATGTCTTTGGGATGGAATCCTCTGTTGGTCAGTTTGGGTTCTCCCCTTCCTGCAGCTGCCCCCCTTTCCCTCCCCTTTCCCTCATGGTTCCACCGGCTCCAGGATGGCTTTGGTCTCCCCAGGGACCAATGTCAGCACTGACCTTTCTGCATCCCAGTGCCCATTACTTTGGAGATTACAGTAAATGCTCAGTGTTCTCACTGTGCCTGCAAACATAGTTAAATGCCCGAGAATGCAATGACTTTGAGCAGGTGTAGCTGTAACATTAGACAATCCCTTCTGCTTTAGCTCAAAGCTAAGAGCTCACTGAGCTGAGAGGAGACCTCATTGCTCTCTACAACTACCTGAAAGGAGGTTGTAGAGAGGAGGGAGCTGGGCTCTTCTCCCAAGTGCCAGGGGACAGGACGAGAGGGAATGGCCTCAAGCTCTGGCAGGGGAGATTTAGGCTGGAGATTAGGAGGAAGTTTTTCACAGAAAGGGTTATTGGGCAGTGTCAGAGGCTTCTCAGGGAGGTGGTTGATTCACCTTCCCTAGAGGTGTTTCAGGAACGGGTAGATGAGGTCCTGAGGGACATGGTTTAGTGTTTGATGGGAATGGTTGGACTCGAAGATCGGATGGGTCTCTTCCAACCTGGTTGTTCTATGATTCTATGTGTCTGCACAGCACCAAGGCCTTTCCTGCTCCGCTCAGCAGCCTGAGCAGTGAGCAGGTTTCTCGCCCTTTCTTCTTTTCCCTCTCATTCCAAATCATTCTTGTGTTGGCTTTCAGTGATTCCAGCCGCTGCTGCCCATCCCTGTCTGGGCTGTGGGTGGCCCCCTCGCTAAACAGCCCCTCTGCCCGTCTCCTTGGCAGGTCCTGTGTGCCGTCAGCAATGGCTTCTGCCAGCCAGATGCCGGCGCCCGTCTGCCTCATTGAGAACAGCCCAAGGAAGGGGCTGGTGGTCCAGCAGGAGGCCCTGCAGGTGCTGTCAGAGATCCCCCAGCCAGTGGTGGTGGTGGGCATCACCGGGCTGTACCGCACCGGCAAGTCCTACCTGATGAACAGGCTGGCTGGACAGAGGAAAGGTGAGGGAGGTCCCAGCCCCGCATGGCCAAGCTTACTGGCTTTTCCTGCTCAGGGTTTAATACTGGTGAGCCCTTTGTGTCCCCCGACAGGTTTCTCCATGGGCTCTGGGGTGCAGGCCCACACCAAAGGGATCTGGATGTGGTGTGTCCCTCACCCCTGCCGGCCTGGACACACTCTGGTGCTGCTGGACAGTGAAGGACTGGGCGACGTGAAGAAGGTGTGGAAGCAGCAGCAGCCGCCTTTGTGCATTCCCAGCGCTTTGTGGAAGGTCTTGAGGGTGCAGCCTTGGTGGCCTGAGTCGAGGTGGTGCCACCAGCTGTGGTGCCCTTCACCTGGGAAGAGCCAGCGGCCATGGGGAAGGAGGCTGGGGTAGAGAAGTTGTCAAATTGCTCTACTTTCCTGGAGAAGAGCAGCAGGACGGGCCTGAGGAGCTTGAGGAACACTGGGTAGAGGATTGTGGGACCCAAAGTGTAGAGTGCAGAGCTGAGGGTGATGGCATCTACAGAAAGCTCTGGTGATGTCATGGGGGGACTGTGCAAAAACCGGTGTGGCCCTGGTGTGTGGGTTAGGGGCATTGTGGGTGTGGAGGCTTGGGGCTTTGCTCCTTCTTAGGGAGTCTTGTTGCTAAGAGCCAGGGGTTGTTGTTCCAGGGTGACACCAAGAACGACACGTGGATCGTTGTCCTGACTGTCCTGCTCTCCAGCACCTTGATCTACAACAGCAAAGGCTCCATTGACCAGCAGGCCCTGGAGCAGCTGTAGTATCCTTGGTGGGAGCGCGGCAGCAGGGATGCCGTCCTCTCCCTGGGTGGTGACATAAGCACTTAGACATCCTAGTTCCTCCAGGAGCTGCAGAACCTTCTGCCGATGCCCAGGGAAGTGCTTGGAGTCCTTAGGGATCCCATGTCGAGGGCTGAGGGGTGTTCCCCTCATCCTTCTGGTGGTTCCAGGCTCTTCCCTGTCTCTCAAGCCTCTTCTCTTCCCCACAAAGTGCTGGGTGGTTGCAGGATGGTGATGTGCCCGTGTTCAGGGCTGAGGTCCTTGTTTCCTTAGCCAGCTGCCAGCTACGTGATGAAGCTGACTGAGCGTGTCAAGGTGAAAGCAGCACTCGAGGAGAGGGAAGATGGCCTGGAGGAGGCAGGACGATTAGTCCCCTTCTTCCCGACTTTTGTCTGGGCTGTGCGGGATTTCACCCTTCAGCTGGAGAAGGACGGGAAGGAAATCTCTGAGGATGAGTACTTGGAGGACGCACTGGAGTTAGAGGCTGGTAAGGGAATGGTGTCCAGCCCCGACACAGCAACACGTCAGTGTCAGTCAACGACTGACTGAGCCCAAAGCCCGTGAACTCCCTCCGTGTCCTCTCTCCGTGCAGGTGACAGCC
This sequence comes from Coccyzus lansbergi, assembly GCA_033558105.1. Taxonomy (NCBI): domain Eukaryota; kingdom Metazoa; phylum Chordata; class Aves; order Cuculiformes; family Coccyzidae; genus Coccyzus; species Coccyzus lansbergi. The sequence goes on along the minus strand of JAUMJK010000613.1, from coordinate 359,863 downwards.
CAGAGACCCAACGCTGCAACCAGCCCCGGGAATGCATCCGCCAGTCCTTTCCACATCGCAAGTGCTTTATTTTTGACCAGCCAGCCAGCAGGAGTGACCTGGTGCGCTTGGAGGAGCTTCAGGATGATGAGATGAGTCATGAATTCCAGCAGCAGGTGGAGAAATTCTGCAGGCACATCTGGGAAAAGTCTCCACCTAAGAGCATCCCTGGTGGGCGCATCCTGAGAGGGAACCGTGAGTACTGGTGCTCGGAGGCTTGGATGGGCAGCAGCTCCAGGCTGTGTCTGGGAAGGATCAGCCGCAGGGTGAAAGGATGCAGGTGGGTACAGGGAGAGCTTTTCTGCTAGTGCCGTCCCTGCCTGTGGAGCAGGAGCTTCTGGGAGTTGCGGGCAGGTTGGGAAAGTGTGGGAAAAATAAGTTGAGGAAGACTTGGAGCTGTCGTTATGTTGAGGCTGCAGCTCTCTCTTGATTGATCTTCCTTGGCAGTGCTGGGGAAGCTGGCAGAAACCTACGTGGAGGCCATCGAGAGCGGGGCAGTGCCGTGCCTGGAGAGCGCCGTGCAGGCCCTGGCAGAGATGGAGAATGCAGCGGCAGTTAAAGAGGCTGTGACGTTGTACCGGGATCTGATGGAGCAGCGAGCAAAGCCGCCGACAGAGACTGTTGAGGAGTTCCTGGAGCTGCACAGTCAGTGCGAGCAGGAGGCTCTGGAGCTGTTCCACAGACGGGCATTTGAGGAGGGCCTGTGCCGCTTCCAGGCAGAGCTCAAGGTAGGTGGTCCCCAGGTGGTCGTCCCTGCCGCAGCAGCCTCTTCTCCCTGGCTTCCAAAACCGTGCTGTGATGGGGATGAATCTCAGCCCTGTCCCGTCCCATGCTGCAGCCCAGATGTGCCTCTACTCCTGCTGGAAGCCTGGAGCCTTCCCCACGGCCCCTGTCGTGCTGACTGAGTCTTGCCTCTGGGTTTTGTGAAGCCTGGTGTCTCTGGCACGCTCTCTGCTCCTGTGCACCTTGGCCCAGAGGGGTCTGTGGGCACAGAACGGCCTCCCCATTGTCACCTCCCCGTTGATTACACCGCAGCCTGGAGATGCCTGTCTCTGTGTCAGCCTGGCTTGGTTTCTGCCTGGGGTGAGAGCGGTGGCTTCAGCTCAACCTGGGCTGACACCTTCCCTCTGCGTGTCTCCGGCTAGCGCCAGGTGGAGGAAGTCAAGGAGAAGTTTTGCACGGGCAATGAGGAGGCATCCCGTGCCAAGTGTGAGGATGTTCTCAGGAAGCTCTTCCAGGACATTGAGAGACGCCTCGGTGATGGTGTCTACAGTGTGGTAGGAGGGTCAGGAATCTTCAAGGCAGACCTGCAGGCACTGGTGAAGAATTACTGGGAAATGCCTGGCAAGGGAGTGAAGGTAGGAAGACGTATAGCTCCCCTTTGAGGGGAGAGTCTGCACATCCCATTCCCTTCTCCCAAGAAACCATTTCCTCCAAGCTGCTGGTTCTTCTCTTGACTTCTCTTCTATCGCGGGTTCTCCAGGCTGCTGCTGTCCTGGAGAAGTTCCTCAAGGACATCGAGGCGGTAACCACTGTCATCCTCGCCATAGACCAGGCCCTGAAAAAAAAGGAAGAGGAGCTGAAAAGTAACTTCTGGGCTGGAGGAATGATGGCAGGGGAAAAGAGAACTGCTTTGGAGCTTGGGGTCTCAGCTCCTGCTTTGCAACACCTCTGTTTCTCTGTCCCCAGGTGCACAGCAGCAGCACGAGCAAACTGAGAAGGAAAGGAAGAAGAAGATGATGATTCACATTGCTGTTGGGGTAGGGGTTGGCGTGATATCTATCACTCTTCCCCCTCTGCGAGCACTGAGGTTTTTTAAGTTACCTCTGTAATCACGAATTGCATAAGGTCTCCATGTACAATTGCACTGAATCTTGAAAGCTTTTCCTGCAAGATGCTCAGAGTGAAGTGTGGAAGTGACCTCCACGCTCCCTTCTACCAGTGAATGAATCCCTTCTTTGGCTTTGTTTGCATAGGCAGCTTTTGGTTTACCTATTAAAATGTCTTTGTCTTGAGCCGTGAGTTGTCCTTCCCATGCTCTCCTCCCTCCCCAGGCGGTGTGGGGCTCATCTGCCCACTGGGGTCAGCCCAGCCCACCCATGGACAAAGGGGTTTTGCTTTTCCCTGCAGGGATTGGGCTGCACCATGAGAAATAGCTGGGACCCTTCTAAGAGCGGGGAAACCCACTTCTCTGAGCCTCTTCTTTTGCTTCATAAGCACTTGGTCTGATCAGCTTTAGAATCCTGTCTGTGACACTGATTTGTTGTGAGAGGGTTATTTAAACTACTTAAAAAGTCATGGCCACAGGGATCAGCACAAGTAGTTGTATTGAAGTGTGAGTTCAAAGAGGCTTTGCTCAGGCATTCATACAGGACCTTCACTTGGGTAACCATGAATAACCATGGGTAACCATGAAGACACCATTAGGTCCTCCTCTGCCCTTCTCAGTGTGAGCAAACTCAGATCTCTGAGCATCATCTTGAGCTTCAGTAATTACTTGGTCACCTTGTGCTTATCAGGAATCCCCTTCATCACTCTTCACCCTCTTTGGGCCTTCCTGCCTCCTTCATAGAATCACAGAATCATAGAATCACCAGGTTGGAAGAGACCTACCAGATCATCGAGTCCATCCATTCCCATCAATCACTAAACCATGTCCCCAGCACCTCACCCACCCACCCACCCCTTAAACACCTCCAGGGAATGGAACTCAACCACCTTCCTGGGCAGCCTGATCCACTGCCAAGTGACCCTTTCTGTGATTTTTTTTTTCCTAATGTTCAGCCTAAACCTCCCCTGGAAGAGCTTGAGGCCACTCCCTATTGTCCTGTCCCCTGTCACTTGGGAGAAAGACCAGCTCCCTCCTCTCCCCAACCTCCTCTCAGGGACTTGTAGAGAGCAATGAGGTCTCCTCTCAGCCTCCTCTTCTCCAGGATAAAAATACCCAACTTTCCTTCAGCCGTTCCTTATAAGGCCTGTTCTCCAACCCCCTCACCAGCTTCGTTGCTCTTCTCTGGACTCGCTCCAGAGCCTCAACATCCTTCTTGTGCTGAGGGGCCCAGAACCGAACACAGAGTGCAAGGAGCAGTCTCACCAGTGCTGAGTACAGAGGGAGAATAACCTCCCTGGACCTGCTGGTCACACCGTTTCTGATCCAAGCCAAGATGCCATTGGCCTTCTTGGCCACCTGAGCCCCTGCTAGCTCATGGTCAGTAGCTGTCAACCAACACCCACAGGTCCTCTCCTCAAGGCAGCTTTCCAGCAAGACTTCTAGTCTGGAGCTGCTCAGGGTTGTTGTGCCCCAAGTGCAGGACCCGGCACTTACCCATGTTAAACCTCATCTCATTGGTCTCAGCCCATGGATCCAGCCTGTTCAGATCCCTTTGCTAAGCCTCCGTACCCTCCAGCACATCCACACTTCCACACAGCTTAGTGTTATCTGCAAACTTGCTGAGGGAGCACTCAATGCCTTCATCCAGGTCATTGATAAAAACATTGAACAGGGCTGGACCCAGCACTGAGCCCTGGGGACACCACTTGTCACTAGCCTCCAGCTGGAGTTAACTCCATTTCCCACCACTCTCTGGGCCCTCCAGCCAACCAGTTTCCACCCAGGACTGGTGACTCCAACAGATTCTGAACTTAAACCTGGTAAACTTGACTAAAGTTATTTGTAAAGCCTTTATTTTTTCCCCAGGGTGCTCAGCTGGTCTTGTAAGTGTGGTTATTCCAGCAAGCCCGAGCGCAGGTGCGATCTCTGCAGTCTTGGGGAATGTCTCTTCCCACGTGAGAAGAGCTAGTTTGGTCTGAGCTGTTTTCCCGGCACAGAAAGGCACTGGTGGTTCAGTTTTACTAAACCAGCGTGGTGAGCGTGGGACGGCTTTGTGATGCACTGGCCAAAAGGCTCCTGGGGCTAGTGTGGTAGTGGAGATGCTGAGGCAGAGTAGAGCCCACAAGGTGTTCTCCATGGGGCCTCCGCATGCTGTGGAGTCTCTGCCACCAGGTTCCAAGTCCCGTCTCTGTGGCAGTGCCATGGGCAGAAGTTTTGTTTCGCCATCGCAAGACAGAGTGAGCAAAGTTGGTTTTGCAGAAAATAGTGGGTAAAGCAGGAGTCCTTGTTCTGCACTTCTGGGATTGTGTTTGGAGGCAAAATGCCACTGGAGGGTTGTTTAGTGGCTGGATCTTCTCAACTCCCCTCCCTGTGCCTGGGTACCATCACCCTTCTCAGCTCAGAAAGTCTCTCTGGGCAGGACACACTGTTGGCTCCACACCCTCCTGCTGCCAACCAGCTCCAGAGAGTGGTGCTGCTTCTCCACTCGGCCCTACAAGGTGAGGGTTGCGTTGCTTTGCTTTGCTTTGCCCATGGAAGAGGCTGCCCAGGGAGGGGTTTGGCTCACCCTCTCTGGAGGGGTTTAAAGGATGAGTGGATAAGGTGCTGAGGGGCATGGTTTAGTGACTGGTGGGAATGGTTGGACTCTATGAGCCAGTGGGTCCTTTCCTATCTAGTGATTCTGTGGTTCTATGTTGCTTTTGAGAGGGAGTACAGTGGGGTCAGCTGTGCCAGGGCACTGATGGGTGGTCTGGGGCAGCTCCTGACTCCACATGCAGGGAAACTGTGTGTTCTCCTGCTCCAGCAGAGCTCCTGCCCAATGCAGGGGGGTTGGAACTGGATAACCTTGAAGGTCTCTTCCAACCCAAACAATTCTACGATTGTAAATCGGCTTGGGCAAGGTTTGTGCTTCTCACCGTAAGACAAAGGAAAGCACAGGAAAAGGCTTCTAAGAGGACTAAAAGCAACAGGCTTTCTTTTCCTCCCGGGAAGGGCATGCAGCCAACGTCTTGCACATTACAGCTCTGTCTTAAAAAGCAGAATATTGCATTAAGGGTGGCTGAGTCTGCCAAGCATGAGCACAACAGCTCTGCAGCCCCTGCAGCTTCCTTCATCCCAGTGCACACGTGGTGCTCGGATCCACGAGCCGTCACCCTTGACGCTGCTTTTCCTGCTGGTTGGGGGCAGCAGGATTAATCGCTGGCTAACCCAGGGGGATTGTTGCCTCCTCTCACGGGTATTCCTAGAGCGGTTGGTGCGGCGTTGGCCTGGGAGCCTCTTGATCTCCTGGGTTTTCTCACCAGCTGCTTTGAGGATGGGGGCAGTAAGGCTGGTGGGTGCTGAAAGGTGTCCTGGGAGGGAAAGGCAGCATCCAAGGGTTTTTTCACAGAAAGGGTCATTGGGCAGTGTCAGAGGCTGCCCAGGGAGGTGGTTAGGTCCCCTTCCCTGCAGGTGTTTAAGGTACAGGTGGATGAGGTGCTGAGGGACATGGTTTAGTGATTGACGGGAACGGTTGGACTCAATGATCCAGTGGGTCTCTTCCAACCTGGTGATTCTACGATTAGAAAAGCTACAGGTTCAGCTGCCTTGCAAGGGTGAGGAAAGCCACCCTCAAGCCAGTGTCCCCAGCCAATCTCCCCCTCTGTCAGCCAGAGGGCTGGAGATGCTCTGCCTGCTCTGGGTTCACCCAGAGGCATGGGGGCAGGGATCCAAGGCTCCTGGGTGGGTCGGTTGGCTGCTTGCAGAAAAAGAAATCCTCCTTTTCTTTACAAGCCCACCCACGTTAAAAAGAGCACAGCCCAGTTTGTAGCTTTGTAGGTCACTGAAGGAGAAGGAGGGCTCTGCAGCATCACACTCGGGGTGCTGAACCCTCTGTGTGGGGTGGGGGTCGCCTTCTGCTGCCTGGAGAGGAAGAAACTGGAGAGAGAAGCAGGAGACAGAAGACCACAACATGATGCTCCAAAGCCACGTGTGAAGTCCACCCCATCAGATCCCTGAGGAGAAATGTTAGCCAGTAACTATGGCATCCTGGGAGACCTTGTGTCTTTGCTCAGCTCTGGGAGGGATCAGCAAGGGGTTCTGGTGCTCCTCCCTGGACTCGATTAGTTTCCCTGCTACCTTGCAGGAGGCTGCTTGGAGCGTGAGCTAGAAAAGCAGGAGTGGAATAAAGCAAAGCCAAGCAGGTTGGGGAAGGGTGGATCTTCCTTCCCGTGCTTGCCAAGGCCGTGGTTCACTTGGCCGCAGCCAGAGGTGGCCACATTCCTCACTGGGGTCACCTGCAATGCAGGCAGCACTGGCCCAGTGCCTGCCGAGGCTGGAGTGGGATCTGTGGGATGGACCAAGAAAGCATCATCCTCACAGTGAGCCCAGCTGCCTCCAGGAGAGTCGGAGACCAAGGGGAATGGGACAAACAGGTCCAGCAGGCCAGCAGGTCCAGGGAGGTTCTTCTCCCTCTGGACTCCGCACTGGTGAGGCCGCTCCTTGAATCCTGTGTTCAGTTCTGGGCCCCTCACCACAAGAAGGATGTTGAGGCTCTGGAGCAAGTCCAGAGAAGAGCAATGAAGCTGGAGAACAAGAGGAGCAGCTGAGAGAGCTGGGGGTGTTTAGCCTGGAGAAAAGGAGGCTGAGGGGAGACCTCATTGCTCTCTGCAACTACCTGAAGGGAGGTTGTGGAGAAGAGGGAGCTGGGCTCTTCTCCCAAGGGACAGGATGAGAGTTAATGGCCTCAAGCTCCACCAGGGGAGGCTCAGGCTTGACATTAGGAAGAAATATTTCAAGGAAAGGGTCATTGGGCAGTGGAACAGGTTGCTCAGGGAGGTGGTTGAGTCCCCTTCCCTGGAGGTGTTTAAGGCACAGGTGGATGAGCTGCTGAGGGACATGATTTAGGGATTGATGGGAATGGTTGGATTTGATGATCTGGTGGGTCTTTTCCAACCTGGTGATTCTATGATTCTATGATTTGGCCCAGTTTGGGCTTGGCTCTGTTCAGCCCAGTTCAGCCCAGTTTGGGTTTGGACAAGTCTGGCCCTGTTAGAATCTGGCTCATTTGACCAGTTAGGAATTGACCCATTTCAGCCCAGCTTGGCCTAGTTTGACCCAGCTCAGCTCACATTGGCCCAGTTCAACACCGTATGCCCACTTTCACCCACTTCAGATCAGAGTGGCCTGGTCTGAGCCAGTTTGGCCCAGTTAAGCCCCATCCCACATTAATTTGTCCCTAACCCAGTTGACCCTAGCCCAGTTTGGACTTGTTTGGCCCCAACTCAACACATCTTATCCCAGTTTGACCCCAACTCACCCAACTATGTACGAGTTTGGACCCAACTCAACCCAATTCATCCTGATGTCCTACCCCTAACCCTAACCTGGGGATCCTAGAGGGGTCCAGGGAATCACTAACGGCTTCTGGGAGAGGAGGGCTGGAGGGGTCCTGTGGGGATCTACAGAGATTCTGGGGGGATCCGGGGGGTCAAGGATGGAAAACAAGGATGGAAAAATGCAAGATTCTTTTCAAGGTAGAAAAAATGGCTGGAGGGCCCAGAGAGTAGTGGGACATGGTGTTAAGTCCAGCTGGAGGCCAGTGACAAGTGGGGTTCCCCAGGGCTCAGTGCTGGGTCCAGCCCTGTTCAATGTCTTCATCAATGACCTGGATGAGAGCATTGAGGGTACCCTTAGCAAGTTTGCAGATAACACAAAGCTGTGTGGAAGTGTGGATCTGCTGGAGGGTAGGGAGGCTCTGCAAAGGCACCTAAACAGGCTGAAGCGCTGGGTAGTGTCCAATGGCATGAGGTTTAACATGGCCAAATGCCGGGTCCTGCATTTGGGGCACAACAACCCTATGCAGAGCTACAGACTGGGAGAAGTCTGGCTGGAAAACTGCCAGGAGGAGAGGGACCTGGGGGTGTTGGTCGACAGCGACTGACCATGAGCCAGCAGTGTGCCCAGAGGGCCAAGAAGGCCAATGGCATCTTGGCTTGGATCAGAAATGGTGTGACCAGCAGGTCCAGGGAGGTTATTCTCCCTCTGTACTCAGCACTGGGGAGACTGCTCCTTGAATCCTGTGTTCAGTTCTGGGCCCCTCAGCACAAGAAGGATGTTGAGGCTCTGGAGCGAGTGCAGAGAAGAGCGATGAAGCTGGTGAAGGGTCTGGAGAACAGGTCTTATGAGGAGCGTCTGAGAGAGCTGGGGGTGTTTATCCTGGAGAAGAGGAGGCTGAGAGGAGACCTCATTGCTCTCTGCAACAAAGGTTGTAGAGAGGAGGGAGCTGGGCTCTTCTCCCAAGTGACAGGGGACAGGACAAGAGGGAATGGACTCAAGCTCCACCAGGGGAGATTTAGGCTAGAGATTAGGAGGAGGTTTTTTACGGAAAGGGTCATTGGGCATTGGAACAGGCTGCCCAGGGAGGTGGTTGATTCCCCTTCCCTGGAGGTGTTTAAGGGACGGGTAGACGAGGTCCTGAGGGACTTGGTTTAGTGTTTGATAGGAATGGTTGGACTCAATGATCCGGTGGGTCTCTTCCAACCTGGTTGTTCTATGATTCTATGATAAAGGCCATCCAGTTCCAACCCCCCTGCCATGGGCAGGGACACCTCCCACTCCAGCACATTCCTCACAGCCACATCCAACCTGCCCTTCGACATATTCTCAATCTCTTTTCTATCAGCCTTGTTCCCTGGGGATCCTGCTCTCCCTGGCATTTTGAAAGACCTTACCAAGACAACCTGTGCACTCCGGGAAAACAGCTTCTTGTTTCCAAGGGAGCAGAAACATGTCCCAGGAGTGGGAAAAAAAAAAGAAACTTATTCACTCACATACAAAAAATATCAAACCCAGTGGAACAAGTTTTACTTTAAATGGGGAGAGTTAAGGCAGGAGTGAAAAGAATCTGCACTGGGCTGACAGTGCTCTGTGTGTTTCCTTTTCATCAAAGATGTGGTAATATTTTTCTTTGTTGAAATAATCTAGCAGATCAAACCCCTCACTGAATTCACAGATCTACCATAGATGAGCTCTTTATGTCCTCTGCTCATGTGGCAGTTGGATCTGCTGCAAGAGGGCAGCTCACCTTAGTCTGCCTCAGGGAAACAATTGGGTGGTGCAGAGGAGCAGAGTCGTGCTCTGCAGAGCTTCTCCTGTCCCAGGCAGACCCCCTGGCAGGGATGGAGCACCCACACAGCAGGAAAAGCATTCCAGGGGCTGGGACACTGCGGGGACTCCCTTGGGAACAGCCCCTCTCTCCAGAAAGGACTCAAAAACCTCGGAACCCACACATCACAGGAATGGTTGGTGCCCCAGCTGCTTGTCATGGTGCAGCCCAATCCCTGTAGGGAAAAGCAAAGCCTCTTTGTCCATGGGTGGGCTGGGCTGACCCCAGTGGGCAGATGAGCCCCACACCGCCTGGGGATGGAGGAGAGCATGGGAAGGGCAACAGCAGGACAACTCACGGCTCAAGATAAAGACATTTTAATAAGTAATCAAAAGCTACGTGTGCAAACAAAGCCAAAGAAGGGATTCACTCATTGCTTCCTCTGGGCTGCCAGACGTTCAGCCATCCCCAGGAAAACAGGGCTCCATCACGCCTAACGACAGCTTGGGAAGACAAACGCCACAACTCCAAACATCCTCCCTTCCGCACTCTTTCTCCAGCTTCCATTCCTTGAGCACAGTGTCCTACGGTCTGGGATGTCCCGTTGGTCAGATGGGGTCACCTTTCCTAGCTGTGTCCCCTCCCAGCATCTCAAAGGGAGAAGAGCCTTGCTAAGAAGCAGGGTAGGAAGGGTGACCCAGCAGAGGTTGGCTTTCATTTGCTCATCCTCTACTGATTGTTGTCAGCATGGCCAAATGCTGCCAGCCCTGCCTGCTGCCATCCTGGCCTCCCTGTGCCTGGGGCCACCAGGGCTGGACAGCCACACACTGTCCTGGGTGGAAACTGGTTGGCTGAAGGGCCCAGAGAGTGGTGGGAAATGGAGTTAACTCCAGCTGGAGGCCAGTGGCAAGTGGTGTCCCCAGGGCTCAGTGCTGGGTCCAGCCCTGTTCAATGTCTTCATCAATGACCTGGATGAAGGCATCGAGTACTCCCTTAGCAAGTTTGTAGATGAAACTAAGCTGTGTGGAAGTGTGGATCTGCTCGAGGGAAGGGAGGCTCCAAAGGGATCTGAACAGGCTGGATCCATGGTCTGAGACCAATGGGATGAAGTTTAACATGGCCAAGTGCTGGGTCCTGCACCTGGGGCACAACAACCCTGAGCAGCTCCAGACTGGGAGAAGTCTGTCTAGAAAGCTGCCTGGAGGAGAAGGACCTGGGGGTGTTGGTTGACAGCAACTTGAGTAGGAGCCAGCAGTGTGCCCAGGTGGCCAAGAAGGCCTATGGCATCTTGGTTTGGATGAGAAACAGTGTGACCAGCAGGTCCTAGGAGGTTCTTCTCCCTCTGTACTCAGCACTGGTGAGACTGCACCTCAAATCCTGTGTTCAGTTGTGGGCCCCTCACCAGGAGAAGGATGTTGAAGCTCTGGAGCGAGTCCAGAGAAGAGCAATGAAGCTGGAGAAGGGGCTGGAGAACAAGTCCTATGAGGAGCACCTGAGAGAGCTGAGGGTGTTTAGCCTGGAGAAGAAGAGGCTGAGGGGAAAACTTACTGGTCTCTACAACAACCTGAGAGGAGGTTGTGGTGAGGAGGGAGCTGGGCTCTTCTCCCCAGGGGACAGGACAAGAGGGAATGGCCTCAAGCTCTGCCAGGGGAGGTTCAGGCTGGACATCAGGAAAAATTTTTTTACAGAAAGGGTCACTGGGCACTGGAACAGGCTGCACAGGGAGGGGGTTGAGTCACCTTCCCTGGAGGGGTTTAAAAGACAAGGGGAAGAGGTGCTGAGCTTCAGTGATTGATGGGAATTGGTAGAATTGATGATCCTCTGGGTCCTTTCCAACCTAGTGATTCTATGACTCGAAGAGTGCAGGAAAGAAAGAGATATGGTACAAGTGAATGTGGAGGCCACACACGTGCTCTTTGGCAAGTGTCTTGCAGGAAAGGCTTTCAAAATTGAGCACAATCGTACTTGGAGACCCTACACACTGTCACTAAAGGGGTAATCTTAAAAATCTCAGTGGTCTCAAAGGACAAATATGACAGATAACACATCAAACAATACTGACAGTGGCACCGGGAATCATCTTTAGTCTCTTCCGCTTCCGCTCAGCTCTCTCAGACTGCTCTTGCTGCGCACCTGGGGACAGAGAAAAAGGTGTTACAAAGGCAGGTGCTGGGCCCCTGGACCCAAGAAGTCCTCTTCTCTCCCCCTCCAGCTTTCCCCCATCCCAGAAGTTACGTTTCAGCTCCTCTTCCTTATCTTTCAGGAACTGAACTCTTCACATGTTTCAGTGAGTCAGGAAAAGGGGAAGAGGAAAGAGAGAGAGGGAGAGAGGAAAAGAAGAGAAAAAAGATTTAACTGCCTGAGTTCCAGCGATAAAGATTCTTCTTCGCTAGAGAGGGAATCTTGTTCTGTGTCATGGGTCCAGGAGGCAGTGGAAGGTAAGCGCAGCTCCTGGGCTGCCTGAAGCCCTCAGGGCTCTCCAGGGGCTGAGCAGAACCAGAAACCAGCCTGCTTTGACAGCAGCACAGGCAGAGGAGCAAGGGCACTTTGGCCACCTCCCACCTGGAAGGTGAACCAAATCAGGCTGCCAGCAGCTGAACGCCCGCGGGCATCGCCGACCCACCAGCCCTCCCCGACTGGACACAGGGCAGCTCAAACCCAAAGCCAGCAGAGAACCATGGAATCGTCAAAGTTGGAAAAGACCTCGAGGCACATCCAGTCCAGCTGTCAGCCCAAACCACCGTGCCCACCAAACCATGTCCTCGAGTGCTGCCTCTGTAACGTCTGAACATCTCCAGGTACACTGACTCCACCACTGCCCTGGGCAGCCTAGACCCATCTTTCACCACCCTTCCAGTGAAGGGATCTCTCTCCAGCTCCAGTCCGAATCTCCCCTGACGGGACACAGCAGCCATCCCAGAACATCCACCGCTTTCCGCCCCAGGAACACGACCCACCTCAGCGCTCCCCAGCGCAGGACAGGATGTTAGCTCCGGATCAGGAAAGTGAAGCATGAGAACAGAGCAGAGGAAGTGCCCTAGGGAACCTGGAGCGGTTCCGGCACAGCCACAACAATCCTAGGCAACCCTGCCTCCCGGTCTTCTGGGGACACTAAAAACCACCACAGCTCTTTGTCCCTCTCCAGGCAGCAGCTCTTACTGACATTTTCCACCACGCAGAAACAGAATCCAAGGGTTGGGGCTATGTCCAAGATCCCACAACTCTAAACCCAGCACCTGCTGCAGCGTTTACACCATCCCGAGCACGTGAGCAGCAGTGCCCTGGCCAGACTCCACACAGCGTCTGCTCAAGGCAGCCACGAGGAAACACAAACCCCCCTGGCTCCTTGCAGCTCAAGGAGAGACAAGGGGCTCGCTCGCCAGGTCTCAGAGGAATTCAGGAGCAGAACTGCTCATCTTCAGCCTTCTGCTCAGATAATACATGTCCAGAGACATCATGGACCAGGGTGAGGAGCAACAGCTCCCGTCTGCATGGCAGCGCGACTGCAGGGCGGGAGAGGAGCCCTGGGAGCAGCCACGGAGAGAGGCCTCAGACACTTCCCACGAGCCCGGCTGGGCTTCCCCGAGCCCATACTCACCGGCCCCTCTCCTTCTCCCAAGTGGCACCTCTGGAGGAACCATGCACCAGCCTCGGGGAGAACCTCGGAGCTCTTTCTTCTGGAACACAGCAGGGTGGGAAATGAACCCAATGGGACAGAACAACACGAACGCATTTCAATCCCCATCAAAAACACACAACTAAAAGCTGAAGCCTGCTTTTCCAATCGAGCAAGAGCAGCAATGGTCTGCAACACCCCCTGCCCCCTTCCCGCCTCCAGCGCCAGGAGAGTTTCCTCAGTCCCAGTCAAGGGCACATTCCAGCTCCAGGGATCTGCGCATCCACTGCACGGAAAAGCCCACAGCTCCTGCTCTGCAGGTGGGCAGGCAGAGCCACCACCAAAGTACCTTTGTGTACCTTTTACCCTTGCAAAGTAACTTCACCTGAATGGTTTGATGAACTTAAGAAAGCAAAGCATATCTTCAAAGCTACAGAAATATCTAGCCTAAGAAATAATGTGATGCTCTCTGCAGAGCTGTGGCATGTGCCAAATCTTGTGATCACCATAAAACACAAGGATACTTCATGAATAATACATTTCAATGCAAATAAACGGTTTACTTCTAGCTTGTAGCCTGTTTTTGTACACACAAAACAAAGCGTATGCAGGATGTCTCGACTGCCAACAGGGAAAATGAATATGCTGTAGCTCTACTTTCATGTCATATGTGACTCTTGGGAGTTTTGTTTCTTACTAGTTTTGTCTACTAAGGCAAATGCTTTTGGGGTAGAAGAGAGTATGACATGAATGCAGTAGGGGCACAACTTCAGCTCTTCTTCCTCCACCAGAAGTAACTGATCACTAAAAAGCATTAAGCACAGCTCTGAGCTCTGCCTGCTGCACTCGGATTCGCCCCAGGAGACCCCAGACACGGAAGCAAGTTGATTTCTCTCACTCCCACACAGGGAGACAGACAGAGGCTTCCACAGCCACTCCGGAGCCAGACGGCCACTGCCTGCCCTTCAGCAGCAGGCACAAAACCTTCCTTATCCAGCGGTAAGGACGGCAGGGAGCAGTGCCCAAAGCTTTCCTCATTTCCCAGCGGCCCAGCCCCACCGCGCCCTCTGAACCCTGTCCCCAGGTGCCACCCGTGTTGGGAACCCTCCAGGGACGGGGACTCCAGCCCTGCCCCCGGCAGCCTCTGCCAGGGCTTCACCCCTCGGGCAGCAGAGAAATCTCTCCCAGTAGCCAAGGCGACCCTCCTCTCGCACAGCTTGAGGCCGTTTCCTCTCGTCCCTTCCCTTGCTCCGTGGGAGCTGAGCCCAGCACTCACCTCACTCCAACCTCCTCTCCCCTCAGCCTCCTCCTTTCCACTCAGCAGGCCCGGCGCCCTCCCCGCTCCCACAGCCGCTGGGCCCCAGCCCCGGCACCCTCCTGCACGCGGTGCCGACGGAAACCCGGGCGGGGCGGAGGCCAACGGGCTCCCCGTCCCGTCCCCACAGCCTCCTCCCCAGCGCCGCCATGGCCGCCACGCGCGGGGCGCCCCGAGCCACGCCTCCAGCAAGGCCCCCGCCGGGGCTGCCCGCGCCCTTCGCCCGACCCTGCCGGAGCCGGCGTTGAGAATGGGCGCCCCTTTGGCGGACAAAGCCACGAAGGACCCCTCCCGTCCCGTCCCGGCGCGCGGGGCAGGGGAGCCTCCTGCGGCTCATTGGCGGCGGGAGGGGAGTCCCGACAGGGCTGTCTGCTCTCATCCTCTTGGTAGCATCGGTGTGACAAACACATAACACTCCGGCAAGGGTTATATGTGGCGCTTTATTGTGAGGCCCCGGGAACGGGAGGACAGTACCCAAATCCGGTTCCGACGACCGTTAAACGCGACCTCACCAGGTTTCGCAATCTAATGTATATTCAGCAGGTTACACCATTGGCTAATGCATATGTATGTTTCGAGGATTTCATCAGCACGTTTTTATCAGCTCAAACTGCGCTTGCGCCTCCTTTAGCAACAGGCAATCAGTTTTACATTAATCTTATGCTTTCTATGAGGAACAGCTCTGGGAGTATTGTAGCTCACAGCTCAATAGACCACAAAGTAACAACTCGAGGTCTACCAAACAAAAATTACCAATGAGAAACTAGAGAAGCATTAGAGCAGAACAATCACTTAATGTTGTAAAAGAAGCTTTGAGCCTGTATAAGCCTTTGTGGCTTTGTTAGCGTTCATGAGTAACTAACACTTCTTTCTATGCCACTACGTTTTAAGATTTCTTATAACTTTAAAACTACTGCATACATTTAAATCATTTCTTTTCTTGATTTGCAACTAATTCAAACTACTGTATATAATAAAGTTTTAGATTCTCGCTCCAACACCCTCTCGCCGCCACCTTCTGTTTTTCATGGTCTCGGGAGGCCAAAGGAGTACTGAACAGGTTATACACAATGGGAAGATTTTTAACTGGGAATTCCAACTCGTGACTTGCAGCCCCAAAGGCCAAAAGGATCATGGGCTGTCAACTGTGTCCTGGGCTCAACCCAAAGAAGCAAGTTCAGCATATCAAGAGAGGGGATTCTGCTCCTCTACTATACCCTCACCAAGCCCCACAAGGAGTCCTGTTCCCAGCTCTGGCACTGTTTTTGGACACGTTGGAGTGAGTGCAGAGCAAGGCCCATTCCCCAGCTCCTGTAAGACCCACCAAAAGGTTCTCTCAGCCCTAAGTGCTGCCTGCACCTTCTCTCTACCAACAGCAACCCCACCT
The DNA here is from genome assembly GCA_033558105.1 of Coccyzus lansbergi. Taxonomy (NCBI): domain Eukaryota; kingdom Metazoa; phylum Chordata; class Aves; order Cuculiformes; family Coccyzidae; genus Coccyzus; species Coccyzus lansbergi. The sequence continues at coordinate 344,591 of JAUMJK010000613.1, read as the reverse complement.
CACCAGCCCTGGGACCCTGAAGAAAAGCAGTTGCCCTCCCACAGCTGCCACTAGCATGCCTGTAGGATCTTTGCAGAGAGATGTGACTTGCCTGCAGGAAACCTTTATTGTGCCCAGAGGGGCAAGAGAGATTCTAAGGGCAATGCTGGGTAAGCCCCACGGAAGCTTCGTGGATGACGAATGCCAGACCTTGAGGACTTAGCACAGCAATCGCAAAGGGCTTTGCAAGTCCAAATACAGCCCAAAAAAGGCTGTTGAAGTAGAGGAGAGGGGAGAAGAGAAGGGGGCAAAGGCTGGAGGGTGTGCGGAGAAGAAGGCTTCAAGAGCAAAGATCATCAATGCCAATTGTATCAATAGCAGGGAAAGAGCTGTCTGAAAGACAGTGAAGGAACGTGTACAGTCAGACCTAAAAACTACTACGGAACTGAAGAATCATGTGAGAGGGTGGGTAAATTGTCTGTGAGGGCACCATTGCCCTGGGATTTCTTGGCTCACGTGGTCCTCTTTCTCTCCCCGGCATCAACCACCTGTCGATATCCCTCTGTTTAGTTAATCATTTCATCAAATCCACTGTCCAATATTTTGCGTTTAGAAGGCTTGGATTCAAGCTTTAGCATCAACTAACACTGGGAATCCAGATGAAAGGATGCGATGCCTGAGAGGCTGCTTAGTGAAATCTTGGATTTGAACCCTGGAGCAACCTGACACTGTACACCAAGACAGGAATGTAAAGGGAACAGGGCAGAAGCATTATGGAACTTTGGAGTCTCAGCTGAGTGCCAGAGGGAACAATGTTCACATATAATCCTTTGGCTGTAAGTACATGTAACTGTTTATCTATAAAAACATACAACTTGAGATTCCCTCATATGCTTCCTCGCTGCGGTAAGTAATAGTGTGACCTTATCATCAAGCCCTATGAAGTGTTACTTCTACTTAAATATGTGCTTTATATTTTAAAAAAACTGCATTTGTGACATGTAGTGAGGCTGGAAGCAGCAAGTAAAGGATTGCACTCTATGAACATAAAGGACTTCTCAAGCCTTAACTATTCTATGTGTCTCTCTAGCCAGAAGGGGAAACATAAGGAGACGGGGAAGTGGAAAATGAACTGGAGAGGGAAGGGAAATGGGATGCCTTCCCCCTGCTTTTTTCTCTCCCAAAGGCTCAAAGAGAGCAGTGGATGAAGAAAACTGGCTGCAGCAGACAGAGGAATTGACCTTGGCCGCCCTCCAGCCCCTAGGGCTGCCTGAACATGAGCAGTAAGAGTGGAAATGAAGAAATATCATTTGGCTGCAAGTCCTTACTCAGACAGAGCCCCTGGAACTGAGCTGCAGGAGCGAGTGTGGCCAGAGCTGCCAGGGCTGTGCGCTCGCCCCAGAGGCAGCTCAGCCCAGCTCTGCTGGGGCTCAGACACTGTCCAGACCCAGCCTGAGGGGAAACTGTGCAGGAGGAGGGATCCCTGCAGCCCTCGCTGGGCCTGGAAAGGAACAACAGAGAGGCAGGTGTGGGATGCAGGATTGTTTTATTGCAGTGCAGGAGAGCACCAACTAGGGAGAAGACACAGCAGGCAGAGGCAGGGAGGTTGTCCCCGTGTCCTTCAAGGGAGGTGCCCCAGGGACTACAGCGTCTGTGGGTGTGGGTCTAGCAGGGCCCACAGGTGTCCCAGAGCTTCTTGCTGTAGCGCGGCAAGACGCAAGGGCTGCAGGCAGGAGAAAGATAGGGTCTGGCAGGGGTGCAGAGGCCGCCCGAGCCCAGCGTGGCCCCGGCCCCGTAGAGGCCCCCCAGCCCCAGGTTGCCCCCAAAGGCGGGTGCTCCGGAGGAGCCCACCACGGCTTGCTGGGGGAAGGAGCTGAGGATGGGGCCAGGGAAGGTGACAACCACGGGCGGAGGCTGGATGAAGGCTGTGGAGTCGGGGCACTGGCGGGCGCACAGCTCGTTGCAGCTCTCAGCGATGGGCTGGGGCACGGCCACACCGGTTTTTGGGGCACACACGTCGTAGCAAGACATCTTGGGGTGAGAGAGACGAGGCTGGAAGTGATGGAAGCAAGGAGAGGAGTTAGGAATCCGCAGGAGATGCCCTGGCAAAGAACACAGTTCCTACGACTGCCCTGGAGTGGAACAGCAAAGCCACCACCTTTCCCACGGCTCATCCTTTCCCAGCCAGACCCCCTCAGCACCCTGATCTCCACAAACCCTCCCCGGGAGCCTGTGCACGACCTGCCTCTGCCTGTCCCACACACAGGGCTCTTCTCTCTCCCACTCCAGCTCAGCCCTCCCTGCCCGGCCAAGCCTGCAGCCAGCGCAGCCACTGCCGTCCCAGGTCTCCTGGCCAGGGAGGCCCCATGCCGGCCCTGGCCAGAGGAGACACAGACCCACAGGCACCCACCTGCCCTTGTCCTGATCAGAGCGAGGCAGGAGTGCTGGATGCCAGGGCTCCCCAAGGGCAGCGCTTTTATGCAGGGCTGGCGATGACGGGGACCATCTGGTCCTGCTGGGGGCACGTGGCTGCTGCTGGCCAAGCCCCTGCCTCCTCCCTGAGTGCCACCAGCCTCTTCTGCTGACTCTCTTTCCTCCCCAAGCCCAAGCTGCTGCATCAGCCCCTGCAATTACCCTGCTGGGACGCTTGTCAGCAGACACCTAAGAGGCCCAATTAGCCCCAATGTCTTGTCATTATCTCGCTGGGTAAGAGGATTCGCAGTGTGACAGAGGGTGACTGCAAGCACCCTACGTGCCAGAGATCTTCCCCAGGGCTTGGTCCTGGTCCTGGTTCTGGCCAAGGAAACAGCTTCTCCAATGGCTCCTGCATGCCAGCACCTGCGTGACGTACGCTGTGTGTCTGTGATCAGCAGAGGGGAGAGGCTGTGATAGCACCAAATTGAAGGCACTCCTGTCAGGCACTGCCTGCTCAGCACGATGCATCATCTAAGAACCCAAGGGACCTGCCCCCCTTCTGCCTGCTGGTCTGGGCCATCAATCGATTTCCGCATGTCTGGGGGATAAAGACACCCCATGTGCTTCCCTGTGGTCCCTAGTTCAAGCAGAAAAGGGTCCTACCTGGTCCCCCGTGACACAGGTTCATGCCAGCCCAGCGTCACTCCTGTCAACCCTGTGCAAATGTTCTGGGAACCCCATTGCTTTGGGACAGTTCAGGGCCAGGGCTGCCCTCATGGTGCTGGGGATGTGGGCTTCCCTCTGGTGCTGTGGTTTTAGAAGCCTTTGAATAGATTAATCCCATTGGTGTTCACATTGGTTACCACAGTAGAGCCTGGCTGTGGGCAGAGGGCAAAGACAGTGAAAAGCATAAGGAAGAGAGCCAGGACCTGCAGAATTACAGCCTCTCTGCCTTGGGAACCCCCAGCCAGGAGATGCCTGGTGCCAGTTGCCTGACACAGAAGAAAGAGGAGAAAATCCCTGGCAATGGCATGTGCTGATCTGGCAAAGGGGATGCTGAGCCAGGGAGGGGCAGGAGTCAAAGAGCCCAATCATCTTCCTGGGCAGCAGGGAGTGTCTCCTCCCCACATTGGCCCAGGTGGTGCTGGGCACTGGCAGGGCTGCTATAAAAGCTCTGCCTCTGCCAGGCTGTCCCAGACACTGCTGTGAGTGCCTTGTCCTTGGGGAACAGGGTAAGTGTGCAAGAGCTTGTCCTCCTGTGCTCTGCTCTGATTGCATCTTCTGTGTCTCAGGAGTTGCCCTCTACTTCTCCCTTGCTGTCTGTGTCCTCTTGCAGAGCTCCAACTGCCTCAGCACCAAGATGTCTTGCTACGACGTGTGTGCCCCAAAAAGCGGCGTGGCCGTGCCCCAGCCCATCGCTGAGAGCTGCAACGAGCTGTGCGCCCGCCAGTGCCCCGACTCCACAGCCTTCATCCAGCCTCCGCCCGTGGTTGTCACCTTCCCCGGCCCCATCCTCAGCTCCTTCCCCCAGCAAGCCGTGGTGGGCTCCTCCGGAGCACCCGCCATTGGGGGCAACCTGGGGCTGGGGGGCCTCTACGGGGCCGGGGCCACGCTGGGCTCGGGGGGCCTCTGCACCCCTGCCAGACCCTATGTTTCTCCTGCCTGCAGCCCTTGCGTCTTGCCGCGCTACAGCAAGAAGCTCTGGGACACCTGTGGGCCCTGCTAGACCCACACCCACAGACGCTGTAGTCCCTGGGACACCTCCCTTGAAGGACACGGGGACAACCTCCCTGCCTCTGCCTGCTGCGTCTTTCCCTAGCTGGTGCTCTCCTGCACTGCAATAAAACAATCCTGCATCCCACACCTGCCTCTCTGTTGTTCCTTTCCAGGCCCAGGGAGGGCTGCAGGGATCCCTCGTCCTGTCCTCTATCCCTTGGGAGAAGAGGTCAGCTCCCTCCTCTCCACAACCTCCTTTCAGGGAGTTGGAGAGAGCAACGAGGTCTCCCCTCAGCCTCCTCTTCTCCAGGCTAAACCCCCCCAGCTCTCTCAGTTGTTAAAGTTGATAAATAACATAAGAATGAGTCCTTGCAGGGTAACAGAATGGGCAGGAGATTTCTGGGAGAAATTATCCACGCGCATCTATCCACACGCGACTGATGGGGATCACTCTTTGTGTGTCCCAGCCCTGACGAAGTCCAACAGGCCTCTCAGAGAGTTGATTTGCTGCCATTTTTGGTATCAGGGTTCAGTCTGCACAGTGAGGCTGGGCTGGCACTGGACTGGGTCACTTACAGCCTTCAGTGGCTGTCACACCCCAAGGTAGACACAGTAGGACCCAGAATTGTATTTAAACATTTAGTTTATTACCTGATTTACTGGGGCTGGAAAGTAGGAGAGTTGCCCACAGATTTCTTCCTTTGCATTCCCTTTCACTGTAGTATTGTAAACAATAATTAGTATTTTTGTGGTAGTTCTGGGACATACTGTCCTCGTTTGGTGCATTGATGATCCCTCTGTCCAGAGAGATACTTTTATTTGATCAAGCCAGGCTAGCAAAGAAGTGCCTTTAGGAAGTGGTAGAGCTGGTAGCCAAATCAAAGGCAATGTTGCCCCTTGTGCCTTTAGAACTAACCCTGCTTGTCTGGGCTGTGTGCTCTTGCAGCTTTGTGTTGCAGAGCTCAGCGTGTGAGCCCTGCTCAGTGCTCGCTTCAGGTTGCTGTGATGAAGTGACTCTGTGCTCTTGCTTGTTTACTGCCTTCTTGTTGACTTGTTTTTCAGTTAATTCCTGTTCTAAGAAGTCCATTTTCAATTGAGAGTGAAGCTTTCTATGCCTCTCCTGCTCTCCTCTTTCTGAAGCCAGTGTAAGCTTGGCTGTAGGACGTGGCACCTGGGAGATCCAACTGCCACATGAACAGAGAACATAAAGAGCTCATCTATGGTAGATGTGTGAACTCAGAGAGGGGTTTGATCTGCTAGATTATTTCAGCAAAGAAAAATGTAACTACATCTTTGATGAAATGAATACACACAGAGCACTCTCAGCCCAGTGTGGAGTCTTTTCTCTCCTGCCTTGACTATCCCCATTTAAAGTAAAATATGTTCCACTGTGTTTGATATATTTTGTAGATGAGTGAATAAGTTTCTTTTTTTCCCACTCCTTGGACATGTTTCTGCTCCCTTGGAAACAAGAAACTGTTTTCCCGGAGTGCACAGGTTGTCTTGGTAAGGTCTTTCAAAATGCCAGGGAGAGCTGGATCCCCAGGGAACAAGGCTGATAGAAAAGAGATTGAGAATATGTCGAAGGGCAGGTTGGATGTGGTTGTGAGGAATGTGCTGGAGTGGGAGGTGTCCCTGCCCCTGGCAGGGGGGTTTGAACTGGATGGGCTTTATCATAGAATCATAAAATCACCAGGTCGGAAGAGACCCACCGGATCATCAAGTCCAACCATTCCTATCAAACCCTAAACCATGTTCCTCAGGACCTCGTCTACCCGTCCCTTAAACACCTCCAGGGAAGGTGAATCAACCACCTCCCTGGGCAGCCTGTTCCAATGCCCAATGACCCTCTATGTGAAAAACTTCCTCCTAATCTCTAGCCTAAATCTCCCCTGGCAGAGCTTAAGGCCATTCCCTCTTGTCCTGACCCCTGTCACGTGGGAGAACAGTCCAGCTCCCTCCTCTCTACAACCTCCCTAAAAATAGTTGTAGAGAGCCATGAGGTCTCCACTCAGCCTCCTCTTCTCCAGGATAAACACCACCAGCTCTCTCTGCTCTTTCCTCCTAAGGCCTGTTCTCCAGCCCCTTCACTAGCTTCATTGCTCTTCTCTGGACTCGCTCCAGAGCTTCAACATCCTTCTTGTGGGGAGTGGCCCACAACTGAACACAGGATTCGAGGGGCGGCCTCACCAGTGCTGAGAGTCCAGAGGGAGAAGAACCTCCCTGGACCTGCTGGTCACACCATTTCTGATCCAAGCCAGGATGCCATTGGCCTTCTTGGTGACCTGGGCAAACTGCTGGCTCCTGTTCAGTTGCTGTCAACCAACACCCCCAGGTCCTTCTCCTCCTGACAGCTTTCCGGACAGACTTCTCCCAGTCTGTAGCTCTGCATAGGGTTGTTGTGCCCCTAGTGCAGGACCTGACATTTGGCCTTGTTAAACCTCATCCCATTGGTCTCAGCCCATGGATCCAGCCTGTTCAGATCCCTTTGCTGAGTCTCCCAATCCTGCAGCAGATCCAGCTTCCACCCAGCTTAGTGTCATCTACAAACTTGCTGAGGGAGCACTCGATATCTTCATCCAGGTCATTGATGAAGACATTGAACAGGGCTGGACCCAGCACTGAGCCCTGGGGACACCACTTGTCACTGGCCTCCAGCTGCCGTTAACTGCATTTCTCACCTCTCCCTGGGCCCTCCAGCCAACCAGGTTTTGACCCAGGAATTCCCGTGGCCAATGGAAGAGGAGGCCTGCATGGCCCTGGGCTGAGAGTAGGAGTGGCCATGGACAGGGCCATGGGCAGGGGGCAGGGCCAAGCTGTGTTTCTCAGCAAGAAGTGAAGTGGTTAGAGGGAAGAGCTGGAGCCCTGAGAGCCTGAGCTTGGAAAGGGAGAGATGGAGGTGGAGATGATGGAGGTGGACATGAAGATGGAGGTGGTGGAGATGAGGTTGATGATCGAGTACATGGAGGTCGACCATCAGATAGAGGATTGGATGGAGTGTGATTATTTTAAGAATTATGATCTAAAAATCCAAACATAAAACCACCTCATAAGCCCACCGCAGGGGACCTAAAAGAATGCAATTAACAGTCAAATGAAACAGATTTTTAATTACTGGATGATGTCATCCGTGTGAAGGCTTCTCAGATAAACTCGTGATGCTTCTTATAGGCCCAAGAGTAGATTAAACTAAATACCTGACTAGAGGACATGCCCTACGCATGCGCTTTCATGTCTCCCTGTCCACCTGCAGTTCCCACTGGGAAGAGCAGCAGAAGCCTGGCTTGAAAAGGGAAATAGAACCAAGTAGCTTAAACTAAATACCTCACACATGACAGGTATTAGATTTATCAAGCCTTTAAAAAATACGTTATAAGCAGATTATTTAACATGTAGAAAGCATGATAGGTGGTTCTCGACAGTGACTGAGAAGGTTATGGGACTGTGAGTGCCCTGCAAACCGATAAAAAGGCTGAGACTACCAAGGCCACCATGGCCTGGGACACAACAGCAACCACAAAAATAAGCTGTTCTATTCCTCACTGGAAAAGTTAGGGAAGCAAAGGCTAATGCAGATTGACAGAGAGCTCTGCTCTTCTTCCAGAGTGAGGCACAGCTGGTGCTGCACACATTCCTGGAGGACTGGAGTTGGAGCACCACGATCCCCATCCCTGGCTGCACAGCCAACGCTCCACTCAGACTGAAGCCTTCGTGCCTGAGGAAGAGGCAGAGGGCAGGAGCTCAGTGCCCCCACTAGCTCAGCAGCACTGAGCCTCTTCCCCAAGAGCTCTGAGGCTTGAGGCCACCTGTCGTCCATTCAGCAGGAAGGAAATACAGGAACAGATGGAAGGTCCGGCAGGCCCTGACTTCTCCAACAGGCTATGGAACCCCCAATGCTTGGGCCTCTACCTCAAGGAAAGACTGACTGACCCCAATGGAAGATGTTCCAGCAACATGTGGGACCTCTTATTGGGAGGAGAGTATCTCCTAGAAACCCTCCTCTGGGGAAAATGTCCAGTACAGAATTAATATCTAAGGAATACGTGTGTATATGTTATTAAATATACATAAATATATATTACTATATTATTTATATATAGTAATATAATGTATTAATGTGCATCCTGTATATATATTAATATATTAATATCTGAATAAAATGTTTGTGGTTAAAATGTTATTTTGATTTTGTTTCTATTGTTTATAGATAATATATATAATATATAATAAGATGTTGTTCTATGATAATATAATATAATATAATATAATATAATATAATATAATATAATATAATATAATATAATATAATATAATATAATATAATATAATATAATATAATATAATATAATATAATATAATATAATATAATATAATATAATATAATATAATATAATATAATATAATATAATATAATATAATATAATATTTAATACCTGAAGAAAACTATTTGTTGATAATATATGTATAATATATGAAATATATAATAATATATTTTATGTATATATTATTTAATGTATTCATTAATATCTGAATAAATATTTGGTTTTAAAATGTTTGAGTTGTCCAAGTCATTGACTTCTCCCATTAAATCCAACTTTCAGATACTTAGCAAGATCCCACAGCCTTTCTTCCTGTACAAGAAGGGGTCTCCGCACATGCCCTTCGGCAAGTCCAGCACATCCCTGCCCTCATTCGCAGAGCCCAGAGTTCTTGTTAGGGGCCAAAAGGCACAAAGCGCCGTACGCTCCCAGCAAATATCCACAAGTGCCTCATGGTTCCCAGGTCCCATTCAAGAATTCTAAATTCCCCTGGGCCCCTGCTGGCTCATGGCCAGTCGCTGTCCCCCAACACCCCCAGGTCCCTCTCCTCCAGGCACTTTCCAGCCAGGCTTCTCCTAGTCTGGAGCTGCCCAGGGTTGTTGTGCCCTTGCATAAGAAATCCCATGGGAAGATCAGAATGAAGCGTGTTGTGGAAGCACCAGGAGATGGTGCAAAGGCAAACTCTGTCCATGCTGTCCCTCTCCCTTAGCTCGTGCCTCTGCTTCTGTTACGGGCTCCACTTGCAAAAGCTGTCTTCGAGTGGAGGAACTTCTTCGCATGGTGGAGGAGTTAAGGGAGGAGGTTAGGAGACTCAGGACTATCAGGGAATGTGAGAGGGAGATAGACATGTGGAGCAGTTCCCTCTCACTCCCTCAGCAACCTCCTGCACCTAGTGTGCCCGATAACCAGCCACCTGCACACTGCAAGCTTGGGGCTCTAAGGGATGGGGAATGGCGGCAAGTTCCTGCCAGAAGAAGGAAGCCTGCTCCCCTCAAGCAGTCAACAATACCTGAGATCCCCCTGGAGAACAAGTACCGGGTGCTCCAGGAGGAATCTAGTCCTGAGGATGATGGCCACCATAGCCTTGAATCTTTTCCTAGGCCGCACTATCCTCGGAAGAAAATGACAACATCCTCCACTAAGAAGAAGAGGAGGGTGATTGTTGTAGGGGATTCCCTCCTCAAAGGAACGGAGGGACCAATTTGCAGACCCGACCCGCTCCACAGAGAGGTCTGCTGCTTGCCTGGGGCATCAGAGAGGGATCCCTTCCCTGATCCATGAGACGGACGACTACCCTCTGGTAGTAGTCCAGACTGTTAGTGATGGTCTAGTAAGCAGTAAGGCTAAGGACATCAAAAAAGACTTCAGGGCCCTTGGGAAGATGATGGAGGGCTCTGGGGCACAGGTGGTGTTCTGCTCCATCCCAAGGCTAAATGGAGTGGACCTGCAGGTTACTAAGAAGAACTCCATTAATGCCTGGCTCCGAACCTGGTGCGTGGAAAGGGGCTTTGAATTCTTTGATCATAGGGTGGTTCGTGCACGCCCTGACACGGTTGTGAAGATTGGGGCACGTGGGTCTCCTGGTAGGAGTAAGGCCCTTGCTAAGAACATAGCTAAGCTCATAAATCAAGCTTTAAACTAGATGTGAAGGGGGAGGGGATTGAGTCAAGGCTAGGCAAGAGCGAGCCTGGATGTGGGGCACTAGACATTAGGAGAGGGTGTGCTGTGAGGACCACCAGCACATCACTGCACAGGAAGTGGGGGAGAATGCACTCTGGAGCAGCAAAGGAGATACAGGCACTCTGGTGCAAGCTACTCCAGTTAACAGGCAATTGGGAGCAAGCACTGTCCCCTCTAAGAGGGCTGAAGGCTCGGCTCCTCAGCTGAAGTGCATTTACACCAATGCACGCAGCATGGGGAACAAGATGGAAGAACTGGAAGCTGTCGTAGGGCAAGGAGCCTATGATGTCGTTGCCATCACGGAAACGTGGTGGGATGACTCATATAACTGGAGTAGAGCTATGGTGGGTATAAACTCTTCAGGAGGGATAGGAAGGGTAGGGGAGGAGGCGGAGTAGCCCTCTTTGTAAGGGAGGACTTGGACACTGTTGAGATGGATTGTGGCGATGAGGAGATTGAGTGCCTGTGGGTTAAAATCAGAGGAGCTCATAAGAAGGTAGATTTTGTGCTGGGAGTCTGTTACAGGCCACCCAGCCAAGGAGAAGCAGCTGAGGAGCTCTTCTCTAACCAGCTGGGGTTAATCTCCAAATCAATGCCTCTTGTCCTTGTGGGAGATTTCAATCTCCCTGATATGTGCTGGGAGTACAATAGAGCAGAAAGGAAGCAGTCTAGGAGGTTCCTGGAGTGCGTGGAAGACAACTTCCTTGTGCAGCTGGTGAATGAGCCAAGGAGGGAAGGTGCCCTCCTGGACTTGCTGTTTGTCAACAGAGAAGGCCTCGTGGGGGATGTGGCAGTAGGGGGACGCCTAGGACTAAGTGACCATGAGATGATGGGTTTTCTGTTGTAGGCAAAGTGAAGAGGGTTGTTAGCATTAAATTTCCAGAGGGCAGACTTTGAACTCTTCAGAAGGCTGGTTGGCAAAGTCTCCTGGGAGACAGTCCTTGAGGGCAAGGGAACCCATGAGGGCTGGGAGCTTTTCAAAAAGGAAATCCTAGCAGCTCAGGAGAAAGCCATCCCCTTTTTCCGGAAAAAAAAGCCGTCAGGGGAAAAATAGCTTGGTTGAGTAGAGAAATCTTAAGTGACATTAGGAAGAAGAGGAATGTTTATAGGCTCTGGAAGAGGGGACAGGCCTCTTGGGTGGACTACAGGAGGGAAGTGAGGTTGTGTAGGGAAAAAATCAGAGGGGCTAAGGCTCAACTAGAAATCACGTTAGCAAAGTCCGCGAAGGATAATAAAACATCTTTCTATAAATATATAAATAATAAAAGGAGAACTAGGGAGACCATACAGTCCCTTTTGGACACAGAGGGAACAATAGTGACAGGGGATGAGGAGAAGGCTGAGGTACTTAATGCCTTCTTTGCCTCAGTCTTTAATTGTAAAGAAAGCTGTTCCCTCTGTGTAGAAATCCGGGAACTAGAGAAGCAATACGAGGCTCCCATGATCCAAGAGGAGGTGGTCAGAGCCTTGCTTGCCCAACTGGACACCCACAAGTCTATGGGGCCAGAGGGGATTCACCCATGGGTATTGAAGGAGCTGCCAGTCAGTCTGACCTCAGTGCCAGGGAAAGTCATGGAACAGGTGATCTTGAGAGTGATCATGAAGCACTTACAAGAGAACTGGTTGATCAGGCCCAGTCAACATGGGTTCACAAAAGGCAGGTCCTGCCAAACTAACCTGATCACCTTCTATGACAAAGTGACTCGGCTGCTGGACGAGGGAAAGGCTGTGGATGGATCTTCCTGGACTTCATCAAAGCCTTTGACACAGTTTCTCCCAGCATTCTGCTACGGAAACTGTCACCTCTGGCCTGGAGAGGCTCACATCCTCCTGGGTAGAAACTGGTTGGCTGGAGGACCCAGGGAGTGGTAGTAAATGGTGTTAAATCCAGCTGGAGGCCAGGGACAAGTGGTGTCCCCAGGGCTCAGTGCTAGGTCCAGCCCTGTTCAATGTCCTCATCATCGACCTGGATGAAGGCATTGAGGGTACCCTTAGCAAGTTTGCAGATGACACTAAGCTGTGTGCAAGTGTTGACCTGCTGGAGGGTAGGGAGGCTCTGCAAAGGGACCTGAACAGGCTGGATCCATGGGCTGAGTCCAATGGGATGAGGTTTAAAAAGGCCAAATGTCGGGTCCTGCACTTGGGGTACAACAACCCTATGCAGAGCTGCAGACTGGGAGAAGTCTGTCTAGAAAGCTGCCTGGAGGAGAGGACCTGGGGGTGTTGGTTGACAACCGACTGACCATGACAAGAAGGATGTTGAAGCTCTGGAGTGAGTCCAGAGAAGAGCAACGAAGCTTGTGAAGGGGCTGTAGAACAGGCCTTAGGAGGAGCATCTGAGAGATCTGGCGGGTGTTTATTCTGGAGAAGAGGAGACTGAGAGGAGACCTCATTGCACTCTACAACTATTTTTAGGGAGGTTGTAGAGAGGAGGGAGCTGGACTCTTCTCCCACGTGACAGGGGTCAGGACAAGAGGGAATGGCCTCAAGCTCCACCAGGGGAGATTTAGGCTAGAGATTAGGAGGAGGTTTTTCCTGGAAAGAGTCATTGGGCATTGGAATAGGCTGCCCAGGGAGCTGGTTGATTCACCTTCCCTGGAGGTGTTTAAGGAACGGGTAGGTGAGTTCCTGAGAGACTTGGTTTAGTGTTTGATAGGAATGGTTGGACTCGATGATCCGATGGGTCTCTTCCAACCTGGTTGTTCTATGATTCTATGATTCCAGTGATGGCAACTGAGTGGCCCAGAAGGCCATAATTAAATTTCTGTAGCAACCCAAAACAAAATCGATTTTAATCTAGATTGTGTATAAATGCATGTCTGATTTTCTTGAATCCTTTGTCTTAATACTTAATTTTCCAAACTTATAACCAGCAGAAGCCACACATTTCTGACAACTATAAGGGAAAAAATAATTCTTTTTCTTTCAAAAGAAATGTCTGCATTTCATGAGAAATTAACAATTTTTCTAGACTTGTAAAATAATAAAAAAGCTTAAAGAAAATGTTGTCTCTGGAATAAGTATGTGAAGTAACAAGAAAACACATTTTTAGATGGCACTGAAAACCAGCTAGATGCAAAGGAAATAAGCAAAATGGAAATGCTTAGAAATTGCCAGAGACAATTCCATCCTAAATTGTTTTAAATCAGTTGATCATGAAAGAGGGACACTTCCAGGGGTGGGACATCCACAACCTCTTTGGGAACTTGTTGCAGTGCCTCATCACTCTCACAGTAAATGACTGTTTCCTAGATCCAATCCGTAGATCTAATCTGTTTCCCTTCATCTAAACCCACCTGGAGTGCCTGGTGGGTTTGGGCTCCGCAGAGTGTGCAGCCCCTGCCTCCCCCAGCAAAGGAAAGGTAAGAAAATAAGGAAAATGAGCACCACGGTCTTGTGGGGTAAGGATTTGGAAGAGTCCGGAGAGGCTGCAGCAAAGCTGCAACCTGCACATCTGTGCCTCCAGAAATCCTTTGGAGCTAATAGAGGTTCCTACCGACTGGCTTGGTCATCACCTCAGTTCTGTTTTAAAGCCTGAAATCCACACAAATGGGGGAAATTGTTCAAAAGCCCATGCCTGGGAAACAAAGAAAGGGAATTTACAAAATGTACTGCTGTATTCACAAAGCACATTAGGTAAAAAACCCACCCTCCAGCTTATATTTTTCCTCTCACTTGAATGGGAGGAAATGTCCAGCCTCCTAATGTCCAGCCTAAACCTCCCCTGGTGGATCTTGAGGCCATTCCCTCTCGTCCTGTCCCTTGGGAGAAGAGCCCAGCTCCCTCCCCTCCACAACCTCCTCTCAGGTAGTTATAGAGAGCAATGAGGTCTCTCCTCAGCCTCCTCTTCTCCAGGATAAACACCCCCAGCTCTCTCAGTTGCTCCTCTTGTTGTCCAGCCCCTTCCCCAGCTTCGTTGCTCTTCTCTGGACTCGCTCGCTTGGTGGTTTCTGATATCAGAAGTATTCTTTCCTGTGAAGTAATACTACTATTATTGGTGGGTTCATATGCATTCAACGAGTTCTTTTATTCCCCTCTCCTTCTTCCATCCCACATACATTCTAGTTTTACACGTACGAAGAACATTGCTCTCCTTGTGGTTCTTGTCAATGTGTTGAGCTGCTCCTAATGGGGATTCAGTATCATCATATGAGTCTGGGATGTCTGTTTGGGGATTTGTTAGTCATACGTTTGTAGTAAGAAGTGTGTTGACAACTACAGGATGATAGTCTGAGTGCATTTTGAGATATGAACACAGGTTGTCAGTGTAAATATATAGACACACACATATATTTTTATTTATACATATTTATTGCTGAATTGAACTTGTAATATTCCTGCAAAATATGATTGCATAAGCTGTTTTTCACCCAGAAATGGCTGAGCAAGTATTTTGGAGAAGAGAAATGTTATCTCCAGGTACCTTTCTGGTACAGTACAAGATCTGCTTAGCAATTGAAGAACTTGTATCCAACAGATTGGGTAGAGAAATCTATTAAAAGCAGCCGAGTAACTGCAATTTCCCAGATTGCAGTAGGTGGCTGGGAACTCGCTGCCGGAGCTGTGTGGGCATTAGCAGCCTGTTGGGAGGCCTGGGCTCTCGTGAGGTGTTTGCGGTCTTCCTCCCCTTCCCTGGGCTGACAGACACTGCTCTGGATGAGGGGAGCTGCGGGCAGGCCCCACACCTCTGCGGGACCCTGGTGGGCGCTGAGCACCCCATCCCATTCCACAGCCCTGCCTCCCTCTCTGTGACCTCACTGTGCCGGCTGGGTCGGGGCAGGCTAGGAGTGCGCGTTGTTGCCAGGGGACAAGGGCAGTAGCCCACTGAGCGTGGAGCTGCTTTGTGTGTCCCAAACCGTGTCCTGTGCGGAGTGGGAACATACAGATCTCAGAGTGCTTCAGGAGCACACACATCGCTTGTCACTAGTTGTCCAGCCTTTCTGCTTTGCTGAAGGTGGGAAATAACTCAGAGTTTGACTTGTCTGACTCTCAACTGTGCAGCTTGAACTCGGTCTGCTCCTGAAAGAGGGTGGGGAGGCTCCTGTTCCCATGGGATACCAAAGCCTGGAGACACAGGGTATCCTCTCTGCCACAAACGGGATTCTAGATTTTCAAGGCCTGTTGCTGTTGCTTTTTGCAGGTGACTGAGTCATGGCCACTGGTGGGAGCAATCAGCCTGTGGGGCTTCCCAAGATGGCTGAAGGATTCCCGAGGAAAGTGGCAGCATCTCGTGATCGGAAGCAGGGTAGAAGGGCAGAGAAGCCTGTGCCTGTCAGCAGAGAGCAGGTAAGAGCTGTGTTTGGGCTGTGAAGTTCCCCTGTGTCCCTCCTCTGCCCACTTCTGCTGTTGTCCAGCAGCACTGGGAAGCTGGACGCAGGCTCCTGTCTCTGTGCCACTGTGCTTGTCGGAGGTGGCTCTCCTGGTGCAGTGAGGTTTGGCTTGTGTGCTGCTTGAGGGCAAGTCCAGAGTCTTGCCTGAATGTGCCACTGGAGCCAAGTGTAAGGCTTTTGCTGGGTGTTGAGCTGGACTAGCTGGAGCGTGAGAGTGTCCTTCTTTCCATCCTCTGTGGGTGGACAGTGATATCTGCTGTCCTGCTGGCACACTGGCCAGTGCTGCTCCAGCTGTCCCAGCCCTGCGGGAGCTGGGCGTGTGCTGGGCTGCTCCAACTCTGGCTGAAGCCTTGGAGACATGACTGGTCCCAGATAGAAGAGGTTCCAAACTTCTCTCTCGGTGCCATTTGAACAAGGAAAGCCTTTCTGGACCAATTTCTGTAGCTCTTGCTGAGCTGCTGTTGTGTGTTTCAGCCCATTCTTTCTGCCTTCATGAAGGAGAAGTCTGTCTCCATCAAGCAGAAGTCGGCCCTTACTCGGGAGGCGAAGCTGCTGTGGACTAGCCAGCTTCGAGCCATGAGTGAAGCCTCTTATCACAAGGTGGCCTTTTCCTGCCCTTCTCTTTGCTTTTTGCTGTGACATTTGCAGAAGGTGCATGCATGTAAGAGGCTTGTCTCCAGCTCCTGCAGACCCCTTGGGGACTGGGCTCTATTGTACTTGGGGACTGCTGGGGGGCAGTGGTTTCCTTCTGCTAGGGGAAGAAGAAAACCTGTTTTGCCAGTGAGACCTTGAAGTCCTGATGTGCAGGAGGCTGAGAGAAATCGCCTTTGCTGAAGGTGGTGGATCTTGCTGGAGTCAACTCCCATCCCAATTGCCGTGGGTAAAACCCAGTGCTGGGGGAAGAATCATAGAATCATAGAACAACCAGGTTGGAAGGGACCCATCGGATCATCAAGTCCAACCATTCCTATCAAGTGCTAAACCAAGTCCCTCAAGACCTCATCCCCCTGTCCCTTAAACACCTCCAGGGAAGGTGACTCAACCACCTCCGTGGGCAGCCTGTTCCAATGCCCAAATCATAGAGCAGGGCAGAACACAAGGGCATGACGACCCTGCCAGTTTCCATCCTCCTGCTGAAAGTGTGAAATGCCTGGAGCCAGGACTCCCTCAGGGGTAGTAGCACTGGCCTCTTGAGGGGCTTGATGCAAGGACTACTGCCTGATGAGCACAAGACCTTGATTTAGGCTTAATGGCTCCTTTCTAGATGTTAACTGCTAAGAACATGGGATGTATTCTTGAAAGATTGGGTTTTGCTACTTGTTCCCCTGACTAGGCCAGTAGTATTATTGGCTAAGATGAACTGTTGATGCGCCGTGGTATTTCTTCTTGTTCCTTTGCTTCTCCTTCTCTCAGCCAAAGTCTTTTCCAGGACAACCTCCATTTCCCTGCGTCCTTTGGCCTTCAGAAACCTCCACAGCCTCTGAAGGCTGTAGGCCCTGTGGGAATTGCTTAAGATGGAACAAAACCAATTGCATGAATGTTTTGGGTTGGAAGAAGGTGTGGGACCCTTGGAAGGGTGTTAGGTGTGCAGCCTGCGGGATGCTGCCAGATCTCTGGGGGAGTGGCCCTGGGCAGAGCGCAGTGGATGTGCTTTCTCCTGATCAATGGTTTCTCAGATCTATCTTTAAATCTGCTTTTCTGACATGACTGCTGAGTGTCCAAAGGTGTCGATGACTGAGGAGGGCTCTTGAGCAGAAACTTGCCAGCCAAAGAGCTGTAAGAACTGGGTTCAGGATTGCCCTGGAGTGCCCAGGAGCTTGGGAACACATCAGACAAGCACACAAGTAACTAGCAGCACGCTGCAGCCACTGGCTTCAGCATGAGCAGGATCTGTGTGGAGGAGCAGGGGACCCAGCTGTGCCTTTAGGGTGGAGACAAGGCAGCTGCGAGTGGGGAGAAAAAGCAAGGAGGAATTTTCCGATTAATGCCTCTGTCGACGCTTGCTGTTAGTGTATCTCTTCAGACATGCTTCTGCAGTGGCATTAAAGAAAACAGCGCTCATGGAATCAAAATAAAGCCTCCATTGGAAGTTTCTGGCAAAGGAGATGCCAAGCCCACTCTTACTCGTAGCTTAGGTGCAAAGAGCTGAATCTTACCACCATCCAGCATTCCCCTCACCCCTCTTTTCGCTACCATGAGTGTTACCTCCTGGGGTGCTGGTTTCTAGGCTCTGTATCAAAAGAAAGAGTGAGGGCCACGTGGGGCTTGGTGCCTCGGTCTCACAGTAAAGATCATCCCAAAGTTGTGTGCCGTGGAGCAACTTTCACTTGCTCGGTGAGTGCTTGTGGCCTTTTCAGAAAGTGCTCTGGAGCTGTGTGAGCACATGAGTAGAAGGCTCAGCTGGAGGTGGGCTCTGCTTTGCCTTTTGGAGAAGGAAGCCTCTTGGAGCAATGCCTGCTAAGGAGATTCTTAGTTTGAGGCTGCTTCAAGTGGTCCAGAAATTCTTGATGAGCTCAGAAGAGGGATGGGTAAGCTGCAGTTTGCCCAGAGTGAGGCAGGCAAATGCGCTCCCCAAGGGACACTCTACTTGTGTGGAGACCAGTCTTGGCTTCTCATTCATGAATCTTCCTCCCAGCAGCTGAAGCACTCACCACTGTCTGTCTTGTGTCTCCAGTTGTCAGCAGTTCGCCGGCCAAATACACCGTTCCAGCCTCTCCCAGCGGAGTTGGTGTTTGAGTTCAGCACCCTTGGCGTCTATGAAAAGGCTTTGGTTCTGAGAAACGATGAGGAGGTAAGTGCTGGGATAGGAAGGTTTGATGACAGAATCACAGAATGGTTTTGCTTGGAAAAGGCCTTTAAGATGATTGAGTCCAATGATGGATCCAGCCCTGCTAAGTGCGACAGTAGACCGTGTCCCAAGTACGACATCTCCTCTCCTCTCCTCTCCTCTCCTCTCCTCTCCTCTCCTCTCCTCTCCTCTCCTCTCCTCTCCTCTCCTCTCCTCTCCTCTCCTCTCCTCTCCTCTCCTCTCCTCTCCTCTCCTCTCCTCTCCTCTCCTCTCCTCTTTGTTTTCCTCTGTTCCTCCTTTTTCTCTTCTTCAACTTGCTTTTATTGCCAGTAAAGCCATGGTGTCTGTGGTCTCCTTCTCTTGCAGTCAAGCCTGTGTGGCTCTGTGGCACCGCAGCTTGACTGCCTCACTCACGCCCGGTCTGTTCCAAGGGCCGTTTGTCCTTCCTCCAGGATAAGAGATGCTGTTTGTCCTTGAGAGAAGGCATTCCCCCTTTGGAGGTGTGAGTGCCTGCGTGTGTGTAGGCAGGAGCAAGCAGGATCTTTGGGCTGGTTGCTGATGTGACTGTAACTCCGTCCTGCTGGTGTCTTCCCTGCTTGGCGCTTCCTTCCCAGAGAGGTGTTGCCCGGCTGCCTCTGGGCTCGAGCTGTTTGCCCAGGCAGAAGGGATTTGAGGCTCCCCTTGTGTGCTCTGCACACTTCCCTCTGGAGGGAAAGGTGCTGTGGCAGGGAGGCTGAGGAAGGATTTTGTCAGGGTGTGGCCAGGTCTCTTCTTGTCTTTCCATGAGAGGCAAAATGATTGTTTCATGTCTTTCCTTCAGGTTCCTCAGCTGGTGAAGGTCACCATGGAGATCTCACCGTATTTCAAGTTGGCCATTTACAATCCTGACTGGCACAAGGTGCTGCCTGGCGAGAGTGCAACTTTCAACGTCTTTTTCATCCCTCAGAAGATCAAGGTGAGAATGGAGGCCCCAGGAGGGTCGTGCCTTCAGTGGAAGATGAAGCTAGAGGGGTGGCTTTGGAAGAGGGCATCTGGTTTTGAGGAAGTGTGCTGGTTTTAGTGGGGTGGTACTGGATGTAAAAGTAGGGGATCCTCTGCCCGTGTCGTGAAGATGATGCTGAGGCTCTTGAGTGTTTGAGATTGCTTTTATCCTTCAGTGCTGGGCCATGTCCTTAGCTGCAAGGAGGTGTCTGTGCTGCTGGTGGCTTTGAGATGCCTGCCTGGAAGAGGGTCTCTAGGAATAAGTAGGCAGCCCCATCAGCCCAGAGCCTGAGGGCAGCTGTCTTGCTGTGCTTGTATTTGTGTCTTCATGCCTGTAACTGGGGTTTCTCTGCATCCCCTGCCAAGCTTCAGAGATGTTGCTGCGTTTCTGGGATGGGATCCAGTGCTGTGCACAGCTAAGTTCTTAGTGGTGCCTCTGATAGTCTGCAGTGGGGATGGAAGCAGGTTCTTGTTACTACGGTAATCTCCCACATGCAATGACTCTGGTTTGGTGCCTCAGAATCAAAGTACGGGTTTTGTCTGGTTCTGTCAGTTTGCTTCCAGAGCAGGTGGATCCGCAGGGTTGTTTCTTCCTTGGGAGCTCACAGCCCTGTCCAAGTCCTACTGCTGGAACGAAACGTCCTTAAGGTAAAAATTGCGCTACGTGGATGGTGCCAAATGCCAGGTGCTGAGACTGTTTCTTTCCCTGCAGACTTATTGCCATTACATCAGCTGCATGACCGAACGGGGAGAGTTTATAGTGCCAATTACAGCTACTGGTGCTCGAGCTCTCCTGGACTTCCCTGCCCACCTGGACTTTTCCGTCTGCCCAGTCAACTACAGCACTCGGCAGACAGTGCTGATTCGCAACGTTGGCAATCGGGATACCCGCTACCGCCTCAGCACTTGGAGGTAAGAGAGCTTGTTTCTTCTGCACAAAATCCTGTTGTGTGATAAAGAGTAAAGAAGGAAAAAGGCAGCAGAGCGTGGGAGCTGCTGTGTTGCCATAGGTGGAAGTGGGCAGGAAGGGGGTTCTGCAGTTCCTTCCAGTGTTTGAAGCATGATGCATCTCGTGAGAAAACTCTGCAAGCCGCAGCACAGTTTTATAGTGCAGTGATGTCTCCAGCAGAGCCTGCAGCAAGCCTGATTCTGTTAGATTGAAAGGGAAAACCTAGGAAGGCACCTGGGCTGCCTTTGGGCTGTGTGAGATGCTGCATGGCAGCAGCAGCTTTGGGAGCTCGGCTCAGGCAGACCAAATGCCGTGTGGAGAGGCAGGTAAGCTCTGAGCTCCTGAAAGAGACATTGAAGATGGTGTCATCAACTATGCCTGTGTAAGCAAGTGCAACCAGAGATGGGCAATCAAATTGGCAATCGGCATTGAGGCCCTGCCAGTAACACTTAGTGGTTCGGGAAGTTTGTTTTGCAAACAGAATCAATATTGCTTTTGATTTTCAGCCTGCACCCTGGGAGTGGTCTTATTAGCCTCCAGATTGCCACAGGGCTAAATGAATCCACTTCCCTGCCCTGAGTCAGGCTTGGATGTGAGCGTGTGGCTCGTGGGCCCAGGGTGTGACAGTTGGTCTGGCCCCTGGGACCAAATATTCTTGAGCAGAATGAGCTCAAGATGGGCTCTTCTTGCAGAGCTTTGTCTCTCCCAGATGTCCTGGAGAGTGCTAGAATATGCTAGTAGCTGGCTTGCAGCCTCCTGGCCATAAGCACCTTCAGAAATGCTCACAAACCTCTGGCAGCCAAAGATGCCCATTCTCTGGGGTGACATGCACACGCTTTTCCCATGGTCCCCTCCTCAAGTGCCTGGTGTGGGCCGTGTTGTGGGCAGCCTGCGTTGCTCCTTTTGGTCTCAGAAGGCAGTCACCGCTTTTCCAGTTTGCTGCCCTGGAAATGGAAATGCTTTGTTGACACCACATCTGCAAGGAAGCCAGTTGAGCTGCTGGTGATGAGTGGAGAGTTGCTTAGTCCCAGAGGTCTTGGTGTCAGAGCCAAGGTCAAGGCTGCAGCAGAGCCCCTGCTGTCTGACTGGGGCTGCCTGGCTTCCCACAGTTTCTTCTCCAGCCAAACAAGGCTCAGAATAGGATTTGACTTTTCTTCTGTGATTTGTGAGGGTCCAAGAGAAGCTTCCCCCAAAGCCTGTCAAGGCAGTTGAAGCAAACTTCTAGGATGCTCTTTGAGCAGGCTGCTGCTTCTCACTGTGGGAAAGACATAGGCAGGAACCTGTCAGTCGCTCTACAGTTTTCCTCTGGGATTTCCAGATCTCCTTGTCACCAACAAAATAAATAGCCAGGACATGTTTTGAAGGTGACAAAGTGACCACCAGCCAGGCACTAAACCAAATCCCTTTTGTTTTCTCAGTGTGCTTGTACAAGAGCCACCCAGCGCAGCCGCCATTTTGCAGGAGTGTTTCATTTGCCTTATCACTAAGCACTAAAGCACCGAGTTTTGGATCTGTCAGCCAAGAGCTGTTTAGCTGGCAACAAATCATCGTCATCACTCCTATGAATCTGAAGAACATCAGCACACTTTCCTAGTTACTCCCAACACATTGCACAGAATTTGTGTGCTGGGCCAAGCAGACAGTTTACAAGCTTGGATTACAGCCCAGACTCCCAGACTACATTGCTTGGGAATAGAGAAAAGCTCCATGAGGTTCCTCTTGATAGGCTTCTGTTAATGGTGTGAAATGCAGCTCAGCATTGAATTGTTCAGGCTGTAAATGGGATTCTCCTTTTTTTCCCATGGGCTAGTATCTAGTCTATGTTTGCATTCATTGAGATGTGGCTGATGTTTCCTTTGCTCAGAGCAGCTTTCATTGCAAGGCTGATAAATGGAACCTTTCCCAGGCTCAGCCAGGCTGGTTTTTGAAGGTCAAAAATGAATGCTGGAACCAATGGAACCATAATGGCAGTCAGGGTCTAGTTGTGTGTGCAGACAGTTCTCAGCAGCTCTGTGCTCCTCAAAACCCATTCTGTGACTATATTGCTGGCAGCCACACCCTTGAGTCTCACTGCAGAGAGCTGGGTGGAGAGTATGGAGGAGATGAGGTTGTTTTAGAGCACAGGATCTTGTGAAGAGCTGGATCCCTTCCGAAAGGAGAGTCAGCAGCTCTGTTGCTGATGGTGGATGTTGGGGTTTGCCTCTGCTGACTGTGCTTTGATTGTTCCTTGCTTGCAGAAGTGAGCTGAAGTGAAGTAGACTGCAAAAGGAATATGGTCCTCAAGTCTCGCTCAAGAGTGCTGATCTCTCTCTTTGTGTTGCAGCCCTTTCTCTGTCGATCCCTCCGTTGGGAACCTTGGGATTGGTGAGGCCGCACAAGTGACAGTGGAGTATCACCCGCTGAAAACCGGGAATCATTCCGAGTGCCTGGAAATTCTCTATGAAACTGGTAAGCGCTGCATGCTGCACACTCTCAGCTTCCTTCCAAACAGTTCTGATGCAGTTATTTTGAAATGAACTTGAGGAAGGAGAGGAAATGATTCCTGGGGGGCTTGTCCCTCTAGCTTCAAAGCATGCAAAGAAGCTAAAGGCTGCTGATGGGAATTGCTCAAGTGAAATGGAAATCTTTTGACTAAATATATCAGTCTTAAAAGCTGCTTCTTGCAGGCGTAGAGCAGGGCAGCAGGCAATGTCCCCCAGCCTCACCTGGCAAGCCCTGGCTGCTTTGTCCTGCACTAAGTCAGACTCCCTGTGATTGGCAGACAAAAAGCAGCCACGTGGCTCTTTCAGAAACACCACCAGCAGCCTGTTTATTACAAGAGAGAAGCTCTAAGAAGAAAGCAGCAATTTGGGAGGCATTTTCTGTGCTTTGCTGTGCTGACTTGCTTGGCTCACCAGTGGCAGCAGATCCCAATCCCTCCTGCTGCTGTCAGGGTGACTTAGGCAGGATCAGGAGCACATTCTCTGCGTTTAATTTTTGCCGTGTGCTGCTGCTTCACTTGTTCCTCTGAGCGTCCCTTTTGTGCCCATGTGCCCCCAGATGCCTTTGCTTGTCAGCAACAAGGGCTGAGGAGAAACACAGCCCTAGTGGCAGGCGTGCAGGAGACTCCACGTGAGGCCTGGCTGAACTGGGACTCCTCAGTCACCTGAATGAGCTCAATCCAGAATTCCTTGTGAGCTGAGTGGGATGGCAACCCAAAGGCCACCTGGGCACATCGGAAAAATCTCACTGTCAGTAGAGTCACAGTGTCACCCTGGGGCTAGATGTCTACAAATAGACAGAAAAAGGCTGCTTAGTGCGGTGTCCAAGACATCCTCTGTCAGTCCACATGCAGCTATCAGCATGTGGTAAATGTTCTGCTCTGTCAAAGCGTCAGTGCTGCAAAGAGCCATAACACTTCCTTCTGCTCCTGGTGCTTTGCTCTGTTCTAGTATCAGCAAGTGAGGTGAGCAAAGACTCTGCTGTGCTTTGTTCCAGGTGAAAGAGTCCGCGCAACACTTTGTGGATCGGCTGTAGATGCCAGCATTGAGCTGGAGAAGGACTCCTTGACTATGGAGAAGACTTATGTTACTCTGGCAAGGTGCAGCTCTGTGCTCCTCCACAATGGCAGTGGAATTACAGCCCACTTCCAGTGGAAGGCTGCTGGCACTCGGCAACAGGAGGATCAGCAAAAGCAGAGGTTGGTTTGAGAAAGTCCTTTCAGCTGGATGCTCTGCTCAAGGGTAAAACTAACCTATGGGCTCAGAGTGATGTCGCTGCTTTGGAAAGGTTTAGGACAAGTAAACCATCCCTAGTGTCAGGAGATACCCCTGAGCTCCAAGAGAACAGAGCTCAGCACTTGCCACTCCAGTTCCACCCATGCTCCAGCTGAGGATTCTATTTTGGGGAGGAAAGTTTGATTACAATGACTACACAGCAAATGTTGTGTCCTTCAGCCCTGAGCAGGAGGTTTTGTTCTTCTTTCCTTGCAATCTCCGGGATGGCCATAGCTCCAGGGTCACTGTCGTGCTCTAAGATAAAGTTTTGAGGTCTTGGAGCAGGGAGGAGGCAGTGTGGGACTCTGCACTAGGATGTGACCCAAAATGACCTGGATTGTTGTGAGGTCTGTGCAGGGATTTGCTCTGTCTCCCTCCTGCAGGACTGCAGAAGGGATGTAAAGGTGGAATTCTTGTGCGTGGATGGGTTGAGTTGAGGGTTGTTCATCTCAGTGACTGGAAGCCCTCCCCGTGCACAGCATCGTCTGTCAGCCCTGGAGAAACATTTCCCATTGCAGTGGATGGGAGTGAGCCAAAGGGAGGGGCTTTGGTGCTGGTGACAGCGTTTGCCTGTGGCTCTGTGTGCAGCTCCATGGCTGCGGTTCCTTTCTATCTGCGTTTGAATGTAGCTGGGGAGTGATGGCTCTGCTGTTCTTCCTGCTGCACCTCCATCTGCTGCACATGCAGCCTTGCAGTTCTCCCTCAGAGATGTCTCCTGCTGGTTCTTCCCGGTCCTCTTCAGAGCTCTGCATTGAAGGCCAAAAAGGCGAAAGAGAAGGTGCTTTAAGGCTAGAATGAAGTGTTTGATTTCAGAGGTGATGCCCCTTCCTTTCTCAGGGCCTCAGTTTTCATGCATCTAAGCCCATGAAATTGCCCCAAGTTTTTGCCATCCCTGAATTCATTCATCTGCTTTTTTTTTTTTCTCTCCCGGCACGCAGGCTGAAGAGGCAGGAGAAGGAGTACCCAGGAGTGCAGAGAGAGAAAGTGCAAGGAGACTCCTTGCTTTTCTCCAGTGATGTTTTCACCATCGAGCCAGTGGTAAGCGATAGCTGGGAAGTTCCCTTCCTTCTTGCCCTCCTCCTTCTCCCTGACAAGGTCTCTTGGCAGATCCCACATCAGCTGGTTGGATGTGCTGAGAAAGAAGAGTCCAGGGTTATCTCATGGGGCTGGGAGAAGTTATTGCAAAAGCCATTTCTGAGCTGCAGGCTCGTGGCAGGCGCTCAGAGCTGCCTAAACCTGATGTCTCTTGCAAGGGCTATAAACTGAGGGCACTGAAGTGTCCTTACAGCCTTCAGAGGTGCTTGATGTACTTTTAGGGCTCTGTGCAGGGGAAGGGTGTCAGTGCAGCACCTTTGTAAGCGAGAAGGGAAGAAGACATTGGATTTGCTCAATCTTTTCTGATCTAAGTCCAAGTGTTGGTGTAGCCATAGTGGCAGAGGGATCCGGTGGAAGATTTGGAGGAGAGAGGCCCCTTAGAGTGCCTGGTACTTGTGAAGAAATCCTGCTGGAGTAGGAGTCAGTTTGGTTCCTTCTCTGTAGCCTGAATTGAAGCAAATGCTTCTCCCAGGTGCTGCTAAGGGTTGGGGACTTGGAAAGTTTCTTTTGCAGCTGATTCCAAATGCTCTTCTAAATGCTGGTGACAGGTGTTGCTTGCTACTTTCTCTACACTGATGCTCTGAGGAAGTGCTCAAGGTGTAGAGCTGAGAACAAGAAATGTAATAGTTGAAGATGCATGATTTGTCTTCTGCTTCTGTTTTAGGAGGGAGATGTCTTGCCAAACTCTTGGGTTGCAATTAACGTGATCTTTAAACCCCAAGAAGCCAGAGTCTATGAAGAAACCGCCTACTGCGACATCTCAGGTATGGCTCCTTGGTCTTGTGTCAGGCAGAGGGAAGGTGAGGCACAGTCTTGCAGCTCCCTCTGCTCTTGTGTAATTGCTGGGAAGGGTCAGGGATCAGCAGGGCTGTGGTGGCAGCATTTGCTCTTCTGGGAGGTGTCTGTGAAGGCCAAAGAACTCCAGAGCGGAAAAGCTTGAATGGACAAGTACGATGCTCCTGTCGACCATTTCCAGTTGGGTGCCAGTCCCAAATCCCTCTGGAGCATGATGTGCGGGTGGCAGGCATGCCTCTCGCTGGGATTGTCTGGCAGCTTTGCTGCAGTTGCAGTTGTGTGAATTTTGCAGCTGGATCTCCTGCCTCACTGCAAAGGGACTTTGCTGGCCTCAGCTTTTTTTGCAGCTCCTGTGCTAATGGCTAAGCAGATGCTTCTGGATTAATTCGTTACAGAAGTGATCAGCACTGGTCACCTTGCAAAACTGGCAGTTGGGCAGTGGTCTGCAATTTGCTCTTGGAAAAGATGAAAAAGTTCAAAATGAACTTTCTTAATGATTCATGCAAATAAAGCCGTGGCTCTTGGGCGCTGGGAGGGAGCACGTGACGTGGGGCTCAGCTGCCAAAAATTCATTTTTGTGTTTGTCTGTACACAGAACTGCAATTGGTTAAACTTTGAACTGATTGGTTAAAAATGAGGCAGCAGCCCAAGGGTGAAAGTGCTGAGGGTTCTGTATCTTCTCGTGGAGCATCTAGGGCTGGTCCCTTCAGGCCTGGAGTCAGGGACTAGCGTTGGGGCAGCCTGGAAAATCCAGGATGCCAGAGGGAAATGTTGTACTGACAGAGAAATGTCTCCGCAGGCCGTGAAGCCAGGCTGCCCCTCCACATCAAAGCTGAGGGCATTGGGCCCCAGCTCTGGTTCGCCTACAAGGAGTTGGAAATCGACGATGTCTGTGTCGGAAGGAGCCGCAGCTGTTTGGTGAGCAGTAGGGGTACACGGGAACTGGGGTGGATCCTGAGGGCTTTCTGGGCAAGCGTGAGCCTTGTGGAGCCACAGGATTTCTGGCAACACGGGCAGTTCTGGGCAGGGACTATTGACATAACTGTCAGATGGTGGTGGTGGTGTCAGAGAATGTGGATGCTTTTTGATGGGCTCCAAAATGTGCGTGTGTTGTTCCTGAAGCCGTAATCCTGCCTTTGGGCAGCCTCCCTTTGAGGTCAGCTGGGAGGCTTCAAGCGAAGGAACCCAGCACCTTGACACAAACCCAACACTAGATCAAAAAGCCACTTCAGTCTTGGGACATCTCTGGCTCTAAAGAGAGCAAAACATTTGTGGAAAGAAGCAGAGAACTGTCTACATATTTGCAAATTTGCCCCTCCTCCCCCCACTGTCAAGACTTGTGCAAAAACCAAGATAGAGCCATGAAAAGAGGTAGAAAATGATGTGAATTCCAGTGCCAGATACTTTCAAATGATGGACTCTGGCAGGCGAGGACACATTAAGATGTTTTCTTACCAAAACATTGTGCTCTCTGCATTTTTAATGCTGATACTTTATTGATTCTCTCTGTATCAATTTATCAATATCGTTACCTGAGAAATTATGAAGAAGTAGGTGATGTTGTTAGTGCCACTCTGAGCAGCAAGTGCAGGGCTTGCCCCTGAAGCAATTAGTACCATTCCAGCTCTGCTGTGGGTTGGCTTCTTGGTGGCAGCTTGCAGGCAGATGTGGGCACTCCTTCCCTTCCAAGAAATTCATCTTGGAAATGTGGATTGTGGCAGGATTGTGTCAGTCGGTCAAGGCAGCTGATTTACTGAGTGTTCAAGATACTAGGTGTGTCTCTGAATTTGCAGTCATTCTCGCAATGGTTAGTTCCTTTGTGGTGGCTGTATTTAGGGAAGAGAAATTCTTTGGAGTAGATGGAGGAGCTCTGCCCCTCCTGCTCCTCCTTTCCTGATGTATCCGTCTAAAGAAGGATGGAGAAAGTGTCAGTTTGAAGTTAAAATTCAAAGAAGCCCTGAGTGCTGTCCTGTAGCAGAGCTGGAGAGCATTGCTGAGGTTGGTTTTGGTGCAGCCCCAAGGGATCTGCTGCAGGCAGTGACCTTGTCGGCTGCAGTGGAAGCTGAAGGTGTTCTGCCTTGGGCAGGACCAGACTGCCCTGGGGCAGAAGCTGTTGTGGGTGAGTGACACCCGAGGCTGCAGTTGCCTTCAGGGTTCTTAGGGACAGGGCTGCATTGACGGGTGATGCTGTGCAGCTCCTCTGCACTGCAAGGCCAAGCAGACTGCTCTGTGTCAGGGGATAAACCCAGAGGGATTCTGGTCATGTGAAGTTATCACTACTTTGCTTGAAAAAAAAACCCCACAAAGGCCGAACTTGTCTTGTTTGTCTTTTCTTTGGCTTCAGCTAAGCCCAGCCCATCAGCCTTCTGAGAAATGGAAGATTTCTTAATGTATTTGTGTCTTGTGTTCTCCCTGCTGCAGGTGCTCCTGCTTAACAAAGGAGACATGGCTAGTGCCTTCAGCCTGATCCCTCCAAGTTCCCCTCTGGGCTCCTGCTTCACCTTTCATCCCCAGCAGGGCATTGTTTCACCCAAAGGGCTCCAGGAGATCAAGGTCTCCTTCAGTTCCACCATCGTGGGGGAGTTCACGGAAGAATTCAGGTTCAGGGTGGATGGATCTGCTGAGCCTCTGACTTTGACTCTCAGGTAAGGAGGGATGTAGGAGCTCTTTGGGCACATCTGTAGCCACCTCTGGATAATCCTCTCCCACCAGCCTCGTTTTGTGATGAAGCAGAGCTGCTGTCTAAGGTCTTAGTGTGGGGTGTCTAGGATCAAGACGAAGAGCTAAGGCTTTTTAAGCTTCCCTCCAGTTGGAATCCTGCAATTGCAGCAGCAAATGAAGCAGAGTTCTTTCTGTGCCTCTGGTGCTCTCACTAGCCAGTGGAGCTCTGAAAGCCTTGAGTCCCTGTGGGAAGCAGCTTTGCCTTCATGGTGGGTTGCTCTGCAATTTTCCCAGATGCTGTGTGCATGGAATTTGGCAGCAGCAGGTTCTTTCTGTCACCTTTTGGTACCCTGGTGTGAGAACCCCAGGGCTTGAAGTGATTGCCATGATGGGAAAGAGTTTTCCTGAAGCTCTGGGTAGCGATGGTCAGAGACGTCCCAGCTGAACACACAGCGAGGCCAGCAGGGCCTGGGAGGTGGCTGAAGGCTGGGCCAGCCTGGGACCATTCTACAGCCAGAGGCAGTGTTTTTAAAATCCTCTGTTCAAAATCCGTACAAAAGGGAAAGCAGCAGCCTCGACTGCTTGAAGTCACGGTGGTTGTGAGACCAGATTGTGCTGCTCTGAGTGGTAATGCAAGCTGAGAGCTTAGCACGTCTCTCTCCACGCTAACACTTGTCTTTCTCCTCACAGGGGCTGTGTCATTGAACCACCTCTTCATTTTGATGTTCCTTCCCTCGATTTTGGTGATGTCCCCTTTGGTGAGTGCCCCCAGGGCTGGGACCTTGAGGAGAGAGGTCTGTGTGTGGCCAACATGGAGCACTGCAGCAGGAGAACATCCAACACTTGTGTTCCTCCCCATGGGCCTTTGGGGTGTTAAACCGGGGCTGCTGGAGAAGGGGATTTACGCCACCTACGAGCCTGTAGCTGCTCTGGGGGAAAGTTCCTGATGCAAAGCAAGGCCACAATTTCCCCCCTGACTTTCAGCGTGAGATGTTCCGTAGCACTGCAAGGGCACCTTGTTATCACCAACCAGCAAATATGGCCAAACGCTGGCTCTTGGTCAGGCACTGATGTCCTTGGAGATGGGGGCTCCTTCCCTGCTGCCAGAGCCGGTGGTTGAGCAACCAGAGCATCTGCACTGAGATGCAGAGTCTGGTTTTGCATCTCAGTCTCACAAAAGGCTTTTTACTGAGATGATCTCCAGTTGAGATGCAAAATCACTGGTGGATTGATTGAAGGGCTGTTATCATTCCGTGCCCAGGCTGCTTCTGTTCATGGACCATTTAACAAATCACAGGTCAAGGGGCTTCTTGTGGAGTGGCCTGCAAGTTGCCCCATGCTCGGTCTGCTTGACAAAACCCATGAGATGCCTTAAGGATCGTACCGAAGGAAACGGCATGGGAATGCTTTTCATCAGGCTGTAGTTCCCAAGCTCATCCACCCTTGGTCTTCCTGTAGCTTCTCCTCAATGCCAATACGCTGCTTGTTGACAGAGTTAACAGGGGATTTGATGGATTCCATGTTGAGAATCAGTGCTCTGTCTGGGTGCACACTCCTAAGTGAAGTATAATTAATGCTGTTGTGGGTGGGGGTGTGAGAGAGCTCCTCCGTTCAAGAGAAGGAAACTTGTTGTGTTCAGCATTGCTAAGAGCAGGCGTGAGCAAGGAAGCAAGCTCTGTGATCAGTATAAAAGGGAACTTGAGTGACAATTAATCACTTGCTCGGTTTTCTCCAACTGGCTGTGATTCAGAGAGAAAAGAGCTGAACTCCAAGCACAATTTGATCCTAAAAGGGTATTCGTACTAGGAATCCTTGGATAGTTGGGTACATAAATTCATACTTGGATTGTTTTCCTAGGCTTCCCTCGCACATTGTCCTGTCGGCTCACGAACACCTCCATGAATCCTGTGACCTTTGACCTTTCCATTCCTGGGGACGGCCGTGGAGCGCCCAGTGTCACCAGCTCTGCTCTGATGTCGAGCGACGCTCGCCTGTCCTGGAGAAACCAGGTGGAATTTACCATAACTCCCAGTAGAGGGACCATCCACCCCCAGGAATTCTTGGACATCCAGGTATGGGAACAGTCTAGCCATACGTACTTCAGCAGGTGGAGCCACGTTTTGCCCCCAGCTTCCCACTGTAAATTTGAGCTCATTTGCAGGATGTCAACAGTGTTTCTCTGGTGTGACATTCTTGTAGTGGAGATGAAAAATTGGTCCCTTAATTTGAATGCAGTAGTGAGTAGAGCAGTAGCCCAAGTGTGTTTTGGTTTAGCTCCTATGTGCTCTGAGAACTGCTGGGTACATTTCACAAAGTAGATGTTGTCAGAAGACTGTTGTGAGTCCTTTAGACTGTGCTCTACACGTGGAGCAGTAGAAGAATTAGGGCCAAATCCTCCCTGTCCTTAGCATGGAAGGAGAACTGGAGGACACCATGCAGAGCCACTGGCTTTTGGGAGTGATGAAGCATTTGCTGCTCTTCTCTTCTACCAGGTCACTCTGTGCTCCAACACGGTGAAGAGGTACAGACTGGCACTGATGGTGCACGTGGAGGACTTTGTGAGGAATGTGGCATCCTTGCTCCTCACAGCCAGGTATCTTTCCTTTCTTTGCAGCTCCTTGTCTCTCTCGGTGTGTTCCCCACCAGCACAAAGCTGCCTTGCACAAGCTTTGCTGACTGCAGCTTCCAAAGAGAAGCAGTGCCTAGCTAGCCAGCTGTGCCCAGGCAGCCGGGAGAGCATCAGTGCTTTGAAAGCAGCCCATGTTGTGAAGCCTCTGGGCTGCAGTGGACAGGCACGGCCCTGAGCCTCCTCCTAAACGGAACAGTAATTCTAGTCCTGATTGGCCTGGATTGTGGTGCTTGAGGTGTAAGAAATTTGCCAAGGGCCACCTCTCCTCCTTGGTGCAAGTGCTGGAGTTGGGCTGGGTTGCAATCCAAATGCAAATGTTGGTTGGGGATGCAATGAGCCTGGTGAAAGCTGCTGTCTGGTTCAGTCAATGAAGGTGCCTGCAGGTGGGGAAGGGGCTTGTGGCAGGACTGGTGAGGGAAAAATGGAGGTAAGATCCTGCCTTTCTGGGACCATTGGAATGGTCCTTGCAAACCTCCTGCAGTGAAGGTGCCCGTCAGACAGCTCTGGCACAGGGCAAGTGGCTTGGCCTGGGCACCTGGCAGCCTCTGTGATGCTGAAGCTCAGGGTTTTCCCCTCTTTTACCAGAGGTTGTTGAGTAAGGAGTTAAAGGCAGTTTGTTGCTGTAGGGGCACTAAATGTCTCTTTGGCAGTGACAAACATGTTGTGCTTCATTTATTGCTGTTCAGGGAGTAAACAAATTCTGCTTTCTCTCCGTATCTCTAATTCCTTTTTGGTCATCTCTGCCTAGATGCAGAGTTCCTCTGCTGCGAGTTGTCAACCCGGTTATGACCTTCGGACACTGCTTCCTCGGAGTCCCCTATGAGCAGATGGTGAACCTTGTCAACGACAGTGACCTCCCAGCCTGCTACAGGATTCTCCCTCAGGTTTGACATTGCCTCCTGCCCTCTAATGCTATCGAGGGGATTATTAGAGAAAAACTAAGAAGGGTTCTGTATAAGACTGGTGACTTGTCTTCCGGTTGGTTCCTGTGTTCCTATTCCTACCTGAATATAAACTGTTTAGGAAGCAGTTTAGCTCCTAATCCTTAGGATACTTTGATGAAGGAGAAGGTAGAGGATTGTGCAAAGGTGCTGCAAGGAGGCTGCCAGCACAGGTTTGGGTGTGGATCCAGCAGCTTCTGGAAGCCTTCAAGGTGCTTAGTCCATGCTGGTCTTGGATTTGGTTTTGTGCCTTTCTGCTTTGTCCTAGAGGTTTTGGAAAAGGTGTTAATTGCTGCTGTGGTAGTTGTCAAGAAGTTTAGTTTCCTCCGAAGCTGAGTTTGATTGTGTCCCTTCCAGGAAAGCAAGCAGGATGCTGTGGAGTACTCCAGCCTCATGCCATGTGGGATTATCCAGCCACGCAGCTGGGTGCAAATCCCATTGAGGCTGCAGAGACGAGTGCTGGGAGAGCAGGACACCATCGCTCGTGTCATGACAATTGGGAGTGCAGGATCCCCACTGGTGAGTGCTGGGGGAGATGCACGTTCATTGGTGCTGGGGGGGCCTAAAGGGTACAGAGATTCTTGCTGAGGAAACAAGGACTTGGAAGACGTGGCTGGTGTGGACGAGGACCAAGAGGATTCCCAGGATGAGCCACAGCCAGTAGCTGGAGAAGAGGAAAGGTGGCATCCTTTTAGATGATGTCCTGAGTGTGTGACACAGCATTTAATGATGGATCTGTGCGAAGGGGTAGCAAGCCCAGTGTGAAAGTCAGCACAGTCCCTGGGTCTCACCCTCTACTGCATTATTCGATAGAGCACGTGCTGCTTCCTTGGGAGTTTGGTTGAGGAGCACACAGGGAAATCCCTGACGCCTGCTAAAGCAAGCAGTGTGTAAGAAACTGTGCTGATAGTCAGGCCCATCCCATCTGAGAAATATCCATCACATCTCTCTGTCAATGCCCCAGCCAAGGCCACGGGCCCGGAGCTGTGGCAAAGCAAGCGTGAGAAACTGGGCTTGTTCCTCTGCTGATAATGGGAGCCTGTGGCTTCCAGACGGATTCACTCTAGGTCCCACACTTGTTCCAGGCTTTCTTTTTCGATCTGTCAACGCTGCAAGCTTCAAAGAGCTGTAACTATCCCTCAGGCTTGGAGCACTTAGAGGTGTCTGACGTTTTTTTAACTTTCCCTGTTTTTTTCTGATCTTTCCTACCTGCTTCCTGGATCAGGAAATCCACCTGGTGAGCATTGGAGAAGGACCAGCTGTCTCTGTGTGGCCAGGCAAGATGGAGTTTGGCAGCATCCAGGTCCTACAGGATGTGTCCCAGACTCTCCACCTCTCCAACCAGTCTCCCATCCCAGCATCCTTCCGGGCAGAGATGGTAGGTATCTGTGGGGGTCATTTCCAACAAAAGTGACTGGTCCGTCACAGCCTGTGAATTAACTTTGATATCCAACATTTTGTGTGAGAGAGAAAGCAAACTGTTCCAGCACAGCGCAGCAAGGGGAGCCTGGCTCTGGGGGCAATTTTCCCCGGAGCAGTCCTCAACAGAATAGGGAGTTTGCATGGCTGTTTGAGCAGAAATGAGCCTGGATCATTGTGACAAGATCTTCCTTTATTTTGTGGAAAGGGCTTAGCTCTGACAGTGATGCTTTTGGAGCTCCAGGAGCTCAAGAGAAGCCTCTAGGCCATTGCTGCTGAGAGGGCATGGGTTCCCCCCTGGTTTCCCTCTTGTGTCTGTGTTTGCTTTGTGTCACATTCCTGTTAATGACAGAGACCAAGGTGTGGATGCTCTCTGAGGAGAGGGATGACTTGGCAAAGTACAGCTGCACTTTTCATGCTGAGTTCTGCTTCCTCTTTCACTTGTGCAAGGCCAGAAGGGCCCAATCACTTTAATTAACCAACAATGGAGAAAATGGAGTGTGGCGGCTTGTCAGCCGTCCCTTCGCTCAGCATCCGTCCATCTCTCAGATGCTGCTGGTGTCTCCTGTAACCAAACTGTGGTAGCTCTTATTCCCAGTGCTGGTCTGTCCTTGTTTCCCTCCTCAGCTCGTGTCTGCCTTGTCTTACAGGCTGGCAAACGCTCCTGCTGGAGGATCGAACCCAGTAGAGGAGTGATCCCCCCCAACGCCGACGTGTCTGTGGCTGTCATCGCAAACCTGGATGACACAGAAGTATTTCAAGACGAATTGAAGGTGTTCATTGAGAACGGCAGCAGCTACGTCATCCCTGTCCAGGCTGCTGGAATCGGCATCACAATTGTCACAGACAAACCCGTTGTTCCGGAGCTCAACTTGGGGCCCCACTTCAGGTAGAGTTTGTCTCAGCTGCTGCTCCTGCCGTGGGCTCAGCAAGGAGGCGTTTTGCCGTAGTCCTTCAGCTCCTTCTCCTTCTGCACTCAGGGTCCTGGTGCCATTTCATTGACACTACAGGAATTCCTTTAGAAACATTTGATGGCCACGGGAATGTGGGTTGAGATGCTCAAAAGGCACCAACATGGAAAGCAGTTGCTAAATGATCTCTCAGTTGCCCTTCATTTTAATGCTCTGTCCACGGTGACTGAGATGATGTTCTTCCCCAAGCTTTTCCTTGCTGTGCACACAGAGAGCAGCTGCTGGACGGGGAGAAGCTTGGGGGCAGCCAAGCTCTGGCTCTTGCTGCGGGTTGGTGCTGGGTGTCTAGCTCAGCTCAGCCTGCTGGGAGGTGGCTTTCTTGCCAAATGCACAGTCAGATAATGGCTCTGGGGCACTGAAGCTGGATGAGTGCTAGGAAATAGCAGCTCCCATGACATTTTCCATCTCTGCTTCTCTTCTAGCAACATCCCGTTCTGTTACTCCTTCAACATCACTAACAAAGGACGGAAGACCCATTTCCTCCATTGGAACACCGAAGGGTCTTCAGCATTTTGCCAGCCTCGTAGTCTCGATGCCCTCAGTACCACCGAGGGCGAAGATTCCTCCCAGCACCCCACACCTGCCTGCCCCATGCTGAAGCTTCGACCTCTGAGCATGGAGCTGATGCCGGGAGAGAGTAAGGAGGTGGTGGTGGAAGGCTTCTCCAGCACTGCTCAGGTGAGGTCCCCCGTGAGGGCTGAGTCCTTCCCATTGGATCACCTCCACTGGGACTTTTTCAGCTGCCCCTTGATATTTGCCTGAGAAGCTAGGCAAGTGCTTTCAAGAAAGTATTTTAGTGCCAGAAGTTCCCACGGTGGCACCAGTCTAGCACTGAGTCCTGGGGGAGAAAATCCAGCAGAGTGTGTCAGCTTTAGTGATCAATGTGATGTTGTCCCAGTGGGAAACTGTTCCCAAGGCTCATTCTAACGGAGAGCTTGAGAGCTCAGCCCAGCCTGTCAGGCAGCCCTGCTGTCCTAAGGGCAGCCAGGTCTGGCAGTGCCCCTGGGGGGCAGCTCCGAGGGGGAGATGTCAGCATGGTCACTGCTTCCGTATGAGGAGTGGCTGAGAGAGCTGGGGGTGTTTGGCCTGGAGAAGGGGAGGCTGAGGGGAGACCTCATTGCTCTCTACAACTACCTGAGAGGAGGTTGTGGAGAGGAGGGAGCTGGGGTCTTCTCCCAAGGGACAGGGGACAGGATAAGAGGGAATGGTCTCCACCAGGGGAGATTTAGGCTGGACATTAAGAAAAAAATTTTCAGAGGAAGGGTCATAGGGCACTGGCAGAGGCTGCCCAGGGAGGTGGTTGAGTCCCCTTCCCTGGAGGGGTTTAAGGGACAGGTAGATGAAGTGCTGAGGGACATGGTTTAGTGTTTGATAGGAATGGCTGGACTCGATGATCCCCTGGGTCTCTTCCAACCTGGTTATCCTATGTTTCTATGATTGTAAAAGGAAGCAGGGCTGCTGAGGAAAGCAATGGCCGTAGCTTTAGGGCAGTACTACCTGCTGCTGGTTGATGGCCAAGTTCCCATGACACAATTGCATGCAGGCTATCAGAATCCGTTCTGCCTCCAGGCAGGAGGGGAGCACACGCAGTGTGTTTTCTGGGTGCCCTGGTCACACCTGCTGGGTAACGTGCAGCTCTCGCACACAGGTGCTGAAGGAGCGGCTGCTGTGGGTCGCCATCGTGGGGAGCGAGGAAGAAAAGGTGCAGGTGATGCAGGTGGAGGTCACCTGTGAGTTCATTGCTCCTGCTCTGCACCTGTCCTCCACGGAGCTCATTTTCCATGTGGAGAAGGTAAGGCTATTTCTTTGTTTAGTTTCTGTGTTTTCAGGTCTCTCCTTTAGTTCTTAGGCGTCCAGAGAAGCACAAAATCCCCTGAGCAGGCACTTCAGGTTTCATTAGAAGGTTTTCATCTCTCCCTGATGTCTGCCTGTGGTCTCTTTGGCGTCGTGCACTCTGATTTATTGAGTGCTGTAACGCTGCAGCCGTTTGATACCAATCCACGCAGAATTGTTTTGCAAGCACTCTCTCATTTATAGAAACCATGCAGGAAGCCCAGAGCAGTGCAGAAGCAAGAAGAAAGAGCTGATGCTTTGCTTAGCTTTGAAGCCCCAGAGGCTGTCATTGCCGCAGGGGCAGCAGGAGTCCTCTTGCAGCTGCACTGAGGAGGTTTCTAGCTGCTGTACATGCATGTACAAGCTCAAAACTAACCTGCAGCTACTCCAGGCTCTCCACCTTGGACTACATGCTGCTTGCTTGGCTCCTCTGAGCGACTTCACTGCTTTTCACGAGGCTACGAAAGAAAATAAGGTTGCAAGAAATTGCTGTGTGGGAGTGAAAACCATCTTGTGCCATTGTAGGCAAGAGAGGATAAAAACTGCAGAGAGATGATCTGGGTTCACTCTCTGGGGTTGATACTGTTCAAGCCTCTACTCAGGGTCCCTTTCTCTCCTCTGGGCATGAAACTCTTTTCCTGTTCCCCCAAAGGATGCTGTAGTTTCCAATCATGAAAAGCATCTGATCTATTTAGAACAAAGACTTTCAGAAGTGTACAAACTAGTAGAAATAGTAAATGGAGAAGAAAATTGGAAATACATCAGAAAGGGAAGGAGGTTCAAGTTGTTTTCTCTCATTTTCTGTAGCAACCGAGTGACATCTTGGAGCTCGAGTACCAGCCCTTTTCTTTGAAAAACACCTGCCTCCTGCCACTCAGTGTGGTCTTGGCCGTAGAGGAACCCTTCTCCATCTGCCATGCGGACGGGCAGCCCTTCCCTGCAGATACTGAGGTGAGCAGCTATGGAGCTTCCTGCTGGTGGGGACTGAAGAGGAGACGCGTGGTGGTGTGTTTGTGTTGGGAGGCCCTCCAGGAGAGAAGTTTTCTCTTTGGAGTCAGCAGGAGACTGGCCTGGCCTAAATGAGGGAATCCTAGAATGGTTTGGGTGAGAAGGGGCCTTAAATGCCATCCAGTTCCACGCGTCTGCCATGGCAGGGACACCTTCCTGTGGATCGGGTGGTGTAGAGCCTCCTCCAAGCTGGTCTTGGAGACTAGATTTGAAGGTGCTGAAGGTCGTGGGAAGTGGGGCAACACATCTTGGCTGTAAGAGATGAAGAGAAAGGAGCAGGCTGCTGGCTCTGGGCAAGCCCTGTGGTCAAGGTGTCTCTTGGAAGCTGTCCTCGTGCTCCAGCAGCCATCGTCAGCTAAGCACAAGAGCTGCTTGGTCTCTTTGAGGACAGGCCTCAAAGGCACACAGCTTTTGTAGGTCCAGAATTGAGTAGAACAAGATCTCTTTCCCTCTTGTACTGATGAAGAGCACAGAGATCTTAGGCTAAGCTGGTCTCAGGCACTAGTCTCGTGGTGCTTGCAGGCAGGCACACACTGTAAAGGATGTGAAGGATGACCTGAGAAGCCCACGGGGAGGGCCAGCTTTGAGCATGAAGAGATTTTGTGCCATCCCAATATCTTGGGGCTTCAGCACACAGTGGTTAATCCCCTTCCCTCTCCTTGCAGCCTGTCAAGCTGGAGGCAGGGGAGGAATGTCATCTCTCCATAGGATTTAATCCTGCTTATGGAGAGGGTTTGACTAGCCTGGAGGTGGAGAAGGTGCTGAAGATCCAGGTTCTGGAGCACCCTCACAAGGAAGAGGTCACTGTTCGCGGAGAAGTCCACTTTCCGAACGTCCCGAAGGTAAAGCACAGACAACGTGTAACATGGAACTTGTTGGTTGCATTTTCTGTGGCTCTTCTGCCTTTTGTGCTCCTGGGATTGCTTGAGCACTTGGCCTAGAGCTTGTTCAAGGGGGCTTTGGAGGGTCCAGAGCAAGGCTGCTTCACCTGGACCTGTTGATGAGGTGATGCTTTGCTTCTCTGCCACCTTCACCTCTTCCTCGTCTTGTGAGAACAGCACCTGCCCATCTGCTCGCCCTGCATCCATGTTTGCTGTCCAGTTCCAGGCCAGTGGTGTCCATGGCTGCTTTGAATATGGATGCTCTGGGCACCGGGACAGCATTTCGGAGCAATGTAGGAATGAGGGTCTGTCCTCCCAGACCAAGGAGAGCTCACACTCTTGGTTTTTCTGCTCAGGTGCACAAACGTGTGACGTGGAACACGGAGGAGAAGCTGCATCAGGACTTGAGCAGCAAACTTCGTGTTTTCACTGCACTGCCCTTGGCTGCAGCCCTGTCACCAGCACAGAGACGCGACAAGCAAGAGAGTTTTTCAGGCACGGAAGAGGTGAGATTGGCGATTGTCACTTTGGGAGGTCTGTCAGGGCAGGGTGGTAGTGAGAACCCAGTCTGGGGAGCAGGAGAAGAGCTCTACTGCCCCGTGGAGCTTTCTGCAAGCCCCATAGCCACGGTGCCTCAGTTTCCCCTGCAGCGCCCTCGTCTGAGAGGCATTTTGAAATCCCCATGGGGAGCTTGCACAGAGAGCATCAGGGCACTGCAGTGGCTATCCTGGGCCTTCCAGGTTGTTGACACAGGGCAGTCGTGGCTAGCATGGCTGAAGGATGCTGCCCCGGGGGCTTCCAAGCTTGTGTCTGTGCTGGCCAAGGGCTGTGACCCCCAGAGCTGTCCCCTGGCGCTGCTGACCTGCAGTTCTGCTCTGCTAATGGGGACCTGGGATGGGGTCAGGGGACACAGACAGAGGTTGCCCTCTTTGCAGTATTTACCGACCCTTCCCCTGCCTACAGGTCACAGGATCACAGGATCACAAAGGGTCACAGGATCACAACATCTCTGGACGAGACGAGATCACCTCTGTCGTCACAGTCCAAGAGACAGAAAAGCCTGTGGTCAGCGATTATGGAATTTCCCCTGCCTCCTCCATCAACTTTGGTTCCATGGTGAGGGGCACCAAGAAATCCTGCACCTTCACCATCGAAAACAAAGGTGCTGAGGCCTTGAAATTCCAGATCTGCCGAGCGCCACCAAAACCAAGGTAAGAGAATACCTGTACCTCCCTTCCTGCTGAGGAGGCCCTGGAGCATGGCTGTGTGTGAGAGGCAGCCAGGAGACCTAGGTTATTGTCTGCTGGCGTCACTGGCTTGTGAGCAGAACACCTGCCATGTGAAGGACGGAGCTGGTGATGCTGCTGATGTCTGCGTAAGCTCCAGCAGTGGGTGCTGCCGACACTCTGGGAGCCACCAGGAGCAGGAAGGCTTTCCTCTGTGGGGAGAAAAGGCAGCTTTGTCCTCAGAGAAAGGCAGGAGAGCTCAGCATGATGGATGTTTCCTGCTTTTCTCCTCTCAGTGCACAGCAGATGAAAAGTGTCCAGCCGATCAAGAGCAAAGCCCCAAGGACGGTGTCGGCCAAGAGAAGCAAGCCCTCGCTGAAAGAGGATGCAGGCCCTGTCATGGAGGTAGGTGGCTCCTGCTCGCCAGCGTGTGCTGCTGCAGGGGGTGTGAGAGGACACTGCTGTGCCCAGGCTGGGGGCTCCTGACCATGGGATGGGACGACGTCTGCATGACGGACGTGCTCTGGCTGCGACCTGGAGTTTTGGGTTGAGCTCTTTCCGCTCTCCTGTATTACCCATAGAGTCTGAAGGATCCTAGCTAGCACCTTCTACCTTTACACCCCATGTCCTTCCTCTGTGCCACTGAGAAGAGGCCTGGAGCTGCTCCTGGCTCGTTCTTGCCCTTCTGGGGCTGCCATTGGGCTCTGGAGTCATC
Organism: Coccyzus lansbergi; assembly: GCA_033558105.1. Classification (NCBI taxonomy): domain Eukaryota; kingdom Metazoa; phylum Chordata; class Aves; order Cuculiformes; family Coccyzidae; genus Coccyzus; species Coccyzus lansbergi. The sequence goes on along the minus strand of JAUMJK010000613.1, from coordinate 304,505 downwards.
TGTTCCTGCCCTGGAACTGGGCTTGGGCCCAGCTGGAGGGCCAGGAGCGGCATGCTCCTTGCTGAGGATGCTCAAGGTAAGGCTGTTGGACATCAATCTCTCGTGGGACTCTTTCTGCAGACTCGTGTCACTGTCGGCATGTTCACCGTGTCCCCTGGCTTTGGATCCATCCCTCCTGGGGGCAAGAAGACAATCACCGTCGACTGCTATGCAGGGATGCTGGGGAAATGCAAGGGGCAGCTCTCCATCAATATCCAAGGCAGAGCCCCCACGGACAAGCCCCATGGCATTCCCTACACCCTCTTGGCTGAGTCCTGCCTCCCAGGTAAGCGTCATCCACTGCTTGCGGTAGCCACACCTTCTGCTGCTCAGACCTGAACTTCCTGCTTTGCTGGAGAGGTGCCCTGACCCTAAATTCCTGTCTTGAAATGCTCAGAGGTTCCAATGACTTCCAAGTCCGCCCGTGGGGGGAGGCTCGGGGAGGATACTTAGAAGGCCAAAAGGAAACTTCTGCCCTTTAAGGCTGAGGGTGCCTGAGCCTCCATCCTCACAGCCCATTCCCTTAGCCAAGGCAGAAAGGGCTTTGCAGTGACTTGGGCAGAAAGGGCTTCTGGAGCCTTCTGAGAGGCCAGCGGAGCTCCCTCGGACTTTCTGGAAGAGGCTTTTGTGGGAATGTGTGCTGCTCTAACCATGTGGCCTTTTCAGGTTTCTAGGGAGAACTTTGGAATCCATCAAGGTCAAGAAGCAGCCGCAGTGTGAGAACAAGAAGGCGTCTGCGTGCAGGATTGCTTCTACAACAACTACTAGGGGAAGCTTTGGCCTTTAGACAAGAGACCAGAAAAGTCCAAGAGGGTTGCTTACTGGCTAATAAAGGGCTTGATTTCCAGTCCTATTGATTGTCTGTGATCTTGTCCGGGTTACGTGCACAGGTTCAGTCTCCCACAAATGGTGAGCAGTGACGTGATAGGAGCAACGTGGTAGGTCGGCAGTGTGGAGCTGCACTGTCCAACCTGGAGATCAGCAAGGCAGGTGGAAGGGCTGCTGGAGCAGTTAGTGAAAAGAAGAGGAAGGGGAAGGGGAAGAGGAGGGCTGGTGATATTCGGGGTCTGACAGAGCATACTTGAGGTGAGCAGCCCTGGGAATCACAGTATCCATGGAAGAAAAGTCAGTCCATGACTTCTTGATGAAGTTGTGACTCAACAGGATGTGAAATTGAGCCGAGTGGCACTGTCCCAACTTTAATATGGAGACGCTGCAAGGACTTTCTCGTGTGTCCTAGTAACGTTTTCAGTTTGACTGTTTGTGAATCCCTGGGGAGAGATTTATGGCGTCAATTACCACGCGAGATCCCAAAGCGTTTGAGGTTGCACGAACTTGGGGAACTGTTGAAGGGCCGTTAGAAACTCTGATGACAGGGCCGACGACAGAGGCAGCTGTTGCTCGGCTGTTCCAGGTGGCAGCTGAGGCAAATGTGCAGGAAATGGAAAGCAATATTCCTGCAGTGGATCTTTCTCCACCTCTGGCTTTGCTGGCTGGAGCTAAAGAATTTCTTGGAGCACAAATTCCAATCACTATCCCTCTGAGAGAGGAGGACAGGAATATTCCATATTCAGAGACTGGGGCAGGGCCAGAAGTGACTGCTGATAATCCCTTTGATCCAGGGCCAGCAGCCCCTGAGAGAACTTATTTTCACCAGTGGAGGTGCAGTGACCCTAAACAGCTACAACCTTTTCCTGGGATTTGTCCGCAGGAGGCTGGAGACTCAAAACCTGTAGAGAAAGTACTAACTGCTCCGCTATATCCACAGGGGGGATGTTGCCCCAGGCCGAGGGGGCTGCTCATCACCGCTGTTGCCGCCATGAAACTCAGGCTGTTTCAGCATTACAGACAGTTCACAGATACGATGAGAAATGAGTCGATTAAACGACGTTGGCAGCAGTTCACGAATCAAGACAGTTTAAATAATGCAATTTTACAACAGGTGCAGCTCTTTGGTTTATCAAACACTTTTAAAGATACCAGATGTTGGGAAGGTGAAACAGGCATGACCCTAATGTGGTATTTATAGACAGACTGAAGGATGCGCTCGACAAGCAGGTAGACAACCAAGCACTTACAGAAGCCTTAATTTTGCAATCAGTGATAAAAATCCTAATGACAAAGGGAGGAAGATATGGTGCAGTCTAAAAAATCCCACAAGAGCAACTGGGATCATTTACCTATCAAGCACAGCGGTGACTGCTGCCCTGACTGTAAAGACGTTTTGTCATAGATTCAGCAAGGGCCTAAAATCTGCCCTCAGTGTGGAAAGGGTAAACATTTTACCAGTTGGGGTAGATCCTAATGGGATAAGAACGGGATAGTATTGCTGGAAATCCAGCATAAAGCATGGGTCGGAGGCCGACACAGATGCCTCTGCGGCAAGCAGCACCTCTCACCTCAGAGCAAGGACCAGAGGCAGCAGCGAGACAGACGTGACCATCACCACTGCAGTAGTGCTGCAATCGTCCACACGTCACACAATACCACGGAACGTAAATGGACCATTGGGGATGGCTTTACGGCCTTGTAATTAGAATGATTATCAACTATTTGGCTGGAATCTTTGTGTTACCTGGGGTCATAGATGGAGGCTTTACTGGAATAATTCAAGCAAGAGTATGGATGTGTCTCCACTAGTGTTATGGGCAACATCTCCACTAGTATTAATGCCAAAGGAGAGCTGGAGAGTAAAAGTAATTCCTTTTAAAGCAGCCGTGTTCCAAGCTGACACTATAGAGTGTGGCTCACAAGGGTTTGGGTCCACAAGGATCCCTGAAATACGTTTGTCTTAGTCCTTACAAACTCAGCTTCCTATGTTGAAGTGCATATTAGTTTACAGTTGTTTTAAACGCAAGGGGAAAAGCCAGAACATCTGAAAATGTCTGTAGTGCGATCTTCTGTCGTGCACGTTCTTCTAATCTCATGGGGGAAACATGTGTTAAGTGCAATGGGAACAGGCACTGGAACTATGAAGAAGTGAAAAATTGGCTGCATTGCAAAATGTAGTGGAGGAGCAAATAGATCAAGGACACACAGTCCCAATTAATAGTCCTTGGAACACTCCTGTAGTTGTGATTAAAAAGAAATCTGGGAAATGGCATTTATGACATGACTTTTCCAGACAAACTACAAGAGGCCTTAGCTAAGCAGGCAGCAATATCGCCACTAGAGAAGTGTTGCTTAAACAATTAGCCTCAGAGAATGCAAAGATGGACTCAGTGCACTGCTACCTGCATGATCTCCTGCTGCAAAGATTGCTTGTTTTACCAGAACTGACTGATGCCGACTTTGCGAGAGCGACGCAAGTAACAGCTTGGATGCCTCCTGACTTTATAGCAAAGGCACTAGAACTCAGCTCCCTCCTCTCTACAACCTCCTTTCAGGTACTTGTAGAGAGTAATGAGGTCTCCTCTCAGCCTCCTCTTCTCCAGGATAAACACCCCCAGCTCTCTCAGCCGCTCCTCATAGGGTCTGTTCTCCAGCCCCTTCACCAGCCTCGTAGCTCTTCTCTGGACTTGCTCCAGAGCCTCAACATCCTTCTTGTGCTGAAGGGCCCAGAACTGGACACAGGATTCAAGGAGCGGCCTCACCAGTGCTGAGTACAGAGGGAGAATCACCTCCCTGACCCTGCTGGTCACACCGTTTCTGATACAAGCCAGAATGCCATTGACCTTCTTGGCCACCTGGGCACACTGCTGGCTCATGTTCAGCAGACTGTCGACCAACACCCCCAGGTCCCTCTCCTCCTGGCAGTTTTCCAGCCAGGCTTCTCCCAGTCTGTAGCTCTGCATAGGGTTGTTGTGCCCCAAGTGCAGGACCTGCCATTTGGCCATGTTAAACCTCATGCCGTTGGACACTGCCCAACAGTCCAGCCTGTCCAGGTCCCTTTGCAGAGCCTCCCTACCCTCCAGCAGATCCACACTTGCACACAGCTTTGTGTCATCTGCAAACTTGCTAATCATGCATACATGTCAGCTCCAAGGAGAAGAAGAAGGCTCTGTTGCTTTTCCTGAACGTGTTGGGTCATATGGGGAGGAAGGGGTCCAGCCCCATGACTCTGCAGCTGGCGCAGTAGCTCTGGCCGGTCTGTGCTGACGTAAGGCTGCTGTGGGAGCCTGAGCCCCACCGCTTGGCCCTCTGCAAGGACAACTGCCCATCAGCCAAGTCCTGCAGGGGTATCTGGGCCACGTTTTTGCCTCCTGGGTGTGGAGTCACTTTTGTGCCACTTTAGCACGTGTAACCGTAGTCACACAGGTGATTGTGCATCAGTTTTCCCGTGAGGAATCACTGGCTGCGGAGTCTAGTGAAGGCATCTGTGTATTCAGGCCGGATGTACAGGCAGGCCTGGGCTGGTGAGTTGTCCCCCAGCAACACGAGAGAGGGTCTGACAGGGTCAGGAGGGGCTGGAGCAGAACAAGGTGGAAAAAGGATGTGTTTTTTTTTTTTTTTTTTAACTTGTAAATTACTTCCTATGAAAGAGGTGAAATTGCACACAAATCTCTGCAGCCCTTTGGCACCATATGGAGGCCTCAATAGAGAGAAATGTAATGAGAAAAGCAAATAAAGAGAGGCCTTATCAACGCAGATCAATACATCCACACCACACTCCAGAGCCTGTAGCCCTGTGCCCACACAGACACTGTCCCCACCAATGTGATAGCATCCCAGGGACTTCAGGAAGTGGCATCTGGACAAAGCAGCAGCCCAAGGCTCTGCTCTGCTCCTTGCATGACCTGAAGATATTCAGTTCTCAAGCTCGCCTCATGCTTTCCTGGGGAAGGAATGCAGAACTTTTCCAGGGATGTTGTGGCTGCATCATCCCTGGAGGTGCTCAAGGCCAGGTTGGACGGGGCCTTGGGCTGACTGATGTAGTGGTGTTTTGCAGAATCAAACTCTGTAACTCCCTCAAGGGTTATAAAGCAGGTATGTGTTTATTTGCCGGAGGGTGTGAGGGGTAATCCTCCTAACTCACACACCGAGTGGTCTAATGTGCAGATACTTATAAAGACATGCCTATTCTTAAACGCATATTATATATTCATTAACTTTCCCCATTTCTGATTATAATTAGATTCACGAAGCTTCTCCAGTACTCAAGCAGGCACAGCGTCTCCTGGTGTTTGTGATCTGGGACTGAAGTAGCCTTCGTCTTCCTCATGAATCGTCCCTGAACCAGATCTGTGTGCAGGAACAGACTGCAGAGACGGATGCAGTCAACTTTCTGCTGTTGTCCACATTCCAGCTTTCCCTTACCAGTGAATGTCTGCGAATGAGATCCTCTAACTTTTACCCCTACATCATATGTCCACACGTCAGTGGGAGGTGTCCCTGCCCATAGCAGGGGAGCTGGAAATAGATCATCTCTAAGGTCCCTTTAACTCATAGTATTCTATGATTCTCCCTCCTCTACACTCCGACCCTCTCCACAAATATGAGTACAAACTGCAACAAGGACAATGGGAGTTTTTAAAGGCTTCTTTATTAATTCATACACTACAACCCCTCTTGATAAATACTGTTGCTCACATTAAAGGTCCTAAGGGCTGTTGTTACCAAACAGAAACTCTCTACAGTGTTTGACTTCTAAGCAAGTCTAAGGCAAACTACTGACGCTACAGCTTCTGCTCACTCCTGCCTGATATCAACTCTATCTCTAATAACCTACAGCAAAGGAGAGCTGAAGAATGCAGTTCTTGGAAACCCCAGCAGCGTGTGGGGGAGCATCCTTCTAAAGCAGATGTGGGTTTTGATCTGTAACTGTTCTCTTACAAGAGGGAATCTAGAGTGATCCACTTGCTCACATCTGCTATTAAAGATGCATCGTTGGCTTCAAACAACTGCTCCGCACTGGCAGAATTTGAGAGAGTGCTTGTCCCTTCATCACAGAGTTTCTACTGGAAAGAAGTGGCCACGAAACTTTTGTCCAATCTCAGGCTGTTCTGGGTGATAATACCAATGTGAGAAGTTCAATTAAACAGTACACATACCAATACAATAGATCACGCCGAGTCACTTCCAGGGTGGGGTGGGGCTTTTCCTCCATTATCTGAACAGTTATCCATGAGAAATTAAAGAGTACCAGGTCTTGCTCAGACCCCTGAGGACTCAGTCCAGCTGATGGGCCCTTCCTTGCACTGGTTGGGTGTAATGTGGAGTCAAGGGAGGCTGAGAGGTTCCATACATCCCTCAACCTGCTGCCAGGCTGGAGGGGCTGAGTGCTGGACCTGGGCAGAGGTGGAGACTTGAGTCCCAAATCTGAGGGCTTAGACCCTAGAAACGCAGCCTTGGATCCTAAAATGAGGGGTTTGTGCCTTTGCAACTGAGCTTGTTTTAATGATTTTCAGCAGCAGTGATCATCCTGGAAGCTCTGGACAAGCCTTTTGCCCTGCCTGATCTGAGGCCAGATGTGTTTCAGAGGCATTTTCTGAGATTGCCCAGGAGGACCTGCAGTTTCATCATGAGCAGGCATTTACCCTAGACATCACGGACATGTTCAACAGGCTTGACAGCGTGGATGGTGAGGACACTGTAAGTGATGTCCTCAACTTCACCACCATCCCTGACAAGCCGTCCAGTTCCTGCAGGTACATAGCGGAGGGTGGCTTCCCCAAGGAGAGAGGAGTAGTGTTGGGGCTGGGGATAGCGAGGAGAAGGTCCCTGATGTCTTTCATTTCCCCAACAGCCCTATTCCCGTGTGAGGCCTCCAGCTGCTCCCCAGTGTCACCAGCCTTGCACGACCCCTACTGGCACGGCAGAAACAGCCCCAGGTGGTTTTGACCCCCTTGCCGCTGCTGCCGATGGACTTCTCCTGCCGGATAGTGCCCAGATCAGGAGGGGCAGGCAGCAAGAAGGCCAAGTGCCATGCTCCAGCCAACAGCACCAAGAAACAGGAGATCTCCCTGCAGCATAACCTCCCACTGAATTAAAAATATATGATGCCAGTGGACTGACTGTCAAAACGCTAGAGGAGCCTCTGAGAGATGAATCTGGACAAAGACGGAGCGGCACTGGGCAGTGCTCGGACACAGAGAGATCCCAATGGCGGTGCCTGCACTCACTCGCTCCAGCCCCAACCCTTTCCTAGATCCCTGTTCCTTGTTTAATTCAATGACAGGGTTGTGTGTTCCCTTGCCAGCACCTCTCTGCTTGCAGCAATTTGTGCACTGGGAGAGGGGGATGAGGGTGTTAACACAGCCCCTGCCCAGCCCATGGTGACTGAGCTGGGCCTGGGACGGACATTGAGAGGTTGGGGAGACCATCACTCCAGGTGCTGAATACCCATGGGAGACCAGTTTTAACCTCAGGTTGACTTTTGTGTGTGTGCGTGTATGTGTCTAACTCCTCCTCTTGTAAAGCTCATGTCCTGCAAAGACAGCTGTGCCGAGGTCCATCTCTTGCCTCACAAACGGAGCAGAGAGTGGAGAAGGTCCAGAAGCTGTGGAATTGGACAGCCAGGGGCCTCCCAAAAGGTTCTCCTGGAGCTCTGCAGAAAAGCAGCGGCTGTCCCGCCAGCCTGCACACTCTAAGGGCTCCATTCCACAGGCACCTTCCTTGGCTTCCCCGAAGCTTGCTGCCCCCTGCTACCAGAGGAGATTCCAGGGAAACAAGGGCTGTCTTTGCTCAGCACTCGGAGCTGCTTCTCTCCACTCAGTTGAGGCACAAAGGCTGCAGCCCTCCTCCATCATGCAAACCTTGTGTGCCTGTCCCACAGGTCCCCTGGACATCGTGTGCAGGGCATTCCCTGGGAAGGACCTAAGGCTGAGGAAAGGAATAAATCTAGGTGGATGGGTGTGGGAAGCAGGGTGAAAAAGAGGAGCAGGGAAATCACATGGTCACCAGTTCATGCAAGTTGGGAAGGATGGGGTGGGCCGTAGCAAATTGTCCCTCTCCCAGTCACCTTCTCTTTAAATCACCCTAAAGAGCTTCCACACAGCAGAAAACATTGGCACTTGATGCTCCCTCCCTTGTCAAGGCTTTCTGGGATACAGGAGACAACCCCAGATTGGCAGCAGTCATGAGACACGGTGGCATCAGCAAAGCAGCAGAGTCAGCAGCTGGCATGGAGAAACCCTTGTGGAGGAAGATGAGGAGAGCATGGCAGAGGGAGAGGTTTCTGCAGGAGGCTTCCTTGTGGGGAATGAAGACCTTGAAAGACAGCATATCAGACCATAGAAGGTGATCTCCTATGGCCACTGTTATTTTCATGTTGGGGGATGTCACTCGGATGGGATCAGGGACTGCAGTGGTGTCAGAGACCCACGGGGATTATTGGGTTCTCTGAGGAGGGTGGTGGGACGAGCCCATGGCATAACAGTGCTGAGGGCTGAACCATGTGGCTGGAGTGAAGCCGACTGTCAGGAGCAGTGGGTTTGCACAGACGGTGGTTATTGTTATCGCTCCTTTTTCTTCTTTGAAGTCCCCTCTGCCCCCATCCCAACCATGGCAATGAGTGCTTCTGGGATGTCCTTTGGTGTGGGCACAGGAGCTGGCAGGGTGTGGGTGGTGACACTGGGTACTATGGTTCTGAAGAAGGTGTCGCTGCCCTGAAGCCTCTTTTGGGGAGAAAAGCCTGTTCTGGGGGAGCAGGTAAGGTGGTTGCACTGGCCCCGCCCCCCACTAACTGTTGGGTGCAGCTTCATTTGAATAGAGTAACCTCCAGCTCCAACTGCCCTGCGCAGCCTGAGCAGAGCTCCTCATCCCCAGACGGCCTCGACGGACTCAGTCCTTGCCCAAAGACACAGGATCACAGGTTCACAGCCCAGCAGGGAAGCCACGCACTGCATCCCCAGCCTGGGAGTAAGTGAAGGCTGAATCTGCAGCTGGCTCTGCGTGAGGGTGTGCCTGGGGTGGGTCTGTGCGGCCCCCACCGCGTTGTGTTTAGGTGCCAGGAGCAGGGAGGAGCAGGAATAGTGTGGAAGGGATGGAAGCTGAAGACAATTTGTCTTAGTCTTTCCTCCTGACATTTTGTCCTGCTTGGCAATGTGTGGGAGAAATGCCCACGGTGTTTGGGATGGCAGGGCTGGATGTTGGTTACATAAGGGGTGGTTTTAGCCATTTTTCTTTTATTGATTACTTTCTGAGTCCAGGACTTGTTGGGCCAACAAGGGTTGGGTGAGACTGGGATGTAGGGGTTTGAGTGAAATTTCCCAAGGTTCAGGGCTGGTAGATCACCCAGGAGAGGTGTCACGGCTCTGGTGCGCAGCAGCCCAGGGATGGATCTCACTCAGCGGTTGCTCCTCAGAGACCCTTATCCCTTCCCTGTTGTCATTGCAGGATCTGCCCCGTCCCCTCCATCTGCTTGAGACGCACCCTGTGAAGTCCAAAGGTGCCGATGAGGCATGGCTGAGGGGTGGCTGAGCCAGGATCAGGCAGGGAAGGACAGAGGGCAGGAGTGCAGCAGGAGAGACTCGGACGATGTGGACGACAGTGTGCCCGACCTGACGTGGCTGCTGGACTTCTCCATCATCAGCGCTAGCATGGGCACCTCCTCCTGCTGCCCCAGCAGCCTGGACCCCCACAGCTCTCAGGGCATCCCCAGCTTTGCTGTGCAGTGCTCAGCCCTGGGCACTGACCCAGCGTGCATGGAAACACCCCACGCTCCCTGCATGCCCATCTCCTCCTCCAGCTTGGTGACGGAGCAGCACGGTGTGTCCACGCAGCCGCAGCTGACAGAGGGCATTGACTACCAGACCAACCCCTCCATCAAGCCACCCTACTCCTACGCCACCCTCATCTCCATGGCGATGGAAGCCAACAAGGAGCCCCACGTTACTCTCTCCGACATCTGCAAGTGGATTACCGACAACTTCTGCTACTTCCGTCAAGCTGATCCCGCGTGGCAGGTAGGACATTCAGAGACCTCTTGCCCTGCCCCTTCTCCCTGTTATGGCTGGGAAGGGCCTTTCACAGCTTCCATTGTGTAAGAGAGAGCTCAGGGCCATTTTTAGAGTAGAAAGGTCCACATTGGGCTTTTGGTCCCTGCATCTCCTCTTGGCTCTGGAGTGAAGATTTCTCTGTCTCCCACATCAGTTTTCTGTATCTTGCTGCCCTGCTCCATCTCAGAGGACACTCTCCAGCACGGGTGGCTTTCTAGAATATGATGGGGCAGGAGGCACCTGGATTGCTCCTCCCTCTGCTCTAGTTATTCCCAGCCCAAATCCACAGTGTGCCAGCTATCCTGCACCACTGCTCACCCAGGCAGGGCTGAGCTAAACCTTTCTTACCCCCTGCCCAGGAACTGTCCACCACCTCCCTGGGCATGAGGGTGACTGGAGGCTATTGAAGGCCAGCAGAGAGAAAGGTAGGGAAGCCCTTGGTCCCTCTCCAGTCTCACCGTGCTGGGAAACTTATGGGAGGGACACTATGGGATAAGCTTAGTGCCAGAGACTTGAATTTTTCCTGCAAACTCACAGCTGGATATTGGCCACATTTTTAATTCAAAGTGTTCATTGAATGAAGGAAGAGGTGCAGGAGGCACACAAGGTTGTTGCAGGGACGGATGATTAATACATTAACCCACCAGGAAATATGTCTGGAAAAGGAGGAAATCCCCTTTTTCTGTCTTCTTCTTCCCCCATAGTCTTCCCCTCTCCTCATTCAACGACTGGCTAATGAGGATGCAGTGAGTTTACACTAAGCTCCCCTGGACCAGAAGGCACGTCTGGGGACACGCAGGGCTGGGGTGGGAAAGCCTCTCCAGTTTTTCCCATCCGGTTTGTGTCAGCCTGGCTGCAGGGAGACATGTACCTGGATTTTAGCAAACCGCTTTCCCCACAACAGTGGTTAAAGCTGGGCATGGGAGAAGGCCCCCAATGGTGCTGTCCACCATGGTGTTGCCACATGTCGCCGCTGGTAATGGGGCCACACGGCCTTGAGCACCTCCAGGGATGATGCAGCCACAACGTCCCTGGAAAAGTTCTGCACTCCTTCCCCAGGAAAGCATGAGGCAAGATGAGAAGTGAATATCTTCAGGTCATGCAAGGAGCAGAGCAGAGCCTTGGGTTGTTGCTTTGTCCAGGTGGCACTGCCTGTCCCTGGGATGCCACCACATTGGTGGGGACAGTGTCTTTGGGTACACAGGGCTACAGGCTCTGGGGTGTGATGTGGGTATATTTATCTGTATTGATAAGGCCTCTCTTTATTTGCTTTTCTCTTTATATTTCTCTCCATTGAGGCCTCCATATGGTGCCAAAGGGCTGCAGAGATTTGTGTGCAATTTCACCACTTTCATAGGAAGTAATTTACAAGTTAAAAAAAAAAAACCCCACATCCTTTTTCCTCCTTGTTCTTCTCCAGCCCCTCCTGACCCTGTCAGACCCTCTCTCCATGAGGTGGGGGACATCTCACCAGCCCAGCCCTGCCTGTACACTCGGCCTGGAGACACGATTACCCTCACCCCTCTCTGCAGCAGCACAGTGATTCCTCACAGGAAAACTGGTGCACAAACCACCATCTGTGTGGATTCTCCATGGCACAAGGGTGGCTCTTCCCCATGACATGAGAGCTGCTCACAGCCCCTGGAACATCCTTTCCTGTCCCTGCGTTGATCTCCTGGGGGTGACATGGCTTAAAAGCGCCCAACACTGTCCTTCTGCTCCTGCCCTCTTCCTACCCACATATTCACAGAATCACTAGGTATGGAAAGACCTCCAGGATCATCTAGTCCAATCATTCCTACCAACCACTAAACTGTGCCCCTCAGCACCTCATCCACCTGTCATTTAAATGACTCAATCCTCTCACTGGGCAGCGTCTCCCAGCGCCCAATGACCCTTTTTGGGAGAAATTAGTTGTAGAAAGCAACAAAGTCTCCACTCAGCCTCCTCTGCTTTATTACTCTACATGCCTTGTGAAACACGAGTGGCTTTGGAGCCCTGCTGGGCACAGGAGGGTGAGCAGAGCTGCACAAAAGCTACAGAAAAAACGTAACCCTTGCAAAATCAACTAATCTGAGAAGCAGTCAGCCTCAGCCAGGACCGTGAAGAAAATCGGCACACGCTCAGCTGCTGTGGCAGGTGGGGTGGGGGCAGTGGGTCAAGAAGCTGCACGTTTGAGAAGCCCCAAGGTGTTTTAAGACAGGATGTGCAGCACAAAGTGAGATCAACATAAAAGCCCAAACTCTCCAATACTCTGTCGGATCAAGTTTTACTTATTACAACAATAAATGGAATAAATGATTCATAGGGATTAAGAGCGTTATCAGTAACAGCTTTCCAGGAAACATGCCTAATCTTTGCTACGAGAGAACAAGCAGGTTCCACCTTTCATCCAACAGAGGCATTTTCTTGAAGAGACCTTGACTCCTGCTCGGACATCCAGGACCGGTAGCACTGCGCCCACTGATTCCATCGTGACGTTGGCTGCTCCCCTAGAGCTCTCAGAATATGGATGTTCTGAGTTGCCAGAGATGAGATGGAGAGCTGGGGATCTTTCTGCACAACCAGGAGGGCTGCGACCAAGGGAAGAGAAGGGAGCTGAAACCCACCTCTTTGCAGAGACCCCCAGGCGTCTCCTCCAGACATTGCCAGCCTGACCATTCCCTTTCCCTGGCCAGGAGGAGAAGGTGGGACAAATACCTCAGCTGGAAGCTGCTGCTCAGGAAGGCTCCCAATGCCCCCGAGATGAATCCTGAAGCAGGGCAAGGCACAGCATCTCACTGCCCAGGCTCTGTCCCCTGCCCCAGCAGCCCCAGCATGAACAACACTGCCCCTACTCACCCTGGCAGATCTCAAGTAGCTTCTCCTCTCGTTGGTGCCTCACGTAGCATGTAGCAAGCCCCAGGCACAGAGTTCTGTCATCCCCCTGCTCCCCAGTGTGCTCCCAGCAGCGCAGATCCAGGCTCTGCCAGTCTGGCCACAGCCCTTGCTCCCCCTCAGCAGGGAGACCCCAGGGAAGGGCAGTGCTGGGCTGAGGTGAGGGACTGAGCGACACTACGGCCAAGCCCAGCGTTGTGGGCAGGGGTGGGAGAGGGAAGCACCGAGCCCCAGCTGCCCAGGGCAATCACAGGGCACCCAGGGAGGGAAGGGGCTTGCAGAAGCAGCCCTAGGGGCTCTGGACCCAAGGGCAGGGAAGGAGACTCTAGGCTCTGGGCTGCAGTAGAGCAGGAAAGGCTGCCCCTTGTCCAGACTGGGCTCTAGATCTTGGGACTTGTCCTCATCAAGTTCTCCCCAACTCAGAATGTCTGCTGCCTCGGGGAAGGAGGGAGGAACAGGATCTCATCTTCCTTGCCTCTGTGGCAGGAGGTCACAGGAATGCAGTGGTGGGATCCCTGCAGGGTGTACAGGCAGGGCTGGAATGGTGAGATGTCCCCCACCTCATGGAGAGAGGGTCTGACAGGGTCAGGAGGGGCTGGAGAAGAACAAGGAGGAAAAAGGATGTGGGGTTTTTTTTTTTAACTTGTAAATTACTTCCTATGAAAGAGGTGAAATTGCACACAAATCTCTGCAGTCCTTTGGCACCATATGGAGGCCACAATAGAGAGAAATAGAATGAGAATAGCAAATAAAGAGAGGCCTTATCAATACAGATAAATATACCCACACCACACCCCAGAGCCTGTAACCCTGTGTACCCAAAGACACTGTCCCCACCAATGTGGTGGCATCCCAGGGACAGGCAGTACCACCTGGACAAAGCAACAACCCAAGGCTCTGCTCTGCTCCTTGCATGACCTGAAGCTATTCACTTCTCATCTTGCCTCATGCTTTCCTGGGGAAGGAGTGCAGAATTTTTCCAGAGACGTTGTGGCTGCATCATCCCTGGAGGTGCTCAAGGCCGGGTTGGACAGGGCCTTGGGCAGCCTGAGGTCGTGGGAGGTGTCCCTGCCCATGGCAGGGGAGCTGGAACTAGATCATCTCTAAGGTCCCTTCAACCCAAAGTATCCTATGGTTCTATGACTCTCCCACCTACACACTCCAACCCTCTCCCCAAATTTGAGTACAAACTGCAACAAGGACAATAGGATTTTTTAAAGTTTTCTTTATTAATTCATGTACTACAACCTCTCTAGATAAATACTGTTGCTCACATTAAGTTCCTAAATGCTGTAATTAACAAGCAGAAACTCTCTACCATCTTTGACTTCTAAGCAAGTCTAAGGCAAACCAATGAAAGTACAGCATCTGTTAACTCCTACCTGATGCCTACTCTACTTCTAATAAACTACAAAGAAGAAGATTTGAAGAATCTAAACCTTGGGAATGCCAGCAGCGTGGGGGAGCATCCTGCTAGAGAACATGTGGGCTTTTATCAGTGACTGGCCTCTTACAAGAGGGAATCCAGAGTGATCCAGTCGCTCACATCTGCTATTACAGATGCATCATTGAATTCAAACAAAGGCTCCGTATTGAAAGGATTTGAGAGGTGATCGCTTGTCCCTTCATCGCAGAGATGCTCCAGGAAAGAAGTGGCCAAGAAGTTTTCATCCAAGTTCAGGATGTTCTGGGTGGACTCAGTGAGAACCTGCTCCTGCTCCTGCTCCTGCTCCTGCTCCTGCCCCTGGGGACAGTCGAAGTGGTGCCCGTGTGCCATCAATTCCAGGTTGAGCATATTGGGGCTCAATGGAGGTGTGAGCTCCAGATCCCCCAAAGTGGAGAGCTCTCCGTTCAGGTTGGGGTCAGAGAGCCCTTTCAGGGATCCCAGCTGGGTCTCTTCCTCCTGGCTCAGCAAGGCGCAGTTGGAAAGACGACACATCTTGGCTGTTTGCTCGGGCAAGGGCTGCTTGCGCTTGAGCCCTGCTCTGCCATCCACTGGATTGCACTTCTGGTTGCCAATACACTCCTCAAACTCTTTCAGCAGCACCTGGGACTCCATGTTGACAGAGGCACAAGCCGAAGTGGCCAGGGAGGCACCACGCTGTGCTTCTTGCTGGGCTTTTGCAGTGGAGGCTGGAAGGATCTGCACTGGGCGCATCCTCTGCTTTTTGGCGGCACCGCTCTTGAGCTGCTCGGCGTATTGCGGGTCAAGCTTCCAAAAGCCACCTCTCCCTGGCTTGTCCTTCTCTCGAGGCACCTTGATGAAGCGCTTGTTTGAGGAGAGCTTGTGTCGGATGGAGTTCTGGGAAAAAAGAGAAAAATACAAAAGTGGAACCCGTCATCTGGCGCCGCAACCACACGTGTGGAGAGACTGGTGGAGAAGCACTTTTGCAGTAAAGAGGAAGAGGAGGGTCTTCACATCCGTGTGGCCCCATTACCAGCGGCGACATGTGGCAACACCATGGTGGACAGCACCATTGGGGGCCTTCTCCCATGCCCAGCTTTAACCACTGTTGTGGGGAAAGCGGTTTGCTAAAATCCAGGCACATGTCTCCCTGCAGCCAGGCTGACACAAACCGGATGGGAAAAACTGGAGAGGCTTTCCCACCCCAGCCCTGTGTGTCCCCAGATGTGCCTTCTGGTCCAGAGGAATTTAGTGTAAACTCACTGCATCCTCATTAGCCAGTCGTTGAATGAGGAGAGGGGAAGACTATGGGGGAAGAAGAAGACAGAAAAAGGGGATTTCCTCCTTTTCCAGACATATTTCCTGGTGGGTTAATGTATTAATCATCCGTCCCTGCAACAACCTTGTGTGCCTCCTGCACCTCTTCCTTCATTCAATGAACACTTTGAATTAAAAATGTGGTCAATATCCAGCTGTGAGTTTGCAGGAAAAATTCAAGTCTCTGGCACTAAGCTTATCCCATAGTGTCCCTCCCATAAGTTTCCCAGCACGGTGAGACTGGAGAGGGACCAAGGGCTTCCCTACCTTTCTCTCTGCTGGCCTTCAATAGCCTCCAGTCACCCTCATGCCCAGGGAGGTGGTGGACAGTTCCTGGGCAGGGGGTAAGAAAGGTTTAGCTCAGCCCTGCCTGGGTGAGCAGTGGTGCAGGATAGCTGGCACACTGTGGATTTGGGCTGGGAATAACTAGAGCAGAGGGAGGAGCAATCCAGGTGCCTCCTGCCCCATCATACTCTAGAAAGCCACCCGTGCTGGAGAGTGTCCTCTGAGATGGAACAGGGCAGCAAGACATAGAAAGCTGATGTGGCAGACAGAGAAATCTTCACTCCAGAGCCAAGAGGAGATGCAGGGACCAAAAGCCCAGTGGGGACCTTTCTACTCTAAAAATGGCCCTGAGCTCTCTCTTACACAATGGAAGCTGTGAAAGGCCCTTCCCAGCCATAACAGGGAGAAGGGGCAGGGCAAGAGGTCTCTGAATGTCCTACCTGCCACGCGGGATCAGCTTGACGGAAGTAGCAGAAGTTGTCGGTAATCCACTTGCAGATGTCGGAGAGAGTAACGTGGGGCTCCTTGTTGGCTTCCATCGCCATGGAGATGAGGGTGGCGTAGGAGTAGGGTGGCTTGATGGAGGGGTTGGTCTGGTAGTCAATGCCCTCTGTCAGCTGCGGCTGCGTGGACACACCGTGCTGCTCCGTCACCAAGCTGGAGGAGGAGATGGGCATGCAGGGAGCGTGGGGTGTTTCCATGCACGCTGGGTCAGTGCCCAGGGCTGAGCACTGCACAGCAAAGCTGGGGATGCCCTGAGAGCTGTGGGGGTCCAGGCTGCTGGGGCAGCAGGAGGAGGTGCCCATGCTAGCGTTTGTGATGGAGAAGTCCAGCAGCCACGTCAGGTCGGGCACACTGTCGTCCACATCGTCCGAGTCTCTCCTGCTGCACTCCTGCCCTCTGTCCTTCCCTGCCTGATCCTGGCTCAGCCACCCCTCAGCCATGCCTCATCGGCACCTTTGGACTTCACAGGGTGTGTCTGAAGCAGATGGACGGGACGGGGCAGATCCTGCAATGACAACAGGGAAGAGATAAGGGTCTCTGAGGAGCAACCGCTGAGTGAGATCCATCCCTGGGCTGCTGCGCACCAGAGCCGTGACACCTCTCCTGGGTGATCTACCAGCCCTGAACCTTGGGAAATTTCACTCAAACCCCTACATCCCAGTCTCACCCAACCCTTGTTGGCCCAACCACTCCTGGACTAAGAAAGTAATCAATGAAACAAAAATGACTAAAACCACCCCTTATGTAACCAACATCCAGCCCTGCCATCCCAAACACCGTGGGCATTTCTCCCACACATTGCCAAGCAGGACAAAATGTCAGGAGGAAAGACTAAGACAAATTGTCTTCAGCTTCCATCCCTTCCACACTATTCCTGCTCCTCCCTGCTCCTGGCACCTAAACACAACGCGGTGGGGGCCGCACAGACCCACCCCAGGCACACCCTCACGCAGAGCCAGCTGCAGATTCAGCCTTCACTTACTCCCAGGCTGGGGATGCAGTGCGTGGCTTCCCTGCTGGGCTATGAACCTGTGATCCTGTGTCTCTGGGCAAGGACTGAGTCCGTCGAGGCCGTCTGGGGATGAGGAGCTCTGCTCAGGCTGCGCAGGGCAGTTGGAGCTGGAGGTTACTCTATTCAAATGAAGCTGCACCCAACAGTTAGTGGGGGGCGGGGCCAATGCAACCACCTTACCTGCTCCCCCAGAACAGTCTTTTCTCCCCAAAAGAGGCTTCAGGGAAGTGACACCTTCTTCAGAACCATAGTACCAAGTGTCACCACCCACACTCTGCCAGCTCCTGTGCCCACACCAAAGGACATCCCAGAAGCACTCATTGCCATGGTCGGGATGGGGGCAGAGGGGACTTCAAAGAGGAAAAAGGAGCGATAACAATAACCACCCTCTGTGCAAACCCACTGCTCCTGACAGTCGGCTTCACTCCAGCCACATGGCTCAGTCCTCAGTCCTGTTATGCCATGGGCTCGTCTCACCACCCTCCTCAGAGAACCCAATATTCCCCGTGGGTCTCTGACACCACTGCAGTCCCTGATCCCATCCGAGTGACATCCCCCAACATGAAAATAACAGTGGCCATAGGAGATCACCTTCTATGGTCTGATATGCTGTCTTTCAAGGTCTTCATTCCCCACAAGGAAGCCTCCTGCAGAAACCTCTCCCTCTGCCATGCTCTCCTCATCTTCCTCCACAAGGGTTTCTCCATGCCAGCTGCTGACTCTGCTGCTTTGCTGATGCCACCGTGTCTCATGACTGCTGCCAATCTGGGGTTGTCTCCTGTATCCCAGAAAGCCTTGACAAGGGAGGGAGCATCAAGTACCAATGTTTTCTTCTGTGTGGAAGCCCTTTAGAGTGATTTAAAGAGAAGGTGACTGGGATAGAGACACTTGGCTATAGCCACCACCATTCCTAGAGTGGACAGTTCAAAGCTGTGAAGCTGTGTGATGTCAGGCCTCCATCCTTTGAGGCTTTTTAGACACCACTGGATGAACCCTCACAGCATCTTGTTCTGACATCCTCACTGTCACTATTGGAGCTTGATGTCTAAAGGACTGCCCACCCCATCCTTCCCAACTTGCATGAACTGGTGATCACGTGATTTCCCTGCTCCTCTTTTTCACCCTGCTTTCCAGCCCCATCTGCCTAGATTTATTCCTTTCCTCAGCCTTAGGTCTTTCCCAGGGAATGCTCTGCACACGATGTCCAGGGGACCTGTGGGACAGGCACACAAGGTTTGCATGATGGAGGAGGGCTGCAGCCTTTGTGCCTCAGCTGAGTGGAGAGAAGCAGCTCTGAGTGCTGAGCAAAGACAGCCCTTGTTTCCCTGGAATCTCCTCTGGTAGCAGGGGGCAGCAAGCTTCGGGGAAGCCAAGGAAGGTGCCTGTGGAATGGAGCCCTTAGAGTGTGCAGGCTGGCGGGACAGCCGCTGCTTTTCTGCAGAGCTCCAGGAGAGCCTTTTGGGAGGCCCCTGACTGTCCAACTCCACAGCTTCCAGAGCTTCTCCACTCTCTGCTCCGTTTGTGAGGCAAGGGTTGGACTTCAGCTGTCTTTGCTGGACATGAGCTCTGTAAGAGGAGTTAGAAGGCACAGACACACAAGGCAATGTGAGGTAAAAACTGGGTTCCCATGGTTATTCAGCACATGGAGTGATGCCCCGTCTCCCCCTTCTCTTTAATTTCTCATGGATAACTTTTCAGGTAACAGAGGAAAAGCCCCACCCCACCCTGGAAGTGACTCGGCGTGATCTATTGTATTGGTATGTGTACTGTTTAATTGAACTTCTCACATTGGTACTATCACCCAGAACAGCCTGAGATTGGACAAAAGTTTCGTGGCCACTTCTTTCCAGTAAAAACTCTGTGATGAAAGGACAAGCACTCTCTCAAATTCTGCCAGTGCGGAGCAGTTGTTTGAAGCCAACGATGCATCTTTAATAGCAGATGTGAGCAAGTGGATCACAGTCACTGATCACAGCCCACATCTGCTTTAGAAGGATGCTCCCCCACACGCTGCTGGGGTTTCCAAGAACTGCATTCTTCAGCTCTCCTTTGCTGTAGGTTATTAGAGATACAGTTGATATCAGGCAGGAGTGAGCAGAAGCTGTAGCGTCAGTAGTTTGCCTTAGACTTGCTTAGAAGTCAAACACTGTAGAGAGTTTCTGTTTGGTAACAACAGCCCTTAGGACCTTTAATGTGAGCAACAGTATTTATCAAGAGGGGTTGTAGTGTATGAATTAATAAAGAAGCCTTTAAAAAATCCTATTGTCCTTGTTGCAGTTTGTACTTGAATTTGGGAGGAGGCTTGGAGTGTTGAGGTGGCAGAATCATAGAATACTATGAGTTAAAGGGACCTTAGAGATCATCTATTTCCAGCTCCCCTGCCATGGGCAGGGACACCTCCCACTGATGTGTGGACATATGATGTAGGGGTAAAAGTTAGAAAGGGAAGTTAGAGGATCTCATTCGCAGACATTCACTGGTAAGGGAAAGCTGGAATGTGGACAACAGCACAAAGTTGACTGCATCCGTCTCTGCAGTCTGTTCCTGCGCACAGATCTGGTTCAGGGACGATTCATGAGGAAGATGAAGGCTACTTCAGTCCCAGATCACAAACACCAAGAGATGCTGCACCTGCATGAGTACTGGAGAATCTTCTCGAATCTAATTATAATCAGAAACGGGGAAAGTTAACGAATATATAATATGCATTTAAAAATAGGCATGTCTTTATCTGCATATTAGACCACTCGGTGTGTGAGTTAGGAGGATTACCCCTCACACCCTCCAGCAAATAAACACATACCTGCTTTATAACCCTTGAGGGAGTTACAGAGTTTGATTCGGCACAACACGACTACATCAGTCTGCCCAAGGCCCCGTCCAACCTGGCCTTGAGCACCTCCAGGGATGATGCAGCTACAACATCCCTGGAAAAGTTCTGCATTCCTTCCCCAGGAAAGCATGAGGCGAGCTTGAGAATTGAATATCTTCCGGTCATGCAAGGAGCAGAGTAGAGCCTTGGGCTGCTGCTTTGTCCAGGTGCCACTTCCTGAAGTCCCTGGGATGCTATCACATTGGTAGGGACAGTGTCTGTGTGGGCACAGGGCTACAGGCTCTGGAGTGTGGTGTGGATGTATTTATCTGTGTTGATAAGGCCTCTCTTTATCTGCTTTTCTCATTATATTTCTCTCTATTGAGGCCTCCATATGGTGCCAAAGGGCTGCAGAGATTTGTGTGCAATTTCACCTCTTTCATAGGAAGTAATTTACAAGTTAAAAAAACCCAAAACACATCCTTTTTCCTCCTTGTTCTGCTCCAGCCCCTCCTGACTCTGTCAGACCCTCTCTCGTGTTGCTGGGGGACAACTCACCAGCCCAGCCCTGCCTGTACATCCAGTCTGGATACACAGATGCCCTCAGCCCTCTCCGCAGCCAGTGATTCCTCACGGGAAAACTGATGCACAATCACCTGTGTGACAACGGCTGCAAGTGCTAAAGTGGCACAAGAGTGGTTCAGCCCCAAGGCCTGGGAGCTGCTCAAAGCCCTGGATCATCCTTCCCTGGCCCTGCGTGGAGCTCCTGGAGGTGACATGCTGTAAGCGCTCGACTCTGTCCCTCTGCTCATGCCACGTTCTTACCCACAGAATCACTAGGTTGGAAAAGACCCCCAGGATTATTTAGTCCAACCATTTCTGTCAACCACTTAACCATGACCTTCAGCAGCTCATCCACCTGTCATTTAAATACCTCCAACGACAGTGACTCAACCACCTCCCTGGGCAGCCTCTGTCAGCGCCCAATGACCCTTTCTGTGAAAAATGAGTTGTAGACAGCAACAAGGTCTCGCCTCAGCCTCCTCTGCTTTATCCCTCTACATGCCCTGTGAAACACAAGTGGCTTTGGAGCCCTGCTTGGCAAAGGAGGGTCAACAGAGCTCCACAAAAGCTGAAGGAACAACCAAACCCTTGCAAAATCAACCAAGCTAAGAAGCAGTTGGGCTCTGCCAGGGCCGTCAAGAAAGTCAAGAAGAAGCAGGTTTGAGATACCCCAAGGTGTTTTAAAACACGCTGCACAGCACAAAGTGAGATCAGCATAAAAGCCCATACTCTCCAATACTCTGCCAAATCAAGTTTACTTACTACAACAATAAATGTAAAAGAAGATTCATAGAGATTAAGAGTGTTATCAAGAACAGCTTTCCAGGAAACATGCCCAATGACTGCTACAAGACAACAAGCGGCTTCCTCCTTTCATCCAACAGAGGTATCTTCTTGAAGAGACCTTCATTCCTCTCTTGATAACCACACCCACCAGGGCCATTGCATGTTGTCTGCTCCCCTAGAGATCTCAGAATAGGGATGTTCTGAGTTTCCAGAGACAAGATGGAGACCTGGCAACACTTCCCTAAAACCAGGAGGGCTGCGACAAAGGAGAAGGGAGCTGAAACCCACCTCTCTGCAGAGACCCCAGATGTTCCTGAAGCGGGTAAAGGCACAGTAGCTCACTCTGTCTGCCCAGGCTCTGTCCCCTGCCCCAGCAGCCCCAGCACACACAACACTGCCCCTACTCACCCTGGCAGATCTTAGGCAGTTTCTCCTCCCATTGGTGCCTCAGGTAGTGTGCTGCAGGCCCCAGGCACAGAGCTCTTACCCCAGCGTGCTCCCAGCAGCGCAGCTCCCGGCTCTGATGGTCTGGCTGCAGCCCCTGCTCCCCCTCAGCAGGGAGACCCCAGGGAAGGGCAGTGTCAGGCTCGGGTGAGTATCTTAGTAACACTACGGCCAAGCCCAGCGTTGTGGGCAGGGGTGGGAGAGGGAAGCACCGAGTCCTGGCTGCCAAATCCCATCACAGGGCAGCCAGTGGGGAAAGGGGCTTGGAGAAGCAGAGACTCTACGCTCTGGGCTGGAGCAGAGCAGGAAAAGCTGCCCCTTGTGCAGACTGGGCTCTAACGCTTTGGGCTTCTCTGCACCAAGTTCTCCCTAATAAGAAATATCTACTGTGCCTGGGTCAGTTGTTACTTTAGCAGCTTAGCAGCAGGGAGGAGGGCTTCCTGAGCTGCTGCAGACCGAGACAGGGAGTGGGGTTCCAGGGATTCCAAGCCCTGGCCTCCAGCACTTGCAAGGACAGACAGAAAGTCTCTAGAGACTCTGTGGACAGGTGTTGGTGGCCATGGACTGCTGCTGAGCCCTGCTGGACCAGCAATTGCAGGCGTGGGAGATTTCCATGCCAGCTTCTCCTTTCTCTCTTTTCATCCTCTCTCCGAGTGCTCTGCAGGAGAGGTGAATGGGGGAAGGAGGGAGGGACAGGACCTCATCTTCCTCACCTCTGTGGCAGGAGGCCAGGGGAAGGCAGTCGTAGGATCCATGTAGGGAAGCAGGGTCTGCCCCATACTCAGCGACTCAGGCTCTTGGACCCTGAGACCACACAGACTTCTCATGTCAGACTGCCAGCAGCCCTTTTCCCTCCTTGCTGTCCGGGCCACACTTGTGGGGTCAGCTCAGCCTTCCCCGCATCTCTGCTCAGTTTGAAATCCCTACCTTGTCCATGCTCTTGTTTTGGTCCTTCATCTGCTGCTTGTTGGTCCCCACCACCATCTGCATCACATCTTGGAAGAGGCACAAGGAAGGCTCTCGCAGCTGCACTCCTGGAATGGATGAGGACAGGAGACTTTGAGCAAGAGCTGCTCCCAGGGTAGGGTCGAGGTCAGGGCTCCTGTGAGAGGAGCTGCTTTGGAGTCAGGCTCCACACCCAGGACGGAAAAACGTGGCCCAGAAACTCCTGCAGGACTTGGCTGATAGGCAGTTGTCCTTGCAGGGGGACAAGCGGTGGGGCTCAGGCTCCCACAGCAGCCTTACGTCAGCACAGACCGGCCGGAGCTTCTGCGCCAGCTGCAGAGTCATGGGGCTGGACCCCTTCCTCCCCATATGACCCAACACATTCAGGAAAAGCAACAGAGCCTTCTTCTTCTCCTTGGAGCTGACATGTATGCATGATGTCTGGCAGCAGGACCAGCATTTTTCTTGCCTGTATCAAGCACAGAATTCCCTTTCTGAAAAATGGGGAAAGAGCACCCTAGCACAAATTCTCTGGACACTGAGCACCAGCCTCCATGTTACCCACAGCCTCAGCCCTGTGCTGCCAACATGGCTCCAGCCTGCCTGGGCCTTACTCACTGTCTCAGGTCTCTTTGACAGCGCAACCAAAAATCTCACCTCCAGCACAAGCAGCTCAGGGCTTGGACATGCAGGAACCTCTGAATTTGGCCCTGGCCTGCAATCTCCTCTGCATTAATGCAGCTGGAGGCCAGCAGCTGGCAGAAAGGGAGCAGGGGCAGGAGCTGCAGGGTTCCCCGCACCGTGTGGCTCCCGGTGCCCACTGGCAGCTGAGGGCAAGGCCACTGGGGCCTACACAGCATGGGGTGACCGTGGCACAGTTGGTGCAGGGGAACCCAGTGCTAGGCAGGTCCCTACCAGCCCCAAGGGGCCATGTCCTTATGTCCTGGAGGAGGTGACCCTCTGGGGACAGGATTCCTCCTTGGCATCCAGGCTTGAGTCTCTCAGAGCCTCAATGGCCATGAGGACGAGCTCTGTCTTCTCAGAAGTCCCCAAGTATCTTCCAAATGACTGTAGGTAGAAGAAAGGCAGGGAAGTCATGGCCCATCGACTGCCCAGATGGTGCTGCTCAGCTGAGCTGGAGAAGCAGCTCTGGGCACAGATGCCCCAGCAGCAGTGCCTGCAGGAAAGCCGGCAGCAGGGGCTGCTGTCAGTGCATGATGGAGCATGGGAACAGACAGACCTGAGCATGGGGGAGGAAGGGTGGAGGCTGTGGGCACAGCGCTGGCCCACGGAGAACCGAGGCTCGCTGCAAGCCAGGAAGGCTGGAGCCACTGCTGGATCCCTGCTCAGAGACAGCACCCACTCCCTCACTAGGAACTTGAAGGCCAGGCCAGTTCTGCTCATTCCGATCGCTTTGCTCACACGAGTCTCCTGCTGATGCCATGGAGCAGGGGCCAAGCCAGGGAGGAGCTCATTACCATGGCTGTGTGGATGGTGCTTGTCAAAGTCAGCCAGGTGCCTCAGCTTCCCGCTCCCTTTGTCTCTCTGGATGTTCCGGATCATCCTGTGGATGCGTCTGCCTAAAAACAAGGGGATCACAGATGAGTGGATAAGTGAGAGGCAAGGGACATCTGGAAGCAGGCAGAATCTCATGGATGACCTCCAGAAGCACCAGAATAGTCTCTTGCAAGACTCGGGGAATGAAGCAGGCGCATGAGGAGAGATCTGTGTGTGTGTGTGGAGGGAGGCAGCCCACCCCAGATCCTCTTACATTTTTGCTGCTGGAAGAATCTGAAGAAGTAAAGAAGAGCATCCAAAGCCCCCAATCTGATCTCCTAGCTCTTGCAAAAGCAGCAAAAGATGAGACGTCCCAGCAGCTGTCAAAGGATGGGGGATACGAATCTCTGTGAGGCAGGCACGGCTGTCATCGTCTCCTTTGCAGGTGCTCCAGATCTGGGTGAGGGAGGTTAGAAATGTAGAAGGGCTGAGGGACAGGAGGTGCAATTGAAGTCCTAGACCCAGGAATTTCCGCAAGGAAATGTCCCCTGTGAGACAGTGCTTGGAGGAACCTCCCAAAGCAGCTTGTAGGGCAGCAGGGCAGGAAGAGCTGCAGATGTGACCTCCCACCATACACCTTGTCCTGCCCTCGGCAAAGCAGAGCCCTGAAGTGCCCTCTCCGTGGAGGCTGGGCTTTGGGACAGGAGCCTGCCTGGGGGTCTGCAGAGGGGTGTGGCAATCCTGCCCCCTGAGAAGCCAGGAGTGCAGGGCTCCAGGGCTGGGGTCCCTGTGTGGGACATGAAGGTCCCAGTGGGTCGCTGCCCGGCAGATGCACAGAGGAGAGCATAGGGGACCACGAGGCAGGGGATGGGCAGCACGCGCTGCCGCTGCTGCAGTGCCTGAGGAGAGGGGTCAAAGGCCTCCCACTGCCTCCGTGCAAGGAGAGCTCTGGGGACAGAGCTGGCCCAGAAGTGCCGCGGGCAAGGCTTTGCTGTGACACAGGAGTAGGATGCAGAGGGGACGTCGCGTGGACTGCAGCTAGGGGACACTTGGCTCCCAGAAGAGTGTGATGGGCAACCCTTGGCTGAATGAGGGAGTTGGGCACCCTCCCTGCAGAGTGCTCTGCGTGTGGCACTGGGCTGGGGACCATCCCCTTAGGACTGAATATTCCCTTCTTCCAGGGCGAGGAACAGCCCCCGTGAACCGCACTCTTGGCCAATGACAGACCGGTAAGATGGTGGCCAAGATCCTAGGAAAGGAGGATGCAGTTGGCTATCTCTCATCTCTAAGCTAAGGGGCTGCTGAGATGCAGCACTCCTACTTTCTTTTTCCAACAGCATCCATGCTCGTGCTGACACGTCAGGCAGGGTGCTTTAACTTTCTCATCTTGTGTACTTGAGAAGCTTAAGCGGCACAGCCCAGTTCTGCTGCTGCCAGCCACCAAACACTTTCTCACACAGTACAGTTCTAATGATAATGAAATATTTTCTCACATTCTTTGTGTTTAATAGTTCCACAGCCCAATCTCATTGATAACAGCAATGTGAGAAGTTCATAGAATCATAGAATAACCAGGTTGGAGACCCACTTGATCATCAAGTCCAACCATTTCTATCAAACACTAAACCATGCCCCTTAGCACCTCGTCCACTCATGCCTTAAACACCTCCAGGGAAGGAGAATCAACCACCTCCCTGGGCCTTCCAGTGCCCAATGACCCTTTCTGTGAAAAACATTTTCCTAATATCCAGCCTGAACCTCCCCTGGCGGAGCTTGAGGCCATTCCCTCTTGTCCTGTCCCCTGTCACTTGGCAGAAGAGGCCAACTCCCTCCTCTCTACAACCTCCCCTCAGGCAGTCGTAGAGAGCAATGAGGTCTTCTCTCAACCTCCTCTTCTCCAGGCTAAACAACCCCAGCTCTCTCAGCCCTTCCTCGTAAGGCCTGTTCTCCAGCCCCTTCACCAGTTTTGTTGCTCTTCTCTGGACTTGCTCCAGTGCTTAGTATAGAGGGAGAATAACCTCCCTGGACCTGCTGGTCACACCGTTTCTGATACAAGCCGAGATGCCATTGGCCTTCTTGGCCACCTGGCCACGATGCTGGCTCATTCTCAGTCGGCTTTCAACAAACATCCCCAGGTCTCTCTCCTCCAGGCAGCTTTCTACACAGACTTCTCCTGTCTGTTCAACAGTATCCATACCAATACAATACTATTGCTTCATGGATAACCTATAGATCATGCCCTGTCTATTCTTGGGGCGGGGCCGGGGGGGTGTGCTTTTCCTGTTGAATCTGAATAGTTATGGGGAATTAAGAGCCCCATGCTAACCTGCTGCCAGACTGGAGGGACTGGGTGCTAGACCTGCAGAGGTGGAGCCTTGACCTTCGAATCTGAGGGCTTAGACCCTAAAAATGCAGCCTTGGATCCTATAATGAGGATTTGGAGCCTAAAATCACGCTTCGGAAACTGAGAATGTAGTGAGATTTTCTGCCCTAAAAATGAAGTTCTGGGCCTAAAAATGAGGCTTGGAAACACAGAATGGCTTCCAAAACTAGAAGTAAGTCTATATAAATTACATTCTGAACCCTAGAAAGAAGGCACTTGACCCAATAAATGACAGCTTTCACCCCCAAAATTCAACCTCAGGCCCATCAAACCCATCAAACTCATTTGTGTAAGTGAGAGTTTAGACCCTCCAAACAAAGCTTTGGATCTTAACATGAGGCTTTGAATCTGTGGTGTGCTGGAAGCCACAATGTCTTCCCAGCAGCCCCAATCCTTGCCTACTCTCACCCTCCAGCAGTTCAAGTTTATGGAAGGTGATAGCAGCCAAGTAATGGACACTCAGACCCAAACCCCTCTGGTTTGTTAAAAAAGACCTCCCACAACAGTCTGAGCTCTGCAGCTCTAAAAGGAACCTTTGCAGAACAGTACGGATTTGTGCCCTCAAGTGATGCTTTGGACCCTCAAACAGAGGTTTTCAAACCTCTTATTACACCTTGGGCACTGAAATGAGGGTTTGGAAACTCATTACGCTCTTTTGGGCCACAAAACAAAACACCTGGACCTTAACGGTAGTGTTTTGGAACCCCACAATACCCCTGTGCAACCTCAAAATGAAGCTTTGGCTTCTAAACACAGGATTTCAAGGGCTCTAAAACAAGGGCTGAGGTACTGAAAGTGGATCTCTAGAAACAAAAAAATAAAGTGCAGGCCCTAAAACTGGGCTTCAGAGGACATATCAGAGGACAGACCTACGCAAAAATCCTTGGAACAACACACACCACTACAAACTGGTACCAATCACTGGGGAACACACTATTGCACAAATAACCAGAATCTCTAAGGGCTGTAGAGGTGGTGGAGGATCCTACAGCTCATGTACTCACCTCGTGAAGAGATGACACCAAACCGCAAGGAGAAGACCAGCCTGGGTATTCCTAGCATAGAGACAACATCCACCCACAATCCTATTGCTCAAGGAGAACTCAAAATGGCCTCTGCCAGGGCTGCATTTCTACTCAAGGCCAAATGGGGCCTGGAACGGTCTGCCCAGGGAGGTGGTTGATTCCCCTTCCCTGGAGGTGTTTAAGGCAAGGGTAGATGAGGTCCTGAGAGACATGGTTTAGTGTTTGATAGGAGTGGTTGGACTTGATGATCCAGTGGGTCTCTTCCAACCTGGTTGTTCTATGATTCTATGATTCTATGGTCATATATGGTCATGTTGGCAACCATTGGCTGGAGGGTCCCTAGGCAGCACCAGGGTTGGTCTGCAAGCTGAGCCCCAGCTCCCCTGCACCCGCCTCAGCCTCCTGCCTCTCAGGGCAGATGTTGCTGCCACAGGAGGTTTTCCGGAAAGTTCTCCTGGAAGTACTCTGGGCACTTTAAAGACATTCCTGTGGAAAGTTCCTTCACTGATGTTTTGAAGTGTCCTGCGGAGCGATCCCTGCTGAGTCCCCTCCCTGTCCCTCTGATGAGTTCCCCAGCAAGGCCTGAGCAATGAATCCCTGGGATGCTGAGCGCTCCCATCCCCGAGCAGGGCAGCTGCAGGGGAAGCCATGTGAGAGGGGAGACAGAAACTGTCTGGGGCTGGGGCCCCATCCCTCGGGGCGGTTTGGAGCTCCAGCCGGGCTGAGGCTGGAACAGAGAGTGACCCTGCTGAGACCAGTGTGGCTGCTGGGAAGTAGTGACAGCTCTGGGCTGGCCCTTGGGGCCCAACACAGCCCCTGGGAAGCCCCTGCCCTAGCACTGCAGCTTCCAGAATGTCCTGGGCCCCTCCTGGCTGCCGGACCATGCATCTCCTGTTTGGATAGTATGAGGACCAATCTTCTAGTAGTTGAAGGTCAGGATCAGGAAATCACAGAATAACAGAATCACAGAATCACAGAACAACCAGGTTGGAAGGGACCCATCGGATCTTCTAGTCCAACCATTCCCATCAAACACTAAACCAAGTCCCTCAAGACCTCATCCACCCGTGTCTTAAACACTTCCAGGGAAGGTGACTCAACCACCTCCCTGGGCAGCCTATTCCAATGCCCAATGACCCTCTGTGTGAAAAACCTCCTCCTAATCTCCAGCCTAAATCTGCCCTGGCGGAGCTTGAGGCCATTCCCTCTCGTCCTGTCCCCTGGCACTTGGGAGAAGAGGCCAGCTCCCTCCTCTCTACAACCTCTTTTCAGGTACTTGTAGAGAGTAATGAGGTCTCCTCTCAGCCTCCTCTTCTCCAGGCTAAACAACCCCAGCTCTCTCAGCCGCTCCTCATAGGGTCTGTTCTCCAGCCCCTTCACCAGCCTCGTTGCTCTTCTCTGGACATCTGCTAAAGATTTCCGACATGTCTCGGCTTCACAGGTTGTTCCCACACAATCTTTATGCACAGTTCCTCTCCCAGGCAGAGGGAGAAGTGTCCCAGGGCTCAGTCTGACATGGCTTCAGTCTCCTGCTTCCCACCCTGAAGAGACGTTTTACCACATGGTGCTAAGCACAAAGTGCAATCAGCAGAGAAGGCCCAACTCTCAAATACTGTGAGAAATCAAGTTTTCCTTCACTTATTATGATAAGAAAGGTAACAAGCGATTAGCAGTGATTAACATCAAGTTAACAGTAACTTTGCTTTCCAGGCAATGTCTCTAATCATTACTACTAGAGCATGAGTATAGTAATTTGATTCATAGAATCATGGCATCCCTAGGTTGGAAAGGACCCACTGGATCTTTGAGTCCAACCATTCCCATAAACCACGAAACCATGTCCCTGAGCACCTCATCCACCCGTCTTTGAAACACCTCCATGGATGGTGACTCAATCACCTCCCTGGGCAACCTCTGCCAGTCCCCAATGACCCTTTTTGTGAAATATTTTCTCCTAATGTCAAGACTAACCCTCCCCTGGTTCAGCTTGAGTTGTAGAGGGCACTAATTAGTTAACAAAGGTACGTCACCAGCTGTCCTATTACCATCTTGCCGACACACAGTCACCATGGGATACCATTTTTTTGTGCTGCAGATTTGGAGAGTCTATCTCGGACAACTGGGGCTCCTACGCAGTGTGTCCACTTGTAAGTGGGGTCTCCACCAATCTCTGTGAAGGGTCCAGTTTTATATCACTGAATAAACAACAAACATTATTCTAAAAACATGCGATCTCAGGGCTCAGCTCCTCATTGCTCCTCTCCTGGCACAGGCCATGTGTACTGAATATAGAACTAGGAAACACTTTCTCACACTCTCTGCGTTTAAGACTAGCACGGCACAAATATTACTGATAATAGCAATGGGAGAAGTTATAGATCAAAGAGTACAGGTCACAATGCGATCTGAATCGTCCGTGGGTCACCTGCATCATTTTAGGCCTGTCGATCAGCCCCTGTCACTTGGAGAGATAAACCCATAGTGATGCATTTGCTGTGCTGATGGTGCCTGTGGGAGGTGATGTGAGAGGCACAGTGGAAGGCTCAATGCAGCTCTCGTTAACTGCTGGCAGAGCCCTTGTCATGGCTGGGGAGAGCAGTTGGTGCTGTGGACACTGGTGCCACGCCAGCCAGAGTCACTGAGACAAGGGGCTGTGGACCAAGGGGAGCCTCTTGATCCCGTTTCTCATCACTAGGTGCAGGGCCTCCCTGTTCTCCACACCCTTCCCAGCATTGCTCAGAAGGTGCTGGTGGCATCCAAACAGTACAGGGTGGCCATCAAGGATCGTACCCCTACCTCCAGGCCCCAGCAGCCTATCCTGGCTCTTGCCAGTAGAAACACTACAGAGCCCAGAGGTGAGCTTTCGGGGTGGCAGAGCCTGCCTCCAGGCATCCCGTGCCAAAACTCTTTTGTGGTTTTGGAGCCGAGATTGGTTTAATGTTTTTTTTCAGCAGCAGTGATCATCCTGGAAGCTCTGGACAAGCCTTTTGCCTTGCCTGATCTGAGGTCAGATGTGTTTGGAGAGGCATTGCTGAGGTTGCCCAGAAGAACCTGCAGTTTCAGCACGAGCAGGCATTTCCCCTAGACATCACTGACATGCTCGCATGACTTGAGACTGTGGATGATGAGGATGCTGTAAGTGATGTCCTCAACTTCACCACCATCCCTGATGAGATGTCCAGTTCCTGCAAGGATGTAGCTGAGGGTGGCTGCCCCAAGGAGAAAGGAGTAGTGTTGGGGCTGGGGACAGCGAGGAGAAGGTCCCTGATGTCCTTCATTTCCCTAACAGCCCCATTCCCCTGTGAGGTCCCTAGCTCCTCTCCAGCGTCACCCGCCTTGCACGGCCCCTACTGGTGGAGGAGGCATGGCAGAAGAAGCCCCAGGTGGTTTTGACCCCCTTGCCACTGCTGCCGCCGATGGACATCTCCTGCCGGGTAGTGCCCAGATCAGGAGGGGCAGGCAGCAAGAAGGCCAAGTGCCCCACTGAAGTAAAAAAAGATGACACCAGTGGACTAGCTGTCCAAACGCTAGAGGAGCCTCTGAGAGATAAATCTGGACAAAGACGGAGCGGCACTGGGCACTGCTGGGACACACAGAGATCCTAAGGGTGGTGCCTGCACTCACCCGCTCCAGCCCCAACCCTTTCCTAGATCCCTGTTCCTTGTTTAATTCAATGACAGGGTTGTGTGTTCCCTTGCCAGCACCTCTCTGCTTGCAGCAATTTGTGCACTGGGAGAGGGGGATGAGGGTGTTAACGCAGCCCCTGCCCAGTCCATGGTGACTGAGCTGGGCCTGGGACGGACATTGAGAGGTTGGGGAGACCATCACTCCAGGTGCTGAATACCCATGGGAGACCAGTTTTAACCTCAGGTTGACTTTTGTGTGTGTGTGTGTATGTGTCTAACTCCTCCTCTTGTAAAGCTCATGTCCTGCAAAGACAGCTGTGCCGAGGTCCTGCTCTTGCCTCACAAACGGAGCAGAGAGTGGAGAAGGTCCAGAAGCTGTGGAATTGGACAGCCAGGGGCCTCCCAAAAGGTTCTCCTGGAGCTCTGCAGAAAAGCAGCGGTTGTCCCGCCAGCCTGCACACTCTAAGGGCTCCATTCCACAGGCACCTTCCTTGGCTTCCCCGAAGCTTGCTGCCCCCTGCTACCAGAGGAGATTCCAGGGAAACAAGGGCTGTCTTTGCTCAGCACTCGGAGCTGCTTCTCTCCACTCAGCTGAGGCACAAAGGCTGCAGCCCTCCTCCATCATGCAAACCTTGTGTGCCTGTCCCACAGGTCCCCAGGACATCGTGTGCAGGGCATTCCCTGGGAAGGACCTAAGGCTGAGGAAAGGAATGGATCTAGGTGGATGGGTGTGGGAAGCAGGGTGAAAAAGTGGAGCAGGGAAATCACATGGTCACCAGTTCATGCAAGTTGGGAAGGATGGGGTGGACCGTAGCAAATTGTCCCTCTCCCAGTCACCTTCTCTTTAAATCACCCTAAAGAGCTTCCACACAGCAGAAAACATTGGCACTTGATGCTCCTTCCCTTGTCAAGGCTTTCTGGGATACAGGAGACAACCCCAGATTGGCAGCAGTCATGAGACACGGTGGCATCAGCAAAGCAGCAGAGTCAGCAGCTGGCATGGAGAAACCCTTGTGGAGGAAGATGAGGAGAGCATGGCAGAGGGAGAGGTTTCTGCAGGAGGCTTCCTTGTGGGGAATGAAGACCTTGAAAGACAGCATATCAGACCATAGAAGGTGATCTCCTATGGCCACTGTTATTTTCATGTTGGGGGATGTCACTCGGATGGGATCAGGGACTGCAGTGGTGTCAGAGACCCACGGGGAATATTGGGTTCTCTGAGGAGGGTGATGGGACGAGCCCATGGGATAACAGTGCTGAGGGCTGAACCATGTGGCTGGAGTGAATCTGACTGTCAGGAGCAGTGGGTTTGCACAGAGGGTGCTTATTGTTATTGCTCCTTTTTCTTCTTTGAAGTCCCCTCTGCCCCCGTCCCGACCATGGCAAAAAGTGCTTCTGGGATGTCCTTTGGTGTGGGCACAGGAGCTGGCAGGGTGTGGGTGGTGACACTGGGTACTATGGTTCTGAAGAAGGTGTCGCTGCCCTGAAGCCTCTTTTGGGGAGAAAAGCCTGTTCTGGGGGAGCAGGTAAGGTGGTTGCACTGGCCCCGCCCCCCACTAACTGTTGGGTGCAGCTTCATTTGAATAGAGTAACCTCCAGCTCCAACTGCCCTGCGCAGCCTGTGCAGAGCTCCTCATCCACAGACGGCCTCGACGGACTCAGTCCTTGCCCAAAGACACAGAATAACAGGTTCACAGCCCAGCAGGGAAGCCGCGCACTGCATCCCCAGCCTGGGAGTAAGTGAAGGCTGAATCTGCAGCTGGCTCTGCGTGAGGGTGTGCCTGGGGTGGGTCTGTGCGGCCCCCACCGCGTTGTGTTTAGGTGCCAGGAGCAGGGAGGAGCAGGAATAGTGTGGAAGGGATGGAAGCTGAAGACAAATTGTCTTAGTCTTTCCTCCTGACATTTTGTCCTGCTTGGCAATGTGTGGGAGATATGCCCACGGTGTTTGGGCTGGATGTTGGTTACATAAGGGGTGGTTTTAGCCATTTTTCTTTTATTGATTACTTTCTGAGTCCAGGACTTGTTGGGCCAACAAGGGTTGGGTGAGACTGGGATGTAGGGGTTTGAGTGAAATTTCCCAAGGTTCAGGGCTGGTAGATCACCCAGGAGAGGTGTCACGGCTCTGGTGCGCAGCAGCCCAGGGATGGATCTCACTCAGCGGTTGCTCCTCAGAGACCCTTATCCCTTCCCTGTTGTCATTGCAGGATCTGCCCCGTCCCGTCCATCTGCTTGAGACGCACCCTGTGAATGCCAAAGGTGCCGATGAGGCATGGCTGAGGGGTGGCAGAGCCAGGATCAGGCAGGGAAGGACAGAGGGCAGGAGTGCAGCAGGAGAGACTCGGACGATGTGGACGACAGTGTGCCTGACCTGACGTGGCTGCTGGACTTCTCCATCATCAGCGCTAGCATGGGCACCTCCTCCTGCTGCCCCAGCAGCCCGGACCCCCACAGCTCTCAGGGCATCCCCAGCTTTGCTGTGCAGTGCTCAGCCCTGGGCACTGACCCAGCGTGCTTGGAAACACCCCACGCTCCCTGCATGCCCATCTCCTCCTCCAGCTTGGTGACGGAGCAGCACGGTGTGTCCACGCAGCCGCAGCTGACAGAGGGCATTGACTACCAGACCAACCCCTCCATCAAGCCACCCTACTCCTACGCCACCCTCATCTCCATGGCGATGGAAGCCAGCAAGGAGCCCCACGTTACTCTCTCCGACATCTGCAAGTGGATTACCGACAACTTCTGCTACTTCCGTCAAGCTGATCCCGCGTGGCAGGTAGGACATTCAGAGACCTCTTGCCCTGCCCCTTCTCCCTGTTATGGCTGGGAAGGGCCTTTCACAGCTTCCATTGTGTAAGAGAGAGCTCAGGGCCATTTTTAGAGTAGAAAGGTCCCCACTGGGCTTTTGGTCCCTGCATCTCCTCTTGGCTCTGGAGTGAAGATTTCTCTGTCTGCCACATCAGTTTTCTGTATCTTGCTGCCCTGTTCCATCTCAGAGGACACTCTCCAGCACGGGTGGCTTTCTAGAATATGATGGGGCAGGAGGCACCTGGATTGCTCCTCCCTCTGCTCTAGTTATTCCCAGCCCAAATCCACAGTGTGCCAGCTATCCTGCACCACTGCTCACCCAGGCAGGGCTGAGCTAAACCTTTCTTACCCCCTGCCCAGGAACTGTCCACCACCTCCCTGGGCATGAGGGTGACTGGAGGCTATTGAAGGCCAGCAGAGAGAAAGGTAGGGAAGCCCTTGGTCCCTCTCCAGTCTCACCGTGCTGGGAAACTTATGGGAGGGACACTACGGGATAAGCTTAGTGCCAGAGACTTGAATTTTTCCTGCAAACTCACAGCTGGATATTGACCACACTTTTAATTCAAAGTGTTCATTGAAAGAAGGAAGAGGTGCAGGAGGCACACAAGGTTGTTGCAGGGACAAATGATTAATACATTAACCAACCAGGAAATATGTCTGGAAAAGGAGGAAATCCCCTTTTTCTGTCTTTTTCTTCCCCCATAGTCTTCCCCTCTCCTCATTCAACGACTGACTAATGAGGATGCAGTGAGTTTACACTAAGCTCCTCTGGACCAGAAGGCACGTCTGGGGACACACAGGGCTGGGGTGGGAAAGCCTCTCCAGTTTTTCCCATCCGGTTTGTGTCAGCCTGGCTGCAGGGAGACATGTGCCTGGATTTTAGCAAACCGCTTTCTCCACAACAGTGGTTAAAGCTGGGCATGGGAGAAGGCCCCCAATGGTGCTGTCCACCATGGTGTTGCCACATGTCGCCGCTGGTAATGGGGCCACACGGATGTGAAGACCCTCCTCTTCCTCTTTACTGCAAAAGTGCTTCTCCACCAGTCTCTCCACACGTGTGGTTGCGGCGCCAGATGACGGGTTCCACTTTTGTATTTTTCTCTTTTTTCCCAGAACTCCATCCGACACAAGCTCTCCTCAAACAAGCGCTTCATCAAGGTGCCTCGAGAGAAGGACAAGCCAGGGAGAGGTGGCTTTTGGAAGCTTGACCCGCAATACGCCGAGCAGCTCAAGAGCGGTGCCGCCAAAAAGCAGAGGATGCGCCCAGTGCAGATCCTTCCAGCCTCCACTGCAAAAGCCCAGCAAGAAGCACAGCGTGGTGCCTCCCTGGCCACTTCGGCTTGTGCCTCTGTCAACATGGAGTCCCAGGTGCTGCTGAAAGAGTTTGAGGAGTGTATTGGCAACCAGAAGTGCAATCCAGTGGATGGCAGAGCAGGGCTCAAGCGCAAGCAGCCCTTGCCCGAGCAAACAGCCAAGATGTGTCGTCTTTCCAACTGCGCCTTGCTGAGCCAGGAGGAAGAGACCCAGCTGGGATCCCTGAAAGGGCTCTCTGACCCCAACCTGAACGGAGAGCTCTCCACTTTGGGGGATCTGGAGCTCACACCTCCATTGAGCCCCAATATGCTCAACCTGGAATTGATGGCACACGGGCACCACTTCGACTGTCCCCAGGGGCAGGAGCAGGAGCAGGAGCAGGTTCTCACTGAGTCCACCCAGAACATCCTGAACTTGGATGAAAACTTCTTGGCCACTTCTTTCCTGGAGCATCTCTGCGATGAAGGGACAAGCGATCACCTCTCAAATCCTTTCAATACGGAGCCTTTGTTTGAATTCAATGATGCATCTGTAATAGCAGATGTGAGCGACTGGATCACTCTGGATTCCCTCTTGTAAGAGGCCAGTCACTGATAAAAGCCCACATGTTCTCTAGCAGGATGCTCCCCCACGCTGCTGGCATTCCCAAGGTTTAGATTCTTCAAATCTTCTTCGTTGTAGTTTATTAGAAGTAGAGTAGGCATCAGGTAGGAGTTGACAGATGCTTTAGTTTCATTGGTTTGCCTTAGACTTGCTTAGAAGTCAAAGATGGTAGAGAGTTTCTGCTTGTTAATTACAGCATTTAGGAACTTAATGTGAGCAACGGTATTTATCTAGAGAGGTTGTAGTACATGAATTAATAAAGAAACCTTAAAAAAACTCCTATTGTCCTTGTTGCAGTTTGTACTCAAATTTGGGGAGAGGGTTGGAGTGTGTAGGTGGGAGAGTCATAGAACCATAGAATACTTTGGGTTGAAGGGACCTTAGAGATGATCTAGTTCCAGCTCCCCTGCCATGGGCAGGGACACCTCCCACGACCTCAGGTTGCCCAAGGCCCTGTCCAACCCGGCCTTGAGCACCTCCAGGGATGATGCAGCCACAACGTCCCTGGAAAAGTTCTGCACTCCTTCCCCAGGAAAGCATGAGTCAAGCTGAGAAGTGAATAGCTTCAGGTCATGCAAGGAGCAGAGCAGAGCCTTGGGTTGTTGCTTTGTCCAGGTGGTACTGCCTGTCCCTGGGATGCCACCACATTGGTGGGGACAGTGTCTTTGGGTACACAGGGCTACAGGCTCTGGGGTGTGATGTGGGTATATTTATCTGTATTGATAAGGCCTCTCTTTATTTGCTATTCTCATTCTATTTCTCTCTATTGAGGCCTCCATATGGTGCCAAAGGGCTGCAGAGGTTTGTGTGCAATTTCACCACTTTCATGGGATGTAATTTACAAGTTACAAAAAAACACACATCCTTTTTCCTCCTTGTTCTTCTCCAGCCCCTCCTGACCCTGTCAGACCCTCTCTCGTGTTGGTGGGGGACATCTCACCAGCCCAGCCCTGCCTGTACACCCTGCAGGGATCCTACCACTGCATTCCTGTGACCTCCTGCCACAGAGGCAAGGAAGATGAGATCCTGTTCCTCCCTCCTTCCCCGAGGCAGCAGACATTCTGAGTTGGGGAGAACCTGATGAGGACAAGTGTCACTCAGGACAAGTGCCATAGTGTCACTCAGCCCTCACCTCAACCCAGCACTGCCCTTCCCTGGGGTCTCCCTGCTGAGGGGGAGCAGGGGCTGTATCCAGACTGGCAGAACCTGGAGCTGCGCTGCTGGGAGCACACTGGGGAGCAGGGGGATGACAGAACTCTGTGCCTGGGGCTTGCTACATGCTACGTGAGGCACCAACGAGAGGAGAAGCTACTTGAGATCTGGCAGGGTGAGTAGGGGCAGTGTTGTTCATGCTGGGGCTGCTGGGGCAGGGGACAGAGCCTGGGCAGCGAGCTGCTGTGCCTTGCCCTGCTTCAGGATTCAAGGGCAGAGGAACATCTCGGGGGCATTGGGAGCCTTCCTGAGCAGCAGCTTCCAGCTGAGGTATTTGTCCCACCTTCTCCTCCCGGCCAGGGAAAGGGAATGGTCAGGCTGGCAATGTCTGGAGGAGACGCCTGGGGGTCTCTGCAAAGAGGTGGGTTTCAGCTCCCTTCTCTTCCCTTGGTCGCAGCCCTCCTGGTTGTGCAGAAAGATCCCCAGCTCTCCATCTCATCTCTGGCAACTCAGAACATCCATATTCTGAGAGCTCTAGGGGAGCAGCCAATGTCACGATGGAATCAGTAGGCGCAGTGCACTTGGGGCACAACAACCCTATGCAGAGCTACAGACTGGGAGAAGCCTGGCTGGAAAACTGCCAGGAGGAGAGGGACCTGGGGGTGTTGGTCGACAGCGACTGAACATGAGCCAGCAGTGTGCCCAGGTGGCCAAGAAGGCCAATGGCATCCTGGCTTGGATCAGAAACGGTGTGATCAGCAGGGCCAGGGAGGTGATTCTCCCTCTGTACTCAGCACTGGTGAGGCCGCTCCTTGAATCCTATGTTCAGTTCTGGGCCCCTCCCCACAAGAAGGATGTTGAAGCTCTGGAGTGAGTCCAGAGAAGGACTTAGCTAAGGCCTCTTGTAGTTTGTCTGGAAAAGTCATGTCATAAATGCCATTTCCCAGATTTCTTTTTAATCACAACTACAGGAGTGTTCCAAGGACTATTAATTGGGACTGTGTGTCCTTGATCTATTTGCTCCTCCACTACATTTTGCAATGCAGCCAATTTTTCACTTCTTCATAGTTCCAGTGCCTGTTCCCATTGCACTTAACACGTTTCCCCCATGAGATTAGAAGAATGTGCACGACAGAAGATTGCACTACAGACATTTTCAGATGTTCTGGCTTTTCCCCTTGGGTTTAAAAAACTATAAACTAATATGCACTTCAACATAGGAAGCTGAGTTTGTAAGGACTAAGACAAACGTATTTCAGGGATCCTTGTGGACCCAAACCCTTGTGAGCCACACTCTATAGTGTCAGCTTGGAACACGGCTGCTTTAAAAGGAATTACTTTTACTCTCCAGCTCTCCTTTGGCATTAATACTAGTGGAGATGTTGCCCATAACACTAGTGGAGACACATCCATACTCTTGCTTGAATTATTCCAGTAAAGCCTCCATCTATGACCCCAGGTAACACAAAGATTCCAGCCAAATAGTTGATAATCATTCTAATTACAAGGCCGTAAAGCCATCCCCAATGGTCCATTTACGTTCCGTGGTATTGTGTGACGTGTGGACGATTGCAGCACTACTGCAGTGGTGATGGTCACGTCTGTCTCGCTGCTGCTGCCTCTGGTTCTTGCTCTGAGGTGAGAGGTGCTGCTTGCCGCAGAGGCATCTGTGTCGGCCTCCGACCCATGCTTTATCCTGGATTTCCAGCAATACTGTCCCGTTCTTATCCCATTAGGATCTACCCCAACTGGTAAAATGTTTACCCTTTCCACACTGAGGGCAGATTTTAGGCCCTTGCTGAATCTATGACAAAACGTCTTTACAGTCAGGGCAGCAGCCACCGCTGTGCTTGATAGGTAAATGATCCCAGCTGCTCTTGTGGGATTTTTTAGACTGCACCATATCTTTCTCCCTTTGTCATTAGGATTTTTATCACTGATTGCAAAATTAAGGCTTCTGTAAGTGCTTGGTTGTCTACCTGCTTGTCGAGCGCATCCTTCAGTCTGTCTATAAATACCACATTAGGGTCATGCCTGTTTCACCTTCCCAACATCTGGTATCTTTAAAAGTGTTTGATAAACCAAAGAGCTGCACCTGTTGTAAAATTGCATTATTTAAACTGTCTTGATTCGTGAACTGCTGCCAACGTCGTTTAATCGACTCATTTCTCATCGTATCTGTGAACTGTCTGTAATGCTGAAACAGCCTGAGTTTCATGGCGGCAACAGCGGTGATGAGCAGCCCCCTCGGCCTGGGGCAGTGTCCCCCCTGTGGATATAGTGGAGCAGTTAGTACTTTCTCTACAGGTTTTGAGTCTCCAGCCTCCTGCGAACAAATCCCAGGAAAAGGTTGTAGCTGTTTAGGGTCACTGCACCTCCACTGGTGAAAATAAGTTCTCTCAGGGGCTGCTGGCCCTGGATCAAAGGGATTATCAGCAGTCACTTCTGGCCCTGCCCCAGTCTCTGAATATGGAATATTCCTGTCCTCCTCTCTCAGAGGGATAGTGATTGGAATTTGTGCTCCAAGAAATTCTTTAGCTCCAGCCAGCAAAGCCAGAGGTGGAGAAAGATCCACTGCAGGAATATTGCTTTCCGTTTCCTGCACATTTGCCTCAGCTGCCACCTGGAACAGCCGAGCAACAGCTGCCTCTGTCGTCGGCCCTGTCACCAGAGTTTCTAACGGCCCTTCAACAGTTCCCCAAGTTCGTGCAACCTCAAACGCTTTGGGATCTCACGTGGTAATTGACGCCATAAATCTCTCCCCAGGGATTCACAAACAGTCAAACTGAAAACGTTACTAGGACACACAAGAAAGTCCTTGCAGCGTCTCCATATTAAAGTTGGGACAGTGCCACTCGGCTCAATTTCACATCCTGTTGAGTCACAACTTCATCAAGAAGTCATGGACTGACTTTTCTTCCATGGATACTGTGATTCCCAGGGCTGCTCACCTCAAGTATGCTCTGTCAGACCCCGAATATCACCAGCCCTCCTCTTCCCCTTCCCCTTCCTCTTCTTTTCACTAACTGCTCCAGCAGCCCTTCCACCTGCCTTGCTGATCTCCAGGTTGGACAGTGCAGCTCCACACTGCCGACCTACCACGTTGCTCCTATCACGTCGCTGCTCATCATTTGTGGGAGACTGAACCTGTGCACGTAACCCGGACAAGATCACAGACAATCAATAGGACTGGAAATCAAGCCCTTTATTAGCCAGCAAGCAACCCTCTTGGACTTTTCTGGTCTCTTGTCCAAAGGCCAAAGCTTCCCCTAGTAGTTGTTGTAGAAGCAATCCTGCACGCAGACGCCTTCTTGTTCTCACACTGCGGCTGCTTCTTCAACTTGATGGATTCCAAACTTCTCCCTAGAAACCTGATAAGGCCACATGGTTAGAGCAGCACACATTCCCACAAAAGCCTCTTCCAGAAAGTCCAAGGGAGCCCCGCTGGCCTCTCAGAAGGCTCCAGAAGCCCTTTCTGCCCAAGTCACTGCAAAGCCCTTTCTGCCTTGGCTAAGGGAATGGCCTGTGAGGATGGAGGCTCAGGTACCCTCAGCCTTAAAGGGCAGCCTTCCAAGCATCCTCCCCGAGCCTCCCCCCACGGGCGGACTTGGAAGTCATTGGAACCTCTGAGCATTTCAAGACAGGACTTTAGGGTCAGGGCACCTCTCGAGCAAAGCAGGAAGTTCAGGTCTGAGCAGCAGAAGGTGTGGCTACCGCAAGCAGCGGATGAGGCTTACCTGGGAGGCAGGACTCAGCCAAGAGGGTGTAGGGAATGCCATGGGGCTTGTCCGTGGGGGCTCTGCCTTGGATATTGATGGAGAGCTGCCCCTTGCATTTCCCCAGCATCCCTGCATAGCAGTCGACGGTGATTGACTTCTTGCCCCCAGGAGGGATGGATCCAAAGCCAGGGGACACGGTGAACATGCCGACAGTGACACGAGTCTGCAGAAAGAGTCCCACGAGAGATTGATGTCCAACAGCCTTACCTTGAGCATACTCAGCAAGGAGCATGCCGCTCCTGGCCCTCCAGCTGGGCCCAAGCCCAGTTCCAGGGCAGGAACGGATGACTCCAGAGCCCAATGGCAGCCCCAGAAGGGGAAGAATGAGCCAGGAGCAGCTCCAGGCCTCTTCTGAGTGGCACAGAGGAAGGACATGGGGTGTAAAGGTAGAAGGTGCTAGCTAGGATCCTTCAGACTCTACGGGTAATACACGAGAGCGGAAAGAGCTTAATCCACAACTCCAGGTCGCAGCCAGAGCACGTCCGTCATGCAGACGTCGTCCCATCCCATGGTCAGGAGCCCCCAGCCTGGGCACAGCAGTGTCCTCTCACACCCCCTGCAGCAGCACACGCTGGCGAGCAGGAGCCACCTACCTCCATGACAGGGCCTGCATCCTCTTTCAGCGAGGGCTTGCTTCTCTTGGCCGAGACCGTCCGTGGGGCTTTGTTCTTGCTCGACTGGGCACCTTTCATCTGCTGTGCACTGAGAGGAGAAAGCAGGAAACATCCATCATGCTGAGCTCTCCTGCCTTTCTCTGAGGACAAAGCTGCCTTATCTCCCCACAGAGGAAAGCCTTCCTGCTCCTGGTGGCTCCCAGAGTGTCGGCAGCACCCACTGCTGGAGCTTACGCAGACATCAGCAGCATCACCAGCTCCGTCCTTCACATGGCAGGTGTTCTGCTCACAAGCCAGTGACAACAGCAGACAATAACCTAGGTCTCCTGGCTGCCTCTCACACGCAGCCATGCTCCAGGGCCTCCTCAGCAGGAAGGGAGGTGCAGGTATTCTCTTACCTTGGTTTTGGCGGCGCTCGGCAGATCTGGAATTTCAAGGCCTCAGCACCTTTGTTTTCGATGGTGATGGTGCAGGATTTCTTGGTGCCCCTCACCATGGAACCGAAGTTGATGGAGGAGGCAGGGGAAATTTCGTAATTGCTGACCACAGGCTTTTCTGTCTCTTGGACTGGGACGACAGAGGTGATCTCGTCTCGTCCAGAGATGTTGTGATCCTGTGACCCTTTGTGATCCTGTGATCCTGTGACCTGTAGGCGGGGGAAGGGTTGGTAAATACTGCAAAGAGGGCAACCTCTGTCTGTGTCCCCTGACCCCATCCCAGGTCCCCATTAGCAGAGCAGAACTGCAGGTCAGCAGGGCCAGGGGACAGCTCTGGGGGTCACAGCCCTTGGCCAGCACAGACACAAGCTTGGAAGCCCCCGGGGCAGCATCCTGCAGCCATGCTAGCCACGACTGCCCTGTGTCAGCAACCTGGAAGGCCCAGGAGAGCCACTGCAGTGCCCTGATGCTCTCTGTGCAAGCTCCCCATGGGGGTTTCAAAACGCCTCTCAGACGAGGGCGCTGCAGGGGAAACTGAGGCACCGTGGCTATGGGGCTCGCAGAAAGCTCCACGGGGCAGTAGAGCTCTTCTCCTGCTCCCCAGACTGGGCTCTCACTACCACCCTGCCCTGACAGACCTCCCAAAGTGACAATCGCCAATCTCACCTCTTCCGTGCCTGAAAACCTCTTTTGCACGTCGCGTCTCTGTGCTGGTGACAGGGCTGCAGCCAAGGGCAGTGCAGTGAAAACACGAAGTTTGCTGCTCAAGTCCTGATGCAGCTTCTCCTCCGTGTTCCACGTCACACGTTTGGGCACCTGAGCAGAAAAACCAAGAGTGTGAGCTCTCCTTGGTCTGGGAGGACAGACCCTCATTCCTACATTGCTCCGAAATGCTGTCCCGGTGCCCAGAGCATCCATATTCAAAGCAGCCATGGACACCACTGGCCTGGAACTGGACAGCAAACATGGATGCAGGGCGAGCAGATGGGCAGGTGCTGTTCTCACAAGACGAGGAAGAGGTGAAGGTGGCAGAGAAGCAAAGCATCACCTCATCAACAGGTCCAGGTGAAGCAGCCTTGCTCTGGACCCTCCAAAGCCCCCTTGAACAAGCTCTAGGCCAAGTGCTCAAGCAATCCCAGGAGCACAAAAGGCAGAAGAGCCACAGAAAATGCAACCAACAAGTTCCATGTTACACGTTGTCTGTGCTTTACCTTCGGGACGTTCGGAAAGTGGACTTCTCCGCGAACAGTGACCTCTTCCTTGTGAGGGTGCTCCAGAACCTGGATCTTCAGCACCTTCTCCACCTCCAGGCTAGTCAAACCCTCTCCATAAGCAGGATTAAATCCTATGGAGAGATGACGTTCCTCCCCTGCCTCCAGCTTGACAGGCTGCAAGGAGAGGGAAGGGGATTAACCACTGTGTGCTGAAGCCCCAAGATATTGGGATGGCACAAAATCTCTTCATGCTCAAAGCTGGCCCTCCCCGTGGGCTTCTCAGGTCATCCTTCACATCCTTTACAGTGTGTGCCTGCCTGCAAGCACCACGAGACTAGTGCCTGAGACCAGCTTAGCCTAAGATCTCTGTGCTCTTCATCAGTACAAGAGGGAAAGAGATCTTGTTCTACTCAATTCTGGACCTACAAAAGCTGTGTGCCTTTGAGGCCTGTCCTCAAAGAGACCAAGCAGCTCTTGTGCTTAGCTGACGATGGCTGCTGGAGCACGAGGACAGCTTCCAAGAGACACCTTGACCACAGGGCTTGCCCAGACCCAGCAGCCTGCTCCTTTCTCTTCATCTCTTACAGCCAAGATGTGTTGCCCCACTTCCCACGACCTTCAGCACCTTCAAATCTAGTCTCCAAGACCAGCTTGGAGGAGGCTCTACACCACCCGATCCACAGGAAGGTGTCCCTGCCATGGCAGACGCGTGGAACTGGATGGCATTTAAGGCCCCTTCTCACCCAAACCATTCTAGGATTCCCTCATTTAGGCCAGGCCAGTCTCCTGCTGACTCCAAAGAGAAAACTTCTCTCCTGGAGGGCCTCCCAACACAAACACACCACCACGCGTCTCCTCTTC
Source organism: Coccyzus lansbergi (assembly GCA_033558105.1). Taxonomy (NCBI): domain Eukaryota; kingdom Metazoa; phylum Chordata; class Aves; order Cuculiformes; family Coccyzidae; genus Coccyzus; species Coccyzus lansbergi. Next base: position 260,327 of record JAUMJK010000613.1, on the reverse strand, counting down.
AGTCCCCACCAGCAGGAAGCTCCATAGCTGCTCACCTCAGTATCTGCAGGGAAGGGCTGCCCGTCCGCATGGCAGATGGAGAAGGGTTCCTCTACGGCCAAGACCACACTGAGTGGCAGGAGGCAGGTGTTTTTCAAAGAAAAGGGCTGGTACTCGAGCTCCAAGATGTCACTCGGTTGCTACAGAAAATGAGAGAAAACAACTTGAACCTCCTTCCCTTTCTGATGTATTTCCAATTTTCTTCTCCATTTACTATTTCTACTAGTTTGTACACTTCTGAAAGTCTTTGTTCTAAATAGATCAGATGCTTTTCATGATTGGAAACTACAGCATCCTTTGGGGGAACAGGAAAAGAGTTTCATGCCCAGAGGAGAGAAAGGGACCCTGAGTAGAGGCTTGAACAGTATCAACCCCAGAGAGTGAACCCAGATCATCTCTCTGCAGTTTTTATCCTCTCTTGCCTACAATGGCACAAGATGGTTTTCACTCCCACACAGCAATTTCTTGCAACCTTATTTTCTTTCGTAGCCTCGTGAAAAGCAGTGAAGTCGCTCAGAGGAGCCAAGCAAGCAGCATGTAGTCCAAGGTGGAGAGCCTGGAGTAGCTGCAGGTTAGTTTTGAGCTTGTACATGCATGTACAGCAGCTAGAAACCTCCTCAGTGCAGCTGCAAGAGGACTCCTGCTGCCCCTGCGGCAATGACAGCCTCTGGGGCTTCAAAGCTAAGCAAAGCATCAGCTCTTTCTTCTTGCTTCTGCACTGCTCTGGGCTTCCTGCATGGTTTCTATAAATGAGAGAGTGCTTGCAAAACAATTCTGCGTGGATTGGTATCAAACGGCTGCAGCGTTAGAGCACTCAATAAATCAGAGTGCACGACGCCAAAGAGACCACAGGCAGACATCAGGGAGAGATGAAAACCTTCTAATGAAACCTGAAGTGCCTGCTCAGGGGATTTTGTGCTTCTCTGGACGCCTAAGAGCTAAAGGAGAGACCTGAAAACACAGAAACTAAACAAAGAAATAGCCTTACCTTCTCCACATGGAAAATGAGCTCCGTGGAGGACAGGTGCAGAGCAGGAGCAATGAACTCACAGGTGACCTCCACCTGCATCACCTGCACCTTTTCTTCCTCTCTCCCCACGATGGCGACCCACAGCAGCCGCTCCTTCAGCACCTGTGTGCGAGAGCTGCACGTTACCCAGCAGGTGTGACCAGGGCACCCAGAAAACACACTGCGTGTGCTCCCCTCCTGCCTGGAGGCAGAACGGATTCTGATAGCCTGCATGCAATTGTGTCATGGGAACTTGGCCATCAACCAGCAGCAGGTAGTACTGCCCTAAAGCTACGGCCATTGCTTTCCTCAGCAGCCCTGCTTCCTTTTACAATCATAGAAACATAGGATAACCAGGTTGGAAGAGACCCACCTGTTCATCGAGTCCAACCATTCCTATCAAACACTAAACCATGTCCCTCAGCACTTCGTCTACCTGTCCCTTAAACCCCTCCAGGGAAGGAGACTCAACCACCTCCCTGGGCAGCCTCTGCCAGTGCCCTATGACCCTTCCTCTGAAAATTTTTTTCTTAATGTCCAGCCTAAATCTCCCCTGGTGGAGCTTGAGACCATTCCCTCTTATCCTGTCCCCTGTCCCTTGGGAGAAGACCCCAGCTCCCTCCTCTCCACAACCTCCTCTCAGGTAGTTGTAGAGAGCAATGAGGTCTCCCCTCAGCCTCCCCTTCTCCAGGCCAAACACCCCCAGCTCTCTCAGCCACTCCTCATACGGAAGCAGTGACCGTGCTGACATCTCCCCCTCGGAGCTGCCCCCCAGGGGCACTGCCAGACCTGGCTGCCCTTAGGACAGCAGGGCTGCCTGACAGGCTGGGCTGAGCTCTCAAGCTCTCCGTTAGAATGAGCCTTGGGAACAGTTTCCCACTGGGACAACATCACATAGATCACTAAAGCTGACACACTCTGCTGGATTTTCTCCCCCAGGACTCAGTGCTAGACTGGTGCCACCGTGGGAACTTCTGGCACTAAAATACTTTGTTGAAAGCACTGGCCTATCTTCTCAGGCAAATATCAAGGGGCAGCTGAAAAAGTCCCAGTGGAGGTGATCCAATGGGAAGGACTCAGCCCTCACGGGGGACCTCACCTGAGCAGTGCTGGAGAAGCCTTCCACCACCACCTCCTTACTCTCTCCCGGCATCAGCTCCATGCTCAGAGGTCGAAGCTTCAGCATGGGGCAGGCAGGTGTGGGGTGCTGGGAGGAATCTTCGCCCTCGGTGGTACTGAGGGCATCGAGACTACGAGGCTGGCAAAATGCTGAAGACCCTTCGGTGTTCCAATGGAGGAAATGGGTCTTCCGTCCTTTGTTAGTGACGTTGAAGGTGTAAGAGAACGGGATGTTGCTAGAAGAGAAGCAGAGATGGAAAATGTCATGGGAGCTGCTATTTCCCAGCACTCATCCAGCTTCAGTGCCCCAGAGCCATTATCTGACTGTGCATTTGGCGAGAAAGCCACCTCCCAGCAGGCTGAGCTGAGCTAGACACCCAGCACCAACCCGCAGCAAGAGCCAGAGCTTGGCTGCCCCCAAGCTTCTCCCCGTCCAGCAGCTGCTCTCTGTGTGCACAGCAAGGAAAAGCTTGGGGAAGAACATCATCTCAGTCACCGTGGACAGAGCATTAAAATGAAGGGCAACTGAGAGATCATTTAGCAACTGCTTTCCATGTTGGTGCCTTTTGAGCATCTCAACCCACATTCCCGTGGCCATCAAATGTTTCTAAAGGAATTCCTGTAGTGTCAATGAAATGGCACCAGGACCCTGAGTGCAGAAGGAGAAGGAGCTGAAGGACTACGGCAAAACGCCTCCTTGCTGAGCCCACGGGAGGAGCAGCAGCTGAGACAAACTCTACCTGAAGTGGGGCCCCAAGTTGAGCTCCGGAACAACGGGTTTGTTGGTGACAACTGTGATGCCGATTCCAGCAGCCTGGACAGGGATGACGTAGCTGCTGCCGTTCTCAATGAACACCTTCAATTCGTCTTGAAATACTTCTGTGTCATCCAGGTTTGCGATGACAGCCACAGACACGTCGGCGTTGGGGGGGATCACTCCTATACTGGGTTCGATCCTCCAGCAGGAGCGTTTGCCAGCCTGTAAGACAAGGCAGACACGAGCTGAGGAGGGAAACAAGGACAGACCAGCACTGGGAATAAGAGCTACCACAGTTTGGTTACAGGAGACACCAGCAGCATCTGAGAGATGGACGGATGCTGAGCGAAGGGACGGCTGACAAGCCGCCACACTCCATTTTCTCCATTGTTGGTTAATTAAAGTGATTGGGCCCTTCTGGCCTTGCACAAGTGAAAGAGGAAGCAGAACTCAGCATGAAAAGTGCAGCTGTACTTTGCCAAGTCATCCCTCTCCTCAGAGAGCATCCACACCTTGGTCTCTGTCATTAACAGGAATGTCACACAAAGCAAACACAGACGCAACAGGGAAACCAGGGGGGAACCCATGCCCTCTCAGCAGCAATGGCCTAGAGGCTTCTCTTGAGCTCCTGGAGCTCCAAAAGCATCACTGTCAGAGCTAAGCCCTTTCCACAAAATAAAGGAAGATCTTGTCACAATGATCCAGGCTCATTTCTGCTCAAACAGCCATGCAAACTCCCTATTCTGTTGAGGACTGCTCCAGGGAAAATTGCCCCCAGGGCCAGGCTCCCCTTGCTGCGCTGTGCTGGAACAGTTTGCTTTCTCTCTCACACAAAATGTTGGATATCAAAGTTAATTCACAGGCTGCTATGGACCAGTCACTTTTGTTGGAAATGACCCCCACAGATACCTACCATCTCTGCCCGGAAGGATGCTGGGATGGGAGACTGGTTGGAGAGGTGGAGAGTCTGGGACACATCCTGTAGGACCTGGATGCTGCCAAACTCCATCTTGCCTGGCCACACGGAGACAGCTGGTCCTTCTCCAATGCTCACCAGGTGGATTTCCTGATCCAGGAAGCAGGTAGGAAAGATCAGAAAAAAACAGGGAAAGTTAAAAAAACGTCAGACACCTCTAAGTGCTCCAAGCCTGAGGGATAGTTACAGCTCTTTGAAGCTTGCAGCATTGACAGATCGAAAAAGAAAGCCTGGAACAAGTGTGGGACCTAGAGTGAATCCGTCTGGAAGCCACAGGCTCCCATTATCAGCAGAGGAACAAGCCCAGTTTCTCACGCTTGCTTTGCCACAGCTCTGGGCCCGTGGCCTTGGCTGGGGCATTGACAGAGAGATGTGATGGATATTTCTCAGATGGGATGGGCCTGACTATCAGCACAGTTTCTTACACACTTCTTGCTTTAGCAGGCGTCAGGGATTTCCCTGTGTGCTCCTCAACCAAACTCCCAAGGAAGCAGCACGTGCTCTATCGAATAATGCAGTAGAGGGTGAGACCCAGGGACTGTGCTGACTTTCACACTGGGCTTGCTATCCCTTCGCACAGATCCATCATTAAATGCTGTGTCACACACTCAGGACATCATCTAAAAGGATGCCACCTTTCCTCTTCTCCAGCTACTGGCTGTGGCTCATGCTGGGAATCCTCTTGGTCCTCGTCCACACCAGCCACGTCTTCCAAGTCCTTGTTTCCTCAGCAAGAATCTCTGTACCCTTTAGGCCCCCCCAGCACCAGTGCACGTGCATCTCCCCCAGCACTCACCAGTGGGGATCCTGCACTCCCAATTGTCATGACACGAGCGATGGTGTCCTGCTCTCCCAGCACTCGCCTCTGCAGCCTCAATGGGATTTGCACCCAGCTGTGTGGCTGGATAATCCCACATGGCATGAGGCTGGAGTACTCCACAGCATCCTGCTTGCTTTCCTGGAAGGGACACAATCAAACTCAGCTTCGGAGGAAACTAAACTTCTTGACAACTACCACAGCAGCAATTAACACCTTTTCCAAAACCTCTAGGACAAAGCAGAAAGGCACAAAACCAAACCCAAGACCAGCATGGACTAAGCACCTTGAAGGCTTCCAGAAGCTGCTGGATCCACACCCAAACCTGTGCTGGCAGCCTCCTTGCAGCACCTTTGCACAATCCTCTACCTTCTCCTTCATCAAAGTATCCTAAGGATTAGGAGCTAAACTGCTTCCTAAACAGTTTATATTCAGGTAGGAATAGGAACACAGGAACCAACCGGAAGACAAGTCACCAGTCTTATACAGAACCCTTCTTAGTTTTTCTCTAATAATCCCCTCGATAGCATTAGAGGGCAGGAGGCAATGCCAAACCTGAGGGAGAATCCTGTAGCAGGCTGGGAGGTCACTGTCGTTGACAAGGTTCACCATCTGCTCATAGGGGACTCCGAGGAAGCAGTGTCCGAAGGTCACAACCGGGTTGACGACTCGCAGCAGAGGAACTCTGCATCTAGGCAGAGAGATGACCAAAACGGAATTAGAGATACGGAGAGAAAGCAGAATTTGTTTACTCCCTGAACAGCAAAAAATGAAGCACAACATGTTTGTCACTGCCAAAGAGACATTTAGTGCCCCTACAGCAACAAACTGCCTTTAACTTCTTACTCAACAACCTCTGGTAAAGGAGGGGAAAACCCTGAGCTTCAGCATCACAGAGGCTGCCAGGTGCCCAGGCCAAGCCACTTGCCCTGTGCCAGAGCTGTCTGACGGGCACCTTCACTGCAGGAGGTTTGCAAGGACCATCCCAATGGTCCCAGAAAGGCAGGATCTTACCTCCATTTTTCCCTCACCAGTCCTGCCACAAGCCCCTTCCCCACCTGCAGGCACCTTCATTGACTGAACCAGACAGCAGCTTTCACCAGCCTCATTGCATCCCCAACAACATTTGCATTTGGATTGCAACTCAGCACAACTCCAGCACTTGCACCAAGGAGGAGAGGTGGCCCTTGGCAAATTTCTTACACCTCAAGCACCACAATCCAGGCCAATCAGGACTAGAATTACTGTTCCGTTTAGGAGGAGGCTCAGGGCCGTGCCTGTCCACTGCAGCCCAGGGGCTTCACAACATGGGCTGCTTTCAAAGCACTGATGCTCTCCCGGCTGCCTGGGCACAGCTGGCTAGCTAGGCACTGCTTCTCCTTGGAAGCTGCAGTCAGCAAAGCTTGTGCAAGGCAGCTTTGTGCTGGTGGGGAACACACCGAGAGAGACAAGGAGCTGCAAAGAAAGGAAAGATACCTGGCTGTGAGGAGCAAGGTTGCCACATTCCTCACAAAGTCCTCCACGTGCACCATCAGTGCCAGTCTGTACCTCTTCACCGTGTTGGAGCACAGAGTGACCTGGTAGAAGAGAAGAGCAGCAAATGCTTCATCACTCCCAAAAGCCAGTGGCTCTGCATGGTGTCCTCCAGTTGTCCTTCCATGCTAAGGACAGGGAGGATTTGGCCCTAATTCTTCTACTGCTCCACGTGTAGAGCACAGTCTAAAGGACTCACAACAGTCTTCTGACAACATCTACTTTGTGAAATGTACCGAGCAGTTCTCAGAGCACATAGGAGCTAAACCAAAACACACTTGGGCTACTGCTCTACTCACTACTGCATTCAAATTAAGGGACCAATTTTTCATCTCCACTACAAGAATGTCACACCAGAGAAACACTGTTGACATCCTGCAAATGAGCTCAAATTTACAGTGGGAAGCTGGGGGCAAAACGTGGCTCCACCTGCTGAAGCACGTATGGCTAGACTGTTCCCATACCTGGATGTCCAAGAATTCCTGGGGGTGGATGGTCCCTCTACTGGGAGTTATGGTAAATTCCACTTGGTTTCTCCAGGACAGGCGAGCGTCGCTCGACATCAGAGCAGAGCTGGTGACACTGGGCGCTCCGCGGCCGTCCCCAGGAATGGAAAGGTCAAAGGTCACAGGATTCATGGAGGTGTTTGTGAGCCGACAGGACAATGTGCGAGGGAAGCCTAGGAAAACAACCCAAGTATGAATTTATGTACCCAACTATCCAAGGATTCCTAGTACGAATACCCTCTTAGGATCAAATTGTGCTTGGAGTTCAGCTCTTTTCTCTCTGAATCACAGCCAGTTGGAGAAAACCGAGCAAGTGATTAATTGTCACTCAAGTTCCCTTTCATACTGATCACAGAGCTTGCTTCCTTGCTCATGCCTGCTCTTAGCAATGCTGAACACAACAAGTTTCTTTCTCTTGAACGGAGGAGCTCTCTCACACCCCCACCCACAACAGCATCAATTATACTTCACTTAGGAGTGTGCATCCAGACAGAGCACTGATTCTCAACATGGAATCCATCAAATCCCTTGTTAACTGTGTCAACAAGCAGCATATTGGCATTGAGGAGAAGCTACAGGAAGACCAAGGGTGGATGAGCTTGGGAACTACAGCCTGATGAAAAGCATTCCCATGCCGTTTCCTTCGGCACGATCCTTAAGGCATCTCATGGGTTTTGTCAAGCAGTCCAAGCATGGGGCAACTTGAGGTCCACTCCACAAGAAGCCACTTGTCCTGTGATTTGTTAAATGGTCCATGAACAGAAGCAGCCTGGGCACAGAATGATAACAGCCCTTCAATCAATCCACCAGTGATTTTGCATCTCAACTGGAGATCATCTCAGTAAAAAGCCTTTTGTGAGACTGAGATGCAAAACCAGACTCTGCATCTCAGTGCAGATGCTCTGGTTGCTCAGCCACCGGCTCTGGCAGCAGGGAAGGAGCCCCCATCTCCAAGGACATCAGTGCCTGACCAAGAGCCAGCGTTTGGCCATATTTGCTGGTTGGTGATAACAAGGTGCCCTTGCAGTGCTACGGAACATCTCACGCTGAAGGTCAGGGGGGAAATTGTGGCCTTGCTTTGCATCAGGAACTTTCCCCCAGAGCAGCTACAGGCTCGTAGGTGGCGTAAATTCCCTTCTCCAACAGCCCCGGTTTAACACCCCAAAGGCCCATAGGGAGGAACACAAGTGTTGGATGTTCTCCTGCTGCAGTGCTCCATGTTGGCCACACACAGACCTCTCCACTCAAGGTCCCAGCCCTGGGGGCACTCACCAAAGGGGACATCACCAAAATCGAGGGAAGGAACATCAAAACGAAGAGGTGGTTCAATGACACAGCCCCTGTGAGGAGAAAGACAAGTGTTAGTGTGGAGAGAGACGTGCTAAGCTCTCAGCTTGCATTACCACTCAGAGCAGCACAATCTGGTCTCACAACCACCGTGACTTCAAGCAGCTGAGGCTGCTGCTTTCCCTTTTGTATGGATTTTGAACAGAGGATTTTAAAAACACTGCTTCTGGCTGCAGAATAGCCCAAGGCTGGCCCAGCCTTCAGCCACCTCCCAGGCCCTGCTGGCCTCGCTGTGTGTTCAGCTGGGACGTCTCTGACCATCGCTGCCCAGAGCTTCAGGAAAACTCTTTCCCATCATGGCAATCACTTCAAGCCCTCGGGTTCTCACACCAGGGTACCAAAAGGTGACAGAAAGAACCTGCTGCTGCCAAATTCCATGCACACAGCATCTGGGAAAATTGCAGAGCAACCCACCATGAAGGCAAAGCTGCTTCCCACAGGGACTCAAGGCTTTCAGAGCTCCGCTGGCTAGTGAGAGCATCAGAGGCACAGGCACTTCCCCTTAGAAAGAACCAAGCTTCATTTGCTGCTGCAATTGCAGGATTCCAACTGGAGGGAAGCTTAAAAAGCTTTAGCTCTTCGTCTTGATCCTAGACACCCCACACTAAGACCTTAGACAGCAGCTCTGCTTCATCACAAAACGAGGCTGGTGGGAGAGGATTATCCAGAGGTGGCTACAGATGTGCCCAAAGAGCTCCTACATCCCTCCTTACCTGAGAGTCAAAGTCAGAGGCTCAGCAGATCCATCCACCCTGAACCTGAATTCTTCCGTGAACTCCCCCACGATGGTGGAACTGAAGGAGACCTTGATCTCCTGGAGCCCTTTGGGTGAAACAATGCCCTGCTGGGGATGAAAGGTGAAGCAGGAGCCCAGAGGGGAACTTGGAGGGATCAGGCTGAAGGCACTAGCCATGTCTCCTTTGTTAAGCAGGAGCACCTGCAGCAGGGAGAACACAAGACACAAATACATTAAGAAATCTTCCATTTCTCAGAAGGCTGATGGGCTGGGCTTAGCTGAAGCCAAACGATATTGATAAATTGATACAGAGAGAATCAATAAAGTATCAGCATTAAAAATGCAGAGAGCACAATGTTTTGGTAAGAAAACATCTTAATGTGTCCTCGCCTGCCAGAGTCCATCATTTGAAAGTATCTGGCACTGGAATTCACATCATTTTCTACCTCTTTTCATGGCTCTATCTTGGTTTTTGCACAAGTCTTGACAGTGGGGGGAGGAGGGGCAAATTTGCAAATATGTAGACAGTTCTCTGCTTCTTTCCACAAATGTTTTGCTCTCTTTAGAGCCAGAGATGTCCCAAGACTGAAGTGGCTTTTTGATCTAGTGTTGGGTTTGTGTCAAGGTGCTGGGTTCCTTCGCATGAAGCCTCCCAGCTGACCTCAAAGGGAGGCTGCCCAAAGGCAGGATTACGGCTTCAGGAACAACACACGCACATTTTGGAGCCCATCAAAAAGCATCCACATTCTCTGACACCACCACCACCATTTGACAGTTATGTCAATAGTCCCTGCCCAGAACTGCCCGTGTTGCCAGAAACCCTGTGGCTCCACAAGGCTCACACTTGCCCAGAAAGCCCTCAGGATCCACCCCAGTTCCCGTGTACCCCTACTGCTCACCAAACAGCTGCGGCTCCTTCCGACACAGACATCGTCGATTTCCAACTCCTTGTAGGCGAACCAGAGCTGGGGCCCAATGCCCTCAGCTTTGATGTGGAGGGGCAGCCTGGCTTGACGGCCTGCGGAGACATTTCTCTGTCAGTACAACATTTCCCTCTGGCATCCTGGATTTTCCAGGCTGCCCCAACGCTAGTCCCTGACTCCAGGCCTGAAGGGACCAGCCCTAGATGCTCCACGAGAAGATACAGAACCCTCAGCACTTTCACCCTTGGGCTGCTGCCTCATTTTTAACCAATCAGTTCAAAGTTTAACCAATTACAGTTCTTTGAACACACAAACACAAAAATGAATTTTTGGCAGCTGAGCCCCACATCACGTGCTCCCTCCCAGCGCCCAAGAGCCACGGCTTTATTTGCATGAATCATTAAGAAAGTTCATTTTGAACTTTTTCATCTTTTCCAAGAGCAAATTGCAGACCACTGCCCAACTGCCAGTTTTGCAAGGTGACCAGTGCTGATCACTTCTGTAACGAATTAATCCAGAAGCATCTGCTAAGCCATTAGCACAGGAGCTGCAAAAAAAGCTGAGGCCAGCAAAGTCCCTTTGCAGTGAGGCAGGAGATCCAGCTGCAAAATTCACACAACTGCAACTGCAGCAAAGCTGCCAGATAATCCCAGCGAGAGGCATGCCTGCCACCCGCACATCATGCTCCAGAGGGATTTGGGACTGGCACCCAACTGGAAATGGTCGACAGGAGCATCGTACTTGTCCATTCAAGCTCTTCCGCTCTGGAGTTCTTTGGCCTTCACAGACACCTCCCAGCAGAGCAAATGCTGCCACCACAACCCTGCTGATCCCTGACCCTTCCCAGCAATTACACAAGAGCAGAGGGAGCTGCAAGACTGTGCCTCACCTTCCCTCTGCCTGACACAAGACCAAGGAGCCATACCTGAGATGTCGCAGTAGGCGGTTTCTTCATAGACTCTGGCTTCTTGGGGTTTAAAGATCACGTTAATTGCAACCCAAGAGTTTGGCAAGACATCTCCCTCCTAAAACAGAAGCAGAAGACAAATCATGCATCTTCAACTATTACATTTCTTGTTCTCAGCTCTGCACCTGGAGCACTTCCTCAGAGCATCAGTGCAGAGAAAGTAGCAAGCAACACCTGTCACCAACATTTAGAAGAGCATTTGGAATCAGCTGCAAAAGAAACTTTCCAAGTCCCCAGCCCTTAGCAGCACCTGGGAGAAGCATTTGCTTCAATTCAGGCTACAGAGAAGGAACCAAACTGACTCCTACTCCAGCAGGATTTCTTCACAAGTAACAGGCACTCTAAGGGGCCTCTCTCCTCCAAATCTTCCACCGGATCCCTCTGCCACTATGGCTACACCAACACTTGGACTTAGATCAGAAAAGATTGAGCAAATCCAATGTCTTCTTCCCTTCTCGCTTACAAAGGTGCTGCACTGACACCCTTCCCCTGCACAGAGCCCTAAAAGTACATCAAGCACCTCTGAAGGCTGTAAGGACACTTCAGTGCCCTCAGTTTATAGCCCTTGCAAGAGACATCAGGTTTAGGCAGCTCTGAGCGCCTGCCACGAGCCTGCAGCTCAGAAATGGCTTTTGCAATAACTTCTCCCAGCCCCATGAGATAACCCTGGACTCTTCTTTCTCAGCACATCCAACCAGCTGATGTGGGATCTGCCAAGAGACCTTGTCAGGGAGAAGGAGGAGGGCAAGAAGGAAGGGAACTTCCCAGCTATCGCTTACCACTGGCTCGATGGTGAAAACATCACTGGAGAAAAGCAGGGAGTCTCCTTGCACTTTCTCTCTCTGCACTCCTGGGCACTCCTTCTCCTGCCTCTTCAGCCTGCGTTCCAGGAGAGAAAAAAAAAAAAGCAGATGAATGAATTCAGGGATGGCAAAAACTTGGGGCAATTTCATGGGCTTAGATGCATGAAAACTGAGGCCCTGAGAAAGGAAGGGGCATCACCTCTGAAATCAAACACTTCATTCTAGCCTTAAAGCACCTTCTCTTTTGCCTTTTTGGCCTTCAATGCAGAGCTCTGAAGAGGACCGGGAAGAACCAGCAGGAGACATCTCTGAGGGAGAACTGCAAGGCTGCATGTGCAGCAGGTGGAGGTGCAGCAGGAAGAACAGCAGAGCCATCACTCCCCAGCTACATTCAAACGCAGATAGAAAGGAACCGCAGCCATGGAGCTGCACACAGAGCCACAGGCAAACGCTGTCACCAGCACCAAACCCCCTCCCTTTGGCTCACTCCCATCCACTGCAATGGGAAATGTTTCTCCAGGGCTGACAGACGATGCTGTGCACGGGGAGGGCTTCCAGTCACTGAGATGAACAACCCTCAACTCAACCCATCCACGCACAAGAATTCCACCTTTACATCCCTTCTGCAGTCCTGCAGGAGGGAGACAGAGCAAATCCCTGCACAGACCTCACAACAATCCAGGTCATTTTGGGTCACATCCTAGTGCAGAGTCCCACACTGCCTCCTCCCTGCTCCAAGACCTCAAAACTTTATCTTAGAGCACGACAGTGACCCTGGAGCTATGGCCATCCCGGAGATTGCAAGGAAAGAAGAACAAAACCTCCTGCTCAGGGCTGAAGGACACAACATTTGCTGTGTAGTCATTGTAATCAAACTTTCCTCCCCAAAATAGAATCCTCAGCTGGAGCATGGGTGGAACTGGAGTGGCAAGTGCTGAGCTCTGTTCTCTTGGAGCTCAGGGGTATCTCCTGACACTGGGGATGGTTTACTTGTCCTAAAGCTTTCCAAAGCAGCGACATCACTCTGAGCCCATAGGTTAGTTTTACCCTTGAGCAGAGCATCCAGCTGAAAGGACTTTCTCAAACCAACCTCTGCTTTTGCTGATCCTCCTGTTGCCGAGTGCCAGCAGCCTTCCACTGGAAGTGGGCTGTAATTCCACTGCCATTGTGGAGGAGCACAGAGCTGCACCTTGCCAGAGTAACATAAGTCTTCTCCATAGTCAAGGAGTCCTTCTCCAGCTCAATGCTGGCATCTACAGCCGATCCACAAAGTGTTGCGCGGACTCTTTCACCTGGAACAAAGCACAGCAGAGTCTTTGCTCACCTCACTTGCTGATACTAGAACAGAGCAAAGCACCAGGAGCAGAAGGAAGTGTTAAGGCTCTTTGCAGCACTGACGCTTTGACAGAGCAGAACATTTACCATATGCTGATAGCTGCATGTGGACTGACAGAGGATGTCTTGGACACCGCACTAAGCAGCCTTTTTCTGTCTATTTGTAGACATCTAGCCCCAGGGTGACACTGTGACTCTACTGACAGTGAGATTTTTCCGATGTGCCCAGGTGGCCTTTGGGTTGCCATCCCACTCAGCTCACAAGGAATTCTGGATTGAGCTCATTCAGGTGACTGAGGAGTCCCAGTTCAGCCAGGCCTCACGTGGAGTCTCCTGCACGCCTGCCACTAGGGCTGTGTTTCTCCTCAGCCCTTGTTGCTGACAAGCAAAGGCATCTGGGGGCACATGGGCACAAAAGGGACGTTCAGAGGAACAAGTGAAGCAGCAGCACACGGCAAAAATTAAACGCAGAGAATGTGCTCCTGATCCTGCCTAAGTCACCCTGACAGCAGCAGGAGGGATTGGGATCTGCTGCCACTGGTGAGCCAAGCAAGTCAGCACAGCAAAGCACAGAAAATGCCTCCCAAATTGCTGCTTTCTTCTTAGAGCTTCTCTCTTGTAATAAACAGGCTGCTGGTGGTGTTTCTGAAAGAGCCACGTGGCTGCTTTTGTATGCCAATCACAGGGAGTCTGACTTAGTGCAGGACAAAGCAGCCAGGGCTTGCCAGGTGAGGCTGGGGGACATTGCCTGCTGCCCTGCTCTACGCCTGCAAGAAGCAGCTTTTAAGACTGATATATTTAGTCAAAAGATTTCCATTTCACTTGAGCAATTCCCATCAGCAGCCTTTAGCTTCTTTGCATGCTTTGAAGCTAGAGGGACAAGCCCCCCAGGAATCATTTCCTCTCCTTCCTCAAATTCATTTCAAAATAACTGCATCAGAACTGTTTGGAAGGAAGCTGAGAGTGTGCAGCATGCAGCGCTTACCAGTTTCATAGAGAATTTCCAGGCACTCGGAATGATTCCCGGTTTTCAGCGGGTGATACTCCACTGTCACTTGTGCGGCCTCACCAATCCCAAGGTTCCCAACGGAGGGATCGACAGAGAAAGGGCTGCAACACAAAGAGAGAGATCAGCACTCTTGAGCGAGACTTGAGGACCATATTCCTTTTGCAGTCTACTTCACTTCAGCTCACTTCTGCAAGCAAGGAACAATCAAAGCACAGTCAGCAGAGGCAAACCCCAACATCCACCATCAGCAACAGAGCTGCTGACTCTCCTTTCGGAAGGGATCCAGCTCTTCACAAGATCCTGTGCTCTAAAACGACCTCATCTCCTCCATACTCTCCACCCAGCTCTCTGCAGTGAGACTCAAGGGTCTGGCTGCCAGCAATATAGTCACAGAATGGGTTTTGAGGAGCACAGAGCTGCTGAGAACTGTCTGCACACACAACTAGACCCTGACTGCCATTATGGTTCCATTGGTTCCAGCATTCATTTTTGACCTTCAAAAACCAGCCTGGCTGAGCCTGGGAAAGGTTCCATTTTATCAGCCTTGCAATGAAAGCTGCTCTGAGCAAAGGAAACATCAGCCACATCTCAATGAATGCAAACATAGACTAGATACTACCCCATGGGAAAAAAGGAGAATCCCATTTACAGCCTGAACAATTCAATGCTGAGCTGCATTTCACACCATTAACAGAAGCCTATCAAGGGGAACCTCATGGAACTTTTCTCTATTCCCAAGCAATGTAGTCTGGGAGTCTGGGCTGTAATCCAAGCTTGTAAACTGTCTGCTTGGCCCAGCACACAAATTCTGTGCAATGTGTTGGGAGTAACTAGGAAAGCGTGCTGATGTTCTTCAGATTCATAGGAGTGATGATGATGATTTGTTGCCAGCTAAACAGCTCTTGGCTGACAGATCCAAAACTCGGTGCTTTAGTGCTTAGTGATAAGGCAAATGAAACACTCCTGCACAATGGCAGCTGCGCTGGGTGGCTCTTGTACAAGCACACTGAGAAAACAAAAGGGATTTGGTTTAGTGCCTGGCTGGTGGTCACTTTGTCACCTTCAAAACATGTCCTGGCTATTTATTTTGTTGGTGACAAGGAGATCTGGAAATCCCAGAGGAAAACTGTAGAGCGACTGACAGGTTCCTGCCTATGTCTTTCCCACAGTGAGAAGCAGCAGCCTGCTCAAAGAGCATCCTAGAAGTTTGCTTCAACTGCCTTGCCAGGCTTTGGGAGAAGCTTCTCTTGGACCCTCACAAATCACAGAAGAAAAGTCAAATCCTCTTCTGAGCCTTGTTTGGCTGGAGAAGAAACTGTGGGAAGTCAGGCAGCCCCAGTCAGACAGCAGGGGCTCTGCTGCAGCCTTGACCTTGGCTCTGACACCAAGACCTCTGGGACTAAGCAACTCTCCACTCATCACCAGCAGCTCAACTGGCTTCTTTGCAGATGTGGTGTCAACAAAGCATTTCCATTTCCAGGGCAGCAAACTGGAAAAGCGGTGACTGCCTTCTGAGACCAAAAGGAGCAACGCAGGCTGCCCACAACACGGCCCACACCAGGCACTTGAGGAGGGGACCATGGGAAAAGCGTGTGCATGTCACCCCAGAGAATGGGCATCTTTGGCTGCCAGAGGTTTGTGAGCATTTCTGAAGGTGCTTATGGCCAGAAGGCTGCAAGCCAGCTACTAGCATATTCTAGCACTCTCCAGGACATCTGGGAGAGACAAAGCTCTGCAAGAAGAGCCCATCTTGAGCTCATTCTGCTCAAGAATATTTGGTCCCAGGGGCCAGACCAACTGTCACACCCTGGGCCCACGAGCCACACGCTCACATCCAGGCCTGACTCAGGGCAGGGAAGTGGATTCATTTAGCCATGTGGCAATCTGGAGGCTAATAAGACCACTCCCAGGGTGCAGGCTGAAAATCAAAAGCAATATTGATTCTGTTTGCAAAAGAGACTTCCCGAACCACTAAGTGTTACTGGCAGGGCCTCAATGCCGATTGCCAATTTGATTGCCCATCTCTGGTTGCACTTGCTTACACAGGCATAGCTGATGACACTGTCTTCAATGTCTCTTTCAGGAGCTCAGAGCTTACCTGCCTCTCCACACGGCATTTGGTCTGCCTGAGCCGAGCTCCCAGAGCTGCTGCTGCCATGCAGCACCTCACACAGCCCAAAGGCAGCCCAGGTGCCTTCCTAGGTTTTCCCTTTCAATCTAACAGAATCAGGCTTGCTGCAGGCTCTGCTGGAGACATCACTGCACTATAAAACTGTGCTGCGGCTTGCAGAGTTTTCTCACGAGATGCATCATGCTTCAAACACTGGAAGGAACTGCAGAACCCCCTTCCTGCCCACTTCCACCTATGGCAACACAGCAGCTCCCACGCTCTGCTGCCTTTTTCCTTCTTTACTCCTTATCACACAACAGGATTTTGCGCAGAAGAAACAAGCTCTCTTACCTCCAAGTGCTGAGGCGGTAGCGGGTATCCCGATTGCCAATGTTGCGAATCAGCACTGTCTGCCGAGTGCTGTAGTTGACTGGGCAGACGGAAAAGTCCAGGTGGGCAGGGAAGTCCAGGAGAGCTCGAGCACCAGTAGCTGTAATTGGCACTATAAACTCTCCCCGTTCGGTCATGCAGCTGATGTAATGGCAATAAGTCTGCAGGGAAAGAAACAGTCTCAGCACCTGGCATTTGGCACCATCCACGTAGCGCAATTTTTACCTTAAGGACGTTTCGTTCCAGCAGTAGGACTTGGACAGGGCTGAGAGCTCCCAAGGAAGAAACAACCCTGCGGATCCACCTGCTCTGGAAGCAAACTGACAGAACCAGACAAAACCCGTACTTTGATTCTGAGGCACCAAACCAGAGTCATTGCATGTGGGAGATTACAGTAGTAACAAGAACCTGCTTCCATCCCCACTGCAGACTATCAGAGGCACCACTAAGAACTTAGCTGTGCACAGCACTGGATCCCATCCCAGAAACGCAGCAACATCTCTGAAGCTTGGCAGGGGATGCAGAGAAACCCCAGTTACAGGCATGAAGACACAAATACAAGCACAGCAAGACAGCTGCCCTCAGGCTCTGGGCTGATGGGGCTGCCTACTTATTCCTAGAGACCCTCTTCCAGGCAGGCATCTCAAAGCCACCAGCAGCACAGACACCTCCTTGCAGCTAAGGACATGGCCCAGCACTGAAGGATAAAAGCAATCTCAAACACTCAAGAGCCTCAGCATCATCTTCACGACACGGGCAGAGGATCCCCTACTTTTACATCCAGTACCACCCCACTAAAACCAGCACACTTCCTCAAAACCAGATGCCCTCTTCCAAAGCCACCCCTCTAGCTTCATCTTCCACTGAAGGCACGACCCTCCTGGGGCCTCCATTCTCACCTTGATCTTCTGAGGGATGAAAAAGACGTTGAAAGTTGCACTCTCGCCAGGCAGCACCTTGTGCCAGTCAGGATTGTAAATGGCCAACTTGAAATACGGTGAGATCTCCATGGTGACCTTCACCAGCTGAGGAACCTGAAGGAAAGACATGAAACTATCATTTTGCCGCTCATGGAAAGACAAGAAGAGACCTGGCCACACCCTGACAAAATCCTTCCTCAGCCTCCCTGGCACAGCACCTTTCCCTCCAGAGGGAAGTGTGCAGAGCACACAAGGGGAACCTCAAATCCCTTCTGTCTGGGCAAACAGCTCGAGCCCAGAGGCAGCCAGGACAACCTCTCTGGGAAGGAAGCGCCAAGCAGGGAAGACACCAGCAGGACGGAGTTACAGTCACATCAGCAACCAGCCCAAAGATCCTGCTTGCTCCTGCCTACACACACCCAGGCACTCACACCTCCAAAGGGGGAATGCCTTCTCTCAAGGACAAACAGCATCCCTTATCCTGGAGGAAGGACAAAAGGCCCTTGGAACAGACCGGGCGTGAGTGAGGCAGTCAAGCCGCGGTGCCACAGAGCCACACAGGCTTGACTGCAAGAGAAGGAGACCACAGACACCATGGCTTTACTGGCAATAAAAGCAAGTTGAAGAAGAGAAAAAGGAGGAACAGAGGAAAACAAAGAGGAGAGGAGAGGAGAGGAGAGGAGAGGAGAGGAGAGGAGAGGAGAGGAGAGGAGAGGAGAGGAGAGGAGAGGAGAGGAGAGGAGAGGAGAGGAGAGGAGAGGAGAGGAGAGGAGATGTCGTACTTTTGACACGGTCTACTGTCGCACTTAGCAGGGCTGGATCCATCATTGGACTCAATCATCTTAAAGGCCTTTTCCAAGCAAAAACATTCTGTGATTCTGTCATCAAACCTTCCTATCCCAGCACTTACCTCCTCATCGTTTCTCAGAACCAAAGCCTTTTCATAGACGCCAAGGGTGCTGAACTCAAACACCAACTCCGCTGGGAGAGGCTGGAACGGTGTATTTGGCCGGCGAACTGCTGACAACTGGAGACACAAGACAGACAGTGGTGAGTGCTTCAGCTGCTGGGAGGAAGATTCATGAATGAGAAGCCAAGACTGGTCTCCACACAAGTAGAGTGTCCCTTGGGGAGCGCATTTGCCTGCCTCACTCTGGGCAAACTGCAGCTTACCCATCCCTCTTCTGAGCTCATCAAGAATTTCTGGACCACTTGAAGCAGCCTCAAACTAAGAATCTCCTTAGCAGGCATTGCTCCAAGAGGCTTCCTTCTCCAAAAGGCAAAGCAGAGCCCACCTCCAGCTGAGCCTTCTACTCATGTGCTCACACAGCTCCAGAGCACTTTCTGAAAAGGCCACAAGCACTCACGGAGCAAGTGAAAGTTGCTCCACGGCACACAACTTTGGGATGATCTTTACTGTGAGACCGAGGCACCAAGCCCCACGTGGCCCTCACTCTTTCTTTTCATACAGAGCCTAGAAACCAGCACCCCAGGAGGTAACACTCACGGCAGCGAAAAGAGGGGTGAGGGGAATGCTGGATGGTGGTAAGATTTAGCTCTTTGCACCTAAGCTACGAGTAAGAGTGGGCTTGGCATCTCCTTTGCCAGAAACTTCCAATGGAGGCTTTATTTTGATTCCATGAGCGCTGTTTTCTTTAATGCCACTGCAGAAGCATGTCTGAAGAGATACACTAACAGCAAGTGTCGACAGAGGCATTAATCGGAAAATTCCTCCTTGCTTTTTCTCCCCACTCGCAGCTGCCTTGTCTCCACCCTAAAGGCACCGGTGGGTCCCCTGCTCCTCCACACAGATCCTGCTCATGCTGAAGCCAGTGGCTGCAGCGTGCTGCTAGTTACTTGTGTGCTTGTCTGATGTGTTCCCAAGCTCCTGGGCACTCCAGGGCAATCCTGAACCCAGTTCTTACAGCTCTTTGGCTGGCAAGTTTCTGCTCAAGAGCCCTCCTCAGTCATCGACACCTTTGGACACTCAGCAGTCATGTCAGAAAAGCAGATTTAAAGATAGATCTGAGAAACCATTGATCAGGAGAAAGCACATCCACTGCGCTCTGCCCAGGGCCATTCCCCCAGAGATCTGGCAGCATCCCGCAGGCTGCACACCTAACACTCTTCCAAGGGTCCCACACCTTCTTCCAACCCAAAACATTCATGCAATTGGTTTTGTTCCATCTTAAGCAATTCCCACAGGGCCTAAAGCCTTCAGAGGCTGTGGAGGTTTCTGAAGGCCAAAGGACGCAGGGAAATGGAGGCTGTCCTGGAAAAGACTTTGGCTGAGAGAAGGAGAAGCAAAGGAACAAGAAGAAATACCACGGCGCATCAACAGTTCATCTTAGCCAGTAATACTACTGGCCTAGTCAGGGGAACAAGTAGCAAAACCCAATCTTTCAAGAATACATCCCATGTTCTTAGCAGTTAACATCTAGAAAGGAACCATTAAGCCTAAATCAAGGTCTTGTGCTCATCAGGCAGTAGTCCTTGCATCAGGCCCCTCAAGAGGCCAGTGCTACTACCCCTGAGGGAGTCCTGGCTCCAGGCATTTCACACTTTCAGCAGGAGGATGGAAACTGGCAGGGTTGTCATTCCCTTGTGTTCCGCCCTGCTCTTCCCCCAGCACTGGGCTTTACCCACAGCAACTGGGATGGGAGCTGACTCCAGCAAGATCCACCACCTTCAGCAAAGGCGATTTCTCTCAGCCTCCTGCACATCAGGACTTCAAGGTCTCACTGGCAAAACAGGTTTTCTTCTTCCCCTAGCAGAAGGAAACTACTGCCCCCCAGCAGTCTCCAAGTACAACACAGCCCAGGCCCCAAGGGGTCTGCAGGAGCTGGAGACAAGCCTCTTACAAGCATGCACCTTCTGCAAATGTCACAGCAAAAAGCAAAGAGAAGGGCAGGAAAAGGCCACCTTGTGATAAGAGGCTTCACTCATGGCTCGAAGCTGGCTAGTCCACAGCAGCTTCGCCTCCCGAGTAAGGGCCGACTTCTGCTTGATGGAGAGAGACTTCTCCATGAAGGCAGAAAGAATGGGCTGAAACACACAACAGCAGCTCAGCAAGAGCTACAGAAATTGGTCCAGAAAGGCTTTCCTTGTTCAAATGGCACCGAGAGAGAAGTTTGGAACCTCTTCTATCTGGGACCAGTCATGTCTCCAAGGCTTCAGCCAGAGTTGGAGCAGCCCAGCACACGCCCAGCTCCCGCAGGGCTGGGACAGCTGGAGCAGCACTGGCCAGTGTGCCAGCAGGACAGCAGATATCACTGCCCACCCACACAGGATGGAAAGAAGGACACTCTCACGCTCCAGCTAGTCCAGCTCAACACCCAGCAAAAGCCTTGCACTTGGCTCCAGTGGCACATTCAGGCAAGACTCTGGACTTGCCCTCAAGCAGCACACAAGCCAAACCTCACTGCACCAGGAGAGCCACCTCCGACAAGCACAGTGGCACAGAGACGGGAGCCTGCGTCCAGCTTCCCAGTGCTGCTGGACAACAGCAGAAGTGGGCAGAGGAGGGACACAGGGGAACTTCACAGCCCAAACAGCTCTTACCTGCTCTCTGCTGACAGGCACAGGCTTCTCTGCCCTTCTACCCTGCTTCCGATCACGAGATGCTGCCACTTTCCTCGGGAATCCTTCAGCCATCTTGGGAAGCCCCACAGGCTGATTGCTCCCACCAGTGGCCATGACTCAGTCACCTGCAAAAAGCACCAACGACAGGCCTTGAAAATCTAGAATCCCGTTTGTGGCAGAGAGGATACCCTGTGTCTCCAGGCTTTGGCATCCTTCCCATGGGAACAGGAGCCTCCCCACCCTCTTTCAGGAGCAGACCGAGTTCAAGCTGCACAGTTGAGAGTCAGACAAGTCAAACTCTGAGTTATTTCCCACCTTCAGCAAAGCAGCAAGGCTGGACAACTAGTGACAAGCGATGTGTGTGCTCCTGAAGCACTCTGAGATCTGTATGTTCCCACTCCGCACAGGACACGGTTTGGGACACACAAGGCAGCTCCACGCTCAGTGGGCTACTGCCCTTGTCCCCTGGCGACGATGCGCACTCCTAGCCTGCCCCGACCCAGCCGACACAGTGAGGTCACAGAGAGGGAGGCAGGGCTGTGGAATGGGATGGGGTGCTCAGCGCCCACCAGGGCCCCGCAGAGGTGTGGGGCCTGCCCGCAGCTCCCCTCATCCAGAGCAGTGTCTGTCAGCCCAGGGAAGGGGAGGAAGACTGCAAACACCTCACGAGAGCCCAGGCCTCCCAACAGGCTGCTAATGCCCACACAGCTCCGGCAGCGAGTTCCCAGCCACCTACTGCAAACTGGGAAATTGCAGTTACTTGGCTGCTTTTAATAGATTTCTCTACCCAATCTGTTGGATACAAGTTCTTCAATTGCTAAGCAGATCTTGTACTGTACCAGAAAGGTACCTGGAGATAACATTTCTCTTCTCCAAAATACTTGCTCAGCCATTTCTGGGTGAAAAACAGCTTATGCAATCATATTTTGCAGGAATATTACAAGTTCAATTCAGCAATAAATATGTATAAATATAAATATATATGTGTGTGTCTATATATTTACACTGACAGCCTGTGTTCATAGCTCAAAATGCACTCAGACTATCATCCTGTAGTTGTCAACACACTTCTTACTACAAACGTATGACTAACAAATCCCCAAGCAGACATCCCAGACTCATATGATGATACTGAATCCCCATTAGGAGCAGCTCAACACATTGACAAGAACCACAAGGAGAGCAATGTTCTTCATACGTGTAAAACTAGAATGTATGTGGGACGGAAGAAGGAGAGGGGAATAAAAGAACTCGTTGAATGCATATGAACCCACCAATAATAGTAGTATTACTTCACAGGAAAGAATACTTCTGATATCAGAAACCACCAAGCGAGCGAGTCCAGAGAAGAGCAACGAAGCTGGGGAAGGGGCTGGACAACAAGTGGAGCAACTGAGAGAGCTGGGGGTGTTTATCCTGGAGAAGAGGAGGCTGAGGAGAGACCTCATTGCTCTCTATAACTCCCTGAGAGGAGGTTGTGGAGGGGAGGGAGCTGGGCTCCTCTCCCAAGGGACAGGACAAGAGGGAATGGCCTCAAGATCCACCAGGGGAGGTTTAGGCTGGACATTAGGAGGCTGGACATTTCCTCCCATTCAAGTGGGAGGAAAAATATAAGATGGAGGGTGGGTTTTTTTCCTAATTTGCTTTGTGAATACAGCAGTACATTTTGTATATTCCCTTTCTTTGTTTCCCAGGCATAGGCTTTTGAACAATTTCCCCCATTTGTGTGGATTTCGTGCTTTAAAACAGAACAGAGGTGATGCCCAAGCCAGTCGGTAGGAGCCTCTATTAGCTCCAAAGGATTTCTGGAGGCACAGGTGTGCAGGTTGCAGCTTTGCTGCAGCCCCTCCGGACTCTTCCAAATCCTTACCCCCCAAGACCATGGTGCTCATTTTCCTTATTTTCTTACCTTTCCTTTGCTGGGGGAGGCAGGGGCTGCGCACTCTGCGGAGCCCAAACCCACCAGGCACTCCAGGTGGGTTTAGATGAAGGGAAACAGATCCAATCTACGGATTGGATCTAGGAAACAGTCATTTACTGTGAGAGTGATGAGGCACTGCAACAAGTTCCCAAAGAGGTTGCGGATGTCCCACCCCTGGAAGTGTCCCTCTTTCATGATCAACTGATTTAAAACAATTTAGGATGGAATTGTCTCTGGCATTTTCTAAGCATTTCCTTTTTGCTTATTTCCTTTGCATCTAGCTGGTTATCAGTGCCATTTAAAAATGTGTTTTCTTGTTACTTCACATACTTATTCCAGAGACAACTTTTTCTTTAAACTTTTTTATTATTTGATGAGTCTAGAAAAATTGTTAATTTCTCATGAAATGCAGACATTTCTTTTGAAAGAAAACAAATTATTTTTTTCCCTTATAGTTGTCAGAAATGTGTGGTTTCTGCTGGTTTAAAGTTTGGAAAATTAAGTATTAAGACAAAGGATTCAAGAAAATCAGACATTCATTTATACACAATCTAGATTAAAATCGATTTTGTTTTGGGTTGCTACAGAAATTTAATTATGGCCCTCTGGGCCACTCAGTTACCATCACTGGAATCATAGAATCATAGAACAACCAGGTTGGAAGAGACCCACTGGATCATCGAGTCCAACCATTCCTATCAAACACTAAACCAAGTCCCTCAGGACCTCATCTACCTGTCCCTTAAACACCTCCAGGGAAGGTGAATCAACCAGCTCCCTGGGCAGCCTATTCCAATGCCCAATGACTCTTTCCAGGAAAAACCTCCTCCTAATCTCTAGCCTAAATCTCCCCTGGTGGAGCTTGAGGCCATTCCCTCTTGTCCTGACCCCTGTCACGTGGGAGAAGAGTCCAGCTCCCTCCCCTCTACAACCTCCCTAAAAATAGTTGTAGAGAGCAATGAGGTCTCCTCTCAGTCTCCTCTTCTCCAGAATAAACACCCGCCAGATCTCTCAGATGCTCCTCCTAAGGCCTGTTCTCCAGCCCCTTCACAAGCTTCGTTGCTCTTCTCTGGACTCACTCCAGAGCTTCAACGTCCTTCTTGTGGGGAGGAGCCCAGAATGGAACACAGGATTCAAGGAGCGGCCTCACCAGTGCGGAGTACAGAGGGAGAATCACCTCCCTGGACCTGCTGGTCACACCATTTCTGATACAAGCCAAGATACCTTTGGCCTTCTTGGCCACCTGGGCACACTGCTGGCTCATGGTCAGTCGGCTGTCAACCAAAACCCCCAGGTCCTCTCCTCCTGGCAGCTTTCTAGACAGACTTCTCCCAGTCTGCAGCTCTGCATAGGGTTGTTGTACCCCAAGTGCAGGACGCGGCATTTGGCCTTGTTAAACCTCATGCCATTGGTCTCAGCCCATGGATTCAGCCTGTTTACGTCCCTTTGCAGAGCCTCCCTGCCCTCCAGCAGGTCAACACTTGCACACAGCTTAGTGTCATCTGCAAACTTGCTAAGGGTACCCTCAATGCCTTCATCCAGGTCACTGATGAAGACACTGAACAGGGCTGGACCTAGCACTGAGCCCTGGGGACACCACTTGTCACTGGCCTCCAGCTGGATTTAACACCATATACTACCACTCTCTGGGTCCTCCAGCCAACCAGTTTCTACCCAGGAGGGTGTGAGCCTCTCCAGGCCAGAGGTGACAGTTTCCATAGCAGAATGCTGGGAGAAACTGTGTCAAAGGCTTTGATGAAGTCCAGGAAGATCCATCCACAGCCTTTCCCTCGTCCAGCAGCCGAGTCACTTTGTCATAGAAGGTGATCAGGTTAGTTTGGCAGGACCTGCTTTTTGTGAACCCATGTTGACTGGGCCTGATCACCCGGTTCTCTTGCATGTGCTTCATGATCACACTCAAGATCACCTGTTCCATGACTTTCCCTGGCACTGAGGTCAGACTGACTGGCAGCTCCTTCAATACCCATGGGTGAATCCCCTCTGGCCCCATGGACTTGTGGGTGTCCAGTTGGGCAAGCATGGCTCTGACCACCTCCTCTTGGATCATGGGAGCCTCGTATTGCTCCTCTAGTTCCGGGATTTCTACACAGAGGGAACAGCTTTCTTTACAATTAAAGACTGAGGCAAAGAAGGCATTAAGTACCTCAGCCTTCTCCTCATTCCCTGTCACTGTTATTCCCTCTGTGTCCAAAAGGGACTGTATGGTCTCCCTAGTTCTCCTTTTATTATTTATATATTTATAGAAAGATGTTTTATTATCCTTCGTGGACTTTGCTAACCTGATTTCTAGTTGAGCCTTAGCCCCTCTGATTTTTTCCCTACACAACCTCACTTCCCTCCTGTAGTCCACCCAAGAGGCCTGTCCCCTCTTGCAGAGCCTATAAACATTCCTCTTCTTCCTAATGTCACTTGAGATTTCTCCACTCAACCAAGCTATTTTTCCCCTGACGGCTTTTTTTCCGGAACACGGGGATGGCTTTCTCCTGAGCTGCTAGGATCTCCTTTTTGAAGAGCTCCCAGCCCTCATGGGTTCCCTTGCCCTCAAGGACTGTCTCCCAGGAGACTTTGCCAACCAGCCTTCTGAAGAGTTCAAAGTCTGCCCTCTGGAAATTTAATGCTAACAACCCTCTTCACTTTGCCTACAACAGAAAACCCATCATCTCATGGTCACTTAGTCCTAGGCGTCCCCCTACTGCCACATCCCCCACGAGGCCTTCTCTGTTGACAAACAGCAAGTCCAGGAGGGCACCTTCCCTCCTTGGCTCATTCACCAGCTGCGCAAGGAAGTTGTCTTCCACACACTCCAGGAACCTCCTAGACTGCTTCCTTTCTGCTCTATTGTACTCCCAGCACATATCAGGGAGATTGAAGTCTCCCACAAGGACAAGAGGCATTGATTTGGAGATTAACCCCAGCTGGTTAGAGAAGAGCTCCTCAGCTGCTTCTCCTTGGCTGGGTGTCCTGTAACAGACTCCCAGCACAAAATCTACCTTCTTATGGGCTCCTCTGAGTTTAACCCACAGGCACTCAATCTCCTCATCGCCACAATCCATCTCAACAGTGTCCAAGTCCTCTCTTACAAAGAGGGCTACTCCGCCTCCTCTCCTACCCTTCCTATCCCTCCTGAAGAGTTTATACCCACCATAGCTTTACTCCAGTTATATGAGTCATCCAACCACGTTTCCGTGATGGCAACGACATCATAGGCTCCTTACCCTACGACAGCTTCCAGTTCTTCCATCTTGTTCCCCATGCTGCGTGCATTGGTGTAAATGCACTTCAGCTGAGGAGCCGAGCCTTCAGCCCTCTTAGAGGGGACAGTGCTTGCTCCCAATTGCCTGTTAACTGGAGTAGCTTGCACCAGAGTGCCTGTATCTCCTTTGCTGCTCCAGAGTGCATTCTCCCCCACTTCCTGTGCAGTGATGTGCTGGTGGTCCTCACAGCACACCCTCTCCTAATGTCTAGTGCCCCACATCCAGGCTCGCTCTTGCCTAGCCTTGACTCAATCCCCTCCCCCTTCACATCTAGTTTAAAGCTCGATTTATGAGCTTAGCTATGTTCTTAGCAAGGGCCTTATTCCTGCCAGGAGACCCACGTGCCCCAATCTTCACAACCGTGTCAGGGGATGCACGAACCACCCTATGATCAAAGAACCCAAAGCCCCTTTCCTCGCACCAGGTTCGGAGCCAGGCATTAATGGAGTTCTTCTTTGTAAGTTGTGGGTCCCCTCCATTTAGCCTTGGGATGGAGCAGAACACCACCTGTGCCCCAGAGCCCTCCATCATCTTCCCAAGGACCCTGAAGTCTTTTTTGATGTCCTTAGCTTTACTGCTTACTAGACCATCATTAACAGTCTGGACTACTACCAGAGGGTAGTCGTCTGTCTCATGGATCAGGGAAGGGAGTTTCCTAGCTACTTCCCTCCCTGATGTCCCTGGCAAGCAGTAGACCTCTCTGTGGAGCGGGTCGGGTCTGCAAATGGGTCCTTCCGTTCCTTTGAGGAGGGAGTCCCCTACAACAATCACCCTCCTCTTCTTCTTAGTGGAGGATGTTGTCATTTTCTTCCGAGGATGGTGTGGCCTAGGAAAAGATTCAAGGCTATGGTGGCCATCATCCTCAGGACTAGATTCCTCCTGGAGCACCCGGTACTTGTTCTCCAGGGGGATCTCAGGTATTGTTGACTGCTTGAGGGGAGCAGGCTTCCTTCTTCTGGCAGGAACTTGCCGCCATTCCCCATCCCTTAGAGCCCCAAGCTTGCAGTGTGCAGGTGGCTGGTTATCGGTCACACCAGGTGCAGGAGGTTGCTGAGGGAGTGAGAGGGAACTGCTCCACATGTCTGTCTCCCTCTCACATTCCCTGATAGTCCTGAGTCTCCTAACCTCCTCCCTTAACTCCTCCACCATGCGAAGAAGTTCCTCCACTCAAAGACAGCTTTCGCAAGTGGAGCCATTAACAGAAGCAGAGGCATGAGCTAAGGGAGAGGGACAGCATGGACAGAGGTTGCCTTTGCACCATCTCCTGGTGCTTCCACATCACGCTTCATTCTGATGTTCCCATGGGATTTCTTATGTGAGGGCACAACAACCCTGGGCAGCTCCAGACTAGGAGAAGCCTGGCTGGAAAGTGCCTGGAGGAGAGGGACCTGGGGGTGTTGGGGGACAGCGACTGGCCATGAGCCAGCAGGGGCCCAGGGGAATTTAGAATTCTTGAATGGGACCTGGGAACCATGGGGCACTTGTGGATGTTTGCTGGGAGACAAAAAGAGACAAGAGACAAAAGAGACCAAAAGATACTTACCCAGAAAAACTTCCTCCTAATCTCTAACCTAAATCTCCCCTGGGGGAGCTTGAGGCCATTCCCTCTTGGGGAACGGTCTCTCCTAGGCTAGGTATTAGGAGTTTTTCACAGAAAGGGTCATTGGGCATTGGAACAGGCTGCCCACGGAGGTGGTTGATTCACCTTCCCTGGAGGTGTTTAAGGGACGGGTAGATGAGGTCCTGAGGGACATGGTTTAGTGTTTGATAGGAATGGTTGGACTCGATGATCTGGTGGGTCTCTTCCGACCTGGTGGTTCTATGATTCTATGATAAAGCCCATCCAGTTCCAACCCCCCTGCCTTGGGCAGGGACACCTCCAACTCCAGCACATTCCTCACAGCCACATCCAACCTGCCCTTCGACATATTCTCAATCTCTTTTCTATCAGCCTTGTTCCCTGGGGATCCTGCTCTCCCTGGCATTTTGAAAGACCTTACCAAGACAACCTGTGCACTCCGGGAAAACAGTTTCTTGTTTCCAAGGGAGCAGAAACATGTCCCAGGAGTGGGAAAAAAAGAAACTTATTCACTCACCTACAAGAAATCTCCAACACAGTGGAATACGTTTTACTTTAAATGGGAATAATTAAGGCAGGAGTGAAAAGACTCCACACTGGGCTGAGAGTGCTCTGTGTGTTTCCATTTCATCAAAGATGTAGTTACATTTTTCTTTGCTGAAATAATCTAGCAGATCAAACCCCTCTCTGAGTTCACACATCTACCATAGATGAGCTCTTTATGTTCTCTGTTCATGTGGCAGTTGGATCTCCCAGGTGCCACGTCCTACAGCCAAGCTTATACTGGCTTCAGAAAGAGGAGAGCAGGAGAGGCTTAGAAAGCTTCACTCTCAATTGAAAATGGACTTCTTAGAACAGGAATTAACTGAAAAAGAAGTCAACAAGAAGGCAGTAAACAAGCAAGAGCACAGAGTCACTTCATCACAGCAACCTGAAGCGAGCACTGAGCAGGGCTCACACGCTGAGCTCTGCAACACAAAGCTGCAAGAGCACACAGCCCAGACAAGCAGGGTTAGTTCCTAAAGGCACAAGGGGCAACATTGCCTTTGATTTGGCTACCAGCTCTACCACTTCCTAAAGGCACTTCTTTGCTAGCCTGGCTTGATCAAATAAAAGTATCTCTCTGGACAGAGGGATCATCCAAGATTTTATGCACCAAACGAGGACAGTATTTCCCAGAACTACCACAAAAATACTAATTATTGTTTACAATACTACAGTGAAAGGGAATGCAAAGGAAGAAATCTGTGGGCAACTCTCCTACTTTCCAGCCCCAGTAAATCAGTTAATAAACTAAATGTTTAAATACAATTGTGGGTCCTACTGGAGCCTTCTGGGAGCACCGCTCCCACGTTTGAAATGTCACCGCAGTAGCCGGTGCTGCCCGGTGCTGTCCCCATGCCCCTTCCCCGCCGGGGGCTGCTGGCAGGGTGGCAGCTGGGGTGTCCCTTAGGGAACGCACCCCTAATGAGCGTGTGGCAGGTAAGGGGGTGGCTTTTGGCTGCGTGTGGCTGGCACCGCCTGCCCGCGCTGCCCTTGCTGAAGTTGGGGACAGCTGAGTGCTGGCGGGAAGTGCTGGCACAAACGTGGTCTTGCAGGAGTTGCAGGCGCGTAATTCCAGCATGCGGATCTGTACTACCTCAAAATGGGTTGGTGTTTGATAGGAGTGGTTGGACTCGGTGATCCGGTGGGTCTCTTCCAACCTGGTGATGATCCTATGATCCTATGATTCCTACTCTGTCTACCTTGGGGTGTGACAGCCACTGAAGGCTGTAAGTGACCCAGTCCAGTGCCAGCCCAGCCTCACCGTGCAGACTGAACCCTGATACCAAAAATGGCAGCAAATCAACTCTCTGAGAGGCCTGTTGGACTTTGTCAGGGCTGGGACACACAAAGAGTGATCCCCATCAGTCACATGCAGTGACACAGGAGCTAGCACAGAAGACATTTCCACTGACATGCCTGTGGATAAATTCTCCCAGAAATCTCTTGCCCATTCTGTTATTCTGTAAGGACTCATTTTGATGTTTTTTATCAACGTTAATAGTTGAGAGAGCTGGGGGGTGTTTAGCCTGGAGAAGAGGAGGCTGAGAGGAGACCTCATTGCTCTCTGCAAGTCCCTGAAAGGAGGTTGTGGAGAGGAGGGAGCTGACCTCTTCTCCCAAGGGATAGGGGACAGGACAAGGGATCCCTGCAGCCCTCGCTGGGCCTGGAAAGGAACAACAGAGAGGCAGGTGTGGGATGCAGGATTGTTTTATTGCAGTGCAGCAGAGCACCAACTAGGGAAAGACACAGCAGGCAGAGGCAGGGAGGTTGTCCCCGTGTCCTTCAAGGGAGGTGTCCCAGGGACTGCAGCGTCTGTGGGTGTGGGTCTAGCAGGGCCCACAGGTGTCCCAGAGCTTCTTGCTGTAGCGCGGCAAGACGCAAGGGCTGCAGGCAGGAGAAAGATAGGGTCTGGCAGGGGTGCAGAGGCCCCCCGAGCCCAGCGTGGCCCCGGCCCCGTAGAGGCCCCCCAGCCCCAGGCTGCCCCCAAAGGCGGGTGCTCCGGAGGAGCCCACCACGGCTTGCTGGGGGAAGGAGCTGAGGATGGGGCCGGGGAAGGTGACAACCACGGGCGGAGGCTGGATGAAGGCTGTGGAGTCGGGGCACTGGCGGGCGCACAGCTCGTTGCAGCTCTCAGCGATGGGCTGGGGCACGGCCACACCGCTTTTTGGGGCACACACGTCATAGCAAGACATCTTGGTGCTGAGGCAGTTGGAGCTCTGCAAGAGAACACAGACAGCAAGGGAGAAGTAGAGGGCAACTCCTGAGACACAGAGGATGCAATCAGAGCAGAGCACAGGAGGACAAGCTCTTGCACACTTACCCTGTTCCCCAAGGACAAGGCACTCAGAGCAGTGTCTGGGACAGCCTGGCAGAGGCAGAGCTTTTATAGCAGCCCTGCCAGTGCCCAGCACCACCTGGGCCAATGTGCAGAGGAGACACTCCCTGCTGCCCAGGAAGATGATTGGGCTCTTTGACTCCTGCCCCTCCCTGGCTCAGCATCCCCTTGACAGATCAACACATGCCATTGCCAGGGATTTTCTCCTCTTTCTTCTGTGTCAGGCAACTGGCACCAGGCATCTCCTGGCTGGGGGTTCCCAAGGCAGAGAGGCTGTAATTCTGCAGCTCCTGGCTCTCTCCCTTATGCTTTTCACTGTCTAGAGATCTTTGCCCTCTGCCCACAGCCAGGCTCTACTGTGGGAACCAATGTGAACACCAGTGGGATTAATCTATTCAAAGGTTTCTAAAACCACAGCACCAGAGGGAAGCCCACATCCCCAGCACCATGAGGGCAGCCCTGGCTCTGAACTGTCCCAAAACAATGGGCTTCCCAGAACATTTGCACAGGGTTGACAGGAGTGACACTGGACTGACATGTACCTGTGTCACGGGGGACCAGGTAGGACCCTTTTCTGCTTGAACTAGGGACCACAGGGAAGCACATGGGGTGTCTTTATCCCCCAGAGTTCGATTGATGGCCCAGACCTGCAGGCAGAAGAGGGCCAGGTCCCTTGGGCTCTTAGATGATGCATCGAGCTGAGCAGGCAGTGCCTGACAGGGAGTGCCTTCAATTTGGTGCTATCACAGCCTCTCCCCTCTGCTGATCACAGACACACAGCGTACGTCACGCAGGTGCTGGCATGCAGGAGGCATTGGAGAAGCTGTTCCCTTGGCCAGAACCAGGACCAGGACCAAGCCCTTGGGGAAGATCTCTGGCAGGCAGGGTGCTTGCAGTCACCCTCTGTCACACTGCGAATCCTCTTACCCAGCGAGATAATGACAAGACATTGGGGCTAATTGGGCCTCTTAGGTGTCTGCTGACAAGCGTCCCAGCAGGGTAATTGCAGGGGCTGATGCAGCAGCTTGGGCTTGGGGAGGAAAGAGAGTCAGCAGCAGAGGCTGGTGGCACTCAGGGAGGAGGCAGGGGCTTGGCCAGCAGCAGCCACGTGCCCCCAGCAGGACCAGATGGTCCCCGTCATCACCAGCCCTGCATAAAAGCGCTGCCCTTGGGGAGCCCGGGCATCCAGCACTCCTGCCTCGCTCTGCTCAGGACAAGGGCAGGTGGGTGCCTGTGGGTCTGTGTCTCCTCTGGCCAGGGCCGGCATGGGGCCTCCCTGGCCAGGAGAGCTGGGACGGCAGCGGCTGCGCTGGCTGCAGGCTTGGCCGGGCAGGGAGGGCTGAGCTGGAGTGGGAGAGAGAAGAGCCCTGTGTGTGGGACAGGCAGAGGCAGGTCATGCACAGGCTCCCGGGGAGGGTTTGTGGAGATCAGGGTGCTGAGGGGGTCTGGCTTGGAAAGGAGGAGCCGTGGGAAAGGTGGTGGCTTTGCTGTTCCGCTCCAGGGCAGTCGTAGGAACTGTGTTCTTTGCCAGGGCATCTCCTGCGGATTCCTAACTCCTCTCCTTGCTTCCATCACTTCCAGCCTCGTCTCTCTCACCCCAAGATGTCTTGCTACGACGTGTGTGCCCCAAAAAGCGGCGTGGCCGTGCCCCAGCCCATCGCTGAGAGCTGCAACGAGCTGTGCGCCCGCCAGTGCCCCGACTCCACAGCCTTCATCCAGCCTCCACCCGTGGTTGTCACCTTCCCCGGCCCCATCCTCAGCTCCTTCCCCCAGCAAGCCGTGGTGGGCTCCTCCGGAGCACCCGCCTTTGGGGGCAACCTGGGGCTGGGGGGCCTCTACGGGGCCGGGGCCACGCTGGGCTCGGGGGGCCTCTGCACCCCTGCCAGACCCTATCTTTCTCCTGCCTGCAGCCCTTGCGTCTTGCCGCGCTACAGCAAGAAGCTCTGGGACACCTGTGGGCCCTGCTAGACCCACACCCACAGACGCTGCAGTCCCTGGGACACCTCCCTTGAAGGACACGGGGACAACCTCCCTGCCTCTGCCTGCTGTGTCTTTCCCTAGTAGGTACTTTCCTTCACTGCAATAAAACAATCCTGCATCCCACACCTGCCTCTCTGTTGTTCCTTTCCAGGCCCAGCGAGGGCTGCAGGGATCCCTCCTCCTGCACAGTTTCCTCTCAGGCTGGGTCTGGGCAGTGTCTGAGCCCCAGCAGAGCTGGGCTGAGCTGCCTCTGGGGCGAGCGGTCCCAAGGCAGACCGGGACCTGCCCACTCTCAAGAGCTCTTCTCTTCTCATGCTCCAGCAAGGCAGCTGGGGATGAGAGAGATGCTGGGAGGGGACCTAACTGGGAAAAGTTACCCCATCTGACCAAAGGGACATCCCAGACCGTAGGACACTGTGCTCAAGGAATGGAAACTGGAGAAAGAGTGAGGGAGGGAGTTTGTTGGCAGTTGTGCCGTTTGTCTTCCCAAGCCGTCGTTAGGCGTGATGGAGCCCTGTTTTCCTGGGGATGGCTGAACGTCTGGCAGCCCAGAGGAAGCAGTGAGTGAATCCCTTCTTTGGCTTTGCATACGCAGCTTTTGGTTTACCTATTAAAATGTCTTTATCTTGAGCCGTGAGTTGTCCTAATGTTGCCTTTCCCATGCTCTCCTCCATCCCCAGGCGGTGTGGGGCTCATCTGCCCACTGGGGTCAGCCCAGCCCACCCATGGACAAAGGGATTTTGCTTTTCCCTGCAGGGATTGGGCTGCACCATGACAAGCAGCTGGGGCACCAACCATTCCTGTGATGTGTGGGTTCCGAGGTTTTTGAGTCATTTCTGGAGAAAGGGGCTGTTCCCAAGGGAGTCCCTGCAGTGTCCCAGTCCCTGGAATGCTTTTCCTGCTGTGTGGGTGCTCCATCCCTGCCAGGGGCTCTGCCTGGGACAGGAGAAGCTCTGCAGAGCACGACTCTGCTCCTCTGCACCACCCAATTGTCTCCCTGAGGCAGACCATCAGGTTTCTCTCAGGACACTGTGGGAGGATGTTATCAGGATGATGTCAGGATTCCCTTCCACTGCCTCCTGGATCCATGACACAGAACAAGATTCCCTCTCTAGCAAAGAAAAAATCTCTATTGCTGGACCTCGGGTGGTTAAATCTTTTTTCTCTTTTTTTCTCTCTCCCTCTCTCTTTCCTCTTCCCCTTTTCCTGACTCACTGAAACATGTAAACACACCAGAGTTTTATCCCCTGCTCAATAAAGAAAAGTTCCCTTTTTCCACACTTCTGGTTCCTTGGTGCAGCTGCAGCTTTCTTCACCTCACAGGAATCTTGGATCTCTGTCAAACCAGGGTTCTCCAACTGGTCCCTGGCACTTCCAACCTTAATTGTTTTGTATCTCCTTGTTTGTTTTCTTACCTTGCTGCTACAAGGGAGGTGAAAATAAAAATGAGAAGCCATTGCTTCTTGTGTTGTGTTCTAAAGAAGTGATGTTGTGCCGCCAAGTTTTCCAGGCTTGTGAGAGGTGAAGCCAAGTTGCAGGTGTGATTGTGCAGAGTGAGACCCCGAGAGAGGTATTAAAGAAAAGCAGTTGGAGGAGAAGTGCAGAAAGTGCTCAAGTCTGAAGATGAAGTGTTTGAGTGAAAGGGGAAGCTGCCTGGTGTGAGTGACTGCTGCCTGGCGAGAGAAAAGGAAAGTCCTAGTGTGCCGAGAGGGATGGAGGTGGTAAGCCCTGAGGGTGACTAGGGATTGCTCACCTGGCGCTCCATGAGCACAATGTGGGTTGGACTCTCTCCAGTCCAACCATCAGCCCAGCCCCACCGTGCCCACTGAACCCTGTCCCCAGGTGCCACCCGTGTTGGGAACCCCTCCAGGGACGGAGACTCCAGCCCTGCCCTCGGCAGCCTCTGCCAGGGCTTCACCCCTCGCTCAGCAGAGAAATCCTTCCAGCATGCGATGTAAGCGTCCTCTGGCACAACTAGAGGCCATTTCCTCTCGTCCCTTCCCTTGTTCCTTGGGAGCTGAGCCCAGCACCCTCCTCACTGCAACCTCCATTCCCAGAGGTGCAGAGAGCAAGGAGCTCTCCCCTCGGGGTCCTCCTCTCCACTGGGCAGGCCCTGGAGGGCTGTCATGGCTTGTGTCCAGTGTGCTCTGTGCTGAAGAGGGGTCTCTGCTCTAATCCCCTCTGTCCCTCTCTCTCCCTTTCCCAAAGGCGAGGTCAGGCAGAGCTGGAGCCAAATCTCCAATGAGCAGAGATTTGACTCTTGTGAAGTTATCATAGAATCACCAGGTTGGAAAAGACCCATTGGATTATCGAGCCCAACCAATCCTACCAATTACTAAACTACGCCCCTCAGCACCTTGTCTGCCCAAGCCTTGAACACCTCCAGGGAAGGTGACTCAACCCTCCCTGGGCAGCCTCTTCCAGTGCCCAATGACCTTTTCCATGAATTTTTTTTCCCAAATGTTCAGCCTGAGCCTCCCCTGGTGGAACTTGAGGCCATTCCCTCTTGTCCTGTCCCCTGTCCCTTGGGAGAAGAGCCCAGCTCCCTCCTCTCCACAACCTCCTCTCAGGCAGTTGCAGAGAGCAATGAGGTCTCCCCTCAGCCTCCTCTTCTCCAGGATAAACACCACCAGCTCTCTCAGCCACTCCTCTTGTTCTCCAACCCTTTCACCAGTTTTGCTGCTCTTCTCTGGACTCACTCACTTAGTGGTTTCCGGTATCAGAAATATTCTTTTCTGTGAAGTAATACTATTATTATTAGTGGGTTCATAGCAAGATTGCAGATGACACTAAGCTGGGTGGAAGCTGGATCTGCTGGAGGGTAGGGAGGCTCCAAAGGGATCTTAATAGCCTGGATCCATGGGCTGAGACCAATGGGATGAGATTTAACAAGGCCAAATGGCGGCTCTTGCACTTGGGGCACAACAACACTATGCAGAGCTACAGACTAGAAGTCTGGCTGGAAAGTGTCTGGAGGAGAAGGACCTGGAGGTGTTGGTTCACAGCGACTGAACATGAGCCAGCAGTGTGCCCAGGTAGCCAAGAAGGCCAATGGCATCTTGGCTTGGATGAGAAAAGGTGTGACCAGCAGGTCCAGGGAGGTTCTTCTCCCTCTGTACTCAGCACTGGTGAGACTGCCCTCGAATCCTGTGTTGAGTTCTGGGCCCCTCAGCACAATAAGGATGTTGAGGCTCTGGAGCGAGTTCAGAGAAGAGCAACGAAGCTGGTGAAGGGGCTGGAGAACAGGCCTTATGAGGAGCATCTGAGAGAACTGGGGGTGATTATCCTGGAGAAGAGGAGGCTGAGAGGAGACCTCATTGCTCTCTATAAATACCTGAGAGGAGGTTGTGGAGAGGAGGGAGCTTACCTCTTCTCCCAAGTGACAGGGGACAGACAACAGGGAATGTCTTCAAGCTCTGCCAGGAGAGATTTAGGCTGGAGATTAGGAGGAAGTTTTTCACAGAAAGGGTCATTGGACAGTGGAACAGACTTTCCAGGGAGGTGGTTGAGTCCCCTACCCTGGAGGTGTTTAAGGGATGGGTGTACAAGGTGCTGAGGGACATGGGTTAGTGTTTGATAGGAATGGTTGGACTCGGTGATCCAGTGGGTCTCTTCCAACCTGGTGATTCTATGATTCTATGATATACATTCAAAGAGTTCTTTTATTCCCCTCTCCTTCTTCCATCCCACATACATTCTGGTTTTACACGTACGAAGATCATTGCTCTCCTTGTGGTTCTTGTCAATGAGCTGCTCTTAATGGGGTTTCAGTATCATCATATGAGTCTGGGATGTCTGCTTGGGGATTTGTTAGTCATACATTTGTAGTAAGAAGTGTGTTGACATCTACAGGTTGGATAGTCTGAGTGCATTTTTAGATATGAGCACAGGCTGTCAGTGTAAATATACACACATACATTTGTATTTGTATTTATATTTACTGTTTGACTAGCCCGTTTCCCTAAGCCCTGGGGTAGTGACACAGGGGCTGGACACGTGGACAGAATCTTATCTGTTGAATTGGGGTCCTGAATACCTTGCTATATACCAGGCTGTCGGTTCAGGATATGGATGAGTGTAAATTCCTGGATTTCGGACCTATTCTTCCTTGCTAAATAAATTGTGGACAGCTTTCTCTTCCAGATGCCCAAGGATGCAGGCTGGCTACGTTCACGTGACTGTGTTGTCTGCTCTGTTTGTGTGACTCTTAACACACAGTTATTAGTTTCCTCATTCTTGTTTTTTCTCAGTTCAAGATGCTGGAAATAGTGCGCAAACTGTATTGTAGCCAATTCAAATAGTGTGTTCATATTATGAGCACAAAGAAGCTGCATTCCTTGGGGCGTACCATGAATGTATATTGGGAATTTCTGAGGATGCAACGTCTCCTGGACAGTGTAAGGTAAAGAAACCTTGCTGGTGCACTCTTTCCTATGTTACCCATAAGCCCTGGAACTTGTTTATCCCAGAACCAGGCCTGGATGTTGCTTTGAAGACTGCTAGGGAGCAGAGACCACAACTGTGCATGGGAGACAGCAAAGAGTTGCACAGTATTGACTGTAACCACCAGAGCTTGAACCCTTGAATTCATCCTGTTCCATTTGGTACTCGAACCTCAGCCTGGGTGACTACAGAGGAATCTCCTAAGGCTGGAGTTGTACCTTTATCACAGAACTATCATTAAATGGTTTGTGTTGGAAAGGACATTAAAGTTCATCCAGTAGCAACCCCCTGCTATGGGCAGGAACACCTCCCACTGCATCAGGGGCTCCAAGCCCCATCCAACCTGCCCTTGAACCCCTCCAGGCACGGGGCAGCCACCCCTGCTCTGGGCAACCTGGGCCAGTGTCTCCCCACCCTCACAGGAAAGCATTTCTTCCCAAGATCTAAGTTTATGAGCTAAAGACCGATGCTGGTTCTCTAACCGGCACACTGCAGCGTATGCAAAGCACTTAGTAAGAGGTTGCTATGCTAGGATGATTCTGCTTGTGTTCCTTCCCCAGGGCTGACACAGCTGTACTAAGGCAGCCAGAGAGCTTTCCTTGGGAAGGATGGATTGCACTGGGTAGGAAAACCCACCCAGTAGTCAACACTGTGTTGAATTCTTTTTTTCATTTATACTTTCTGAGATGTTTTCTCTTGTGTACCTTGCTGCGACTTCTCTCTAGTCAGTTATCTTATTCCCATCTCTCTCCAGCCATATTTTTTCTTAGGCTGTTCCGTTTCCCAGTACATGCTTCCATTCATCATTTTCCCAGATCTGCCAGCCCT
Organism: Coccyzus lansbergi; assembly: GCA_033558105.1. Taxonomy (NCBI): domain Eukaryota; kingdom Metazoa; phylum Chordata; class Aves; order Cuculiformes; family Coccyzidae; genus Coccyzus; species Coccyzus lansbergi. The sequence goes on along the minus strand of JAUMJK010000613.1, from coordinate 222,542 downwards.
GATCTCTGCTCTTAGCCAACCAATCCACATACAAATGCAGTTACCTTTGGGAGTACCTGCTGCCTCCACTTGGAACTTCCTTGCAGACAGACAGTCCTCTGTGGAGCATCAGGGAGCCTTTTGAAGTGTTGGGAGGAATATCAAATTCTCATGCTCTCTGTTAGGAAATACTCTCCTACTAGAAGGAGAAATAAATGCTTGTCTTACAGGCAACGTATTCATTATTTGTGCCTTCCAGGGGTTCCTTCTACTGATACCTGCCTCTGGGACACATAAATCATTAGTTTACCTTGATATGTGTATATTGTAATCTTCTATTTTCAGGGCAGTGTACTTGTTGGCATTTATTCCAACCAATTTATTCCCCCTGGTGGAGCTTGAGGCCATTCCCTCTCATCATTTAGGTCGCTCCTTGAATACTGTGTCCAGTTCTGGGCCCCTCACCACAATAAGGATGTTGAGGCTCTGGTGCAGGTCCAGAGAAGAGCGACGAGGCTGGTGAAGGGGCTGGAGAACAGAACCTATGAGGAGCGGCTGAGAGAGCTGGGGTTGTTTAGGCTGGAGAAGAGGAGGCTGAGAGGAGACCTCATTACTCTCTACAACTACCTGAAAGGAGGTTGTAGAGAGGAGGGAGCTGGGCTCTTCTCCCAAGTGACAGGGGACAGGACAAGAGGGAATGGCCTCAAGCTCCGCCAGGGTAGATTTAGGTTGGAGATTAGGAGGAGGTTTTTTACACAGAGGGTCATTGGGCAGTGGAACAGGCTGCCCAGGGAGGTGGTTGAGTCACCTTCCCTGGAGGTGTTTAAGGCACGAGTGGATGAGGTCTTGAGGGACTTGGTTTAGTGTTAGATAGGAATGGTTGGACTAGAAGATCCGATGGGTCCCTTCCAACCTGGTTGTTCTGTGTGATTCTGTGATCCTGTCCCCTGGCAGAAAAACCCAGTTCCCTCCTCTCTACAACCTCCTCTCAGGCAGTTGCAGAGAGCAATGAGGTCTCCTCTCAGCCTCCTCTTCTCCAGGATAAACACCCCCAGCTCTCTCAGACGCTCCTCTTCTTCTCCAGCCCCTTCACCAGCTTCCTTGCTCTTCTCTGCACTCACTCCAGAGCCTCAACATCCTTCTTGAGGGGAGGGGGTCCACAACTGAACACAGGATTCAAGGAGCAGTCTCCCCAGGACGGAGTCAAGAGAGAGAAGATCCTCCCTGACCCTGCTGGTCACGCCGGCTCTGATCCAAGCCAAGATGCCCTTGGCCTTCTTGGCCACCTGGGCCCCTGCTGCCTCCTCTTCAACCAACACCCCCAGCTCCTTCTCCTCCAGGCAGCTTTCTAGACAGACTTCTCCTAGTCTGTAGCTGCTCAGGGTTGTTGTGCCCCAAGTGCAGGACCCGGCACTTGGCCATGTTGAACCTCATCCCATTGGTCTCAGCCCATGGATCCAGCCTGTTCAGATCTCTTTGGAGCCTCCCGACCCTCCGGTAGATACACACTTCCACCCAGCTTAGTGTCACCTGCAAACTTGCTCAGGGAGCACTCAATGCCTTCATCCAGGTCATTCTTTTTTCTTTTGTCAGTTCCCATTCTGCAAGCTTTGCACTTCACTTAGATTACAGATTTAATCTTGAACTCTGGTGCTGCAAGCCAGCAAGGAAAATCACATCCAAATTTCATCCATTTCTCTTGTAAATTCCTGTAATGTTAGGCTGAGTCTTAATTAACATGGAAAATTAAATAATGCTGTCAGGGTACTCCAGAAAGATAAAAATTTTGCTGTGTTTAAGAATCAAATCCAAAGAAATCAAAATAAAATCCTTCTTGGAGAAGAAGCGAGATTGAACTTGAGGAAGCTAGAAAACTTGAGGGAAACTACATTTGTTCAGGAGTCCTGAATTAATTCCTCATCCTCCAGCTGGTTCTGTCCCACTCACAGTTTTGTTCGAATCCCTCTTTTTCTCCAGGGCTACTCGAACACCTGAAATTCAGTAGGAATCTACCAGCAGATGGCAGTGGACAATGAGAGATGCTGAGGTCCCCATGGAGCTCAATTCAAGGTGAGCATCCACGACTAGGAGACCTGGAAGTGAGAAAGGTAAAGGGTGAAGATCCTGCCTCCTGGGCACAGGCTGAGGACAGAGACTCGGGATGTGGAGGCTCATTTCTTCCCTTTGGTTGCACCACAAAGCCCTCTCCTCTTACACACAGTTTGCCCAAAGCTTATAGAAAGAAAAACAACATCATTTTTGCAGTAACCTTTGAAATGCAACAAATGCCCTATGAGGAACAGCTGTAAGAGCTGGGGGTGTTTATCCTGGAGAAGAGGAGGCTGAGGGGAGACCTCATTGCTCTCTGCAAGTCCCTGAGAGGAGGTTGTGGAGAGAAGGGAACTGGGCTCTTCTCCCAAGGGACATGGTACAGGACGAAAGGGAATGGCCTCAGGCTCCACCAGGGGAGGGTCAGGATGGACATTAGGAAAAAAATTTTCACAGAAAGGGTGATTGGTCAGTGTCAGAGGCTGCCCAGGGAGGGGGTTGAGTACCCTTCCCTGGAGGGGTTTAAGGGACGGGTGGACATGGGTTAGTGATTGATGGGAATGGTTGGACTCAATGATCCGGTGGGTCTCTTCCAAGCTGGTGATTCTATGATTCTATGAAATAACTGAGTGAAGACTTAAATATTTAATTTACTGGCAAAATGATGCATTCTGTATATTTATGAAGACTTTGACACGAGCTCAGTTTAATTCCCACAATGTTTTGATCCAGTAGCTTCCCATTTGTAGGACTTTGCTCTCTTTAGATCTCATGGGACCATTTCACAGAAGGAACATGCCAGAATTGGCCTATACAGGAACTATGTTTGAGAGGAAAACTTGTTTTGTGACTGCAGCATTCAGTAGTTCACATTTTATGTCCCTGCTAAATCCGTCTATCTAGAACTATATCTTGTTTTGATCTATCTTCACCATGAATGAATCATAGAATCATAGAATCACCAGGTTGGAAGAGACCTACCACATCATTGAGTCCATCCATTCCCATCAATCACTAACCCATGTCCCTCACCCGTCCCTTAAGCCCCTCCAGGGAAGGAGAGTCAACCCCCTCCCTGGGCAGCCTGTTCCAGTGCCCAATGACCCTTTCTGTGAAGAATTTTTTTCCTTGTAATGAATGAAACTAAGAATGGAATGAAACCAAGAGAGAAATCTTAGGTCAATTTGAGTTTATTGTCCATACAGCATACCTAATCCCACCAAAACAGTCTTCACAGAACCCTCTTTAAACTGGTCAATAGAACAGGCTATTAATAAAAATGACAACACTGAAGAAAGACCTTTTAAAAGGCAACGAAGACTTTACTACCTCACATACTTTAGACTGAACATTAGGAAGGGAAAATATGTTTCACGGAAAGGGTGATTGGCCAGTGTCAGAGGCTGCCCAGGGAGGGGGTTGAGTCCCCTTCCCTGGAGGGGTTTAAGGGACGTGTGGACAAGTTGCTGAGGGACATGGGTTAGCGATTGATGGGAATGGTTGGACTCCATGATCCACTGGGTCCTTTCCAACCTGGTAATTCTATGATTCTATCAGGAGATAGGAGAGGGACCCTTGCCACCCTCCCAGGCTCCCCAGCAGCCCCCAACCTGGCCAAGGGGACCTGGGTGCACCAACGGGGCTCATTTCTGAGCCCCTTGGAAAGGCATGGAGAAGATGGGCTTGGCACTTCTGAGTACACAGGGGGATTAACCTCCCTTGCCCTGCTGTCCCTAGTGGGTCCTGGGGGCTCTAGAGGGATCCTAGGTTTCCCTAGATGTGTCCCAGTGGTCCCACAGGGGTCCAGTGGGTGCCTAAAGGGGTCCCAGAGGGTCCTAGAATGGTCATGGTAGTCCCTACAGGGATCCTGGGGGTCTCTAAGGGGGTCCTGGTGGTCTCTAGAGGGGTCCTTCAGGAGCTAGATTGGTCCTCAGCGTCCTTAAAGGGGTTCTGGTGGTACCTGTAGGGGTTCTGTGGGTCACAAGAAAGGTCCTTGGGGTTCTAGAGAGGTCCTGGCCATCCCTAAAAAGGCTTCCTGGGGACCTAGAGAGATCCTGAGAGACCCTAAAGGGGTCCTGGGGGTCACAGAGATATCGGGGGGTGGGGGTGGGGGGTGTCCATAAATGGGTCCTTGTCATCCCTAAAGGGGTCCCAGGCTCTCTGGGGTGTTCTGGTGGCTCCACAGGGGTCCTGAGGGTCACTAATGTGGCCTTGGGACTCACCAAAGTGATTCTGGGGGCTCTAAGGGGTCCTGGTAGTCCCTAAAGGAGTCCTGGGAGCTCAAGACAGGTCCTGGGGGTCCCTAAATGGTCAGGGGGTCCTTAGAGTGGTCCCAGGGATCCTAGAGGTGTCCTGGTGGTGCCTAAAGGGGTCCTTGGGGTCTAAGTGGTCCCCTAAAGGGTTCCCGGGGATCCCTAAAAGGGTACAGAGAGGGTCCTAGAGGGTTTCTTGGGGAGGCTAGAATAGTCTGAGGGGGTTCTAGAGTGGCCCTGGTGGTCCATGAGGTGTCCTGGGGTGCTCTAGAGGAGTTCTGTGGGTCCCTAAACTGGTCCTGGGTGTCTCTAGAGGGTTCCTGGTGTTCCTGGGGGCCCCTAAAGGGGTCCCTATGGTGGTCCTGGTAGGTAGCATAGGTCCCTAGAAGGGTCCTGGGGGTCCCTTAAGGGGTTCTGGGAGAGAGAGCAGAGTGGAACAACACGAGAGGAATATAAAAGGGAAAACAAACGTACAGATACCTCAAAATCCCAGCAGCGACTAAGAGAGGAAGCACAGAGTCTGACCCAAAGAGTTCAACTTCTGCTGGTGTCACTGGGGCAGCAGCCAGAGCTGCAGGAGATGAGTAGGTCTTGCCACTGGTGGCAATGGTCCCTTTAGGCAATTTAGTGCTTTTCTTGCTGTGAATTTTGGGCAAATCAGAAAAGTCCTGGGCTCGTTGGGCCTTCAGGGAGTTCCCCAACTCCATCACAGGTGGTGGGTGGAGAGGAACCTAGGGTTGGATGAGCCATACACACCTGGACAGGGCAATCATCCCTCTGGAATCAGGACTCTTCTCCTGTTCTTCACCTTCCTCCTCCTCTTTGGCTTTTGGAGGGTCCTGGCCAAGCCCTGTGATATTCAACCACCCAGTGGGTCCTAGGGGTCTTAGAAGGGTCCTTGGGGGCCTGGAGGTGTCCCCAAAGGGGACCTGTGGGTCTTTTAGTGTCCGGGGGAGTCCTAGAGGAGTCCTGAGAGTGTCTAAATAGGTCCAGGGGGCTCCAGAGGAGTCTTGGAAGTGTCTAAATGGATCCAGGAGGTCCTAGGGGTTCCTAAAGAGGTCAGGGAGTTTCTAGAGGGCACCTGGTTATCTCTAGACGGGTCTTGCGGATCTTAGAAGAGTCTTGGGGGTTCTAGAGGACTCGTGGAGGTCCCTAAAGAGGTACTGGGGAACCCTAGAGGGGTTGTGTGGATCTTAGATTGGTCCTAGGGGACCCTAAACAGGCCCTATGAGGAGCAGCTGAGAGAGCTGGAGAAGAGTTTAGCCTGGAGAAGAGGAGGCTGAGAGGAGACCTCATTACTCTCTACAACTGCCTGAAAGGAGGTTGTGGAGAGGAGGGAGCTGGGCTCTTCTCCCAAGTGACGGGACAGGACAAGAGGAATGGCCTCAAGCTCCGCCAGGGGAGATTTAGGCTGGAGATTAGAAGGAAGTTTTTCACACAGAGGGTCATTGGGCATTGGAATAGGCTGCCCAGGGAGGTGGTTGATTCACCTTCCCTGGAGGTGTTTAAGGCACGGGTAGATGAGGTCCTGAGGGACATGGTTTAGTGTTGGATAGGAATGGTTGGACTCGATGGCCCGATGTGTACCTTCCAACTTGGTTGTTCTATGATTCTATGATTCTGTGATAAATATGTACAGAGGGGGCTCTAGAGTAGTCCTGGGGCTCCCTAAAAGGGTCTTGTGGGATCCTAGAGGGGTACTGGGGATCCATAGAAGGGTCCTGGGCATCCTAGATGGGTCCTGGGGCTCCCTAGAGAGGTCTTGAGGATCCATAGAAGGGTCCTGGGGTTTCTAGGGGAGTCACGGGGGTCCCTAAAGTCATCCTCAGGCATCTTACAGGGGCTTTGGGTGTCCCTAAAGGGGTTCTGAGTGCCTCTAGAGTGGTTCTGGGGGTCCTTGAGGGATCCTGTGCATCCCTAAAGGGGTTCTGGATGTCCTAGGGGGATCCTAGAGGTCCCTGGAGGGGTTTTGGGGCCCCTTAAGGTCCTGGGGGTTCTAGAGGAGTCATGGGGCTCCCTAGTGGGGTCCTGGGCAGCCCTAGAGCAGTCCTAGGAGTCCTTAGAGGGGTCCTGGGGATCCCTAATGGGGTTCTGAAGGGTCCTAGAGGAGTCCTGTGTCTCTCTATAGGGCTCCTGGGCATCATAGAGGGGTTGTGACGGTCCCTAATGTGGTCCTGAGGATCCAAGAGAGATCCTGGGGGTTGTGAGAGGGGTCCTCAGGGTGATAGTGAGGTTCTGGGGAGATCTATAGGGGTCCTAGGAGTCCCTAAAAGGGTCCTGTGGGGCTCTCAACCTTAATACAAGGATAAATGATTGCAAGTGCTTCAACAGCAGCACAGAGCACTCTAAGCTGCCGTTGAGGGTGGCGGCTGTCCCAGGGCTCCACATGTCAGGGACCACTGCTGCCAAGAACTGATGTCAGTCAATGCTTGCTGGGTCTGGGTAGACCTTCATTTCAGGGATGTTCCTGATGGATTTAGCAGGAATAGCAACTGGACGAGGTGCTGAGGGACATGGTTTAGTGTTTGAATGGTTGGACTCGATGATCTGGTGGATCTCTTCCACCTAGTTGTTCTATGATGCTATGATTCTTCTGGGATTCTGGCTTTGCATGGAGTTCTGTGTTCCAAAATCCTTCAAGAAAGTCTCCAAGAAAGCTTGGATTGTCTGGCATTCGCCATAATAATACACTTCAGCCTTTTGATCCATTACTCCAAGTTGGATTTCAGTAACAGAACTGTTAGGGTTGGAAAAGACCTCCGAGATCATCAAGTCATAGCATCATAGAACAACCAGGTTGGAAGAGACCCACCAGATCATCGAGTCCAACCATTCCTATCAAACACTAACCCATGTCCCTCAGCACCTCGTCCACCCATCCCTTAAACACCTCTAGGAAAGGAGACTCAACGACCAAAGCCACGAAGTCCAGCTATCAAATAAACTCCAGATGCTACTAATCCTAACCCCCTGCAACCCAAACCCCCCTGGAAGAACAGGAAGGATGGAAAGCAGCAGGGAATCAATACAGAGAAGTGAGTTCAAAGGGAATTTCCAAAATTCATTGGTGACACTGTGGCCTCTCTTCCCCTTAGTTAGGAATTTCTGCAAGGGTTTCAGCTTCTCCACCATCCTTGGAGCTGAACACAAGGCTCTGGCACACAAAATCATGAGGAGGAGGAGAGCTCTGCACCCAAAAGCCAGCATTGCTTCACAGCAACCTGCCTCAGCTTCCACTTCCCATCCTGCTACAGCCCAACAACTAAAGCACTGGATAAAAGATCATAGAATAGAATCACAGAATCATAGAATCATAGAATCACGAGGTTGGAAGAGACCCATTGGATCATTGAGTCCATCCATTCCTATCAAACACTAAACCATGTCCCTCAGCACCTTGTCTACCTATGCCTTAAACACCTCCAGGGCAGTTGAATCAACCACCTCCTTGGGCAGCCTGTTCCAATACCCAATGACCCTTTCTGGGAAAAACTTCCTCCTAATGTCCAACCTAAATCTCCCCGGGTGGAGCTTGAGGCCATTCCTCCTTGTCCTGTCCCCTGTTCCTTGGGAGGAAGGCCCAGCTCCCTCCTCTCCACAACCTCCTCTCAGGTAGTTGCAGAGAGCAATGAGGTCTCCCCTCAGCCTCCTCTTCTCCAGGATAAACACCCCCAGCTCTCTCAGCCATTCCTCGTAGGGCCTTTTCTTCAGCCCTTTCACCAGCTTCGTTGTTCTTCTCTGCACTCGCTCCAGAGACTCAGCATCTTTCTTGTGCTGAGGGGCTCAGATCTGATAAAAGATCTGAGCCCACCAGTCCCTGTGACGTAGCCAGCACAAGAACATTTTATGTTTCAGAGAAGCTGCAACCAATCCGAATAGAAATTATCAAATAGAAATGTCTCGTCCTTATGAAGAGGCTGAATGGAGAAGAGGCTTACCAAGCTCACCAGGAGGAGGAAGGCAAGAGAGCTGATGAGAAGTCCTTTTTATACTGTTGTTTTTTGCCTGCCTGGCTTATCTAAGACACATCTTTTATTCAAAAAGGTTTGTAGCCTTATTATTTGGAAAACAAATTTGCCTCCTCACGTCATATCTTCAATTAAGATCATTTTCTTCATTGTTTGGGATTATTAGTGTGTTCCCAGCCTCCCAGATGTCACATATATTACAGATTTCTTTCATCTTAAAATCTTCTGGGCTGACTACATTCCTGATAGCATTTTGTTGTCATCGCTGTCAAAACTAAAGTTTAATTTTTATGGAATAGAAAAGCACCTAGAAGTTCCCAAAGCCATTGGAAGGAGAAAAATTTTCAATAAAAAAGGAAAACCTTCCGATATGTTTGAAAATATCTGTTGCTCACCGGAAGTTCTGCTGAACCATGGCATAGGATTCCAGTTTAAAAGAAATTTAAATTTTTATTTAGGTATTTTGTATTAAACTACACAGCAAATTCAGCACAAATTACGAATAAATTTTAATTGCTTTCCTCCAAAACATTCACAAGAGAGATTTATTGTGAGTTCAACAGAACAAAGTGGAGAAAACAAGAATGAACTTGATCTGGAAAATGATAAGGACTTTGTGAGATGCACTATATGCTGCTTTCCAAGGAATCACATTAATATTTTCATTGCAAAGCATCAACCTCATTTATGAAACACTACACGATGGTGTAGAATGCCTGAGTTCACTGCAGAAAACCTTATGTGACCTTCACCTAGTTTCTGGTGTTAATTTGAATGTAAAACGAGGGTAATCGTGAGTCAGCAGGATGTTGAGGCTTCCTCAGAATTTTGAATACCAAAACACTTCACAAACACTCATTACTGTTTTCAATTTGCGAAGTGTCACTGGATTTAAATATTAATAGTTTGTCACCAAGGCACCACCAGGTTTAATAATACGGTCACCTGAAAGACACCTTAAGGTTTCTTGTTCCTAAGTCCAAATAAGGTGATGATATGTTTTCTGAAAGTCAGAAGCAATTAGAAAAAAAAAAAAAAACTCTTCTAAGAATAAAAATCTGGCAACATTTGATAAGGAAGCTGAAATTTTCATTCAAAATCTGTTGTAGAACTTGAGACAGAGAGATCCCCACCAGTATCACCAGGTAGAACATACAGGTCATCATGATGCTGAGTAGACGTTCCACTGCCTCTCGACACACCAAAGAAAACCTTCTCCTTTCCTCCCTTGTCACCTCAGATGCCAAAGTCAAGCGAATGGAGCTCCTCCCTTGTCACCTCAAGGTGAATGGAGCTCCTACCAGCAGATTGCACAACCAGCAATGGTCTAAACATCTCCCCAAATTATTCCTATCCGTCCGACTCCGACTACAAAGAATTCCATGCAATTTTACTAGAAATGTGCTGAGTAAAATTGCATGGAATTCTTTGTAGTCGGAGCTGGAAGGATAGGAAATGTGCTGAGCACATTTCTTCGCGTTTTAAGATGAAAGAAATTCTGAAGTTATTACCCGTGCGTCATAACATCAAACTTTGAAACTATGGAAATCACTGGCTCCAATTACATCAATTGAGGGAATAATGTGCTCTACAAGATACGTTGTATAACAAACACCTGAGCTGAAGAAGGTATAAATACACAGACCTACCGCTCCAGAACATCATCCGCTTCTCTCAAGATACTCCCATCGGTGAACCAGGTAAATCAATACCGACTCTGCTCTCTTTCTGATCTGGTGGTCTCTTCCAACCTGGTTGTTCTATGATTCTATGATTCTATGATATATTTTTGTGTGTCTGTATGTGTTTGTCTGCCTACAGAAATATTTGTGTGTGTGCACATGGATGTAGATGTATAAAAAAGCTGCTGGTGTGACACATCTATAGGGTCTATATAGGATTTTTCTATGTATATTAAGGTGAAAGAGGGGAGATTATGATGAGATCTTAGGAAGAAAAATTTTCCTGCAAGGTTAATGAGACAGTGGCCCAGGTTGCCCCAAGAAGTCGCGGTTGCCCCATCCCTGCAGGGGTTCAAGGCCAAGTTGGATGGGGCTTGGAGCAACCTGATCCAGTGGAAGGTGTCCCTGCCTATGGCAGGAGTGGGACTGGATGATCTTTAATGTTCCTTCCATTCCAAACCATTCTATGATTCTCTGATTCTCCGATTCTCTGATTCTATGAACAGACATCCTGTAAGCAATTTTTTGTCATTTTGGAACCAATTCCAAACACAAAATTCTCTGCAACGTTAAGGAATTCCTTCCCTGAAACCTTTTTGCTCTTTCCATGCTTATTTATTAATAGGCTTTAAAGCACCGAAAATTTGAATTTTACTACCAAAATTTTGAAGTCATTTCCAGTTCCAGACTATTTTCATTGGGACTTGGGAATCCCAATACTTAGATAAAAACATTAACTGTAGACATCCTGGAAGGAAATTGATCCATTTCATTGCATTTGCCCAGGGAGGGGGTTGAGTCCCCTTCCCTGGAGGGGTTTAAGGGACGAGTGGACGAGATACTGAGGGACATGGGTTAGTGACTGATGGGAATGGTTGGACTCCATGATCCAGTGGGTCTTTTCCAACCTGGTGGTGGTGATTCTATGATTCTTTGAGTTCATCCCACATTGAGTGGCACACAGGGTTTCAGGAGATGAGCGTACACATGTTGATCTCATCTGAATAAGTGTCAGTATCTGAACTGCCAGATTTTTCTTTAATTTATTCAAATTGCTCTAACGCCTGGAGTAGGGATGTTCAGTTCTAAGTTGGTAAAAAAAGTATTTCCTATGTACATTCAGTCATTACTAAATCTCGGGGTGGTGGAATGAAGTTACTTGGGATTCAGGAGATAAAATAAATAAATGAGATGGTTAAGAGGATGAAAAAGACCTGCAGGAGGGAGTGACTTGCTCTTCCTCAGCTCAGTCCAAGCTTTGAGCCTTTTATTCTGCTCTCAGCAGCCCATAAACTCATCTGGCTCCTCGGTGTGTGTTTCAGGTTTCCCTGCACCAACCAACAATGACTTTCTACAGCGGCTTCTTCAACAATGAGTTCTACTCACCCTATGGCTATGGTCTGGGGGGCCTGAGTGGCTACCGATTTGGGAGCCCATACGGCTACTACCGCAACCAGTACCGATACGGGAGCCCGTACGGCTACAGAAGCTTTGGAAGCCTGTATGGGAACAGAGGCTTGATTGGTTATGGAGGAAATTATGGTTATGGGGGCTCGTACGGACTTGGGTATGGCTACCCCTTCTTTTCTCGTTTTGGTAACAGATACGGCTACGGAAACTGCTATTCATGCTGAACCAGCAGAAATAGCAACTGAGAAATGAAATGGATTCACAGCTAAGTTTATGGTGCTGAGAAACGCTGAGCACCCATGCCACTGACTGGGTTCAGCAGGACATGCAGGTGCCAGGCGGTGTAGGAATTCCCCATATGTAACCCTCTCTACTACCTCTTATTTTTTCGACTCTTCCTCTAAGTGGCAACTTCAATTACAGCAAGTCTTTATAGCATGTTGGTCAAGTAAAGACTTTCATGTGTGAGAAAATTGCCTTTTAAGTTAGTTCACAGCCACTTTGTGTTGCCGTAGTTATAGCAGTTTCTATGAACAAACCTACTTAGCTAGAAAAGTCTCTGAAGATGACATCTAGCAGAGCAGCTCCTGTTCCATACCCATGCTGACCTGGTAGTGAACATTACCTACAAGCAACTCTGTGAGCAAGAAACACACCTGAACTACCAAACTCGACCATTCCTATGAGGAGAGAGCAACATCCAACATCAGACACATTCTGCTTGTTGAAGACTCTTGTAAAACTGCAATCTTAATCTTTCTCTTACTTGTTCTTTCTAATCTTCATTAAAATTGCTCTGTTCAATAGCACCAACTGTCCAGTCTTCTTTTGTCTGTGTTCGTATGCCACTGTGAAGGGACCAGCAGCAATGCCACTCCAACCAGCACTCAAGGTGTCCCATAGAATCATAGAATCATAGAACCACCAGGTTGGAAGAGACCAAATGGATCATTGAGTCCAACCATTCCTACCAATCTCTAGACCATGACCCTCAGCACCTCGTCCACCTGCAGCTTAAAGCCCTCCAGGGAAGGGGACTCAACCCCCTCCCTGGACAGCCTGTTCCAGTGCCTAACGACCCTTTCTGTGAAGAATTTTTTCCTCATGTCCAGCCTAAATCTCCCCTGGTGGAACCTGAAGCCATTCCCTCTTGTCCTGTCCCCTGCCACCTGGGAGAAGAGCCCAGCTCCCTCCCCTCTACAACCTCCCTTCAGGTAGTTGTAGGGAGCAATGAGGGACACCCCACAGACAGGGACACCTTCTGCTGGATAAGGCCTCCCCCCTCCATAGGAAACATCTTGAGATCTCAGGCAGAGATCTGAACTCCATGTATTAGAAAGCATCACCCCAGGTCCATCTGAAATGCTCTGGCCTCAACTCATTTCCCAGAGTAGGAAGAAGTTCTACCTCATTTTAACTAACTAGTGATGCTGGGTTTATACAAACACTTCTCCAGAAAATAGTATCAACACACGTCGCTCCTGGAGCAAGCTGGGTTTGCGCTTGAGAAGTGACTTTCAAAAGCAAGAAATTGAGTGGCAGTCTGGTGATTTGCCAAGGAAAGATAGCAATGGGACATGATTTAGTGTTTGATAGGAATGGTTGGACTCGAAGATCCGGTGGGTCTCTTCCAACCTGGTGATTCTATGATTCTATGAACTTATGATTCAATGACACTTAAGGTTAAGGACACCTAAGGGAAAGACCAAAGGCAACCAAGCCATGACCACCAGCTGGAGAGAACTTCTCCTTTTCAATCTGAACAGCAGGTTATTCAGGCAGTTCCTGTCAGCCTCTACCATGCTACCTTATGAGACTGAGTAGACTTGATTTGGATTTATAATATGAAAGATTATAATTTAGCATGGAACAAAGTGGTTCAACAAGCATAACCGAGACCAAACTGCAAGGATGCTGTGCAAGCCCAGCTCTACATCAAAGATATCACCAGGAGTCAAAAATCCTGCAGAGCAGTGACTGTGAAGGGGCACCTCTGGGCTAATTTTCAAGAGAAATCCCACATGGCTTCCCTTCCTCATCTCCTGGTGGCCTCTTGCTCAAAAATTTCCACATTCCATGGCTGACAGAGCAAAGTGGAGGAAATGGTCAAGAAAATAATTGGTGGACCAGATTTGAGAAGTGCTTCCAGAGGCACAAAAACAGTGATGGTCAGCAGGAGTCCCCAGACAGTACATGCTGTTCTTACATGTCAAAGTCCATTTAAGTAACATCATAAAATATTTTGCATTGGAACCTCAAAGCCCATCCAGTTCCACCCCCATCCTGTTCCACCTCCTACTGGATCAGGGGTTCCAAGCCCCATCCAACCTGCCCTTGAACACCTCCAGGGATGGAGCAGCCATGGCTTCTCTGGGCAACCTGGGCCAGGGCCTCCCCATCCTCACACCAAAACATTTCTCCCCAAGATCTCATCTCAATCTCCCCTTTTTCAGCTCAAAATCATTCACCTCATCCCATCCCTGCACTCCCTGATCAATAGTTCCTCCTCAGCTTTCCTGGAGCCCCTTTCTGCACTGGAAGCTGCTCCAAGGTCTCCCTAGAGCTTTCTCTTCTTCAGGATGAACAACCCCAACACTTCCAGCCTCTCATTGTTTACATCCATGACATTGCTTTCACCTAAACCATTTGACCTTGAATTGGACTGTAACAGAGGATGAGTCCCATAGATCCATTTCCTACAAAGGAAACGCCACATCCAAGTGAAGTACCTGGTCTGCTACCTTATTGCTCCGAGCTCACCTCTTTGTGTCCTAGTTTGAGCAAGACAGAGCCAGATCAGGTTGTCCTAGGAAGAGGGTAAGAAAGCATCCTCCACCCTAGTCTCCTAGCAGGGCAGCTTGACAGTAAATCAATACAACCCTCTGAAAGGGGCAAAGCTATTAAGACGTCTTTTGTAATCCTGCAGGTTCTGTCAGAAGGAAAAAGGTCTGGGCTCTCCCAGGGAAGCAGTAGGGAATGGTAGTGTCTCCCACCACAATAAATACAGCTCATGTCTCTTGGATATTCTCTGGTACACAAATCATGGAATCATAGAATCACCAGGTTGGAAGAAATCCACCGGATCACTGAGTCCCAACATTCCTATAAAAGATTTTACCACTTGCATATACAGGGCTGAAGAGCTTAAAGAGATGCAGAAGGAGGGACACAGAACAAAACATGGAAAGCGGAAGTCTTGGGTGAAATTCTCAGACCAGCCAGCATCATAGAACCATAGAATCACAGAATGGTTTGGGTTGGAAGGGACCTTAAAATTCATCCAGTTTCAACCCCCATGCCATGGGCAGGGACACCTCCCATGGGATCAGGGCCTCCAAGGCCCATCCAACCTGGGCCAGGGCCTCCCCACCTCAGTGAAGAGTTTCATCTTAGTAGTCCTTTCATCCCACCTTAATATCAGGTTCCTGTCCATGTTTGCCAACACAGCACTATTTATGATGTTTCTTCCCTTCATTCAGTTCACCACCAAAGGCACTATCACTTCCCACACTGGGTGCAATCACCGCCTGGGGGAGCGGGGTCCATGGGCTCTGACTTCCCAGACCCATACCCTCCCCTCATCACACCACTTCATTTTGTTCAGTTGTGGGCCCCTCACAACAAGAAGGATGTTGAGGCTCTGGAGCGAGTGCAGAGTAGAGCAAACAAGCTGGTGAGGGGCTAGAGAAGAAGAGGAGCATCTGAGAGAGCTGGGGGTGTTTATCCTGGAGAAGAGGAGGCTAAGGGGAGACCTCTTTGCTCTCTGCAACTCCCTGAGAGGAGGTTGTGGAGAGGAGGGAGCTGGGCTCTTCTGCCAAGGGACAGGGGACAGGCCGAGAGGGAATGGCCTCAAGCTCCACCAGGGGAGGGTCAGGATGGACAGCAGGAAAAAAAATTTCACAGAAAGGGTGATTGGCCAGTGTCAGAGGCTGTCCAGGGAGGTGGTTGATTCCCCTTCCCTGGAGGTGTTTAAGGGGTGAGTGGACAAGGTGCTGAGGGACATGGGTTAGTGATTGATGGGAATAGTTGGACTCAATGATCTGGTGGGTCTCTTCCAACCTGGTGATTCTATGATTCTACGATTCTTTGAAGATGCCGCTGCTCTCATTGAGACTCCAGCCCTGCGCACAGCACTTGGATCCACCCCACTGCTGCCTTTCAGCTAAGCAACCTCAATCCCTCTGCTGCTCTCTTCCAGCTCCAGAGATCCAGGGCACAACCAGGATCTTCTGCCCTGCTGCAGGAACCCAAATGCTGGAACACAACCACCGTACAGGGAGGGAAACCAACCTCTTACCCCAGATGTTCCTACTACAGTGATCTCAGCCTTTAGTTACCAAATCGGGACTGAGTCATTTTGTTAGCTATTCATCCAAGAACTTTGGGGTGATTCAGTAGGTCCTAAAGCATTGCAGAATTGGGGCCCAGACCATTTCCCATCTCTCCAAGTGTTAATCAATAACATGGATGCTCATGTCCCACGTTTCCATCCTCTTGGGAGGCTCCAAGTTTCTCCTACACTTGCTCAGTGGGTGTAAAAAGCATTTTCTCTGTTTTATAGTGTTTTATACCCTCAAGCTTAAGAAAAGTTGGATGATTAGAGGAACTTTGTGCCTGTATACCTGATATTATCATAACAGATGACAGATGGCCAATTTAGCTAACAGAAACTGAACTCCTGTAATTTCATTTAAGCTTCTGAATGCCAGTCTGAAGCAGTGTGTATTTACCATGGACATGTAGGAAATTACCTATTTAAATGTACTTTGTGAGCAACCCACAGGAGGCAAGCTGGAGGATATGCCTCCAGGAGCACAAGGGTTCACTGCGAGAATGAGAATAATTTCTAAAGAGTAAGCTTATCCTAAATTAGAAATCAGGCTCCTGACCATTGCACAAGCTGGACTAGAACATTTTTCAAACTATCCCCTCTGTAATCAGCACTGGTGAGACCGCTCCTTGAATACTGTGTGCAGTTCTGGGCCCCTCACCACAAGAAGGATGTTGAGGCTCTGGAGCAAGTGCAGAGAAGAGCAACAAAGCTGGGGAAGGGGTTGGAGAACAGGTCTTATGAAAAACAGCTGAGAGAGCTGGGGGTGTTTAACCTGGAGAAGAGGAGGCTGAGGGGAGACCTCATTGCTCTCTACGACTACCTGAGAGGAAGTTGTGGAGAGGAGGGAGCTGGGCTCTTCTCCCAAGGGACAGGATGAGAGGGAATGGCCTCAAGCTCCACCAGGGGAGGGTCAGGCTAGACAATAGGAAAAACTTTTTCACAGAAAGGGTGATTGGGCACTGGAATAGGCTGCCCAGGGAGGGGGTTGAGTCCCCTTCCCTGGAGGTGTTTAAGGGACGGGTGGATGAGGTGCTGAGGGACATGGTTTAGAGATTGGTGGCAATGATTGGACTTAATGATCCGGTGGGTCTCTTCCAACCTGGTGATTCTATGATTCTATGAAAGGATTTATGTGGTTGGTGAGAATCTGGTTTCTCACCTCATCTAAGGCTCCCTGACAGTTAATTAAACAATATAACAACACCCCGTCAATTTGTACTCCCCACACATTAAGGATAATTGTTCTCCAAAGAGGGACTGCTATGGGATAGGCCAATGTTCTCATGCCAGCTTGTGATACTGAATTATGCAGTTCCTGTACCTAAGCATTGATTCGTGACATCACATTCATAGACTCATAGAGTCATAGAGTCATAGAATAACCAGGTTGGAAAAGACCTCACTGGATCCTCAAGTCCAACCATTCCCATCAATCACTAACCCATATCCCTCAGCACCTCATCCACCTGTCCCTTAAACACCTCCAGGGAAGGTGAATCAATCCCCTCCCTGGGCAGCCTGTTCCAATGCCCAGTGACCCCTTCCGTGGAAATTTTTTTCCTAATGTCCAGTCTGACCCTCCCGTGGTGGAGTTTGAGGCCATTCCCTCTTGTCCTGTCCCTTGGGAGAAGAGCCCAGCTCCCTCCTCTCCACAACCTCCTCTCAGGGAGTTGCAGAGAACAATGAGGTCTCCTCTCAGCCTCCTCCTCTCCAGGCTAATCACCCCCAGCTCTCTCAGACGCTCCTCTTCTTCTCCAGCCCCTTCACCAGCTTTGTTGCTCTTTTCTGTAGTCACTCCAGAGCCTCAACATGCTTCTTGTGGTGAGGGTCTGTAGATCTGTGCCAACTGTACACACCATGGGGCCAGGGAGAGTTCCAGCAGTGGTTCAGGACTTCAGCAGTGGAGCAGAGCTCAGGTTCTGCATGCCCAGACCTGGAGCATCCCCAGGGACAATCACACTGATGTCCCCACAGCTCCATCTGGTCGCACCTACAGCTTGGTGAGGGGCACCCAAAGGCACTGGAGAGCTCCACCATTCCAAACACGCACCAGCAGGCAAAGTTTATGCAGTGTTTATTACCCGTACATTCCTGAAGAATTTCAAAATACCATGAACAACATCATCCATTTCCATATGTTGCAAACAACAGAGCAGCATAGCCAGAAATTTAACTTTTACACTCAAAAGTAGCTGCTGTTGCACAATACTTGGGTTCATAATCTTCATAGTAACAGAGGTTCTCCATGCACCTCTGCTCTCATACACTTTTTCACTGTTAAGATGAAGAAGTTTAGGACACCACATAACATACACAGTGCTGGAAGAGCCAATATTGAGGAAAGAGGTCCTCACAGCTAAGCAAGACCAAGAAACACATAAGCCAAGATCACAGAATTATGGAACAGTTTTGGTTGAAAAGGACCTCAAAGTCTATCCAGTTCCAATATCCCTGCCGTGGACAGGGACATCTCCCACCGGATCAGGGGCTCAAAGCCCCATCCAACCTCTTTTGAACACCTCCAGGAATGGGGCAGGAGTTTGATTAGAGACAGCTACGGCAAAGAGGTTGTTGTGGAAAGGAGGTGAACACGCAAACCACTGCCAAATCTCTCAAGCATATCATTGTCCTGAAGCAGAGTGATGGGATCAGCTCAGTACAGCAGGACAAAGGCATCTGGATTGGGAGGAGCAGAAGGGAACATGCACAGATGGGAACACACACAAAGAGGCCAACACCATGGTGCAAGGTCATGTTTAATAAGAAACAAGCAGTTCCTAGAGGCAGAATTACACAGCACAGATTACAAATTGCCCTCAACCTGTGATTTGATGCAAGATGATTCATGTAATAACTGATGTTGCTTCCGTGTTGCAGCTCAGCGTTTATACCCAGCCCAGGTCATAGCAAGGCACACGGAGCACAGCAGCAGAGCAGACTGGTGGCTCCATGACCCTTTCTATACATCCCTAGCCACAGAAAGAGCCTACACAGAGATCTAAAATAGATTTCATAGATTTACAATGCCACAACAATACCTATGAGCCCCCAGGGAGTCAGCAATACAGTCCATAGCATTGAGAACAGAGCACTCGGAGAGATAGGAAAACACTAGAAAGAGAAAATCAGGAAGAGTAATGTCAGAAGGGTATAAATGGATCTTTCAGGTGATTTGAGCATCTACACATACATTTAATGTCAGCCTTAAAATCTCAGCCACAAATCTTCATCCTGCTTGTCATACCCTGAAAGAGGATATTGCTCTTTCAAGCAGGAGCTCTCACGAAGTTTAGCAAGGTCCACAGCTTCCAGTAGGGTATCCAAATCCCCACCTGGCACCACCATAAACATGGGAGGCCCCAGGAGCACGGGCACCGCTGAAGCCCGTTCCAACTTCAGGGGCTCCGGCAGATCCCACGACGCTCTGCTGGGGGAAGGTGCTGAGGATCGGTCCTGGGAAGGTGACAACCACCGGCGGAGGGTAGATCACCACCTTGGAGTCGGGACACTGCCGGACACAGGGCTCATTGCAGCTGTCAGCAATGGGCTGCGGCACAGCCACCCCGCAGGAGGCGGCGCTGCCATTGCCACACGGGTTTAGAGTGTGCACCATCTTTCAGGGACGGTTAATCTGAAGTGCAAGGGAGCAGTATATAAATAAGGCACAAATTCTTCAAGGTTTCATGATCAAATATTGTCATAAAACACTACCAAGAAGCTAGAGAGAAAGGCAGAAACTTCATAACTCAGTTCTTAAGATGACACCAGTAAATCTTGTATTAAACAAGATCTAGAGATTAGTTTTCATTAAAAATAATCTGAGCTCATCATCCAGGTCTGCATTTACCAAGGCAAATAACTTGTCACAGATGTAACTTAGAATCATAGAATCACTAGGTCGGAAGAGACCCATGGGATCATTGAGTCCATCCATTCCTACACCAAGAAACCTTCAACCTGATATTAAAGAGTATTTGCACTGAATTGACTCTGACTTAAAATTACAAAGACTTTGTTAGAAAGAGAAATTCAGATGGAACTTACCTACTTCGGAAGAGAAATAAGAGAAATGATGATACAAGATCTGATGTCAAGTGCTTTTATACTCACCCTTATACCTCCCGAAGCATGAATCACCTCAGTGCCTACTGTTCTAATCAATTACTAACCACATTTCTTTCAAGACTTAACATTGTTAATGAATGCCAAGTGGTTTAAATAAATGACTCTTTGTAATTATTAGTTTGTTCTTCTACCTCGTATGAACCAAGCTTTACTGTCTCCCAGTCCCTGCTATTTCAAAACTTTACGTAGAGGGGATGCTCTGCCCCTTGCAGGTTGGAGACTGACAAAATGCTTATGTGGTTCGTGCTTGAATTCCTCCATGAAGGGACTTGTTCCTGGGCAGGTGGCAACCAGCCCTTTGCTCAGATGAAAATGTTTTTGACTCAGTCCAGGAAGATTTGCAAAAGGGAAGGATAAGCTCTGTTCTTGGCCTCAGGGTAGGTTAGGTTGATGGCTCTGTGATGAAATTGAGCTTCTACAAAGCTCTGTAACACTGCAAAAAATCCTGAGTTGTATAGAATATCTCCAAATAAATCAGTGTAGCTCTTCCAGTCAGACTCAGACACTAAGCATGTACATAATCTTCAAAGACTTAGCAACAAAAACAGGCAAAAAGCATAAGGCCATATTTTATATGAACACAATAAATGGGGTATGGCTCATACAGGACCTTGTCAGGTGGGTTGTTTTTTTTTTTTTTCCTTCACTTAGAAGGACACCTAAAGTCATTATAATAATAACACATGTTGCACAGAACTGTGAGTGGAAGATGCTCTTTGGAATCACAATTGCTGATGAAAGGCAGGTGCCAGGGTAGGGTTATCACCCACCTTAAACAGCAGCAGGAGGAGGCATTTGACACTCAGCAGCAGAGTCAGCAACAGATGATAGAATTATTTGGGTTGGAACGAACCTCAAAGCCCATCCAGTTCCAACCCCACTGCCACAGGCAGGGACACCTGCCACTGGATCAGGATCATAGAATCATAGAACAACCAGGTTGGAAGAGACTCACCAGATCATCAAGTCCAACCATTCCTATCAAACACTAAACCATGTCCCTCAGCACCTCGTCCACCTGCACCTTAAACCCCTCCAGGAAAAGTGAATCAACCACCTCCCTGGGCAGCCTATTCCAATGCCCAATCACCCTTTCTGTGAAATATTTTTTCCTGATATCCATCCTGACCCTCCCCTGGTGGAGCTTGAGACCATTCCCTCTCATCCTGTCCCTTGGCAGAAGAGCCCAGCTCCCTTCTCTCCACAACCTCCTTTCAGGTAGTTGCAGAGAGCAATGAGGCCTCCTCTTCTCCAGGATAAACACCCCCAGCTCTCTCAGCCATTCCTCATAAGGTCTGTTCTCCAGCCCCTTCCCCAGCTTTGTTGCTCTTCTCTGGACTCACTCCAGAGCCTCAGCATCCTTCTTGTGGGGAGGGGCCCAGAATGCTCAAAGCCTCATCATCCAATCCACCATAAATGCCAAGGATGGCAGTGTCCTGTGGTATATAGACCCTCCTGCCAGGCCATTGCAGGTAACAGCTTCTCCATTCTGATTTACACTATATTTTATCCAAACCCCCAAAAATTTTCCTACATCTGTAGTAGTAGAGATTACTTGTTTGCGCTCTTCTGTTACAGTAAACCTCAAGCCTCAAAGCCTCTGACTTCCTTTAAGCATGTTCTTGAGAGGGAAAGACTTTGGTGGAATTAGAGGTGGATGTGGTAAAGCTGCAGAACAAAGCTCACCATTATCAAGGGATCTCATGGAAAACCTCATATGTATCATCAAATTAGCAGTAAAATTATCTCAAAGGGCAGGACTAGACCCCACTGCATTATGTGCTAGTGTGAAGTAGACACCTCTATCAATATTTGACCAGGTTGGATGAGGCTTTGAGCCTCCTGATGCAGTGGGAGGTGTCCCTGCTTGTGGCAAAGGGTGGAACTGGGTGGGCTTTGAGGTCCCTTCCAATCCAAACCACTCAGTGATGCTGAATCTAGGTTTCCACAACAATGGGAAATATCTTGGATGCTTTCCTACTCTAATTGCATGCAGAGATGTATCTTCATAGAGTCATAATGCTTGAGGATGACATAAGATACTCATAATTCCTTTGGAAAACTGGCTCTGCCTTTTCTGTAATTGAGGATAACCACGTGAGTTGCAACATATGTCTTCATCTCAGCTTAGATAGGGTAGCAATTTATCTCTAAAGCAATTCCTCAGAAACATAGGAATTAAATATCTAATTGCTATTTTCAAGTCCATCAGCTGGCAATAAAACTGAATGTCAAGTCTTATTTCAGAAATAAGACATTCTGAAATGTCAAGATGTCCAATGCAAAGCGAAAGGAATCTACACTGATGGGATCTGAACAGGCTGCCCTGGGAGGGGGTTGATTCCCCTTCCCTGGAGGGGTTTAAGGGATGGGTGGACGAGTTGCTGAGGGACGTGGGTTAGTGTTTGATAGGAATGGTTGGACTCGGTGATCCAGTGGGTCTCTTCCTACCTGGTGATTCTATGATTCTATGATTCTATTCTATGACTTACTTCCTTCTTTGCTGAAGACTGCCTGAGGTTAACGTCACTGCAGGGTCCACTTATCTGAACATAAAGGCTGACAACACCAACAGCAGACAGGTTAGTGCTTTCTGAAAGCATTTTCAAAACACGCTTTAAAGGCTCATTTAATATTCTACACAACTGGTCTTGTCACAGGGATTATTTTTGTTAACGAGAGTATTACAACTGCCAGCTCAAGCGCTACCAGAGGTGACAAGGAAATAAAAGTGATGAATCAACCGATGAACCGCAGGCAAAATTTAGGAGTACATCCATGAGGAAGTAACACAGCAAAACAGCACGTGTGTCACCTCAAATTACTGGTTTAAAGAAGCTGAAGAATCAAACCTCAGCACCTTAAAACCGAAGACACAAAGCAAAACAGGGGAGATTTAGGCTGGACATTAGGAAAAAAAATTTCACAGAAAGGGTGATTGGTCAGTGTCAGAGGCTGCCCAGGGAGGGGGTTGAGTCCCTTTCCCTGGAGGGGTTTAAGGGATGGGTGGACAAGGTGCTGAGGGACATGGGTTAGTGTTTGATAGGAATGGTTGGACTCAATGATCCCGTGGGTCTCTTCCAACCTAGTTGTTCTATGATTCTATGAGTCTATGAAATATAAAAATTGCCACCTTTGTGTCTATCAGGAGAACACAGAAAAATCACCTGAGATGCAGACAAAGCATCAACACCTTCAAAGCGTTCAGAAAGTGCTGACAGAGCACATATTTATTCTGTGCTTAGCCAACAAGTTAAGATTTTTCAAAAGAAAAGTTCTCTGTCCATAAGGATATACATTAAAAAATGTATGAAACCATAAAGGAGAAAGGTAAAGCTGAGTAGAAGAGCAGGGAGTTCTCCAAGACTCACATTTGATCATACTGTTCAAAAAACAGATTGACATCAAGAACCAAACCAGCCCCCATGATCAGTGAAACACCACAAATAGACTTGATTTACTAAGTTTAAAGCTCAGAAAATGTGTGGTTTAGTGCATGCATCACAGCAGGTGAGGCAGGAACCTTCAAAACAATTGCATCAATTACACTCTGGCTTTGGATAATAAGGACTTTGTGCCCAAAAAGGTGCCCTCTCCACCAGGCTGACCAGGAAAGTGAATAAAAGTAATTGAAGGCTCAGAGCTTCATCCAAGAGTAGCATCAACAGGGAGCTGGGCTCCTCTGCCAAGGGACGGGGGACAGACCAAGAGGGAATGGCCTCAAGCTCCTACCAGGGGAGGGTCACGATGGACAGCAGGAAAAATATTTCACAGAAAGGGTGACTGGGCAGTGTGAGAGGCTGCCCAGGGAGGTGGTTGAGTCCCGTTCCCTGGAGGGGTTTAAGGGAGAGGTGGACAAGGTCCTGAGGGACATGGGTTAGTGTTTGATAGGAATGGTTGGACTCAATGATCTGGTGGGTCTCTTCCAACCTGGTGATTCTATGGTGTGTTGCAGCCATTCCAAATTCAGCCTCAATATTTGCTCTCTGCTGCACAGAATAGCTCTGTAATTGCTGCCCTGTCCCCTTAACCAAACCCATCAGCATCAGCCTAGTCTCCAACCACTCTGCATCCCTGCACTGTTCTGCAGAGGATGTAGAGGATGCAGAGGATGCTGCCTTTTCCTATAACTCAGCCCTCCATTAGATTCTTTGGGTGTTATAGATGCAAGCAGCTACAGAGGCAACATGCTTTAGAATCATAGAATCATAGAATCACCAGGTTGGAAGAGATCCACGGGATCATCAAGTCCAAGCATTCCCACCAATCTCTAAATCATGTCCCTCAGCACCTCATCCACACACACTTTAAACACCTCCAGGGAAGACGAGTCAACCACCTCCCTGGGCAGCCTCTGACAGTGGCTAATGACCCTTTCTTTGAAGAAAGCCAAGACTGAGCTCAGCATTGCAAGAGGATTTGTAACTGCTTTAAGGAATTTCGATCCAGACATCCTCCACTACACAGTTCACCTCCATAGGGGCTCTTGATCTTTTATCCACTGGCTCGTTGTTCAACACCATAACACTCACACATTAACATTAACCCATGAGCCATAAATTCACCAGGAAGGCTGAGAACCAAGGCAGAAATAACCTTTAGCCATGGAAAAATTAGTATTATGCAGCAGTTGAGGTTCTCCATGCTGTGTTAGGAGCTACACAATGCAAAGGTGAAGAGCAATGACCTGCTACTCTCTGGTATTGCACCAAGGTAAACGCAGAGATGGAATTGTAATTAAAAGGCTCTTGCCTCTCAACATCACCTCCAAGTCAAAACAGTGACCCATTCACTAAGTTGATCTGCTTGTCCACTCTGATATTTTCCCCTGAAGCAGATGGTATTGGCTATTGCTTAACATGTGATACCAAGATGAAGCCCTGGCCTTACTGCCCAAATACATCTTTTCATAGAATCATGGAATCATAGAATAACCAGGTTGGAAGAGACCCACCGGATCATCGAGTCCAACCATTCCCATCAATCACTAACCCATGTCCCTCAGCACCTTGCCCACCCGCCCCATAAACCCCTCCAGAGAAGGGGAATCAACCTCCTCCCTGGGCAGCCTGTACTCAGGGTTAAAACAACATTCTCCTTTTTAATGAACTGGTATTATACTTACTAATTATGTGAAATCAGGGAGTCAAACCACAAAAATCGTCTGTCCTCTCTCTAAAGAGTTTTTCTAAGCTCGAAAAGGGGGGGAAATACAAAAGCAATAGACTTTATTGAACTACAGTCATGATGGTATGACCTGTATCACAGTTAATTCTCACTCCACATACCATCTTTGCTGCACAGAAAAATTAAGATTGTTTCTTCCAGGCACCGTGACGTATGTTTACCCATACATAAAACAAGAATAGCACTGAGAGAGGATGTTAAATAGCATGCTCCCAACTGGATCTCATAAAACTCCTCACAAATGCTCATTAATATTTTATATGAACAAAAGCTCTTCAGGCTGGACTCCATTCTAATGAACACCAGCATACATTTAATTTAAAGGATGCTTCTCAATACATCCAAGGGTAGTAATTACAGCGCATGTAGGGAGTAGTGAGCCTTCTGATGGACAAGCACAAGGCAAACGCACAGGGAGCATCTGCACAGGCACAGCTGAGGTCCAGGTGCAAACTAGCAGTTGTTGGGAGTTAGAGAATCATAGAACAGGTTGGATTGGAAGGGACCTCAAAGCCCATCCAGTCCTACAACCTGTCATGGGCAGGGACACCTCCCACTGCATCAGGGGCTCCAAGCCCCATCCAACCTGCCCTTGAGCCCCTCCAGGGATGGAGCAGCCACAGCTTCCCTTGGCAACCTGGGCCAGGGTCTCCCCACCCTCACACCAAAACATTTCCCCCTAGGATCTCATCTCCACTTCCCCTCTTTCAGCTTCAAAACGTTGTCTTATCTCTGCACTCCCTGTTCAAGAGCCCCCCTCAGCTTTCCTGAAGCTCCTTTAAGCGTAGGGGTCATTGGAAAAGCATTTAAATGATCCAAAGGGAAAACAGTAGTAAGGATGAACCCTGCCCCCTCCCCCTGCTCCATCTGCTAAAGCAAGCTTTAGAGGAGAGGGATAAGATTTTTTTACATAGCTAATGAGGTCAATGGAATAAAAGGCAGCTGTTAATTCTCCCATAAAGTTTTTAAATGGATGCATTTCATGGTGTTTGGGGATAACAATATAGTAATAAACACAAGTGAGTAAGATAATTATATCCAATGAAAAAGCTGTATATGACCAAATTCTGCCCTGTACCTAATTAGGATTTGATACACAGTGGCTCAGGTTTTCCATACTGTCTAAAAGACCATATAAACCCACGTATTCCCGAGCTTTCAATCCAGATCCTACTCTCCGCTGTGAGCTTGGTAAGTTATTCTCCTATTTCTATTTCTAACTAGCAAGATGTTCTATTGTTGGTGCTTTAAACTTGGCACTAGATCCTGCAGAAATATTCTGGGACTGTGAATTAAGAGGGTTGTTTCTTTTAAAGGATTTCTCTGGGTGTTTTTATTTCACAGGCTTTTAGAGTTGAGTTGAGATTTACACAGTATCATGAAATCTGGTTGGAATCGATGATCTGGTGGGTCGCTTCCTGGCTGGAGGACAGTGACAAGTGGTGTCCCCAGGGCTCAGTGCTGGATCCAGCCCTGTTCTATGTCTTCATCAATGACCTGGATGAAGGCATCCAGTGCTCCCTAAGCAAGTTTGCAGATGACACTAAGCTGGGTGGAAGTGTCGATCTGCTGGAGGGTAGGGAGGCTCTACAAAGGGATCTGAACAGGTTTGATCCATGGGCTGAGACCAATGGGATGAGGTTTAACAAGGCCAATTGCCGAGTCCTGCACTTGGGGCACAACAACCTTATGCAGAGCTACAGACTGGGAGAAGTCTGTCTAGAAAGCTGCCAGGAGGAGAAGGACCTGGAGGTGTTGGTCAACAGCAACTGAACATGAGCCAGCAGTGTGCCCAGGTGGCCAAGACGGCCAAGGGCATCTTGGCTTGGATCAGAAACGGTGTGACCAGCAGGTCCAGGGAGGTTCTTCTACCCCTGGACTCAGCCCTGGGGAGACCGCTCCTTGAATCCTGTGTTCAGTTGTGGGCCCCTCAGCACAAGAAGGATGTTGAGGCTCTGGAGCGAGTCCAGAGAAGAGCAAGGAAGCTGGTGAAGGGGCTGGAGAACAGGCCTTATGAGGAACGGCTGAGAGAGCTGGGGGTGTTTATCCTGCAGAAGAGGAGGCTGAGGGGAGACCTCATGGCTCTCTGCAACTACCTGAAAGGAGGTTGTGGAGAGAAGGGAGCTGGGCTCTTCTCCCAAGTGACAGGGGACAGGACAAGAGGGAATGGCCTCAAGCTCCACCAGGGGAGATTTAGGCTGGATATCAGGAGGAAGTTTTTCACAGGAAAGGTCATTGGGCATTGGAATAGGCTGCCCAGGGAGGTGGTTGACTCACCTTCCCTGGAGGTGTTTAAGGGACGTGTGGACGAGGTGCTGAGGGACACGGTTTAGTGTTTGATAGGAATGGTTGGACTCGATGATCCAATGGGTCTCTTCCAACCTGGTGATTCTATGATTCTATGATTCTATCTAGAATGTGTTGTTTCCACTTTAATTTCAGCATTTAGGAATGTGTATCATTAATTTGCTTGGGGAGGAAAAAAGTGGAATTCTAGGCTTCTCCTGTATTAGAAGCCATATATTTTAGTAGTTCAAGTGTTTCTGTTGGCAACTGATCTTTAATCTACATCAGTCTGATTAGGATGATGCTTCTATTAAACCACAGATAGTTTTCCATAGAATCATAGAATAGTTAGAGTTGGAAGGGACCTTAAAGATCATCTAGTTCCAACCTCCCTGCCATGGGCAGGGACACCTCCCATGGGATCAGGCTGCCCAAGCCCCATCCAACCTGGCCTTGAACCCCTCCAGGGATGGGGCAGCCACAAAGTTCCTTGGCAACCTGTTCCAATGTCTTTCCACTCTCATCGTGAAGAAATTCTTCTTAATGTCTAGTCTAAATCTGTCCCTCTCCAGTTTATACCCATTCCCCCTCACCCTATCACCACAAGCCTTCATGAATACTCCTTCCCCAGCTTTCTTGTAGCCCCTTTCAGGTACTGGGAGATCACTATAAGGTCTCCTCTGAGCTATCTCTTCTCTGGGCTGAACAACCCCAACTCTCTCAGCCTGTCCTCACATGGAAGGTGCTCCAGCCCTCTGATCCTCTTTGTATCCCTCCTCTGGACCTGTTCCAACAGCTCCATATCCTTCGTACGTTGAGGATTCCAGAACTGGACACAATAATCCAGGTGGGGTCTCACAAGAGAGGAACAGAGGGGCAGAACCACCTCCCTTGACCTGCAGGCTTTTGATGCAGCCCAGGACACAGTTGGTTTCTGAGCTGTGAGCGCACGTTGCTGACTCATGTCGAACTTCTCATCAATCAGCACCCCAAGTCCTTCTCTGCAGAGCTGCTCTCAACTACCTCATCCCCCATCATGTACTGGAATCGGGGATTGCCCCGACGCAGGTGTAGGTCCTTGCACTTGGCCTTGTGGAACCTCCTGAGGTTCTCCCAGGCTCACTTCTCCAGCCTGTCCAGGTCCCTCTGGATGACATCTTGTCCTTTGGAATGTCTGGATGGCATTCCTTTTATCTGGAATAACTGAAGGAAAGTGGTTTCTGCTTATTTTAGACTCCTTTTATACACAGTTTTGGGGGATTCTTCTTTACAAGAGCTGATATTACCAAGCTGCTCTCAAAATATAGCAAGAAAATCCTGATCCAATTCTGTCTGATATTTCTCCCACGTCTGCAGTTAATTTTCAGCTGACACCTTCATAAACAAATCTTCTCCAGGAGCTGAGACCTGTCCCTTCACAGCTTGTTCTTTGAGCAGTCCTGCAAAAGCAACTGCCACCTAATTGCAAAGTAGACGCCCAATGTCACTTGCTAACGCTGACAAAAGCTGATTTGCAGCGAGATATTAGATTTTAATTATAAAATCCAAGCTTTCAGCACTTCTACATGCTCAATTACACCTTTGGAATGGACTTCTCTTGTCTTTCAAGTATGGCAGAGACAGTTCTGATATCCCACAGCTGAAGCAATGCCCCTCACCAGCAGCTGGGACAGACCCTGCACCCTCTTGCCTTTGAGGAAGGGCATCTCCACTCCAGGAGCAGTCCAGCCTTGGCATTATGGGGTGCTCCACAGGTTAATTCAGCTGATGTGTAGACACAGGAGGTGTCTCCTTCATATCTCTTACAGCCCTTTGGTCCCTTGCTTCTAGGGGAGAGATTAGGACAAAAGGAAATTGTCTCAAGTTGCACCACGGGAGGTTTAGATTGGATGTTAGAAAAAAAATTCTATACCAAGAGGAGTAAAAGATTGGAAGAGGATGCCCCGGGCAGTGGTGGAGTCCCCATCCCTGGAGGGGTTCAAAGGTTGTGTGGCTGTGGTACTTCAGAACATGGTAGTGTTGGCGTGATGGTTGGACTGGATGAGCTTAGAGATCTTTCCAACCTTGATTCTATGATTCTGCTGGAGCAAACTCAGAGAAAGAGCAAGAGAGAGCAGCACACAGAGTAGGCAGTAAAGCAGCTACACGGCTGCATCCTGAGGTGTAGGCTTACATTTGATTTTTTTCTACTCATATGGGACACCAGCAGCTTGAGTCAGACTTCCAGAAGTTGCTCTGTCCTTAATGAATATTAAGCTTTTAAAAATAGGGCTCTGCTACATCGCCCTCCCAGCTGCTAATAGAAGTTCTGTAGTTCAGATTAGCATAAAGAAGGGCAATACTATCCTTTGCCTTTTCCTAGTGCCAGTAGAAAGCAGTTCCAGTTTGAAGCATCTGGAAAGCAAATAAATGACAGCCCTCACCACACAAAGGTGTGAATCTCATTATTGATCCCAGAGAGGTCATTTTCCCACCAGGTGAGGAACACAGGTCTATTTGCAGCTATGCCTGAAACTCCCCTTCCAGGGATAACAGCTATTATCTGCTTCACATGACATCTGAAGCGTGAAAGAGGTCATTAATTAAGTGCAATGCTGAGCATTTTCTGCTATGGAGATGAGGGGGGAGAGTCAGAGGAGCAAGCTCAACCGGCAGAAAGGCAGGTTGTCAGCTGCAAGCAGTGGTTCACAGGGAATTCATTTATCTTCCTTTCCTACTTTGTTTCACAGGTTCATCTCCATGCCATAACAATGCCTTGTTACGGGCACCAATGCAAGAAGCAGTGCTGCGTCCCAGGAGCGGTGAAACACGCCACACCGGTCTTCACGCAGTGCCAGAACCCCCACGTGGTGAAGAGCGTGCCATGTACACCATGCACTTCTAACAGCTCCAGGACGTGCACTGTGAGGAAGACCATCCAGAGCGGCCCCGCGTGTTGTACACCATGCTCATCACAGTGTGTTGAGACACACATCGTGGAAGGCTGCTGCTCCTCTTGCAGCCCCAGCTCCTCCAGTCCATGCACCGTGGCGTTCCCTCAGCACCACGTGCAAAGCAGGAATCACCTCTGCGTGCCCCACTGTGGCCAGACGTGTGTTACGGTGCATCCTCAGGTAGTCACTCCAGCCCCTGTGTATCAACACAGCTCGTATCCTTATTCGTACCAGTGGTCCAAGACCTACCACTACAACTGTGGGCAACAATAAGCTCCATGGAGGTGCCCATGAAAGAGCCTGGTGATGAAGAGCAAGATGCACATCCCTAGCTGAGCCCACAAGTTCAGCTTTCAGAACTACGACTCTTCTCCTCCTGCAATCCGTGGGGCTTGTGGACAACCTGACCCCTTTACAAACCAGCTGTTATTTAATCCTCTCCACATTATACTCTGTTAGATTTAGAGGCCTCAGAGCATCGTATCTCCTGTCGTCTACAGTGGTCTCAGATCTCAGTTGCATGAAAACAGTTTTTCCATGACTGCCAGTGCTAGGATATGCAAGTTTTACCATGGGCACAATTGCTGACATGGATGAGATGTCATCAAAGAGGCATCAGCTAGCTCGGTGCCAACACAAACTAGGTCCTTCCACGCTAACGCTGCCAAGAAAATATATGTATTTCTGCTTTCAAATTTGCTCCAGTAGAGATTCTGTAAAGACACCAGCTTTAATTGGAATCATAGAATGGTTTGGGTTGGAAGAAACTTTAAAGCCCATTGAAATTCAATCCTTCTGCCATGGGCAGGGGCACCATCCACTGGGTGCTCAAAGCCCTGTCCAACCTGGTCTCATCCAGCTTTCCACACTTTGTTCTATATGCAGCCAACAGAAATCAGACAAAAAAGGTAGAGCAGTGGAAAACAGGGCTTGAGTTTCAAGTCAACAGGTTCTACTGCATGAAGCAACTTGCTATGGAAACACTTACGAAAATACCTGCCACTGATGGGGCAACTGAAATTGAGTACTCGCTCTGTGGCCTATGTTACTTTATTATCTATGATATTTAACCAATATTTCACATAATAAAGCCTCTGCTGCATCAAACCACCTACTTTCTATACTGTTTTTTTTCTTTCCATCCCTTTTCACACTCTACTCAGAGCTGAAAGTCCCCAGTTGTACAGCAGCCATGCAAAGAAAGTCCCTGCTTCTGGTGGAATACTCAGCTTCCCACAGTGGATCTCAAAAACAACCTAGAGAAAAGCTGAGCCAGATGTAAGACAACTAACATAATGAATTGATAGGCTACCAGCAAGCTCTGGAATTGTCAGAGCAATCAACCCCCAGACCATTCTGCTGTGAGCGATAGGACTGTTGTGTACCCAGTTGGCCAAGAAGGCCAAGGGCATCTTGGCTTGGATTAGACACGGCATGACCAGCAGGTCCAAGGAGGTTCTTCTCCCTCTGGACTTGGCCCTGGGGAGACCGCTCCTCAAATCCTGGGGTCAGTTGTAGGCCCCTCCCCACAAGAAGGATGTTGAGGCTGTGGAGAGAGTCCAGAGAAGACCAACAAAGCTGGTGAGGGGCTGGAGAAGAAGAGGAGAGTCTGAGAGAGCTGGTGGGGGGGGTTATCCTGGAGAAGAGGAGGCTGAGGGGAGACCTCATTGCTCTCTGCAAGTTCCTGAGAGGAGGTCGTGGAGAGGAGGGAGTTGGGCTCTTCTCCCAAGGGACAGTGGACAGGCCGAGAGGGAATGGCCTCAAGCTCCACCAGGGAAGGGTCAGGATGGACATCAGGATGAAGTATTTCATGGAAAGGGTGATTGGGCAGTGTCAGAGGCTGCCCAGGGAGGCGGTTGATTCACCTTCCCTGGAGGGGTTTAAGGGACGGGTGGACTAGGTGCTGAGGGACATGGGTTAGAGATTGATGGGAATGGTTGGACTCGATGATCGGGGGGGTCTCTTCCAACTTGGTTATTCTATGATTCTATGAAAGTAAAGTATTCACAAATTGAGTTGTTATAACCCCCATCTGCCTGTAAATCTCAATTACATTTACCCTGAATCATTCCTAGTGTGTTTGTAAACTCCACCCTAGCAATTCCTTGGGCTCCATCGTGTGGCCAATTCAGGGAGTGTTAGGGAGACAAACATCACTTGTTGCCTACATCACTTGCCTGTCAATCTTTCCCATTTTCTCAATTCTTCAGAGCTCCACCATTTGTGAACAATAGTATTACAATAAAAATGCAAGTGATTCGCATTTAAATGCATCTGTGCCACCTGTTCTTCCCTGGAGGGGTTTAAGGGACGGGTGGATGAGGTGCTGAGGGACATGGGTTAGTGACTGGTGGGAATGGTTGGACTCAATGATTCGATGGGTCTCTTCCAACCTGGTGATTCTATGATTCTATGATTCTATACTCATTCAAAAAGCTTTGGTACACCTGTCACACTTTTATTATTCATAGAATCATAGAATCACTAGGTTGGAAGAGACTCACCAGATATTCCTAATTAAAACCAAAAAGACTGAGAAATTAGGATGGCATTTAAAGTATGTTTGCCATTCATAAATCCCAATCGCACTTTCATAACTGTTTACAGAGTCAGACACATCAATGTGTTTAAATTCAAAGTGTCAATGTTCCCAGCCCAAGGAGACAGGGAACATTAAGTCGGAGCTGCCCTGCCAGCATTATAGAATCATAGAATCACTAGGTTGGAAGAGACCCACCGGGTCATTGAGTCCAACCATTCCTATTAAAAGCGTTCCTAACAAAGCTCATGGGTCCAGCGGCGAGGCCAAACCTGCCCCAGCCACCCGGCTGTGCCATTGGATGCTTCCAGGGTGAAAGCTTAGAGCAATTCAGTCAGCTAAAAAATTTGCCCTTGACAATGAGCATTATATCCTCTCTCACTAAAAATTTTAGAATTAAAGATTTCAAAATGCGAGCACTTTCACTAGTGGCTGATAACCAGTAGTTTTAACTCAGCAGCATCACAAAGAATAATCCAAATGAAAACACCAATAAAAAATACTTTGAAAGTAGTTAAGACCTAGATCTCCCTGGTTTCAGGTAGGAGAGCTTAGGAAGCACATTAGAAATCTCTGTCTCATCTCAGATTTAAGTGCTTTCATCCCCAGCCACAGTCCCACAGAGGGAAGTAGCCCCCAGAAAATTCTGGGTCTTCTCAGAGGACCTCAAGTTCTCAACACAAGTCAGCAGGATCTCAGCCATTGACAGTCTGAAGCTGATTAAAAAGGGTGAATTTGTTCTCTCCTGATCAGCTTTGGTTTCCCCAACAACGTGCATCTCAAAACCTGGTAGGAAGAGGAGGAGAAAGGCTTAAAAGCTGCAAAAAGAAAGGTAGAAGTGTAATCTAGTGAGCAGCAGCAGCAGCTCTACCAGGTAAGAGCTGAAGCAACGACGAGACTTTCATAATTAGGTATTTCCTCTATAGTCCCTTATTTCTGGTGCAATTCAATAGCATGGGAGTTGATGGGTTTAGCCCTATAATGTAACAAATATCCTGCCTTCAACATCAACCATCAAGCATCCAAAGTAACTTCCAGCAGCCAACAATTTGTAGGGGAGCAGACCCACAGCCAACTCGTCCAACCCTGATGCGATGGAAAGCGCTCTGCACACAACAGCAAAACCAACCATTGCATCAGAAGGGATCAAAAGAGGTCTGGCTGGAAAGTGCCTGAAGGAGAAGGACCTGTGGGTGTTGGTTGAAGATGAGCCAACAGTGGCCCAGGTGGCCAAGAAGGCCAACGGCATCGTGGCTTGGATCAGACACAGAGTGGCCAGCAGGGCCAGGGAAGATATTCCCCCTCTGGATTCGACCCTGGGAAGACTGCTTCTCGAATTCTGGGGTCAGTGTTGGGCCCCTCCCCACAAGAAGGATGTTGAGGCTCTGGAGAGAGTGCAGAAAAGAGCAAGGAAACTGGTGAAGGGGCTGGAGAAGAAGAGGAGCGGCTGAGAGAGCTGGGGGGGGGTTATCCTGGAGAAGAGGAGGTTGAGAGGAGACCTCATTGCTCTCTGCAACTGCCTGAGAGGAGGTTGTGGAGAGGAGGGAGCTGGGCTCTTCTGCCAAGGGACAGGGGACAGAATGAGAGGGAATGGCCTCAAGCTCCGCCAGGGGAGGTTCGGGCTGGACATTAGGAAAAAAATTTTCACAGAAAGGGTGATTGGTCAGTGTCAGAGGCTGCCCAGGGAGGTGGTTGAGTCAGCTTCCCTGGAAGTGTCTAAGGGATGGGTAGATGAGATGCTGAGGGGCATGGGTTAGTGATTGATGCGAATGGTTGGACTCAATTAGCTGGTGGGTCTCTTCCAACCTGGTTGTTCTATGATTCTATGAAAGGAGACATCCCCAGGAAGACAGGTCCCTGCACAACTCCCAGAGCTGCATTCCCTTACCCTAGACCAGCACCAGCTCCACAGCTGCAGCCCATCTGCTCTCATCATTACCAGCACCTGCTACTCTGTACTTTTCAGTTACAGTTTTACAGGTGGCATTCAGACATTATTACCACTTTTTAACTGTATTTAATACTATTATATTATTACTGTTATGGAGAATGGGTTGAGAGAATGACTCGGGGGTCCTGGTGGATACGAAGCTCAACACAAGCCGGCAATGTGCACTTGCAGCCCAGAAAGCCAACCAGATGTTTAAAAAATGGCAATTTTTTTTAGCAAGTCTGCTATGCTTTGAGTGACATAGAATCACAGAATCACCAGGTTAGAAAAGACCCACTGGATTGAGTCAAACCATTCCCATCAATCACTAAACCATGTCCCTCAGCACCTTGTCCACCTGTCCCTTAAACACCTCCAAGGAAGGTGAATCAGCCACCTCCCTGGGCAGCCTGTTCCAGGGCCCAATGAGTCTTTCTGTGATTTATTTTTTCCTAATGTTCAGCCTGAGCCTCCCCTGGTGGAGCTTGAGGCTTGTCCTGTCCCCTGTCGCTTGGCAGAAGAGTCCAACTCCCTGCTCTCCACAACCTCCTTTCAGGTAGTTGCAGAGAGCCATGAGCTCTCCCCTCAGCCTCCTCTTCTCCAGGAGAAACACCCCCAGCTCTCTCAGACTCTCCTCTTCTTCTCCAGTCCCTTCCCCAGATTTGTTGCTCTTCTCTGGACTCACTCCAGAGCCTCAACATCCTTCTTGTGGGGAGGGGCCCACAACTGACCCCAGGATTCAAGAAGCAGTCTCAGCAGTGAGAAAGTTTTCATGGGAAAAATTTTCTCAACATAAAAAACTGTCTTTCATAACTGTTGCAAAAATGCCTCAAAACCCAGTCCCTATAGGCTTAGGAATGGAGAGACCAAAATGATTGGGAGATTTTTTAAAAGGTGGCTGCAAAAAGCACTTAGGGAAAGTCTCTTCATGTGCTCATGCAGTTTAAAATTCCTTATCACTGTGGCAGGAGTGGGAACTCCTAGGACTGAAGAGGTCCTGCTCTTTGAGAATAGTTTCCTAACTCTGTCTTCAAAGCAAAGGGAAGGAGCTAGTTGCACAGAGAGCACCATCCTGTGGCAGTGCAGGTGCTGAGCTGAAGGAATGTGCTCCCTCCTGACTCCCCACCCCTCATTCCTGGTGCAGCTGCAGGTGCCTGGTGGAATGAGGTGATGCATAACCAGAGCTCAGCTGATCCTCAGCCCAGATACAGCTGGGGATGCAAACCAGTGAGGAGGGAGACAGGCAGGCGAGTTATTTGCATGATGCTTTTGGAAGGTGTGGTGTTCTCCAGGGATCTCTGTAGGGCTCAGCTGCTGAGCTGCATCAGTAAAAGTAGCAACATTTCACCTGCAGCTTCGTTGGTTTTCATTCTTCACTTTAAAGGGAGAATCTAAGTTGTTGCACAAGGTGATTTTGGCAGTTAAAGAACAAATGTGGGTGTGGGAAAGGAAAGCAGCACAGGAACGATGGGCCTGGCTGATGAAATTGCAAACTGCTGCACGGATGACAAACTCCAGTGATAAAGTGATGCAACACCCTGCAGCAGTGCAGAGGTAGAAAAGCAGGAATGTGGTGCTAGGAACTCTGATGTGGTGGCACCGGCTTGCCCGTGACTAAGCGAGGTGATGGAGAAACAAGTCAGCTTTAAAAGGGAAGAAATTGTAAAGCTGTTAAATGTTACTATCAGATTACTGTGAGAGGCAAAGGGTTTCAGCTGCCAAGGTCCAATGTTACATCTCCCTTGGCTGTGGAGGTCACAGCTTGCAAAATCTTTGATCCAAATGTGCCAACTCCCTTCTGCTCCTGAGGAACGTGCTATTCATAGAATGGTTTGACTTGGAAGGGACCTCAAAACCATCCAGTCCCACCCCTGCTATGGGCAGAGACACCTCCCATGG
Organism: Coccyzus lansbergi; assembly: GCA_033558105.1. Taxonomy (NCBI): domain Eukaryota; kingdom Metazoa; phylum Chordata; class Aves; order Cuculiformes; family Coccyzidae; genus Coccyzus; species Coccyzus lansbergi. Next base: position 185,970 of record JAUMJK010000613.1, on the reverse strand, counting down.
GATCTGGGGCTCCAAGTCCCATCCAGCCTGGCCTTGAACCCCTCCAGGGATGGGGCAGCCATGGCTTCTCTGGGCAACCTGGGCCAGGACCTCTTCACCCTCACAGCAAAACATCTCTCCCTAAGATCTCATCTCAACCTCCCCTCTTGCAGCTGAAAACCATTACTTCCTTCTCCTGCTGCTACACTCCCTGACCCAGAGTCCCTCCCCAGCTCTCCTGTAGTCTCTGTCAGTAATGGAAGGCTTCTCCAAGGTCTCCTCAGAGCCTTCTTTAGGCTGAAGGAGGAGAGGTTTACAGAATCATAGAATCATAAAATCACTAGGTTGGAAGAGACCCACCAGATCATCGAGTCCAACCATTCCTATCAAACACTAAACCATGTCCCTCAGCACCTTGTCTACCTATGCCTTAAACACCTCCAGGGCAGTTGAATCAACCACCTCCTTGGGCAGCCTGTTCCAATGCCCAATGACCCTTTCTGGGAAAAACTTCCTCCTAATGTCCAGCCTAAACCTCCCCTGGTGGAGCTTGAGGCCATTCCCTCTTGTCCTGTCCCCTGTCCCTTGGGAGAAGACCCCAGCTCTCTCCTCTCCACAACCTCCTCTCAGGTAGTTGTAGAGAGCAATGAGGTCTCCTCTCAGCCTCCTCTTCTCCAGGCTAAACACCACTAGCTCTGTTCTCCAGCCCCTTCCCCAACTTTGTTGCTCTTCTCTGGACTCGCTCCAGAGCCTCAACAAATTTAGATTAGCTACTAGGAAATAAATCAGGAAAATTAGGAAAAAAGCTACTTGAGTTTCTGGGCATTTACCCATGGCTGTCTATACTATCCGTTTATGCTTGTGTCTTTCCTGTCATTACCCTCCTCGTGGCTTTGAAAGGAGAAAACCCTGTTTCACTGCTGTGGTTGGTTGTGTGTATCAAGTTTGTTCACTACAAGAAGAAATGAAGTTTATTGCAGTCTGAAGAGACTGCATTTCTCCCTCTCCTTCCAGTTCCCTTTAGATTCCTCCAGGTGGTGTTGGTAGGAGATAGTGGAGCGTAGAGAGGGCTGACCTGCATTGCCACACAACTCCTCTGTATGAGTAATTCTAGGAGGAAAAGTCATAAGGAGATTTTCTGATGTCCTTACCTTGTGCAGAACAGCAGCTTTCTGATGGTCCTACTCTACCCTATAAAACAGGTCATGGTTTTGCCATCACCTACTGACATCCTCATGTAATGAACTAAGAATCAGCTGTTGGGGAAGGGGAAATTCTCCATATTCCTTTAAAGTCACAGAACCATAGAATAGCCTGAGTAGGAAGGGATCCACGATGATCATCGAGTCCTACTCTCCAGAGCCATGAGGCTTCCCCCTGCTCCAAACCTGTCGACCTAAAATCAGTGTTGGTTCTGGTGGACTGCATGGTCAGTAAAGGCCCAATTGGTGCCATGAGCTGTGGTCACTTTAAGGGGTCTCCTGGGTCAGTGACACCCCTTACTCCAACCATCCTCACCTTACTGTCAGACCAGTTAATCATGATTTAGTCTAAATACTCTCTTGTGAAGCGTGTGGGGAGTTCCCAGGCAAGTAAATTAACTGTCGGATATGACCACTGATGACAATGAATGGAGCAATTAAGACTTTCCATTTGATGACTGTAATTTTAATAGGCTGGTGCAAAGTAGTTGAATAATACGGGAAGGAAGCTGCCTCAGTGTCATAGGTAAAAACTGTGCAGATGTCCCACTAAACGATTGGGTGGATCATAAAAATAGGAAGCTATGCAGCTAAACTTGCCAGACAACGAGCAGCTCCATCTTCCCAAGGAGTTTGTCCTGTGCGCAGCTGCTGTCACCATGGATCCATACTGGACACTAAAATGAGGTTGGCTGTGACGTATTTGAGTGGTGCTGGTGCCTAGGTGACAAATGACATGTTCCTCAAGCAAGCTTTCCTGGCATCTCAGCAATGTTACCGTTCCCTGTTGGAGAGGTGAAAATGAGAACAATGCTGACTGCCGGGGAACGAGGGGCAGTGAGGGACTGGCCGTCACCTCATCACCTCCCCATCCTCCTCTGTAACCCAACTCCATCAGGAGCTGTACACGGACTTTATAAAACATGTGAAGGTAAAAGTAGGATAAAATAAGGACTTGTTCATATATTTAGCTCTGCAGATAGTGAAACAAAACAGAACACATGTCTTTCCTGTCCCTTTTTGCAGCGGATATTCATAGAATCATAGAATAATCAGGTTGGAAAAGACCCACTGGATCATCAAATCCAACCACTCCTATCAAACACTAACCCATGTCCCTAAGCACCTTGTCCACTCACACCTTAAACTCCTCCAGGGAAAGGGACTTAACCCCCTCCCTGGGCAGCCTCTGACACTGCCCAATCACCCTTTCTGGGAAAATTTTTTTTCCTAATGTCCAGCCCAAATCTCCCCTGGTGAATATGTCCAATCTCCAAAACCTTGGATATGTCTGACAATCAGCCCTGAGCTGGATTAGTCATCTGCATCCTGAATATCCCATAACTGCCTGGCAAACATCACATTTTCCCCTATGAGGACAGGAATTCTGGTTCATGAGGTGGTATCTCTTGGGTCATCCTGCAGGACGCTGGGGTGGGTGCAGCTGGTGGTCACTTCTATATGTCATGCCCCATCTCTAAACAGAAAGTAATGATCTCCCACGCAAAGAAGTGGTTATGGTCTTGATGTTCTCTCTCCTGCTGCCATATAAAGTGGGAAGTCCATTACCAGAGATAATGGGCTCATTTGGCTGGAACTGAAATTGTTGGAAGAGAAAAGTTGGAAGAGACCCAACAGATCATCGAGTCCAGACATTCCCATCAATCACTAACCCATGTCCCTCAGCACTTCATCCACCCGTCCCTTAAACCCCTCCAGGGAAGGCGACTTAACCCCCTCCCTGGGCAGCCTGTTCCAGTGCCCAATGACCCTTTCTGTGAAAATATTTTCCTAATGTCCAGCCTGAACCTCTCCTGGTGGAGCTTGAGGCCATTTCCTCACTCTGCCATGAAGCTTGTGCCTCAGTATATCTCACCCCATGGCTGTCAACACCACAGAGAGGAAAAGCAACCATGGTACTAGAGGGCACCATGCCCACAGCACCACTGTGCCTTTCATCGCGTTCCCTCTGTGCTCCAGTCTTTGCTGTCATTACAAAATCTGTCCACAATGAGACTCTGGGTGCGATAAGAGATCTGCACATTTAACAAAGAAAAGCTGTTGCTCAATTCTGACTTATACTCCATTCTGCTTTATCATAGAGTAGTTTGGGTTGGAAGGGACCTTAAAGATCATCCTGTTCCAATCCCCCCTGCTATGGGCAAGGACACCTCCCACTGGACCAGGCTGCCCAGAGCACCATCCAACCTGATCTTGAACATCCCCAGGAACGGGGCAAACACAACTTCCCTTGGCAACCTGTTCCAGTGCCTCACCACTCTCATCATGAAGAAATTCTTCCTTATCTCTAGTCTAAATCTCCCCCTCTCCAGTTTATACCCATGGCCCCTCATCCTATCACTCCAAGCCTTTTATTAACAGTCCCTCCCCAGCTTTCTTGTACCCCCTTCAGGTATAAGTTCTGCTCAAAGCCTTCTCTTCCCTAAGCCAAATAACCCCAGCTTGCTCAGCCTGCCTCTGTCTTACTCTGAAAGACTTGTCTCTAGATTGAGGTGCACCAGAGAAAACAGTAAAGACCAATGTTAAATATCTTCTTTTAAATTGTTCTTCCACTTTTGCAGAACTGTTAGGCATTCCTGTTATGTAAAAGCAATAATTTCTTTTTACCCATGATACCATTTCTTACCACATGCAGCAAAAATTCACTGAAAAAAGTGAAATTACTGAAAAAATATTGTCCCTCTTTTGTTTGGTTAAGCTTTTCTCCTGTGATCCAATTTTGATATTGGTATGAGGTAAGGTATATCACTTCCATATATAACCTCAAGAGCTAAAAATCATTTGAGGTGGTATCCCGTGACTCCAGGCTCAGTGTGGTATCCAAGCATACCATGTATGCCATTTTGTCAGATATTAAACAGATCAGTTAGAAACATTTTGATCTTAGGGACATTTCTTTTGTGTAGTGTCTGACATGGGCCACTGGGCAGAGTCCAGTGGGATGAGGTTTAACAAGGCCAAATGCCGGATCCTGCACTTGGGGTACAACAACCCTAAGCAGCTCCGGACTAGGAGAAGTCTGGCTGGAAAGTGCCTAGAGGAGAAGGATCTGGGGGTGTTGATTGTACATGAGCCAGCAGTGTGCTCATGTGGCCAAGAAGGCCAAGGGTATCTTGGCTTGGATGAGACCCGGCATGGTCAGCAGGGCCAGGGAGGTTCTTCTCCCTCTGGACTCGGCCCTGGAGAGACAGCTCCTCGAATCCTGGGGTCAGTTGTGGGCCCCTCCCCACAAGAAGGATGTTGAGGCTCTGGAGCAAGTCCAGAGAAGAGCAAGGAAGCTGGTGAAGGGGCTGGAGAACAGGCCCTGTGAGGAGTGGCTGAGAGAGCTGGGGGTGTTTCTCCTGGAGAAGAGGAGGCTGAGGGGAGAGCTCATTGCTCTCTGCAACTCCCTGAGAGGAGGTTGTGGAGAGGAGGGTAATGGTCTCTTTTTTCCAAGTGACAGAGGACAGGATGAGAGAGAATGGCCTCAAGCTCCACCAGGGGACGGTCAGGATGGATAGCAGGAAAAAAATCTTACATGGAAAGGGTGATTGTGCAGTGTCAGAGGCTGCCCAGGGAGGGGATTGAGTCCCCTTCCCTGGAGGGGTTTAAGGGACGGGTGGCTGAGGTGCTGAGGGACATGGGTTAGTGGTTGATGGGAATGGTTGGACTGGATGATCTGGTGGGTCTTTTCCAACCTGATTGTGCTATGATTCTATGATATGATGTGATTTAGAGTCAAAGTTGTGTTAGCTTGAGATTTGCTTCATACCATCACAAAGGTGCAGGTGTTTTGGATACCGGTAGGGCAGGTGCAAGTCATCCTATTTCCTGTCTCCCATGTTCCCATAGTAGCACTGATATTTCCCAATCTGCTCTAGAAGAATGAAGAACTAATTGGGGAAAAGAAGAAAATTGAATACAGGGTGTTCCTATGGCTTTAATGTATGCGGCAAACTGCAGGGACCGGATAAAAGTGAAACCAGGAAAAGAAGCCACAGAATAACCAACAGTTCAAATGCCATAGTGTATTAATTATTGGGGAAAGTTTTTCTTGTTGGGGTACATAAGCTTCATCATCACTGCCTCTCTGTTCCTTGGCAGAGAGATATAAATCATGCATTACTTAAAGGGAGCCTAGAGGAAAGGTGGGGAGGGGCTCTTGATCAGGGAGTGCAGGGGCATGATCAAGGGAATGATTTTCAGCTGAAAGAGGACAGATTGGGATGAGATCTTAGGGAGAAATATTTTCCTTGTGAGGGTGGGGAGGCCCTGGCCCAGGTTGCCCAGAGCAGTGGTGGCTGCCCCATACCTGGAGGGGTCCAAGGCCAGGTTGGATGGGGCTTGGAGCCCCAGATCCCATGGGTGGTGACTGGATCCCATGACATGGGTGGGACTGGATGGGCTTTGAGGGATCTTCCAGCCCAAACTGTTCAATGGTTCAACAATTCTTCACCACATGTTGAAATTTGGAGAAACACAGAATAAGCCCTTGTCGAGATCATAGAGGGTTAAACACCATAATAAGGGCAAAAGGGCAGTTTCTCAGTGGACAGACTTGGGGGCAGAGCTGGTACAGAGGAGAGGAAGGGATTGAAAGCTTTAATCCCCAGAACAGAAGCAGGCATCAAGATATGGAGGCAGAAACACTTCCAGATTAAATATAATCCCTACTTTCCAATTCCTACATCCACTGACACCAAGGATTAAGCAAGCAGGGAGGCAGGTTATGCCTTATCTGAAGGAATGGAGAGTGGAAAAACAGGTGTGAAAAGGAAGTGATACCATGGGGAGGAGAGAAGCGATTTCTGCTCAGTAGAGGGGGATCCGTGTCCCCAGGATGAGGGTGCTGACTACACCAGAGCAGGGGTTACCACCATGAACCATGCGTGGCATCAGTCCTGGCCACCACCAGGCACTGCCGGCCAGCAGCAGCACTCATTTCATTTGCTGCCTGGGTGTCTGTCATACCCAGCAGCAAGTCTTGCATCACCAAGACGTCTGGCAGCAAGAGCAGGGTGCTTGTTGGGAGAGAGTGGGTAGGTCTTGCTCTGGTGGAACTGAGCTGATGAAGAAGTAAAGCTGTTCTGAATATTCTTCATGGACTGCCTTGAGGACCACTGAAATGAATCCCTAAGAGCAGATGGGGCCATAAAGGAGGCATCCTACTTCCATAACCCTGAAAGGCACCCAAGGTTTGCCCAGCTCTGTGTCATAGAATCATAGAATCACCAGGTTGGAAGCAACCCACCAGATCATTGAGTCCAACCATTCTTATCAAACACTAACCCACATCCCTCAGCACCTCGTCTACCCGTCCCTTAAACCCCTCCAGGGAAGGGGAATCCCTGGGCAGCCTCTGACACTGCCCAATCACCCTTTCTGTTAAAAACTTCCTACTGATCTCTAGCCTAAATCTCCCCTGGTGGAGCTTGAGGCCATTCCCTCTCATCCTGTCCCCTGTCACTTGGGAGAAGAGCCCAGCTCCCTCCTCTCCACAACCTCCTGTCAGGTAGTTGTAGAGAGCTATGAGGTCTCCCCTCAGCCTCCTCTTCTCCAGGATAAACACCCCCAGCTCTCTCAGCTGTTCCTCGTAAGGCCTGTTCTCCAGCCCCTTCACCAGCTTTGTTTCTATTCTCTGCACTCGCTCCAGAGCCTCAACATCCTTCTTGTGGGGAGGGGCCCAGAACTAAACGCAGTTCAGAGAAACCAAACAAAGAAACCAAAGTCATAGGGAGATAGCTTACACTAAGGAACCTTAGAACAGCCTTCAAGTACTTAAAAGTGGCCTATAGGAAGGATGGGGATAGACTTTTTATCATAGCCTTTTGTGTCAGGATAAGGACTCATGGTTCCAAACTAAGAGTGAGTCCTGAGAAGAGGGAATGAAGCTGATGAAGGGGCTGGAGACCACATCTTATGAGGAGCGGCTGAGAGAGCTGAGGGTGTTTATCCTGGAGAAGAGGAGGTTGAGGGGAGACCTCATTGCTCTCTGGGACTCCCTGAAAGGAGGTTGTGGAGAGGAGGGAGCTGGGCTCTTCTCCCAAGTGACAGGGGACAGGACAAGAAGGAATGGCCTCAAGCTCCACCAGGGGAGATTTAGGCTGGACATCAGGAGGATGTTTTTCACAGAAAGGGTCATTGGTCAGTGTCAGAGGTTGCCCAGGGAGGTGGTTGATTCCCCTTCCCTGGAGGGGTTTAAGGGACGGGTGGACAAGGTGCTGAGGGACATGGGTTAATGTTTGGTGGGAATGGTTGTACTCAATAATCCGGTGGGTCTCTTCCAACCTGGTTGTTCTATGATTCTATGACTCTAAGGGAGGAGAGATTTAGACCGTATATAAGGAAGACTTCTTCTATGATGAGAGTAGCAAGGTTGGATAGGGAGGTAGTGCAGGCCCTGTCCCTGGGAGCATTCAAGGATGAGGCTCTGAGCAACCTGATCTGGTTAAAAACGTCACTGCTCCTGCAGGGTGGTTGGACTGGATGGTCTTTAAAGGTCCCTTCCAACCCAAAGTGTTCTGTGATTCTATGAGCAGAGGTGATCCTCCATCCCACCAGCCACATTGCTTTTACCTCCCCATCCTTAACCAGCAACCTGTGATGTGTAGAAAGCACAGTTGGGATGGAGAATTAAACAGAAAATACTCTGAAGGCTTCAGAAGTTTGGTAGATCTCAGGGTCTTGATCTCACTGACATCCAGACCATCTGCCACCCATCATCCAGCACAAGTGTGTCTCTCTCCTACAACCAGGACGGATGTGAGGATCACACCTCTTTCATAACCCACACAGAGGATATAATTAGGAGGTATCGAGCAAATGCATCACGAGAACACGTATGCCTCTGTGGCAATTATACTCCACCCTTCCGATACAGCTTCAGTAGCTTCAAACTGTGCTTCACAGTGAACAAAAATATTCAGCGCATGCAGAATTCTTTTGGGGTCTCTGCAATAAATGCTTAAAGAAACGAGAGTTCTGACTCTCAAGTGCTGGGGAGCTCTGCTTCTGCAATGCGATTTGCCTTCATTAAGAACCTTTATTTGGAGATGAGGTGTTAGTGTGAGATTTTAAAGCTAGGGTTGAGACTTCCCCAAATCACCTTCCCCTGTGCATAAAATGAGTGTGTAATTCTGCTTTCTCTGATTTTCAGCCTTTGGTACCAACACTGCCTGAGAAAAGGGACCTTCAGTAGTGGGAAGAAGGTTGGTTGGGAGCAAAACACTTTTATAATTAACAGATTGAAGATCTCAGTCCGCTCAGCTGGAACTGAGACCAGAAGTAAACCTAATTTCAGTTAGTGGGAGTACTTAATTTTACTGTGGAAATGCAGGAATATAGAATCATTGAATCATAGAATCACCAGATTGGAAGAGACCCACCAGATCATCAAGCCCGACCATTCCTATCAAATATGTTCTCAATATCTGAATTCCTTTCTGTCTCTTAACAGTTTGCAAGTTGACAAATTTGTTGCTGCTTGCAGAGAGTCCTTTATCAAAGTGGCAGCAAGTCCCAGCACCTCTGACCTCGCCAGCCAAGCCTCATTTTGAGCAACCAGATCAAGCTTCGTTATGCCCCAGTCCGCAGCACACATATCTAAAATCCCAGGACTCATCTTTTATGTGCCAGGACATGCTAAACCTCTTACTACTGCATCCTGACTGCCCTTGATCTTAATAGCAGAGATAAACAAGCTGTTCTAGATATGCTAGATATGCACTCTGCAACCACAGCCCTTAATTTGGTTTTCAGACAAACAGAGAATCCCTTGATATCTCCCTTCCCTGCCCTACTTAGCTTGCGGTCCAGGCACAGCACAGAAGGGCTTTGAAATGACTTGTGTTTCTCTCTCCATCACGTTAGGGGTTGTGTGGTCTCAGCTGGGAGTTTCTCAATGTAAAGAGCCCAGTCGTGTTTTAGGAAAGTCACATTGCACCGAAACTTAGTGAAAGACAGGTGGAAGGGGAGGTTATTTTTGTTTTATTTAACTTTATTTGTCTCTGCTCACTCAGATGCTCATCTACATGGTCCTCAGCAGCTGGATTTGTACGAGTGCCTTGTGCAGGGATCACTTGGGAGCAGCACAAGCGACAATGGGTACAGAGTTACTGCCTCTTGAATATTGAGGCAGCACCTTGAATCCTGAGTTCATTTCTGGGCCGCTCACTCCAAGAAAGACCTTGAGGGGCCTGGAGCACATCCAGAGAAGGGAATGGAGCTGGGGAAGGGGCTGGAGAACAGGGGCTGTGGGGATGGTGAGGGCCCTGGGGCTGTTTAGTCTGGAGAAGAGGAGGCTGAGGGGAGACCTCATCACTCTCTGCAGCTCCCAGAAAGGAGGTTGTAACAGAGTGGGTTCTAGTCTCTTCTTCTAAGGAACAAGGGATAGGATGAGAGGAAACAGCCTCAGGTTGTGCCAGGGGAGGTTCAGATTGGATATTAGAAGAAATCTCTTTACCGACAGAGTGGTAAAGCCCTGGCAGAGGCTACCAGACATGGCACTTCAGGACACGGTTTAGTAGACGCGATGGCATTGGATTGATGGTTGGACTGAATGAGCTGAGAGGTCTTTTCCAAATTAATGATGCTATGATTCTATGACCTACTGGGCTCATCTTCACAAGCAGCAATGAACAGAATTTTGGGTAAACCTTTTATAAATATCGATTATTATAGGGGGATATTTTCTCTCAGTTCTTTGGCTACTGGACAAGACTGCAACCTGCTGTCCAGTATCATTTGTACATCATAAAGTCACCATCTGCCTCCTTTCTTGGAACAAAAGAGTAAGAAAAACCAGTAATGACACAAATATTCTGAACAGAAGATAACTTTTCAAATTACATGTTTTCACACATGTTTGAAAACTCACAACAGCTGATAGACATCACAGAATCCTAGAATGGTTTGGGCTGGAAGGAACCCCAAAGCCCACCCAGTTCTAACCCCTGCTCATGAGCAGGGACACCCGCCACTGGACCAGGGGCTCCAAGCCCCATCCAACCTGCCCATGGGTTAGGGCTTTCATGAATTCTCTGGACAACCTGGGCCAGGGCCTCCTCACCCTCCCAGGGAAACATTTCCAAAATTTTTTCTAATAGACAATGGAAATCTCTTTTGGAGTCTCTTACAGGCAAAACCCTGTGACTGTCCCATCCTTTCAGATGAAAAAACCTTCAACTGGGGAGAGGGTTCCTTATCTTCCACCACCAATAGTGATGCCTCCTTCCTCCCAGGGGGGTGGTCACATGGCAGGGGATTCAGCAAGGATGGCAGACGCTGCTGACAGAGCATCATCTGAGCGCCACGAGCGCAAAGATGAGATAAGGCTGAGCAGGTCTCGTGCTCCAGGGCAGGGAACGCACACAGGCAATGAGAGGAAGGAGGCACCTAGCAGAGGCTACGGCTGGCACAGCCTACGGCTCTTTGTTCTGAAGCATGGCTCAGAAATAATAAAGCAAGCTACGATTGCTTCAATCAGCAATATCTGAGTGAAAGATCCTTCCATCACAACCACCTAAGAGTTTTCCTGGAGCTGGAGGGTTTTATTGGAGGAACTTGCGACTACTCTTTGCAGTAATTCCAGCTTGGCAGAAGAAAGGCATGAAAAGTGTGAGCAAACTGCATATCCAGAGTGAATTCTCCTGCAGCCTTTACAACTCAAGGATGAGATGCTACAAGAGAGCAATGGCAAAGATGATCCCTTTTATCTCTTAACCTATGAGTAAACACAAAAAACTGCATGGAGCCTGCAATGAGCTATACCCTTTTAGCAAGAGGTGCTTTCCCTATTCTTATATACTCCTGAGAGGTACAAAGAGAACCTGCTTCGTGTTTATCTGTCCATTGGCTACAAAAATCCTAGTATTGTCCTCATTTTTTTTTTCCAAAACTACTCTTTTTCTGTCATGTTCACTTTGCCTATGACATTGCAGTCAGTGCCCAGAGCATCCAAGCACAGAATCAGAGAAACATGGAATGGTTTGGGCAGAAGTGACCTTAAAACCCATCCAGTTCCAACACCTCCCACTGGATCAGGGGCTCCAAGCCCCATTCAACCTGGTCTTGAACACCTCCAGAGATGGGGCAACCACCACTTCTCTGGGCAACCTGGACCAGGGCCTCCCCTGCACCTCACAGGAAAACATTTCTTCTCAAGATGTCAACTCAGTCTCCCCTCTTTCAGCTCAGAAATGTTTCCCCTCATCCTTGTGAAGGTAGGAAGAACAAGTCTCACAAGGATCAACTGAAGGAATGGGCATTGTTTAACCTGGAGAAGAGGAGGTTGAGGGTAGACATCATTGCTCTCTATAGCAGGTTAAAGCCAAATGGATGTTGGTCTCTTCACCAAGGAACAAGTGATGGGATGAGAGGAAATGGCCGTAAGTTGCACCAGGGGATGATTGCATATTAAGAAAAAATTCTTTAGTGAAAGAGTAGTGAAGTCCTGGCAGAGGCTGCCAGCGATGTAGGTGAGTCCTCATCCCTGCAGGGGTTCAAAACATATGTAGATGTTGCACTTCAGGACATGGTTTTAGTAGGTGTGTTGGTATTGATGGTTGGACTCAATGATCTTGGAGATCCTTTCTAAACCTGATGATTCTATGATGCTCTTACACCACTACAAATGTAGAATCATAGAATCACCAGGTTGGAAGAGACCCACCGGATCATTGAGTCCAACCATTACCACCAATCTCTAGCCCATGTCCCTCAGCACCTCATCCACCCACACCTTAAACACCTCCAGGGAAGGCGAATCAATCACCTCCCTGGGCAGCCTGTTCGTGAAGACCACTGCTGCTTCTTTGAATGTTTGGGTTTCTTATGTCCACTTCTCTGTAGGTCAAATCCTCCAAGGCTGTAAATCACCCGGAGACTCCCAGGTTTGCATCATTTCAGCCTACAGCTCTACAGGCATTTGCTGTCTTTTGGGGAGTTTAAACTCATTGGAGCAGAGTCAAATGTGTGTCCCTACAGCTCCAGGCGGTAAGGTGGGTGTCATTAAAAACATATAATACACTCCTACCTATCCGCCAGTTACAACACAACATAATGACATGCCAGAGCCACATTTGGGTGTTCAGAAGCATCATCTAGAATGAGCAATTAATTACCTATGTCTACAAAGAGAAAACTTCCCTTTCCCCCCTCACATTTCCTTTCTGGAATGTAGGACCCCTCTGTAGGGAGAATGTGAAAATAAATCACTTGGTTACTCTGAAAGCCAAGAACCTGTCTGCTTTTCCCCATTTCTTCACTTTAGTTGTAGTAGGTGGAGCCATCCAAGGGCTTGAAGATAGCTGAAAACAAAAGAGGTGTTGGAAGGAAGACACCAATCAGAAATGACAATCCCAAAATTATGCCAAGTAAGTGGGTAGTTGTGGTTGGGTTTGGCTGGTAAATAAATCAATCATTGTTTCTTTCCAAGAGGAGGACTAGATACTATATAAAAGTTCTCCCACACCATCTTTCCTCACTCCATTCAACTTCTTTCTGCTGGTTTGCACCGTGGGACAAGGTAAGCTATCTCATGCTGCTGCTGAAAACTCATTTGGCTTGATTAGCCTGGGGATGCTAGACTGGAAATGCTGGGGCTAGACTGGAAATATTGGGACTAAACAGGGCTTTGGGTTCATATAGTCCAAGAATTTCTCCTTATTTGCACTCATTTTTCTTTTTCCTAGTGATTTGATTTGTGGGATTATTTAATCACAGAGAAAAGAAGGAGAGGTGGGACATTGAGGACATGGTCTTTAAAGCCTCTTTGATTTCTCTGGGCCCAGCACTACATGGTACCACCACGTACAGGCAGCTCCTCAACATCCTTGGAATATAAATCTTAAGAAAAGGGGCAGGGAAAAAGAGGTTTTGCAGGTTAGCAAAAGTGGGAAACAGAGGAACTGAAATACAAAATGGGAATCTATTCTCATTTTCCAGCCTTTTATCTAAATGGGAAGTAGTCCTCCTTTGTCCACCTTTTTCTTGGGTGAACCATTTTCTCCTCTGGGATGTTCAGACCTCTAAGTTCATTGATCCTTTTAATCAGTAGAGCTGTCACTTGCCTGTCAGAGGAATACAATTACTAGGGTAGCAGACAAAGGGGTGGGCTCTGGTGGGTGTTAAGTGCCAGAGAAGTGCTCAAACTTCACAATGTCCCTGAAGGACTGAGCCTTGGGTACAGATGCTCATCAAGCTCTTGTAAGTGGTGACACAGAGGATTCCATCGAAGCTTGATGCAACTGCTTTTCTTTGACTTTTTTGCCTTGCTGACAACTTTCCCACCGCCTGTTCCCCTTCTAATTTCTAAGAAGAAATAAACCAGTCACTGGGCTCTTTTGAAACTGAGATTAAAGAATTTCCAAGTGCGATGAATTTATTGTTGTGCAAACAACATCCTATGTTCTTTGTTTCTTATATGACATGGAATATTAATACTTATCCCTGAGCATTACAGCCTTTCCAACATTCCCAAACTACATCTGGATGAGGGGAATTCCAGTGCATCGTGGCTCTGTGTGCCTCTTGCAGTGATGTACCACTCTAACAACGTGCTGCAAGAAGGAATGGTTGAGGAATTATTACAGTTAGAACCTGTCCCAGAAGAAAGACCAGTTACGTCCACATAGAGGAGGCTCTGTAGAAGGACTGATCAGGGGTCATGAACTGAGCAGAAAGTTTCCCAGGTCCTTCCTGGTACTCATTTTAATTTATAAATTCCTGAGATTGACAATATCTTTTTGCATTAGCTATTGAAGGAAAGCAAAAAGGGAAGAGAAGATGTTTTCATGTGTCAGTCTGCCTTTGGAAGTGGATGGGGAGGCATCACAACACAAGCTTTTCTCTCCATGGGTTTGCTAAGGTCTGTTTGTTCTTTCTCTTGGAGGACTCCCCGGCACCTGGGACAATGGGTTCCCATCAGCAGAAGGGCGAAGGCCAAGGGATGTCTGAGCATGGCGGATGCCACGGCGGTGGTGGAGGAGGAGGAGGTTCATGCCATGGCGGTGGTGGAGGAGGAGGCTCGTGCCACGGGGGTGGCGGAGGAGGATCTATAAGATACCAGATGCAAGGATCATCCTGCCATGGAGGAGGAAGCAGCAGCAGCTCTGGAGGCGGAGGTGGTGCAATTTACCAGACCCACATATCATCGTCCTCCTTTGGAGGAGGAGGAGGTTCAGGTCATCAGAGCCAAGGATCCATGGGCAGCTGCGGAGGAGGAGGAGGCGGAGGAGGAGGAGGAGGAGGAGGTGGTGGTGGCGGGTCAGGCCACCAGGAAAAAGTACCCATCTGTATTATTGGAGGAGGAGGCGGTGGTGGAGGTGGTGGTGGTTCAGGCCACCAAAGCCAAGGTCCTATCTGTATTGGGGGTGGTGGCATGGGAGGAGGAGGAGGTGGTGGCTCAGGCCACCAAGGCCAAGGTCCCATCTGCATTAGTGGCGGTGGAGGTGGAGGAGGAGGAGGAGGAGGTGGTTCAGGCCACCAAGGCCCCATCTGCATTGGAGGTGGCAGCATGGGAGGAGGAGGAGGGGGAGGAGGTGGTGGCTCAGGCCACCAAAGCCAGGGTCCCATCTGCATTAGTGGCAGTGGAGGTGGAGGCGGAGGAGGAGGTGGTGGTGGTTCAGGGCACAAAGGCTCCATCTGCATTGGAGGTGGCAGCATGGGAGGTGGAGGAGGAGGTGGTGGTGGCTCAGGCCACCAGGGCCAAGGCCCCATCTGCATTGGAGGTGGCAGTATGGGAGGAGGAGGAGGGGGAGGAGGTGGTGGTTCAGGTCACCAAAGCCAAGGCCCCATCTGCATTGGAGGTGGTGGCATGGGAGGAGGAGGAGGAGGGGGAGGAGGTGGTGGTTCAGGCCACCAAAGCCAAGGCCCCATCTGCATTGGAGGTGGTGGCATGGGAGGAGGAGGAGGAGGGGGAGGAGGTGGTGGTTCAGGCCACCAAAGCCAAGGTCCCATCTGCATTAGTGGAGGTGGAGGTGGAGGAGGAGGAGGAGGAGGAGGTGGTGGTTCAGGCCACCAGGGCCAAGGTCCCATCTGCATTAGTGGCGGTGGTGGAGGTGGTGGTGGAGGAGGAGGTGGCTCAGGCCACCAAGGCTCCATCTGCATTGGAGGTGGCAGTATGGGAGGAGGAGGAGGGGGAGGAGGTGGTGGTTCAGGTCACCAAAGCCAAGGCCCCATCTGCATTGGAGGTGGTGGCATGGGAGGAGGGGGAGGAGGGGGAGGAGGTGGCAGCTCAGGTCACCAAAGCCAAGGCCCCATCTGCATTGGAGGTGGCAGCATGGGAGGAGGAGGAGGAGGAGGAGGTGGTGGTGGCTCAGGCCACCAGGGCCAAGGCCCCATCTGCATTGGAGGTGGCAGCATGGGAGGAGGAGGAGGAGGTGGTGGTGGCTCAGGCCACCAAAGCCAAGGTCCCATCTGCATTGGAGGTGGCAGCATGGGAGGTGGTGGAGGAGGTGGTGGTGGTTCAGGTCACCAAAGCCAAGGCTCCATCTGCATTGGAGGTGGCAGCATGGGAGGTGGTGGAGGAGGTGGTGGTGGTTCAGGCCACCAAAGTCAAGGTCCCATCTGCATTGGAGGTGGCAGCATGGGAGGAGGAGGAGGGGGAGGTGGTGGTGGTGGCTCAGGCCACCAGGGCCAAGGTCCCATTTGCATTAGTGGCGGTGGAGGTGGAGGCGGAGGTGGAGGCGGAGGAGGTGGTTCAGGTCACCAAGGTCCCATCTGCATCGGAGGAGGCAGCATGGGAGGAGGAGGAGGAGGGGGAGGTGGTGGTGGCTCAGGCCACCAAAGCCAAGGTCCCATCTGCATTGGAGGTGGCAGCATGGGAGGTGGTGGAAGAGGTGGTGGTGGCTCAGGTCACCAAAGCCAAGGCTCCATCTGCATTGGAGGTGGCAGCATGGGAGGAGGAGGAGGGGGAGGTGGTGGTGGTTCAGGCCACCAGGGCCAAGGATCCATCTGCATCATTGGAGGAGGTGGCTCAGGCCACCAGGGCCAGGGATCATCCTCTTGTGGTGGAGGTGGAGGTGGTTCATCAAGTTCTGGAGGTATGTCCATTCAACAGCAGACCCAGCCCATCTCCTGGCCGCCACAAAGTAAACACAAGTAGTGTCTGCAGAAGTGACTCTCAGATCAAGCAATGCCAAGATACAAACGTGCCTCACATTTCTTTCTCTGTTATATTTAAGAATATTCCATTATTCTTTTCTCCACCTCGAGCTGACTTTGGATGTTCCTGTTCAGCTCTCAAGCTGACTTAGAGCCTCTGGGGTTCTGTATGAATGACTTCCAAGCACAGTTGTTTCAAATGTCTGTTCTCTGCCTCCAATTTCTCATGCTTGCACAAGTCAATAAAACTTGCGCTTCTAGAGAGCTTTGGTGTCCGAGTCGTTGGATTTTGCTTTATACCACAACATTCAGAGATGGCTCAGGAGTAGGCAGGTACAGTTGGACTTGATGATCTCAAAGATATTTTCCAGCCAAGTGATTCTATGATCATAGAATCATAGAATTCCCAGGTTGGAAAAGACCCACCAGATCATAGAGTCCAAACATTCCCACTAATCTCTAAACCCATGTCCCTCTGTACCTCATCCACCTGCACCTTAAACTCCTCCAGGGAAGGTGAGTCAGCCATCTCCCTGGGCAGCCTGTTCCAATGCCCAATGACCCTTTCTGGGAAAAATTTTTCCTGATGTCCAGCCTGACCCTCCCCTGGTGGAGCTTGAGGTCATTCTCTCTCATCCTATCCCCTGTCCCTTGGGAGAAGAGCCCAGCTCCCTCCACTCCACAACCTTCTCTCAGGGACTTGCAGAGAGCAATGAGGTCTCCCCTCAGCCTCCTCTTCTCCAGGAGAAACACCCCCAGCTCTCTCAGACGCTCCTCTTCTTCTCCAGCCCCTTCACCAGCTTCCTTGCTCTTCTCTGCACTCGCTCAAGAGCCTCAACATCCTTCTTGTGGGGAGGGGTCCACAACTGACCCCAGGATTCAAGGAGCAGTCTCCCCAGTGACCGAGTCCAGAGGGAGAAGAACCTCCCTGGCCCTGCTGGTCATGCCATTTCTGATCCAAGCCAAGATGCCCTTGGCCTTCTTGGCCACCTGGGCACACTGCTGGCTCACGTTCAGTCACTGTCAACCAACACCCCCAGGTCCTTCTCCTCCAGGCACTTTCCACGCAGACTTCTCCTAGTCTGGAGCTGCTCAGGGTTGTCATGCCCCAGGTGCAGGACCTGCCATTTGGCCTTGTTAAACTTCATCCCACTGGTCTCTGCCCAGTGGTCCAGCCTGTTCAGATCCCTTTGCAAAGCCTCCCGACCCTCCAGCAGATAATTTGCATTATATCTGAGCTGATACTGTTGTGAAAAAGCTCCAGAGCACAAATGCAGGGAAAACCCACCCACAGAAGAGCTGACATGTTGCTGTGGCACCTCGTGATCCTGACTTTTTGCCACTCAGATAAACATTACGGTCTCACGAAAGCATTGTGCTCTGCCCAAGGGAGTTTTAAATGGATCAGGTGAAGAAAGGTGCCAACACTCTTATGCTCCAGTGCAAAGGACGACAAGGTTCTATCACAGGTGTGAAGCACCCTTGCACATGCATGATGCAGGAGCTCTTGGTGCTCATAGCTCTTCAAGCAGCTGTAGGATTAAAATGAGGGGCTCTCCAACCCTTGCTCCTGCT
This sequence comes from Coccyzus lansbergi, assembly GCA_033558105.1. Classification (NCBI taxonomy): domain Eukaryota; kingdom Metazoa; phylum Chordata; class Aves; order Cuculiformes; family Coccyzidae; genus Coccyzus; species Coccyzus lansbergi. The sequence goes on along the minus strand of JAUMJK010000613.1, from coordinate 168,112 downwards.
CTAAACTCCCAGCAGAGCCAGTGGCAGCAACAGGACTTCAGGAAGCCCTCTCCAACACCTGAGATGCTAAGTCTGGAGTAACTGGGGATTTCCTCATTCCCACAGGAATAAAACACCGCTCCAGGTATGAGTCTTCAGAGGGAGTTTCCCTACAGAGAGTAATTTCTTTGATGTGGTACATTCTGGCAATTAGCAGGGAAAGGAAAACAAACCTTCTCTGCATGAACTATTCTACATGAGGGAGATGACAGATGCCTGGTAGCATGCTGGAAGAGACAGGAGTGACCACATCTATAGCAGGTAGAAGAGCTTTGTGTTTACATGTCCTTCTACACTCTGTCCTGTCCCCTTTGGGAACCCCAGGGATGCAAACATTCTCAGAACACACCTGAATGAGGTCCTCCAGCCAGGGCTACCCTGGAATTGAAAGCCATAGAGTACTAGAACATGAGAGACCAGGAACTGCATAAACACGGCCACTGTCTGCATGCTGCTAACAGAAAGTTTCGGGTCCCACTTCAGGGATGTGCAAGCTTTGCTGTTGAACGTCCCTGCACACAGAAATGGCCCAGGAGCATGAAACTAGGAAGCTTAAGTTTCAGAGGCTCTCAGAGTCCCAGCAGGAGCACAGAACATCCTCAGATCATAAAATCAAGGAATGATTTGGGATGGAAGGGACCTCACAACCCACCCAGTTCCAAACCCCCTACCATGGGCAAGAACACCACCTACTGCATCAGGGGGCTCAAAGCAACATCCAGCCTAGCCTTGAACACCTCCAGGAATGGGGCAGCCACAACATCTCTGGGCAACCTGTTCCAGGGCCTCCCCACCATCATCGTGAAGAATTTCTTTCTAATTTCTTTCTGTCTAATCTAAATCTTACCCTTTTAATTTAAAGCCTCCTCATCCTGTCACTCCAAGCCCTTGTAAAAAGTACCTCCCCAGCTTTCCTGGAGCCCCTTTTAGGACTGGAAGTTGCTCTAAGGTCTCCTAGATGCCCTCTCTTCTCCAGGCTGAACAACCTCAATGCTCTCAGCCTGGCCTCAGAGCAGAGGTTCTCCAGCCCTCAGATTATCTTTGTAGCCTTCTCTGGACCCATTCCAACAGTTCCATATCCTTCTTATGCTCTCAAAACTCAGCCTCAGGAGTAGTTATCATGTGTGATACCTGTAACTAGGCTGCAGGTAGCCTGGGATGTGATGCACCGAAGAGGCATTGATCTGATTGGGTGAGTCAGGACAAGTGGGATGAAGGAGGACAGTCTGTTCAGTAAACAAACCTATCGCCATTCCTTTGGATGCCTCACTTCCCATTCGGGAAAACTAGAAATGGTATAAAAGCTGCTGGGTCTCACGGTGCTTCATTCGCTCAGCTTTGCTGTCTCATACTCATCGTCAGAGCCAAGAAGGGTAAGTGCATTTCTGCCAAAGGGAGATTTTCTTCTCTTGCTTTCATGTTTGCTAAACAATAATGCTTTGGTGAAGTAGAGCTGATATGAGGTGGTTTGAAGGGCATGATGGGTGGCTTGATGAATTGTAATCTCCTGTGGACACCAGCAGATGCAGGATCATCTTGTGCTGTTTAAAGTCCTGTGGAGAGATCATGATGGAGCAGCTATGGGATAAGACCTTAAATGATGGGTTGATTAACATCAGAAATGAAATAATCTCCTGTTAGTAGGAGGCCCCATGTGCACCTGAGGTCCAGAGAGCTAAAAAGTGCTTAGAAACAAGGAGGTTCAATGATTCTGGAGACTGCCTGTTAATGTTGCTGGGTGGAAGACGGGACTGTCTGTGTGGGGAAAATTCTCATGACAACCATGGCTGATCTTGAGTAAACAGCATGTTCTTCCTTGCAGGGTCACTGCTCAAAGATGTGCTCCAGACAGACATCCTCCCAGTCCAGTGGATGCTGCCACGGGGGCAGCTCCTCCAGCTACCAGGAACAGGGCTCCTCCTGCTGTGGAGGCTCCAGTGGGGGTAGCTCGAGCGGTGGAGGAGGTGGAGGCTGCTGCAGTGGAGGCTCCTCAGGCTACAGCATGGGAGGAGGATCCAGCGGTGGCAGTGGGGGATCTGGCCAGAAGATCATCATTAGCTCAGGAGGTGGAGGAGGAGGTTCATCTGGATGCTGCGGCGGAGGATCCAGTGGTGGCTCCTCGGGAGGCAAGATCATCATTGGAGGTGGAAGCAGTGGAGGATCCTCTGGATGCTGCAGTGGAGGATCCAGCTATGGCATGGGAGGAGGATCTGGCTACGGCATGGGAGGAGGATCTAGTGGTGGGTCTTCTGGATCAAAGAGCATGATGGGAGGTGGAGGTAGTGGAGGATCTTCTGGATGCTGTAGTGGGGGATCCAGTGGTGGATCTTCAGGATCAAAGAGCATGATGGGAGGTGGAAGTAGTGGAGGATCCTCTGGATGCTGTGGCGGAGGATCCAGCTATGGCATGGGAGGAGGATCCAGCTATGGCATGGGAGGAGGATCCAGTGGTGGGTCTTCAGGATCAAAGAGCATGATGGGAGGTGGAGGTAGTGGAGGATCTTCTGGATGCTGTGGCGGAGGATCCAGCTACGGCATGGGTGGAGGATCCAGTAGTGGATCTTCTGGATCAAAGAGCATGATGGGAGGTGGAGGTAGTGGAGGATCTTCTGGATGCTGTGGCGGAGGATCCAGCTACGGCATGGGTGGAGGATCCAGTGGTGGATCTTTTGGATCAAAGAGCATGATGGGAGGTGGAGGTAGTGGAGGATCTTCTGGATTCGGTGGTGGGGGATCCAGTGGTGGGTCTTCAGGATCAAAGAGCATGATGGGAGGTGGCAGTAGTGGAGGATCCTCTGGATGCTGTGGTGGAGGATCCAGCTCTGGTATGGGTGGAGGATCTAGTGGTGGGTCTTCGGGAATTAAGATCATAATTGGAGGTGGCAGTAGTGGAGGATCCTCTGGATGCTGTAGTGGAGGATCTGGCTCTGGCATGGGAGGAGGATCCAGTGGTGGGTCTTCTGGATCAAAGAGCATGATGGGAGGTGGCAGTAGTGGAGGATCTTCTGGATGCTGTGGTGGAGGATCCAGCTATGGCATGGGAGGAGGATCCAGTGGTGGGTCTTCTGGATCAAAGAGCATGATGGGAGGTGGCAGTAGTGGAGGATCTTCTGGATGCTGTGGCGGAGGATCCAGCTATGGCATGGGAGGAGGATCTGGCTATGGCATGGGAGGAGGATCTAGTGGTGGGTCTTCAGGATCAAAGAGCATAATTGGAGGTGGAAGTAGCGGAGGATCCTCTGGATGCTGTGGTGGGGGCTCCTCAGGGTCCGGCATGGGAGGAGGATCCAGTGGTGGCAGTGGGGGATCTGGACAGAAGATTATCATTAGCTCAGGCAGTGGAGGAGGAGGCTCATCTGGATGCTGTGGTGGGGGATCCAGTGGTGGCTCTTCAGGAGGCAAAATCATCATGGGAGGTGGAGGTGGTGGAGGCTCCTCTGGATGCTGCAGTGGGGGATCCAGTGGTGGCAGTGGCACAATCATCATCAGCTCCGGAGGGGGCAGTGGAGGCTCCTCGCAACAGAAGTGCCCTATTGTCATCCCCAACATCGGTTCCCATCAAACCAAGCAGGCCTGCCACTGGCCACCCTCCCAGCAGAAGTAAAGGTCACAGGCAGCCCAGTCACTCAGCTATAACAATCCTGCCTGTGAATTCCAAGTCTGCAAGTTCCATCCCAGCACAATGTCTCTTGTCTTCGACTGACGCTGCATTCCTGTACTGTGACCTTCCTGGTGGTTCTTCTCTGTCCCTCTGAAGGGAAATAAAGATCACTCTGTTCCAAAATAACTGGCTTTGAATGGTACTTTATCCTTTATCAACCCCCTCTTTACTTTCAAAAAGTCACGAATCCACCAAATACATCCACCTGGGAAATCATCTTCAGCAGGCAATGCTGCAGCAGATGGTGATTAACAGATCTTGCTTGAGCAAAACCTTGTTGCTTCAGGAGATGACCTTTGTCTCTCCTGCAAATAACATCCACCAAGGTTGCAACCTGAATTTGTGAAACTCCTTGGTTTCCCCTTCCCAGAGAAGGAAGCAGATCACAATCTCTTTGTGTGACAGCAACACCCTTTGGAAATACCAGTGACTTTGACAAATTCTATTTCTCTAGATTTGTCACAAGAAAATCATTACTTATCATAGAATGGTTTGGGATGGAAGGAACCTCAAATCCCATCAGAGTACAACTCCTCTGCCATTTGTCGTCGGCAGGGGCCCTTCCTGCCACATCAGGGGTCTCAAAGCCATATTCAGCCTTGCCTTGAACACCTCCAGGAAGAGGGCAGCCACCACCTCTCTGGGCAACCAGGAAGGACCAGGGCCTCACCACCCTCGTCATGAAGAATTTCTTCCTAATATCTAATTGAAATCTTCCCCCTCTCTTTTTAAAGCCATTTCCTCTCATCCTGTCATACCAGAGCCTTGTAAAAAGCCCCTCCCCAGCTTTCCTGGAGCTCCTTCCAGGATGGAAGCTGCTCTAAGTTCTCCTGAGAGCCTTCTCTTCTCCATGCTCAACCACCCCAACTCTCTCAGCTTATGCTCATACAGGAGGTGCTCCAGCTCTCAGATCACCTTTGTAGCCTCCTCTGTACCTGTTTTATCAGTTCCACATCCTTCTTACATAGGGGTTTTCAGAATTTTACACAGGTCTCCAGGTCAAAGGGGAGAGAGAAAGAGTAGTCCCCGGGTTACGCGAGAGAATCAGAGGAGAAGAATAACCTCTCTTGACCTCCTGGCCACACGATTTTTGATGCAGCCCAGGATACGGTTGGCCAGTAGGAAACATTCAATATCATTTGTGCTAAAGTCATCTGTGAATCTTCTCCAGGTCGGGTGTGTCTTGCTTTGTGCAAATTTTAAGCTAAGAGGGCTTTTTTTATCTATATCATACACAAGGCAGTAAACAAAGTTAGGAATAAAAGGGATCATTAACCATGAAAATTCTTGAAATGTTTGAGAGTTCTTCTCATATCAACAGTATCTTCATCATGTCCCGTGCTATTGACATCTTCATCGCTGGACATGAAGGAAGCTGCTGGGAAAATGAACGGTAGGATCTGGACAAGGTTTTTGTCTCTCTCACAGCAATTCACACCAAGGCACCATTCACTGAGGGGTCTGCAGTGATGAGACTGGAAGATATCAGGACCTGCATCCCATATCCGGAAGTTGTCTGGACTGTAGAGCAGAAAAGGGCCCAGATAGATTATCAGAAAACAAATCATGAGTAAATATTGGGCAACCTCCATCATGATTGCTTTGGATCCACCCTTGCCTTTACTCAATATAGGTATTAAAGCTGCTCTTTAACCTGGAGGTGGTTGTGGCAAAGCCAACCCCTCCAGCACCTGTAGTTCCACCACACTCTTCCTCCACATGTGGGAAGTACCACACGTGTGCACGTGCTGCTGCTTCAGTGTTTCCAGTCCCCGCAAGGGCTGAGCATGGGGTCTCGGCACACCAAGAGTTGCAGAAGCACCTCTCACCACCCCTGCTGAAAGCTTCCACATCCTTCCCTCACACCCTGGCTCCTGACGAACTGCAGATCCAAGGTTACCCTTTGGGCAAGTCCCTACAGGTTGAAGGCTCAGAAGGGATCAAGATGTTGCGATGCTCAGTATCACAACACCCACACTTAGAATCATAGAATCATAGAACAACCAGGTTGGAAGAGACCCACTGGATCATCGAGTCAAACCGTTCCTATCGAACACTAAACCAGGACCCTCAGCACCTCATCCACCTGTCCCTTAAACCCCTCTAGGGAAGGTGAATCAACCCCCTCCCTGGGCAGCCTCTGACACTGACCAATGACCCTTTCTGTGAAAAAGCTTTTCCTAATGTCTAGCCTAAATCTCCCCTGGTGGAATTTGAGGCCATTCCTTCTCGTCCTGTCCCCTGTCACTAGGGAGAAGAGGCAATTACCCTCCTCTCTACAACCTCCTCTCAGGTAGTTGTGGAGAGTAATGAGGTCTCCTCTCAGCCTCCTCTTCTCCAGGATAAACACCCCCAGCTCTCTCAGATGCTCCTCTTCTTCTCCAGCCCCTTCCCCAGCTTCATTGCTCTTCTCTGGACTAGCTTCACAGCCTCAACCTCCCTCCTGTGTTGAGGCAATAAGACCCATAAGACATATTTTATTCCCCTTTGGTGATGAGAATGGAGTTTAATCCACTGGGAGGAGTCCAAATCAAAGTGCAGGAAGCCCCCTGCACCCACATTCCTGGTGCTGATGGTCCTGTCCCCATACCGATGGAGTTGCGTGCATGCTCAAAGTTATGTTCGCGGTGACAGGGCTGAGCATCCTGCTGCTGTCATGCATCCTTTCAGCTAAATCCCCCCCAATTAAGTTTTCCTCTGCTCATCCACAAGGGTGGATGCTGTTGTCAGTCTCCAAGCATGCGTGACACGGTGACAGGATGAAGCTTCTTCAAAACACAGCTGCCAGAACCACAACAAATGTGCTGATGAACTGTCATTCTCCAGAAATCTCCCATCTCCATCCTCAGATGGGTGGGCTGGACAGTGAAGAAGGACTCTCAGAAAATGAGTTCGGCTGAGACAGAGGAAATGCTTAATGTCCTAGAAGTGAAGGGCAGTCTTGATGGTCTTCAAATGCATCTTTGCAAACAGGAAGGTTTTGTGACTTTCTTTACTCTGGTTATCAGGACCTCTGGGAAGTTGGAACCGAACACAGACCTCTCTGCTCAATACAACACCATCATCCACCTTGAGGTCCCAAAGAGTGAAGGGAAATGTCCCACATGTCTCAGCTATCCTCACAGGGCCCTCAGAAATGGACCTGGTCTGAGGTGCTTCGAAGCGATGCACAGCTCCATCAGAGGTGGTACCTCTGGCCTGCTGAGCACGTGGTTGTCTTTCCCAGCAGGCTGGACATATTCCTGCTCCCCATCGGGCTCCTTGCCTTGCCAAGAAATCCTCTCTGCCCTAGATTCCCAGGGATTCCATCCAAGCACATCCTTTACCTTTGTCCTTAGAATCATAGAATAACCAGTTTGGAAGAGACCCACCGGATCATCGAGTCCAATCATTCCTATCAAAAACTAAACCATGTCCCTCAGCACCTTGTCCACCCATCCCTTAAACACATCTAAGGGGTTAAAGGTGAATCAACCCTCCCTGGTGAATCAACCCCCTCCCTGGGCAGCCTGTTCCAGTGCCCAATGACCCTCTCTGTCTTCTAGTTCTAGACTTCTCCTACTTTGTAGCTGCACAGGGTTGTCATGCCCCGAGTGCAGGAGCTGGCACTTCCGTCATGTTCTAACCCTAACTCTCTCCAGTCTCCATCCCGCAGCATCTGCTCTGTCTCCACTCTCTGCTCAGTACCTGAGAAGCTACAGCCTAGCAGAGATGCACTGGGGCATCCCCAGGATAGACCTCCAGAAGCCATTTGTCCCCAGCATTGCAGAGCAAGACTCCCAGAGAGGAATCATTAAGCAGAATTAGGAACTGTGATGCAGAACATGATCAATATGTGTCCTTCACATCACTGTGTTGCTGCAAGTGAGTCAAAGCAGGAGGTACCCAAAGACAGGCCCAGTAAATAAATCTATCAGCATTCTTCAGGGTGTCTCACTTCCCTTCAGAGCACGATGCAGGCGATATAAGAGCTCACCTCTCCCAAGGCTCCTCATTCAGCTGCCACCGAGCTTCGCACGCATTTCCAGTTGAACTGAAGGTAAGCCCATGGATTTGCAAACTATTTGAACCACTGTGTGGAGAGGTTGCTCCACCAGTTGGTCTCTGAGCAGGTTTTAAATGGGAGAACCATGCCAGCCAAGCACCAGACAAGGGTGTGCCAACAGGACTGTCTTCTGTACAGAAGGGAGGTGCAGCCAGTACGTGAAGGGCATGTAAATATGTTTGAAAATTCAGCTGCTGTGAGTTTTAGAGGTCTGTGTATCCAGAAGGAACTATGGTGAGACTAAAGCTTTTGGGCTCTGGGTTCTGAGCACATCAGAACTTGTGTGCAAACCTCTTGAAAGATTCTTGATGATCCTGCACAGTCTTTCTGTAACGGTTGTGATCTGCAGACGAGTCCCTGAGGGCTTTGCATTGCAGGTCCTTCCTGCTGTCTAACAAGGAGAGCTGAAGAAGCTGCCACTCTTGGAGGACTGCAGAGATAGGGCAGACGGGGTGCACCATGGGTAATGCTGCTCTTTTGGGGTGCTATGAAGATTCAGCAGCCTCTCCAAGGCACTCTTACCTGACAGTGTTGTTTTTTGCAGAGTCACTGCTCAAAGATGTGCTCCAGACAGACATCCTCCCAGTCCAGTGGATGCTGCCACGGGGGCAGCTCCTCCAGCTACCAGGATCAGGGCTCCTCCTGCTGTGGAAGCTCCAGCGGGGGCAGCTCCAGCGGTGCAGGAGGTGGAGGCTGCTGCAGTGGAGGCTCCTCAGGCTACAGCATGGGAGGAGGATCCAGCGGTGGCAGTGGGGGATCTGGTCAGAAGATCATCATTAGCCCAGGAGGTGGAGGAGGCTCATCTGGATGCTGCAGCGGAGGATCCAGTGGTGGTTCCTCGGGAGGCAAGATCATCATTGGAGGTGGAAGCAGTGGAGGATCCTCTGGATGCTGCAGTGGAGGATCCAGCTATGGCATGGGAGCAGGACCTGGCTACGGCATGGGTGGAGGATCCAGTGGTGGGTCTTCTGGATCAAAGAGCATGATGGGAGGTGGAAGCAGTGGAGGATCCTCTGGATACTGCAGTGGAGGTTCCAGCTATGGCATGGGTGGAGGATCCAGCTATGGCATGGGAGGAGGATCCAGTGGTGGGTCTTCAGGCACAAAGATAATTATTGGAGGTGGAAGTAGTGGAGGATCCTCTGGATGCTGCAGTGGAGGATCTGGCTATGGCATGGGAGGAGGATCCAGTGGTGGGTCTTCAGGATCAAAGAGCATGATGGGAGGTGGCAGTAGTGGAGGATCCTCTGGATGCTGTAGTGGAGGTTCCAGCTATGGCATGGGAGGAGGATCCGGCTATGGTATGGGAGGAGGATCCAGTGGTGGATCTTCAGGATCAAAGAGCATGATGGGAGGTGGCACTGGTGGAGGATCCTCTGGATGCTGCAGTGGAGGTTCTAGTGGTGGGTCTTCGGGAACAAAGATCATAATTGGAGGTGGAAGTAGTGGAGGATCCTCTGGATGCTGTGGTGGAGGATCCAGCTATGGCATGGGTGGAGGATCCAGCTATGGTATGGGAGGAGGATCCAGTGGTGGGTCTTCTGGATCAAAGAGCATGATGGGAGGTGGCAGTAGTGGAGGATCCTCTGGATGCTGTAGTGGAGGTTCCAGCTATGGCATGGGAGGAGGATCTGGCTATGGTATGGGTGGAGGATCCAGTGGTGGGTCTTCGGGAACAAAGATCATATTTGGAGGTGGCAGCAGTGGAGGATCTTCTGGATGCTGCAGTGGAGGATCCAGCTATGGCATGGGTGGAGGATCCGGCTATGGCATGGGAGGAGGATCTAGTGGTGGGTCTTCAGGATCAAAGAGCATAATTGGAGGTGGAAGTAGCGGAGGATCCTCTGGATGCTGTGGTGGGGGCTCCTCAGGGTACGGCATGGGAGGAGGATACAGCAGTGGCAGTGGGCGTTCTGGTCAGAAGATCATCATTAGCTCAGGCGGTGGAGGAGGAGGCTCATCTGGATGCTGTGGTGGGGGATCCAGTGGTGGTTCTTCAGGAGGCAAAATCATCATGGGAGGTGGAGGTGGTGGAGGCTCCTCTGGATGCTGCAGTGGGGGATCCAGTGGTGGCAGTGGCACAATCATCATCAGCTCTGGAGGGGGCAGTGGAGGCTCCTCGCAACAGAAGTGCCCTATTGTCATCCCCAACATCGGTTCCCATCAAACCAAGCAGGCCTGCCACTGGCCACCCTCCCAGCAGAAGTAAAGGACACAGGCAGCCCAGGCACTCAGCTATAACAACTCTGCCTTTGCCATGCGACATGTTTCCCTCCAGACCTGGCTCTGTCTGCCTCTTTCTTCCCAGTGTGTCACCTTTTCTCCTCCCTTTACATTGTGTTTCCATGCTAAGAACTCAATGATCAACCGCCTCGTGCCCTGCTGCTAATGTCAGGACACCTTTGATCAGGCTCTGCTGCTTTTCCTAAGAGCACATTTTATGTCTAATAAATGTAATAATATTTCAAAGTTACCTTTCTTGTGAGTTGGATTTTTCATGTCTTCTCAGCCAGCATCATATGGTCTTGGAAGTTAAAAGTCTATCTGATGAGACATCTCACTCCTCTCTGTAAAGAAGAGGATGGCTTCAATCCCTCAAGTACTGAAATAGGCTCCAGGAAAGCTGGGGAGCGGCTCTTGATCAGGGAGTGCAGGGACAGGACAAGGGGAATGGTTCCGAGCTGAAAGAGAAGAGATTGAGATGAGATCTTAGGGAGAATTTTTTTTTATGTGAGGGTGGGGAGGTCCTTACCTAGGTTGCCCATAGAAGTGGTGGCTGCCCCATCCCCGAAGGTGTTGAAGGTCAGTCTAGATGAGGCTTGAAGCCCTTGATGAGGTGGGAGATGTGCCTTCCCATTTAAGGGGGTGGAACTGGATGGGGTTTCAGGCCTCTTCCTACCCAAACCATTCCATGATTCAACAGTCTATTGCTGCATATGCAGCTCTAAAGCCACCAATTCTGAGTCTCTGAGAGTTCATATCTTCATTTTTCCACTGGGCTCCATGACAGAGTAACGACACAGCCTAAAATGTCAAACAATCACAACACCCAATGTCCCTTTGGCACCTGCATGCTTATGGCTGTAAGACCTCTGAGGTACCAGCACCTGATTCCATGTCTGTGGAGCTATCAAGTGCTGCTGGAAGACGTGTCCCTGTCCATCAGAGTCAATCCTGAGGAGCAGCAATTGAGGCTACCCTTCAACACAAGCTGTTGCTGCCTGGGATAGCCAATAACACATTGCCAGCATCCTCATTCCTGCCATCTTTGTCCTCTCCTCCCAGCTTTGCAAACACAAAAACTCTACCCAGAGAATAAACCTCACACACTAAGTCAACCAAATCGGCCCTGGGCCAGGCAGAAGAAATAAAACTATCAACACATCCTCAGGCAGCTGAGCACACTCCAATTCATGCCTCCAGGCCTTAAATCCCTCCTTGCCTAAGCTTTTGTAAACCTGCTTTGAAATGCCGAGGGCAGTCCCACTGCCCCTTTTGCCCAGTAGGCATGGCCTTTTGCCAAAGCTGTGACTCACTGGCCCCACGGCAAATTGCTCAGAGCTGAACAGACCTAGCTCAGCTTGGAAGAACCATTCCATGGGGCCTAGCTGAAGCAGGATGGGCTCCAGCATGGACTTCATGCTGGTCAGCACTACCAGCCTGACCACAGCACATATTCCTGCAGCCCTCCAGAGCAGTCTCCCTGGAGTCCTTGGTGCTCTTTCCAAGCCAGAGGAAGTATACAAAAGTATATGCACAGTGTACAAAAATCCAGAAGGAAGGCAATTGGAGGCATGATGCTTCCTTAGAGGCGTAATAAGGCCACAGTGGGTTTAAGTGTTATGACATTCATACCTCCACAATCCTCTCCAGGGCCCTTAAGCTTTCTCAGAGTGCCTCTTGCAAAACAACAGAGCCAGGTGCTTCACTTTTGATGAGCCTCTGGTTCGGATGTTAACATCTTCCTCAGAAACTCTCCCACTGGAGCCACCAGTGGGATGCTGGAGGGATCAACATGCCATGAGGCCACCAGATGCTTTCCTCTCTCCTGGGTACCCTCCGATCACACTCACCCTTAGAGCAGCACCCTGCGGCATGATCGCTGCCAGACTGCTGAACCACAGCCTTCCTACCCTGTCTCTAAGCAGGACCCACACATCAACACCCTCTGCCCCACACCCGCTTATCTCCTTGCTCAGCACTTCCCTACGCCCACACTCCCTTGGCATCCCCCAGCATCACCACCTCACTGGGGCCCAACGCGATCCTTCACAGCTCAGGGTAAGAGCACAGGAATCGGATCATTAAGCAGAAGTAGCAATTACTGCCACGTGCAATGCAAGCAGCGTGAAGGACAGATATTGATCAGGTGTCATGAGTCAAAGCAAACGCTGAAATAAGAGTTTGATTGGTAAATAAATCCTTGCCATTCCTTAGGGTGTCTCACTTCCCATATATGCTCAATGCCATATAAAGGTTCCTGTCTGATAAGGCTCCTCATTCAGTCGACTTTTATCTTCTGAATGTGTTTCCAATGGATGAAAAGGGTAAGTCTGCTTCTTCTGGTACTTTAGGTACGAGGAACGATTGAGAGAGCTGAGGTTGTTTATCCTGGAGAAGAGGAGGCTGAGGGGAGACCTCACTGCTCTCTGTAACTCCCTGAAGGGAGGTTGTAGAGAGGAGGATGATGGCCTCTTCTCCCAAGTGACAGGGGACAGGACAAGAAGGAATGGTCTCAAGCTCCACCAGGGGAGGTTTAGGATGGACATTTGGAAAAATTTTTCACAGAAAGGGTCATTGGGCACTGGAAGCAGCTACCCAGGGAGGGGGTGGATTCACTTTCCCTGGAGGGGTTTAAGGGACAGGTCGACGAGGTGCTGAGGGACATGGTTTAGTGTTTGATAGGAATGGTTGGACTCAATGATCTGGTGGGTCTCTTCCAACCTGGTTATTCTATAATTCTATGATTTTATTATTTCATATTCATGGGATGTAGCTCCTTTTGTGTGCATGATGTGTGCTTGCAGCAGCAACCTCACTGCCTGAGCATCCATAGCAAAGTCCTCAGGATCTATTGATATGGATCTGTAGAAGGATTTATTGCTGTGGTCTGATCAGATAGCTAGGAAAGTGAAGTCAGGTCACCAGATTTAATACTGAGCAGGTTAAAACCCCAGATCATGGAATCATAGAATCATAGAATCACCAGGTTGGAAAAGACCCACCAGATCACTGAGTCTAACCAAGATGGGTCTGAAGGGACCATCACATGGTGACTGCATTGTCTTTGCAGTTTTAAATGTTTGCAACATGTGTTACGTTTCTTACACTATTTGATAACAAGCCTGTGCTGTGCTTCATGAAGGTTACAGGCTTCTATGGCTGTTCTTTATGTGAAAGACCTTCGGGGATGCTGTGCAACGATGGCAATAACACAGTCAGCAACATCAACTTGCATGGAAATCTTACCCATTACTTTTGTAACTGTTTAAAAACAGAAGCAAACACAAACTTTGCTATTTTTGCAGCTCCACAATTATGGTCATGATGATGGTTGGGGCCAGCAAGTCAAGGGAGAGGATCCTCCTCTTCCACTCTTGTGAGAGCCCACTTGGAGTCTTGTGTCCAGTTCTGGAATCCTCAACATAAGAAGCCTGTGGGACTTTCAGAACAGCTCAAGATGAGGCTACAAAGATGATCAGAGGGCTGGAGCACCTCCTGTGAAATCACAGGCTGAGAGAGCTGGGGGTGTTCAGCCTAGAAAAGAGAAGGCTCCAGGGAGATCTTAGGGCAGCTTCCAGGGCTGAAAGTGGCTCCAGGAAAGCTGGGGAAGGACTTTTAACACAGGCATGGAGTGACAGGATGGGAGGGAAGTCTTTAAACTGTAAGGTGGAAGATTTAAATTAGACATTAGGAAGAAATTCTTCACAATGAGACTGGGGAGACAGGGTGTCCAGGGAGGTTGTTGCTGCCTTATCCCTGGAGGTGTTAGGCCAGGTTGGATGGGGCTTGGAGTCCCCTGATCCGGTGGGAAGTGTCCTTGCCACAGTTGGGACGTTGGAACCAGATGATTTTTAAGGTCCTTGCCAACTCAAACCGTTCTACAATTCTATGATTCTAAATTATTAAATGTTAGAAAAATATATCTCAGATCAAGAATCACTGCAAACACCCTGCAGGTAAGAAACAAAAAAGCTGTCCCATTAGGAGCTAAAATACTCTTGCAAATGAAGAGCAGGCTGGCACTACCCAGTTATGAAGCCTGGTATTGCCCCATACCCTGGCAAAGGCTTTCTGACCACACCACCTGAAGCCTCCTCACCTTCCATGGTGTAAAAAATGAAGCAAAATGGCACAAGTTTGGGGGGTTTTATTCCTCTTTCAGATTTATCACTGTCTCCGAGGGAGATGTGCCCGGCAGAACAGGGGCTACAGCCATGAGATTTCCACACACCACAGAGGATATGTCGGCGGGAGCTCATCAAACCTTGATGGACGTCGCTCCTTCTTCTGTGGTGGGGAAGGCTCCATCACCTACAGCCGGGAACCTGCACCCTTCCAGCCCATGCCAACATCATCCAGCTGCAGTATTGAAGGAGAGTACACGAGTGGTGGAGATGGATCTGTAGTAATAACCAGTGGTTGTAGCGGGGGAACAACTGTCTGGGGTGCTGCAGGGGTGACAGTCCCAGCCTACAGCACCGGAGGGGAAATCAGGGACATCCCTGTGAGAAGAGTCTCTGGATACGGATACGACGCGCCACTGAGTGCAGGGCTAGATTGTGGTGGACCAGGATACTATGGTGGAGGACTGGGGTATGACGTCAGGGGATACTCAGGTCCGCAGTTCAGCTCTGGAGGTTGTGAGTCCTCCCAGACCATGCAGCAGAAATGTCCCGTGGTCATTCCCAACATTGAGGACCAGCAGTGCAAGAAGAGCAGCCACTGGCCCCCAATCCAGAAGAAATGACCAATCCAGCGGCTGCAGCTGCTCAAGTAAAAGTGTGGATGTGCCACAATGAGCCTTGTCCCCAACCGTGTCATTATGGTCAGGGAGCTTAGCATTCCTTGTGTTGGGTTGTGACAGCAATGCTGTTGCAAACACTAGTGGGAAAAGTGATTTATGTTTTGGTGGCAGGAAAAGATTCTCCTCTCCTTTTTCTCGCTGGATGAAAATAAAACTCCAAAGTCTGTGGGAAACTTCAATATCTGAATGATTTCTTTAATTGTCCTTGCAGCACACCTGGATCTCTTGGAGCAAGTCCAGAGGAGGACACAAACCTCAAGCTCCATCAGGGGAGATTCAGGCTGGACATCAGGGAAAAAATTGTCATGGAAAGGGTGATTGGGCAGTGGCAGAGGCTGCCCAGGTCGGGGGTTGAGTCAGCTCCCCTGGAGGGGTTTAAGGGACGGGTGGACAAGGTGTTGAGGGACATGGGTTAGTGTTTGATAGGAATGGTTGGACTCAATGATCCAGTGGGTCTCTTCCAACCTAATTCTATGACTCTATGATAATCTGAGGGCTGGAGAACCTCCCATAGGAGGACAGTCTGAGGGAGTTGGGGTTGTTCAACCTGAAGAAAAGAAGGCTCCAGGGAGACCTTAAAGCAGCTTCCAGTGCTGAAAAGGGCTCCAGGAAAGCTGAGGAAGGGCTCTGGATCAGGGAGGGCAGGGACAATATGAAGGGGACAGTTTAAAGCTGAAAGTGGGGAGATTGAGATGAGATCTTGGTTAGAAATGTTTTGCTGTGAGGGTGTGGAGGCCCTGGAACAGGTTGCCCAGAGAAGCCGTGGCTGCTCCATCCCTGGAGGGGTTCAAGGGCAAGTTGGGTGGGACTTGGAGCCCCTGATGCAGTGGGAGGTGTCCCTGCCCATGGCAGGGGTGGGACTGGATGGGCTGTGAAGTCCCTTCTATCCCAAACCATTGCATGATTCTAAGATGTAATTCATGGTTCCTTCACTCAAAACACAGATTGAAACTCAAAGAATCTACTTCACAACATGAGATTGATCTTCCAATGTTTTTGATGCATATTTTACAACCATAGTCAAATGTAATATTTGTTTTAATAGAATTAAAAGACATTATTTTCAGCAGCAAGAGAATGTGCTTAATTTGGCTCTTGCTGAAGTCAGAGCTTCCCCACACTGTTCCCACCAAGAGGCGACACTGACCCGGCTGAGACCACTCTGTCTGGGTACACATGGCAGACTCGGTGAGCTACATTAAGGAGGTACATGAACCTCCCACCTGATTTCCGACTGATTATTATTTACAGCGTGACCTTGGGAGTGCGAGGCTGTTTACTTGGAAACAATTACACGCCAGGCTCCTGTCCCAGAGAGATTGCAGGTGATGTTGTAACCCAGAGCACGTAAATCTTCTGCTTGCACCAGCAGCACGAGACAACTCGAACAAGTTCGTTTGCTTCCTCTGAGTAACCTGCTTCGTGAAAGGTTTTGATAGAATCAGGGCCTAAACTAGGCATGGGGTGAAGATGGTTCCTCTCTTCTGAGCTGATGGGGCCTTGCAGAGGAGGCTTGAACATCCAGTGCCAGTTGTTACGTGGTATTTGGCAAATATTTGGTGTTTCAGAATCGTTCTTAAGGGTTTTTCGATTCTTCAAAATAGTAGTAATGAAGGGATAAATCACTCCTAGATCTGTGCCTATTTAAAATCATAGATTCATAGAATGGTTTGGGGTGTAAAGGACTTCAAAGCCCATCCAGTTCCATCCTCTGCCATGGGCAGGGACACTTCCCATGTAATCAGAGGCTCCAAGCCCCATCCAACCTGCCCTTGAACCCCTCCAGGGATGGAGCAGCCACCACTTCTCTGGGCAACCTGTTCCAGGGCCTCCCCACCCTACAGCAAACAATATTTTGTTAATATCTTATCTCAATCTTCCCTCTTTCAGCTGAAAACCATTCCTCCCTGTCCTTTCCCAGACCTCCTTGATCCAGAGCCTCTCCCCAGCTTTCCTGGAGCCCCTTCCAGTACTGGAAGCTGCTCTAAGGTCTCTCCACGCCCTTCTCCAGGCTGAACAAGCCCAGCCCTCTCAGTCTGGCCTTTTAAAATGGAGAAGAAAGAGTTTGAAATCACATTGTAAAATATTTTTTGCTATTGTTGCTTCACATACCTGTGGGGGGTTTGACCCTTTCAGTTCAATAAAATTCCAGAAAACCTTTCTCCAATGTTTGAAAGACAACATAGATTACAAAATCAAAACAAAAAAAATGTCTGAGTCCTGTATTCAGGGCTACAACGTGTCCCTCTCACACTACAAAATGTTGCAAGACTGTGGCGCATGGAACACAAGCTTCTGCCAGGAGCCATATGAAATTCCATTCTAAAATTAAACACCGTTTTCATTTATTCACACCTTCTTTTGCTTCTATAAAATCTAACACTTTATTATTGATTTTTGTTATCTTTCCTACTTCATCTGATGGTGTCAAAGGCACCAAAAGGACTCCAAAACTTCAAACAGCTTAGACTCATAGAACCATGGAACAGTTTGGGTTGGAAGGGACCTCAAAGCCCATCCAGTCCCACCCCTGCTATGGGCAGGAACACCTCTCACTGTATCAGGGGCTCCAAGTCTCATCCAACCTGCCCTTTAACCCCTCCAGGGATGGAGCAACCTGTTCCAGGGCCTCCCCACCCTCACAGCAAAACATTTCTCCCCATGATCTCATCTCAATCTCCCCTCTCGCAGCTCAAAACTATTCCTGTCCTCCCTTACCTGCACTCCCTGATCAAGAGTTCCTCCCCAGCTTTCCTGCTATAACGTCTCTCAGGAACTTCCAAGAGACTTCCAGAGTCTGGAATTCTTTTCTTCTCAACTTACTGACCAAAAGCCAATCCAAAATTTCACTCGTCCCCTAATAAAATTGAGAAGAGGAAACATTTTAAATGTGCATTTCTTATTCACTGTTCCATCTTACTTTGAGGTTTATATCAAAAAAACATCCCACAAGATTACAGTTGGACTCGATGATCCGATGGTTCTCTTCCAACCTGGTTGTTCTATGATTCTATGATTCTATGATTCTATGATTCTAAGATTAGATGTTAACCAAGCCAGATGATACCAAAAACCCAGTGAAGGATGATAGAATCATAGAATCACCAGGTTGGAAAAGACCTCTGAGGTCATCAAGTCCAACCATACCTATCTGACACTAAACCATATCCTTAAGTATATTGTCTACTCATCTTTTTAAATCCGCTAAGTCATGCCCCTCAGTACCTCATCCACCCATCTTTTAAATGCCTCCAGGTATGGGGACTCCATCACTGCCCTGGGCAACCTCTGCCAGTTCCTGCTGACCTTTTCTGTGAAATATTTTTTCCTAATGTCCAGTCTGAATCTCCTCTGGGGCAGCTTGAGGCCTCTTGTCCTACCACCTCTCACTTAGGAGAAGAGACCAACACACACCTCTCGACAACTTCTTTTCAGGTAGTTGTAGGCAGTGATGAGGTCTCCCCTCAGCTTCCTCTGCTCCAGGCTAAACAACCCCTGGTCCCTCAAATGCTCCTCATAACCCTTGTTCTTCAGCCCTTGCACCAGCTCGGTTCCCTTCTCTGAATCATAGAATCACCAGGTTGGAAGTGACCCACCAGATCATCGAGTCCAACCATTCTCATCAATCTCTAAACCATGTCCCTCAGCACTTCATCCACCCACACTTTAAACACCTCCAGGGAACGCAAGTCAACCACCTCCCTGGGCAGCCTGTTACAGTGCCCAATCACCCTTCCCAGGAAATATTTCTTCCTGATATCCAGCCTGAGCCTCCCCTGGTTGAGCTTAAGGCCATTCCCTCTTGTCCTGTCCCCTGTCCCTTGGCAGAAGAGCCCAACTCCCTCCTCTCCACAACCTCCTCTCAGGGAGTTGCAGAGAGCAATGAGCTCTCCCCTCAGCCTCCTCTTCTCCAGGATAAACAACTCCAGGTCCCTCAGATGCTCCTCATAACCCTTGTTCTTCAGCCCCTTCATCAGCTCAGTTCCCTTCTCTGGACATACATCAGGACCTCCACATCCTTCTTGTAGCGAGGGGCCCAGAACTGAATCCAGGATTCAAGGTTCGGCATCACCAATCCTGATTACAAGGGCAGAATCACCTCCCTGGCCCTGCTGGTCACGCTGTATCTGATCCAAGCCAAGATGTCATTGGCCTTCTTGGCCACCTGGGCACACTGCTGGCTCAGGTTCAGTCACTGTCAACAAACACCCCCAGGTCCTTCTCCTCCAGGCACTTTCCAGCCACTCTTCTCCATCAATCTTTATCTTGAGCTTGAAGTCAAGGAGCTGGACCTGTGTTCCGTTGCCTTTCGCTGCACACCAGAGAGGCTGCAGTTCACCTCCAGCATGAAGCTGGGAGCAGGGAGAGGCTGGATTTTACACACGGGCATACACACACACACACACACACACGCGTATGCAGATTTCCTCCTCACCCTTTGTGCAACCAGAAAGGAAGGAATCATCCTTCGTGACTGATGAGCTGTGATAATGCAGAACTTCCAACCATGAGCGTGTCAATGCTTGCAGAAGCTGTGGACCCCCTGATCCGGCTGTTTGTAAAAAGGCAGGAGGAAGGGTAAACACAAATCTGGCTTCTTGATGAAAGTCACTACCTGGAGCCTCTGGATAGAAACTAAAGAAACTCTTAGAGACAACAAGTGGGATCCATCCCTCCATTTCAGATGCTCAGTTGATCTCTGCCCAATGAAACCTTGTGAATATCATGTTTGCAGAGAGAGTTGAGAGTCTGAGTGAGCGAAAACAGTTCTGAAATCATTATAGAATCATAGAATCACCAGGTTGGAAGAGACCCATCTGACCATCGAGTCCAACCATCCCTATCAAACACTAAACCATGTCCCTCAGCACCTCGTCCACACGTCCCTTAAACACCTCCAGGGAAGGTGAATCAACCACCTACCTGGGCAGCCTGTTCCAATGCCCAATGACCCTTTCTGGGAAAAACTTCCTCCTAATGTCCAGCCTAAATCTTCCCTGGTGGAGCTTGAGGCCATTCCCTCTTGTCCTGTCCCCTGTCCCTTGGCAGAAGAGCCCAGATCCCACCTCTCCACAACCTCCTTTCAGGTAGTTGCAGAGAGCAATGTGGTCTCCCCTCAACCTCCTCTTCTCCAGGATAAACACCCCCAGCTCTCTCAGCCGCTCCTCATAAGGCCTGTTCTCAGCCCCTTCCCCAGCTTCATTGCTTTTCTCTGGACTCACACAGTCAAGCTGCTAATTGGAGGGAAAAGGAGAAGCAGGGGCTGTTGCAAAGCCACAGTTGCACAGCTGATTGCACCAAGGCCAGGTGAGCACTCCAGGCTTGCAGCAGCCGGCTGCTCTGCACCCAGGGAGCACCCAACCTGCTCCAGGAAAGAGCTGAGTGAGCTCAAGATGTGTGGTGAACTCGGGTACGTGGGCCCTGAGCTAGCACTTTACTCACAGCTTACTCACGAGTGCAAGGTTTGCTCAAGTGGCTTCGGTAGACGTGACTTTCCAGTCGCAGACAGTGGCTGTGTAAGAGGCAGAGAAATAAAAAGAAAATGTAAATATCAGGAAAAAAACAAAATATTAAAAGAATTAATTGGTTCAGAGCTTTTTGGTATTGCCTGGGAAAAATAGCAGCAATTAAAAGGGGTTCCAGGAAAGCCAGGGAGGGGCTCTTGATCAGGGAGTGCAGGAAGAGGATGAGGGAGAACAAACAGCTTTTGCCTGAAAGAAGAGAGATCGAGATGAGATCTTAGGGGGAAATATTTCACTGTGAGGGCAGGGAGGTCCTGAACCAGTTTGCCCAGAGAACTGGTGGTTCCCCCATCCCTGGAGGGGTTCAAGGCAGGGCTGGATGAGGCTTTGAGTCCCTGATGCAGTGGGAGGTGTCCCTGACCATGGCAGAAGGATGGGACTGAATAGGCTTTGAGGTCCCTTCCAACCCAACCCATTATATAATTCTATGAAAACTAATGGTAACTATGTCAGTGTACGTGAAATGGTAATAAAATCAGACGTGATGTAGGGAAAATCCACTGCATTTTTGAGATATTGACTGGTATAAGTCAAAACTTCCAAAGGCAGGAGTACCACTACCTGGTTTTGAGAGGTCATTTGTCAGTCACAGTTCTTGGAGCCACAGTGGCCACAGGCTTCATTGTCCTGGATTTATTGTTCTGGGAAATGTAACAGAGGAAGGAGATGGAGTGGGAAGCTACTCAGTTTCTGGCACCTGAAGATGTCTTACATGGTGAAGATAACTTTAGAGAATTTTTTTTTGTTTTCAGATTATATGAGATAAGGATTTTCTAAAAACTTGTGCTTTTTTTCTGACAAGGACTTGGGAACGGTGACTCTCATCCACTGCGCAATATCCTGGTCCTGCCAAGAGCAGTTAGAGGTGACTGGACACCGTGACCTCTCCTCCAGACATCGGATGAGAGGTTTCAGGAGGATAGAAACCCCATAAAGCACCACCTTTGCCATCCATTTTGCAATAGAAAACTCATCCTGGCATGATTGTGAGACAGTCAAGCCACCCACACGTTTTTCACTCTTCACACATTACAACCTGCATGGGGCAGGGCGGCAATTAAAGCTGTGTAACACAAGGAAGACAATCCACTGCCTGACAAGTCAATCAAAAAAATCGGGTTGAATAAGCTTTTGAAGGTGGTGGATAATTAGAGGTGGGGCTGTTTGGTAAATACGTTGGTCATTTTTCCCCAGGGGTTTATTGCATTTTCAGGAAGAGAGTTAGGAACCGTATAAAAGTTCTCGGATGGGAGAGCAGCTCATCCACTCAGCTCCTCTCCTTCTTCAGAGCCTTTACAGCCAAGGTAAGCTACTCCTACACTGCTAACGTTGCCTTCCTAGGAAACTTTGCTGGACTGAACCGAGCTCTGCTCATCTAAAGATGAATCTGTCTGCAGGTGCTGGGATCATTGGGAGCCAAAGTTCTTGCCTGGGCTGGGTCAGCCAGCACTGGTCTCCAGGCTGCCTATGCTAAGAGGCAAAGTGTATTGTTCTTATCACATGGATTACTTCAGGATTCCTAATTTCCTAAGGACGAACTGGAAATAACAAAGAGTGGGATTTGGGAATGAATGGGAGAGCTCAGGTTGATCTTTAATAAGAAACTTTGGGTTTAAGTTGGGAATTTTGATTGCACTTGGGAGCTTGGCTCCTTTACTAAGGTCCTACGGAAAATTTAAATCTTCAGGAGCTGAAGGTGTTAAGCTATCCTGGAAGAAATTTAGGAAAGAAGTGAGAAGGCAGAGTGAAATTACGAGAGGAAGGAGTAGAATGAACAGCTTTCAGCTCAGTTGTCCGCTTCCTGGATGCCTTTTGCCTCCTTGAAGTTTTCAGCTCTCCTTGGAAGGGGCTGTAGATGAGCACATAGGGTTTTCCTCATGCCTCTGGGCACTGACCAGCCAGAGCTCCACAGAGACAGAGGGAGAAGAGGACAAAAGGAGGGAGGAAAGCAAAGGAGTCTTATCGTTTGGAGTGTCTGTCTTTGGGAGTGTGTTCTGCCAAGGGTCTAATACCACCAGTCCTGGCTGTAAATTCAACAGTTGTGCCAGGACCACCCTAGGCTGCAAGGTTTTCAGCCCCTTGCCAAGATTCCTCTTACTGGCGCAGGACAAACTGGCAGCTCATGGTGCATCCATTCCTCAATTACTCAGACCTGAAATAATCCCAGGGCATCTTGCACGAGAGCTCATGGGATACAGCAAGGGAGAGCGGGGAAGTGGCTCAAGGAGCCAGCAGAAATGGCTATCAGAGCTGCTGGAGGGGCTCATAAGGGTGTTCAGATGGTGTGGATGGATCCAGCACTGTGGGAGCAAAGCTCTAAGCTGGAGAAATGGGATGAGCTCACAGGGAAATCCCAACAAACCCCAACAGACTCATAAACACATCAAGGAAATCTGAACCCGAAGCAGAATAGTGACAGCAAGTGGTCCTTCATGCATCTAATGGCAAAGGTCTCTCCTTTGCAGGGTTTACCACACCGATTGAAAAATGTGCTCCCGTGGAGACAGAGGCTGCCACAGCACCGAGAGCTCCTCCTGCCACAGTGGAGGCTCCTCCTGCCACGACAGCGAGAGGTCCTGCCATGGCTCTGAGGGGGTCGTCTGCCACGAAGTCAACGCCGTGCAGGATGGGACACCGGTGGTCGTCCTCCAGCCCCAGTGCCCTGTGGTGCCTGTGCCCGGGCAGGTGCCCGTGGTCCCCGCTCCCTGCCAGCAGCAGCAGCAGATCAAGCAGCCCGTGCAGTGGCCCCCACAGCAGAAGTGAGACGTCGAGGACGAGCCGACAGTCAGCGCACACCACGGGGCTGCACCTCTCCCCTCTCCTCTGCAAGATGCAGCCCTGAGCTTGGGCAGGTGCTGCCCCTTCCCTCCAGCACGTATTACCTCTCCCTGCTCCTCATAATGCAAAGTGGCATTAGCACGGCAGAAACGTGATTTGCTCTCACGCACGTGAGAATTTGAATCCATTGATCTCCTGCTTCTGTATCCAGCAAAAATGTGATATTAAAATCTAAAGCTTACAAACCTTGCTGGTGTCATCATGTTTTTTTTGATAGGAACGGTTGGACTCGATGATCTGGTGGGTCTCTTCCAACTTGATTGTTCTATGTTTCTATGATTCTATGTTTCTCCACTGTTGCCTTCCTCCTGCTCTCTGGCATCATGATTAACAAGAGATGGTTCTCTTACCTTGAAAACAGCTTCCCCACACACACATCACCTCCCGCATTGCACTCCAGTGCTCAGCTTTCAGACCTCGTGCATCTGTCAGAAAAAAACAGATGCTGAATTTGGAAAAGCTGCCTGGGGCTGAAGGTTTAGATCAGCATCTCATTAATCCAATCCCTTAGCTCTACAACAGCTTTAGACCTTCCCAGGCACATTTTGGAGGAGCTAAAAGCAAAGTTGGTGAGCATGAAGTTAGACTCTATCTAGGAAGCCTGAAAAATCACTGTTCACCATAAGCAAGAGAGCACAGGCAGAGGAAGGACTATGTCATACTAAATCTTCCTTCTGACTTGTTCTAAATAGAGAATATGGGGTCAGGCAGATATTTTGTGCAAGGCAACCCAGGCAAGAGTCCTTATTGCCTGAGTGAAATACTGGTTGATGCCAAATAAAACTGGGTTGAAGTCAGGCCATGCACTGCAGCAGTGACTCCTGCTGTGGACTCTCCTCCTGGAAACACCACACAGGTCTGGAAAAGAAGAGAAAGATTGTGAAAGAATCATAGAATCATAGAACCACCAGGTTGGAAGAGACCCATCAGATCATCGAGTCCAACTGAATCAGGCTCATTATCAGGGAGTGCAGGGATAAGATAAGGGGGAATGATTTTCAGGGGAGATTAATGAGTGAGGGGAGATTGAGATGAGGTCTTAGGGAGAAATGTTTTGCTGTGAGGGTGAGGAGGCCCTGACCCAGGTTGCCCAGAGAAATCATGTCTGAAAAATCATCAAGGCCATGTTGGTTGGAGCTTGGAGCAACCTGATCCAGTGGGAGTTGTCCCTGCCCATGGCAGGAAGATGGAAATGGATGGGCTTTGAGTTCCCTTCCATGATTCTATAGGAACAAGATGTTCCTAGTTCCTACCGAAGTTCAAGCTAACTTTTTTAAGCAGAAACCATTAGGAGTTCTGAGCTCCCCTTGTAGATGTAGAAAAAAAGGAACAAATGGCCATAAAAGTGAGTATTTCTCACAGCACGAGATTTATCCCCAGGTTCTCCTCTGGTTTCCACCAGCACAGAGGCAGATTGCCGTAGCCATTCATGCCTCTGTGGGCTGAGAGACGTATTGTGTGTAATGCGCTAAATATTTAATAAGCAAAGGGTTTGCACTGAGCCTTTGAAAGGAACAAGAAACTTATTATTAACACTTGTTTTATTATTACTGTTAATTAAAATAACAAGGAACATCATTCCCATATACAAGGTACATGATTGCAGGTGCAAGGAATTAACGTCGGAGTCAGAGCCGACTAGGTCTGACTGCACACCAAGGTGTGGTGTGGTGCCACCGACAGTCCCAGTCCCCCCAGACATCCAGGTCCCCCTCTGCCAGTGCCAAACAGGAGGCTGAAACCAAGCCAGACTTGAGGCTCCAGGCTGGGTTTGAGTCTGGCTGAAGGCATTTTGGGGAAAGGGAGATAAAAATCTCCTAATTCTTTCTAAGCAATCCAAGTTCTCACCTACGCTCTTGCTCTCAGCTAAACTGAAGCGCTGCAGGTTGTGTCATTCATTTAAGGAGAGACTTAGGAAGAGTCTGAGGAACTGAGACAGCAAACATCTCTCCTGAGCTGGAGTTGTGTTATCTCAGCACTCACATCTGGGAAGTGAAGCAGGAAAGCAGATCACACAAATTCAGCAGGAGTTATCTCCACCTTTTCCCTCCATGAGTGCTGTGATGCCTGTGCTGAGGTCAACCTCTGCAGAAGACATTTTCTAGACAGTGCCTCGAAGTCAATTGGAGGAGAGTGGGTGAGGAACAGACCACAAAAAGCATGATAAACCCAAAGCAAACATTAGAAAAGCAAGACCAAAGAGAGCCCTGCACGCAGACCATGTTTCTCAGAACTCAACAAGTGTTGAGTAAGTGCTGGGTTCCTACAGAGAGCTTCTGGCTGTGCCGTTAACACTGCATGTAAGAGTGTTGGACCACACCAAATTCAAGGTCCCACATGATGCCTTCAAGTTGCAGCAGTGGAGGTTTATAGTGGATATTGGGGAAGATGTCTTTACCAAAAGACTGGTCAAAGATTAGAATCATAGAATCATAGAATCACCAGGTTGGAAGAGACTCACCGGATCGAGTCCAACCATTCCCATTAATCACTAAACCATGTCCCTCAGGACCTCATCCACCCATGCCTTAAACACCTCCAGGGAAGGGGACTCAACCACCTCCCTGGGCAGCCTGTCCCAATGCCCAATGACCCTTTCTGTGAAATTTTTTTTCCTAGTGTTCAGCCTAAATCTCCCCTGGTGGAGCTTGAGGCCATTCCCTCTCGTCCTGTCCCCTGTCCCTTGGGAGAAGAGCCCAGCTCCCTCCTCCCTACAACCTCCTTTCAAGTAGTTGTAGAGAGCAACGAGGTCTCCTCTCAGCTTCCTCCAGAAGAGGCAGCTAAGGGAAGTAGCAGAGTCTCCTTCCCTGGGTGTTCAAAAACATGTAGACATGGCACTTTGGGACATGGTTTAATTGGCATGGTGGGGTTGGGATGAAGGATGGACTTAGAATCATAGAATCATAGAACAACCAGGTTGGAAGGGACCCATCGGGTCATCTAGTCCAACCATTCCTATCAAAATTATAGGACTTGATGATCTTAAAGATCTATTCCAACCTTAACAATTCTATGATTCTTTTCTGGTCTCCCATTAATCATAGCATCTCTCATAACACCCTTCTGAGCCTACCCCACAGCCACAGCATCCCACACACAGCTCATAACTACTCACCAGCTCCCTGGCACAGCGAGACCTGCTTCCTTGGCATGGTGACAGCTCAGGAGCAGACTGAGTGGTGGTAGCCACAGTGCCGGTAGTTGTAGCCCCCCAAGCATGAGTCACTGCCACGGGCACAACCAATGCTGAAGGTGTAGAGGAGAGGTGGGTGTGGGGTGTCCATCCAGAAATGTGATGGGTCGTAACGTCTTGAGCTCAAGTTGAAGAAAGCTCCCCTCCCAGAAGAATCACAGAATCACAGAACAACCAACCAGGTTGGAAGGGACCCATCGGATCTTCTAGTCCAACCATTCCCATCAAACACTAAACCAAGTCCCTCAAGACCTCATCCACCTGTGCCTTAAACACCTCCAGGGAAGGGGAATCAACCACCTCCCTGGGCAGTCTATTCCAATGCCCAATGACCCTCTGTGTGAAAAACCTCCTCCTAATCTCCAACCTAAATCTCCCCTGGCGGAACTTGAGGCCATTCCCTCTCGTCCTGTCCCCTGTCACTTGGGAGAAGAGGTCAGCCCCCTCCTCTCTACAACCTCCTTTCAGGTACTTGTAGAGAGTAATGAGGTCTCCTCTCAGCCTCCTCTTCTCCAGGATAAACAACCCCAGCTCTCTCAGCCGCTCTTCATAGGTACTGTTCTCCAGCCCCTTCACCAGCCTCGTTGCTCTTCTCTGGACTCGCTCCAGAGCCTCAACATCCTTCTTGTGGTGAGGGGCCCAGAACTGGACACAGTATTCAAGGAGCGGCCTCACCAGTGCTGAGTCCAGAGGGAGAATAACCTCCCTGGTCCTGCTGGTCACACCATTTCTGATACAAACCAGGATGCCATTGGCCTTCTTGGCCACCTGGGCACACTGCTGGCTCAAGCCATTTTGGGCAGTGGAGGACACCTGGAGAAAAAGAACACAGTGCTGGAAGCAAAACAATGTCTTTCTATGCAAATGTTTTATCTGCTGCACTTCAGAGTAATCAGCACCAACTAGAAATAGAGGACTTACCTACAGCAAATATGGACTTTTGTTTTTCCACCTGTTTTATCAGTGTCTATAAGATATTGTCTCTATGGCATGTTAGATATCATAATATTTCTCCTGCAAGTGAGATATTATTAGAACTGAGATTCAGTATTCGTGTCCTGAGGACAAGCTAAGAGAGTTGGGGTTGTTCAGCCTGGAGAAGAGAAGGCTCCGAGGAGACCTTAGAGCAGCTTCCAGTGCTGAAAGGGGTTCCAGGAGAACCGGGGAGGGAGTCTGGATCATGTAGTGCAGGGAGAGGTTGAGGGGAATGGTTTTCAGCTGAAAGAGGGGAGGATGAGATCTTAGGGAGAAATGTTTTTCTGTGAGGGTGAGGAGGCCCTGGCCCAGGTTGCCCAGAGCAGGGGTGGCTGCTCCATCCCTGGAGGGGTTCCAGGCCAGGCTGGAAGGTGGTTGGAGCCCCTGATGCAGTGGGAGGTGTCCCTGCCCGTGGCAGAGGTGGGACTGGATGGGCTTTGAGGTCCCTTCTATCACAAACCATTCGTAGAATCATAGAACAACCAGGTTGGAAGAGACCCACCAGATCATCAAGTCTGACATTCCATGACTCTATAATTCTATGATTTTATATTTATCCCAAAAGCTGAATATTTATTGTTATTTTCAGTAATTAAATAACATTCAATGAAACACAAGAACTATTCCATATAAGGTACCTCTTGTATGTACTATTTACAATAAATAAGCAGATTGGTTTTAAGCAGAGCCAAGCTAAGTGGATAAACACAGCCACAGCCTACAAATAGTTTTTTCATAAATGCTCCAGATCCTCTCTCAAGTCACATACCTCAGTCAACAACAGGGGAGCAACAGGAGAAGCAAAGTCAAACTGAAGGGAATGGTCTGAAACTGGGGAAATTTATAGATCTGGTGGCTTTGGCAGTGAGGCACCCATTGAGAATGGGGGCTTTGCTCACCCCTTACCACAACATTTTTCTTTGCTGCTCTTAGTTCCTGATGTTTACACCTGACACACTTTTTTTTCCATCTTCCCTCCTTTATTTGGCAGCATATTTACTTCTAAGCATGATCAAAGATTTCCGAGGGTGCTGCCTAACCACAACTTAAACAAAAGTCTGCAGCGAACTATTTATAGGTTCATTCCGTACATTGTGATACTGCAGCACAGGTGTGAATGGACCTGTTTGAGGGATCCCTGTGAGTCAGGAGAACATCACACAAAATCAGTTGTGTCTGACGGCTAATCCACAATCCCATCCCAGTGTTGACACATCCTCACCTTTTACGTGACAAGAAAATGTAATTGCTGGGTACGATGATCCAGCAATGTACTCTACATGGGAATGACCTGAACATGGAAGAGGATTTTTAAGTCCCTCCATGATTCATGGGAAAATCCAGACTCAGAAGCATCTCCGCCTACCTCATTACATGGTTTCGTTTATTTTTTTCTTGAGCTACAGCCGCATCTAATGTGTGTTTCCATAACAGATGCAGAGATGCCATGGCTGAGTACTTGAAAGCAGGAGAGCAATTCCAGCATTCTGTTCCAGTCCAGAGGAGGCCAGGGAGATAATCCAATGGCTTGAGCATCTCCTGCATGAGGACAGGCTGAGAGAGTCAGGGTTGTGTGGCCTGGAGAACAGAAGGCTCTGTGGAGACCTTATAGCAGCTTCCACTATCAAAAGGGGCTCCAGGAAAGATGGGGAGGGACTCTTGACCAGGGACTGCAGAGATGAGATGAGATGAGATGAGATGAGATGAGATGAGATGAGATGAGATGAGATGAGATGAGATGAGATGGAATAATTTTGAGCTGAAAGAGGGGAGATTGAGGTGGGAGATTAGGAACAAAAATTTCACTGTGAGGGTAGGGAGGCCCTAGCCCATGTTGCCCAGAGCAGGGGTGACTGCCCCATCCCTGGAGGGGTTCAAGGGCAGGTAGGATGGAGCTTGGAGCCCCTGATCTAGTGGGAGGTGTCCCTGCCCATGGCAGGGGTGAGACTGGCTGAGTTTTGAGGTCCCTTCCAACCCAAACCATTCCATGATTCTATATATCTATGAATAGTCCAAATATTGGACTCGATGATCCGGTGGGTCTCTTCCAACCTGGTGATTCTAATATCCTCTTCAACATTAATGTGAAATTAAAGATCTTAAATCTCAGTCTGAAGGTAGATGTGTGGCCCACCTCCTCACTACTTCAACTGTTAAAAGTGTCCAGAAAGTAAACTAAAGATCAGGCTCTATTTAAAATGATGGGAGAAAAACTGGAAGTATGTTAGAGAAGGGCAGAGAAAAATAGGAACAGAAAATAACTACAACTCTGGGAGCGTGAGCCAAACACAGGCTAGTGGGTTCATCTCCAACCATTCTGCTTCAGGATTTCATAGAACCATCGAATCACCAGGTTGGAAGAGACCCGTCGGATCATCAAGTCCAACCATTCCCATCAATCACTAACCCATGTCCCTCAGGACCTCGTCCACCCGTCCACCTCCAGGGAAGGTGAATCAACCCCTTCCCTGGGCAGCCTCTTCCAATGCCCAATGAGCCTTTCTGTGAAAAACTTCCTCCTAATCTCTAGCCTAAATCTCCCCTGGCGGAGCTTGAGGCCATTCCCTCTTGTCCTGTCCCCTGTCACTTGATTTGATATCACTGCCATCAACCACAGAATTAGACAGCATCTACAGCAGGAATAAAATAAATCCTTGACAGTACACTTCATGCAGACAGGTTGAGGCAGTCAGGAACATGGTTTAGTACTGAACAGGTGCAGTTGGATTCAATGTTCTCAAAGTTCTTTTCCAACTGATTTTATGACTTAAATGACGAGTCAAGGACATTCCTGGGCTAATGCTAAATCTCTCATTGAACTACCTAGTGCCATTGAGCAACTCAGTTGGAGTTTCTGTGCCGTAAACTTAATCTGCATGAGTTAACATCAGGAGTCATCTTTCTTTCACAGGGAAATGTGATCACGTTTAGCTCTTGGTCCACGTGATGTCCCAACCCAGCTTGAGGAATTGGTACTCCTGGATTACAAGCATCTCTTCCGCTTGACATGTGTTGTCCGTGACCAGATCCATTTGTTTTTTCAGCATTGGCGTCACTTCACATGAAATACCTTCCAATCTCTTTCATAGGGAGGCAAAGGAATTAGAGTGCTATTAATAACCCATGGGACAATTAAAATGTTAAAAGCACAGTGCATCAAAGGGAAAAGGTCGGAAGCTGAATACAGCGGATAGAAATGGGCTAGGATATGTAATTAGGTTGCACTTGCCAAGAGATGCCTCATGTCCCAGATAACTCATTGGAAGAGTATAAAAGGTCTCTCACTCTAGTTTCCTTCATTCGCTTCCCTGTACCTATACACCTTCACTCCTGTTGCTGAAGGGTAAGTTCATTTTTTCAGTTTCTCTTGGGTTTCTTTATGAAACCAGCTTTGATGGAGTTAGAGTATGATCCTCCTTCCTTGTCTCTGGACCTCAGCCATGCCAGGCACCAAGTTCTTGTTGCCACATGAGCTGTTTTATCAACTCAAATGAGAAGTGGGATCTGGGCTTAGCAGGCAGAGGCTCCAGCCAAACAAAAACAACAGAAAGACTGAAAAATACAGAGAGAGGACAGTCGGAGGACTTTATGGAAATGAAGCTTTGCAGTTCTTGAGTAGAAGGCACTGGAAGTCCAACCAACAGTTGGACTCGATGATCCAGTGGGTCTCTTGCAACCTGGTTGTTCTATGATTCTGTGATTCTATAAGGTCTGGGGTTGCATATGGGCAATGGGTGTTTTGAGTAATTTTGTCTCTGAAAAGAAAAGTGCATCCATAAAAGGTTGTAGTTTTGGTGGGGGATATAAATCAGCATTGAAAACACTTTGTTCTATGTGAAGAAATTTGGAAGAAAATAGAGAAGTAATTAAGGAAGGCAGGGATGCTCATGTGTACAGGGGTTGCCATACCAGGATGATGGTTTCTTTCTCTCTCCCCTACAGCTCTGCCAGCGCTCCAGAAAGATGTGCTCCCGCAGGCCCTGCCACAGCCACGAGACCTCCTGCCATGAATCCCACTCCTCCTGCCACGACTCCGGCTCCTCCTGCCATTACACCATCCAGAGGCAGCCTGTGCAGAAGTTCTCCTATGTGACGCCCTGCTGCCCCTCCGTGCAGCCCTACTGCCCCCCCGTGCAGCGCTACTGCCCCCAGGTCCCGTACTGCCCCCAGGTCACGTACTGCCCCCAGTACCCCAAGAACGTCTGCAAGCTGCCGCAAACATATCCCAAGTATTAGCAGCAGGATTCGACCTCAGACCTGGACCCACCGGCTTGCTCCTCCATCATATGGTCTTGATGCTTAAAGCTTGAATTTCTTGTTCTCTTTTTCCATTCCTGGTTCGTCTGAATCCTCAAATAATCTATCTGTGATTAGAAGTTTCTTCAAACTGTAAATCAGATCCGGTGTAATTTCTTCAGCATGCAAAGGCCAGTTTCTATTCTTCTCCATAGGACTGGGCATGCCTTCTGCTGGTGGGGGCTTACACGTGATGCGTCAACCTCCAAATCATGCGGATGAAACAATAAAACCTCATTTCCAAAATTACAAAGGGTTCTCGGTTTGTTTCTTTACTTCAGAATTAACTTCACCTCTAACTTCTTCATCACCGCTTCTCATTCTTTTTTTCTCTCCAGCCTTTCACAAAATGCCCACATGCTAAAGTGTCAAAACAAATGGAAGGCAGTAATTCCAGAGGTAATTCTGGAGCAGATGAATGCGTTTATTTATCTTCTCATTCATATATGATGATACCAGGGCTGGAGCACCTCCTATATGAGGACAGGCTACATCCCATAACTGACAGCATACAGGGAGCTCATCTGTATCCTCTTAGAATCATAGAATCATAGAATCACCAGGTTGGAAGAGACCCACCAGATCATCAAGTCCAACCATTCCTATCAGTCTCTTCTGTCCAGGACTGATGATACAAAACTGTGAGCAGTGGCTGATACACCGTAAGGCTGTGTTGCCACTCAGTGAGACCTGGACAGGATGGAGAGATGGGCTGAGAGGGACCTCATGAAGTTCAACAAAGACAAGTGTAGGTTTCTGCACCTCAGGATGAACAGCCCCCTGCACAGGAACACATCAGGGATTGACCGGATTGAAAGCAGCTCTGCGGAGAAGGACGTGGGGCTCCTGGTAGACAATGAGTTGACAGTGGGCCAGCAATGTACCCTCGTGGCCAAGAGGGCCTAGGAGATCCTGGGATGCATCAAGAAGAATGTGGTTAGCAGGGCAGGGGAGTTTTATCGTCTCCTCTTAGAATCATAGAATCATAGAACAACCAGGTTGGAAGAGACCCATTGGATCTTCTAGTACAACCATTCCTACGGTGTGACCAGATTCTCCAGGGAGGTTCTTCTCCCTCTGTACTCAGCACTGGTGAGACTGCTCCTCGAATCCTGGGGTCAGTTGTGGGTCTCTCCACACAAGAGGGATGTTGAGGCTCTGGAGAGAGTCCAGAGAAGAACAAGGAAGCTGGTGAAGGGGCTGGAGAACAGCCCTTATGAGGAACAGCTGAAAGAGCTGGGGGTGTTTACCCTGGAGAAGAGGAGGCTGAGGGGAGACCTCATTGCTCTCTTCAACTACCTGAGAGGAGGTTGTGGAGAGGAGGGAGCTGGGCTCTTCTGCCAAGTGACAGGGGACAGGACAAGAGGGAATGGCCTCAGGCTCCACCGGGGAGGGTCAGGCTTAGTATTAGGAAAAATAGGAAAAAAAATTTCATGGAAAGTGTCATTGGGCACTGGAACAGGCTGCCCAGGGATGGGGTTGAGTCCCCTTCCCTGGAGGTGTTTAAGGGACAGGTGGATGAGGTGCTGAGGGGCATGGGTTAGTGTTTGATAGGAATGGTTGGACTCAATGATCCAATGCCTCTCTTCCAACCTGGTGATTCTATGATCCTATGATTCTTCTGTCCTAGTGAGGCCATGTCTGGAGTCCTATGTCCAGTTCAGGGTTTCCTAGTTCAAGAACAACACAAAACCTTCGGAGAGATCCCAGCAGAGGCCACAGATGTGGGGACTGGAGCACCTCTCTTAGGAGGAAAAGCTGAGTGGCCTTGATCTTTTTAGCCTGGAGAAGACTGAGAGGGGTCTCATCAGAACTTATAAATACCTAAGGCATCAATATTTGATAGGAATGGTTGGACTCGATGATCCGGTGGGTCTCTTCCAACCTGGTTATTCTATGATTCTATGATACTCTTCTCAGTGGTTCCCAGAGAGAGAGGTCAAGGGACCTTGAACACAGGAAATTCCACATGAGGAAAACATTCTTTCCTGCAATGCTGACGGAACACTGGAACCGGCTACCAAGGGAAGGTGTGGAGTCTCCTTCTCTGGGGACATTCAGACCCCACCTGGACACATTCCTGTGCAACCTGCTCGAGGTGATCCTACTTTCAGGAGGGCTGGATGAGCTCCAGAGGTCCCTTCCAACCCCAGGCGTTTCGTGATTCTGTCTTTCTCAGTTCTCTACCTCAGCAGCACCTCACACTTCATTTTTCACTCCCACTCACACTTTGAGGCACCTAATAAATGCAAATAGGTGTCCAGAGGTTTTTTTTCTCCTTTCCCTGCACTTACTGTTTCAATGAAAATTTCGCACATTTAAAATTAAACGCTCAATCTCTCCCTACTTTTTACAACCTAAGACTTTCCTTATCTCCCCAGTCACCAGCCCATCTAGCTGAGACATCTGTTCTCAAACAGGATCGCTTGCTTCCTTCTGCCAGTGCCTGTTTCTCTGCAGCAGCGTCACAAAGAGCTCCTTCACATTAAATAACTTAGAGTATCTAGAAAGGGGTGAGATGAACACAGTGTAAATGACATAAGGGCCTTCCCAAAACATCCTGATTTATCAGCCTAGATGAAACATTTCTGTGTTACTTACAACTCACTGCACTGCTCAGAAGGCAAGATTTTTCCAAAGAATTGTGACCTTTAAAGCGCTATTAAATATATTCTTTTCCCTGAATCATTGGGCATTGGAATAGGCTGCCCAGGGAGGTGGTTGATTCACCTTCCCTGGAGGTGTTTACGGCACAGGTGGATGAGGTCCTGAGGGACATGGTTTAGTGTTTGGTAGGAAAGGTTGGACTCGATGATCCGACGGGTCTCTTCCAACCTGGTTGTTCTACGATTCTATGGCTTTAAAGCATACACTTAAAACCCCCCAACCAGAACACAAAAACATAGTTTACCAGTATATATTTTCAAAATCAGACTGAATTAGCATCTCACAAACCTGCTGGCTGAGTAGCAAAGTATTTTTTCCCCAAATATGGGGTGAAAATAAACACTGAAAGGCATGAAGATCTCTCAACAGGGGTAGCTGCTCCCTTGTGAACTCTATAAGCAACTTTTAAGACCCCTTCATTCTAGCTGCATCAGGACTGACCCACAGGATGCTCATAAGGAGTGGAACCAACATCCCCTCTGGGACAGAGAGCTTCGAACTGGGTGATCTTTAAGGTCCCTTCTGACCCAAACCGTTCCATGATTCCTTAGCACCCACCTGGATAAAAGTCACAGGAAAGGATGAACGACATATTTCATTCTCCTAAAGTAAAGCCTTGAACTGCTGTGAGAGAAACTCAACAGTAAATAGTGGAACACTGCAATGACTAAAAATAACAAAACCACTTAAGACAGGAACCCAAAGTGACTGGGAGCTGAAAACAAGACACCAGTGGGTGAGACCTTCCCAGTACAAACCCTTCCTGCTTCGGATTTGAAGTCCTCTTCCTCTAGAAGGAATGTAAACAAGAGAGAATCCTGACACAAGGGAAAAACAGCTGATGGCTGGTAAACTCAGAATGAAAAAAATCAGAATTGGGGGCGTACCTCTGGAGTCACCTCCGGTGTGGAGGCATCAGGTGCGTTAGAGCCAGTCAGCAGGACTTCCCTCTAAGTAGAGTCCATATGGATGTTAATTACAGTTCCTTGTGCCTCGAGAAAACATATCAATCAAAATGTGAGTCTGCCATGCAGACCAAGGGGCGACAGGCAGGGTAGGAGTCAACACTTTTGAATTGTACATTGATGCAATACTGGTTGCCCAACGACGAATCACTTAATAACTCTAGGGTTAGGTTCATTTTTAATATGTAAATGCATAACTACCTTCAAAATTCCCTTATAAAGCAGATTGGGAAATCCATTGCCTATTAGCTTGTTAAGGAGAAAAAAAAAAGCATAATTGTTTTTCCTGACAAATCGGAAATGCTAAAAATGAGACACAGAAGATAAATATGAACGTGACTGCTTAAATAATTGTCAGCACTGTCACGGGATGCGTAATATCTCAGACAACCCTTTGGAGGGTATAAAAGTTCGCCATCCCCGTTCGTCCTTCATCCAGCGTCAGCTCGCGGTGATCTTCCTCTTCTTCGCTCCAACCAAGGGTAAGTGGGATTATATCGATTTCATAGAACAATTTAGGTTGGAAGGGACCTCAAAGTCCATCCAGTCCCACCCCTGACATGGGTAGGGACACCTCCCACTGGATCAGGGGCTCCAGGCCCCATTCAACCTGGCCTTAAACACCTCCAGGGATGGGGCAGCCACCACTGCTCTGGGCAACATGGGCCAGTGTCTCCTCACCCTCACAGTAAAAAAAGGGTCTGCTGTTATCTACTATAGAGCAGTAGGAGCTCAGATAGGAGTTCCCGCTAACTGGTTCTGTGTTTAGACCTTGCCTTTGTCTTAGAAATTTCATATTCTTGGTGACTGGTGCCTGAACACAAAGTGTATTCATGGTGTACTCACAGTAGATGGGACAAAGGAAAAAATGGGAATAATTGAAAGACCAGGACTGCAAAGACAGAGAGTCTTTCAGACAGAGCAAGGAGTTAATCCCAAACTATACAGTGAGGGAGGGAGGGAGAGATATCTCAGACTAGTTAGTAAAGTGTCAGAAGTAAACTTTACCTGAATCAGCAATGTCTTGGTAGGGAAATTCCCACCAGAGCTGGATTATCGTAGAGTAACTCCCAAGAGACAAGGCAGCATCACACTCAGGGTGAAGATATCCAATATATTACAAAAAAAAAGGAGGAAAACAAAATTTCCCAGACTTTTACAAGACAAGAGCCAAAGAAAATGCAGGAGGTTACGGTTGTGCCAGCATGATGTTCTCTCTCTTCCCTACAGCTTTGCCGATACTCTAGAAAGATGTGCTCCCGTGGAACCTGCCACGACTATGAATCCTCCTGCCACGGATCCCGGTCTTCCTGCCATAGATCCCATTCCTCCTGCCACGGATCCCACTCCTCCTGCCACGACTCTGGCTCCTCCTGCCATTACACCATCCAGAGGCAGCCTGTGCAGAAGTTCTCCTACGTGACGCCCTGCTGCCCCCCTGTGCAGCCCTATTGCCCTCCAGTCACCTACTGCCCCCAGGTCCCTTACTGCCCCCAGGTCCCATACTGCCCCCAGTACCCCAAGAACATCTGCAAGCTGCCACCAACCTACCTCAAGTATTAGCAGCAGGATTCAGCCTCAGACCTGGACCCACCGGCTCGCTCCTCCCTTGGATGCTGTGACCACAGATCATCTCGTCCTTGCTGAAATCCCTGGGTCTCTGCCATGTGCCTCACTGCTGGCCTGTTTGAAGCATTCCCCTAATTAGCAGTCAAGATGTCATTCTTTCTAATTATGCTGGAAATGTCCTTTCTAATTATTCTGTGTTTAATTACTGTTGAGAAGCTTTCTGTGCCTTGCATTTCTGTTTCAGACTCATTCGGGTGTGGGAAACAATAAATCTTGCAATTCATGAAACCTGCATTGTCTTTCAGTTTCTTTATTCGCTTTTTCCTTTAGATTTCTTTTATTCTGGATTCTTCAATCAAATTTCCTCATATACCCAAACTGCCCCAAGAGCTGGTGGCCAATAACAACAATTCCCACAATCATTTGGGAAGAAAACAGACACTTTAGTAGAGAGGAGAAGGTTCCCAACTACCAAAAATCTACATGAATCTGAGAAAAGCTTCCCCTGCTTAAACCACACACTGGTCTACGCAGGTTTTTGTCTCATCATTTTGGAAACAGTGAGATCAAAGGCAACTGAAGGTAAACTCTTTTGCTTTGGAGACAAGTAGAGCTCATTAAATAGAAGAGGAAAGAGAAGTTCATGGCTGCTAATATTTTGATTCAGTACATGGCACTAATTTACTCCAAGCTCAACTTCAGAACTTGAGCGTGTAAATGTTTTCAAATATCTTAAAACCCCTGAAAACAGAATCATAGAATCGTAGAGTGGTTTGTGTTGGAAGGGGCCTCAAAGCCCATCCAGTTCCAACTCCCCTGCCACAAGCAGGGACACCTCCATTGGATTTGGTTTCTCCAAACCCCATCCAACCTGGCCTTGAACCCCTCCAGGGATGGAGCAGCCACCACTGCTCTTGGCAACCTGGGCCAGTGTCTCACCACTCTCATCCTAAAGAATTTCTTCCTAATGTCTAAAGTAAATATTTCCCCTTCCATTAATTTAAACCCATTACTGCTAGTCCTATTAGTACATGCCCTTCTAAAAAGTCCCTCCCCGTATTTCTTACAGATCCCAGGTGCCTACAGAAGGCACAAACTTATTCTTCATCTTCCAGTGTTAGTTGTAAATCCTCTGGAGCAGAGGAAGGGGATAGCCCACAGACAGTCCATCTCATGTAAGATTCTTGTTCTACTCACACAGAACAGGCTGAACACCTACATAAGGAAAAAAAATCTTCACTGAAAGCGTCATTGGGCATTGGAACAGGCTGCCCAGGGAGGTGGTTGAGTCCCCTTCCCTGGAGGGGTTTAAGGGACGGGTGGATGAGGTG
Organism: Coccyzus lansbergi; assembly: GCA_033558105.1. Lineage (NCBI taxonomy): Eukaryota > Metazoa > Chordata > Aves > Cuculiformes > Coccyzidae > Coccyzus > Coccyzus lansbergi. The sequence goes on along the minus strand of JAUMJK010000613.1, from coordinate 129,984 downwards.
CTGAGGGACCTGGTTTAGAGATCGGTGGGAATGGTTGGACTTGATGATCCAATGGGTCTATTCCAACCTGGTGATTCTATGATTCTAGTGTGTTGGTTTGGGCTGGTGTAGAGTGTCTCCTTGATGGTAGCAAGCACGGGACTATGGTTTGGATTAGTGCTGGAAACCACATTGATAATACAGGAGTGTTTTAGTTACTGCTGGGCACTGTTCACACAAAGTCGAGGCTTTTACTTCTCCTCACACCACTCCACCACTGATTGGGTTGGGGGGTGCACAAGAAGTTAGGAGAGAATATACCCAGGGACAACCAACCCATGGGATATTCCATTATTGTATGATGTCATAGAAGCATACAATCATAGAACAACCAGGTTGGAAGGGACCCATCGGATCTTCTAGTCCAACCATTCCTATCAAACACTAAACCAAGTCCTTCAGGACCTCATCCACCCGTGCCTTAAACACCTCCAGGGATGGTGACTCAACCACCTCCCTGGGCAGCCTATTCCAATGCCCAATGACCCTTTGTGTGAAAAACCTCCTCCTAATCTCCAACCTAAAGCTTCCCTGGTGGAACTTGAGGCCATTCCCTCCTGTCCTGTCCCCTGTCCCTTGGGAGAAAAGCCCAGCTCCCTCCTCCCCACAACCTCCCTTCAGGTAGTTGTAGAGAGCAATGAGGTCTCCCCTCAGCCTCCTCTTCTCCAGGATAAACACCCCCAGCTCTCTCTGCCGCTCCTCATAACGTCTGTTCTCCAGCCCCTTCACCAGCCTCGTCGCTCTTCTCTGGACTTGCTCCAGAGCCTCAACATCCTTCTTGTGCTGAGGGGCCCACAACTGAACACAGGATTCAAGGAGTGGCCTCAGCAGTGCTGAGTATAGAGGGAGAATCACCTCCCTGAACCTGCTGGTCACACCATTTCTGATACAAGTCAGGATGCCATTGGCCTTCTTGGCCACCTGGGCACACTGCTTGTCATGTTCATGAACTGTTGTCATGTTCAACATATAGAGCAGGGTGAAGAGGGAAGGGATGCTTGAAGAGGGATGCTTGGAGATACAGTGTTTGACTCCCCTTCCCTGGAGGGTTTTAAGGGACAGGTGGACAAGGTGCTAAGGGACATGGGTTAGTGATTGATAGGAATGGTTGGACTCAATGATCCAGTGGGTCTCTTCCAATCTGGTTATTCTATGATTCTATGAAATAACCACTAGATGCAGTGGAGTCCTGCTTTCCTGGAGATGACTGAACACTGGCTGCTAATGGGAAGTAGTGAATGAAAGAAACACAAATAATGTGTGATAACTTTTTAGGGATCATGTTTTACTGCAGGGATGGTGAGGCACTGGCTCAGGTTGCCCAGAAAAGCCATGAGTGCCTCAGTCCCTGAAGGTGTTTAAAGTCGGGTTGGAAGAGGCTTTGAGCAGTGATTTTTTTTTTTTTTTTGAGTAGTGATATTTTTTTTTTTGATGCAGTGGGAGGTGTCCCTGCCCATGACAGGGGGGGTTAGAACCGAATGGTCTTTAAGTTCCCTTCCAACCCAAGGAATGGTTGGACTCGATGTTGTGGTGGGTCTCTTCCAACCTGGTGATTCTATGATTCTATGGTTCTGATTGTACGATTTTGTTTTCCTTAGCAGGATCTGAAATTGAAAGACTCAGGTACAATTTTTGAGTGGATGTAGCCTAGAACAGTCCAGTTTGGAAGGCTGTTGAGGAGGTGGAATGATTTGGAGCAACATTCTTGTGGTACTCGAGACCAAAATGAAGAAGAAAGGAGAACTGTCAAGCAGGCACCAGCTTCACCCACTGGGTTTCTAGAGCCTCTCTTGGATTTAGCCCAACAACTGAGCCACAAAACGTCCCAGAGAAATCCGTGCAGTCTTCCCTCACTACACAAAATTCACCACAAGCAATTACATCACCTATAGCCTGAAGAAAAGCTGAAAGACACCCCTACTTTAGAGAGAGTTTCTCATTAGCAGTTAGCAAATTACTCTAATGGGCAATATTTTCTAAAGCTGATGAGTTACTGGCTTCATTTTCTTAGGCTTCGAGTACTGAGTCAAACAGGATTATAAATCCAGTTTTATTGCTGATGATTTCACCATTATTGACAGAAACCAATATTTGCTTAAACTTCATCTCAAACACTCCCTTTCTCTGAATCCTTTGTTTTCCAGATGTCCCTGTGACCAAGAAGAAAATCAGTGAAAGGAAAGAGAAACCAATGAATGGGAAAACTTAACAAGGAATCATGGAATCACTGAATGGTTTGGGTTGGAAGGGACCTCAAAACCCATCCAGTCCCACTCCTGCCATGGGCAGGGACACCTCCCACGGCATTAAGGGCTCCAAGCTCCATCCAACCTGCCCTTGAACCCCTCCAGGGATGGAGAAACCTGGGCCAGGTCCTCCCTACCCTCACAGCAAAATATTTCACCCCAAGATCTCATCTCAATCTCCCTTCTTGCAGCGCAAACCTTTCCCCTCATCCTGTCCCTGCACTCCCTGATCCAGAGCCGCTCCCCAGCTTTCCTGCAGGTCCCTTTGTATCTTGTACAGAGCTTGTCGCAGAGATTTTTCTCTGACCCTATCGATGAATAAGCTCTGATAGATGAGGAACAATCTGATACAGCCACTCATATCTTCCGTCAAGTCAAAGAACACATGAAGATTCAGAAATACTTCATTATTTTTTTGCGGTACCATGGAATGGAAGATGTGACACTGGACTTCCCAGCATTGTGCCATACGCATGAGTTGCAGCTGGTAATCCCATTCCTTCTTGGCATTCACCCACTTGTAATTTAATATTCTGAGCTGTCACCTGCACAAAACACTAGGCCTGTCCCAGGAGTCAGCATTCCTGAGACTTAAAGCTGTTTCTGTCACTGATGCAATCCCAGTTGCCCACTGGCAGGATAATTAACAGCTACGAGATTAGAGTCAGTCTCCAGGAAATGGGAAAGAAACGCCTTCCAAAATCCTTATAGGAAATGCGTTAGGAATTACATACGGGACAAAACACAGCTTGTCAAGGAGGAAATGCTAAAAATAGGAGAGCATAAACATCTGGGGGATTGAGCGCGGAAATAATTAAATTGTCATTGCAAAGAGGTGTCTCATATCTGAGATAACCTTTCAGAGCTGTATAAAGGACCATTTCAGCCCAGTCCTCCTCAGTTGCTCACCTTTGCTTCCAGGTCCTTCTCTCTGTAGCTGAAGAAGGTAAGACCAATTCTATTATTCCCATTCACGTTGAGAGGGAAGAAATCTCCACTATAGGTTTTTATGGACCTCATGGGAGCTAGAACTTAGCTAAAGGAGGTTATAGAGAGGAGGGTAATGGCCTCTTCTCCCAGGGGACAGGACAAGAAGGAATGGCCTCAAGCTCCACCAGAGCAGGGTCAGGCTGGACATTAGGAAAAAGATCTTCACCAAAAGGGTCATTGGGCAGTGGCAGAGGCTGCCCAGGGAGGGGGTTGAGTTCCCTTCCCTGGAGGGGTTTAAGGGATGGGTGGACGAGGTGCTGAGGGACATGGGTTAGTGATTGATGGAAATGGTTGGACTCAATGATCTGGTGGGTCTCTTCCAACCTGGATGTTCTATGATTCTGTGATAAATGCCTTATGGTTGCACCCTTGTGTAGCTGAGGCAGGCATGGTGAATGGTGGGTGGAGGGATGGGGATCACTGGGGAAGGTGCAGCAAAGGTACACAAGGTGATACTTAGGTAAGGAGAGTCCCATGCTGTTTCACAAGGGAGATAGGATTCGGGAGTGGCTCATGGGGCTCATTGCAGGAAACCAACTTCACACAACAACTGCCAGACCAAGCTCTGAAGATCAGGTAGGATCAAGGGTGCATTCAGTCTGGTTCTTCTCCCAAGTGACAGGGTCCAGGACAAGAGGGAATGGCCTCAAGCTCCACCAGGAGAGGTTCACACTAGACATAAGGAAAAAATTTTCACAGAAAGGGTCATTGAGCTTTGGAACAGGCTGCCCAGGGAGGGGGTTGAGTCACCTTCCCTGGAGGTTTTTAAGGCATGTGTGGATGAGGTACTGAGGGACATGGGTTAGTGATTGATGGGAATAGTTGGACTCCATGATCCAATGGGTCTCTTCCAACCTGGTGATTCTATGACTCTATGATTAGGCAGGCAAAATAGAGAGAAACAGTTTGCTGGGGATCTCAATAATAATAAAGGAATGTGGGGCTCCTCTCACCACATTGATCTGTTGCTCCTGACAGCTCTGCTCAGACTCCAGAAAGATGTGCTCTCGCAGGTCCTGCCATGACCATGTATCTTCCTGCCACGGATCCCGGTCTTCCTGCCACGAATCCTACTCTTCCTGCCATGACTCAGGCTCCTCTTATCATTACATCTTCCAGCGGCAGCCTGTGCAGAAGTTCCCCTACGTGACCCCCTGCTGCCCTCCCATGCAGCAGTACTGTCCCCCTGTGCAGCGTTACTGCCCCCCGGTCCCTTACTGCCCCCAGTACCCCAAGAACATCTGCAAGCTGCCACCGAAATGCCCCAAGTATTAGCAACAGGATCCAGCTCCAGACCTTGATCCACTGACTCACTCTTCACCTGGAACCTCAGCCTCACCTTCTTGCTCATCGCTTGTTGCTTCTCTGCAAGCAAACACTTCTAGAATGGTTGAAGCATCAAGTGGCATTGGGATGATGTCTCTCAGTTTAATGAGCTTTGAGCTGATTATCTTCCTCTTGCCAATGCAAACACACTGTCCGCTGTGAACAGTGTCTTTCTTGCTTTGCTGCTTCAGTTTCCAACAAGACAATAAAAATTTTATTTCAAGCCTACCTAACTGTTCTAGATGTTTTTAGTCACCGCTCCATCATCCAACACCCTAAGACACGTGGTGTGATTTTGGGGGTTGCACTGTACAGGGACAGGAGCTGGACTTTATGAGCCTTGTGGGTCATAGAATCATAGAATCATCAGGTTGGAAGAGATCCACAGGATCATTGAGTCCAGCCATTCCTATCAAACACTAAACCATTATCCCTCAGCACCTCATCTACCTGTGCCTTAAAAGCCTCCAGGGAAGGTGAATCAACCACCTCCCTGGGAAGCCTGTTTCAATGACCCTTTCCGTGAAAAACTTCCTCCTAATGTCCAGCCTAAATCTCCCCTGGCAGAGCTTGAGGTCATTCCCTCTCAGCCTGTCCCTTGGGAGAAGAGCCCAGCTCCCTCCTCCCCACAACTTCCTCCCAGGGAGTTGCAGAGAGCAATGAGGTCTCCTCTCAGCCTCCTCTTCTCCAGGAGAAACCGTCCCAGCTCTCTCAGCCATTCCTCATAAGGCCTGTTCTCCAACCCCTTCACCAGCTTTGTTGCTCTTCTCTGGACTCGCTCCAGAGCCTCAACATCCTTCTTGTGGGGAGGGGCCCACAACTGAACACAGGATTCAGGGAGCGGTCTCCCCAGTGCTGAGTCCAGAGGGAGAATCACCTCCCTGGACCTGCTGGTCACACCATTTCTGATCCAAGCCAGGATGCCATAGGCCTTCTTGGCCACCTGGGTACACTGCTGGCTCATGTTCAGTCACTGTCAACCAACACTCCCAGGTCCTTCTCCTCCAGGCAGCCTTCCAGATAGACCTCTCCCATTGCGTAGCTCTGCATAGGGTTGTTGTGTCCCTTCCAACTCAGGACATTCTAAGATTCTATGATATCTGCTGGCCTGGCAGCTTTCATATTTTCTTGCTGGTTTAGAAACATGTTTTCATCACTGGTGAAAACAGCTCAAGTGGGAGGAATGCCAAAGAAACATGAAAGTCAAGGGAGATGCCCTCGGCACCCAGCAGCGGTGTCAGGAGCACGGCACCACACACAGTGGGCTGAGAGAAATGAGATGGGTTAATTCCTAGTGAAATCAAATATCTGCACCGAGATCAGCAGATACCGCAGAGGTTTCCAAGTTCTAGCCGAGGGCTTGGCTTGCACGGTCATGTTTTTACAGTAGATGCGGTCTTTGAAAGCCGCTGTCATATTTGGAAACAAAACAAAGCAAATCCTGCAGGGTTTGGAAACTGCCTTGGAACACCTTCAATTAAACAATTCCTATGGTTAAAAATGGGAGAAGGTTTCCCCAGCGTGATTCATCCATCCCAGAGCAGCCATGGGAAACAGGCTGTGTGAGCCGGGCACGGCAAGTGAGCAAGTAAATGAGCAGTTGGATCATAAGTAATTGGAATTAGTTATTTATAGGTTACAGCGAAAATTGTCATTATAGAGGAGCAGCCTGCTGAAAAGGAGAAGCTGCAAACGGGATGCAGAGAGCAATTAATTACTCACCTACCCTCAATTTGTTGCCATTGCTAAGAGATGGCTCATTTTCACACGACCCTGCACTTTCCTGCACTTGGGGCACAACAACCCTATTGCAGAGGTACAGACTAGGAGAAGTCTGTCAAGAAAGCTACCTGGAGGAGAAGGACCTGGGGGTGTTGGTTGACAGTGACTGAATAGGAGCCAGCAGTGTGCCCAGGTGGCCAAGAAAGCCAATGGCATCCTGGCTTGTATCAGAAACGGTGTGACCAGCAGGGCCAGGGAGGTTATTCTCCCTCTATACTCAGCACTGGTGAGACCGCTCCTCGAATCCTGGGGTCAGTTCTCGGTCCCTCCCCACAAGAAGGGTGTTGAGGCTCTGGAGCGAGTCCAGAGAGAGCAACAAAGCTGGTGAAGGGGCTGGGGAATAGGCTTTATGAGGAACAGGTGAGAGAGCTGGGAGGGGGGGTTCAACCTGGAGAAGAGGAGACTGAGGGGAGACCTCCTTGTTCTCTACAACTCCCTGAGAGGAGGTTGTGGAGAGGAGGGAGCTGGGCTCTTCTGCCAAGGGACAGGGGACAGGACAAGAGGGAATAACCTTAAGCTCCACCAGGGGAGATTTAGGCTGGACATTAGGAAAAAAAATTCACAGAAAGGGTCATTGGACATTGGAACAGGCTGCCCAGGGAGGGGGTTGAGTCCCCTTCCCTGGAGGGGTTTAAGGCGCAGGTAGACAAGGTGCTGAAGGACGTGGTTTAGTGTTTGATAGGAATGGTTGGACTCAATGATCCAGTGGGTCTTTTCCAACCTGGTGCTTCTATGATTCTAACCACTTTCCTTTGCTGTTCAAGGCCCCCAGATTTCTATTCTGTGTCCAATCACAGCACATTTTCTTTTCTGAGTCCCACAGAAGCACCTTCCACTACTGAAAGGGAGCCTAGAGGAAAGAAGAGGAGGGGCTTTTATCAGGGATTGCAGCAAAACTATAAGAGGGAATAGTTTTCAGCTGAAAGAGGAGAAATTGAGATGAGATCTTAGGGAGAAATCCTTTGCTGTGAGGCCCAGGCTGCCCAGAGAAGGGTTGGCTGCCCCATCCCTGGAGGGGTTCAAGGGCAGGTTGGATGGGGTTTGGAGCCCCTGATCGCGTGGGAGGTGTCCCTGCCCATGGCTCATTTGTTTTGTATTCTATTCCAAGCTTTTGCAGCCCTGGAGATGTTTGACACCTGGAACATCAAGAATCTTTCTTGTCAAATCAGAGACCACAGACACTTGGCAAGAGAAGTACCTAACACTTCAGGTAGCTCAGAGGGATAGTTTTGCACTGCTGAGTGCATGTTAAATAATGTAATAACGGATTTCCACAGGATAAATCATGAGCAAACCTCTAAGGATTAACGAGGAGGAACTGCTTTCACAGCAAGGATTGCTTCACCACTTCCGTAATTCTCAAATCCAAACAGAATGTCATTCCTCTGGGCAGCTGACAGAGCCTGCTCAACTCAGTCACTAAATGTGAATGTTTTAAAACTAATTTCAATCTTTTTTTTTTTTCATAAAACTCTAGTAAAATCAGTTCTGGATGTGCCAGCTGTCTATGAATCTGTCTCAAATGACTTTAGGCATCTCTGTTGTTCCCACCCAGCCATAACAGCAGCAGTGTTTATTTTGACTCACGGGGACACTGGATGAAGCACCAAATCCATACAGAGTCACACAGAAAACTATAACTTAATGGCCTCAAGCTCCACCAGGGGAGATTTAGACTGGACATCAGGAGGAAGTTTTTCACACAAAGGGTCATTGGGCGTTGGAACAGGCTTCCCAGGGAGGTCGTTGATTCACCTTCCCTGGAGGGGTTTAAGGGACAGGTAGACAAGGTCCTGAGGGACATGGTTTAGTGTTTGATAGGAATGATTGGACTCGATGATCCAATGAGTCTCTTCCAACCTGGTGATTCTGTGATTCTATGATTCTATATCAATCAATATCTCTTACTTTACCTCACTGTTCAGGATTCACTGTGTTTTTAATATCAGGGTCTCACGTCATTTCTCTGCAGGCTCAGCAGTCCCCTCCTGGCCATCTTCCAGGTTGCCATGAGCCTCGTTTATTGCTGGCTGGGATGCAGGCACTCAGCTGGGGTAAATATCTATCACTAATTAGAGTCTAAAGTGTGGCAGTGATCTGGTCTAACCTGGTCATTAGCATGAAAGCAAACTCCATAGGAGGTGAAGGCTGTGTTTTAGAGGACAGCAACATTGACCTTGGAAAAGCTCCCCAGGAAAAGTGGTGACTTCATGGCCCTTTGAATTCTTCAAAGTAAGGCTGGGTAGCTTTCTAAAAGCTGGGACAGAGCCAAAAAAAAACCCAGTGACCATCAAGGATGTTGAGGTTCTGGAGCGAGTCCAGAGAAGAGCAACAAAGCTGGTGAGGGGCTGGAGAAGAAGAGGAGAGGCTGAGAGAGCTGGCGGTGTTTCTCCTGGAGAAGAGGAGGCTGAGAGGAGACCTCATTGCTCTCTGGGACTCCCTGAGAGGAGGCTGTGGAGAGGAGGGAGCTGGGCTCTTCTCCCAAGGGACAGGGAACAGGACAAGACAAAATGGCCTCAAGCTCCACCAGGGGAGGGTCAGGATGGACATCAAAAAGAATTTTTTTATGGAAAGGGTCATTGGGCACTAGAACAGGTTGTCCAGGGAGGGGGTTGAGTCACCTTCCCTGGAGGGGTTTAAGGTGCAGGTGGATGAGGTGCTGAGGGACATGGGTTAGTGATTGATGGGAATGGTTGGACTCAATTATCCTGTGGGTCTTTTCCAACCTGGTGATTCTGTGTGAAAAAACTGAGAAACTGAGTGAAAAGGGGGAGCCCCCAATGCAGAATCATTCAATCATAGAATAGCTTGGGTTGAGAGGAACCTTAAAGATTGTGCAGTTCCACCTGTCCCATCATGGGCAGGGACACCTCCCACTGGATCAGGGGGATCATGAACTCAATGGCTGGAGTCGATGATCCAGTGGGTCTCTTCCAACCTGGTTATTCTATGATTCTATGGTTCACAATGACCTGTGCAGTCCTCAGCATCTGTGATCTGGATCACACTGTTTCTGCATGAATCTTCCATCCTTCACCTCAGCATAAGGTAGGATATCTCCAGTGAAGCTGTAGGGCAAGGTGGCCAAGGTCATTCAGTACTTTGCTCCTGCAGACGCACAGCCCCACGGCAGCAGAAGCAGCTGTCCTCCTTGGGATGATCTCAGAAATCAAATATTTCATCATGTCAGTCACAGTCCCAGGATGTGTGAATTCCCCCTGACTGAAGAGAGATCATTTGTTTTAAAAGACGTAGATTAATTTGAAATCCTAAAGATGCTCAGTGCATCATGCGAGACCTTCGGGCTTTCCTGCAAAATGAATATTAACATCATTAATGAATAATTGCAACATGATCATTACCATCGGCACTAATGACAGCCAGTGGGTGACGGAGAACCGAGCATGGAGTTATTCAACAAGTAACATCCGTAGGTGGATCTTTCATTCCTCGAGGGCAGACTTAAAGAAATGTAATAGGAATTTTGTAGATCAAGTCATGCTAAGCAGAAACAGGATGGAAAACTTCCTATAAGATTTCATGCTTTGCTTTTATTTAAAGATGTCCAAAAGGAGTTTGGAAGAAATGCATTCTTATTTAACCTAGACTTTATTCCAAATTTCCCTGATGAATTTGCAGAGTCCTTTGCACCTAAAATTTCTGATATTGGTGAGACCAAGGGCATGGGGTTTCCCATGCTCCTGCCCTTGGATCTTCTCCATGGCCCCTGGAACTGAAGTTCTTGACATCTTATCCCATGCATGGATATGATGAGGCAGCAAGGGATAAGATGTCAAGAACTTCAGTTCCACGAGTCATGGAGAAGATCCAAGGGCAGGAGCACCTCCCATACAAGGACAGGCTGAGAGAGTTGGGGTTGCTCAACTTGGAGAAGGTTCCAGGGATTCATTAGAGCAGCCAGGAAAGCTGGGGAGGTGCTCTGGATCAGGGAGCGCAGGGACAGGATGAGGGGAAAGGTTTTGAGCTGAAAGAGGGGAGATTTAGATGAGATCTTGATGAGAAATGTGTTGCTGTGAGGGTGGGGAGGCCCTGGCCCAAGGTGCCCAGAGCAGGGGTGGCTGCCCCATCCCTGGAGGGGTTCAAGGCCAGATTGGATGGGACTTGGAGCACCATGGGAGGTGTCCCTACCCGTGGCAGGGGTGGGACTGGATGGGCTTTGGCATCCCTTACAACCCAAACCATCCTGTTTATTCTATAATATTTCCAGTTCTGACGATCAGAGACCTCCAAGAAAAACATTGGTCTTCAACACTCCTGCATTCAAAACCAAAACATAGTGCCAGGAATTACACTTGATGGAATTTTATTCTAAATTTCATATCAAGGAATGACTGATGTCCAGGAGGCCTCTGCATTCCTCTGGAATCCTTGATGTTAATTATATTTTTATGCTAATTGAGCCCTTGCTAGGCATGAACAAGCTACCCAGCATCTCAATGTAAGAGTGTGACCATATGCGAAATGAGTGGAAAGATGCCTTTCAGCAGCCCACAAGCCCACAAGCATCACACAAGAATTAAGTTGACATTAAAAAATTGTAAAAAATTTACCGAACAAATTGATAATAGCACAAAATTGAGGGGTTGGTCAAAACCAACAAGGCAAGGGCTAAGTAGATGAATGCACATTCAACAAATAAGTATAGGCTTAGCGCATAAATTCCGAATTGCTGTGGGGTATCTCATTTCCGGCAGGACAATTCCGAGCTAAATAAAAGGTCTCCCCTTCCCTTTGCTCCTCACTCAACTGCACCACTCAGCCAGCAAGGTAAGTGTTACCTATTACTAGTGTTCCTTGATAGGAATTGGTTTCATTTGGGTTTGGTCAAACAATGAATTGTCTTTGTACCTGTTCTTTGTAGAGGGTTGGGATGGACGACCTTTAAAGGTCCCTTCCAACCCAACTGTTCTATGATTCTACAATCTCTGCAATTCAGGGAGGTTATTCTCCCTCTGTACTCAGCACTGGTGAGACTGCTCCTTGAATACTGTGTTCAGTTCTGGACCTCTCACCACAAGAAGGATGTTGAGGTTCTGGAGCAAGTCCAGAGAAGAGCAACAAAGCTGAGAGAGCTGGGGGTGTTTCTTCTGGAGAAGAGGAGGCTGAGAGGAGACCTCATTGCTCTCTACAACTACCTGAAAGGAGATTGTAGAGAGGAGGGAGCTGGGCTCTTCTCCCAAGTGACAGGGGACAGGACAAGAGGGAATGGCCTCAAGCTCCGCCAGGGGAGATTTAGGCTAGAGATTAGGAGGAAGATTTTCACGGAAAGGGTCATTGGGCATTGGAATAGGCTGCCCAGGGAGGTGGTGGATTCACCTTCCCTGGAGGTGTTTAAGGGACGGGTGGACGAGGTGCTGAGGGACATGGGTTAGTGTTTGATAGGAATGGTTGGACTCAATGATCCGATGGGTCTCTTCCAACCTGGTTGTTCTATGATTCTATGAATCTACACTGCTCTCTGAAATCTCGATTTTCCCAGCCTGTTGGTCTACTGCTTATTGCAAGACAGCTGGTAGAGAGAGCACAGTGGAAAATAAACTTCTTGGGGTGGGAATAGGGGGAGGGATCTTCAGGGATGAGCAGGAAAGTTAGTTGCTAAGGTAGTTCAAAAGATGCAGAAATATCACTGGGATAGGAACAAGTAGATGGATTTTTGTGGCAATCTTCTTATGCAAGGAAAGACAAATATAGAGAGAGCAGCGTGTGATGTGACTGTCACCCATGGACCTAGAGAGCAGCACTTGTGTGACAGAATAAGACACATCTCAGTATTTACAGGCTGCCTGGGGAAGTGGTGGAGTCTCCTGTCCTGGAGAGGTTCAGAACACATGTAGATGGAGCACTTGGGACATGGTTTCCTAGGCACAGTGGGATTGGGCTGAAGTTTGGTCTGGATGATCTTCTCCAGCCTTAATGATTCTATAATTTATGACTTGGAAAGTTGGGTTCTATCTGAAAGTACTCTGTGTTTCAGGTCCTCACACCTTCCAGCTTTGACTACACTACACACAATATGTGCTCTACGGGATGCTGCTCCGTCGTGAAGAGCAAAACCGTGTGCTGCAGCCAGCCATGCCTGAAGACTGTCTGTTGCAACCCATGCCTGAAGACCGTCTGCTGCAGCCCCTGTCGGAAGTCCATCTGCTGCGACCCGTGCCAGAAGCCCTGTTGTGATCCTTGCCAGCAGTCTTGCTGTGACCCATGCCAGCAATCCTGCTGTGATCCGTGCCAGCAATCCTGCTGCAACCCATGCCAGCAGTCCTGTGATCCATGCCAGCAGTCTTGCTGCGACCCTTGCCAGAAGCCGTGCTGTGATCCATGCCAGCAGTCCTGCTGCAACCCATGCCAGCGATCCTGTGATCCATGCCAGCAATCCTGTGACCCGTGCCAGCAATCCTGCTGTGATCCGTGCCAGCAATCCTGCTGTGATCCATGCCAGAAGCCCTGCTGTGACCCATGCCAGCAGTCCTGCTGTGATCCATGCCAGAAGCCCTGTTGTGACCCATGCCAGCAGTCCTGCTGTGATCCATGCCAGCAGTCCTGCTGCAACCCATGCCAGCAATCCTGTGATCCATGCCAGCAATCCTGCTGTGACCCGTGCCAGCAGTCCTGTTGTGATCCCTGCCAGCAATCCTGTGATCCATGCCAGCAGTCCTGTGACCCATGCCAGCAGTCCTGCTGCAACCCATGCCAACAGTCCTGCTGCAACCCATGCCAGAAGACCATCTGCTGCACCAAGGTGTGCCAGAAATCCTGCTGTGGCCAGGTATGCCAGCAGCCTTGCTGCTGCAGCTGTGGCTGCCGCCCCTGCTGCTCCTCTGGCAGCCTGACCTGCTGCTCCTACACGGTGAAGAAGAAGCCTGCTGTGGTGTGTTGCGCCCCGGTGACCAAGTGCTGCATCCCCATCCAGCAGTGCTGTGATGCCATCAAGAAGCGCTGCTGAGCCAGTTCTGGGTGGCAAAATCAGCTGTGTCCACCCCCGTTTCTGGTGTGAAACAAAAACAGGCACAAGGAGATGAAAACCTATTCATTTGCTTCTGGTTCGCACGATGATATTGCTCCATCATGCCTCACAATATTCTTCTTCTTTGCAAACTTAAGCTATCTTCGTCTTTCTGTCTAATTATGGAACATCTGAGATGCACTTGAATGCATCCCTGCTATCTAAGAGAAAGAGCTGTTAGATATTAATGTGGTGGTTAACTCTCTTCTTGGTGTATGGGACTTGAGATACCTTTACTACTCCTATGATCCTTCTTCATTTTCCCTCTTGACTTGTAGACAATAAAACTTAGCATTGAGCAAAACACAAAACATCTTGTCTTTTTGTTGTTTTTAAATTACTTTGCCAAGACTGTGTCCTTTTTGTGGCCTCGTTTTCTATGCCAGGATACTGCTGGCTACAAATATGCTCTTGTAGCAGGGCATGGAATCATCATAGAATGGTTTGGGTTGGAAGGGACCATAGAGCCAATCTGGTTCCAATGCGCTGCCATGGGCAGGGACACCTCCCGCTGGATGAGGGGGCTCAGAGCCTCATCCAGCCTGGCCCTGAACCTCAATCCCCTCTTGCACCTATTGACCATCTATCTCATTTGGGTCAATTTGTAGCATGAAACCAAATGGTTAAGGTAAACAAAACTCAAAGACCACAGACCGACTGAAGCATGCAGAGTTCCACCATCTGAAAACACACCACTCCATAAGGTACAGGAACTGGAATAGCTGTTCCAACCATAGAATCATAGAATAATCAGGTTGGAAGAGACCCACCGGATCATCGAGTCCAACCATTTCCATCAATCACTAACCCATGTCCCTCAGCACCTCATCCACCTGTCCCTTAAACCCCTCCAGGGAAGGGGACTCAACCACCTCCCTGGGCAGCCTGTTCCAATGCCCAATGACCCTTTCTCTGAAATTTTTTTCCTAATGTCTAGCCTAAGTCTCCCCTGGTGGAACTTGAGGCCATTCCCTCTCGTCCTGTCCCCTGTCCCTTGGGAGAAGAGCCCAGCTCCCTCCTCTCCACAACCTCCTCTCAGGGAGTCCCAGAGAGCAATGTTTCAGCCTCCTCTTCTCCAGGATAAACACCCCCAGCTCTCTCAGACATTCCTCTTCTTCTCCAGACCCTTCATCAGATTCATTGCTGGTGAAAGGTACCAAGAGGAATTCACTACTCACTGAATGGCAGGCACCATATTCTTCTGCTGCCTTCTTCAAAAACAATATCTCAGAAAATGTCTTAAATGAGGGAATTATTTTTAGGTGTGCAGTGAGTTTCATATGCAGCGTTCCTGGATTACAAGGGCTGGAACGAAACCCGACTGTTAGCATACAGTTTAAAAGCTTCATTCCTGAAATAGCACATACATGAGTCAACAACATCCTTTCTACCTGGCCGGGACTTCCTTTACTATTAAAATTCAGGACTCAGCTCTGAATTGCATGTCTGAGGAAAATGCCTTGAGCGTTGACTTGATTGCTTCCCAGATCTTCAGAACATATGCAAAGTGTGCACAAGAATTTTCTTCTCCACCGTGTTAGACTCTCCTTCCAAGATTATCCAAGTCTTTAGGAGTTTTGGATTAATAAGTAAATCAGGCATGAAGAGTATCCCATGCCACACCTTACCAGACTACATCAGGAGTGCATTCTGCTAAGGTCTTAGAATAATAGAATAATAGTCTGTCTCCATCTTTCCTGGAGCCCCTTTCAGCACTGGAAGCTGCTCCAAGTTCTCCTCAGAGCCCTCTCCTCTCCAGGCTGAACAACCCCAACTCTGCCAGCCTGGTCTCATACGAGAGGTGTCCCAGCCCTCGGAACATCTCCATGGCCTCTTCTGGACCTTGTCCTTCCTGTGCCGAGGATTCCAGAACTGGGTGAGGGGCTCCAGGTGAGGTCTTGGAATATAAATTGGGAATATTAATTTAGTGGAAAAGCTTCCAAGACAGGTTCATCCCCATTCACAAGGGTATCACGGCTCTCAAATTCACGTAAACACCATGGAAGTTTATAAAGATGCCATAGCATGGCATGGAAAAGGAATTTAGCATCCAAGATGTTATTTCCTATTTTGATAGGAATGGTTGGACTTGATGATCCAGTGGGTCTCTTCCCACCTGCTGATTCTATGATTCTATGATTTTATGATTCTGACCCAACTATAAATTAAATGCCAGCATCTCCTCAATATTGTTGTAAGACCCTGGTCAGCAACAACCTTGCAGAGCTCAGATCCACGTCTAAGAAAGGAATAGACACATTGGAGTGGTTCCAGAGAAGGTCAAAGAAATGATCAGAGGGATGGAATGTCTGCCCCGTCAGGACAAGATGGGATTGTTGGCATAGGATCATAGAACAACCAGGTTGGAAGAGACGCACCGGATCATCGAGTCCAAGAGTTCCTATCAAGCTGTTCAGGCATTGTTCAGCCTGGAGAAGAAAAGGCCCCAGGAAACCTTATTTTGGCCTTTCAACACTTAAAGGAGACTTATAAGAAAGATGAGGAGAGAATTTTTATTGGAATCTTTAGCTGGGACAAGAGGTAACAATTTTAAGCTAAGGAGGACATATTTAAACTGAATATAAAGAAGAAACCCTTACACTGAGGGTGGTGAAGCATTGGCAGAGGTTGCCCAGAGAGACGGAAGATACCTTCCGGAAACATCTGAGCCACTTGATAGAGTTTAAGATGACCTTGGTCATGGCAGGGAGTTGATTTGAATGACCTTTAAGGTCCCATCCAGCAAAGCACATGCTATTATTCTATAATTCCAACACAGGGATCATCTTGGCCAATATGGTGACAATAAAGTCTGATAAAAAGGCAATGAAAGACTTATTCAGGGATGGCATGTTTGAGGGTTTACACAAAGAGCACGTTACTTCCTGCAGGCAGGTATCTGCCTATTATCGTGTGACGAAAACAATGCTCCCCTAGGGACAATTCCAGAAGAGACACCTAATGTCACAGGAGGTCATGTCTTGAGACAAAATTATGTGTCCTAGCCGTGTCACTGGTCCAACCTCACATTCAGAGCCTGCTGAGCATTCATGGCCTTCATTTGTCATGAATAGATGATGCTTCATCATCTTAGGACTCTCATCTTACGCTGGTGACCCCTCTCAGCAGATGGAAACTCCGTCAATACCTTCTTCTTATGTAGAGACGTCCTAGTTCTGAACGTGGTCACAATTCTTTCCCTCATCCTCAAGTCTGTCTCATAACATTCATTGGGCAGCGGGAGAGGCTGCCCAGGGAGGTGGTTGATTCACCTTCCCTGGAGGTGTTTAAGGCACAGGTAGACGAGGTGCTGAGGGACATGGTTTAGTGTTTGATGGGAATGGTTGGATTCGATGATCCAGTGGATCTCTTCCAACCTGGTGATTCTATGATTCTATAACATCTGCCTTGACTCCAACCCTCCTATCCATTCCCTCCTGATTCTTTAGTCAAGCATTGCAAGCACAGCAGCATTGGGTTTATCCCACACAACCAAAACATCTATAAGGAATTGCTGGAAGACACTAACTGGGCACCTGAGATACAAGTGAAAGGCATGGAGAAATGAACATGGGATTGGATTTCCAGTCTGGAACCTCATGCTCACCTACAGTGACACAGAATCAAATTGTTAAAGTGAAACACTCATAGAATCATGGAATGGTTTGGGTTAGAAGGGACCTCAGAGTCCATCCAGTTCCAACAGCTGCAATGGGCAGGGACACCTCCAACTGCATAGGGGGCTCCAAGCTCCATCCAACCTGTCCTTGGACACCTCCAGGGATGGGGCAGCAACCCCTGCTCTGGGAAACCTGGGCCAGGGCCTCCTCACCCTCACACCAAAACATTTCTCCCTAAGATCCCATCTTCCCCTTCTTCTTCCCTAAGATCCCCATCAATCTCCCATTTTTCAGCTGAAAAACTTTCTCCCTCATCCTGTCCCTGCACTCCCTGATCCAGAGCCCCTCCCCAGCTTTCCTGGAGCCCATTTCAGCACTGGAAGCTGCTCTAAGGTCTCCTCAGAGCCTCCTCCTCTCCAGGCTGAACAACCCCAACTCTCAGCCTGGCCTCGTACAGGAGGTTCTCCAGCCCTCACATCATCTCGTGGCCTCCTCCTCACTCCTACAGATCCATGTTCTACCTGTGCTGAGGACTCCAGGCCTGGATGCAGGGCTCCAGGTGAGGTGTTACCAGAGCAGAGTAAAGCGGGAGTATCATCTTCTTCAACCTACTGGTCACAAATGTGCTACTCAAATCTGATCATCATGAACATCATTAAATTCAAGTCTCACAGGACTTAGAAAAAAATCATAAAGGGAGAGTATGGAAACAACACAGAATAAAGCTATCATGCACTACTGCTGTGAAAGCTGCATTACTTTGACTTATTCCATACATTCCATGGAAGAAAAATAAAAGGATTCGTAATAGTTCAGCAGAAATAAAGAGCAGCAATGTGAGGATCAAGCACTACAAGCTCAGTCTTAACTTAGACCACACAGTCACCTCTCAGATTCGTATCAGAGAATGGTTTGAGCTGGAAAGAACCTCAAAGTCCATCTAGTTCCAACTCCTCTGCAATGGGCAAGGATATCTTTAACTAGTCAGGAACTAAAGATTCACATTCTCCAGTAGTTTCCACTGGTCCACAAAATCTTGGCCAAGCTCAGTAGGACCACGTGAGTGGAGACATTTTCAAGTTCCAGGCATGGTTTTCCCACTGTTTCAGCACCCAGTTTCCCCAGGGCCATTGTTGTCTCTGTGTCTCAAGGTCATTCCTTGGGAAGCGGATAGGAATACCTTACAGCTACCTCTGGTTCCCATTAGTGTAAAGCCATTAGAAAATTTGCATCTGTTGTTTGTAGGTATAACTAATTACGGTGCAGAATGGAGGTGGTGAGCAAACAGAAAGAGGTAAAGATTAAATACAGGAAAACACGTGAGAGGCACGTAGTGGGTGATACAAGGGAAGTCAGAAATGCCAGAGAATGCCTCATTTCCAGGAGGGGCAGCTTTAAACCATATAAAAGGCTGCCCATCACAGTGGTGTTCATTCGCTCATCTTGCCTTCTCCTCACTTGTCTTCACTGGTCAACAGGGTAAGTCAGAGCTTGCTACTTGCCTTTCCCTTTGCACCTTACGTATTTCTGTGTGTTTCTGCACTTGTATGACTTGTAATTTTTGATAGGAATGGTTGGACTCGATGATCCTGTGGGTGTCTTCCAACCTGGTGATTCTATGATTCTATGATTTCCCATACTGCCTGCTCTGGGACCAATTTTAAGAGACTGGGTTTGGGATCCATCCGAGTGGCTTCTTTCTGATGGAACCAATGCTGGACAATGTGCTAAATGCACTGGTGTTCGATGGAAAAATAGAGAAACTTCAGGGAAATGTCATGGGATTTGGGACATCAGGGATGTCCCCAGGTAGTTCGGGATGGACTTTGGGATAAGCATGCTTCAAGCTGCACAAACAACTGGGGAAGTCAGGCAAAGAAAAACAGAATCTCTTTGCTCTTTCCAGCTTCGCCTTCACTCCTACCAACAACATGGCCAACGGTTGTGGATGCTGCGGTGGAAACAACAACAGCTACTCCGTCTGCTGCTACAGCACTAAGAATTCGTGCTGCAAGACCCCCATGCAGTCGTGCTGCGCCCCCATGCAGTGCTGCACCCCCTGCTGCACCCCCTGCTGCACTCCCTGCTGCACTCCCTGCTGCATGCCCATGCAGACCTGCTGCTACGTCATGGGCAATAACAACAACAACGGCTGCTGCGGTGGCTGCTGTGGTGGCAACTAAACCCGCTCAACAAAGGGCTGCGCTCATCGCCTCTGCCACCACGTTGCCTTCCACCTCCCTCCTGGCTCACTTGGTGTTGGATATGGACACAGATATGACCCTAAATGCTCTTCCTCTTTAGAGATTGTAGATCATCTTTCTTCCTCTTCATCTGCCTTTAATCACTGAATGCCTGTAATGACCTTTGAAGCTTCTCCTCGTGATTTTCCTTTGTATGCATGAGTCCTGCTGTTAATTTTCCTCATGGTGTGTGGGAGATGTTTAATTCTTTTCATCACTGTTTTGCTTCAATCTCTCTAAAAATAAATAAATAAATAAAATCTGTAGCTCATTACCCTGCAAAACTCCTGGTGGTTACCTTTTTGTCAGCTGATGTGTCCAGAGTGCATCATATCAGGTTTCCCAGCACTTCTTTCTAGTGCTGGGATGCTCCTGTCTAAAAGGTGCTAGCAAGGGTGGTTTGCCTACACAAAGAGAATCAAAACATCCCTCTTGTTACTCTGAGCTTCTGCATGGGTCCACTCAAACACAAGCATTCCTTGTGTCTCTGCTAGCAATATTTCTCTCGCAAAGAAACAGAAAGAAAATAATACATAATCTTGTAGAGGATGTGACCTTCTTCTAAAGCAGTTTGACACTTCATGGAATGAGTCCAGAGGAGGCTACAAAGATGATTAGAGGGCTGGAGCACCTTCCATATGAGGACAGGCTGAGAGACTTGGGCTTGTTCAGCCTGGAGAAGGCTCCAAGGTGGAAACAACAACAGGAGGTCTTATAGTGACCTCCCAGTATGTGCAAGGGGCCTACAAGACAGCTTGAGAGGGACTATTCATAAAGGCTTGTGGTGATAGGATGAGCGGGAGCGGGTATAAATGGGAGAGGGGCAGACAGAGGCTAGACTTTAGGAAGAATTTCTTCACCGTGAGAGTGGAGAGACACTGCAACAGGTTACCCAGGGTACCTGTGGCTTCCCCATCCCTGGAGGTGTTAAAGGTCAGGTAGGATGGGGGTCTTGGGTAACCTGATCTAGTGGGATGTTCCTGCCCATGGCAGAGGAGTTTGAACTAGATGATCTTTAAGGTCCCTTCCAACCCTAACGATTCGATGATTCTATGATTCTATGACTCTATGACACAGGCACATCCCAACTAGAAAAGATCCATGTATTTCAACTGGCTGGAGGTCTACATCAGAACCTACAGACAATCCCTCTAAATAGTTAAACATTCATGAGAAGGAGGTCTTGCCTCTGCAAAAATGCCTGGGCTACCAGATATCAAGTTGAAGTGTTAGAACTAATGGTGAGAAGTCTCCATTGCTTTCTTCAAGGTGTGACTGGGTCAGTAAGAGCTGTACCAAACCGTAGCATACAAGTTTTGCACCACAGTCCTCACTCACACAAAGGGTCATTGGGCATTGGACCAGTCTGCCCAGGGAGGTGGTTGATTCACCTTCCCTGGAGGTGTTTAAGGCACAGGTGAACGAGGTACTGAGGGACATGGTTTAGTGTTTGATAGGAATGGTTGGACTCGATGATCCGATGGGTCTTTCCCAACCTGGTGATTCTATGTTTCTCTGTCCAAGGCCTTTTACTGATTCTCTTTCCATATCACTTCCATCCTTCATTTGCATTAGGATCCATAGCTCAGTCACCTCGGTTACATGAATGGTTGGACTCCACTATCACAGGTGGGAAGTGCCCACTTGGATCATCACATTCTTCTTGCAGTTGCAGGATTGACAAGTGAGAACTTCCCCTCTGGAGGCCCTAGTAAAGTGTGTCCCTTTGCTTCTGCGCCATTGATTCCTTATAAGTTAACACATTCTTGATAGGAATGGTTGGACTCGATGATCCGGTGGGTCTCTTCCAATCCGGTGATTCTGTTCTATGATTCTATGATTCTCATGGGCAGACAAGTGTATGGTTCCTCAGAAGGGACCTGCTGGGAAGGAAATGCCATGCATGTTCTTCTACTCTGTCTGGAGAAGCTGCAATTACAGGTGTTGCTTCTCCAGCATTTCATTTCAGGAATTACTCGTATGCCAGAAATGCCTGGAAAGGAGTTGGTTGCAATTTTCTGCAGGGCCAAAGTGGCACTAAAAGTGTTATCTGCTCCCCTTTGCACTGTGAGAGGCCCCTGCAAGCATTTGATAGGAATGGTTGGACTCAATGACCTGGTGGGTCTCTTCCAACCTGGTTGTTCTATGATTCTATGATTCCTCAGGGTTGGTAGCAGATCAGCAAGGAGCAGCTCACTTCCGAGTACCCCAGGGATCCCAGGGCATGTCAGGCAGCAAGCAGGGAACTTGACAGGCAGGCTCTGCCTTCCTCTCATTAGGAAGGACGACTCTCGGGATAGCGCGGTGAGGTCTTCAAATAAGAGGTGTAATTTTAAGCCACGGAAAAAAATTCCTCCCAAATATTCTGTATTCCTGCCAGCACTCAGCACCACAGCAAATGGCATCGGAGGCAGTTACTGGCGTTAAACAAGCATTCATCCATCCTGGCTCAGTAGCTCAAGGCACTGCCTTACCTTGACCTTCCTCCCTTACTCTTTCCCACCCAGAAAAGTTTCCCACTCTTCCTGTATCAGTTCTGAGTCTCTGCCTCCCACTTAGCTCCATGACCCTACTTTGCTGTGACTGTCATAGCTCTTACACCTTCAGCCTCCTCTCACCCTCTCAGTCCATGCTGGACTTCATTTACCTCTTCCAACACTCAGGAAGTCTTGCACAACTCAATGAGAAGTTCAACATGAGCTAGCAATGTGTTCTTGCAGCCCAGAAAGCTAACTGCATCCTGGGCTGCATCCCAAGCAGTAGAACCAGCAGGGTGAGGGAGGGGGTTCTCCACTCTCACCCAGACCTCACCTAGTGCCCTGTGTCCAGTTCTGGAGTCCTCAGCACAGGAACAGCATTTCCAACCCAAAACATTCTGTGGTTCTGTGATAACCTCCGATCCCACATCTCCTTCCTCCTTGCTGAGGAGCTGTGCAGAGATGGTCCTGCGCAGGGTCAGGGCTACACCATGCAAGGAAATCTTATCTGGATGCAAGGGGAGGTTGCAGGAGGCACATGTTGACTTGCAATGTGTCATTCCCAGCCCCAGAACCAAGGCTCCTTGCATTGCCACTGGCACAGGCAGTGCTGCTTCTTTATTATTTATATAAGACAAGAATTACACTGAAGAGAGGCTAATTCAATTCAGAGTCTTCAAAAGTGTCTGTAGAAAAGCAGCCCCAGCAAAGCAGAGCAGGAACTGAAGCACTTTTGCCCCCTCTCCCCGTGTTAGTGATGTCCACATGCAAAATTAAATATCCCTACATGAAGGATTTGCAAAAGTTTAGGTAGGACAAAGGATAAAGATGGATCTGGCATCACAAAGAGGGTCTTAGCATGCAGGAGGAGATGATGATCTTTGAGATGATCATTACTATATGATCTTTGAGGTCCCTTCCAACCCAAACCATTCTGATTCTATGATTCTATTATTCTATTATTCTATGATGCTATGATTCTATGATTCTATTGTTCTATTGTTCTATGATTCTATTATTCTATTATTCTATGAGTCTATTATTCTGTTATTCTATTATTCTATGATTCTATGGTTCTATTATTCTATTATTCCATTATTCCATGGTTCTATGATTCTATTATTCTATTATTCTATGGTTCTATGATTCTATTATTCTATGATTCTGTTATTCTAATATTATTCTATTATTCTATGATTCTATGGTTCTATGACCTTGCATGAGGTCACATGCAGGTGGCAGAGACCCAGAGGCCAGCATGACACACCCCAAACCCATGGTCTCCTCACTGCCTCCTCATGTGCGTGTCCTGTGACCAGGAACAAACCTATTTTCATTAAATTTTCCATATATCTGTTAAGAACACGCATCCAATGAAACAGCTCCTCACGTGCCTGAAAGACACAAGCCAGGACTTCAGTTTCAGCTCCAACACTGATTCAGCACCAGCCGCTGTTGAGTAAGTCCCTGAGCATCTTCGACTGTCGTATCCGCATTTGTCAAACAGATACGAGGATGCATTTCTTTGGCTTCTTTGCAAGGCGACAGCAAGGACAAAGTCATCAGTATTCATAGAAGCCCTTTGATTATCTGCAGGCTAAACAATTAAGATGCAGAACCAAGGTAGTGATCACAAGGCAAAGACTAAATACCAGAAGACACGTATAGTTTGAAAGTATGGGTTTGGTTTAGTAAATAGGGAAGCTTGAATGGTCGATGGTTGTCTCACTTCCAGGAGGAAGGTGCCTAGGACTATAAAAGGCCTCCTGGCCTAGCTCGCTTCATTCGCTCATCTTCCCTCCTCCTCTCCTCACTCTTCAGCAGGGTAAGTGAGAACATCTTGATTCTATGGGAATCTTAGAACACTACCCGAATATAACTGGGAATCTGAACTGGGCTTAAAAGTTGGGCTTTTATGAACTGTGTACTGGAAATTCAGGGGACGAGATAGAAGCGTTTGAGGAGGGAGAGGCTACAGGAGCATCGGCAGAGCAAGGGGATGGAGAACATTTCAGACTGAGGTCTGCATGATTCTTGCTAAAACATTAGAGATGCTCAGTGAAGGTGGGAATCTACATTGCAGCAAAAAGACAGAGAAGGAGAGTTACAATCAAGGCCACCTACGTCCAGGGCTGCATCGGAAGTGTAACCAGCAGGGCGAGGGAGGGGATTATGCCTCCCTACTGTGCTCTGGTGAGACCTTACCCCGAGTTCTGCTCTCAGTTCTGGAGTCCTGAGCACAAGAAGGATGTCCATCTGTCAGAGCAGGTCCAGAGGAGGCAAATGATATGAGGGCTGGAACACCTCCCATGCGAGGACAGGGTAGGAGAGTTGAGATTGTTCAGCCTGAAGAAGAGAAGACTCCAGGGAGACCTTAGAGCATCTTCCACTGCTGAAAGGGGCTCCAGGAAAACTGGAGAGGGCTTCTGGACCAGGGAACGCAGGGACAGGAGGAAGGGTTCTCAGCTGAAAAAGGGGAGATTGAGATGAGACATTAAAAACGAAGGTTTTGCTGTGAGGGTGAGTAGGTCTTGGCCCAGACTGCCCAGAGCAGTGGTGGCTGCCCCATCCCTGGAGGGGTTCAAGTGCAGGTTGGATGGGGCTTGGAGCCCCTGATGCAGTGGGAGGTGTCCCTGCCCAGGGCAGGGGTGGGACTGGATGGGCTTTGAGGTCCCTTCCAACCCAAACCATTGCATGATTTACTACAAACAAGACTACACTGGGTTTCAGCTCCATAAATCTCCAGATTTAGCATAAACAAGCTTTGAACGAATTCTTTATCTCCAAATATCTTGCTCCCACTCACAGAGTCTCTTCTGTTCCTTCCAGCTTTGCCTTCGCTACTACCAACAACATGGCCAACGGTTGTGGATGCTGCGGTGGAAACAACAACAACTACACTGTCTGCTGCTACAGCACCCCGAAGTCGTGCTGCAAGACCCCCATGTGCTGCTCCCCCATGCAGTGCTGCACTCCCTGCTGCACTCCCTGCTGCATGCCCATGCAGACCCGCTGCTACGTCATGAGCAATAACAACAATGGCTGCTGCGGCGGCTGCTGCGGAGGCAACTAAACCTGCTCTGCAAAGGGCAGGCAGAGCTGTGCTCATTGCCTCTGCCACCACACTGCCTTCTGCCTCCCTCCTGGCTCACTTGGTGTCGGATATGGATATGAATATGGATAAGGTCCTAAACTCTCTTCCTGCTTTGCATGGAGACCATAGGTTATCTCTCTCCCTCTTCATCAGCCTTTAATCAGTGAATGCCTGTAATGACCTTTGAAGCTGCTCCTCGTGATTTTCCTTTGTAAGCATGAGTCCTGCTGTTAATTTTCCTTTTGGTGTATGGGATGTTTAATGTTGTCGATATATTATTCCCTTTCCTCGCTTTAATCTCCAATTAGTCACAGAAAATAATAAAAGTTGTATCTTTTTACCCTGCAAAAGTCTGGTTTATGTTCACTTATTTATCTTCCTGTTTTAAACCTCAGTTCAGACCTGGGAAGATTTAGCATTACCTTAATTTCTGAATATGATGCATTTTTCATCTCTTAATCATTCTGATGAGAGCACTGGTTTATGTTCACTTATATATCTTCCTGTTTTAAACCTCAGTTCAGACCTGGGAAGATTTAGCATTACCTTAATTTCTGAATATGATGCATTTTTCATCTCTTAATCATTCTGATGAGAGCACTGGTTTATGTTCACTTATATATCTTCCTGTTTTAAACCTCAGTTCAGATCTGGGAAGATTTAGCATTACCTTAATTTCTGAATATAATGCATTTTTCAACTCTTCATCATTCTGATGATGAGAGCACTGGTTTATGTTCACTTATTTATCCTCCTGTTTTAAACCTTAATTCAGATCTAGGAAGATTTAGTATTACCTTAATTTCTCAACTATTTTTCAACTCTTTATCATGCTGATAATGAAAGCACACCAGCATCTGCCGAAGACTTCTTGGGTCAGCCTCCCATCCAAGGAATAATAGCGATTGCTGGTGTCAGTGTGTTCCCTGAGCAACAGGAGCATCCTTGCTGCTGTGTAGTTTCATGCAGTCTCATGCTACTTCGTGCAGTTTCATGCTGCTTATGACTTTGAAGATGCAGATCTGACAATCAAAGCATCTGTGTGGACCCAATGCTAGAGCTAATAGACTTTTCTATTAGAGGAAAAATTTCCAATGCATTTGATGAGCTTTAAAACAGGCTTCTGAAATGATTGGCATCTTATCAGTAAGATTAAACAGCCCAGCAAGCACGGTCTGCTTGATGCAGGAGTGAATGAAAAAGTAAAGCTACATGTTTAGCCTGAAGGATGCAAAAAATACTGTGTAATATAATCTGTTATTCTATTAAAATGTGGCAGATTTTAAGAACTGAGCTTCAGAAATGGAATATTTGCATGTTGTGATCTGTGAAACCCTCAGGAAAGAAAGAGACTCCAAAACACATTTTCGAACATGAAAAAATCCAAATTATATGAAAACCGTATAAACTTGGGGCTGCAGTAATGAGTCATAATCAAAGATTCTTGTTGGTTCTTGACAGATACCAAGGTCTTTTCCTTCCTACATCCGAGTCCCGTGTCTTCCTGCAAAGCAATTATATTTCTCCTGAGGCGAAAGAATAAATTATCTTGGCAGCTGCAACAAAGCTGTGTCAGGTCCAAGCACGCGCCCTGAAGTCACACCCCTGAATTCTGCTCATGCTTTTCCCAGTGATTCAAACCCAAATGGCACCGGACAAAGCTCTGAGGATCTCTCACGGAGGCTCCGCTGTGTGAGTGAGCTCATGGAAAAACCTTTTCTAGCGACAGCCCCCGGGCTGCTACGAGACATTCTTTGCTGCTGCTTAAAAAATGCCTTTGAGAGTCCACAGAAATGCAAAGTGGAGCAGCGACCTGGGAAAATGAGTCAAGGCAGAAGTGTCAGAAAGGTGGAAATTGTGCTTGAGGAAGTCTGGAATTGTTAGTTTCTGAGGTCAACGCTCCCCTGTGGCTTCCTCATTCCAGTTTTACAGCAAATAAAAGGGGTTTCAGTTTCGTATCCGTTCACTGACTGAGATGCTCCTCACTTGGAATGGAATTAGTTTATTTAAAGAGGGGAGCATGCATCCCATCCACAGCTTGACACAGGGCATCCCTACACCCCTGACGTGCTGGTATCTGTGGGGATCATAGAATCGGAACCATCTGGATTAGAAGGGACCTCAAAGCCCATCCACTTCCGATCCCTCTCCCATAGACATGTTCCACAAAGTTAACGAAATAAAAAGAATTTCTCCCACTGCTAATTATATCCAAGTAGAATTGATAACAGAAAGCAGCCTTCATTCAATCACAGGGCACTTCCAGACACAAACAAGGTCTTGAGGGACATGGTTTAGTGTCTGATAGGAATGGTTGGACTCGATGATCCGATGGGTCTCTTCCAACCTGGTGATTCTATGATTCTATGAAACCGTGGTGCTGTGGCACAAAGCACCAAGTGGGACATGAAGAGGCAATAAAACCATCTCATCTCTGGTGAGCATCCATCCAGTCTTCCAGTTGTGGGCAAAACACCCCGGGAATGATTTGGGGAGAAACCCCAGATCTGAGGAGCACAGCATGAACACAAAAATTCCTGAGTTAGGGCTTGTCAGGGTGACGTTAAGCTGAAATAGGGCTGAAAAATCAGACACTTCTAACTGAAAACAAGACTGGTTTCCCCATTTTTCCTTTGTTTTTAAAAGAAATGGTCTTTATTTTCATAGAATCACAGAATGGGTTGGGTCGGAAGGGACCTTAGGTCCCATCCAGCTCCACCTGCTGCCCATGGGCAGGGACACCTCCCACTGCATCAGTTTTCTAGGATAGATTTTCCCTGCTTTTTTCAGCCCTCTGAAAAAACATTTTCATTTGCACAGCTCTGCTCCCACACCCCCTCTCGAGGCACAAGTCATTGGGCACCCGGACATGGAAGTGGACCCCAGGACTCCTGGGATTCTTGGTGATTTTCCCACTGGCACAAATAAAAACTCCTTTTGGGCACATCACTCAGCATCACGGTATTCCAGGTATCCTTATCCCGGGATCCCATCTGACTAAGCTTAGGTGACAGCGTATTCGAACATGACCAATGGGAGAACTAATTAGTTAATGGCTACTGCATAGGCAGAGCTAAGCTGACATTACATCAAGGGAGATGCTAATTGCAGCTGATTAATCCAATAGTGAGGGCCAGAAAAAAAAATACACAAGCAGTAGTGGCAGTCACTGCTCAGCTATTAATTCCCAGGGCATGCCTCATGTCCAAGAGAGCTCTACCGCATATAAAAGCTTTCAGCCCCGGTGCTGTCCTCAGGACTCGGACTCTCTGCTTAGCCCATCTGTCATCAGGGTGAGTTGGATTTTCTCATCTGTCTTGGATTGTTTATTTATTTTTCCCACAGAAACAGGAAAAAAGGGGAAAAAATCAGTGCTTTTTTTCTCTTTCCCAGACTGTTTATCCTTGAGGGCTTGGCCACATTTGCCACAGGATGCACTACCTTAAAGGTGATGGAGACCAGGATTTGTGCCACACTGGTTCAGTCTGTGGCGAGAAGGGCTGGACGTGGCAAGATTCCTCAAGATGCAACCATGAAATCCCTGTGGGCACCACTGCCCTGCCTCCCTGCCACAACCCGGGCAGCATCAGCCGCGACATCGAGGGGTCCTGCCAGAGCGAACCACAAAGCTGCCAGCCCATGGAGCCGTGTCCACCTCGGAGCTGCTGCTCACCACAGCAGAGCTGCGATCCTGGCAAGCCCCGGCGGCGAGTGGAAGTGAGCCACGTGCAGCCCATCTGCCCCCCACCCGTGAAAATCCACCGCCGACCACTGCAGCAGTACCGGCCACCCCTGCAGATCGAAGACCCAGGTTGCTGCAAGCCCAGGAGGCGAGTGGAGCAGTGCCCCACGCAGGAGATCTGCCCACCCGTGACGGTGCATCCGCGGCCTCTGCAGCATCGCTGCCCCTGCATCCCGCGCTGCCGCCCACCCGCCCAGCATCGCTGCCCCTGTGCCCCACGCTGCCACCCGCCCGTCCAGCACATCTGCCCAGCCCCTGTGCCCCTGCCACCCCATCCCACCCAGCACCAGCAAAAGCAGATCCCTCTCTTGCCACCCTGTCTGCAGAAGAAATGAGCATGGGGGGCAGCAAGGTGCTGTGTCTCCTCCACATGCCGCTTGCGGTGGGGATGTTGGAGCTTCCACCTCCACTTTCCGCATGACACAGCACAGCCTGGCTCATTGCTGCTTTTTGCACACTGGATTCAGAGTCCTCTGTCTCCTGCTTGACCCCAGCACTGGCACTTTACAGGGTCTTCCCCTGCCAGGCGACAGGCTTTAACCATCCAAAACTTCCTTTGCTTCTCCCTGGGGTGGACTAAGTAGCTGTCTCCTCTTCTGAGATGGATAAAGCAGATGGATAAAGTGAATGGAAAGAGTCTGAGCAAACAGCCTGCGTAGATTCACATGGGTTCACATTTCTCACATGGGTTTACTGGACTGTGATTTCAAGGTTGTTCCAGAGCAAGACAGGACTGTACTGAAACAAAAGTACACAGGAGCAGCAAGGACTCCTGCAGTTTTGTTTTCTCCCTGTGTATTGAAGAATAAAGTTGAAAAACTTGAGTTTACACTTGGTTCCTTTTTGTTTACCTCCAAAATAGCACCAGCATTACAATGAGTAGGTGTTAAAGGTCATTAAAGTTCATGAGGATTTCAAGTCTGGCTGTAGTGTGAACTCCGTCTCCTCTCCACTGTGGTTAACCACCACAGGACCCATGGATGGACCTCACTGTGGTGCAAGAGAAAGTGATCTAGAACCACAGAATTATAGAATGTCCTGAAAAATCCCACGAGGATCATTGACTCCAGCCCCTGTCCCTGAACAGGACAACCCTAACATTCACACCATGTGCCCCAGGGCGTTGTCCAAGTGCTTCTGAAATACTGTCAGGCTTAGCACCCTGACTGCTTATCTGGGAGCTGTTCCAGTGTTCCACCACCCTCTGGGGGAAGAATCTCTTCCTAACGCCCAGCCTAACCTTCCCCTGGCGCGTCTTCCTGCCATTCCCTCAGGTTCTATCGTTGATCACCAGAGAGAAGAGCTCAGTGCCTGCTTCTCCTCCTTCCTGTATAAGGAAGCTGCAGACTTCTGTGAGGTTACCTTTCAGTCTCCTCTTCTCCAGGTTGAACCACACCAAGTGACTTCAGCTGCTCCTCACGTGGCTTCCACTCTAAACCCTTCACCAGCTTTGTTGGCTCCTCTGGACGCTCTCCAGTAGTCTCAGATCCTTTATATCCTGCAGCACCAGAAACTGCAGTCAAGGTGGGGCCACACCAGTGCAGCGCAGAGTGAGATATCAAGAGTAAAGTTTTTCACAGAAAGGGTCATTGGGCATTGGAACAGGCTGCCCAGGGAGGGGGTTGTGTCCCCTTCCCTGGAGGGGTTTAAGGGACAGATAGACAAGGTGCTAAGGGACATGGGTTAGTGATTGATGGGAATGGTTGGACTCAATGATCCATTGGGTCTCTTCCAACCTGGTGATACTATGATTCTATGAGACAATCCCCTCCTTGCCGTGCTTGATGCTCCCCAGGACACGATTGGCCCTCTTGACTGCCAGGGTACACAGTTGGATCACGGTCAAACACGAGGTACATCTAGGTACAAACAGTTCGGTCTATAAAGTGTGTCATCACCTTCATTAGCCGGTTCAGAACACGGCACTAGGAGGCCATCCATCCATCATATAAACATTAATCATGATAATAAGTGAGTACTGCCACACATAAGGCATGTCCATGCAAGACAGGAACGCCTTTCACTCAGTGCTGGAAAATGCAGCTCCCTGCTGCCTGGCTTTTGCAGGAACACTGGTAACTTCTCTCACTTTAACAGAAAAGCCTTTCATCAAGTGCATTATTTTATCAACTGTCTTCTTCCCAGCCTCTTGACACCATCCCAGCACCATCCCAGGGCCAACTTAGCCCTCAAGCCAGCAGATGCTGCCACTCCCAGGTCAGCTTTGGTCCATCTTTGATTCCAAGATGCTTTTCACTGGCTGCCCCAGGTCACCCATCACATCCCACCCCAACCACAGGGTCATTTCTCCTGCCTGCAGGTCCTGTGGTTCAGAAATTTTAGCCACTTAGAATATCATAGAATCATAGAATCACCAGGTTGGAAGAGACCCACTGGATCATCAAGTCCAACCATTCCTATCAAACACTAATCACTTGCCCCGGTTCGGTGCCAGTAGATTTGCTGAGTCCACCCCATTACCCTGGGCACTAACAAAGATGTGAAAGAGCACCAGTATCAGACAGCTTTTCATCCACCACATAACTTGCTCATCCAGTTCATACCTCCACCAGTTTAGCTACAAGGCTGCTGTGGGACACTGTGCTGAAAGCCTTGTAATGTTGAGGTAGCACCATAGAATCACCAGGTTGGAAAAGACATCTTGGATCATCAGGTCAAGTCCAGCTACTCCTATGTTCCACTAAACCATGCCCCAGGCACCTCATCTACCACTCTTCTAAACCCCTCCAGGGAAGGTGATTCAACCTCCTCCCTGGGCAGCCTCTGCCAGTGCCCAATGGCCTTTTCTGTGATAATTTCTTTTTCCTGACGTCCAAGCCTGAATCCCCCCCGGTGGAGCTTGAGGCCATTCCTGTGCAAGTACGAAGGTCTCTTTTGTTTTGGATAGGGATTGCTTGTGTGAAATCCCTCTCATTAGAACTTGGAGAAATCTATGTCAAAATGGTTTCAACAGGGATAGGCAGAGGGATCTACCCTCCTGAGATCTTCTCCAGGAAACTCCTTTCCTTCAGCAAAATCCAGATGGATTTGAAAGTAGGTTTGGATGCCTCTGTTACCACCCTATTGTTTGATGTGACAATTTTCCTGACACCTTCTTTCCCACAGAACCCCCAAGGCTTGCACAACTGGAGCTGCATACACTGGATTAGCTGAGCTGCTGCGAACTGAGCCCTCGAGCCCATGGGCTGTGAAGGCTGTGCCAGCCTACCAAGCTGCGTTTGAGATGGAGACTCTGCGCTTTGTAATCATGGAGACATAGAATCACCATCTTGGAAGAGACCCACTGGACCATCAAGTCCAACTATTCCCATCAATCACTAACTCATGTCCCTCAGCACCTCGTCAACCCGTCCCTTAAACGCCTCCAGGGAAGGTGAATCAACCACCTCCCTGGGAAGCCTCTGCCACTGCCCAATCACCCTTTCCATGAAAAATTTTTCCCTAATGTTCAGCCTAATCCTCCCTGGCAGAGCTTAGACCATTTCCTCTCGGCCTGTACCCTGTCCCTTGGCAGAAGAGCCCAACTCCCTCTTCTCCACAACCTCCTCTCAGGTAGTTGCAGAGAGCAATGAGGTCTCCCCTCAGCCTCCTCTTCTCCAGAATATACCCCCCCCCCCAGCTCTCTCAGATGCTCCTCTTCTTCTCCAGCCCCTTCACCAGCTTTGTTGGTCTTTTCTGGACTCACTCCAGAGTCTCAACATCCTTCTCGTGGGGAGGGGCCTACAAACTGACCCCCGAATTCGAGGAGTGGTCTCCCCAGTGACGAGTATGGGGGCAGAATAACCACCCATCACACTCCCATCTACAGAGCCAACCTCTTCATCATCAAAACTCATCAGGACAAATTTGCTTTAGGTGACTCTGAGCTGGCTTTTCCTAATCACCCCTTTGTGTTTCAGGCACCTGAAATTGCTCCTCATGGACAGCAGAAGGGGAAGACCAGGGTGACAGCCCTGTGCGCATCACAGCTCCTGATTCACAGGTCACCTGTCAGTCACCACTCAGTCTCTCGGTCCTTTGGAGATGGTGAATAAGGATATTATTAGCTACCTCACACAGCCGATGCACGGCTTAAACGACGCCAGTCCTTTATGTGCACCATTCAGAAACTACATTGTAATTAAGAGATGCTTATCAAGAATTATGAGTCAAACAGAACATGCCAAGCACTGGGAACAGCATCCAAATGGAGGAGAGGTTTTCTCAATAAATAATGTAGCCCTCGTTCCTGCAGCATGTTTCATTTACGAGGGGAAGACCTGGAACCATATAAAAGGCCTCTGCCCCTTTGCCTCTCTCAATCTACTCCCCTGGTCAGCGTCTGCCTTCCCTTGTGAATCGGGTAAGCCCCAACCCAGACTAGTTGGGTTCATTTTTGGATGGGTGTCTTCGTTCAGCTACTTATGGACCTGGCACGCTTACAGTGCCCTTCAAACCTTGCTCTACACACCAGGAATGTAGTCTAAGCCAAGAAAGAAGCTACTGGGGGACCTGAGTGTGGGTTTGTCACTATGTGCCACAGCACCTTATGGTTGTTCCTGCTCTTCGAGGGGTTAAAAAAATCAAATGTAAGGTCAGAAATAGGTTTGGGCTTAATCTGATGAATATTGGGCAAGTGTAAGAACTTTTAGATCCGGGCTTTCAGGGTAAGCAGTGACCTGTGCAGATTTGTGGGGAATTAAATGAAAATCAAGAGGGTGGAAATGCAAATTTAGCTGATTGTGTGTTTTTCAGGTTTTCCCCTACTGCTCCAACATGATATATTCTTCTGGAAGAGAATCCTACTTCAACTTGAACTCAACCTGGTATGATCCCGCAGGGTCCTGGCTGGACACCCGGCGCACGCCGTTCCGCTACGGCTACAACACCTGCTCTACAGGCTGCGACGGCGAAGGTGTCGAAGGCATGAGAGGGCACGACTACCGGTGTTATGGCTATCGGCAGCCAGTCTGCTCTGAGAGATGCCATGGCTACACGTCATCTGGTTCATGCCACGGAGGTGGAGGCTCAAGCTGTGTCAGGAGGCCCACGTACAGCTACGGATCATCAGGAGGCTGCCAAGGCTATGGGAGGTCAGTCTGCTCTGAGAGATGCAACGAGACCTCTGGTTCATGCCACGGAGGAGGCTCAAGCTGTGTCAGGAGGCCCACATACACCTACGGGTCATCAGGAGGCTGCCAAAGCTACGGGAGGTCGGTCTGCTCTGAGAGATGCAATGAGCCCTCGGGTTCATGCCATGGAGGTGGTTCGAGCTGTGTCAGGAGGCCCACGTACAGCTATGGGTCATCAGGAGGATGCCAAAGCTACGGGAGACCGGTCTGCTCCGAGACTTGCCATGGGTCAGGATACCAGGGTGGGAAACCGTCCTACAGCAAACCAAGGCAGCGTGTCCAGCAGTGCTGCCCCGTGCAGACCTGTCCCCCTCCGGTGCAGCAAGGCTGCGTCCCCGTGGCCAAGTGCATCCCAAGCCAGCAACAAAAGCAGGTCTGCAAAGTGCCAGTCCAGAAAATAAAATAAAGGATCTGAAGAGCAGGGATGAAACTTCTTACTCTTGTACCAATACCTTGATGCTCAACAAGTCCTATGTTGCTCGTGGATTTCCACTTTTCCATCCATTCTTCCTGTAACATGCTTTGAAGTTGTAACCCACTGTCTCTGTGAAATATTAAGTGCTTTCCATCTCCTTATTTCACAGCAGCTGTGGAGGCAATAAAAATTCATGTTTCATAACCCACCTGTGTCGGTGTCTTCTACTTTGTCTCTTCTGCTCCTTCTTGTGGTCAAAGCTGATACTTGCAGCACCTGTGTCCATCCTCACATTGAGGTCCTGGGAGGATTCCACTTAGTGTCTTTTTCATAGAATCATAGAATCACCAGGTTGGAAGAGACCCACCAGATCATCAAGTCCAACCATTCCTATCAACGCTAAACCATGTCCCTCAGCACCTCGTCCACCCGTCCCTTAAACCCCTCCAGGGAAAGTGAATCAACCACCTCCCTGGGCAGACTGGTCCAATGCCCAATAACCCTTTCTGTGAAAAACTTCCTCCTGCTACCAAGCCTAAATCTCCCCTGGCGGAGCTTGAGGCCATTCCCTCTCGTCCTGTCCCCTGTCCCTTAGGAGAAGAGCCCAGTTCCCTCCTCTCTACAACTTCCTTTCAGGTAGTTGTAGAGAGCAATGAGGTCTCCTCTCAGCCTCCTCTTCTCCAGGCTAAGGAGGCTTCTCCAGGATTTTTATTCCTATTCCAGAGAGCTTCCACAGGGAGAAGAAGCAAACAGTTTTCATTGTGGATTCTTCATGCAACCCAGTAATTAAACATAAAAATACTAATGTAAGTAAAACACACATACTTCATCAGAGAGGTGAAATTGGGAGGATCTGCTTGGCACATCATTTCATTCCCTGATGGGGCAATGGGTACAGTTTGACTTAGAATCTTAGAAACATCAAATGCAGAGCTCCAGACTAGGAGAAGTTTGTCTAGAAAGCTGCCTGAAGGAGAAGGACCTGGGGGCGTTGGTTGACAGTGACTAAACAGGAACCAGCAGTGTGCCCAGGTGGCCAAGAAGGCCAAGGGCATCTTGGCTTGGATCAGAAATGGTGTGACCAGCAGGTCCAGGGAGGTTCTTCTCCCTCTGGACTCGGCCCTGGGGAGGCTGCTCCTCAAATCCTGGGGTCAGTTATGGGCTCCTCCCCACAAGAAGGATGTTGAGGCTGTGTAGCAAGTCCAGAGAAGAGCAAGGAAGATGGTGAGGGGCTGGAGAAGAAGACGAACGTCTGAGAGAGCTGGGGGTGTTTATCCTGCAGAAGAGGAGGCTGAGGGGAGACCTCATTGCTCTCTCCAACTACCTGAGAGGAGGTTGTGGAGAGGAGGGAGCTGGGCTCTTCTGCAAAGTGACAGGAGACAGGCTGAGAGGGAATAACCTCAAGCTCCACCAGGGGAGATTTAGGTTGGACATCAGGAGGAAGTTTTTCACACAAAGGGTGATTGGTCAGTGTCAGAGGCTGCCCAGGGAGGGGGTTGATTCACCTTCCCTGGAGGTGTTTAAAGGTTGGGTGGACAAGGTGCTGAGGGACATGGTTAAGGGTTTGATAGGAATGGTTGGACTCAATGATCCGGTGGGTCTCTTCCAACCTGGTGATTCTGTGATTCATTCCCTGATGGGGTAATGGATATAGTTTGACTTAGAAACTTAGAAACATCAAATGTCCTGAGTTAGAAGGGAACCACAAGGATCATTGTGTCTAAGACCTGTTCCTGCATACGACAGCCCCATCATTTACACTGTGGAGCTGAAGGCCTTGACTAAATGCTCCTGGGTTATTGTCAGGGTTGCTGCTGTGACTGCTTCCCTGTGCTGTCCCAGTGCTTCACCACCCTCTAAGTGAAGAACCTTTTCCTAACGGCCCCTGGCACATCATTCTGCCATTCCCTCGGGCTCTATCCTTTGTCACCAGAGAGATCTCATGACTTACATTATAAGCCTCAAAAAAAACCCCAGGGAAGCAAGTCAGGAAGAAGATTCAGGAACAGGACTGACACAGCCAGTGCAGAATGAGAGGGGATGCTGAAGACATCAGGAAAGAAATCTCTGGCCCGTGGTCCATTACTATTAGAAATTCAGAGATGCCAAGTGTGTTACCCCAAGCAAGGCAGTTCCCACTTATCTTCAGCACCCAAGGCTCAGTGATGCTCAATGCCATTCTGACAGCAGAGAGATGTTGGGAAAGACCAGGAAGGAGCAAGACCTCTCAGAGCTGAACATAGGCCCAGGAAGAAATTGGGATTTTCTGGTTGGGAATTCGTGTGGAATGGAAATTAGAAATGGGTTTGTAGATGTCGGGGGCTAGACCTCTTCTCTCTAATGGACCGAAAGACTCTGAACTCACAGAATCATAGAATGGTTTGGGTGGGAAGGGACCGGAAAGCCCATACAGTCCCACCCCTGCCATAGGCAGGGACACCTCCCACTGCATCGGGGGCTCCAAGCCCCATCCAGCCCTGCCTTGAACCCCTCCAGGGATGGAGCAGACACCACTGCTCTGGGCAACCTGGGCCAGGGCCTCCCCACCCTCACAGCAAAACATTTCTCCCTAAAATCTCATCTCAAGCTCCTCTCTTTTAGCTTAAGGCTGTTGCCTGTCATCCTATCCCTTCACTCCCCAATAATGGCCCCTCACAGGTTTAACTCCTTGCAAGACAGCCTGGTAGGGCTAGAGGAGGAATCACCTGGGAGGACTGCTTCAGCAAAGCAGGGATTTGGAGTCAGTGACTCACAGCATCACGTTTCAGGTGGATCCTCACACCTCACCCAGCCCACACTGGGGCCTCCATCGTCCCCATCTCCCAGTGTCCTGCCTGGCCCAGCCTGCAGGATGTGACGCATCATGGAATGAGCCACTTCTTAACATTAATGGTGAGGATTTCTCCTAAAGGACAAG
Source organism: Coccyzus lansbergi (assembly GCA_033558105.1). NCBI lineage: Eukaryota > Metazoa > Chordata > Aves > Cuculiformes > Coccyzidae > Coccyzus > Coccyzus lansbergi. Next base: position 92,937 of record JAUMJK010000613.1, on the reverse strand, counting down.
CTGGATTAGGAAAAGAAGTAAAAACAGGTGGAGGGTGCCCCTTCGTGGGAGGGAAGTTTAATAGATGGACACACAGAAGGTGCCAACACACACTGCACTGACATCACAGCAAGCCTTCCTCACCAGGCTCTTCCTCATATGGATGCAGTGGTTGATACCCATGCATTACCTTCAGGGAGGCTCTTCTCCCTCTGGACTTGGCACTGGGGAGACCACTCCTCGAATCCTGGGGTCAGTTGTGGGCCCCTCACAACAAGAAGGATGTTGAGGCTCTGGAGCGAGTCCAGAAGAGAGCAAGGAACATGTGAAGGGGCTGGAGAAGAAGAGGAGCGTCTGAGAGAGCTGGGGGTGTTTATCCTGTAGAAGGGGAGGCTGAGGGGAGACCTCATTGCTCTCTGCAACTACCTGAGAGGAGGTGGTGGAGAAGAGGGAGTTGGGCTCTTCTGCCAAGGGACAGGGGACAGGCCGAGAGGGAATGACCTCAAGCTCTGCCAGGGGAGATTTAGGCTGAACATTAGAGAAAAAAAAAAATCATGGAAAGGGTGATTGGGCAGTGTCAGAGGCTGCCCAGGGAAGGGGTTGAGTCACCTTCCCTGAAGGTGTTTAAGAGAAGGGTGGACGAGGTGCTGAGGGACATGGGTTAGTGACTGATGGGAATGGTTGGACTTGATGATCTGATGGGTCTTTTCCAACCTGTTGTTCTATGCTTCCATGCTTACAGAGTGCAGAGTCTCCATCTCAAACACAGCTTGGTAGGTTGGCACAGCCTTCAGAGCCCATGGGCTGGAGGGCCCAGTTCACAGCAGCTCAGCTATCCCAGTGCATGCAGCTCCAATTGTACAAGCCTTGGGGGTTCCGTGGGAAAGAAGGTGTCAGGAGAACTGTCACGCCAAACAATAGGGTGGCAACAGAGGCATCCAAACCCACTTTCAAATCCATCTGGATTTTGCTGAAGGAGGGGAGTTTGCTGGAGAAGATCTCAGGAAGGTAGATCCCTCTGCCCATACCCCAGAGCAGGAGTTGCTCTGTTGAAGCCATTTTTGAAATAGATTTCTCCAAGTTCTAATGAGAGGGATTTCACACAAGCAATCCCTATCCAAAACAAAAGAGACCTTCGTGCTTGCATAACTCTCAGGGATCTGGAGGTTTGAAATTGTACCTGGAGGACCCCCAGTTCCTTCTAAGATCTTGTTTTTCTTCTGTGCTTTATTCATATCCTTCATAAATACAATACCAATAACTGAAATATCACAGAATCATGGAATAGTTTGGGTTGGAAGGGACCTCAAAGCCCACTCAGTCCCACTCCTGCCATGGGCAGGGACACCTCCCAGTGCATCAGGGGCTCAAAGCCCCATCCAACCTGCTCTTGAACCCCTCCAGGGATGGAGCAACCTGGGCCAGGGCCTCCCCACCCTCACAGCAAAACATTTCTCCCCATGATCTCATCTCAATCACCCCTCTTTCAGCTGAAAACCATTCCTCATCTTATCTATCCCTGCATTCCCTGATCTAGAGCCCCTCCCCAGCTTTCCTGGAGCCCCTTTCAGCACTGGAAGCTGCTCTTGGGTCTCCCTGAAACCTTCTTTTCTCCAGGCTGAACAACCCAAACTCTCTCAGCCTGTACTTGCATGAAAGAATCACAACCACACATCCAGAAACCATGATCAAAATGAGGAGGAACAAACCATCTCTTGACACTTGTATTAGGAAAATTGCGAAGGTTTTTCCCTTCATAAAAATAAATAAATTACCCAGAGAGATGCCCACCTACTCAGAATAGCATCAATGGACTCAAGGAAGTCTCTCCCAAAGACTAGAGGCTCTGGAGAATCATAGAATCACAGAATCATAGAACAACCAGGTTGGAAGAGACCCACCAGATCATAGAGTCCAACCATTCATATCAAACACTAAACCATGACCCTCAGCACCTTGTCCACCTGTCCTTTAACCCCTTCCAGGGAAGGAGAAAAACACCTCCAGGGAAGGTGAAACACCTCCTGGGAAGGTGAAGATGATGTGTGGGGCTCAGAGACTGTCTGTGGGGTCAATATGATCCTGTTTCATCCACAGCTCCAGGTCTCCGATGCGCATGAGCATCCTCCCCACCAGGCCATGCTCAGGTGGATGTCTCTATCTCTAAGAGAAACCAGAAATGCGTTTGTCACCACCTGGGTGATCCAGGATGCAATTAGTGCCTCATCATGAATAATTCATTCTTCTACCCCTTGTGAAATATCCCCCGACACATTCTGATTTCTTCATGTATCTCTTCGTTTGAGTGATTCAGCTCCACTGGTTGGCAATGAATCTCCTCAGCTCTGTATTGTGTCTTTCGTTTGATCTGTGCTGTTATTCATATCAGTGGCCTCCAGAGTCCTGCCTGAGATCAGGCTTGGGGTGCTCTGTAGGCAGAAAGATATTTTTCTCCCCAAAGACACTTTTCTCTCCATTAAACCAATAGAGATACAGATCTCAATACCCTCCCCAATGTATACAAGAGGACAGAGGCACAGAGGGAGGAATGAGTGCCAACAACACTTTCCTCCCTACTTATTTTCAACAATTAAAGTGTAATAAGAGAAACCAATAGCCAGGGAGGGGCTTTTCATCAGGGAGTGCAGGGATACTACAACGGGGAACAGTTTTCAGCTGAAAGAGGGGATATTGAGATGAGGTCTTAGGGAGAAATGTTTTGCTGTGAGGGTGGGGAGGCCCTGACCCAGGTTGCCCAGAGCCATGGTGATGTTCTTGAACCCTCTGAAGGGGTTCCAGGCCAGGTTGGATGGGTCTTGGAGCCCCTGGTGCCGTGGGAGGTGTCCCTGCCCAAGGCAGGGGTGGAACTGGATGGGCTTTGAGGTCCCTTCCAACCCAAACCGTCTCATAGTTCCATGATTCTCACTTGACATCAACCAGAACCCCCAGATCCCACCGTGGAGGGGTTCCAGGCCATGTTGGATGGGGCTTGGAGCCCCTGATGCAGTGGGAGATGTCCCTGCCCATGGCAGGGGTGGGACTGGATGGGCTTTGAGGTCCCTTCCTAGCCAAACCGTTCCTGGATTCTATGCTATTGCAAACATCTGTCACGAGGACGGGACACTGTTGGAGCCCTATCGTCCTTCCAAGCCTCCTGCCTCGGTGCTCTCGGCCTCCTATGGGGTTTTAAATTCCAATTATTTGAGTTTAAAGTTTCTCTTTCAGTAAAGAACTTGAAATACCACAACATTAGTGCTCTTTTGCACAGAAAAAGGTTTCTCTTTGATGCTGCTCCCCAGACACATCCCACTGGCTGCATTTGCAGACTCCCATCATTCCAACTGGATGCATCCAGCAAGAGTTTGCTTTGAAGTCTCATATTGTCGTCATCCACTTCTAAACCCCAAATCTGAGCCTCAGTGTCAGCTTTGGAGCCCAGAGGCAACTTTTGCAACCCACCAGGGCCAAGCCCCTTCGTCCTAGCAGATTGGACTCGATGATCCAGTGGGTCTCTTCCAACCTGGTTGTTCTATGATTCTATGATTGTATGAGATGTGGGTGGCCAGCACCAGACCCTGGGGTTCGGTGAAGGACGCTCACACTCTTTGTTTTCAAGGTAGCCACACACAGACCAGCCCCACGCTCTGCACTCACCTCCTGCCACCCCATCACCTGCTCATAGCTGTATCCTTAATTCCCTTTGTCTCCTCACCCACTCACAACCTAGATTTGTTTTTTCCCAAGATGCACAGATGCACTCAATTGTCCTAAATGCCACCATGGCCTTATTTGGTCTCTTTCAAGCCAGTCTTATTTCCTCTATCATAGAATCTTAGAACCATTAAGGTTGGAAAAGACCTCTAAGATCATCCGATCCAATTAACAGCCCAAGGCCACCGTGCTGACTAAACCACATCCTCAAGTACCACATCCACGTGGTTTTTGAACCCCTCCAGCGATGGGCACTTCATCACTGCCCTGGGCGGCCTCTTCTAATGCTTCACCACTCTTTTGGCAAAGAAATGTTTCCTAATACCCAATCTAAACCTCTCCTGGTGCAACTTGAGGCCATTGAGGCCATCCCTTTGCAACTCAGTCCACGGGTCCAACCCACTATCCCACCTCCTCATCCACTGACATGTTCAAGTTACCAAATTCAGTTCCCAGATGCTTTGCATCAGGCACGTGAAGCAGGTAAATGTTTTAGGCAAAGGCATCAAGATCATTCAGAAACCTCCCCATCTCTGCGTGTGAACCACACCAGGCGTGGTGGGCAATTAACATTTTTATGTAATAACTGGAGGAACAGCGATTCCAAAGGCAGGATATTGATCTGCTCACGATACAATGAGTCAAAACAGTAGCGTAAAAACTCTACAATTAACGAACTGCTTGGGGTGGTGAACAATCAAGTCTCTCCAGTGGGAGCTCATCTTGTTTCCGGAGGAAAACCTCTCCGCGTCCTATAAAAGATCTCACACCCTGTGTCTCCTCACTCTCGCAGCTTCACATCTCCTCTCAAAGACCTACTGAGCAGGGTAAGTTCAGCTCCATTAATCTTCTGTGGTTTTAATGATCACCAGCTTTGTCTCCTGAGATCTAGACCACTTCTCTTACATTTCTCATCTCCGTGACTGTTCCCAGCCATAGTTGCTCTGTTCTGGCTGCTTGCTTTCTCCGTCCATGCCTGTATAAAAATTACAGAAAGCAGCTAGGAAAACTCAAAGTTTATTCATTCACATGACCGAACACTGGATGTTTCTGCTGAAAGGAAGACAGTACAGAGTCCTCTGTACAGATCAGGGACCATTGCAGGCAGAGACGCACTGTTGATTTTTCTCTCTTCTTCAAGAACCTGGCTTATGATTGATTCATTCTTGGGTAACCTGATCTAGTGGGATGTCCTTGCCCATGGCAGGGAGGGTGGAACTAGATGGTCTTTAAGGTCCCTTCCAACCCCAACTATTCTATAATTCAATGATTCTATAATTCAATGATTCTATGATTCTATATATAATCCCTCCAACTAATCTGCTGCTGGCAGACATCACAGTGTCTCTCACCTCTGCGCCCTCTCAGAGATCACGGTCTTTCCAGCAGGTTTGCAAGAATGTGCTCCCGCCAGGACAGAGACCACTGCAACCAGCAGGAACGATCCTCATGCCACAGCAGTGAGGGGTGCCACAGGAGCAGTGGATCTGGGTGCCACAGGAGCAGTGGATCCGGATGCCACGGGAGCAGCGGTGGATCCGGATGCCATGGGAGCAGTGGTGGATCCAGTTGCCATAGGAGCAGTGGTGGATCTGGATGCCATGGGAGCAGTGGTGGATCTGGATGCCACAGGAGCAGTGGATCTGGATGCCACGGGAGCAGTGGTGGATCTGGATGCCATGGGAGCAGTGGTGGATCCGGATGCCATGGGAGCAGTGGTGGATCCTGCCATGGAAGGTCACAAGAGTGCCAGCAGCAAATTTATCAAGTACCCTCAAATATGAAGTGATCAGGACATCAACTGTGTGTTATGCACATGCATGTCTTTGTTCTCCTGCTGAGTTCAGAAAGCTTTGCTTGTGTCCTTGCAGTCTTCAAAGAAAACGTGTGTTACCCTCTCTCTTCCCTGGCAAGTCCTGTACCTCTGCTGAGCTTATCTGTGGGTGCTAGAAATACACTGTGTACGTTGACACTGATGCAGTTTCCTTTCTGTCATTCTTTGACTATATAAGAGGCATTAAAATTTGGAGTTAATGAGACTTTTGTGTTCGTGATTTTTCTTTCACCTTATATTTCACATCACAATATGAGACACCTTGAGCTTGTTTGATGGCCCCGAATTTACCCTGCCCAGACACATGTGATAGGAGTAGACACTGCCACACTCTCCCTCGTGGATTCCAAAGGAAAAGAGAGAGAATAAAGATTTCTAAATGCTGGCATTTTATTACACCTTCTCAGGCCCTTGCAGCAGAACCAGGTCTCCTCCACACCACTTGCTCACAGAGCTGGAGACCAAGAACCTCCAACCAAGACCCCACAAGCTGCTTTGCATGAGCATGGTCACAGCCATGGGGCAGAAGTCACAGAGTCATAGAGGTTGGAAAAGACATCTAAGATTACCAAGTCCAACTGTCAATCCAAAGCCACTTTGCTGATGAAATCATGTCCCAAAGTGCCACATTTACACATCTGTTGAAGTCCCACAGGTAAAGGCAGCAGTGATGGGGTAGAAACCCCTTTTATTTATAACCCACAACTTCTCTGCGGTGTTTACAAAATATGGGAAATGCTACATATTCAACTCAGGAGAAGAAGGACGGCCTCTTCTCACCACGGTTAAGAGTGGGACAGGCAATGGGCTGGAAATCATGCTGGACATCCAGCAGGATGAATATTTGCCGATATAGAGAGAAACAGGTAAGATTCTCTTTTTTCTTCCTGCAAACCTGCATGTACTGGTGGTTTTTCTCAGAAAGACCAACTTAACTAGCACAGTGGAAGTTGTTGGAGATGCCGGTGCCAATTTTTTCAGTGAACTCCACCAAGAAGATGTGGAACGTTCTATAAGAACAGTTGGACTCAATGATCCAGTGGGTCTCTTCCAACCTGGTGGTTCTATGATTCTTTGATTACCCTCCGGTCTTAAGACACTATCCATGGGGTAGGTATAGAATCATAGAATCACCAGGTTGGAAGAGACCCATCGGATCATCAAGTCCAACTGTTCCTATCAAATACTAAACCATGTCCCTCAGAACCTCGTCTACCGGTCCCTTAAACAACTCCAGGGAAGGGGACTCAACCACCTACCTGGGCAGCCTATTCCAATGCCCAATGACCCTTTCTGTGAAAAACTTCCTCCTAATCTCTAGCCTAAATCTCCCCTGGCGGAGCTTGAGGCCATTCCCTCTTGCCCTGTCCCCTGTCGCTTGGGAGAAGAGCCCAGATCCCTCCTCTCCACAACCTCCTTTCAGGTAGTTGTAGAGAGCAATGAGGTCTCCTCTCAACCTCTTCTTCTCCAGGATAAACACCCCCAGCTCTATCAGCCATTCCTCATAGGGACTGTTCTCCAGCCTCTTCACCAGCTTTGTTGCTCTTCTCTGGACTCTCTCCAGAGCCTCAACATCCTTCTTGTGCTGAGGGGCCCACAACTGAACACAGGATTCAAGGAGCAGTCTCACCAGTGCTGAGTGCAGAGGGAGAAGAACCTCCCTGACCCTGCTGGTCACACCGTTTCTGATCCAAGCCAGGATGCCGCTGGCCTTCTTGGCCACCTGGGCACACTGCTGGCTCATGGTCAGTCGCTGTCAACCAACACTCCCAGGTCCCTCTCCTCCTGGCAGCTTTCCGGACAGACTTCTCCCAGTCTGTTCTTCACATGTTTATGACAACCTCCCCCAGAAGCCTTTCTAGAAACCCTCTGCCCAACTCTTCAAGAGGCCAAGTTCGACCCAGGGAGGTTGCAAGATGGTAGTGTTAAGCAATGAACTGATTTCTTCTCGCTTGTAATTAAAATGAATTGTGTAATTTATTGTCCTGGGATTGCCATTCATGAAATGGATGTTGCCCTGATAAGATAATTACCCAGTGTGTCACGATGCTCAGAAATATCTGGCATTGCTGAAAAGGGTGCAGGCATCAGTTAACTCGCTCAACGGGCTGCCTGGGTTTGATGTAGGAATTCTTGGAAAAAGGTGGTTCCATGAGCCTGGCATTCACTTCAAACCCACATTGTAAAGCCCATCTTCAAGGCTTGTTAAGGTGAACAACCACAAAATCGACAGACGCCCAGTAATGCCAGCTGGATGCTGCTGCTCATTCACAAACTCAGAACAATGGAAAAGTGAGGAACTGAACATACAGCGTCAAGTTGAAAAACAAAAATTACCTTGAACCTTTTCTCATGGAGAGTATTTGCCATATTTGAGTGAAACCTTGCCTGGACCCCAGCATTCTGATCGCCTTCTGTGATAAAGCGACTTGGCTGCTGGACAAGGGAAAGGCTGTGGATGGAACTTCCTGGACTTCAGCAAAGCCTTTCACACAGTTTCTCCCAGTATTCTGCTATGGAAACTGTCACCTCTGGCCTGGGCAGGCGCACACTCTCCTGGGTGGAAAACCAGTTGGCTGGAGGGCCCAGAGAGTGGTGGGAGATGGAGTTAACTCCAGCTGGAGGCCAGTGACAAGTGGTGTCCCCAGGGCTCAGTGCTGGGTCCAGCCCTGTTCAATGTCTTCATCAATGGCCTGGATGAAGGCATCGAGTGCTCCTTTAGCAAGTTTGCAGATGACACTAAGCTGGGTGGAAGTGTGGATCTGCTGGAGGGTCGGGAGGCTCCAAAGGGATCTGATCAGGCTGGATCCATGGGCTGAGACCAACAGCAGGAGGGTTAACGAGGCCCAAATGGCGGATCCTGCACTTGGGGCACAACAACCCTGAGCAGCTCCAGACTAGGAGAATTCTGGCTGGAAAGTGCCTGGAGGAGAAGGACCTGGGGGTGTTGGTTGAAGAGGAGGTAGCAGGAGCTTAGGTGGCCAAAAAGGCCAAGGGCATCTTGTCTTGTATCAGACCCGGCATGGCCAGCAGGGCCAGGGAGGTTCTTCTCCGTGTGGCCTCGGCCCTGGGGAGACCGCTCCTCGAATCCTGGGGTCAGTTGTGGGCCTCTCCCCACAAGAAGGATGTTGAGGCTCTGGAGAGAGTCCAGAGAAGCTGGTGAGGGGCTGGAGAAGAAGAGGAGCGTCTGAGAGAGCTGGGAGTGTTTATCCTGGGGAATAGGAGGCTGAGGGGAGAGCTCATTGCTCTCTGCAACTCCCTGAGAGGAGGTTGTGGAGAGGAGGGAGTTGGGCTCTTCTCCCAAGGGACAGGGGACAGGACAAGAGGGAATGGTCTCAAGCTCCACCAGGAGGTCAGGCTGGACATATGGAAAAAATTCTTCCCAGAAAGGGTGATTGGGCATTGGAATAGGCTGCCCAGGGAGGAGGTTGAGTCCCCTTCCCTGGAGGGTTTAAGGGACAGGTGGATGAGATGCTGAGGGAAATGGGTTAGTGATTGATGGGAATGGTTGGACTCGATGGTCCAGTGGGTCTTTTCTAACCTGGTTATTCTATGATTCTATGATTCTATGATTCAGTTATAGAGTCCTTAGCACAGGACATGGAAGGACACGGAGCTTTTGCAGAGAGTCCTGAGGGGGCAATGAACAGTATCCAATGCCTGGAGCACCTCCAGTATGAGGACAGGCTGAGAGAGTTGGGGTTATTCAGTCTGGAGAAAAGAAGGTTCTAGGGAGACCTTAGAGCAGCTTCTAGTGCTGAAAGGGACTCTAGGAAAGCCGGGTAGGGCCTCAGAGATGTCAGGGAGAGGATGTCAAGGAACAGTTTTGAGCTGCAAGAGGGAGATTGAGATGAGATCTTGGGGAGAAATGTTTTGCTGTGAGCGTTTGGGAGGCCCTGGCCCAGGTTGCCCAGAGCAGGGGTGGTTGCCCCATCCCTGGAGGGGTTCAAGGCCAGGTTGGATGGGGCTTGGAGCCCCTGATGCAGTGGGAGGGTGCTTTGAAGTCCCTTCCAACCAAAACCATTCCAGGATTCTATCAGTCTGTGATATTTCTTCTGATGCCAGAACAAAACACAATTAAACAGAAGGGATCCAACCCAGGTACAGTTTGCCCTGACACTGTTCTCGTTCATAACAGCAATTAAGCAATACAAAAGAAGCATTTAGGTTGCACACCTGATTCCTTAACCCTGCCCTTTCCACCTGCCTTTCCTCCCTGTTTCTGTAAGAGCAGATGTGTCAGAACATTTTTGGGCTGCATGAATCGATAAGGACTTGCAGTGTCTTAACAAAGGTTCAAGTGTCTATGGAATCATAGAATCATAGAGTCACCAGATTGGAAGAGACCCACCGGATCATCGAGTCCAACCGTTCCTATCAACACTAAACCATGTCCCTCAGGACCTCATCCACCCGTGCCTTAAACCCCTCCATGGAAGGTGAATCAACCACCTCCCTGGGCAGCCTGTTCCAATGCCTGATGACCCTTTCCATGAAAAACTTCCTTCTAATGTGCAGCCTAAATCTCCCCTGGTGGAGCTTGAGGCCAATCCCTCTTGACTCGTCCCCTGTCCCTTGGCAGAAGAGCCCAGTTCCCTCCTGTCTACCTCCTTTCAGGTAGTTGTAGAGAGAAATGCTCTCTCCTCTCAGCCTCCTCAGTCAAAGCAGGAACTCAAACCAGGCTTGAGAAGCATCTCAACTGCTTCCCAAAGAACACCATGTTTCTTAAACAGCATTAGCAAAGACAGAATGGGGCTAAACCTCTGTCTCACTTTGTTCAGCACCTGAGACTAGCATAAAACTTAATCAACATGGAGAAAGAAAAGTAAAAAGCAGGTGAGGTGGACCAGAAATACCAAATGTTCAAGCACCTCTGCAGGCAATTGAAATATTTCAACATTCTTGGTAGTCAGACAGTGTTTTCCAAGCACTTTTGCACTGCCAGAAATCAGAATAGTTCCCATTTTCAGCTGATTGCTAAGAATTTAGCCTTTTATTCACTGCCTGTTTCATTACTGAAATGTCTTACACAAGTAGAGGCAGAACAAGATCTGTGATCCTGAGAGTGGAATCCTCAAAATAAGAAGGATATGGAGCTTTGGAACGGATCCAGAGGAGGCTACAAAGATGATGCAAGGGCTGGAGCACCTCCCATACAAGAACAGGCTGAGAGAGTTGGGGTGGCTCAGCCTGGAGAAGAGAAGGCTGTGGGGAGACCTTATAGCAACCTTCCAATACCTGAAGGGGCTACAAGAAAGCTGGGGAGGGGCTCTTTACAAAAGCTCAGAGTGATAAGATGAGGGTGATAAACGGGAGAGGGGCAGGTTTCAACTGGACATAAGGAATAATCTCCTCATGATAAGAGTGTGGGAAGCCCTGGTTCAGGTTGCTCAGAGCAGTGGTGGTTGTCCCATCCCTGGGGTTCAAGGCCAGATTGGATGGGGTTTGGAGCCCCTGGTGCAGTGGGAGGTGTCCCTGCCCATGTCAGGGGGGTTGGAACTGGATGATCTTTAGAGTCCCTTCCAATCCAAACTATTCTATGATTCTAAGATCTTCACAACTCATGCAGAAGAGGTTCAGGAAAGGTACAAGGATTATCTTCTGATGAGCTCTTCCTGCAAACGGAGAATCTCCCTGCAAATCACCCGGCCTGGCCCAAAGGTTCGTGTGGGTCCATGCACCCATATAAATAACACTCAGATTTGTTGGTCAGTTATGAGCTAATGGGGGAGCAGGGATAAATGCTTCAAAGAGAGCTGCATATTTAACTTTTCCACACTGTTACAAGGGGAGAAGCAGCAGAAGGAATAAGAGCCTGGAGCCAGGGGATGTGTAACTTGATACACACACACAGAAAGACTATTTTTCTCCTGTAACATCTACCACCCTTTTTACAGTATAGTTGGATTTAGAAAAGCCCAAGAACGAATTCTGCATAAAATAGGTGAACTTTCAGCCTCTTTTTTAGCTGGGGTTGTTTAGCCCAGAGAAGAGGAGGCTGAGGAGAGACCTCATGGCTCTCTACAACTGAAAAGGATGTTGTGGAGAGGAGGGAGCTGGGCTCTTCTGCCAAAGGACAGGGGACAGGACGAGAGGGAATGGCCTCAAGCTCCACCAGGGGAGGGTCAGGATGGTCATTAGGAAAAAAAATTCACAGAAAGGATCATTGGGCAGTGTCAGAGGCTACCCAGGGAGGGGGTTGAGTCCCCTACCCTGGAGGGGTTTAAGGGTCGTGTGTATGAGGTGCTGAGGGACATGGGTTAGTGTTTGATGGGAATGGTTGGACTCAATGATCCGGTAGGTCTCTTCCAACCTGATGATTCTGTGATTCTGTGATTCTATGATTCTGTGATTCAAAACCAATGTTCCTACAAGTTTGGGGAAAGTCCTAGGGTTCTGCTGGCTCTTTGCCGCCCAGCAGCCACCCCAGGCCACTCTGCGTCACTGAAAGCAGTACCCACAGATCATAGAATCATTAAGGTTGGGAAAAGGCCTCAAAGATCATCAAGTCAAGCCATCAGCCCAACCCCACCATGATGACTAAACCCCTCATGGGAGCCTTCCTTCTCCACATGGCAGCACTGGAGCCACTCACAACCGGAAAAAAAGCCACTGGTGCTGCCACTCTGGCATTACTCATGGACTGAAAGTTAACCACATAATTATGCACCTTGCTAATCCTGGATCGCAACCTGGGGATGATCTTCCCCCTTCCAAAAATAGGAATCCCAGCTGCTTCTAGTCCTTCTTGGAATAATAGAATCGTGGAATTGTTAAGGTTGGAAAAGATTTTTAAGTTCATCCAATCCAACCATCAGCCCAACACCATCATGCTAACTAAACCAAAGTGCCATATCTAGACGTTTTTTACAGGTCTTCAGGGATGGGGTCTCCCCAACTCACCACTCTGTCAATAAAGAAGTTTTTTATCTTGTATCCTCTCTAAACATCCCCTGGTTCAACTTGAGGCTGTTTCCTCTCATCTTACCCTTTTTCACTGGGAGGAGAGCCTATCACCCACCTCACTACAACCTCCTTTCCAGGAGTGGTAGAGAGCAACAAGGTCAACCCGCAACCTCCTCTTTTCCAACTAAACAATCCCAGTTCCCTCAGCTGCTCCTCATAAGCCTCATGCTCCAGAATCTTCACAAACCTCACTGCCTTCTTCTGGACATTCTCCAGGAGCTCTATATCTTTTTTGAACTGAGAGGCCCAAAAACTGAACACGGGACTCAAGGTGCAGCCTTGCCAGTGCTGAATATGGGGACACAACCATTTCCCTGGTCCTGCTGGCCAGGAGCAATGACAGGAAACTTCTGATGGATAAAAAGTGTTGTATAAGGAGTGACCTTTCAATCTCTTGACCATATTTCTGCTGATTTTAAGAGAAATGAGTCAACACTGGTACCAGTCAGATTGCTGCTAAGGAAGAGTTGTCCACAATGCCAAAGGTGTTATTGGTACTTACAGGCTTATCTCTGGGTTTATGGGCATTTCATAGAATCATCATAGAATCATCAGGTTGGAAGAGACCCACCGGATCATCGAGTCCAACAATTCCTATCAAAATTTACAGGACTATAGTACCTCAAGATCATTTAAAAGTTTGGTTTGATTTAGGTACATGACATTATTCGTCCTTCTAAATGCAAAGCATTCCCCAGCTGTGCTCAACACCAAAAACAAGCTGGCAAAGCTGTGGAAACCAGGGCCACCCACATCATTCCCCCACCGGAGCTAAGTACAGGTAGGGCTGGCAATTAAATCTTTCTGTGGCACAGGAAGACGACCGATAAGAAGAGGTAATACCTGGCGCAAGTGACATGAGTCACGCAAGTATCCTAAAGAGTGGGAAGGCAAGAAAAAAAATAAAAAGCCATTGATGAATCAAATGAAGAGGCAGGGAGGTACTTCATTAGCAGATGGGGTGCGCAGAGAGAGTATAAAAGCTCTCCTGCCCTAGAACGCCTCATTCCTTCCTCACATCTCTGCTGTAAGAACATCTCAGGTAAGAGCAGCGATGCTGCGGAGCTTTGGGACTTGGCACAGCACACAAAGTTCTCTGGAAGGCAGATGGGTTTGGAGCAGGATGAGCTCTGTGCTTTGTACTGGGTTGGGACTTGCTTTGCAGGTGCTTGTGAGCAGGGAGGTGGCAGGAGGAGGTGATGCTGAAAGGAAGCAGAAAGACTGGGACTTGGGGGAAGGTTCTGGTGTGTTTCTCTGCTCCCTCCAGCAGAGAGATAGCTCTGCTTTGATAAACCATAAGCCTGCCAAGCTGCTCTGGATGCTCCCAGTATCTTTGACTAAGGCTTTGGTGGGACAGTCCCATGGATTGTATAAGAAGCTGGTGTAAAGTTTAAAGACAATTGTGTAGTCTGGCAATGATTAGATAAATGAACATCCAGATTTCTCTCCTCTGGAAGAGCAGAAGCAAGAAAGGAGAGCCCCTGAGATCTCCTCTCTCCCTACAGGTCACCTCAAAACTCAACCATGTGCTCCCGTCAGGAGAAGGATCACTGCCACACGCAGGAGCGCCAGACCAGCGGTGGCTGTCACAGCAGCGGCGGTGGTGGCTGTCACAGCTCTGGTGGCAGTGGTGGCTGTCACAGCTCTGGTGGCGGTGGTGGCTGTCATAGCTCCCGCAGCAGCGGTGGCTGCCACAGCTCCGGGGGCAGCGGCGGTGGCTGTCACAGCTCCGGGGGCAGCGGCGGTGGCTGTCACAGCTCTGGGGGCAGCGGTGGCTGTCACAGCTCCGGTGGCGGTGGCTGCCATGGGAAGCCACAGGTCCCATGCCAACAGCAGCAGCAGCAGCAGCAGATCCACCAGATACCCTCACAGAAGATGAAGTGAGAGGATGTTCCACACACCCTGGCTCCAGCAGCAGAGGCCACACGTGGACCAGCTCTATCCAACCTCCCCAAAGCTTTGCAACCCCTCTGCCTTCCAGGACCATCACTCCCTGGGGAAGGGCCGTCACTTCCGTCACTTGTGATGACCCATGCTGTGCACTGACCCAATCGGGTGCTCATTAGACAATAAAGCATTAAATTCCCAAAATCTCTCTTGTGTTGGTGTTTCCTTAATCTCCTCATCCTAATTTTCTTTATATGCTTGAGGGTTGCATTGGGTGTACGGGAATCATAGAATCATAGAACAACCAGGTTGGAAGAGACCCACCGGGTCATCGAGTCCAACCATTCCCATCAATCACTAACCCATGTCCCTTAGCACCTCATCCACCCGTCCCTTAAACCCCTCCAGGGAAAGTGACATATAGGGTCTATACAGTTACTATCAGGTCACATATCTTAACCAGGGGAAGTCACCCCTGAGGAAGGGACCATCCTTAAGCATGTACCCACATGGAGATCATTTAGTGTCATGTTTTAGGGAGAAGGTTATGGCTGCATAAAACAGCACAACTGAATCCAGCAAAGTCCTAACCTGAAGCATTTAGACAAGGAAACACTGGAGAGAGCCCAAAGGAGGCCATGGGGACGATGAGAGGACTGGAGCATCTTTCTGAATAGGAAAGGCTGAGAGACCTGTGCCTCTTCAGCCTGGAGAAGAGAAGGCTGAGAGGAGATCCCATCAGTGCTGATCAATATCTAATGGGCTGGTGTCAGGAGTTTGGGGTTTACATCCAGTGACAGGACATGTGGCACCGGGCACAGACTGAACCATAGAAAGTTCCAAATATAATAAGCAAAAGCATTGGAGCAAGCTAACCAGGGAGGGTGTGCAAGGAAAGCATCAGCCACTACGAATCTTGTTACACGGAAGGTTACCCTGAAAGCAGTCCTGTGTCCTTTCTCATTGAATGAATCACCTGAAAAGTAAATCATCCAATTATGGAATTATGGAAAGGTTTGGATTGGAAGGGACCTTAAAGATAATCCAGTTCCACACCCCTGCCATGGGCAGGGACACCTCCCACTGCATCAGGGGCTCCAAGCCCCATCCAACCTGCCCTTGAACCCCTCCAGGGATGGAGCAGCCACCACTGCTCTGGGAAACCTGTTCCAGGGCCTCCCCACCCTCACAGCAAAACTTTTCTCCCTAAGATTCATCTCAATCTCCCCTCTTGCAGCTCGAAAGTCTTCCCTCTTGTCCTTTCCCTGCAACCCCTGATCAAGAGCCCCTCCCCAGCTTTTCTGGAGCACCTTTCAGCACTGGAAGCTGCTTTAAGGTCTCCTTGCAACCTTCTTGTCTCCAGGCTGAACAATCCCAACTCTCTAAGCCTGTACTCGTACGGGAGGTGCTTGAGCCCTTGCATCATCCACAGCCTACTCTGGACTCGCTGCAACAAGTCCTGTGTTCTCCCTGTGCTGAGGACTCCAGAACTGGGTGCAGGGCTCTAGGTGGGGCCTCACCAGAGGGGCAGAATATCTCCCCTCGCCCTGCTGGCCCCACTGCTCTGGATGCAGCTTCAAATACAGTTTGTTTCTGGGCTGCAAGTGCCCATTGCCAGCTCAATCAGCATTAAAATCTCCTGTGCAGAACATCATTTGATGGGAATGGTTGGCCTCGATGATCCGGTAGGTCTCTTCCAACCTGGTGATTCTATGATTCTATGATTCTGTGATTCTGTGATTCTATGATTCTATGATCAGGACATGACTGCTGTCGACATCCCCTGGAAAAGACAGAGACACATTGCACAAGACTCATGTGCAGAATTGCATTTGTCCTCGAGATTTTAGTGACTGGTTTGGGTGGTAGGAAGGATGCCCACAGGAGTTGCAAGAAGCCCCACGGGTGCTGGGCTCAGCCTGCACAGGACCCAGACCGTCCTGTGCCTGCACACACTTGTTCCAGCAGCCCCACGGATTTTGCCCACAGCACTCACAACGCAAAGTGGGTGTCTGCCCAGTTCCTCTGCTAATTATAATTCTAGCCACCGGTTTCTAGATGAAATGTTATGACATCAACAGCAATTAGCATGCAAATGCTGCCTGCATCTCGTGCTGGGTGAGCCACGGGTCTGTGAGGTTGGAGGAGAGCCTTGCAATCCTCTCCGTGACCCCTAAAATAAGACAGACAGACATTACCAGAAGTTGGGAGGGTCGTGATGGACAGTTCAAAGATCAAAAGGTTTGAATGTGAGCAGAGTTCATGTCCTGGGAACACCTGCAGCCCTGAGGGAGGTTTCATCCTGGGGTTGTTTATCTTGGAGAAGAGGAGGCTGAGGGGAGAGCTCATTGTTCTCTGCAGCTCCCTGAGAGGAGGTTGTGGAGAGGAGGGAGTTGGGCTCTTCTCCGAAGTGACAGGGGACAGGCCAAGAGGGAATGGCCTCAAGCTCCACCAGGGGAGGTTCAGCCTCAAATTCTTCACAGAAAGGGTCGTTAGGCACTGGAACAGGTTGCCCAGGGAGGGGGTTGACTAGCCTTCCCCGGAAGCGTTTGAAGGTGTGGATGGACAGGGTGCAGAGGGACATGGTTTAGAGATTGATGGGAATGGTTGGACTTGATGATCCAGTGGGTCTCTTCCAACCTATGATTCTATGATTCTATCCTGTTGTCACCATGTCCCCTTCTGCTCAAGCAGGGCCATGTGCTGAATACAAGGACCCCAGAGCCAGTTCAACTCCCTCCCAGTGAGCTTTTGCCTAAAGCCAGGCAGGAGCCGCCCAACAGCTTCCAGAAGAAGCAGGAAGGAGCTGCTGTTCAGTGCCACTAATGGTGCTGAGCATAACAAAACAGCGCTTGCTGGTGTGTGTCTTGGGAAAGACGTTGGCTTTCAGTTCACATAGTTCAAGCCCTGGTTCTGTCCCCTCCTCCCTCAGAGAGCTGCCAGATCATTCCTCTTTAGCAACAAGGTGGATCTCTGTGTCTGTTTGCGTTGGCTCCCAACATTGCTCTCTATAACTCCCTGAAAGGAGGTTATAGAGAGGAGGATGATGGCCTCTTCTCCCAAGGGATAGGGGACAGGACAAGAGGGAATGGCCTCAAGCTCCACCAGGGGCGATTCAGACTGGATGTTAGGAAAAAAATTTTCACAGAAAGGGTCATTGGGCTCTGGAACAGGCTGCCCAGGGAGTTGGTTGATTCCCCTTCCCTGGAGGGGTTTAAGGGACGGGTGGACGAGGTGCTAAGGGACATGGTTTAGTGTTTGATAGGAATGGTTGGACTCGATGATCAGATGGGTCTCTTCCAACCTGGTTTTTCTACGATTCTATGATTACCATCTGTGTCTCAGGCTTGTCCTTGCCTTTTCCCTGTAAATATGGAACTGGAGCCTTAAGGTCAAAATACTTTGTCAGATGATGAAGTGCTGGGCAGTTGTTCAACCAGAATAAGGCTGAGCAGGAGAGTGACCTCCAGAGCTCTGGCTTTGCTCCAACAGATGGACTGATGAAGCTGCCAGCACCAGATGTTTCTTTTAATTCCTCAGTCTTCGTTTCATCAAGGAGTTCAGGGATAGTAGGAGGGGAATGGTTTTCATAGAATCATCAGGTTGGAAGAGACCCACTGGATCATCGAGTCCAACCATTCCTATCAAACACTAAACCATGTCTCTCAGGAACTCGTTCACCCATCCCTTAAACCCCTCCAGGGAAGGGGGTTCAACCACCTCCCTTGGCAGCCTGTGCCAGTGCCCAGTGACCCTTTCTGTGAAAAACTTCCTCCTAATCTCTAGCCTAAATCTCCTGTGGTGGAGCTTGAGGCCATTCCCTCTTGTCCTGCCCCTGTACCTTGGGAGAAGAGACCAGCTCCCTCTTTCAGTTTTCAGCTGAAAGAGGCAAGATTGAGGTGAGATCTTAGGGAGAAATATTCCCCTATGAGGGTGGGTAGGCCCTGGTCCAGGCTGCCCAGAGCAGGGGTTCCTGGAGAGGTTCAAGGCCAGATTGGACAGGGCTTGGAGCCCCTGATCCCATGGGAGGTGTCCTCTCCCATGGTAGGGAGGTTGGAACTGGCTGGACTTGGAGGTCCCTTCCAACCCATTCTTTGATTCTATGATTTCCTGATCTTTGTCATTAAGAGGATGGAAGTAGCCAGTCTTTGTCAATAAACCCCTCTGGGATGTTGCTCAGATGCATGTGAACGTAGCAGAGCTTGCAAGACTTTCAGTAGTCCTCAAGACCATCTTCTAGCCACTCAGATGCCTTTTAAGGGGGGACTCACATCCTTTAGGTCAAGAATGAGAGATAAAATACTCCTGTCAAAGATCTGGGACTCTTCCCTAGGGGAAGATCAGGCAGATTTTGTCCTCACCCCAATGACCACAGTAGCTTGTTAGAACCAAACATCTCAAGGAGAAGAAAGAGCAGCTTTCCATTCCATTTTTACCTGGATTATTTCTGGCTTTATCTGGTTCCGGTTCAATAGCAGGGATTAGAGTCTGAGAGAGCAGCCTCATGGGATGGGTTTGTAATGATGCCTGGTTTTAATTTAACAAAACAAACCCCAACCAAGTGAGCCTTGGGAAACCCAGGCACCTGCCGGTTTTCCTATTGAGGGCAGGTGAGACCAGCAATTAGATATTTATGTGGCACAGGAAACAGATAAAAAAGGAATGATACCCATCATGAATGAGTCAGGAGAGCGATGTAAACAGAGGGCGGTTTGATGGGGATTGGATATTAAATTAATAGATCACTATGACAGAGAGGTGTCTCATTTCCGGGCAAAGGAATCCAACATCTCTATAAAACTGCCCCTGTCCCCAGGTTCTTCATTCCCTCCTCTTGCTTTCCTCTCAAGCTCGGGTAAGCCTGGCAGCAGAGGTGGATTGTCCTCCTCCGGGAACTCACTTCCCAGCAAGGGATGTGGGGCATGGATTCAATACAAGCCAAACTGCTGGAGCATGGGGATGCTTGGAGGGTGGTGGGATGCATGGAGAGGGGTAGGGATGCTCATAGGGTGGTGGGATGCATGGAGAGAGGTGAGGATGCTTGTGGGGTGGTAGGATGCATGGAAAGAGTTGGGGATGCTCGTAGGGTGGTAGGATGCATGGAGGGAGGTGAGGATGCTCATAGGGTGGTGGGATGCACGGAAGGTGTTGGGGATGCTCGTAGGGTGGTGGGATGCACGGAGAGAGGTGGGGAGCTGTATTGTGGCTGGGACCTGCCGTGCTGCTACACCCAGCTGACAAAATCCTTCATCTGTCAGCGCAGGGCACTGCTCCAGACCAGCAGTTCTCCTAGGATCCTGCACAACAGCACAGGGGTGGGATTATCAGCAGGGCAGACACAGGGTCAGCAGAGCTGGGATGTTGGGGCAATCAGGGTGGAACATGGAGCAGCCCCTGAATGCTCCTCTCTCCCTACAGGTCACCTCGAAACACAACCATGTGCTCCCGTCAGGAGAAGGATCAGTGCCACTCGCAGGAGCGCTACACCCGCCAGGCCAGCGGCAGCTGTCACAGCAGTGGCGGTGGCTGTCACAGCTCTGGTGGCAGTGGTGGTTGTCACAGCTCTGGTGGCGGTGGCGGCTGTCATAGCTCCCGCAGCAGCGGTGGCTGCCACAGCTCCGGGGGCAGCGGTGGTGGCTGTCACAGCTCCGGGGGCAGTGGCGGTGGCTGTCACAGCTCTGGGGGCAGCGGTGGCTGTCACAGCTCCGGTGGCGGTGGCTGTCATGGGAAGCCACAGGTCCCATGCCAACAGCAGCAGCAGCAGCAGCAGCAGATCCACCAGATGCCCTCACAGAAGATGAAGTGAGAGGATGTCCCACACACCGTGACTCCAGCAGCAGAGGCCACACATGGACCAGCTCCATCCCGACTCCCCAAAGCTTTGCAAGGCTGCTGAGCAAACCCTCTGCCTTCCAGGACCATCATCCCCTGGGGAAGATCTATCATTTGTGGATCCCTGCTGCCTCCATCTGACGCCCCGTGCTGTGCTTTGGTCCTATGAGACAATAAAGCAGTACATTTCTGACACTTATCCTGTGCTGGTGTTTCCTTAAACTCCTTCTCCTTATTTCCCATGTGCACTCCAGAAGCGCAGCAGGATTAAGAAACATGCTCATACCATTTGTGCAGAGCAGATTTATTTCCAAACCTGGGGCTGGTGCTGTTTGATAGGAACGGTTGGACTCGATGATCCGGTGGGTCTCTTCCAACCTGGCCGTTCTACGATTCTGTGTTTAACATATTTGTCGCAGATGTGAACAGTGGGATTGAGGGCATCTTCAGCAAGTTTGCTGATGACACCAAGCTGAGTGGCACGATATCTAGTGGGTAGTTTCCAATGTAGTGATTCTATGATTCTATGATTCTATGATTGGAGGGAAGGGAAGCCATCCAGAGGGAAGGCCAGAGAGACCTGGACAGGGTTAAGAGGTGGGACTGTGCGAACCTCAAGAGCTTCAAGCGCCAACGACAAGGTCCTGCACCCTGGGTAGCAGCAATCCCAAGCACAAACACAGAGAGTATTCCAATCCATTCCAGAGAATGGATTGGAAGCAGCCCTAAGGAGAAGGACTAGAGGGTGTTGGTGGATGAGGAGCTCCATGTGACTGACAATGTACACTCACAGCCCAGAAACCACCCGTGTCCTGGGCTGCATCCAAAGCCGTGGGACCAGCAGGCAAGGGAGGGGATTCTGCCCCTCTGCTCAGGTGAGACCCCATCTGGAGCCTGTGTCCAGTTCTTGAGTCCTCAGTACAGAGAGGACCTGGAGCTGTTGGAGCGAGTCCAGAGGAGGCCACGGAGATGATACGAGGGCTGGAGCACCTCTCATACGAGTACAGGCTTTGAGAGTCGGGATTGGCCAGCATGGAGAAGAGAAGGCTCCATGGAGACCTTAGAGCAGCTTCCAGAGCTGAAAGGGGCTCCAGGAAAGCTGAGGAGGCGCTCTGGATCAGGGAGTGCAGGGAGAGGATGTGGAGAAATTATTATGAGCTACAAGAGGGGAGATTGAGCTCTTAGGAAGTAATGTTTTGCTGCGAGGGTGGGGAGGTGCTGGTCCAGGTTGTCCAGAGCAGCGTGTCCTACCTGGGCCCTACACCCAGGGTGCAGGAGGGGTTGTGGGGATCCCCAGATCCCTATACTCCCAGGGCTTTGCATTCCTGCCCCACCCCACAGGGGCTTCCCAACCATCACAGCTTTGCTTACACAACCCTCCAACCCAGGGAGGCTCCTGGCAATCACTGGGTCGCTCACAAAAATCAGGCAGGTATCACGTTGTACAGTTTTTATTGCTCTTTTACAGTATTAAACCCATTTATTTATGTAAGAAGGAGAAAAACAAACCCCAAAAAACTTCCTTTTAGATACTTACAATGCAGAAACACCCCAGTGAATGTGGTTGATGTATTAACCCCTTCAGATAAGTAACTGTCAAAGGACCAGACCCTGCACTCTTTAGCTGGAGAGGGATAAAGGAGGGGCACTTGGTCAGTGAATGCAAGGACAGGATAACGGGAATGATTTTGAGCTGAAAGAGGGGAGATGAAGATTGAGACGAGGTCTTAGGGAGAAATATTTTGCTGTGAGGTTGGGGAGGCCCTGGCCGAAGTTGCTCCATCCCTGGAGGGGTTCAAGGCCAGGCTGGATGGGATTTGGAGCCCCTGATGCAGTGGAACTGGATGGGCTTTGGGGTCCTTTCCAACCCAAACCATCCCAGGTTTCTATAATTCTATAATAAACCACTGCAGAAAATATCTATCTGTGCAGTAAAAGATGAACCTTTGTCAAAACTTACGTCTTCTCCTGATTTCCCTAAAACTTGTGTCTGCAGATATAAATATTACAGGCATTGAAAGTATTTGCAGTGCTTTTTTCCAGTGAAACACAGGGTTTCTCCCATCCCTTTTTGTTCTTAAAACACTTCTATTTTATCTGTTTATTTATCAGGAGCAATGTTTTAGTTGAGTATGGCCAAGGAAAGCAGTCCTGGTTTCATAGAATCATAGAATCACCAGGTTGGAAGAGACCCATTGGATCATTGAGTCCAACCATTCCCATCAATCACTAACTCATGTCCCTCAGCACCTCATCCACCTCGTCCCTTAAACCCCTCCAGGGAAGGGGACTCAACCCCCTCCCTGGGCAGCCTCGGACACTGACCAATCACCCTTTCTGGGAAAAACTTCTTCCTGATGTCCAGCCTAAATCTCCCCTGGCAGAGCTTGAGGCCATTCCCTCTCGTCCTGTCCCCTGTCCCTTGGGAGAAGAGCCCAGCTCCCTCCTCTCTACAACCTCCTTTCAAGTAGTTTCTCATCCTCTGGTCACTCGCTGTTGGTAGCATTTCTTTGCATGGATAAATTATGTAAAAACAGGGATAAAAAGCTGTAAAATAATAAAAAAAAAACCAAACCAAGAGGGCTGGACTTCCCTTTTTCAGTGGAAAAGAAAGCCAGTGTGGTGCCCCAGCTGCATTTACTGAACCGAAACGCCCCTGTTAGTGTTGAGGTGCATTTTACTTCCCCCTCTGCCCCCATGAGAATTTTGCTGTTGACTCCAAGTGCTGCAGATGAACTCCTCAACCACAGACCTTTCCTTTCCCTTGAGGAATTGCCGCTCTTTATTCATTATTACCATCCAGCCTGAGTCAACTAATTGCACGGCCCATTCAACCCTATTGACTGAAGTCATTTTTCACTTTCCACCCATTAAAACCCAAAGGAGCTCACAGAGGAAGGGGTTGAGAGCTCAGTCATTACTCTGATGTTGTGTTTATGAGAAGAAATCAGCAAATCTACCCCCCACCCATCCCACCCAGCCAACAGCCTTCGAACTGCATTTGCAAAGCACCCCAAAGAGCACCCTTGGAGCATCAGGATAAAACATGAGACCCTGCGTAAAAATTGCCTCATGGAGGTAATAGGTGGAGAAGGGCATGGTCTTCACATCTCCCCCACCACCGGTGCAAGGATAGGGTCTGCCTGCACCAGAGGAGCAAAGAGAGTCCAAAAGACGATCACACCACGCCCACAGGTTGCTGGCGCCTCTGTCCTTCACCCATGGGGAAAATCAGAGATCCTACAGGAGAAGGGAAAAAAAGCCATGGGGAAGTCCACCAGCAATCACCCCAAAGCCTTGGTGTTCCCCTCCACCAGCCCCCATTTCCTCACCACCCACCCTGCAAGGCCTCTACTTTGCACTAAGTTTGTGCTTGATAAACTTGTGCAATTTTGTTGGAGTTATTAGAGGCAATGAAATACCCTCTGGGTCCCTGTGGAGCTGGAGCTCAGCTCCTGTTTCCATCCCATCCTTCCCAGTGGACAAGGATTGCTGGGACAACCACAGACCTGGAGAGCCATGAACCACCTCAGGGTGACACCGGTCCCAAGGAAGGATCTGTCCTTGCCTAAAGAGGCAATGTAAATGCTGTCCAGGAGCTTTGCCTGCTTGCTGGGTTCCCTGAGCCCTCCCTTACCTCCTCGTCTCTGCTCCCCAGGAGAAGCGGCAGCCGCTCAGTACACACAGCGTTTGGAAGAGCCTCTCTCCTTCTTGTTCATGGGCTCCATGTCTGAGTCAGGCGGGTTGGTGATGTATCGGTACTTGCTTGTGGATGACCTCTGAGAGGAGAGGAACCCATCAGACCTTCCCAAACGGACAAGGTAGCGAGGTGAGGGCTGCGTCCCCTCCTTGCAAAGACAATGCAATGAAGAGGATGTACTCAGCACTGGTGAGACCGCTCCTCAAATCCTGGGGTCAGTTGTGGGCCCCTCAGCACAAGAAGGATGTTGAGGCTCTGGAGCAAGTCCAGAGAAGAACAACAAAGCTGGTGAAGGGGCTGGAGAACAGGCCTTATGAGGAATGGCTGAGAGAGCTGGGGTTGTTTATCCTGGAGAAGAGGAGGCTGAGGGGAGACCTCATTGCTCTCTACAACTACCTGAAAGGAGGTTGTAGAGAGGAGGGAGCTGGGCTCTTCTCCCAAGGGACAGGACAAGAGGGAATGGCCTCAAGCTCCACCAAGGGAGATTTAGGCTGGATATTAGGAGGAAATTTTTCACAGAAAGGGTGATTGGGCATTGGAATAGGCTGCCCAGGGAGGTGGTTGAGTCACCTTCCCTGGAGGGGTTTAAGGGACAGGTGGACGAGGTGCTGAGGGACGTGGTTTAGTGTTTGACAGGAATGGTTGGACTCAATGATCCAATGGGTCTCTTCCAACCTGATTCTATGATTCTACGACACTCATAGCAGGCAGCAGAGACTACACGGAGTCCAAGACTGAGGTTTCAATGCGTGGTGTTACACCTGGATTTACCCTTTCCTCATTCCAACTTTCCCTTCCTTGCAGGAAAATTGGGGCAGTGGGACCGGGAGGGGTGCACAGGAGCTTTGCTGCTTTGCAAAGCAAACTGCCCATAACGTTCAATCCCAGGAAAATCAAACACTGGAAGAGATACAATTCCAACCCTGGGTTGGACTCGATGATCCAGTGGGTCTCTTCCAACCTGGTGATTCTATGATTCTATGACCCCTCACCACCCTGGCCACCCCTGCATATCACCCTGGCATGTTTCCCATCCATCCTTTCACCCTTGATCCCACACAGTTACCTTGACAGGAGCAAATTCCTGCTGGATCAGCTTCTTGAATTCACTTCTACTGAACGGCTCAGATTTCTTCCCATTCTTGGCATTGCCCTGGTAGCTTTCCATCATGTCAGTGATGGCTTTAATGAGTTTAGACATGTCTCCAGACCTGGAGGGAAGCAAAACATGAGGACACAGCAAGGCAGCAGGGGCAGCTCTGCCTTACAGCTAAAAAGAAACCTCCCTTGGCTGGATGTTGAAATTTGGGCTGCCTCACCGCCCCGGCTACTCTCAGGACTTTCACCTACATTCACTTCATTCCTCTACTTTCCCAGTCCTTGTTTAAATTAAAAGGATGAAGCTCCTTGTAGCCATCTCAGCCACTTGTTGGGCTGAATGAATCAGCTCTTGCAACTAAGGAAAGTGCCGTGTTCCACACACCCGCAGCGCTCAGGGCTGGGAGGGACTGCAGGCAGTTAATCCTGTTCTTGTGTCTTCAGTCCCAGCTGCCCTGAGCCCTGCTGGGAGAGGAGTGGTTGCAGAAAAAAAAAAAATAAAAAGACATTGAAAACATAAAAAGCTCATTTCAAGTACAAAAAGAAATGGTGGAGACTCACCCTGCTCCTCACATGCATCAACCAGCCAACGGGCGCAGATCGGACTGGTGGGAGCAGCTCTGTACAAACTCCTTGCAGGCAGCTGGGGAGTGGGTGGAGGGTCAGGATTTCTTCTGGTCAGTCCTGTTCTCTGGCTCCTCTTCCCAGGGAGCCTCCCTCATTATCCTTAGCCCGGGAGGATGTTTACCAGCTCACCTGGGAAAGGTGTATGTAGGTCAGTATGCAGCTCTGCTCTCCGCAGGTGTTCCTGAGCAACAGGGGCTTGCGCTGCAACATCCCCTTGGATCAAAACCAGCTAATCAGAGCTTCTCTTCATATAGAATAGTTTGCATTCCCCTCAAAGGTTTTCTATTTTTTTTCTTTACAACCAAGAAAAGGATGGGGGAGAGCTTAGAGCAGCTTCCAGGTCTGAAAGGGGCTCCAGGAAAGCTCTGGATCAGGGATTGCAGGGAGAGGATGAGGGGAGCAGGTCTGAGCTGCAAGAGGGGAGATTGAGATGAGATCTTAGGGAGAAATGTTTTCCTGTGATGAGGGTGAGACACTGGCCCAGGTTGCCCAGAGCAGTGGTGGCTGCCCCATCCCTGGACTTGTTCAGATCCAGGCTGGATGGGACTTGGAGCCCCTGATCCAGTAGGAGGTGTCCCTGCCCATGGCAGAGGTGGCACTGGATGGACTTCGAGATCCCTTCCACCCCAAACCATCTCATAGCTCCATGATTCTCACTTGACATCAACCAGAACCCTCAGATCCCACCCCTGGACAGGTTCAAGGCCAGGTTGGACAGAGCTTGGAGCCCCTGATCCAGTGGAAGGTGTCCCTGCCCACGGCCAGGGTGGGACTGTATGGGCTTTGAGGTCCCTTCAACCCCAAACCATTTTATAATTCTATTAAATGTCATAAGCAAAATAAATTCCTGCAGAAAAGGTCATTTTAATCTTATGTTTGAGGTTGTCCAGTGTCTTGTGTGGGCTGTCACTGAGCCCAGACTGCATTGACGTCTGCCCAGCTTGGACCATGGTTTCTTCTGTGAGAAAGGAGAAAGAGCACTGAGAAGCTGAAAGAGTTTTTCAAACAGGGTAGCCTGTGCCCCAGAGTGACAGTAATGTGGGGACTCTTGGCGATGGCAAATCTGGGTGGCCATGGCCAACGGGCTTATGAGCACCCTCCCATGGCAAAGTCATTTAGGACACAGCCCGATGGGACCGGGACAGCCACCACCCATCACAGCAGCGTGGACTCCACACCAGGCTATATTCCACATCCAATGGAGTGAACCAAGCCATAGAATCATAGAATCACCAGGTTGGAAGAGACCTGTTGGATCATTGAGTCCAACCATTCCTATCAAACACTAAACCAAGTCCCTCAGGACCTTGTCCACCCGTCCCTTAAACACCTCCAGGAAGGTGAATCAACCACCTCCCTGGGCAGCCTCTGCCACTGCCCAGTGACCCTTTCTGTGAAAAACTTCCTCCTAATCTCCAGCCTAAATCTCCCCTGGTGGAGCTTGAGGCCATTCCCTCTTGTCCTGTCCCCTGTCACTTGGGAGAAGAGCCCAGCTCCCTCCTCTCCACAACCTCCTCTCAGGGAGTCCCAGAGAGCAATGAGGTCTCCCCTCAGCCTCCTCTTCTCCAGGATAAACACCCCCAGCTCTCTCAGCCATTCCTCATAAGGCCTGTTCTCCAGCCCCTTCACCAGCTTCGTTGCTCTTCTCTGGACTCGCTCCAGAGCCTCAACATCCTTCTTGTGCTGAGGGGCCAGAACTGAACACAGTATTCATACAAAAGGCTCATCTGGGCCAATGGCTCAGCAGCCACTGGGGGCCCAGTGCTGGACCATGCGCTGGGCCAGGTTGCATTCCAAACCCAATGGAGCAAATCAAGCCGTGCATGGGACCAGGTTTTATTTCAGCTCCAGTGGAGCAAACCGAGCTGTGCACAAGGCCAGGTTGTGTTCCAAAACCAACAGTTCACACCAAGCTGTTGGAACAGGGCAGGAGACCCAGAACGTTGGGATAGGTTTGTTCCCTTTGTGGGTTTTTTTGGCTTTTTGGTGGTTTTCTCTCAACCCAGTGAGGAATCGCACCAGGAGCTGTTGGGCTGAGCTCACTCGCGTCGTGACCAGTGTCTTTGGGGATGCCAGATTTAGCTTGGAGCGTGGGGTTTGGGTTTGTTTTATGGTGTCGGAGCAATTGTTGAGCCTCAAATCCTCAGATTCGAGGAGCAAAGGGCTCTGCTGGGGGGGTTCTCAATGTGACTGGGCTGGACCAGAGCATCATTGAGCCCACAGCACTGGTTCCCTACAGCCAACCTCACACCATCCTGCTCTCGGGACAGGAACAGTTTGATGGGAATCATTGAACTCGATGATCTGGTGGGTCTCTTCCAACCTGGTTATTCTATGATTCTCTGATTCTATGGGGCCAAGGTAGCACTTCGAACCTGATGGAGCACATCAAGATGTGCATGGGGCCAGGTCGCATTCCAAACCTGATGGAACAAACCCAGCCATGCATGGAGCCAGGCTACCTCCGGGCTCCCAGGCACAGGGGCCGTGGGGATGCTGTGGTAGCCAGGGCAGGACGCCTGGCTCTCCACCAGTTCTCTGTGTGGTCTCAGAGAAGTCAATGACCCCAGGTTTGCTTACCTGGAAAGGGGGTGTAACAAGCCCTGCCTGCTCTGAAGGGTGTGCCAGCTTTCATTAAGGGCTCAGGCACCATCCCAAGATTGCCAGATACGGTACGAAGCCAGATGAGATCATCCTCTGTGTAAATCTTTCCAGACTGCATTTGCAGAGCCAGGTTCATAGCAGCGTGTTTGGGAGAGGAGGGGTGGCTGGAGCCAACCTGCGCAGCCCACGTGCTGCTGCTGACACCACCAGTGTGGCACAAAACATCCCTGATATGAAGTGGGTTGCAAATGAGATGCAGACCATGGTCTGGAGCTAAATTTTGCTCTGGCACCATGAGTTCAGAGGCAGCAAGTCACCACAGGCCCTCTGCAGCGAGGGCTGCCTGGTTCACGGGTGCTTTTCATGGAAGCCGGATCAACCCAGGGGCTGCTCGTGCCTCTTAGTCCCTGGGAGCTGAAGCATTTGGAAGAAACCCAGCCCTGGGGTCATCACATCAGGTCTATATTTAGGATGGGCAGGCAAACAGGCACAGGCAGAAGTACAAATTAACCCCAAAACTTTTTGTGGTGCACCCTTGCCAGTTCACTTAGAACAAACTCCACAGGGAGACCAACATCCCCACACCGTCTCTCCCATGAGCCAGAGCGTCTACTGCTCCCAGCCATGTCCTTGGTGGAGATTCAGGTAAAGGAATGTTTTCTCACAGGCTGGAGTCATACAAACCTGGAATGGTTTCACCACTACCACCAGGTTGGAAGAGACCCATTGGATCATCGAGTCCAACCATTCCTATCAAACACTAAACTATGTCCCTCAGCACCTCGTCCACCTGTCCCTTAAACACCTCCAGGGAAGGTGAATCAACTACCTCCCTGGGCAGCCTGTTCCAATGCCCAATGACTCTTTCCGTGAAAAACTACCTCCTAATCTCTAGCCTAAATCTCCCCTGGCAGAGCTTGAGGCCATTCCCTCTCATCCTGTCCCCTGTCACTTGGGAGAAGAGCCCAGCTCCCTCCTCTCCACAATCTCCTTTCAGGTAGTTGTAGAGAGCAATGAGGTCTCCCCTCAACCTCCTCTTCTCCAGGATAAACACCCCCAGCTCCCTCAGCTGTTCCTCATAAGGCCTGTTCTCCAACCCCTTCACCAGCTTTGTTGTTCTTCTCTGGACTTGCTCCAGAGCCTCAACATCCTTCTTGTGGTGAGGGGCCCACAACTGAACACAGGATTCAAGGAGCGATTTGTGTTGGAAAGGACCCCAAAGCTCATCCAGTCCCACCTCCCACTGCATCAGGGGCTCCAAGCCCCATCCAGTCTGGCCTGGAACCCCTCCAGGGATGGAGCAGCAACCATTGCTCCAGGCAACCTGGGCCAGTGTCTCATCATCATCACAGAAAAACATTTCTCATCAAGATCTCATCTCAATCTCCCCTCTTGCAGCTCAGACCTGCTCCCCTCATCCTCTCTCTCTGCACTCCCTGACCCAGAGCCCCTCCCCAGCTTTCCTGGAACCCCTTTCAGCACTGGAAGCTGCTCTAAGGTCTCCCTGCAGCCTTTTTTCCTCCAGGCTGAACAACCCCAACTCTCCCAGCCTGTCCTTGCACAGGAGGTTCTCCAGCCCTTGTATCATCAACATGGCCTCCTCTGGATGCTCTCCAACAGATCCATGACCTTCCTCCACTGAGGACCCCAGAGCTGGACACAGGGCTCCAGGTGAGAATGTCAATGGTCAAGGTGCTTAAGGTTTAAGGCTTTATGTTGGTTGGTCCCTAATTCTGTGCAAACAACCTTGGAAGAGCATCATTCTGCCATGGGGACAGTGCACGCCTAGGTGTGGAAGGGACCCCAGGACCGGGGATTCTGGGAGGTGACCACAGCATGGAAGCCACCACACCAGGCAGGAAGTTCTTGCAGAGAGTGTGAGGGCAACACACAGCAATGGCACCAACAACCACTGCACTCCTCCCTCCATCACTGCTGTCCCAATTAGTACACGTCCACCTGAGGAATTAAGGGAATTAGGAGGCAAATTGCTCTGAATCATCCTCCGCTGACTACTCCCTCCCAGCCTGCTGCCACCACGGTGCCATCCTGCGGTGGCCGTCCCCGTCCACAATTTCATCAGGCTGGCTTTGCTGGGCTCCAGGTGGGAGATTGCCCACGACAGCAGGTTGTCTCCTGGCCATGGGCCTCACCAGCCCCTCAGGACCAACCAGTTTCTCCCCACTGTAGCTCATCCTTATCTGCATGTCTAGACTAATAGCAAGTGTGACGTGCACCATGCTTCAAAGTCACCAGTTGCCACAGAGCTGGGCATTGCGCAACCTTTCCTGTGCTGCTGGCACCGTGTGGAGGGGTCTGGGGGGGTCAAAGGGGTCTGCATCAAGTAGAGGAGATCTGCAGGGAATTGGGGGGGATCCTGGTGGGCAGGAGGACACAGGCATGATGGGAATGCTGGGGACAGGCTTTGTCCCAGCTGGGGGGCACCACTCAACCCCAGATGGATCACATCTCCTCGTTGTAAGCTCGTTTATAAAACCCAGCCCTGGAGATTTTGGCCTCTTTTTCTATGGCCTTGGGAGCTTTGTGAGAAGGTCAGGGTTGTGAGGAGCTGGCAGGGTCACCCTGAGGCTTGTTTTGATGGGACACAACAGGGTGGCAGCTAGGGGAGATACAGCCCTTAGGCAGGGACCTACCATCACCCTGGTGGCAGCAGGACAAAACATAGGGAGAGATGTGGGGCACAACATCCCTGAGCAGGGAAAGGTGAGAAGGATTTAGCATTCACCTGAATTCACCATTTTCCGGGTGCTTTCATCTGTACCCTGGAGGAATCACAGAGTCTTAGAACAGTTTGGGTTGGAAGGGACCTTAAAGAGCATTCTACTGCTTCCCACAGAACTCGAGATCATGAAATCCAAGCATGGTGGAGGTTGAAAGGACCCTCTGGAGCTCATCAAGTCCAACCCACTTAGCAGGGTCACTCTGAGCAGGTTGTACAGGAACATGTCCAAGCAGGTTTGAATATCTCTGAAGAAGGAGACTCCACACCCTCCCTGTTCCTGGCTCAGTCATCCGCGCAGGAAAGTTCTTCCTCGTGTTCAGATGGAATTTCCTGTGCTCCGGTTTGTACACATTGCTCCTTGGCCTGGGCAACCTTGAGAAGAGTCTGGCCCCATCCTGTTGACACCTGCTCTGTAGATATTGATCGTTGATAAGATCCCCTCTCAGTCGTCTTTTCTCCAGGCTAAACAGACTGAGCTCATTCCAACTTTCCGGCTAAGAGAGACACTCCAGTCCCCTCCTCATCTCCATGGCCTCTACTGGGCTCTCCACAGCTGTTCCTTGTCTTTCTAGGGTTGGGAAGCTCAGAAATGGACACAGAGCTCCAGATGCAGCCTCACCAGGGAAGAGCAGGGGAGAACATCCCTGCTCGAGAATTCCTGCTGTGGCAGCACTGGGGAAGAGAGGAGCCTTTACCAGCACAACTGTGTGGTTGCTTGAGCAGGTGGTGAGAGAGGAGTTACGGCTGTTTGCAAGGTGGTGTTCCCTGAGCAAGTTTGCAGATGACACTGAGCTGGGTGGAAGTGTGGATCTGCTGGAGGGTCGGGAGGCTCCAAAGGGATCTGAACAGGCTGAGACCAATGGGATGAGGTTTAACAAGGCCAAGTGCTGGGTCCTGCACTTGGGGCACAACAACCCTGAGCAGCTCCAGCCTAGGAGAAGTCTGGCTGGAAAGTGTCTGGAGGAGAAGGACCTGGGGGGGTTGGTTGAAGAGGAGGCCGCAGGGGCCCAGGTGGCCAAGAAGGCCAAGGGCATCTTGGCTTGTATCAGACCCGGTGTAGCCAGCAGGGCCAGGGAGGTTCTTCTCTGTGTGGCCTCGGCCCTGGGGAGACTGCTCCTCGAATGCTGGGGTCAGTTATGGGCCCCTCCCCACAAGAAGGATGTTGAGGCTCTGGAGCAAGTCCAGAGAAGAACAAGGAAGCTGGTGAAGGGTCTGGAGAAGAAGAGGAGTGTCTGAGAGAGCTGGGAGGGTTATCCTGGAGAAGAGGAGGCTGAGGGGAGACCTCATTGCTCTCTGGGACTCCCTGAGAGGAGGTTGTGGAGAGGAGGGAGCTGGGCTCTTCTCCCAAGGGCCAAGGGACAGGACAAGAGAGAATGGCCTCAAGCTCCGCCAGGGGAGATTTAGGCTGGACATTAGGAAAATATTTTTCCCAGAAAGGGTCACTGGGCAGTGTCAGAGGCTGCTCAGGGAGGGGGTTGAGTCCCCTTCCTTGGAGGGGTTTAAGGGACAGGTGGACGAGGTTCTGAGGGACATAGGTTAGTGATTGATGGGAACTGTTGAATTCGATGATCCGGTGTGTCTCTTCCAACCTGGTTGTTCTATGATTCTATGTCCTCACAGCACCAGCTGAGCCAAACCGTTCAGGTTTTGCTACCAGCATGTAAATCAAGACCATCCTACTTATTGCGAACAGCTCCGGAGGTGCAGGAACAGGGGATGTGATGAATAAGGGGTCACAGGATGAGGCCCTGGGTGCTCTGCCCTGCATCCTGCCATGCAGCCTCTGGGGAGCAGGGCAAGACCATGGGCTTGCTGGACTGCTCTGGGACCAGGAATCATAGAATCATAGAATTATAGAACAACCAGGTTGGAAGGGACCCATTGGATCTTCTAGTCCAACCATTCCTATCAAACACTAAACCAACTCCCTCAAGACCTCGTCCACCCGTCCCTTAAACACCTCCAGGGAAGGCAAATCCTCCCTGGGCAGTCTATTCCAATGCCCAATGACCCTTTCTGTGAAAAACTTCCTCCTAATCTCTAACCTAAATCTCCCCTGGTGGAGCTTGAGGCCATTCCCTCTTGTCCTGTCCCCTGTCACTTGGGAGAAGAGCCCAGCTCCCTCCTCTCCACAACCTCCTCTCAGGTAGTTGGAGAGAGCAATGAGGTCTCTGCTCAGACTCCTCTTCTCCAGGATAAACACCCCCAGCCCTCTCAGCCGCTCCTCATCAGGTCTGTTCTCCAGTCCCTTCACCAGCTTTGTTGCTCTTCTCTGGACTCGCTCCAGAGCCTCAACATCCTTCTTGTGCTGAGGGGCCCACAACTGAACACAGGATTCAAGGAGCGGCCTCACCAGTGCTGAGTACAGAAGGAGAATAACCTCCCTGGCCCTGCTGGTCACACCATTTCTGACCCAAGCCAGGATGCCATTGGCCTTCTTGGCCCTCTGGGCACACTGCTGGCTCATGGTCAGTCGCTGTCGACCAACACCCCCAGGTCCCTCTCCTCCTGGCAGTTTTCCAGCCAGGCTTCTCCCAGTCTGTAGCTCTGCATAGGGTTGTTGTGCCCCAAGTGCAGGACCCAGCATTTGGCCGTGTTAAACCTCATCCCACTGGCCACTGCCCATGGATCCAGCCTGTTTAGGTGCCTTTGCAGAGCCTCCCTACCCTCCAGCAGATCCACACTTCCACACAGCTTAGTGTCATCTGCAAACTTGCTAAGGGTACCCTCAATGCCTTCGTCCTTGGTGGCCACCAGATGGCAGCAGGAGCCTGTCGCAGGCTGCCTGGTCCTCAGCTCTGTGCAAGGTGAACACTGATTTACAGCGTGGGGGTGAAGGCAGTGGGGCTGGAGGAGCCCAGGTTTCATCCCCATCCTTGCATGGGGAGAGTGGCTGTGGGCAGCAAGGCACCTTTGTCCATCAGCCTGACCAACCAGTCCCCCTCAGCACAGGATACAAAGCAGTTGAGGTGTATCCAACACCTTCTTCCATACCTGGAGCCCTGGGTCCAGCTCTGGAGTTCTCAGAACAGGAGGAACATGGAGCTGTTGGAGTGAGTCCAAATGAGGCCACGGAGATGATGTGAGGGCTGGAGAACCTCCTGTAAGAGGCCAGGCTGAGAGTTGGTGTTCAGCCTGGTGAAGAGAAGGCTGCAGGGAGACCTTAGAGCAGCTTCCAGTGCTGAAAGGAATCATAGAATCATAGACTCATAGAACAACCAGGTTGGAAGAGACCCACTGGATCATCGAGTCCAACGAAGTGGGGTAATAACATAGCCTTAAGGCTATCACAAAGCCAGCAGAAACTCAGTTAAGTGT
This sequence comes from Coccyzus lansbergi, assembly GCA_033558105.1. NCBI lineage: Eukaryota > Metazoa > Chordata > Aves > Cuculiformes > Coccyzidae > Coccyzus > Coccyzus lansbergi. The sequence continues at coordinate 58,638 of JAUMJK010000613.1, read as the reverse complement.
GACAAAAAGAATGTATTTGTACACTATCATCGGTTTCCATCACCCAAATAATTCACCCAATACAAAGGAATGCATCCCCTCAGCAGGAACACTCATGGCGTCTGTGTTCTCCACCTATTTTCATAAAACCTGGAGGAGTATAACAGCACTGGTATCTTTGTCATGATCTCAAATTGAGGTGACATTTACTAACGCTTTGAAGAGTCATTAAACAGAAAAAGCACAGTCACAGGGTCCCCTTATAGGAGATGCAACAGAGAACACAAGGCTACTCTCTGATCTAACCCCCTCAAGACACTCAGGAAGTACTTTTAGAAGGTAAAAGCATGACAGATGCCTGGACATCTCATAGCTTTGTGAAAATAAACTGGTTTAGCTCCTGTAGTTACACACAGCTGGGGAGGGGCTCTGGATCAGGGCAGGGAGAGGACGATCAGGAATGGTTTTGAGCTGCAAGAGGGGTGGTTGAGATGGGATCTTGAGGAGAAACATTTTGGTGTGAGGGTGGGGAGGCCCTGGCCAAGGTTGCAAAGATCCATGGTGGCTGTCCCATCCCTGGAGGGGTTCCAGACCAGGTTGGATGGGGCTTGGAGCCCCCGATGCTGTGGGAGGTGTCCTGCCTGTAGCAGGGAGGTAGAACTGGATGATATTTAAGGCCTCTTCCAACCCAAACCATTCCATGATTCTATGATCCTACAGGGCTTTAGAATCATCACATTGGTCTGCAGGGTCAGATGTTGGGTGTAGGGTCTGGCTCCACTGCGCAGATTGAGGTCAGACTGAGGAGACTCTGACTCCTGCAGCAGATTTTTGCCTTGTAAGAATGTGTTGGATATTTCCGATGTCAAAACTGACTCCAGAGGAAGCTGAAGCAACCTGGCCGGCAGCAGTGAAGCAAACTCACAGCAGTCTTGTGTTAACCAGGGTGCTTGCTTCAGTGCTGCTGTTTTGGGGAAGCTAAGGCAGGTTCCTTTGCGGAGCAGGATGATTTCAGGGCTTTGACTCACCCTTAGGAAATCACAATTGTTCCTTCCCTTCCCTCTAAAAGACAAAGGCTTAGCGAAGGTCTAAGCATGCCCAGCAGGAGGCTGCTCAGGAGCATCGGAGGCTACTTACTCCAGATATCAGCTGTTAGTAACGGCAGAAAATTGGGGTGCTCTGGTTGAAGAGCTGAGGTTCTTCTCCACGTGAAACCCAGTAGGTGGATCTTACTGCTGGCTGTAGCACTAAAACTAAACACAACCACCCTCCATCTCCATCCCAGCCCTGTGAGGGCCCTGGAGAGCAAAAGTTCACTAAAAAAGGGTGCTCCTCCAAAAAAGTGTGCATCATCCCTACCCTTCCTTCCAGCTCTTGCAGACCTCTGCAGCTTAATCCTAGGAGACATGCAGAGGGGTTTCAAACCAAAAGGACTTGGATCTGTTGGAGCAAGTCCGGAGGAGGCCTCAGAGAAGATGTGAGGGCTGGAGAATCTCATGTATGAGGACAGCCTGGGACAGTTGGTGTTGTTGAGCCTGGAGAAGAAAAGGCTGCAGAGAGACCTTAGAGCAGCTTCCAGTGCCGAAAGGGGCTCCAGGAAAGCTGGGGAGGGGCTCAGGGTCAGGGAGGGCAGGAATAGGTTAAGGGTGAAGAGTTTAGAGCTGCAAGAAGGGAGATTGAGATGAGATCTTGGGGAGAAATGTTTTGCTGTGAGGGTGGGGAGACCGTGGCCCAGGTTGCCCAGAGCAGAGGTGGCTGCCCCATCCCTGGAGGGGTTCAAGGGCAGACTGGATGAGGCTTGGAGCCCCTGATGCTATGGGAGGTGTCCCTGCCCATGGCAGAGGTGGGATTGGAATGGTTTGGGGTCCCTTCCAACCCAAAGCATTCCTGCTGCTGCCCAGGGAGGGGGTTGAGTCACCTTCCTTGGAGGTGTTTAAGGGACGAGTGGTCAAGGTGCATAGGGACATGGGTTAGTGATTGATAGGAATGGTTGGACTCCATGATCGAGTGGATCTCTTCCAACCTGGTTGTTCTATGATTCTACAATTCCAAACTGAACTTCTTTGCAGCTGGATGTACTAAGACCTGTCAAACTGTGCTGCCTTCCCTGACCTACAGGGCACCTTGTGTTGGAGCATCGTGAGCACCTGCTGCAATGAACCCTCGTGCTCTCTCCAGGCAGCCAGCTCACCCCTGGGAACCCCCAGGCTGTCTTCAAGGTGGGTTTACCTGTTTTAAAGCCACCCCGGGAGGAAGAAGAAATGTAGAACTGCTTTGAAGAAACTCACGCAGACACACAAAAGAGCTTTGACAGCCTCAAGGTAAATCTTTATTTGGCACCAAAACCATCAAACTTGATGGAAGGGACAGAGGGAGGTGGAAAAAGAGGGATGGAGAGAGGAAATCTGGGGCTGCAATTAGAGTGTGGTGCCTTCAGCCAGAGACCACAGTCTGCTTCAGTGGTGGTGGTGCTGGTGCTGGTGTTGGTGTTTGTGCTGCTGATGCTGCTGGTCCTCAACATCATGGAGGTGTTCGTGGGTGGCAATGGTCACCCGGGTGATCAGCATCATCACCTCGGCGAAGCTGATCTGAGCATCCTTGTTGACATCCAGGTCCTTCATGATTTCATCGATGGTGGCCTTGTTTTTCACATGCTGGAAGGTAGGGAAAAGGTGAGAGCAAAGTTCCATCATTCTCAGCTTAACCTTCGCAGGTGCCGGATGTCCAACAGCTGAACGCTCTGCATGGCTCCATCCTCATGCCAGGTTTGGAACTGAATAATATTTAAGGTCCCTCCCAACCCAAACCATTCTATGTTCATCACCCATTGCTTTGGGTGCAACCATGATTCAAATGCAACAATTAAGAAATCACAGAGCAACGATCTTGATAGGAATGATTGGACTGCATGATCCAGTGGGTCTCTTCCAACCTGATTGTTCTATGATTCTATGATCTTGCAGCCCTGCAGGCACATGGTACGACGTGGAGACCAATGAAGGAGGTAGTTAGATCAGCTATTCCCTTAGCATCTTGGATTAAAAACACTTTGCCTTCTGCTTTAGCAAAGTGAGTTATTATAAAAATGGGCTTTGGGGTTGATTTCTGACATGGTTGCTACTTGATCTGTTAGAACAAAGGAGCTGTTGGGCAATATGAACCTGAGCTCTTCTCCCAAGTGACAGGGGACAGGACAAGAGGGAATGGCCTCAAGCTCCGCCAGGGGAGATTTAGGCTAGAGATTAGGAGGAAGTTTTTCACAGAAAGGGTCATTGGGCATTGGAATAGGCTGGTGGTTGATTCACCTTCCCTGGAGGTGTTTAAGGGATGGATAGATGAGGTCCTGAGGGACATGGTTTAGTGTTTGATAGGAATGGTTGGACTCGATGATCCAACGGGTCTCTTCCAACCCGGTGATTCTATGATTCTATGATTTTTGCAGATAAGATGGTGAGGGTAGATATTTGGTTACAGGTTCACCCAGACTTGAGTGGGTTTCCTTCACCTGTCTTTATGGAGCATGCTTGGAAAGTGGTAGTTGGCCAGGGAGGGTCTGGGCAAGAAGGTGTTGGGGCAGGAAAGCAGAGTAGGAAGGGGCTGAATCCAGCCCCTTGGGGCATTTGGTCAACAGGGTCCAGCCTGGCTCCCTCCCCATGTGGGTCACAACAAGCCCTGCTTGGACTCTACTCACCCTCAGGTAGTTTGCAAGCTGCTTCTCAATCATGAGCTTCAGCTCCTGCTTGGTCAGAGTGTCTCTGTCCCCCTCCCGTCTTGAGTACTGGTGGAAGACATCAATGATGATGTCCATGGACTTCTCGAGCTCAGAGAGAGGCTCCTGGGTCTGGGTGGTCTGAAAGAGAAAATTACATGGAGTAACATCAGGAACCACAATAGATGAGAAAGTCTGATGTAAACCAGCGAGGTTCTAGTAGATTCACTCCAGAGGAGAAGGCAGCCTGGCTTTGCTCAGCCACTCTTTTAGGAGAGGATAAATTTGGGCTATTTCTTCTGAATTTGCTCTTTTCTACAAGCCACAGGACTCTGACTGGGGTTGCAACCTTTGCCTGCTTCTGTTCTGGGCTGTGCAACCACAGGGAACATCTAAAATCTGCCTTTCCCCCTGCAGAATGTGCCTTCTGCAAGTCGGGCACTGCTGGAGCCAAGCTGGAAACACTAGAAAAAGATGCAGACATTGAGATCCAGCATCCAGGAGCCCTTAGGTGGTCAGGTTGTGATGCAGGGAGACCTCTCTCCTTTGTGAGTTGCAGTCAGATGAGCCTGAGTGGAGATGGTTCTCCTCTGCCGGCAGCTGATGGTAGCTCAAGTGGGGAGCAGAGGGTCCCCAAGGTTCCCTCCAACTCTGATGGCACCTAGAAAAGAGCACGGAGACTTTGAACACCCTTGTGACCCCTAGACTTGCCTTGCTCATCTTGACGAAGTAGCGAGATCCACTCTGGCTGGAATGGGGCTGGTGCCAAGCACGGCATCTCTTATAGTCTGGCCATCCGCCTGTGCCACTCCACCAGTTGTGAAATGTCTCCGTTTCTTCCAGTTCCAACCCATGTCCGTGACATACTCGTGCGTTGCTTAAGGCTCTGTACCAGTTCCTTAAAAGGGTCACTGTGGCTTTTCCTGCAAGGTTGGTTTGTCATGTACTCTGGTGTGGCCATGACACTGCAACTCCTTCACCCTAGAATCACAGAATGAGAGAACAACCAGGTTGGAAGAGACCCATCGGATCATAGAGTCCAACCATTCCTATCAAACACTAAACTATGTCCCTCAGCACCTCATCCACCCGTGCCTTAAATACCTCCAGGGAAGGGGAATCAACCACCTCTCTGGGCATCCTCTGACACTGCCCAATCACCCTTTCTGTGAAAAATTTTTTCCTGATGTCCAGCCTAAATCTCCCCTGGTGGAGCTTGAGGCCATTCCCTTTTGTCCTGTCCCCTGTCCCTTGGGAGAAGAGCCCAGCTCCCTCCTCTCCACAACCTCCTTTCAGGGAGTTGCAGAGAGCAATGAGGTCTCCCCTCAGCCTCCTCTTCTCCAGGATAAACACCCCCAGGTCTCTCAGCCATTCCTCATCAGGCCTGTTCTCCAGCCCCTTCACCAGCTTTGTTGCTCTCTCTGGACTCTCTCCAGACCCTCAACATCCTTCTTGTGGGGAGGGGCCCACAACTGACCCCAGGATTTGAGGAGCAGTCTCCCCGGGGCAGAGTCCAGAGGGAGAAGAACCTCCCTGGACCTGCTGGTCACACCATTTCTGATCCAAGCCAGGATGTCATTGGCCTTCTTGGCCACCTGGGTCCCTGCTGGCTCCTGTTCAGTCTCTGTCAACCGACACCCCCAGGTCCTTCTCCAGGCACTTTCCAGCCAGACTTCTCCTAGTCTGTAGTTGCGCAGGGTTGTTGTGCCCCAAGTGCAGGATCCGACATTTGGCCTTGTTAAACCTCATCCCATTGGTCTCAGCCCATGAATCCAGCTTGTTCAGATCCCTTTGGAGCCTCCTGACCCTCCAGCAGATCAACAGTTCCACCCAGCTTAGTGTCATCTGCAAACTTGCTAAGTACACTCGATGCTTTCATCCAGGTCATTGATGAAGACATTGAACAGGGCTGGACCCAGAACTGAGCCCTGGGGACACCACTTGTCACTGGCCTCCAACTGGAGTTAACACCATTTGCTACCACTCTCTGGGCCCTCCAGCCAACCAGTTTCCACCCAGGAGAGTGTGCGCCTGCCCAGGCCAGAGGTGACAGTTGCCATAGCAGAATGCTGGGAGAAACTGTGTCAAAGGCTTTGCTGAAGTCCAGGAAGATCCATCCATAACCTTTCCCTCATCCAGCAGCCGAGTCACATCATGGAATGGTTTGGGTTGGAGGAGGCCTCAAAGCCCATCCAGTCACATTCCCTGAGACAGGGACACCTCCTGCTGCATCAGGGGCTCCAAGCCCCATCCAACCTACCCTTGAACCCCTCCAGAGATGGAGCAGCCACTGCTGCTCTGGGCAACCTGGGCCAGGACTTCCCCACCCTCACAGCCAAACATTTCTCCCTAAGATTGCATCTAAGATCTTCACTTCTAGCTCAAAGGTCTTTTTGCAGGTCTTCTTCTTTCTTCTTGGAGGCCTTTTCCAACTTTAATGGTGCCATGATTCTATGACAGTCCTGTGCAACCAGAAACGCCCAACCCACCCCTACATTTAGCCAGAGAGCATGGCCTCAGCTCCCTGTGTGACATGGGGACAGGGACAGAGCTGGCCCTGCAGGACCATCCCTCACCTGCAGCAAGCAGCTCTCTGTGAAAAGAAATATAATATAGAATTATAGAATCACCAGTTTGGAAGAGACCCACCGAATCATCGAGTCCAACCATAAGTCCAACCATAAGTCATCCCAATTATTCTTCCTTCTTTGTGAATCAGCTTGATCGATGCAAGTATTTTAGTGCTCGTTTAAAAATTTATACTCTCAACAATATCCAGCAGGGCTTGAGGAATTTGGTTCTGGCCAAAAGGGAAAGGATAAACAGCTTACACATCACATTCTCAGTTTCTGAGGCCAGACAAGGCATGGGTGCTTATGGTTAGATAAACTAAAATTCAGCTTTACAGTCCATGGTGTTCTCTTAAGTTTAAACACCAATAAGGTGTTCAGGGATCTGAACAAGCTGGACTACTGGTCTGAGTCCAATGGCAGGAGGTTTAAGACGACCAAATGGCGGATCCTGCACTTGGGGAACAACAACCCTGAGCAGCTCCAGCCTAGGAGAAGTCTGGCTGGAAAGTGCCTGGAGGAGAAGGACCTGGGGGTGTTGGTTAAAGAGGAGGCAGCAGGGGCCCAGGTGGCCAAGAAGGCCAAGGGCAGCTTGTCTTGGATCAGAAATGGTGTGACCAGCAGGGCCAGGGAGGTGATTCTCCCTCTGGACTCGGCCCTGGGGAGACCGAACCTCGAATCCTGGGGTCAGTTCTAGGCCCCTCCCCACAAGAAGGATTTTGAGGCACTGGAGCGAGTGCAGAGAAGAGCAACAAAGCTGGAGAAGGGGTTGGAGAACAGGCTTTTTAAGGAACAGCTGAGAGAGCTGGGAGTGTTTATCCTGGAGAAGAGGAGGCTGAGGGGAGACCCCTATAACTCCCTGAGAGGAGGTTGTGGAGAAGAGGGAGCTGGTCTCTTCTCCCAAGAGACAGGGGACAGGACGAGAGGGAATGGCCTCAAGCTCCACCAGGGGAGGGTCAGGATGGACAGCAGGAGGAAGTTTTTCCACAGAAAGGGTGACTGGGGATTGGAACAGACTGTCCAGGGAGGGGGTTGATTCCCCTTCCCTGGAGGGGTTTAAGGGACGGGTGGACGAGGTGCTGAGGGACATGGGTTAGTGATTGGTGGGAATGGTTGGACTCAATGATCCAGTGGGTCTCTTCCAACCTGGTTATGCTATGATTCTATGATTCTATATGCCAATTCAAAGGCAGCCAGGATTAGGTGCACATATGGGGCGGGTTCCCATCCTGGCAGGGCTCCAGGGACTTCTTTTTGTCTCTTCAGCTTAGACAGTCCATGCCAAGGGTCGTTTCTCTCCACCTGAGGTTTGCTCTGAGCCTGGGTGTGGCCAAAAGGTGTATTTTTACTTTTTAGGACTGTGTCCTCACTTGTGGTTTCTTTTTTTGTTGTTGTTGTTACTCAGTGCTGCAGAGACCGAACGCAGGCACTTGTCGCTCACAGCAGCCAAGATGAGGAGCAAAACGAGATTTTCCAGTGCTGCTGCGTTAAAATGATTCAGCCGACTTGTCTGAGGGGGGAGGGTGAGGGGGTGTAACCTGCCAAACCTTCTACTAAGCCCCAAAACAAACCAGAAGTCAAAATGGGGCCATGGATAGAATCAGAGAACGAATCATGTTACGGTTTGTGTTTGAAAGGACCTCACAGCCCATCCAGTCCCACCTCCCACTGCATCAGGGGCTCCAAGCCCCACCCAACCTGCCCTTGAACCCCTCCTGGGATGGAGCAGCCACCTCTGCTCTGGGCAACCTGGGCCAGGGCCTCCCCACCCTCACAGCAAAACATTTCTCATCAAGATCTCATCTCAATCTCACCTCTTGCAGCTCAAACTATTCCCCATTATCCTCTCCTTGCAGCCACTGACCCAGAGCCCCTCCCCAGTTTTCCTGGAGCTCCTTTCAGCACTGGAAGCTGCTCTAAGGTCTCCCTGCAGCCTTCTCTTCTCCAGGCTGAACAAACCCAACTCTCTCAGGCTGTCCTCATACAGGAGGTTCTCCAGCCCTCGCATGATCTCTGTGGCCTCCTCTGGATTTGCTTCACCAGCTCCAGGTCCTTTTTGTGCTGAGGATTCCAGAACTGGACACAGGGCTCCAGGCGAGGTCTCACCAGAGCAGGTAGAGGGGCAGAGTCCTCTTTCCTCACCCTCTGGTCACGTTGCCATTGCAGACCAGGATATGGTTGGCCTCGGGCAAGCTCCAGGAGCTCCAGGTGAGCTGACATGAGGCAGCACCTCACAGGGAGCTGCTCGAGGATGCAGCGCAGGTTCGGACACGGTGGCCACCTGGATCCTGGTCTTCACAGAAAGGATGCAATATGTTTCACAACAGGAGCGTGAAGCAGCTGGAGAAGGGCCAGGGCATTTCACAACACGGTGTTGAGGACCATCCGCTCAGTTGCAGAGTTTTGTAGCAATTTCAGGAAACCATATTTTAGGTCATTTTATCATCTCTGAGGTGAGGAAGAGCAAGGACGGGTTACAGGGTGTGGGACAGCCCAAGGATCTCCGAAGAGGGATGGTGGCTTCATCCTCCAACACGCTGACCAGGCAGCCAGGATGAGACCTCAGGTTTGTGGTTTAAATGCAGTGTTGGTAAAAGCCCTGTAGTGTTTTAGAACGTGGGGGAGTGGTTGTCAACTGCAAAAGAGGAGATTCAGATGAGATCTTACAAAGAAATTATGTACTATAACGGTGAGGAGGCCCTGGCCAGGTTGCTCCATCCCTGGAAGTGTCCAAGGGCAGGTTGGATGGGGCTTGGAACCCCTGATGCTGTGGGAGGTCTCCCTGCCCATGACAGGGATGGGACTGGATGGGCTTTAGGGGTCCCTTCCAACCCAAACCTTTCTATGATTATAAATATCTTTACAAGTACCTTAGGATCATCAGGTAGGCAGGAGATTTAAGCAAGATGGGTCCCAGGTAGCCATTATCTGTTATAATTTTTGTGGTACAAAAAAAGTTGGTTGGGCTGTATAATTAAATAATTGAGTGATTTATTTACCTGACTTTTGAATAGGTAGTTGGGAACTTCAATTAATCATCGAATGTTATGGGTTGGAAGGGACATCAAAGCCCATCCAGACCCACCTCTGGCATGGGCAGGGACAGCTCCTACGGCATCAGGGGCTCCAAGCCCCATCCAGCCTGGCCTTGAACCCCTCCTGGGATGGGGCAGCCTGGGCTGGGGTCTCCTCACCCTCACAGCAAAACATTTCTCATCAAGATCTCATCTCAATCTCCCCTCTTGCAGCTCAAAACCATTCTCCATCATCCCATCCCTGATCCAGAGCCTCTCCCCAGCTTTCCTGGAACCCCTTTCAGCACTGGAAGCTGCTCTGAGTTCTCCCACAGCCTTCTCTTCTCAAGGCTGAACCACCCCAACTCTCCCATCCTGTCCTCATACAGGAGGTTCTCCAGCCCTCACATTATCTCCGTGACCTCTTCTGGACTCACTCCAACAGATCCATATCCTTCCTGTGCTGAGGACTCCAGAATTGGACACAGGGCGCCAGGTGAAGTCTCACCAGAATACAATAGAGTGGAAAATCTCCGAGCACGTGGGACTTGCCCAGACCTGAATAAAGCAACATCTCTCTCTGTGGTGTAGTTATTGACCAATTGCACACTGGTTCATGGATCCCTTTTCTTTTTTTTTTTTTTTTTTTTGTGACAACACCAGTGCAGTCATTAGCTGCACTGAGCTGACCTCTTCTGCCAAGGGACAGGGGACAGGACTAGAGGGAATGGCCTCAAGCTCCACCAGGGGAGATTTAGGCTAGAGATTAGGAGAAAGTTATTCACAGAAAGGGTCATTGGAATAGGCTGCCCATTGGAATAGGCTGCCCAGGGAGGTGGTTGATTCACCTTCCCTGGAGGGGTTTAAGGCACAGTTGGATGATGTCCTGAGGGACATTGTTTAATGTTTGATAGGAGTGGTTGGACTTAATGATCCAATGGGTCTCCTCCAACCTGGTCGTTCTATGATTCTATGATTAAAGTGACTTGGGAATTGTGTTCTAATGTAATTTTGCCTCAATCTGCAAGTCTCATCACAGGGAGTGTCTCCCTGTCCAGCTGTGCCCCTATGTCTGTCCGTAAGTGCCTGCAGCAAGCAGCAATCCTGGTCCCGAGGCCACCAGGATTGATCAAGGAAGAAGTGGGAAGCATCCTGGTAGTCACAGTAAGTGAAAGATCTGATTTGAGATGATTAGGATTGGTCGTGCCCTGAGGACGTGAGACCTGGTTGTGCATCCCGTGCTTGGCAGTGGTTGCGAAACTCTTTCAAAACACATTTACGGGCAAGTGAGCGGCTGAGGCAGGAAGAGGGAGCACCCCAGTTTGTCACTGAGGTTTGCTGTGTTTCGCGGTAGGTTTTTAGTGCAGTATCAGGACAGGAGATGTGTTCTGGTTCCACCCCCCCCGTGGTGACACATGCTCAGCTTTGGTTCCTGAGCACTTTTGAGCAATGTCAGACCAGTGATGCTTCAGCTCACGAGCAGCCCTACAGAAAGGGAACTGGGGATTCTGGTCAATGTCAAGTTGACCATGAGCCAACAGTGCACCCTGGCAGCCAAGATGGCAACCATGTCCTAGGGTGCATCAAACACAGCATTGCTCCTTGGTCAAGGAGATGATTGTCCTGCTCTTCTGCACACTAGTGTGGCCTCACCTTGAGCAGTTTGGGCACCACAGGATGAAACAGATCTAAAGCTACTGGGGAGTTTCCAGAGGAGGGCACGGAGCTGTTGAAGGGTTTAGAAGGGAATCTATGTGAGGAGCAGCTGAAGTCAGTTGGTGTGGTCAACCTGGAGGAGACTGAGAAGAAACCTCATCGTGCTCTACAGCTTTATCATAACAGGAGGAGAAAGCACTGATCTCTTCTCTCTGCCTCGGGGGGAATGGTAGGAAGATGTGCTGAGGAGGGTTAGGCTGGACATAGAATCATAGAATCATAGAACAATCAGGTTGGAAGAGACCCATTGGATCATTGAGTCCAACCATTCCTATCAAACACTAAACCAAGTCCCTCAGGACCTCATCTACCTGTGCCTTAAACACCTCCAGGGAAGGTGACTCAACCACCTCCCTGGGCAGACTATTCCAATACCCAATGACTCTTTCTGTGAAAAACTTCCTCCTGATGTCCAGCCTAAATCTCCCCTGGTGGAGCTTGAGGCCATTCCCTCTTGCCCTGTCCCTTGGGAGAAGAGCCCAGCTCCCACCACTCTACAACCTCCTTTCAGGTAGTTGTAGAGAGTAATGAGGTCTCCCCTCAGCCTCCTCTTCTCCAGGCTAAACACCCCCAGCTCTCTCAGCCGCTCCTCATAGGACCTGTTCTCCAGCCCCTTCCCCAGCTTCGTTGCTCTTCTCTGGACTTGCTCCAGAGCCTCAACATCCTTCTTGTGCTGAGGGGCCCACAACTGAACACAGGATTCAAGGAGCAGCCTCACCAGTGCTGAGTCCAGAGGGAGAATCACCTCCCTGGCCCTGCTGGTCACACCATTTCTGATCCAAACCAGGATGCCCTTGGCCTTCTTGGCCACCTGGGCACACTACTGGCTCATGGTCAGTCGCTGCTGACCAACACCCCCAGGTCCCTCTCCTCCTGACAGCTTTCTAGACAGACTTCTCCCAGTCTGTAGCTCTGCATAGGGTTGTTGTGCCCCAAGTGCAGGACCCAGCATTTGGTCGTGTTAAACCTCATCCTGTTAGACTCTGTCCAGTGGTCCAGCCTGTTTAGGTCCCTTTGCAACAATAGGAGAAGGTTCTTACCCCAGAGTGTGGTGGAGCACTGGAACAGTTCCCAGGGAAGCAGTCACAGCATCAAGCTTGACAAATGTTCCAGAAGCATTTCAACAAGTCCCTCAGCCACATGGTGCAAATCTTGGGGTTGTCCTGTGCTAGGACAGGAGTCAGACTGAATGATCCCTGGATCATTGATCCCTGGATCATCCCTGGAGATGTTCAAGGCCAGGTTGGATAGGACTTGGGCAGTTAGATCCAGTGGGAGGTGTCCCTGCCCATGGCAAGGGATGGAACAGGATGATCTTTAAGGTCCCTTCCAATCCAAACCATTCTGGTGGACAAGGTCCTGAGGGACATGGTTTAGTGTTTGATAGGAATGGTTGGACTCAATGGTCCGGTGGGTCTCTTCCAACCTGGTGATTCTATGATCCTTGTGAGACCCTTCCAGTTCAGGACATACTATAATAGCATTAGTCTTCTTGCCATTGAAACCATCCCAGCCCATTGCTGCAACCTGCTCAGCTTGGACTAGACCCTGAGCAATAGAGCTCTTGCCCACTCACCACGTCTTGATGATAAAAACTTCATTATGGGGTTTTGTGTTGCCTTCTCTGAGTCCAGAGAAGAGCAACAAAGCTGGTGAGGGGCTGGAGAGGAAGAGGAGCGTCTGAGAGAGCTGTTGTTTATCCTGGAGAAGAGGAGGCTGAGGGGAGACCTCATTGCTCTCTGGGCCTCCCTGAGAGGAGGTTGTGGAGAGGAGGTTGTGGAGAGGAGGGAGCTGGGCTCTTCTCCCAAGGGACAGGGGACAGGATGAGAGGGAATGGCCTCAAGCTCTGCCACGGGAGATTTAGGCTAAACATTAGGAAAAAAATTTTCCTGGAAATGGTGATTGGTCAGTGTCAGAGGCTGCCCAGGGAGGGGGTTGATTCCCCTTCCCTGGAGGTGTTTAAGGGACGGGTGAATGAGGTGCTGAGGGACATGGTTTAGTGTTTGATAGGAATGGACTTGATAATCTGGTGGGTCTCTTCCAACCTGGTTATTCTATAATTCTATGATTCTATGATTTGGGTGAGCCTTTACCCCATGGCCCTTGGAGGACCAGGCATTCCCTGCCGCTGACGACTGCCCTCCCCATCTGTGCGAGGCAGGTGCCAAAGGCCGAAATAAGGACTCTGTGAACTTCAAGTGATGCTTTATTATCCCATAAGCATGACTGATCCAAGCAGACAGAAATCAGCCAGAGCCCAATTCCTATAAGCAACCGTCGCTGAGGTTTTCCGCAGGACATTTATGGAGCTTTCAATCCTTCTCTGGTTTGCAGGGGTCTTGGCCGTGGCTCAGGCGATGCACGTAGTCGGCCAGCTTGGCCAGCACGATGGTGTACTCCTCAAAACTGATCTGCTTGTCATGGTTTATGTCTGTCTCTTTGAAGAGCTCATCCAAGTAGTTGCGATGATTCCTGCCCTGCAATGGGGTGACAGAAGGGGTTAGTGTGTCCCCTCCCTGGGCTGCACGCCCACTGGTGGGAACTGAGCCGTGCATGCCCCAGGGAGGGTTTGGAAGCTGCAGGATAATTGTGACCCTTTTTAACGTTGCCATTAGCCCCTAGTTAATACCCCAGCTGAACAGGCTCTTGTCCCAAGTCCCCTTGGCTGCTCACCAACACTGCATTCTCAGGAGGGATGAGTGCAGGTGACCCCACAGCACACAGACAAAGCTCTGTCTGGTAACAAACACCCACTTCAAGACCCACAGCCCTTGGTGGGGACTGCAGCCCACCCCTAGGAGCATCCATGGGGGCAACCTCAGTCTCATCTCCCCTACCAGCCCTCTCAGGAGACCATCACCCTGGGAAGGACAACACAGCTCCTGTGAACACTCACACAGACTTGCAGGAAGTTTGGTGCCTGCTCTCGCAGCAATGTCTGGAAGTCCTTGAAGCTGAGTGAGTCAAGCTCGTCTTCCCGGACACTGTAGCGGTGGAAGGTGTTCACGATGGCTTCCAGGGCCTGTTCCATGCTGCAGTTTCCTGGGAACTGCCGAGACTGGGGAGAGGTGGCTGTAGTGCTTGCAGACATGGCCAAATGCTTGAGGTACCTGCAGAAACTGTGGAGGAACCATGAAGACCAGGAGGTGCATCAGAAATCAGGCACCGTGTGCCAGCCTCTTGACCCCCATCCCACGCACCACAAAGGGGATTGTGCTGCACGTCCCCAGCCCAGGAGCAGGTTCTGCACCAGGGGCTGCTTCCTCACTGGGGCTGAAGAGCAAGCCAGCAGTGCCCAGCGTGCCTGGGGGCAACCAGTGGCTCCTCAGCACTGAGCAGATAATTTATCATCATTCAAGAAGCGCTTCGTTCATATCATAGAATCATAGAATCATAGAACCACCAGGTTGGAAGAGACCCGTCGGATCATCGAGTCCAACCATTCCTATCAAACACTAACCCATGTCCCTCAGCACCTCATCTACCTGTGCCTTAAACACCTCCAGGGAAGGGGAATCAACCACCTCCCTGGGAAGCCTATTCCAATGCCCAATGACCCTCTGTGTGAAGAACTTCCTCCTAATCTCCAGCCTAAATCTCCCCTGCTGGAGCTTGAGGCCATTCCCTCTTGTCCTGTCCCCTGTCACTTGGGAGAAGAGCCCAGCTCCCTCCTCCCCTCTACAACCACCTTTCAGGTAGTCATAGAGAGCAATGAGGTCTCCTCTCAGCTTCCTCCTCTCCAGGATAAACCCCCCTTGCTCTCTCAGCTGCTCCTCATAGGTTCTGTTCTCCAGCCTATTCACCAGCTTCGTTGCTCTTCTCTGGACTTGCTCCAGAGCCTCAACATCCTTGTGCTGAGGGGCCCAGAACTGAACATAGGATTCAAGGAGAGGCCTCACCAGTGCTGAGTCCAGAGGGAGAATCACCTCCCTGGCCCTGCTGGTCACACCATTTCTGATCCAAGCCAGGATGCCATTGGCCTTCTTGGCCACCTGGGCACACTGCTGGCTCATGGTCAGATATGAACATGGCTTCATGTTCATATCTACCTGGAGACTTTTGTCAGGCGAGTTAGACAAACCCATCAGGCTGCAGTCGTAGAGCTGCACGGTGCTGCTGCCAGCAAGGATGATTTCAAGGCAAGGAGCAACCCTATCCTGTATGGGCTTCACTGCAGCCTCTACCTGCACTCCTCTTCCTCTCCCTCTCGCCCCTTTGGGCTGCAGACCCTTTTATCCAGTCACTGAGCACGGATTCTGCTCTCTGCTGGATGTCATTGTGCAGGTGGCAGCCCCAAAATGTGCTATCCTTCCCAGCAGAAACAGCTACATCTCCGCTAAAGGTGACACAGAAATGCCATTAACTTCTTGTAGCCCAAACCAGCCTCGTACCCTGCCCCAAGCAAAGCACCACAAGCACGACATGAAGTGACATCCAAAGTCACTTCTCCTTCATCTTTCCTGCAATAACGATTGTAGTGTCGCTTACCTTTGTCTCCAAGGTGAGTTTGCAGGTTTGTTATAGCGATTCAAGAGTCTAGGGCACTCTTTTATACCTGTCTGAGGTCCCCTTTCATCAGAGGTGGTGACACACCTATTGCAAGCAACAGCTTGAGTTAAGATTTCCCGCACCTGGAAATTGCAAGGTGGGAACTTGTGAACCCCTCCCTGTCTCATACTTTTGCTCATAGTTCCTGGTTGCACCCACCAGGCTTTGGAAATATTGCCCTTCCACCCCACTGTCACCTCTGCTGATGCGCTGGGCAAAGAATGAGAAGAACACTGGATGTTCCATCACACATCAACGTGAGCGCAAAGAGCGAGTCCGTCTTGGCCGGACTCACCAGAATGTTGTATGTTTTGCCACGTGCTGAGCATTTTGCAGCACAGAAGATGGGCTGTTTCAGAGCTACATAGATAATCATGGAATCGGGGAATGCCGAGTTGGAAGGAACCTCAAGGATCCTGTGTTCAGTTGTGGACCCTTCACCACAAGAAGGATGTTGAGGCTCTGGAGCGAGTCCAGAGAAGAGCCACAAAGCTGGTGAAGGGGCTGGAGAACAGGCCTTATGAGGAAGGACTGAGGGACCTGGGGGTGTTTATCCTGGAGAAGAGGAGGCTGAGAGGAGACCTCATTGCTCTCTACAACTACCTGAGAGGAGGTTGTGGAGAGGAGGGAGCTGGGCTCTTCACCCAAGGGACAGGGGACAGGACAAGAGGGAATGGCCTCAAGCTCCACCAGGGGAGATTCAGGCTGGATGTTAGGAGGAAGTTTTTCACAGAAAGTGTCATTGGGCATTGGAATAGGTTGCCCAGGGAGGTGGTTGTGTCCCCTTCCCTGGAGGTGTTTAAGGCACAGGTGGACAAGGTGCTGAGGGACATGGTTTAGTGTTTGATAGGAATGGTTGGACTCGATGATCTGGTGGGTCTCTTCCAACCTGGTGATTCCATGATTCTATGATTCTATGATCATCTGGTCAAACCTTTTAAGGCGATAGATGGTTTCAATGAGATGGTCAAGCTAAACCTTAATAGTGTCCAGCGTAGAGGAATCCAGCACTCCCAGGGGAGGTTATTCCAATGTTTAACTGTTCTCATGCTGAAAAATTTTCTTCTGCAATCCAATCGGAATCTCCCCAGGAGCAACTTATACCCATCACCATATGACTTTTCCATATGACTTGGTTCCCATGTGTCTTTGTCCCTTGGTTGTTTTCAATGTGATCTCCTTGTTTTCTACCATTCTAACTGGTTGAACACATCTGTGCCCCAACCCTGGAGGGGTTCAAGGGCTTGTTGGATGGGGCTTGGAGGACCTGATCTAGTGGGAGGTGTCCCTACCCAGGGCAAGGGTGGAACTGGATGGGCTTTCAGGTCTCTTTCAAACCCAAACCGTCTCATAGTTCCATGATTCTCACTTGACATCGACCAGAACTCCCAGATCCCATCCCTGGAGGGGTTCCAGGACAGGTTGGATGGGGCTTGGAGCCCCTGATCCAGTGGGAGGTGTCCCTGCCCAGGGCAGGGTTGGAACTGGATGGGCTTTGATATCCCTTCCAGTTCAAACCATTCCAGGATTCTATGATTCTATGATGACAGCAAAGATGGAGGCAGCATCCACCTTTTGATAAATTGGTTTCCAGAGTATTTTCCATCACTTTCTGTTTTCACATCACTTGTACCTGAACTTTTCTTCTTGCTCCGGCAACTTCATGAAAAAAAAAAAAAACAAGAAGTAAACCTGAGGTCAGGGTCTTTGCTGGCTGGAGCATGAACTTGCAAGTGTTTTGTAACAGTCACCTCTGTGTCCACCTATCCTGTGTTTGCAGAACAGGTACCATAAGAATGAAGACATTATAAAGAGAAGTAAAAAAGACAATAGTTGTCAGGAAGGAGGGTAGGACCAGAAAAACAAAAGGGTCACCATTCTTGTTTGAGGATGCTCCTTCCATGTCCCCAGGGTAGTATTAAGAACTGTTGCATGAGGTTTATTCTGGTATCCCTGACTCACTTTATTGGGTTTTCTGTTTTTAATGCTCTACTTACTAGGGAGTGTCGATAATCCAAAATTGCATCCTCATTCCCCAACTGGCAAAGCATCAGCTGAGGCTGTGTTTTCTTTTTTACACTATGCACTTGTGTAATCCCCACGCAGACAGCCCAGTGGGCTCTGAATTCCCATCTTTACCGGCCATGCACCCCAAAACCTGTGGTAGGGGGCAGTTCACCATGAGAAGTTTGTCTAGAAAGCTGCCTGGAGGAGAGGGACCAGGGGGTGTTGGTTGAAGAGGAGCCAGCAGGGGTTGAGGTGGCCAAGAAGGTCAAGGGCATCTTGGCTTGGATCAGAAACGGTGTGGCCAGTAGGGCCAGGGAGGTTCTTCTCCCTCTGGACTCGGCCCTGGGGAGACTGCTCCTCAAATCCTGGGATCAGTTGTGGGCCCCTCCCCACAAGAAGGATGTTGAGGCTCTGGAGCGCGTGCAGAGAAGAGCAAGGGAGCTGGTGAGGGGCTGGAGAAGAAGAGGAGAAGCTGAGAGAGCTGGGGGTGTTTATCCTGGAGAAGAGGAGGTTGAGGGGAGAGCTCATTGCTCTCTGGGAGTCCCTGAGAGGAGGTTGTGGAAAGGAGGGAGCTGGGCTCTTCTACCAAGGGACAGGGGACAGACCAAGAGAGAATGGCCTCAAGCTCCAACAGGAGAGGGTCAGGATGGACAGCAGGAAAAAATCTTTCACAGAAAGGATCATTGGGCATTGGGATAGGCTGCCCAGGGAGGTGGTTGAGTCCCCTTCCCTGGAGGGGTTTAAGGGACGGGTGGATGAGGTGCTGAGGGACATGGGTTAGTGACTGATGGGAATGGTTGGACTCGATGATCCATTGGGTCTCTTCCAACCTGGTTGTTCTATGATTCTATGATTCTATGCTCAGCCCCACAAGGGGATTGATGCCCACCTGGGTGTTCTGGCAGGGAACTGAGTAACATCTGCCTCTGAGGGAGAAGGGCTGCACCCCATTGGAGCCACACAGTGATCACTCGTGTCATCGAGTGTGAATAACCACACAATGACCTTGTGCTTCCTTTCATGACTTGGTTTCCCATGGGACAGGCTTCTGGTTTCAGGTGAGGTAGGAAATGATGAATCCTCCTGGGCCTGAGGGTCTTCCACTCATTGTACAATCAGTGGTAGATCCATGAGCTCTTTTCCACTCCTGTATCCAGTGTCTAGGAGCCCAGCATGGCAGGTAAACATGCTATGACCCATGCTACCTAAAACATCAGACTTGATCCCTCCAGAGAAGAATCATGAGTTCTGGAGCACCTCTTGTATGAGGACAGGTTGGGAGAGCTGGAGTTGTTCAGCCTGGAGGGAAAAAGGTTGCGGGGAGACCTTAGAGCAGCTTCCAGTGCTGAAAGGGGCTCCAGGAAAGCTGGGGAGGGGCTCTGGATCAGGGAGTGCAGGGAGAGGATGAGGGGAATGGTTTTGAGCTGCAAGAGGGGAGATTGAGATGAGATCTTGGGGAGAAATATTCTGCTCTAACAGTGGAAAGACCCTGGCCCAGGTTGCTCCATCCCTGGAGGGGTTCAAGGTCAGGCTGGACAGGACTTGGAGCCCCTGATGCAGTGGGAGGTGTCCCGGCCCAGGGCAGGGGTTGGGGTTGGGTGGACTTTGTCCAACCCAAACCATTCCATGATTCTATTGCGCAGAGTTAACACCAGCTACCCGGAGCTCCTCAGCCTTGTTTTTTGCTACATCAGGACTTGCAAGATGAGTGCTGGGTTGCCTGTTGTGCATCACACACATGGTTGTTGCACTCTCAGCACCAAAGAAGGGACTCGGCAGGCACCTGGGAAAGCTGCCCCTGTCTGTGCTTTCTGCATAGTTCATCCTGGAGCTGCTGCAAAGAGGGGCTGGAAAAACCAAGATTAATGATGTCCCTCTTCCTCAGAACCTCCCCAGCATGATGGATTTGATGCACTCTGCTGTCTGCTGGGTGCTGGAGCCAACTGCCCCATGTAGGGAACCCACTGAGCTGCAGGAGGGCAGTGGGGAACATGCCAGGGGCTGGCAGGCTCCAAGATGCCCACTCAGCCTCTGGGACACAGCAGTGCTGTTGTCCTGGTGTGGAATTCTCCTCACGGCACCTTCCCGTGCCCACAGCTTCTCCAGTGCAACCTGCGTTTACTCCCCTACAGGCTGGGTGCACTTTGCATCCTTCCTGGAGACAACGGGACACACAACACACGTGTATTTCATGCTTGAAGAAAGACATTTTATTCCAATGCCATAGGCAGAAGCAGATGACAGAGATTTGGATACAGATTTATGCTTATAGGTCAGCGGGATGGACGACGCTGCTGGAAGTCACAGTCCCGGGGGTGTATTCCCCCTGGGAACTGCTTCAATGTTGGTGACCATGATCATGACTGTGACCATGATCATGACCATCATCTGAATGCTTGTGGGACCTGTTGTGGGCATCAATATATACAAGATTCATGGTGGTCATGAACTCGGTGAACTTCAGGCGACCGTCGTGGTTGCTGTCTGCTTTGGCAAAGAGCTTCTTGATGTAATCCTCCTCGGAGGTGTTAGGCTGCAGCAGGACAAAGGGGAAAACAGGTCAGTCTGAAGCACGGTTTGACTCGATGATCCCGTGGGTCTCTTCCAACCTGGTTGTTCTATAATTCTATGGAGTTACCCTCCCAGCCCGCAGCTACGGCACAAGACTCACTCAGCAAGGATTGCATGGTTTAAGGAAAACCCTAGAAAACCCTCTCTCCTCTTTGGGAGACTCTCAGCCACCCCCATGCCCCAAGGAGGCTCCTGCAAGCTCTTGCTCAGCACTTACCGGCCTGGTGTCGGTGAGGAAGGCCTGAGCATTGTTCCTCATCAACTCCGAGAACTCCCTCTTGTTCAGGTAGTCATCCATAGGACGGTCCTTCGGGGCATACTGGTGATAGATGTTGACGATGCACTCCAAGGCGAGCTCCAGGTCAGATTTCATCTTGCTAGGAAGGGACAGGCAGCAAAACGATAAACCCCAGAGAAGGAGAAGGGCTCCCTTCTCTTCTGGGAGCCCCAGACAAGCTCTGGTTGCTCCATGGGAACGGGATCACACTGGGGGCACTGCCCACAGCACCTACCATGCCACCAGAAGAGCTTGTCATGGTAGGTGCTTGGCCAGGAGCTACTTACCCACGAGTGGTGTTGGGGCTGATTCCTGCAGGCAGCGGCACACGGGAGGTGAGGAGCAGGCAGGAGCAGTGACTGTGCTGAGGACTCAAGGTCTCTTTTTATACTCTCCCTGAGCTACAGTTTGTGACACCTCCAAATATGCTTCAGGGTGAGAACCCTAAGAATTGTGCAAGGCCATGCAGCACACCCAGACAGTGATCCCTTGTCTTCCTCCAGGAACTGGCTGCTCCCACTTTTAATGAGGGAGGGGACACACCAAACTCGTTAGGGCAAAACAAGGAAGCACCAAAAGAGACATCTCCAGGGAGCCAACGTCACTGGTCGGTGAGGGTGCAGGGGCTTCCCCGGGAGCAGGGCCACTGGGGGCATAGAATCACAGAGCAGTTTGAGTTGGAAGGGACCCTAAAGATCCTCTAATTCCAAACCTCTTGCCATGGGTTGACATCTCCTACTGGATCAGAGGGGCTCAAAACCCCATCCAACCTGACCTTGAGCACTTCCAGGCGTGGGACACCCACAAATTCCCTGAGTAACCTGTTCCGGTGCCATTTGCAGAGATGATGGAATAGAAACTCTCCCAGCTCACATGTAAAGTGCCAAGTCTGCCAGGGGAGGTTCAGGCTCAACGTAAGGGAAAAATTCTTCACAAAAAGGGTCGTTAGGCACTGGAATGGGCTGCCCAGGGAGGTGGTTGTGTCACCTTCCCTGGAGGGGTTTAAGGTGCAGGTGGATGAGGTGTTGAGGGACACGGGTTAGAGATTGGTAGGAATGGTTGGACTCGATGATCTGGTGGGTCTCTTCCAACCCTGCGATTGTATGATTCTATGATTCTAAGTGAAGGTCTCCAGTGGGATGATGTGTTTTCTCGCCAGGCGATGGTGTTTATCACTCCTGTGGCTGTCCCGATGCTGTTGGGTTTGGCTGGAGATGCTGTTGTCTGCCCCCACCCCTCTTTCCAAAACTGTGGGCAGCTCTCTCCAAAACCATGAGTGTCATCCATCCAGAACCATTTCTTAATAGCCAGACGGGAAGCCAAGAAAGGTTTTGCATTTCCAGGCACCTCAACATCCCAGAAACCTGTCTCACTGTTAGGAGGTGGCATTTCCCAGCATCTGTAATTGCTACCCAAGGAGAATTGAGGGCATTGGCAATTTCTGTGTCCTCCCAGTGCTGGGGGAGTTTCACCACTCGTGGGACACCTCTTAGTGTTCCCAGTGCCTGGCATGGGCTGCTCAACTCTGCCTGTCTCAGGGAAAGACAATCTGGGGGCTCTGGTGCGGAGCCTGCTTCCCAAGATGCTCAAGACCTTCACTGTAGGTCTGTGCTTGGTGGGACAGGCACAACAAAAAGTCTGTGGTAGGAGCTGGGAAGGACAACACTGGTGAACCATCTCACTTTCAGCCTCCTAATCCAGTAACATGAGGAACTGGTGCCAGGAAAAGCCTGAATTGCCAAAGAGTGAGACAAAAAGACAAGGTGTACGGTGGAGTGAGACTGGTGCGTCATGCTGGGAAAGGGGAGCCCCCCCGGTGCCGAGCCAGCCAGGGCTGATCCACAAAGACAGGGATGTGCCATCGGTGAGACATGATGGGGCAGGCGTGGGGAGGGGAGAAGGGATGAACCTGTCATGTGGGGCGGTGGGAGGAGAGACGCATGCACTGTGGGGCAGGCAAGAAGGGATGAATGTGGCCCATGGGTTCTCCTGCTGCCATCTGCTGCTGAGTGTGCCACAGAGGGCACATACACACCAGGAAGCCCTTGGTGCATGAGGCTTAACACAGCCAAATGGCAGATTCCCAAGTGACAGGGGACAGGACAAGAGGGAATGACCTCAAGCTCCACCAGGGGAGATTTAGGCTAGAGATTAGGAGGAAGTTTTTCACAGAAAGGGTCATTGGGCACTGGAATAGGCTGCCCAGGGAGGTGGTTGATTTCCCTTCCCTGGAGGGGTTTAAGGCACAGGTAGATGAGGTCTTGAGGGACTTGGTTTAGTGTGTGATAGGAATGGTCGGGCTCTATGATCCACTGGGTCTCTTCCAACCTGGTTGTTCTATGATTCTATGATTCTATGATCCTGCACTTGGGGCACAACAACCCTGAGCAACTACAGCCTAGGAGAAGTCTGGCTGGAAAGTGCCTGGAGGAGAAGGACCTGGGGGTGTTGGTTGAAGAGGAGGCCGCAGGGGCCCAGGTGGCCAAGAATTGGCCTTCTTGGCAGCTTGGCTTGGATGAGACCTGGCGTGACCAGCAGGACCAGGGAGGTGATTCTCCCTCTGGACTCAGCACTGGGGAGACTGAACCTCGAATCCTGGGGTCAGTTGTGGGCCCCTCCCCACAAGAAGGATGTTGAGGCTCTGGAGTGAGTCCAGAGAAGAGCAAGGAAGCTGGTGAGGGGCTGGAGAAGAAGAGGAGCATCTGAGAGAGCTGGGGGGGTTATCCTGGAGAAGAGGAGGCTGAGGGGAGAGCTCATTGCTCTCTAGGACTCCCTGAGAGAAGGTTGTGGTTGTGGAGAGGAGGGAGCTGGGCTCTTCTCCCAAGGGACAGGGGACAGGCTGAGAGGGAATGGCCTCAAGCTCCACCAGGGGAGGGTCAGGCTGGACAGCAGGAAAAATCTTTCATGGAAAGGGTGATTGGTGAGTGTCAGAGGCTGCCCAGGGAGGGGGTTGAGTCCCCTTCCCTTGAGGTGTTTAAGGGACGGGTAGACGAGGTGCTGAGGGGAATGATTTAGTGATTGATGGGAATGGTTGGACTCGATGATTCAGTAGGTCTTTTCCAACCTGGTGATTCTATGATTCGATGTTCTATCTCAGAGCTCAGCTGCTGTGCTGTGGCAGCCCACACTCCAGTGCAAGAACCACTATAAGGTGTTGGTAGCTGTCCCATGGCCAAGTGGAGACGTGGGGACAGGAGCCAGCACAGCCTCAAGGGCTGAGTGGGATGGGGGTGTGGATCATAGCATCGCAGAATGGTTTGGGTTGGAAGGGACCATGAACGTCATCTAGTCCAACCCGATGTCCTGGGCAGGGACATCTTCAACCAGATCAGGTTGTTGGATGAGCACAGGCAGGCTGGGGGCCTGTGAACAGCATTGTGACAGCTTCAATAGCCACAAATCAGATACAAAAAGGGTCTTGGGGGTCATGAGGGGTCTCTGTCACTTGCATTTGGACACAAATGTGATGCAGCCACTCTTGGATGTCTCCCTGAGACAAGAGGGGTGGAAATGTCTTCTTATCCTTATGCAGGTGCAGCTGAGCAAGGGATCCCTACCCTCTCTGTTCAGGGGAGCAGAGGGATGAGCTTCAGTTTTCTGCGTTTTTTCCTGACCGCTCAGCTCCCACAGAAAGGAAAAACAGTCTCGTCCATGAGGTTTTAATTTATTAAAGGTTCAAAACTGACCACAAACACAGAAGAAAGACGTGACAGAAGGATATGACAGAAAACCATATGAAAGGTCTCCCCTCTTCCAGCTCAAAACTACTACCCCTCATCCTCTCTCTGCACTCCCTGATCCAGAGCCCCTCCCCAGCTTTCCTGGAGCCCCTTTCAGCTCTGGAAGCTGCTCTAAGGTCTCCCCACAGCCTTCTTTTCTCCAGACTGAACCACTCCAACTCTCCCAGCCTGTCCTCCAGCCCTTACTTCATCTCCATGACCTGCTCTGGACTCTCTCCAACAGCTCCATGTCCTCCCTCTGCTGAGGACTCCAGAACTGGATGCCGGGCTCCGGGTGAGTCTCCCAGAGCAGAGCAGAGGGACAGGATCCCCTCCCTTGCCTGCTGGTCCCACAGCTCTGGATGCAGCCGAGGACATGTTTGGCCTTTTGGACTCCAAGTGTGTTTTTCCAGATCCTGTGGAGTTTTGTCCTCCCACAACGACCCAAGTCCTTCTCTTCAGGACTGCTCCAAATCCATTCTCCAGTCAACCTGGACTTGTGCTTGGGACTAACCTGACTCAGGTGTAGGACCTTGTACTATTGTGGAGAGGAGGGAGCTGGGCTCTTCTGCCAAGGAACAGGGGACAGGCCGAGAGGTAATGGCCTCAAGCTCCAACAGGAGAGGGTCAGGATGGACAGCAGTGAAAAATCTTTCACAGAAAGGATCATTGGGCATTGGGATAGGCTGCCCGGGGAGGTGGTTGAGTCCCCTTCCCTGGAGGGGTTTAAGGTGCAGGTGGATGAGGTACTGAGGGACATGGGTTAGAGATCGATGGGAATGGTTGGACTCAGTGATCCATTGGGTCTCTTCCAACCTGGTGATTCTATGATTCTATGATTCTGTGTTCCAGGTACTGTCCACGCTATGGATATGGCAATGCGGGACCAGGCTGCAGTTATGGAGGGGAACTCAGCAGAGCGCTGGGAGCTGGTCCAACCTTGAGACAGGGACAACATCTGGGGCATCACCCCCTCTCCACCCTGGAGGATGCTCCACAGCTCTCCAGCTTGTCCCAGGACTGGCTGGTCAGGACGGGGAACTGTGAGTGGAGACCTCATTGCTCTCTGCAACTCCCTGAAAGGAGGTTGTGGAGAGGAGGGAGCTGGGCTCTTCTGCCAAGGGACAGGGGACAGGCCGAGAGGGAATGGCCTCAAGCTCCACCAGGGGAGGCTCAGGTTGGACAGCAGGAAAAAACTTTTCCTGGAAAGGGTGATTGGTCAGTGTCAGAGGCTGCCCAGGGAGGGGGTTGAGTCCCCTTCCCTGGAGGGGTTTAAGGGACGGGTAGATGAGGTGCTGAGGGACATGGGTTAGTGATTGATGGGAATGGTTGGACTCCATGATCCAGTGGGTCCTTTCCAACCTGGTGATTCTATGGAAACCCCTGTAGACCCAACTCAATGCAGCCCCCAGGCTCTGGGTAGCATTCTGTCCCCCATCCCTGCCGTCACCCCACCCCAGGGCGATGCACCAGCTGGGGCTGGTGGCTGCAGGGTGACCCACAGTGTGCAGCTCAGATGTGGCTCCCAGCAGCCCCGCAGCTCGCAGAGGGGGCATCCTCCAGGGGCAAAGCCAGGGCTGGACAGAGCGAAGCCTTCATGGTGTGTCCACTTGATAGTGCTTCTCAAGCTGCCTTCAGCCACGAGACTCCGGCATCCAGCACATTAGAGGTGGGAGCATCCACATCTGGAAGGGGTGTGCTGCACATCTGGAGCCCAGCACCCCCCCAGCTGTTCAGCAGAGGGAAAACTATATTGGAGGGAGGAAATGGAGACTTGTGGATGTGAACGGAACAGGATCTGGTGCTGAGAAGGGAGATCTGCGGCTGCTCAGCTCCTCACGTTTATAACCACGAGCTGAGTCTAACCCCACCCTGAGCAGGAATGTGACCGAAACGCTGCTCCCCAAAGGTTTGCTTGGAAGACAAGGGACAAGAGTGACCCCCTAGTGCAACAGGTCCTGCCCCACAGAGCAGCAAGTGTGGGGACGGATGCTGACCGTGTGTGAATTCCTTTGATAGGAATGGTTGGACTAGAAGATCCAATGGGTCCCTTCCAACCTGGTTGTTCTATGATTCTATGATTCTATGAACTTCATAATGGTTAAAAGAAAAAAAAAAAAAAAGAGCTGTCTGCCCCGTCACTGTTATCGCAGAGCCAGTTAGAGACACTAATCCCTGCAAAAGCTCCTGCCTGGCCTTGCCCAGCCACGAAACGTTATTGGGGCTGCGGGGCAGGGTGCTGCCGCGCTGACTCACACTAACGTGGCCGCCGGGGATCAGCCCCACGGGTGGTTTACGAGGGCTCGGGGAATGCCTTGGCCAGTGAAATCCAACTTGGAAGCCCCCTTGGTCTCCCTCGTCCAGTACCAGCGACGCACACAGGGAGGGGAAACGGGGTCTCCTCCAGTGTGACAGCACCCCCTGGGGCAGGAACCCCCCATTGCGAAGCATGCAGAGGGCTTTGTTTAAAACAACCTTTATTGAAAGAGCATCAGGAAGGTAGCTGGAGGGTCGTGGGGGCAGCAACGCAGCCTGGGACTGGTGTCCCCTGCTCAGTTCCTGCGGGGCATCTTGTCAGGGTAGTCCACGAAGAAGTCGTTGCACATCATGGCCATGCAGGCCACGAAGGTCACGTACTCTTGGAAATCCACCTCGCTGTCCCTGTTGTTGTCCAAGTGGCTCATGAGCTGCTGCAAGCTGGCCTCACTGGTTTGGCTCTGCCCAGGGAGGGGGGCAAGAAGGAATTAAAATGGGGGTTTGCATCAAGGGTCACATCCCCCAGTCCCAGCATCACTGGAGGCATCACTGGAGTCCTGTCACTGGAGGCTGAGAGGAGAGCTCATTGCTCTCTATAACTCCCTGAGAGGAGGTTGTGGAGAGGAGGGAGCTGGGCTCTTCTCCCAAGGGACAGGGGACAGGACAAGAGGGAATGGCCTCAAGCTCCACCAGGGGAGATTTAGGCTAGAGATTAGGAGGAAGTTTTTCACAGAAAGGGTGATTGGGCAGTGTCAGAGGCTGCCCAGGGAGGTGGTTGATTCCCCTTCCCTGAAGGGATTTAAGGGACAGGTGGATGAGGTGCTGAGGGTTAGTGACTGATGGGAATGGTTGGACTCGATGATCCAGTGGTTCTCTTCCAACCTGGTGATTCTATGATTCTATCACCCATGGGACATGCACCCCACACTTACGCTGAAGCTGGGCAGCTCCTTCATGAGCAGGTCCTTGAGCTCCTGCTTGCTGAGCTTGTACTTGTCCCCCTCCTTCCCCGAGTACTTGTGGAAGGTGGAGACCATCACGGCCAACGCCTGCTCCAGGGGACTTGCCATGGGGGATGCTGGAGAGCCTGGAGGCACCGACACCACAGGGAGGTGAGGGTCAAGTTCAGGCACCCCCAGACCACTCCTTGCCCCCCAGACAGTGCAGGCTGCCCTGATGCCCCGGGATATATCCCCATCTCCTTAATTTCACCCTCCCGTTAGCACCCAAGCTGCATCCAAGGGCGTTGCTCTGCTGGTACAAGCTCCAAGAAAGCCACGCCACAGGGGAGAACACGCAGGGAGGGAGCAGACCCATCCTGCCTGAACCAGGCAGGGACAGGATCACTCGCTTTTCCAGCCCTTGGAGGCAAAATGCAACCTCTGGAGGGGAATGAAGCATTGGAGATAAAAAAAAAAAAAAATCAACTCACCAACAGCTCAAACGAAAACAGGCAAGGACGGGAAGGGAGGGAGGAGAGCTGGCTCAGGCCATGGCATTTATAGCCCCGCCTGGGACACCTCCCTCGCCGGCTGGATGGGAGGGCACCAGTCCTGCATCTGTTCAGACATGGGCTGGTAAAGGAGGAAAAGAAACTGTGGGAGCAGCCCTGGCCTCCTCTAACCATCCTGCGCTGCCAAGGGAGCTGGTTTGGGTTTGAAAGAACCAAATGTGTCCCTGGATGGGTGGGGACCATCTCACCGAGGAGCATCCCTGGGGACGAAGGGTGGGCGATGCCACCTCTAGGCAAAGTGCCACACGCGGTGGGTTTGGCAGCATCCTCAGGGCTGTCTGGAGCCGCACAAACCCAAGCAGGGCTTCTCCCTGGCATCGTGGTCATGCTGGGGTTTAGGTTTAGGTTTGGATCAGGTTAGGGGGTTAGGTTTAGGAGTTTTTTTCTGTTTTCAATTTGTCTGCGAGCGATTTCTGTTTCCTAATGGGGAGGGCTGTGCGTCACACTGCCCCATTGTGTAACGGAGAGTTATTTTGGTGTCTGCATCTCCCAGGCACATGGCAGGGAGTGGTGAGGGAAAGCCAAGAGCCAGCAGTTTGCAGCTCCTTGACAGTGCAAGGGCTTAAAAATACCCCAAGTGTCCCCAAGCCTGGCTGAGCCAGGGACCAGAGTGAAAAAAACCGGGGGATGAAGATCCCACTGCCAGCTCCGGGTCGCTCCAGCAGCCGGTGGGATGTGAATCCTCAACAAACAGCATCTCCCCTGGTCAGGGGCTCCTCCAAGGACCATTTTGGCAAAAGGAAATCCCAAGCTTGAACCTCATCTCCCTGGCAGCAAGTGCAAAGTGGTGCAAATCACTGGGAGGGGGTCAGGTCACAGGGGCTCTTTATAAGGACCCTGGGAAGGGGTAGGGCAAGGTTTAGAGCTGCTGGGGAGATGCTGGTAGGACCTGGGGACTCAAGGATGGTTTGGGGGGACTCAGGGACAGGCTCTGCTCTGCTGTGCAGTGATGCAAATGATTTGATGACTTGTCAGGGCTTTTCGAATCTGGAGTTGTGTCTCTCTCGGGTTTCGGAGCTCCTGGGGAGCAGCTGCAGCACCTTCTGCAAACTAGTCCAGACGTGCCGGGAGCTGCTGAGGCTTCAGGAGGAGGAGGAGGGTGAGCTCTGGGCTTTCCAGCCAGTCTGGCAGCTGGTGTGACCAGGAACAGCTGCGTGACTGCAGCCCCACAGCTCCAAGGCCAACTGGGCAGCTCAGGTTGGCTTTATCAAATACAATCTCCCAGGAGATGCTAAGCCACATCCCAACGGGGCCAAGGGTCTCCTCTAACTCCTTGGAAACAACTCTTCTCTGCAGGAACTGAGGACACTCTGGGTTTTTTTTATCTTTGCACAGACCTTGCCGTCTGCTTCCTCCAGCCCAGCTTTCCCTCCCCAAGCCCAAGGCAGCTTATGCCAACCACCAAGCTAAGCTGGGCTCGGGGAATCATAGAACAACCGGGTTGGAAGGGACCCATGGGATCTTCTAGTCCAACCATTCCTATCAAACACTAAACCAAGTCCCTCAAGACCTCATCCACCCATCCCTTAAACACCTCCAGGGAAGGTGACTCAACCCCCTCCCTGGGCAGCCTATTCCAATGCCCAATGACCCTTTCTGTGAAAAACTTCCTCCTAATCTCTAGCCTAAATCTCCCCTGGCAGGAACTCCTATATTTTGAGCTAAACATGCACCGAACATCTCTCTGAGCCAGCAAGGATGGTTTGGGGGGGGTTAAAGTCCAAGTATGCTGCCCGGAGGCGGCGCTGAGCTGTTTTGCTCAACCTCTTCCAAAAAATGCCTCCGGGGGCTGAGTTGCTCTGTGGAAAATCCCACAGAGGTGAAGGAAGATGTGAGTCACCGGCCTGCCCACTAACTTACAGCACCCAAACCCCAACTGGCGCACACGGAGGCTTTTAAAAAGCTTTTATTGGGAGCCCCAAGGGGCTGGTGTGGGAGGAGAGGGGGGGTCACTTCTTGCGGGGCTGCCTGGGGCACTCCTTGAAGAACTCGTTGAAGCCCATGGTGATGCAGGCCAGGAAGCAGACGTACTCCTTAAAGTCCACCTCGCTGTCCTTGTTGTGGTCCAGGTCGTTCATCAGCCTCTTGAACTCCATCTCGTCCATTTGTTTCTGCGAGGGGGGGGAAGGGCACGGGGGGGGGGGGTAAGCGGGTGTGTGGGTGCGCGAGGTGCTTCCGCATCCAACCTGCTGTTGGCAAGGAGGGAAGATGCAAGGAGCCTGGGCTGCCCTCCCCCTGCCTTGAAGAGGGTTTTCTCTTTGCCTTTGGGAGGAGGTGGCTGTTGGCAACACAGCTGCTTTACCTGCGATGGGGGGAGAACCTGCACAGCCGCAGCAAATGCTCTTCTGGGTCATGAAAATTGGCTAAAACATTTCTCCTCAGTCATGAAAATTGGCTAAAACATTTCTCCTCCCTTCTTTGAAACCTCCCAGATCAAACCACAGCCAGGAGGGGAAGTGGGAGTTCAAAAAAAAAAAAAAAGAGATTTTAAAAAATTGAAATCGGAGCATGATTTTCTTTGCCAATCAAAGTATTTCTGTGCAAGAAACCAAGTTTCATAGAATCATAGAATCAGCAGGTTGGAAGAGACCCACCGGATCATGGAGTCCAACCATTCCTATCAATCACTAACCCATGTCCCTCAGCACCTCGTCCACCCATCCCTTAAACCCCTCCAGGGAAGGGGAATCAACCACCTCCCTGGGCAGCCTCTCACACTGACCAATCACCCTTTCCAGGAAAAGTTTTTTCCTGCTGTCCATCCTGACCCTCCCCTGGTGGAGCTTGAGGCCATTCCCTCTCATCCTGTCCCCTGTCCCTTGGCAGAAGAGCCCAGCTCCCTCCTCTCCACAACCTCCTCTCAGGGACTCCCAGAGAGCAATGAGCTCTCCCCTCAGCCTCCTCTTCTCCAGGATAAACCCCCCCAGCTCCCTCAGCCTCTCCTCTTCTTCTCCAGCCCCTTCACCAGCTTCCTTGCTCTTCTCTGCACTCACTCCAGAGCCTCAACATCCTTCTTGTGGGGAGGGGCCCACAAGTGACCCCAGGATTCGAGGAGCAGTCTCCCCAGGGCCAAGTCCAGAGGGAGAAGAACTTTGCCTTCTGAGCATGTTCCAGTTTAGGTTCCCTTGGCCTCATCCTCCTTCTCCCCCAGGGCTTGATCTGGAGTGTGAGATCTCTACAAGTTGCACGTGGGCAGCATCCATCGTGTGCTTTGGGGAAATGCTGAGACCACCTCTTCTCAGCCATTTGCATGTTCCATGCAGGGACCCCAGGCTGGTTTGCGCCTGTTCCTACAACACCTCCACCCTTCCCTCCAAGGGATCACAAAATCATAGAATCATTGAATCACCAGGTTGGAAGAGACCCACCGGATCATCGAGTCCAACCATTCCCATCAATCACTAACCCACGTCCCTCAGCACCAGGGACCTTAAAGATCATCCAGTTCCAACCCCTCTGCCATGGATGTGAAGGGATGTGCCCCTACAGCCACTTACGCTTCCGAAGCTGGGCAGCTCCTTGTTGAGCAGTTCCTTGAGTTCCGCCTTGCTGAGTTTGTACTTGTCCCCTTCCTTCCCTGAGTACTTGTGGAAGGTGGTGACCATCACGGTCATCGCCTGCTCCAGGGGGAAAGCCATCACCAGCTTCCTGTGCTCCTGGAGGGCAGAGCAGCAGGGATGGGAGTCAGTGGGACCATCCCCTCACCCTACCCAAATCACGGAATCATAGAATCACCAGATTGGAAGAGACCCACTGGATCATGGAGTCCAACCATTCCCACCAATCACTAACCCATGTCCTTCAGCATCTCGTCAACCCGTCCCTTACCACTTCCAGGAAAGGGGACTCAACCCCCTCCCTGGGCAGCCTCTGACACTGACCAATGACTCTTTCCATTAAAGATTTTTTCCTGCTGTCCATCCTGACCCTCCCCTGGTGGAGCTTGAGGCCCTTCCCTCTCAGCCTGTGTCATGGGAGAAGAGCCCAGCTCCCTCCTCTCCACAACCTCCTCTCAGGTAGTTGCAGAGAGCAATGAGGTCTCCCCTCAACCTCCTCTTCTCCAGGATAAACAGCCCTAACTCTCTCAACCGTTCCTCCATCCATGATGCTGCAAAGGGACAGCTGCAACCCCAGCACCTCTATCAGGGGAATTTTGGGGTGCAGCAACTACCATGTGGCTTCCAGTTGTGTAACAGCTGGAGGGAGGGGAGCAGAGACTCACCGGGGTTGTCGTCGAGAAGGCAGCAGCGAGGAGTCGGGGTGCTGCAGCCGGAGCAGAATGGGCATTTATAGCCCAGCTGGGGTGGCTCTGCCCAGCGTGCCCCGCGCAGCCCCCTCGCCTCCAGGCTTTCCCAGCAGCTCCATGCAGGTGGTTTCGCCCGCACCTCATTTTTGCCTAACGAGCTGTGTGATTCCATTAGTGGGAGGTGGGTGAGTTTGGGTGCTGCTGGAAGGAGCTGCTGGCCCTGCTGGGGAGTCTGGGGGGGAGCCAAGGCACAAGTCAGTGACAGGGGCACAGGGACAGGGAAGAGCTGAGGCATCCCTTGATGTTTCATCCACAATGAATCACAGAATCACCAGGTTGGAAGAGACCCGTCGGATCATGGAGTCCAACCATTCCCATCAATCACTAACCCATGTCCCTCAGCAACTTGTCCACCTGGCCCTTAAACACCTCCAGGGAAGGGGAATCAACCCCCTCCCTGGGCAGCCTCTGGCACTGACTAATCACCCTTTCTGGGAAAAACTTCTTCCTAACATCCACCCTGAGCCTCCCCTGGTGGAGCTTGAGGTCATTCCCTCTCGGCCTGTCCCCTGTCCCTTGGGAGAAGAGCCCAGCTCCCTCCTCTCCACAACCTCCTTTCAGGGAGTTGTAGAGAGCAATGAGGTCTCCTCTCAGCAACAGGTGCTCTTCACAGGGTAGAGAAGTCATTTTGGGGAGGAGTGAGCCCTTCCTTGAACCCCATATGGAATCATGGAATGGTTTGGGTTCGAAGAGGCCTTAAAGATCATCCAGTTCCACATCCCTGCTACAGGCAGGACACCTCCCACTGCATCAGGGGCTCCAAGCCCCACCCAACCTGCCCTTGAACCCCTCCAGGGATGGGGCAGCCACCACTGCTCTGGGCAACCTGGGCCGCCTCAGCCTCACAGCAAAACATTTCTCCTCAAGATCTCATCTCAACCTCCCCTCTTGCAGCTCAAAACCATTCCTGATCATCCTCT
Organism: Coccyzus lansbergi; assembly: GCA_033558105.1. Taxonomy (NCBI): domain Eukaryota; kingdom Metazoa; phylum Chordata; class Aves; order Cuculiformes; family Coccyzidae; genus Coccyzus; species Coccyzus lansbergi. The sequence continues at coordinate 25,533 of JAUMJK010000613.1, read as the reverse complement.
CCCTGCACTCCCTGATCCAGAGCCCCTCCCCAGCTTTCCTGGAGCCCCTTTCAGCACTGGAAGCTGCTCTAAGGTCTCCCTGCAACCTTTTTTTCCTCCAGGCTGAACAGCTCCAGCTCTCTCAGCCTGTCCTCAGATGCATACACGAGGGTCTACCTCATCCTATCCCTGCACTCCCCAATACAGACCCCTCTTCAGCTTTTCTGTAGGGATTTGTAGCTGGGGAGGGGTGTGAGGAACACACGTTTGGGGAACAGTCTGAAATCTTGCACCTCTTGCGCCACAGGGGACTTGGAGGCTGGTGCCCAGGGCTAGCAGCAGGCACAGAGTGACCCAGAGCTGATCCCACACAAGGACAGGAGCGTGGGTTTGAGCAACCTGAATCAGGGTTGGGTGCAGAGCCTGGTAGCCCCATCCCTGTCATCATATCACCTCTCCACCTGCCAAAGTGACCTGGGGCTGTCATCAGAAGCACCCCAGGGTGGAGCATGGACACACAACCTCCCTCTGCCCACAGATACCCAGAACCTCTCTGCCCTCACAGCTCCCCATGCACCCCATCTGCTCCAAGCAGCGCCCCCCCCCACCACAAGAAGGATGTTGAGGCTGTGGAGCGAGTGCAGAGAAGAGCAAAGAGGCTGGTGAGCGGCTGGAGAAGAAGAGGAGCGTCTGAGAGAGCTGGGGGGGTTATCCTGGAGAAGAGGAGGCTGAGGGGAGAGCTCATTGCTCTCTGGGACTCCCTGAGAGGAGGTTGTGGAGAGGAGGGAGCTGGGCTCTTCTCCCAAGGGACAGGGGACAGGACAAAAGGGAATGGCCTCAGGCTCCACCAGGGGAGGGTCAGGTTTGACATTAGAAAAAAAAATTTCGTGGAAGGAGTCATTGGTAACTGGCAGAGGCTGCTCAGGGAGGGGGTTGATTCCCCTTCCCTGGAGGTGTTTAAGGGACGGGTGGACGAGGTGCTGAGGGGAATGATTTAGTGATTGATGGGGATGGTTGGACCTGATGATCCGGTGGGTCTTTTCCAACCTGGTGATTCTGTGATTCTATGAAATAATGCACCTAACCTTCACCAGGATGGGCCCAGGGCCTGCAACCACTCCAAGCCCAAACCCAGATGCCAGGGTCCTGCAGGGAAGCAGGCAAGAGTGAGGGGACACCCTGAATTGTTTCCAGGCACTTCAGCTGATCTGCATCTAGAAACAAGAGTCTGACTGTCCTTTTGGAAAGACCCTGAGAATCTAGGCAGGATCCCACTGGATCGCTGGGATCCCGTGTGAGCATCCGGGTGCAGAGCTGAGCCAAGCCCCACTCATAAACAGTGCTGTGAGTCACCAGCCCTGCCCTCGCCTGAGAGGGATTCCTGCACCGTGACTCAGCCCCAGCCCTGCCCCATTGCACCGGCTCCCACGCATGCACCCCTGCTCTGCCTGGGATCCCCAGTTTCACCGAGACCCTCAGCACTGCAGGGGAGGAGGAGGTGGGCAGGGGGACAGGCAGGAGCCAGCGGTGCTCCTGCATCAGGGAGGGGAGCAGCAGGGTCAAGGAGGCAAAGCTGGATGGGATTGGGGGTGAGGGGTCTCAGTTCGGAGGTGCTGAAAGGTCCTGTGTCCAGTTCTGGAGTCCTCACGACAAGAAGGACATGGATCTGTTGGAGAGAGTCCAGAAGAGGCCACAGAGATGATGTGAGGGCATCTCCTGTACGAGACCAGGCTGGGAGAGTTGGGGTTGTTCAACCTGGAGTCAAAAATAGGCTGTGGGGAGACCTTAGAGCAGCTTCCAGAGCTGAAAGGGTCTCCAGGAAAGCTGGGGAGGGGCTCTGAATCAAGGAGGGCAGGGACAGGATGAGGGGTAATAGATTTGAGCTGCAAGAAGGGAGATTGAGATGAGATCTTGAGGAGAAATGTTTTGCTGTGAGGGTGGGGAGGCCCTGGTCCAGGTTGCCCCATCCCTGGAGGGGTTCAAGGGCAGGTTGGATGGGGCTTGGAGCCCCTGATCCAGTGGGAGGTGGCACTGGATGGGCTGTGAGGTCCCTACCCACCCAAACCATCCGACGATTCTATGAATTGAGGTTCCCAGAGACACCTCAGGCCTGGGGCAGCAGTGTCCCCACAGAGATGGCTGCTGTGCTGTGGTCCTAAGGCTGCTCAGGTCCCCCCATGGGAACATGGACAGGGTCCCCTGGGTCATGGGGCAGCAGCAGCCGCACCCTGTGCCTCAGGCAGTGGCTCGGGGTGCCAAGAGCTCATTGCTCTCAACTACCTGAGAGGAGGTTGTGGAGAGGAGGGAGCTGGGCTCTTCTCCCAAGGGACAGGGGACAGGACGAGAGGGAATGGCCTCAAGCTCTACCCAGGGGAGATTTAGGCTGGACATTAGGAGGAAGTTTTTCACAGAAAGGTTGATTGGGAAGTGGAACAGGCTGCCCAGGGAGGGGGTTGAGTCCCCTTCCCTGGAGGTGTTTAAGGGACAGGTAGATGAGGTCCTGAGGGACATGGGTTAGTGTTTGATGGGAATGGTTGGACTCCATGATCCGATGGGTCTCTTCCAACCTGGTGATTCTATGATTCTATGAAGAGGCCCTGGTGTGTGCTGACATCTCGTGGTGGCTCGATCAGCCACGAGGATCCCATCCCTGCGAGGCCAGAGGGCTGGGACGGGCATCGCTGTGGCCGTGTGGGTGGCAGAGGGCAGGGCAGTCCCCACCCTTTTCCCCCCACATCCTCTCGGTGCATCCGGGAAGGCAGAAGAGCCTTGGCACCACCTGCTGCTCCTCCAAACTTTATTGCTGCAATAAATAACCACAGTGGCTCGGACAGGACCCAACGGACCAGAGCACCCGTCGGCGCAGGCAGGGCAGACCCTTCACCAGTTTTGGGGGTGGGAAGACACCCTGTTCCCAGGGGGATTCCCCAGCTGTGAGGGGAGGGTCTGTGGGGACAGGGGAGTCCCTGTTTTGATGGGGATTCTGCCCCTGAGGTCTGAGAAGGGGCAGAATTCATGTTCTAGGTGAGGGGAAGCCTTTCCCTTTGCTTCTTGCCCGGCTTGTGGGGCAAGATGAGGGCAGGGGTGATGTGTCACGCAGCCCCCACCGTGGCTGTAGTGGCCTCGTGCACCTCAGTTCCGACCCCCAGGCTCTGCCTGCCCCGATCGCATCCTGGTGTGGCTCAACCCAGTCAGCAAAGCTGCAGGAGACCAGGGTGCCCTGGGGAGGCTGGGGCTCAGGACTGAGAGGTGAGAAGCAGGGAGCTGTGGAGAAGCAGGGGCTGAGCCCAGGGAGGGTTGGGATGCAGGCGGCTACATGGTGAGCTCCATGTTCTTCTCCTGCTGGTGGAGGCTGTGGGAGAAGCAGGGAACCATGGAGAAGCAGTGAGGGTTGGGGGGCAGCCTCAGCTCTACTTGGTGTGCTTGATGCTCTGCTCCTGCTGGCGGATGATCTGGGCGATGGGGCTGGCGATGCCGCCTATCAAGGTCCAGTACTCCTCGAAGCTGATGCGCCCGTCTTTGTTCTCATCCAGGTCACAGATGAGCTTGTCGGCTGCTCGCCGGTTCCCGGTGTCCTGGGGGGACAGAGCACAGCCGTTCACACCAAGGTGATGGGGAAAGGGGGGACAGGATGAGAATCCTGGGGTTAGTTGTGGGCCCCTCCCCACAAGAAAGATGTTGAGGCTCTGGAGAGAGTGCAGAGAAGAGCAAGGAAGCTGGTAAAAGGGCTGGAGAAGAAGAGGAGTGGCTGAGAGAGCTGGGGGTGTTTCTCCTGGAGAAGAGGAGGCTGAGGGGAGAGCTCATTGCTCTCTGCAACTCCCTGAGAGGAGATTATGGAGAGGAGGGAGTTAGGCTCTTCTGCCAAGGGACAGGGGACAGGCCGAGAGGGAATGGCGTCAAGCTCCACCAGGGGAGGGTCAAGATGGACATAAGGAAAAAATTTTAATGGAAAGGGTGATTGGTCAGTGCCAGAGGCTGCCCAGGGAGGGGGTTGAGTCCCCTTCCCTGGAGGGGTTTAAGGTACAGGTAGACAAGGTCCTGATGGACATGGTTTAATGTTTGATGGGAATGGTTGGACTCCATGATCCATTGGGTCTCTTCCAACCTGGTTATTCTACGATTCTATGATTCAAGGAGGAGGAACTGGTCCCTCAGCCCCCCCAGCCTCACCGTCAGCATGTGGTTGAGTTCACAGCTCAGCATCTTGCGGAAATCCTTCTTGCTGATGCGCCTCGGCTTCTTGCAGCAGCAGCGGCGGCTCGAGTACTTGTCAAAGTTGTTCACCAGGACCTGGACAGCCCATTCCAGTTCTGTGCACTCTGCCATCGCTGCTTGCGGTCACCTGTGGGGACAAGAGGTCAGGGATGGGGCCTGTGGGACCCACCATGTGCCCAGGCTGGGGAACAGGGGTAGACAAGCAAGTGCTGTGCTCTTAGGTCATAGAATCATAGACTAGTTTGGGTTGGAAGGGACTTTAAAGATCATCTAGATCCTGCAATGGGCAGGGACACCCCCCAGAAGATCAGGCTGCCCATCCAATCTCATGGGGCCCTCACTCAGGGTGTGCGTGAGGCCTGCACAAGCCCCTCAAGAGGTGAAGAGCAGCCACCCCAGCACCGTCACACAAGCTGCTCTTCTTCCCACCTCTCTGCGCAGATAGTATCACCCCAAAACTCCTCCTGGCCCCGGCACGGTTCCACCTGCCGCGGCTCCAGAGCAGCACCCGCCCCACACCAACCACCCCACCTGCCCCTCCGGGGCGGCCGCCCCCACGCGTGGGCTGGGGTGGCAATTATGGTGCCGAGGCCGCGGGGCTCCACAGCGCCAGGGCCGCGGCCGACGGTTCCCAGGGATCATTAGGGAGGAATGGGGCTGGGAGCCACACGGCGGCGGTGGCGGCAGGATGAGGGCAGGAATTACCAGCCAGCCCTCCTCTTGCTTCACAGCTCCGGGAACACCTCAGCAGGTCCAGACCTGCCCGAGCCCCCCACGAGCCCAGCCAAAGGGGTCCACGATCCCCCAGGGTCCCATCCTTCCTGCCTGCTGAACGTCCAGGGTCCTCGCTCCACAGCCCCGATGCTGCCTCAAGGCAGGAAGATCCTTCCTATGGTTGGGCCCAACAGGATGGTCCCGGTCACAGGGTCCAGGGTCCTCATCCTGGCCAGGATGCAGGGACGGAAACTGCGTCACCTTGTCCGGCCTTGGCTCTTTCCTGCCCCATCGGTAGCAGGGATGGAGCGTGCTGCTCCATGGCGTTTCACTGGAGCGATGCTGATTTACACCACAGGTGTAACGCCCAATACCTCAGCAGCAGTGGCCATGGGGGTCTTGGAAGAAGCCAACAGGTCAGCTTATATGGAGCCCAGAGCAGTGGCCCAGTGCCATCCCCCACTCCAGCGCCACCGTCCAGGAGAGCGTCTGCAGTTCTGGGAGCACGACAGGACCTGCTCCACACCCTAAACCTGGCTCACATCTCCTCTTTGTGCACTGATCTTCCCCAACTCAGCCCCAAGCTGAGGATGTTGGCTCATCAGGATGGTGGGAAGAGACAGGAGGCTCAGCCCCGGGCTCCCTGCACTCTTCATAGAATCATAAAATCATCAGGTTGGAAGAGACCCACTGGATCATCGAGTCCAATCATTCCTATCTTGTGCTCATCCCTCCATGCCTCCTCGCGGCTGGGTACCCTCCTGAGACCATCCTCATCCTTATGAAAGGCTTTGCTGTGCCATCACCCAGGGCCACCCCATTCCAGGACTGGGGATGGTCCCCACCTTGCAGGCTGCTGCGCTCCAGGGTGGCTTTTGAAGGGCCCTGTGCTGGCAGTTTGTCCCACCACGAGCCTGGTCTCACTGGAGACCTCCAGCCCTTCCTCATCTCAGGCCATTAATTACCAACGAAATTTAATTAGCAGCACTCGGGTCAGAGCACCCATCCCCTGCACCCGCTGTGGATCCTGTGATGGTGCTGGTCTCCAGTCGCCCTGCACCCAGCCCATCCTCGGGGCATCGTGGCTCCTGCTCCGACGCTGACTCACGGCACCAGCCCGTGTGGCCCCACCGTCGCCTGTCCCCCAGCCCCGCCACGCGGCCCCAGGGCCAGCCCAGGGCACAGGGACAGTGTCACCGTGTTGGGGATGCTGGCGCGTTGGTGGCAGGGCTGGGGAACAGGTAGGCAGGCTGGGCAGGACGGGGCTCGTCAGCGTCTCTGCTCCTGCCTCTGCGGTTGCTTTTCTTCTACCACCTCTCCCTCTCCTTCCTCATGCGCTCAGCAGCCCCGAGCTGGACCCACAGCCCCAGTGCTCCCTACCCTGGGCAACAAAGGGAAATGCCCCTTCTCCAGATCCCACTGACAACCCCATGTCTTCGGCTCTCATAGGTTGGAGGTCGATGGACACTGGCAAAGCCCTGTGCCCAACCACCCATTCCCACTCCAGCTCCCCCAGTGCTCCCCGACATCCAACAACTCCTCTCCACCCCAGCCCCACACCCCTGGATGGTCCCCGGCATCCGATGAATCCTCTCCACCCTAGCCCGGCTACTTCCAATGCTCCCCATCATCTGATGGGTCCTCTCCACCCCAGCCCATCTCCCCCGGATAGTCCCCAGCATCCAACAGGTCCTCTCTACCCCAGCCTGGCTCTCCCTGATGCTCCTTGGCACCCAGTGTGGGTCCTTTTCACTCCAACCCAACTGCCCTAGACGCTCCCCAGAACCCAATGGGTCCTTACCAGCCCCACATACGCGGAGCTGCCAAAGGGCTCCGGGGATTTCCATCACTCAACCTGCAGCAGCACGTTCCAGAGCTGTTCCTGATTGAATATTCACTCAAAGGGTCCCAGTGCTGGTTCTCTCAGCCCCAGCTCGGACTCTTACCTGGCTCTGTCTGGGGGTCCTGTTGTGTCCGTCTATCTCCGACTTGGCAGTACAGGCAGTGGGAGACAATGACACCCACTTTTTCCTCACCTTGCACCCATACCGGAGAGCCCAACCCAGCTTTTAAAGAGGCTCACGCCCCTCCCTGACGTTCCCGGGGCGTTCCCAGGCTGGGGCTCACCTGGGAAACCTTCCCTTGCAATTGCAACACCGGGATGGGTCGGCGCGAGCCGGGACCCGCCGTGGGCTCCAGCTCCTTCCCAGGGTCTGCCCTGCACGTGGTTGTGCGGCGACGGCATTTGGAGGCCACCTTGAGGGACCCCGACAGCCGGAGTGGGTGGTGGGCTCCAGGACCAACTCCAGCCTAGCCCCAGGGTTTTGAAACCCACTAACATCCAACCACACAGCGGCCAAACTGGCTCCTCCATCCCATCCCACCACCCACCCTACTCCAAACCACCCTCTGTGACCACAGCAAATCAGCTCTGATGTGGAGCTGCCCAGCAAGGTGGGGACCATCGTTTATTTGACCCAAATGCCCTCGTTTTTAAGGGTAATGGGGCTGGCTCGGGTCTTTGCTACATCAGGAGCTCTGGAAGCACAAATACCAGCACCACGCGGGGCCGAGTCCAGCTCTCGACTCTCTCTGGATGCTTTGGGACAAGATAAGGAGCTTCTCGGCTGGAAGCTGTGTTTGAAAACTCACATCCATAATTAATTGTCCCCACAAATTGTAGCCCTGTGTGTCTGCTGGAGCACTGGCGCAGCCATGCAATGCCCAGATTAGATCCGGGCGTTACTGGGAGCTGCATATTTGGAGATGGAGGTGATATCTTCCACCTGCTCAGAAGACCTTTGGGGCTCCCATCCTGTAAAAACCACCGCGTGTGTCATCTCAGCTCTCCACTGGCTTCTTCCTAATCTCGGTTGGGAGAAGCAAACCCGTCCTCGGCCCAGATGCTGCCGGTGTCGTTGATGCAACAATCCGAGAGGGTGGGAATCCCTCCCCGACCCTGCAGGCAAACAGCTCAGCTCTGAATCATGGCCCTTCATTACTCTCCTGTGCCTGGCAGATGTCACAACCACATCCAGGCCCTTATTTTTACAAGGCATCCAGGGCGTGGGCTCAGAGCAGCCACGTCCCATCCAAACCCATCGCAAGACAGTTTCCCAGCCGTTTCGATTGTCCTGACGACATTTATCTCTCTCCCTTGGTCCCCTCGAAGCTCCAGGCCTGAAAGCTTGGGAGCAGTTTGGCATCTGATTTGATAGGAATGGTTGGACTCGATGATCCGATGGGTCTCTTCCAACCTGGTTGTTCTATGATTCTATGATTCTATCTCACGGATGGGTTCTGCTCCATGAGACCCTTTGTGGGAATTCCTATTCTGCTCCAGCTTCAGTGGTCTTTGTGTTGGCCACCATGGGCTCCGTCACCACTACCAGGGTGGATAAACGCAGTTCTCGGTCCCCAGGGTCGTGGTGGTGCCACCGTCCTTGCGTGGCCAGCGCTGACTCACCAAGGGGCACCAACCCCTCCAGCGCAGGTTGCGCTCTTCCTGCTGCCACCAAAGACTTTCCAGATCCAACAGATACTTATCAAGGGTGGCTCACGCCGCAGGAATTGCCGTCCTCCCCGACAACGCAGCATCACGACGGACGAGCCAGTCGCCAAACCAGAAGGAGGACCCAGGAGTCCCCACTCCCACGGCACATTCCCAGCCTGGTCTTGGGAAGGCGATCCAGAAGTCCTGGCTCCCCTTTTCCTCCCCCCCCCCCCACATCGCCCTGACACATTTCCTGTCTCTAATTAAATGCACACCACACCTTTCTGCTTAATTTCCATGTATTTATTTCCAAGGCAGGAACAATAAATAGTCATTCGCATTGTGAAATCCACCCCAAGGTGAGAGGAGACAGAAGGTGGCCTGTGGCCGAGCCACCGTGTCGGGAGAACCTGCCACCCTGGTCCGTCGTCGAGTTTCATCCCATTTCTCTGCATTTTGGGTTGGTTTGGTTCATCTTTGGGTTTTTTTGATAGGAATGGTTGGACTAGAAGATCCGATGGGTCCCTTCCAACCTGGTTGTTCTATGATTCTATGATTCTATGATTCCCTGCACAGAACCACACAAGGTGATGCAGGAGCTGCTGAGGAGCCTGCACCCTCTCCCTTTTTGGGGTCCCCATCGTACCTCCAGGACCACCCACAGGCTTCTCTGGGATGCAGAACTCAGCAGGAATGGCCTGGGTGGAGGAGGAGAGGTGGGACAACCCAACTCAGTGGCTCTGCACCCTCTCCAAGCCCATTTCTTTGCTCTCCGTGCTCTCACCTTTAGCTAATTGCTCCATCCTAGTGAGACACTGCTTTTATGGGCATTTATTGTTTTCTTATTTGCTGCAATTAAGCAGAAAACGAACGTTCTCCCGGCACAGGTGGGATCTTGCCGCCGGCCTCACAGCTTTTGTGTCTTGCTGAGCCCAAGATTTCATGGAGTCCTCGGAGCTCACCCTGGTCTGGAGACACAGCCCTGGCTCTGCCTGTGGGGTCTCCACACAAGGGACCGTGGGACACCCCGGGAACCGGGCACGGGCACAGCCCCCCTGCTCACCTTCGGCACCGTGTGCACACCTAGGGCACCGCGCACACTCACACACCCACAACGCCCACACACTCCCATGGTGCTCGTGCACGTTCACAGCACTGTGCACACTCACAGCACCCCTTGCATGCCCGCACCATCCCTTGCATGCCCACGCCCTCCCTTGCACACACGCAGCATCCCTTGCACGCTTGCAGCATCCCTTGCACACTTGCAGCGTCATTTGCAGACCCACAGCGCCCCTTGCACACTTACAGCATCCTTTGCATTCCCATAGCATCCCTTGAGTACTTGTACCATCCTTTGCACACTTAAAGCATCCTTTGCGCGCTCACAGCATCCCTCGCATGCCCACAGCATCTCTTACATGCTCACAGTATCCTTTGCACACTTACATTATCCCTTGCATGCTCACAGCATCCCTTGCACACTCACAGCCTCCCTTGTACGCTCACAGCCTCCCATGCATGTTCATAGCCTCCCTTGCATACTCACAGCATCCTTTGCACACTCACAGCCTCCTTTGCATGCTCACAGTATCCCTTGCACGCTCACAGCCTCCCTCGCATGCTCACAGCCTCCCTCGCATGCTCACAGCCTCCCTCGCACGCTCATAGTATCCCTTGCATTCTCACAGCATCCTTTGCACACTCACAGCCTCCCTCACATGCTCACAGCATCCTTTGCACACTCACAGCCTCCCTCACATGCTCAGAGCCTCCCTCGCATGCTCACAGCATCCCTCGCACACTCACAGCCTCCCTTGCACCCTCGTGCTCCGCACTGGGGACAGAGGGTCTGTCACCCAGCAGCAAGTGACCCTCAGAGCTGCCACCACTGCAGCCCCATCCCTCCCCTTTCCTTCTCCCCTGTTGGAGGACAAACGAGCTCATCCTGTCTGGGATTTTTTTTTCCGATGTTTTCCTTTATTAATTTATACAAAAATGGTTGCAAGTGACACAAGCTGATACCAACCCGCCACCGACCCAGCCCTGAGCCCGGCCGCTAGCCAGGGGCCAGCATCCCTGGAGAGGGGCAGGTGGGGGAGCACCGTGCAGGCAGCACATCCCGTGTAGCACCCCAATCCGTGTGGGCAGGCACCGGGCACCCCAATCCCTGCGCCGGGGGGAGAGCAGGGAATGCACCCAGGCCACGCACGGTGACACCAGGGCTGGCCCAGAGCTCGAGATGACCCCAAAGGTGCTCAAAACACAGAATCTGGGCTCCCGTGGGGTGGCAGGGGGGCGAGCCTGCACATCCAAGGGATTCTGGGGGGAAAGGAGCTGAATCCCTCTGGCTGTGATGCTCTGGGGCTGGGGAACCTGCAACCGGAGGGGGTTTGGGGCCTGAGGTGGGACAAACCTGGGGGGGAAAGGCTCTGGAGCAAAGGACGGAAAGAGGCACCTCCAGAGCCAGGGCCAGGAACCCCCTTGCCACCTCCCTCCTGCCGTGGCACAGGCCAGAGCTGGGGATGGGAAGGGAGCTTTCCTGATGGAAAGGAGAACCGAGAGAGGGCAAGGACGGAGCCAGGGAGGGGGTTCCCACCGCCCCGGCCAGGTTTGCGGGGAGGAGATGAACCCCAGCAGGAGCGATGCTGTGTTTTCCCAGGTGCGTCCCACTGCGACCAGCAGCCTCTCGCGCTTCTCGGTGCAGAGCCTGAGGCCTCGGGTGCCTTCCCGTCCCCCACCACCCTCTACTTCCTCCGGCAGCCCTTGGCCGCATCCCCCATCATGTCCCAGTACTCTCCAAACTCCAGCTTGGCCTCGTCAGGGTTCCCCATGCATTCGATCTTCTCCTCCAGTGGTCCAACACACTGCAACCGAGAGAAAAAAACATCAGGGTGAGGAGGCTGAGGGGTCCCACAGGCAGCCTGCACCCACCCCAGCTCCCTTGCCAGCCCTGGGATCTGCTCTCACCTTCCCCAGGTGGGGCAGCTTCTGTGCCACTAGTTCCTGCATCTCGTTGGGCGTCAGGTATTCCTTCTGCCCCTTCACCGCGTAGCAGTGGAACTGGTTGATGACAGTCTCGATGGCCCTTTCCACGTCCGTCAGCTCCTGGCAGTCCTGCGGGGCGAGGAGAGAGGGTGAGGAACTGGGGGACACCTCCCTGGAAGGATGGGACATCCCCGGGTGCACAGAGCAAGCCCCTGAGAAGATGGGACACCCCGTGAACAGACGTGACGTTGCTCTCTGGAGACCTTCAGACCCTCCAGAGCGATGTGATAAACCTCCTTATCAACATTCTAACCCTCCATACAGATGTGAGACCCTCTGCAGATGTGAGAGTTCATGGTATAGACGTGAGACCTCATGGTATAGACATGAGACCTCATGGTACAGGTGTGAGACCTCCTGGTACAGGTGTGAGGCCCACGTACAGACTCAAGACCACTCCATACAGATGTGAGCCTGTTCCGTACAGATGTGAGACGACACCAAACAGGACACCCCCATGCACTCCTGTGAGATCCCCAGACAGATACAAAACCACTAAATGCTCAGTGATCCCACTCCGTGCAGAGGGGAGACCCCACCTTACAGACGTGAGACTCCAACTTCCAGATGTTTCATCCCTCCATACAAGCCCTGCCCAGCTCCATCGCCCCCTCCAGCTGCCATACTCCCCCACCTCGACGTGCCACCCCTCCACTTCAACATGCCACCCCTCCCTGAAGACGTGTCACCCCTCTGTCTCTGCTTGCCCCAGCTTCTCCCTGCCCAGGGCCAGCGCGGTTCAGCCTCCGCAGCGTCTCCAGGCGCTACACCCAGCGCACGCGGGGGCCGTTGCGGCTGTCCGGACTGGTTCTTCCTCTCCTTTGCACAAGCCACGGATGGCAGCATGAGTCAGTGCCCAGGACACCTGGTGTGCCCGCCGGGATGGGGCTTGGCAACAGCAAAAGTCCCTTTCCCTCCCCATCAGGGCCGCTGACCCCTTCCCCAGCGGGATGGGGGGCAGAGAGCAGCCTGCCCCACGCGCCCGGCTCCCCGGCCACGGCTGCGTTTGAAGGGAAAAGATGATGATTCACTCAACAGCTGTGGTTTTCCCCTCGAAACGCGATTAAACCACATCAGGAGATGCCCATTAGGAAAGAACCCAACAATCTTCGCAGCCTCAGCCTGGCACCCCGGCTCAAATCCTCTGCAGGTGCAAAGGTGTGCAGGGTGGGCACCTCCCATTTGAAAGCCGAGGAGAACAGGAGACTTTCTGCCATTGGGCATCCTTGGAGAGGTCGCAAGGAGCGAGTGCAGCTCCTGATGGTGAGTCCATGGGAGCTGGAGAAAGCTGCCTGGTTCCCCCGAGCTTTCAAGCGGCTCCAAATCTGCATCACCAGGTCCCTCTGCCCATTGCTGGGGCAGCGTCGCCGAACCCCCAAACCAGCCCCCCGGCTCCTCCACTGGAGTCTGGCTCCAGTTTGGGGCTGGCCCGGTCGCGCTGCTCTGAGTCACCCCATGCCCAAGGCTCTGCTCCGAGGGATGGGGGCATGTGGGGTCACCCCCGCACCCCACGCCCCTCTCAGGGGTCCCAGCCCTCCCAGTGTCGAGGCGTCGCTCGTTGACCTTGCGCTTCTTGCGGCAGTTGCACTGGCCCATGCTGGTCCTCGCGGCGGTTGGAGGTCCTCAGTGGCCTCAGCGATGGGGTTGTCCTCTCCGATGGGATCTCAGAAGCTGGCGAGGGAAGAAAGCCAGGCTCAACTCTCGGCTCGGGGCGGGGGAGTTTCTCCTCCTTCGGTGCTGGGACCGAGCGCAGGGCAAGGAAAAAGCCCTGCGATGCCGTGAGCTGCCGGGACACGTCCCAGTAGCAGGATCATCCCTGCCCCAGCTGCAAGTCGTGGCAGAGCCAAGCGTGGGAGCTCGGAGGGGTGCGGAGGGGTGGTGGGACCCCTGGGCACAGCCCCCCATATCCCATGGTGGCCATGGGCCACTTACCTGCTCCACGGGCTCTCCTGGGTCTGCGCGGGCTGCGGCGCGTCGGGGTTTTATACCACGGGGAGGTGTGAGTGGGAGCTCCCTGCGCGCCGCCAGCTGTGGTGTGGTGCAAGGCGTCTCATTTCGGAGCTTGGCCCGGGGCCAGCGTGGGGCTGGGAAACGCCTCCTTTCCCGGCCACATTGATGGTTCCCCATCCAACCAACCCAAACCGGCACGGCCGAGCGGCACCGCGTGGGAACGGCCACCCGGGCACCCGGCACAGGGCTGCGTCACCCCACGGTGGGGACGTCACCGCTTTCCAGTAGCACCAGGGTTTGGGAGCTGAAGGCCAGGAAGAAGGTGCCCAGAGAGGTGATAGAATCATGGAATCATAGAATCACCAGGTTGGAAGAGACCCACCAGATCATCGAGTCCAACCATTCCTATCAAACACTAACCCATGTCCCTCAGCATCTTGTCCACCCGTCCCTTAAACACCTCCAGGGAAGGTGAATCAACCACCTCTCTGGGCAGCCTGGGTAGATGCCCCATCTTTGGAAACATCCAAGGTCAGGCTGGATGGGGCTCTGGGAAACCTGATCTAGTTGAAGATGTCCCTGTTCACTGCAGGGATGGTGGATTAAATGACCTTTGTGGTCCCCTTCAACCCAAAACCTTCTATGCTTCTATACTGGGAGCTTGGTTAGAGGTGCTGAGCTGTGCTGAGCAAGCAGACAACTCCACCCTTGCTACCCAAGACCCAGGAGACGATGGACATTGATGCTGTGGAGGTGGCAGCCACCGCGGCCTCACTACTGGAGGTTCTCCCAACCCACACCCTGGTCCCAGCCACCCATGGCGCTGGCACTAAACAAGCCCACAGCCCAGCAGGAAGGTGCTTGTGGGGCGCAGGGTGGTAACCCCGCAAGCCGGACCTGCGCAAGGGCGATTTGGGAAGAGTCTCATCCACCACAGGTTCCCCACAGCGGCCACCCCAACACGGAGCAAGCCCCAACCCACCACTCGTGGTGCGGAGCTGGTCCCTCGGCATTATGGTCATGGAAGCACATGGAGATGAGTGACCACACTGGGAGCTCTGCTAAGAACCAGAGCAATGCTGAGGCTCAGGGAAACCTCTTTTATTAACTCCGTGTCAGCCGAGCCTCCCCTCCAGCCCCATCACTTCTTCTTCCCTGCCTTCTCCCTCCTCATGGCCTTGGCCAGCTCCCCGATCAGCCGCCAGTACTCGCCAAATTTCAACTCCTCATCATTGTTCACATCCAGCTCTCTCATCTTCTCCTCCAAGGAGGGGACATCCTGCAGGGAGAACAGGGGATGCTCGGGCACGTCCTGGTCCCCAGGTGAGGATGCAGGAGAGCAAGGGCTGCTGCTCACTCTTGCTTTCATATCACTGGGAGCAGCCCCGCGAGCTCAGAGGGATCCATGGACATCCAGCCACCCCCCTCGCTTGCCCCACACGTTGCCCCTCACCTCACCTTCATCAGGTTGGGCAGCTGGAGCTGGACCAACTCCTTGAACTCATCAGCTGTCAGGGTGCCCTTCTTGCCATCCTTTGCCGCGTGAGTGAAGAAGACGGTGACGATCTTCTCGATGGCCGTCTCCAGCTCGGTCAGCTCGCCCGTGGCCATGATGCCGGGACACGGGAGCAGCTCGGGGCTGCAGGGAGAGGAGCTGAGAGGGAGCGGAGGTGGAGGGGCACCCCGAGGTGCCCTGGGAGAAGGGGATCCTCTCCCTGCCCAGGGTGCAGCGAGTCTGTGAAGTCTCGGCTTATCCCTAGGGGTTGTCCCTCTGCTCCCTAGGGCCTGAGAGAGGGGGAGTAGAGCCGTTTGGTGGCGGCACTACCATCCGGCACAAACATCACAGGAGCAACTGGGATGAGGGGACGCCAGGAAAGGGATAGGAGGACAGCAGGGGTCCCTTCTTGTCCTGCAAGCACTGGGAACACGGTGCCCAGGGTGGAGCTCATGCCACAGGCAGCAATTCCCTACTTACCCCTGTCTCCTGCGGGCAGAGAGCTGCAGGCAGGTCTCAGCCCCCTGGGAGGTTCAATATCAACCTCCCAGGAGGTTTTATACCCTGCGCCGCAGGAGGGGAGAGCGCAGCGCTTTGTCCCCCCTGCCAGAGTGTTGGATTTCCTGCTGCAGCCGGATGGACGGACGCACAGACACCGCCCGGGCGAGGAGACGGCCTCCTCTTCTCCCTCCCAGTGCGGGCAGCGAACCAAACTCGCACTCAGCCTTGCTGATGCAAACCTTCCGCAGCCTACATGCACTGCCCGGGAGATGTCCCAGTGGGAAGAAGGATGGGATAGGGGTAGGCATGGGGAGACCAGGTCCTGAGGGACATGGGTTAGTGTTTGATAGGAATGGTTGGACTCGATGATCCAGTGGTCTCTTCCAACCTGGTGATTCTATGATTCTATGATTCTATGATCCCACAGAGCTTGAGCATCACCCACACCTTCCTTGGAGGGGGAAGGCAGGGAGATCATAGAATCACAGAATCACCAGGTTGGAAAAGACCCACTGGATCATGGAGTCCAACCATTCCCATCAATCACTAACCCATGTCCCTCAGCACCTCATCCACCAGTCCCTTAAACCCCTTCAGGGAATGTGAATCAACCCCCTCCCTGGGCAGCCTCTGCCAGTGCCCAATGACCCTTTCCATGAAATATTTCTTCCTAACGTTCAGGCTATATCTCCCCTGGAGGAGCTTGAGGCCATAGTGATGCCTGGGAGATGCTCCAGTGAGAAGGAAGGGATCATCCCATCCCTCTCAGTCTTGCTGGCACAAACCTTCCCTGACCTCCATGCACCACCTGGGAGACATCCCAGTGGGAAGAAGGATGGGATCATCCCACAGAGCTTGAGCATCACCCACACCTTCCTTGGAGGGGGAAGGCAGGTGCCAGCCCCAAAAGTTTCCCTGTGGGATGGGGTCTCTCTAGGGACGGGGACATGATCTCCAGCACCCTCCACACATCTCGCTGTGTCCCAACATTCCAGCTCATCCCAGCCCGTGATCCAGCTGCAGACCCGGGGCCAGGCCCGACCCGCACCAAGTGAGAGTTATGACTCAGCCACCCACTGACATCATCCCTATTAATAGTGGGCTCTGTAGAAATTAATTAATCCAAATGAATTAGGGGGTTGGGTCTCCCCGAGCGTTCCTCTTTAATCATCGTGTATTTATAACATGGCAGCCCAAGGAGGTTTCCACCTGGGGGATGGAGTAGCTCTGCACCGCGGCACCAACCATTCCCACGGGGCCACCCAAGCCGTATCCTGCACCCCAGCATCACACCTCGGCCACAAACCCCGTGTGGTGCCCACAGCACAGGGAAGAGGCGATGGGGATGGTGTTAGGGACCATCTCTGATGACAGCAGGGCTGGGAGGTTCCTGATTGCAGCCACCTCATCCCTGAGTTGTTCAGGACCAGGTTGGATGAGGCTTTGAGCAATTTGATGTAGTAGAAGGTGTCCCTGCCCATGGCAGGAGTGTGGAACTGGATGGGCTTTGAGGTCACTTCCACCCCAAACCATCTCATAGTTCCATGATTCTCACTTGACATCAACCAGAATCCCCAGTTCCCATCCCTGGAGGGGTTCAAGGGCAGGTTGGATAGGGCTTGGAGCCCCTGATGCCGTGGAAGGTGACCCTGCCCATGGCAGGAGTGTGGAACTGGATGGGCTTTGAGGTCCCTTCCACCCCAAACCATCTCATAGTTCCATGATTCTCATTTGACATCAATCAGAACCCCCAGTTCCCATCCCTGGAGGGGTTCGAGGGCAGGTTGGATGGAGTTTGGAGCCCCTGATGCCGTGGGAGGTGTCCCTGCCCAGGGCAGAGGATGGAACTGGGTGGCTTTGAGTTCCCTTCCAACCCAAACCATCCTGTGATGATCCACAAGGAAACACAACACCAAGCACGACATGCAGCAAGGTTGGACCATGCAGCCTCCCCATGGGATTGGGGTCCTGGGTAGCCCAGCAGGTAGCCAGTGGTTTTTGGGGGACCCAGAGCAGTGAGGTCCCTGCCGTGATGCCATCGTCACCAGCCCAGTTTCTGCTGAGCCCTGAGGCGCTCGCTCCACCTCTCCACAGGGATGAGGACGCTCCAGCCGGCACCAGGCAGCCCAGTCCCCACCCCACACCGTCACACCAGCTCACAGGGGAGGAATTGGCTTCCTGCAGCCCCATCCGGCCTGGCCCCTTCCCTGGGATGACGGGGGAATGTCCCACGTCCCTTCCATCCAGTCCCACGTCAGGGGACCAAGATGGTCTCTTGGGAAACTGTCAGGGTGAGTCAGGCTCAGCAAGGATGGGGACAGGTTCAGGGTGAATCACTGGTCCTGAGAGCCAGGCGGGCCAGTGACTCGCCACCCCTGGAATTCGGGGTGCTGGGACGGGGTGAGGAGGCAGCAGGAGCTGCAGTGATGCCGTGACAGGATGCAGCCATATCACAGGTGGCAGGAGAAATCAGGGACTGATACAATCATTGAATGGTTTGAGTTGGAAGGGACTTCAAAGCCCATCCAGTTCCACCCCTGCCATGAGAAGGGACACCTCCCACCGCATCAGGGGCTCCAAGTCCCATCCAACCTGGCCTGGAACCCCTCCAGGGATGGGATCTGGGAGTTCTGGTTGGTGTCAAGTGAGAATCATGGAACTATGAGACAGTTTGGGGTAGAAGGGATCTCAAAGTCCATCCAGTGCCACCTCTGCCATGGGCAGGGACACCTCCCACTGCATCGGGGGCTCCAAGCCCCATCCAACCTGCCCTTGAACCCCTCCTGGGATGGAGCAACCTAGGCCAGGTCCTCCCCACCCTTACAGCAAAACATTTCTCCCTAAGATCTCATCTCAATCTCTACTCTTGCAGCTCAAAACTGTTCCCCTCATCCTGTCCCTGCCCTCCCTGATCCAGAGCCCCTCCTCAGCTTTCCTGGAGCCCTTTTTAGCACTGGAAGCTGCTCTAAGGTCTCCCTGGAACCTTCTCTTCTCCAGGCTGAACAACCCCAAGTCTCTCTATCTCTCCTCGTATGGGAGGCCAGGGGCACCTCCTGGTCAATGCTGGGATCCCTGCTCAGGCCGTGACCCAGCACTGGGGACCCCAACGGTACGAGGAGGCCAGGAGCATGACTGCCAGGGCGAGAGCTCAGCACTGGGATGCAGGTGAATCCCAAGGTTTCTACCTGTCTGGGTTCTACCAAGGATGGTCACTGCAGCTACCGTGAGTGCCAGCCCAGCAGTGATCCACACCAACCCTTCTCCAGGCTTGTTAGAGAAAAGCTTTATTACTTGAAGATGTAAAACTGGGTGCCCAGTGCCACTGTGATGCTCCCAGCCCTGGCACAGCAGGTGCCCAGCAGCTCCAAACTCCAGGGATGGAAAAGCCTCTTTCCATGCTCCAGCGATGGGATGAAGAGACAAGATCAGCCCAGCCCCAGCAACTGGAGCGACTGGTTTAGCTGGGTCAAAGTGGAGCATGGGGAGTCGCAGTGGCTGAAACCTGTTCCAAGATGTGTGTAAACCTCCTGGCATGTCCCTCGCTGCTCCCGGTTTGGTAAGAGCTCGTCCTTGGGATCTGCCAGAGCCAACACGCCGGGCGTGCTCTCCCCACAGCTGGCACCGCAGCAGCGGCAGCCGGCGAAGCCAACCCCTCCGGCACCCACACGATGCCCTCGCGGCGTCGGGGTTCACCCTTGGGCACCCGGCTCCAGCCAGTCCCACCACCTGGGGAACACCTGGCCAAACCCTGCTCTCCAGGGTTGATAAGAGCCCCTCCAAGCACAGCTGGAGCCCTCGGGGAGTCGGACACACCGGCCGTGCCGGTGCCCTGGGCATGGTGGACTGGGCTCTGTGCCCAACGCAGGGACCCGGGGTTGGGTTATTTTTAAGCTCAGGACCGGGTGGCGGTGCCTGTCCCCGTCACGGGCAGCTGCTGTCCAACTGGGCAGGTGGCTCAGCCCCACAAGCCGGGCTTTTCCGGAAGGGGCAGCCGGATCCTGCCTGCTGCCGAGCCACCCTGGGGACAGGGGCACAGGGGCTCTGCTGCCACCGACCCCCACACGGACACCGCTGAGTGAGTGCCAAGGGGGCCCTTTGCCATATCCCCCTGCCCCAAAGCACTGGGTCCAACCTCTCCTGGGGCTCACCAGCTCTAGGGACCCCTCACTGCCCCACAGCAAAAATGGGAGCTGTGTCCTGCTGGGAAGAGGGTCCTGAGCCTCCATCTGGGACCTCCCAGTTCCACTTGGGACCCTCACTTCCTTCCAGAATCCCCACCACCATCCTAGACCCCCACTTCTATGTGAGGCCTCCACCTCCATCCAGGACCTCCATCTTCTTCCGGGACATCCACTTCCATCCTGGACCCCCATCTCCATCTAGCACCCCCATCTCCATCTGGGACCCCACTTCCATCTGGGACTCCCACCTCTCTCTGGGACTCCCACTTCCATCCTGAACCCCCACATCCATCTAGGAACCCAAGTGCCATCCTGGACCTCCACCTCCATTTGAGAACCCTACTTCTTTCTAGGAACCCCACTTCCATCCAGGACCCCAAACTCTCCCTGGGATCCCCACCTCCATCTGGAATCCCCATTTCCATCCAGGACCGCTACTTCTCCCTGAGACCCCCACTTCCACCCAGGACCCCCACTTCCATCCCAGATCCCCACTTCCATTCCAGATCCCCACTTCCAACTTGCCCCCCACTTCCATCTGGGAGACCCCCTTCCATCTGGGACCCCTATCCCTCCCTGGGACTTCCTTTTCCATCCAGGACCCCCCCATCTGTCCCCCTTCACAGCCACCTCAGCTGCCCCATGTGCAGGGCAAGGGCTCAACCCCCAAGCCCTGTGCATCACCCCAAACTCTCCACCACCCCAAACCTGGGGCACCGGCTGATTTGGGGGTCCCCGGGCAGGGGTTGCCGCACAGCCACGGCGTTTCCCAACCACAGGGACAGGAAATACGGCAGATGGAAACGGAGGGAGCAGGATATAATTAGCCCCCAATTAGGACTGGAATCCAGGATAAAGAGCCCAGCACCACCCTGTTCTTGCGTAAAGCCATGCTGGAAGTTTGAGGGGAGCCCCAAAAAGGGGGATAACCATGCTCGCCCGAGTTTGGGGGGTCAGGAATGCTGATGTTGGGGAGGCCACCGCGGTCTCAGGCCTGGCCGCAGGGATGCGGGGCCGTAAGCAGAGCCACAGCGGGGACGGGATTATCAGCGATGCGATGCCAGCTCAGGAATCTGGTTTCTTGGCTGCACCGTTGCTGGAGCAACCTCCTAGCTGGAATTATGGGGCTTTTGAATAGGACAAGAGGCCTTTCTGTGCGCGGGGAGCGAGCGGACACCCGATAGCCCCCACTGGCTCCCCCCGAGCCAGGCTGGCTCCCATGGCGAGGCCGAGGACACCGGATACCCACACCTTATCATCCCAGGGGAGGAGGCCGCGATGGAGCCGGAGTGGCCCCGCGGTGCTGACAGATGGGGGATGCCGGCAGGCGCCACCGCAGGGTCAGACCCCGGGCGCTGCGATGCCACAGGGAAAGTGGCTGCAGGAGAAGCTGGAGGACAGGGATGGATCCAGCCCAGGGCCCAGCGAGGGATCCAACCCAGGGCCCAGCGAGGGATCCAACCCAGGGCCCAGCGAGGGATCCAGCCCAGGGCCTGGTGAGGGATCCAGTCCAGGGTCCGGTGAAGGATCCAGCCCAGGGCCCAGTGAGGGATTCAGCCCAGGGTTCGGTGAAGGATCTGACGCAGAGTCTGGTGAAGGATCCAGCCCAGGGTCTGGTGAAGGATCCAGCTCAGGATCTGATGAAGGATCCAGCTTAGGGTCCGTTGAAGGATCCAACTCAGGGTCTAGTGAAGGATCCAGCCCAGGGTCCAGTGAAGGATCCACCTCAGGGCCCAGTGAAGGATCCACCCGAGTCTGGTGAAGGATCCAGCTCAGGGTCCAGTGAAGAATCCAACCCAGAGTCCAGTGAAGGATCCAACTCAGGGTCCGGTGAAGGATCCACCCCAGGTCCAGTAAAGGATCTGACACAGAGTCTGGTGAAAGATCCACCCCAAGGATGTTGGGCTGAGCTGGCCAGGGGTGACCCCAGTGAGGGACTCCATTGCTCACCCCATCCTCTTGGCCCCTGCATCCCCCCAGCCTTGTAGAGGTGGCAAGAAGAACCCCCCCTCCCAGATTTAGCACAGGGAGGGACTTGAAGCCACCCTCTTGGTATCACTGCCCACCCCCACCTGCAAGCACCAGTGGGGCTGGAAACCCCCCTCTGCTTCGCCCCGAGGCTGGTGTGGGGCAGGGGGCACTATGGGGCCAGGCTCCCCGCATCCCAGCCCCAGCGAAGGAGGCACAGGGTGGCCTGGCGGTGCCAGCCAGGCTGTCCAGCCCTGGTATCGGATCCTCCCGGGGGGAGGGGGTTTGGAGCTTATTTAACGTCCCCCGGCTGCCCCAGCCCGGCAGACTCGGAGCAGCGGGCGGACAGCACGGTGGGGAGCTCAGGTGAGCGAGGGTCCCATGGGTGTCCCTGCGAGGGGACAAGCGGATGGGACCCCTCCTCCCACAGGATCACCTCATCCAGCCCCGAGACCCCCAGCCCCGCTGCTGGCTCCCAGCCCAGCACCAAGCGATAGGAATGAAGGCCGTGGCACGCGATGCTTCCCAGCAGGGGAAGGGGTAGGGGGTGTCTGCCATCTGGGGGAGCCACTGCTGGAAAGGGGGGGCTGGGATGTGCTCCCCTTAACGCAGCAGGTGCCTCCCTGTAGCTGGAACGATGGCGTCGCAGCTGGAAGGAGCCATGGAGACGCTCATCAACGTCTTCCACCACTACTCGGGCAAAGAGGGGGACAAGTACAAGCTGAGCAAGAAGGAGCTGAAGGAGCTGCTGCAGAGTGAGCTGGGATGCTTCCTGGAGGTAAGGTGCTGGGGCACGGGGGATGGGGACCCCCTTTTTCCTCCATATCCCAAGCGCTGGGGGCTGGGGATTCCTTTTTACCTCCATGTCCTGGGGCCACAAAGCCCTGGATGCTGGGGAACCCCCTTTTCCTCCAAGCCCCAGGGACAAGAGGCCCCCTTTTCTCTCTGTGTCCTGGGACAGCTGAGCCCTGGAAACTGGGGGTCCCATTTTCATAGAGTCATAGAATCATAGAACAACCAGGTTGGAAGAGACTCATTGGATCATCGAGTCCAACCATTCCTTTCCCTTCTGGGGCTACCGAGCCCCAACGCTCATCCTGCTCCCCCCCACAACAGACCCAGAAGGACTCAGGAGCTGTGGAGAAGATCATGCAGGACCTGGATGAGAACGGCGATGGGGAGGTGGACTTCCAGGAGTACGTGGTCCTGGTGGCCGCCCTGACCGTCGCCTGCAACACTTTCTTCTGGGAGAATGCCTGACCCAGGCCACTTCCCACCCCAACGCAGCCACCCACGGCATCCCTAAAACACGGAGCCCCCCCACAATCCCCCCAGCTCTCCCTCTGCTCCCCAGCACACCCGGGGGATCCCACTGGGATCCAGCTCCACAATAAAGGCACTGACCCAGCCAGAGGTGTGTTGTGAGCTCCTTCATACCCAGGACTGGGAGTTCCGCCCTGTACCCCTGCTCGTGCCCCCGGGGACACCAGGGAACCTTCCCTCTCCTGAGCCACGGGGTCACGGGGAAAAGCCACCCTGGGTCATCCCAAGTGCCTGGAGACATTCCCGTCTCCACCCTGTGCCGGCTCCTCCATCGCACCCTGCGCCTCGCCCTGCCCCGGAGCCCAGGATCAACCCCAAATCAACCCGGGGTGCAGCAGAGCTCAGGTGGGTTACCCCAACCTGCACAGGGTCCAGGACACAGGGGTGCATGATAGAACCACCAAGTAGTTTAGGTGGGAAGGGACCTCAGAACCCATCCAATTCCACCACCTGACCTGGGCAGGGACACCTCCCACTGCATCGGGGGCTCCAAGCCCCGTCCAACCTGGCCTTGAACCCCTTCAGGGATGGGATCTGGGGGTTCTGGTTGATATCAAGTGAGAATCATGGAACTATGAGACAGTCTGGGTTGGAAGGGACCTCAAAGCCCATCCAGCCCCTTCCCTGCCAGGGGCAGGGACACCTCCCACTGCATCAGGGGCTCCAAGTCCCATCCAACCTGGCCCTGAACCCCTCCAGGGATGGAGCAGCCACCTCTGCTCTGGGCAACCTGTTCCAGGGCCTCCCCACCATCACCACAACACATTTCTCATCAAGATCTCATCTCAATCTCCCCTCTTTCAGCTGAAAACCATTCCCGTCGTCCTCTCCCTGATCCAGAGCCCCTCCCCAGCTCTCCTGGAGCCCCTTTCAGCACTGGAAGCTGCTCTAAGGTCTCCCGGGAGCCTTCTCTTCTCCAGGCTGAACACCCCCAGCTCTGTCAGCCTGGCCTTGTATGGATACAGAGGGTCTGGAGGGGGTGGCCGCAGGTCGAGACTCGTTGCTGGTCCTGCCAGAGGCAGGGGAACCGTGCCATGTAGGACTGGAGGAACCAGTTCTTATCTCCTCAGCCGCTGGGCCACCAGCCAGCAGCCCCCGCGCTCAGGCCTGGGCTCACAAAAGGGGCCACCAGCGCCATCGTCTGCCGGGGCTGCTGGTCCCAGTGCAACCCAGTCAATCTCACAGCTCCAGGTCCCCATCCCAGTCCAGCCCCACAAGGAGATGCTGTGGGGACTGAGGCCACGCCCGCATAATTATTGGCCACGCCCATTTAGACCATGGTCACGCCCGCTTTTGCTATAGCCACACCCTGCCCATCGACTCCACGCCTACTGTCCCTATGGCCACGCCTATTCCAGCCTTGGCCACGCCCTCTTCCTCCCAGCCCCGCCCACTTAACTCATGGCCTCTCCACGCCCAGTCTCCTGCTGCCCCACCTCCTCTATAAAGGCCACGCCCCCTCGCCCCAGGCCCATCATCCCTGTCCAAGGCCACGCCCACATAACCCACGATCACGCCCTCTCCCTCTATGGCCACGCCCCTTCTCTTGAATTCATTTTTTTTCTACATCTTTATCAATTACCTGGATGAAAGCATCGAGTGCTCCCTTAGCACCCTAAGCTGGATGGAAGGTGGATCTGCTGGAGGGTCGGGAGGCTCCAAAGGGATCTGACCAGGCTGGATCCATGGGCTGAGACCAACAGCAGGAGGGTTAACGAGGCCAAATGGCGGCTCCTGCACTTGGGGCACAACAACTCTGAGCAGCTCCAGACTAGGAGAAGTCTGGCTGGAAAGTGTCTGGAGGAGAAGGACCTGGGGGGGTTGGTTGGAGAGGAGGCAGCAGGGGCCCAGGTGGCCAAGAAGTGGCATCAAGTGCTCCCTCAGCAAGTTTGCAGATGACACTAAGCTGGATGGAAGTGTGGATCTGCTGGAGGGTCAGGAGGCTCTGCAAAGGGATCTGAACAGGCTGGATCCATGGGCTGAGACCAACAGTGGCCCAAGCGGCCAAGAAGGCCAAGGGAATCTTGGTTTGGATCAGACCCGGCATGGCCAGCAGGGCCAGGGAGGCTTTTCTCCCTCTGGACTCGGCCCTGGGGAGACGGCTCCTCGAATCCTGGGGTCAGTTGTGGGCCCCTCCCCACAAGAAGGATGCTGAGACTGTGGAGTGAGTCCAGAGAAAAGCAACAAAGCTGGTGAAGGGGCTGGAGAAGAAGAGGAGCGTCTGAGAGAGCTGGGGGGGTTTCTCCTGTAGAAGAGGAGGCTGAGGGGAGACCTCATTGCTCTCTGGGACTTCCTGAGAGGAGGTTGTGGAGAGGAGGGAGCTGGGCTCTTCTTCCAAAGGACAGGGGACAGGCTGCGAGGGAATGGCCTCAAGCTCCACCAGGGGAGGCTCAGGATGGACATTAGGAAAAAATGTTTCTGAGAAAGGGTGATTGGGCAGTTCAAGAGGCTGCCCAGGAAGGGGGTTGATTCCCCTTCCCTGGAGGGGTTTCAGGGACGGGTGGACGAGGTGCTGAGGGACATGGGTTAGTGGCAGATGGAATGGTTGGACTCGATAATCCTAGAGTTTTTTTCCAACCCGGTGACTCTCATTCCATTATTCTCTGAATGGCTCCGACCACTCCTACCCTGCCTCATTGCCCCGCCCCTCACCCGCCTGGCCCCTC